>CP125974.1:372045395-373502270 GCA_030063025.1 Avena longiglumis
ACGTCATGATGTATGATGTATTTCTATACCATGCACACACGTTCTTCCTTTTGTGTATGATGTGTGTAGGTACCCGCACTATAATGTCAACCTCAGTTGAGCACGAGTTGACAAAAAGAGCTCTTGAGAGCATCCCACAAGTGAGTTGAAGATCGAACCCAGCTCTGATACCTTTTGCATGCTTTGCATCTTTCATGTTGGCAAATTGCTCTTTCCATGGTTTGCTTGCAAGCATGTTGATGGTATTATCTCACCTTGTGACATTCATGTCTATTTAATATTGGATATTGATTCTTTGTGTGTTGCAACAAAAATGTTGAACAATTTCTCTTTCCGATGTTTTGTGTGCAACCATAATGCCATAAGAGCATGTATTGTCATGAGAGCTTCCAAGTATCTCGTCATGTTATTGCAACAAACATAAGGACCACTTGCTCTTTCATATGGTTTATTTGCAGATATGTTGTTTTTGCTTCCGCTTGGGATTTTCATATTCCCATGATATTTCCTTTAGATGATTTGTGTGTGACATCCAACATGTAAAACAATTTCTCTTTACCATGGTTGGTTTGCACACATAATGATGTTGTTTTGGATATTCTTCCTTTTGCGTTTTCGCCAAATTCTCCTAGCTTTGCATCAAAGATGTTGATCAAATTTCTAATCAATTATTTTGAGTGCCACACTAAGATGTTATATGGAGTTTTTGAGTTCCCACATTTGGATGATGTTCAAACGATTTCCATGCACATTGACCTTGCATATGCGTTCCATTTTCTATAATTGTATTGTGCTAATAGTGTTGTGAACAAGAATGTACATGCCACAAATGACATGCTCCTCTTTCACACACAAACATATGTTGCTTGGTCTTTGTTGTGTGAAGGTAAAAATGCATACACGTCAACCTCTATGGACCGTATGTTGACAAGAAGAACCGAAGAGAGTTACCTATGGCTACCCTTCATCGAGCTATCTCTACAAGCTAAGGTGACTTCCTTCTACTTGAGGACTCATGCTATAATATTCATGAATTGGCTACTCTTTGAGTGTTGCTTCGCTTTTATTGTGAGCTTTGTAGGCTTCCTGGAAGGTGAAGGAACATTGAAGTGTTGTCAAGTCAATCTTCCCGAGGACGACTATATGGTGAACCCCGGGATCAAGAAGGTCTCTCGACCCAACTCTTTTTGAAGGGGGGGGGGAGATGATACAGCTCGACCTATGGTCGTTACCACATCAAGGTATCCAACACATGCCACGTCGTCATGGACTCAAAAGGTGAATCCTATCCTCTTTGAGATCCCACTTCCTACCCTATTGAATGGTATACTACTTCATACTCCATCCTATGACCATGATAGGTTCACACTAACAAGCACAAATACAAGGGAGGAAGCCCGGAACCTCAAGGCCGACAATCCGGAAGCTTGGAAGAGGAGGAGGAAGAAGACAAATCAACAACTGCCAGGTCCAAGCGGTACTACTGGTCGTCGGAACCGGTACTACCGGTCAAGCGATACTACCGCCGAGCTACTACCGCACGATTCAGAAGGGGTCGTCCACAGCCGCTAGACTAAGCATTACCTGGTCGCGCCCAAGATTACCACTTGTGCCCAAGATTACTGCAGACGAGGACGACTATCGGTCATGACTGTGTCTATGCGCACCAGTTGGGCCATAGCCCATGTATTCCCTTTACTTACCTTTTTGCCTAGTTTATCCCCAAACTACCCCTTGTTTAGTGGTTGGCCTATAAATAGAGCCCCCACCCCTCATGTATCCCTTAGGCATAGATGATAGACTAAAGACAACCCCCTTGTGTGGAATCTTTAGTTTTGCCTCATCCCCTTACAAGGGGACCGACTATCGTCACCAACCTCGATTGGACTTTGCATCACACATCCATCGTTGAAAAAGTTCTTGGAGTTCGGTGTCTCGTATCCAAGTTGTCAAGACCCTCCCCAAGGTGTTCTTCCCTCTCCGATGTGGATTTGAGGGAGCACGTTGACCGATCTTTCCTTGTGAGGATTCTATCGGACCGGTGGTTGCCGTTCAGGAGCAATCGGCCTTGTATCGTGTGAGTTTTGCGTGTGTTCATCGTGTTCTTCGCGAGGTGTGTGTTCTCTTCCTCTACCTTCTCCCTTTCCCCTCGCTTTCCTATCGATTTTACCACGAGATCCGTGAAGATCGGGCCACCCAAGAGGTTAACCCCTATCAGATCGATCCTCCTGTGGATGGACACGTTCTCACTAAGGGTGCACGTGAAATCTATGGATAGGCACTCACTATACCAATCCCAACTGCTTCGGATCTTATTCCGGAGGATATGGAGAAAACGGCCGAGGACCTGGAAAAGCATCGCTTGTTTTTTCTCGAGGAAGTTGCTCGCATCGTCGATCTTAGACAGCAGATAGACATCAATCCTGCCCATTACCAGTTAGAATTCAAGAGACTACCAAAAAAGACAAGAGGAGGTCCAGTTCTTGCTAATAGTAACCCAAATGTCCATAGAGATATATTTGACGGCAAAACCGAAGAGAAGATCCGGGTCTACAACACGCCAGTGGAGAAAGTTGTGGCTGCTCGAGCCATCTTCGCCAATAATCTGTCTCCAGAACAGGTCCGACAATGTGTGGCATTGATCGACAAAGGATTGAAACAACAAAAGACAGCTGCATCATTTAGTGGCAAGCTGGCCTCACGGTTAGAATTTGTCACACTGACGCAGGTCAAAGCGCTGATGAAAGATCCCGCAGGGATACAAATCAACGCCATCGTCCCCGGGAGGAAGAAAACTCAAGGACCGAATCAAACGGTCATTCTCACAGGGCCGCATGGGACTGGTCGGGAGTTATTCTGGCTACATCTCAAGATGCCATTAGGGCATTGGTACCTCACCAGACCCATCGTCGGCAGAATAATCGCCATAGGGGATACCTAGAGGTGCACCACCAGTGAGACCAAGATCGGCTAAGGATGCCACCCTGTAGCATCCCAGTTGTCTAACCCCTGTAATGCTACATGTCTTAATAATGAAATGGGCCACTTCCAACATATAATTGTTGCATCATCATCATATCATGCTCATGTCATCATGTTCCCTTGCATTTGAGCATCACATAAAACCTTTTCTTGTTTGCTTCTTATCTCATGTGCATGATTAATTGTAGTTGCCTCTTGATATTGTATTTGGTTCTTACTAAATTGTTAAATGCCCAAGTGGAGTTGGGGGCATCTCTCTTTTGCCTCCACCACCTTTCCCTCACCACCTTATAATTCCACCATCCAACAATATGGGCATGGTTTTTATTTGAGTTATCCCTAGCCATGTTGTTGGTTGGATCCACCCTTGATCTTTGCTTGGCCTTGTCCACATTTTTGGAAGGAGGATGAATAGTGCCTTATTAATATCCTTGTTCTCACAAGGATAATTGTGGCATTGATTATTCTGCATGGGCCATGCAATAGCCACCTTTGTCCTAGTTTTGGGATTTTGCTTGTTTTCTAAATGGATCTTCTCCCTTTGTTTGATCTTGTTTTGTGAGATTCAACCCTAGCCTTTCCCTCTAGCTTACCCCATGCACCCACATGTGCTATGTGGCAAGCCCCAACCAAACCCCCCTTGGATCTTGCTTGACCATTAAGTTGGATCATGCATGAACTAAAGAAGTGTCTCATCACCATGGTCATCTCTCTCTTCTTCCTCTTTTCTTGTTTTTCTTGCTAGGGCTAGTTGAAGCTTGTTTGGTCAAGTTTAGTACCATCTCCCTCTCCCTCTCCCCTCCTAGTTAAAAACAACCCCTAATCTACCCTCTCCCTTAAACTAAACCCTAATTTGTTTATATCCTAAATAAATCCCTACATCTACTTCTATCCCTAAACTAAAAACCCTAGCACTACCCCCTTCTACCTAGCATGCCCATGTTCCTCTCACCCTAGCTACCCCCAGCTCGCCACCCATCCCTCTATCTACCCCACACGACCATGCCCCTCTCTCTAACCCTATGCCCTAGCCCGACCATCCCCTCTTCCTTTCCCCTCTTTCTTTCTCTCAGCTAGTACCTGCCCAGCCTGCCCACCGCCAGACCCTAGCCACCGCCACCCACCTAGCGGCCACGCCACCCTGCGTGCCCCTGCCCTGAAGCGTGAGAGGAGGCCGACGTGCGCCAGCCTTTCCTCCCCACGCCACACCTGCCTCCCCTGGCGTTCTTATCTCCCCCACCTACCTCTCTGCCTCGCCCAGAGCCCCCCAGATCTACCCCGCAAGCGCCGGCCTCTCCCCTTCCTTCCCCCTTGCCACCAGCTCGACATCGCCGTCTACCCCCTGCCCCAGATACTCTAAGCCGGAGGCGTGCTGCAGTAGGTGTCGAGGAAGCTCGGGGAACCCTGCAACGCCCCTGGACCGCGCCAGCGAGGAGGAGACGCCCAGGAACGCCAGGACCCGCACACGCCGGCGCAAACCCTAGATCGTCGGAGCGCCAGCCTCGCCGTTGATCGCCTCCACCCCTGGCCGTTTCGAGCACACCGTCACGTTCGCGGTGAGTTCCTGAACCTCCCTGACAACCTCCCATCCTCGCTCGCTTCCTGGTTGCGCCGTTTGTTTCGTCGAACGCCCTACGTGCACCAGCGCCTCGCCACCTGCCGTTAGCACCGCGCGCCGAATCGCCTTACCTAGCCCGCGAGCGACTCCAGAGCAGCAGCCCGCAGCCACCGCAGTGGCACCGCATCATGTAGCCTCGAGATCCTGGTTCAACCCTGTCCCGCCCGCGCGTCACAAGCGCGTCGAGACGCGAGGGGAAGATCCACAGGCGCCTGCCCTTTTAGAGAAACCCCGGCTGTTTCTTTTGCTTAACCCGCAATCCCACGAGGTCCCACTGTCGGGCGGTGGCCTTTTTCTAAAAGGCTCCGCAGACCTCTTGAACCCGCAGTCCACCCCCTGGCCCGCATGTGCGTTTTGCAGAAGACCCCTGTCCTTTTTATTTTCCCCAACCCGCGGTCCTTCCGGGCCCGTTGTCAGTGTCTCTGGGAGTTTTGCGAAAAGGGTCCTGCGGTTTGGGTTATTCAACCCGCGGTCCAGGTTGCTCTCAGGCACTGTCACGTGGGCCACAGGACACCCCAGTCCCACCTGTCTGCGGCCCAGGCTAGCTGAGGCTGTGTTATAAACGGTTCAGAGCTGTTTTCAAATTCAAAATATGTTAAATAAATTCAAATTCAAATTATTTCCAGATTTTAAATAACTTTTGCATACTTTATCCAAAATAGACAAATGATATATGTTTTGGATTCAGAAAAATGAGAAGAATTCAAATATGCCATCTGTTTAGGGTTTTGCACCAGTAAATTTCCAAGTTTGTTTAATTACTTCAATTGCCACTAGAATTTCTTAATTAAATAACTTTTGTTTGGAAAATCCAAATTAAGCAAATGAGTAGTCTAAATTGATCAGCTCGACGAGAACTTTCCGTTTATGATATCCATGACTTCAATTGCAGCATGCATCATATAACTATATAATGAACAACAACTGTTATGACAACAAAATCTGACTAAAACCCAAATCAAATGTTATTTTCTTGTTCTTCACACCTCACCATGCCATGCTACCTTTCTTGCCATGTAAATTGTGCATCATTCATCATGGCATGATTGTTTGCTTGACGATCTTATTCATATGCTTGTGCTCTATATTTATGTTGGCCTTGTTTGTTTGGTTTTTCTGATAGACACCGGCGTGGGTTGTATCAAGAGAACCAGGAGCACTACCCAGAACCGTCCTTTGCTTCAACAGAGACACCAGGCAAGCACTACCACATGCTTGCATACATACAGTACCTATTGCCTCTATCTTATTCTTGCATCATTGAGTCGCGATTGCATTAAATTGAATCCCAAGTATGCATAGCCTTTACTTTTAAACCCCACCAAGCTTGTTTCCTCCGTCCCATGAGCCACTACTATAGGAGTTGTTTGAGCCATGCGAGTCGTAGAACAGCATGTGTAGGGTTTGTGAGAGTCTGATGGACAATGAGGTACCTAAACAACTTAACCTGAGTAGATCTGGGATAACTAAAGAAAGTGGCACCGGTGAGCAATATCTGCTATTTGGTTTTTCCTGCTCACTTGTGTCCCGTAAGACCCCGAGTACTTGATTCCTGTTCCTTGATTTATCGCGCTATCCACATCCGGGAGGTATATGGGACCCCCCTGAGCCAGAGCTTGATTCCGTCTTATTTCTTGGGGCCACAAACTAGTTTGAGGTTTTATTTACGATCCTGTACTTATGCCATGCTTTACTGCTTTATTTACGATTGTGCGAGGTACTGCACACTGTACTGTTTAGGATCGGGACACGATTCCGCGGTGTCGACAAGCCCCGTTTGGGGTTCCCAGTCGTTCACAGCCGTATTACCCAGCACCTTGAGGCCGTCTCGGAGCTTGCTTACTCCGTTGCGGATTCTACTTAAGGGGTGGCCCCCTGAAATATTTCTGAATCTTGTGATTGTTCAGTCGTGAAAGCCTCGTTGGGTTTTTGATTTGGTTTTTCCGAGGTTGATCGAGTGTGTGTTGCTATTGGTGCACCCGGGTAAAACTTTACGAAAGCCGTGTCGCGGATATGGACGACTTGGAGCAGTTTCTTGATCATAGACAAGCACAACTAAAGTACCGCTTCTAATTTGACTAAAACAACTTGACTAGTAAATAGTGCAATACTCATGGAATGGTTAATAAAATTGCCAGCGGATGGGGTTGTTCGTCCGCTTCCTGTTGGTAAGTAGGGAGGAGGATGGATCGGATGAGATTACCATTATAAGCTGTTATACTTAAATTCACGGACATCCGCTCTATCATTGGTTAGGCGGATGGTTAGCGTTATCTGTAGAATTGCTAGGGTTTATCTTTTGCTGCAATTCGTCACCCAGTTGTGTCCCCGTTAGAGGCATTAAGACTTCTTGAGTACCCTTAGGGTCTCACACGATAAATTCTTGATTCAGATGAGCAGTACCTTCTCGGGGCCGGATCTTTGGGTGGAGGAAGCCGATGATGTGGGCAACGATCGTTCGGTGTAGAGATTCCGGAACGGGATCCGTGAGACCTAGTTGGGATGTGCTTATTTTCTCCGGCATCTTATGCCTATTTGCTTCTTATCCGTACTCGGATCTTGTTTGCCGCTTCGCATGATACTCGATGTGTCTTTGTATGAGGAGCTATCCTAAATTATAGATGTATCCAGGTCATTTGAATCTTGCCGTATGGCGTTGGTATATTCCTTTCTTTCTAGATGGTGTGGCTCGATGTACTTTTGTATGGTGGCTTGCGTACATACCCACTTGTGTACGTAGTTGATCCCTTCGCTTTGCCGACTCGCCCGTCTGAGTCCCGTTGAGAGGTTAGCGGTTGGGACGTCTGAAAGGACTACCGGTGAGTGGCTTTTGGGGCCCCGCCGTACTATTTCAACCGCTATCTCTCATCCAGGCTTGTATCTAGGGCGTAGTTCACCGAGGTAGTTACAATTGGTATCGAGCCATCCCGACCTTGAGGTTTCAATAAGCAGTCGTTGTCGATCTAGCAAATATTTTGAGTAGTTATGTATATTAGGGAAAAACAAAAGCGAGAGTAGGACTGCTTCCATTTTCTTCTTACCCTCCCACCCACCCTTTTCTGGTAAGGAAGTGCAACGTTTTCAATTCTCTTCTCAAAGTTCAAACTAGGATTCACGTGTTCGGGGTTTCCGTAGTACCATAGGATGTGTGTGTGTGTGTGTGTGTGTGTAGTCCCTTGTCTATCTGTTGCATCCAAGTTGTTATCTTATCTGCCTTTGGCTATCCACTGTTGGTACATTCCATACCGACAGGCTTTTGTAAACCGACGCAATCTATCTTCCTTTTGTATCCGACGCTATCTTGTTGGGGTGTTCGTTTCTGTAGTACCAACCTGTAGGTTTAAATCGTGAGAAGAAGGGTTAGGATAAGTGTTCCACTTGTTCATGTCTTGAGTAATGATTTGAGTGCGGGATGGAGTCGACCATACCACTACTTGTATCATTTGCTTTTGTATATTGGATCGGTAGAGTCACTAATCTTGATTCGTTAAGTAATTTTATGCATCTATTGGTATTTTAATGCGAAATTTGTGGAAAATTTTTCTTTGATATGTTTGTGTACCACACTCCTTTTCGATTGTGCGATATGCTTAATATCTTTGAGGTGCTATGAACTTTGTTGATATTTTCATATCATCTCGATAAATTGTATCCTTTAATCTTGGTTAATTCCATCTTGGTACTATTTTGGATTATTATCATCTTCCATTATAGTACCGACTTGAGTTTTACATCAATGGCGGGATGGCTCCCCACGGATCGAGGAGGATATTCCTCCGACGGGCTCGCCAATGCAAGCATAGCTACTGCTCTGGCAGCCATGCAAGAGAACCAAATGCGCTTTGAGGAGAGCGTCCAAGGAACGAGTTCACTCCACTTCCTCCACCTCCCAAGCGTGGTGACATCAAGAGCTTCCTCAAGTTCAACCTGCCCGATTCGATGTGTCCGAGACCTCTTGATGCCGATGACTGGTTGCGAGATCTCAAGGCTGCTAGAGACTGGCGATGTGCCGTAATGGAATGGGTAAAGTGTGCTACTCACCGCTCAAGGGAGACGCAGCTCTATGGTGGGAAAACTATTTGAAGGCTAGCGACTGGCCCCACCTACTTGGGAGAGGTTCTTGGAGCTTTCAAGGAGCAGCTCTCGGAGATTGTGATGGAGCGGATGAAGGATGCTTTCCTCAACTTGAAGGGGGCAATGATAACGCCAACACCTACATCAGAACTTCATGAACTTGTCTCGCTATGGTGGTGATGAGGTATCCGATGACAAGAAAAAGGTAAGAGATTCGTGCAAGGGCTCAATGCGTCGATCAAGTATGCACTCACGCATGCAAGACCGCAACCTTCCTGAACTGCAGCATATGGCACTACAAGAGGAGGCTAGTAGGCGATGTTCGAGGAGTCCAAGAAACACAGCGAGGATGCATCAAGCTCGCAGCAATGGCAACTCCTTCTAAGCGGCGTGTCCGGGTTCCTAACACCCCACCGTCGCTCCGGCTCCACCAAGACTGCGAGCTTCACGCCAAGGCCATCAAACTTCACCATCGGCTCCTGTGGGCTACAACAACCCTTACTCGAGCGCTGGCGGAGTCCTCAGCTTCTCGCTTCCACGTCCAGCTAGTGCTACACGTGTGGAGATCTGACATCATAATCGAACTGTCCAATGAAGAACAAAGCTCTCCTCAACCCCGCCAAGATGCAAGCAACAAGCTCCCTCGGTTCGTGCACCACCGCCTCGGGCTCTCAACATCAACACTAAGCCCGGTCTGCGGTTGTTCGCGCTAATCGTCAACGCCTCAAGCCGAGCTCGCACTGGAGTTGTCATGGGTATGCTATCGCTAACTTTCGCCTCTGCGAGTTCTCTTTGATTCGTGCATCGCATTCTTTTGTGTCTCACAAGTTTGCATATGAGAATGACTTAGCAATGGTTCCTATCCAAAAGCGGTTAATGGTTCTTTCTCCGGAGCAAATATGGTAGCATCTAAGATCAGCCATGGCAACCAAGTTGAGATTGGTGGTTCTACATTCTTGGCTTCTTTGATTGTTCGGCAACTCGACATTGATGTCATCTGGGCATGGATTGGTTGACAAGAAATGCAATGTGATCGATTGTCTTTGACGCCAAGATCTCTGAAGACCCTCAAGGCCATCTAGTCTTTTCTCCAAGTCGACTCGGATGTCCAAATTCTATTCCTTGGCTGCTCAATGATGATGCTATGGAAGCTATTCAAGGTACCGTGGTCCGTGAGTTCCGGATGTTTTTCCCAAGAGTTGCTGTATGCCTCCGGATCGCGAGGTTGAATTCGTGATCGAGCTTGAACTCGAACGGCTCCTATCTCCAAGAGGCCATATAAAATGGGTCCTTCGAGCTCATAACTCAAACGACAACTTGATGAACAAGAGAAGTTGGGTTTCATTCAGCATAGCACTTCTTCTTGGGGTAGTCCAACAATCTTCGTGAAGAAGCGTGACAGAACCGATAGGCTCTGTGTTGACTACCGGGCTCTAAATGCTAAAACCATCAAGAACAAATATCCTCTCCCTCGGATAAATGATCGTTTGATCAGCTAGCAGGAGCTGTGGTGTTCTCTAAGCTGGACCTCAGAAGCGGTTATCACCAAATCAAAATTCGCAAGGAGGATGTGCCCAAGACAGCCTTCACCACTCGCTATGGCCTGTATGAGTACACGGTCATGTCTTTCGGTCTCACCAACGCACCTGCTACCTTCTCGAGGCTGATGAACTCCGTTTTCATGGAGTACCTGGACAAGTTTGTGGTGGTATATCTGGATGATATTCTCGTCTATTCCAAGTCCAAGGAGGAGCATGAGGAGCACCTGAGGTGTGTCCTGAACAAGCTTCGTGAGAACCGCTTGTATGCCAAGTTCTCAAAGTGTGAGTTCTGGTTGCCTGAAGTAACCTATCTGGGACATGTCATCTCTGCCAAGGGCATTGCAGTTAACCCGGAGACCGTGAAGACAATAGTTGAATGGCTTCCTCCTGCTAATGTCAAGGAAGTGCGGAGTTTTCTCGGCTTGGCTAGCTATTGCCGTCGTTTTGTGCAGAACTTCTCGAAGATAGCAAAGCCTCTTACCGATCTCCTCAAGAAAGGCAAGAAGTACCTGTGGACACCTGCTTGCCAAGAAAGTTTTGAGACACTCAAAGAGAAGCTCACTTCCACACCCGTCTTGGTTCCTCCGGATACATCTAAGCCTTTCCAGATCTTCTGCGATGCCTCTTTGCAAGGATTGGGTGCGGTCCTTATGCAAGAGAGACAGGTGGTTGCTTATGCCTCTCGTCAGTTGAAGACACATGAGGTCAACTATCCCACACATGACCTGGAGCTAGCAGCAGTGGTCTTTGCCTTGAAGCTGTGGAGGCACTACTTGCTGGGTAACCGTTGTGAGATCTTCTCGGACCACAAGAGTTTGAAGTATATCTTCACTCAACCGGATCTCAACCTTCGGCAAAGGAGATGGATTGAAGCCATCAATGACTTCGATGTGACCATCAACTACACTCCAGGCAAAGCAAATGTCATGGCAGATGCGCTTAGCAGAAAAGCTTATGTCAACAACCTCATGGTAGAAGAGCAGCAGCCTCTCTTGTGCGAGGAATTCCGTCAGCTGAACCTGGAAATTGTGGAACAAGGGCATCTCCTGAACCTTCTGGCTACTCCTCTCTTGGAAGAACAGATTCGGTCTCGTCAGCGTGGTGATCCGCACACCAAGAAGCTCATCGCTAAGCTTGGCACTCCGAAGTATGAATCCTTCCATGTTGATGATCAGGGCACGCTCTTCTTTGATCACCGGATGTTTGTTCCAAACTACCCGGGTCTGAGAGATCAATTGCTCAAGGAGGCACATGATTCGGTCCTTTCTATCCATCCTGGCAGCACAAAGATGTATATGGACTTGAAAACACAATACTGGTGGCCTGGGTTGAAAAGGTATTGTGCCAAGTACGTCTCAGAATGTGATGTCTGCCGCAGAGTCAAGGCTGTTCATCAGAAACCATTTGGTCTTCTACAGCCATTGAAGCCTCCGGAATGGAAATGGGAGAAAGTTGAGATGGACTTCATCACTGGCTTTCCAAGGTCGCAGAAGGGCAACAATGCAATTTTTGTTGTCATCGACAGGCTTTCTAAAGTGGCACACTTCTTCCCAGTCAAAGAAACAATTTCTGGACTTCAGTTGGCTGAGCTCTACATCAACAGGATTGTCTCTTTGTATGGGGTTCCACTGGAAATCAGTTCAGACCGTGGGAGCATCTTCACCTCAAAGTTCTGGGAGAGTTTCCAAAAAGCTTTGGGAACGAAGTTGAACTTCAGCACTGCTTACCACCCTCAGTCGCAAGGACAAGTGGAGAGGATCAATCAGATTCTCGAGGACATGCTTAGAGCTTGCGTCATCTCGTTTGGCATGAAGTGGGAAGAATGCCTTCCATATGCTGAATTCTCCTACAACAACAGCTTCCAGAAGAGTCTGAAGATGGCACCATTCGAGGCACTCTATGGTCGCAAGTGCAGAACTCCCATTGGTTGGTCGGTGGGAGAAAGAATCTGGTTTGGCCTCGACATAGTGACTCGTGCAGAGGAGAAGGTGCATATCATTCGAGAACTCAAGATTGCTCAAAGTCGTCGAAGAGCAACTATGACAGAAGCACATGATATGGTATATGCCCCTGGTGATCTCGTCTACCTTCGTGTCACTCCCATGAGAGGAACACACCGCTTCGGTATGAAAGGAAAGTTGGCGCCTAGATACATAGGTCCTTTCAAGATACGTGGTAGAAGAGGAGAAGTTGCTTATGCACGGAGCTTAGGAAAACTCAAAGTCCATGATGTTTTCCACATCTCTCAGCTCAAGAAGTGCTTCAAAGACCCCGGCAAGACCGTGGACCATGAGCTAATAGACCTCCAAGAAGATCTCTCTTATCAAGAGCACCCCACCAAAATCTCGACACCCATGAGCGAAGGACTCGCAACAAGTCCATCAAGTTCTGCAAGGTGCAGTGGTCACACCATTCTGTGGATGAAGCAACTTGGGAGCGTGAAGATGAACTCCGTGTCAACCATCCTTCTCTCTTTGTGTCTTCTTCTTCTTCTTCCTAGAATCTCGGGGCGAGATTCCTGTTTAGTGGGGGAGAGTTGTAGCATCCCAGTTGTCTAACCCCTGTAATGCTACATGTCTTAATAATGAAATGGGCCACTTCCAACATATAATTGTTGCATCATCATCATATCATGCTCATGTCATCATGTTCCCTTGCATTTGAGCATCACATAAAACCTTTTCTTGTTTGCTTCTTATCTCATGTGCATGATTAATTGTAGTTGCCTCTTGATATTGTATTTGGTTCTTACTAAATTGTTAAATGCCCAAGTGGAGTTGGGGGCATCTCTCTTTTGCCTCCACCACCTTTCCCTCACCACCTTATAATTCCACCATCCAACAATATGGGCATGGTTTTTATTTGAGTTATCCCTAGCCATGTTGTTGGTTGGATCCACCCTTGATCTTTGCTTGGCCTTGTCCACATTTTTGGAAGGAGGATGAATAGTGCCTTATTAATATCCTTGTTCTCACAAGGATAATTGTGGCATTGATTATTCTGCATGGGCCATGCAATAGCCACCTTTGTCCTAGTTTTGGGATTTTGCTTGTTTTCTAAATGGATCTTCTCCCTTTGTTTGATCTTGTTTTGTGAGATTCAACCCTAGCCTTTCCCTCTAGCTTACCCCATGCACCCACATGTGCTATGTGGCAAGCCCCAACCAAACCCCCCTTGGATCTTGCTTGACCATTAAGTTGGATCATGCATGAACTAAAGAAGTGTCTCATCACCATGGTCATCTCTCTCTTCTTCCTCTTTTCTTGTTTTTCTTGCTAGGGCTAGTTGAAGCTTGTTTGGTCAAGTTTAGTACCATCTCCCTCTCCCTCTCCCCTCCTAGTTAAAAACAACCCCTAATCTACCCTCTCCCTTAAACTAAACCCTAATTTGTTTATATCCTAAATAAATCCCTACATCTACTTCTATCCCTAAACTAAAAACCCTAGCACTACCCCCTTCTACCTAGCATGCCCATGTTCCTCTCACCCTAGCTACCCCCAGCTCGCCACCCATCCCTCTATCTACCCCACACGACCATGCCCCTCTCTCTAACCCTATGCCCTAGCCCGACCATCCCCTCTTCCTTTCCCTCTCTTTCTCTCTAGCACCTGCCTCCCCTGCCCATCGCCGACCCTAGTCACTGCCCCACCTGCCACCACCCTAGCGGCCACGCCACCTGCTGCCCCTGCCCCCGGCTGCGTGAGAGGAGGAGGCCGTGCCTGCCAGCTTCCCTCCCCACGCCACACCTGCCTCTGGCGTTCTTATCTCCCCACCTACCTCTGCCTCGCCCAGAGCCCCAGATCTACCCAAGCGCCGGTCTCTTCCTTCCCTTGCCACCAGCTCGACATCGCCGGCTACCCCCGCCCCAGATACTCTAAGCCGAGGCGTCTTTGCGAGAGGTGTCGAGGAAGCTCGGGAACCACCTCAACGCCGATCAAGCAGGAGGAGACGCCCAGAACGCCAGACCCGCACACGCCGCCAAAACCCTAGATCGTCGGAGCGCCACCTCGCCCGTTGATCGCCTCCACCTGGCCGTTGAGCACACCGTCACGTTCGCGGTGAGTTCTCGAACCTCCGACAACCTCCCATCTCGCTCGCTTCCTGGTTGCGCCGTTTGTTTCGTCGAACACCCTCACGCACCGGCGCCACCTGCCGTTAGCACTGCTACCGAATCGCCTCACCTAGCCTGGGCGACTCCAGAGCGGCAGCAGCCCACCGCATCATTGCCATGAGCCTCGATCCCTGGTTCGAACCTGTCCCGCCACGCGCTGTCGCGTCGAGCGCCTGTGAGGGGAAGATCCACAAGGCGCCGCTTTGCGAGAAACCCCGGCTGTTTCTTTTGCTTAACCGCAATCCTGAGGTCCCACTGTCGGCGGTGGCCTTTTTCTAAAAGGCTCCCCCCTTAAGACCCCCTATGAACCCGCAGTCCACCCCACAGCCCGCATGTGCTTTGCGAAGACCCTGTCTTTTATTTTCCCAACCCATGGTCCTTCCGGCCGTTGTCGGTCTCTGGAGTTTTGCGAAAAGGTCCTGCGGTTTGGGTTATTCAACCATGGTCCAGGTTGCTCTCGAGCATCACGTGGGCCAGGACACCCCAGTCCCACTGTCATGCCCAGGCTAGCCGAGAGGCTGTGTTATAAACGGTTGAGCTGTTTTCAAATTCAAAATATGTTAAATAAATTCAAATTCAAATTATTTCCATTTTAAATAACTTTTGCATACTTTATCCAAAATAGACAAATGATATATGTTTTGGATTCAGAAAAATGAGAAGAATTCAAATATGCCATCTGTTTAGGGTTTTGCACCAGTAAATTTCCAAGTTTGTTTAATTACTTCAATTGCCACTAGAATTTCTTAATTAAATAACTTTTGTTTGGAAAATCCAAATTAAGCAAATGAGTAGTCTAAATTGATCAGCTCGACGAGACCTTTCCGTTTATGATATCCATGACTTCAATTGCAGCATGCATCATATAACTATATAATGAACAACAACTGTTATGACAACAAAATCTGACTAAAACCCAAATCAAATGTTATTTTCTTGTTCTTCACACCTCACCATGCCATGCTACCTTTCTTGCCATGTAAATTGTGCATCATTCATCATGGCATGATTGTTTGCTTGACGCATCTTATTCATATGCTTGTGCTCTATATTTATGTTGGCCTTGTTTGTTTGGTTTTTCGGATAGACATTTGGCGAGGGTTGTATCAAGAGAACCAGAGCACTACCCAGAACCGTCCTTTGCTTCAACAGAGACACCAGGCAAGCACTACCACATGCTTGCATACATACAGTACCTATTGCCTCTATCTTATTCTTGCATCATTGAGTCGCGATTGCATTAAATTGAATCCCAAGTATGCATAGCCTTTACTTTTAAACCCCACCAAGCTTGTTTCCTTCGTCCCATGAGCCACTACTATAGGAGTTGTTTGAGCCATGCGAGTCGTAGAACAGCATGTGTAGGGTTTGTGAGAGTCTGATGGACAATGAGGTACCTAAACAACTTAACCTGAATAGATCTGGGATAACTAAAGAAAGTGGCACCGGTGAGCAATATCTGCTATTTGGTTTTTCCTGCTCACTTGTGTCCCGTAAGACCCCGAGTACTTGATTCCTGTTCCTTGATTTATCGCGCTATCCACATCCGGGAGGTATATGGGACCCCCGAGCCGTAGCTTGATTCCGTCTTATTTCTTGGGGCCACAAACTAGTTTGAGGTTTTATTACGATCCTGTACTTATGCCATGCTTTTTTGCTTTAATTACGATTGTGCGACGGATAGCACACTGCATCGTTTAGGATCGGGACACGATTCGCGGTGTCGACAAGCCCCGCTTTGGGGTTCCCGATGTTCCACCGTATTACCCAAAGACCTTGAGGCCGTCTCGAGCTTGCTTACTGCTATGGATTCTACTTAAGGGGTGGCCCCCTGAAATAATTCTGAATCTTGTGATTGTTCAGTCGTGAAAGCCTCGTTGGGTTTTGATTTGGTTTTTCCGAGGTTGATCGAGTGTGTGTTGCTATTGGTGCACCCCGGCCGGGTAAAACTTTCTGAAAGCCGTGTCCGCGGATATGGACGACTTGGAGCACAGTTTCTTGATCATAGACAAGCACAACTAAAGTACCGCTTCTAATTTGACTAAAACAACTTGACTAGTAAATAGTGCAATACTCATGGAATGGTTAATAAAATTGCCAACGGATGGGGGTTGTTCGTCCGCTTCCCTGTTGGTAAGTAGGGAGGAGGATGGATCGGATGAGATTACCATTATAATCATATACTTAAATTCACGGACATCCGTCTATCATTGGTTAGGCGGATGGTTAGCGTTATCTGAGAATTGCTAGGGTTTATCTTTTGCTGCAATTCGTCACCCTGTTGTGTCCCCGTTAGAGGCATTAAGACTTGCCGAAAACCCTTAGGGTCTCACACGATAAATTCTTGATTCAGATGAACAGGTACCTTCTCAGGACGGATACTGGGTGGAGGAAGCCGATGATGTGGGCAACGATCGTTCGGTGTAGAGATTCCGGGAACGGGGATCCGTGAGACCTGTAGTTGGGATGTGCTTATTTTCTCTGGCATCTTATGCCTATTTGCTTCTTATCCGTACTCGGATCTTGTTTGCCGCTTCCGCATGATACTCTGATGTGTGCTGTATGAGGAGCTATCCTAAATTATAGATGTATCCAGGTCATTTGAATCTTGCCGTATGGCGTTGGTATATTTCCTTTCTTTCTAGATGGTGTGGCTCTGATGTACTTTTGTATGGTGGCTTGCGTACATACCCACTTGTGTACGTAGTTGATCCCTTCGCCTGCCGACTACGCCGCCCGTACAGGTCCCGTTGAGAGGTTAGCGGTTGGGACGTCTGAAAGGACTACCAGTGAGTGGCTTTTGGGGCCCCGCCGTACTATTTCAACCGCTATCTCTCATCCAGGCTTGTATCTAGGAGCGTAGTTCACCGAGGTAGTTACACACCCCCAGCTGTCCAGCTGGCAACGCTGGACGAAGAAACAACCCGGATCGCCCTGAATCAAGAAGGGATGGAGCCCGACGAAATCAACCTCGGAGTCAGCATAATGAGGTTCCGAGACCGTTCCAGTTAGCCAGAAATAACCCGCCAGAGCCACCATCACCGCCCGGGAGTGACCCTAAAGGATATCATCGTAGCCATGGGAGCCACAGGGGCGGAGCCGGAGATGGTGGAAGGAGAAGCAGGAATCCGAGTCCACCATGCAAAAGCCGCGAGCCTCCCAGGAACATGTCTCTCTCACCAAACGGAACTCGCCATCGCATTGAATCCAACATTGCAGTAATGTGGTACGAGGAGGAAGATGTGTATGTGGGACCCAAATGTTTTGGCCCACATATCCGTCAAACAAAGTTTTTGGTTGACTTCGGCATTGCTAAACACATACAAACCTACGACGGTCCAGCTCGGCCAGATACTTGGCTTTAGGATATCTTAGAGGCTTGCTGCATCTCCAAAGGAGGAAACAGCTTGGTCGCATTTTAATATCTCCAACTCATGTTGCGGAAGATGGCTCGATCATGGCTCAATGAACTACTAGAGAACTCGATTCACAACTGGTATGATATACAAAGTGCATTATTTTCAAACTTCGAGGGAACATACAGGAGGCCCTGCATAGTCGGAGACTAGCAGCATTGCGCTCTAAGACCGGGAGAAACTTGCCGGGATTACCTCGGACCTTGGATCGACACGAAGAACTCCCGCGAAGGAGTAAATGAGCAAACTGCGATTGAAGTTTCCATTGTAGGACTCCCAGTCAGACTTTTGCGTCATAGACTAAAACATGACCATGTCACAGACCTAGGAGAGATAATAGAAACGGCGAGCAAATATGCTGACGCCGATGATGATTCAAATGGACTGCTGAATATTCTGGCCAATCCACATGCGGCCAAGAACACCTTGGAAGTTAAACCGGCTCCGGACAACGCAGCTGTCAACACAACGTTCGGATCCGGAGGACGAGGAGGGCACAGAGGCGGCCGGGGACGAGGTCGCGGAACTTCTCGAGACTAAGTTAGAGGATATCAACAGCCTGGAAAGTCATACTCCTGGGCCGACATCGCCAACAACCCTTGTATTCATCACCTGTACGCGTATGGAGGTTCTACCCACACCAATGCTGAGTGTTGTTTCAATGAAGACATCAAGAAAGACGAATCCGCTGGATATAGAGCCAAGCGACGAAAAGGAAAGAAAAATTCTGAGAAAGGTAAGGAGGCCAAGGAAGATTCCGACATGGAAGAAGCGGATGTCGCACAGCCCAAGTCGGATGGAAAGAAGGATTGTACCACAAAGAAAAACACATATGTCTGCTTCCTTGGAACTCAACGGGCTATGGTTAGAAAGGCGGTTCTCCATGAGATCAAAGTTACAGTTCCGGCTGTCCCCCAATTCTTGGACTGGCCAGATGTAACCATCACCTTTGACCGCAATGATTACCCGAGGAAAACACATCATCGAGGAAATTACCCCCTGGTCGTCAATCCTCTTATTGATGGCTATGAGTTCTCTAAAACTCTCATGGACGATGGTAGCAGCATCAACATCCTATACATTGAGACGCTTCACTGCATGAATATCCACGAAAGCCAGTTAAATCATATCAACGTGACTTTTCATGGCATTGTACCAGGAAGACAAGCGGATTTTCTAGGTGAGATCACACTAGATGTAACATTCGGAACCCGAGACAATTATCGGACGAAGCCACTCTCCTTCGAGGTGGTACCATTCAAAAGTGCTTACCACGCCATCTTTGGGCGTCCAACTTACTCAGTGTTCATGGATCGCCCCTGCTACATCTACAACATGATAAAGCTTCCGGGTCCAAAGGGCGTTATCACCATCCGGGGAAACCCGAAGAAAGCACGATACTGCGAGGAAGGATCTGCCGCCTTTCCTAAAGCCGTGTTGCACGCCTAGGAGTACCAGGAGATCAAGAAGACCATTGATCCGTTCGAGATGCCCGTGATGCAGAACGAGGTGCTGAAGCCAGGTTTACAGTTTAAGGCACCGAAAGAGACAAAGAAGACGTTGCTGAAGGAAGATGATCCCTACAAGACGAAGAACATAGGGTCAGGGTTAGACCTTGGATAGGAATGCACGCTCATAGATTTTGTCTAAACTAATAAAGATATCTTCGCATGGCAGCCTTCGAACATGACCGGAGTACCTAGGGAACTTGCCGAGTATTCTATTAATGTGTACCCTGATGCTAAACCCATAAAACAGTCCTTATGACGGGTTGGTGATGAAAATCGCAAAGCTATAGCTAAGGAATTAGCCCGACTAGAATTAGCTGGCTTTATCGCAGAGGTCATCCATGCTGAATGGGTGGAAAATCGTCCTGTACTCGTCCCTAAAAAGGACACTATTTATTTAAGGTTGTGCATTGATTATACTGCCTTGAACAAGGATTGTACTAAAGATCCATTCCCTTTGCCAAGAATTGATCAAGTTATCGACTCCACGACATGGTCGGAATTTCTCTGTTTACTCTAGTTGCATTGCAGAAGTGAGCCGGTTCGTCAGCCGGCTCGGAGAAAGAGCCGTACCTTTATACAAACTATTGAAGAAAACTGACAAATATGTCTGGACCAAGGAGGCCGACGCTTCCCTAAAAAGTTTTAAAGATCTGCTTGCAAATCCACCAATTCTCGCAGCGCTAGATCCACAAGAGCCTATGTTACTTTATAAGGCAGCGACTAACAAGTGTGGTAACATCAGTGGAGCGCGAGGAAGAAGGCCATGAGCATAGGTTGCAACGCCCAACATACTACCTGAGTGAAGTCCTGACAGAGTCGAAGCAATGGTATCCATATTACCAAAAGCTAGCCTATGGAGTATTCTTCGTTGCCAGAAAGCTACGACACTACTTTCAAGAGCACAAGATCATAGTGGTGAGTACTGCTCCCCTGCAAGATATAATCAACAATCACGACGCCAAAGGACATGTCAAAAAGTGGGGAATAGAGATTGCAACTTTAGATATCGAGTACAAGCCACGAACAACAATCAAATCCCAGATACTTGCTGATTTCTTTGCTGTTGGAGAGAGACGACAGAAAATACAAGTTCTCTAGACACAGAATTTTGGACCCTACATTTTGATGGATCAAAAGCACGAGGAGGCTCGGGGGCTAGCGTGGTGCTCAAGTCACCCCAAGGAGATATGCTATTCTATGTGTTACAGATACACTTCACGACTACCAATAACATTGCCGAGTATGAAGCACTGTTACATGGAATACAAATGGCCAAAAATATTGGCATAACTAGACTCATGTGTTATGGAGATTTGGATTTAGTTGCTCAGCAAGTATCCGATATCTGCAATGCAAACAAACAAATGGTAGATTACAAATCTATTGTGGATGAATTATCTAAATCGTTTGAGGGTTTTGAAGTCAAACACATCCCTCGAGTAGAAAATGAGGAAGCAGACGCTCTATCTAGAATAGGGTCTATGCGGAAACAAGTCCCGGATAGCGCTTTTATAGAGCACCTAAAAATTCCCTCTATCACAGGAGTTGATGAGGACTATCCGACGAAATCCGACTCACCTTTACTAGAAGTTCTGGCTGTAGTTCCCAGCTAGACAAAACCCTATCTGGATTTCATGATAGACGTGAAATTACCTGAAGACGAGGTTCTAGGCTGGCAGATTGTCCGACGATCAAAAGCCTATATGATAATCAATGGTTAGCTCTATAAGCGGAGTGTTTGTAGGGTTTTCTAGCGCTCTATTTCTCCAGAAGGAGTGGAAATCCTGCGAGAAATCCACGAAGGCGAGTGTGGTCACCATGCTGTAGCCAAATCTTTAGTGGCCAAAGCTTTTCGACACGGATTCTTTTGGCTCACATCTAAGGAGATGCCGAGAAACTGGTCAAACGTGTAGAGGCTGCCAAAAGTACACCCGTCAAGCACACGTTCCGGCTGATCAACTACGGTAAATCCCTATTACATGGACATTTGCGGTCTGGGGGCTTGATATGGTAGGACCGTTTCATATAGCAAAGTGTGGATTTACTCACCTACTAGTTATGGTGGATAAATTTACCAAATGGATTGAGGCTAAATTCATAACAAACTGCGATGGAGCCATAGCCAGAAAGTTCATCGAGGATGTAATAATCAGATTTGGATATCCGCATAGTATTATTACTAATAATGGGAGCAATTTTCATGCGAGAATTAGCTGAATTCTGCAAAGAACAAAGGATTCGACTTGATATTGCATCAGTTGCACATCCATAAGATAATGGACAAGTCGAAAGAGCAAACAGTCTCATTTTACACGGACTCCAACCTCGTCTCGAAGAACCACTTCGTCGTGCCGTGGGGGCTTGGGCGGAAGAATTACCGTTTATGATATGGACATTGCGTACAACTCCTAACAGATCAACCGGATACACTTCTTTCTGCTTAGTCTATGGTGCAGAAGCAGTTCTTCCGAGTGATTTAATCCATCAGTCTCCTAGAGTCAAAGCATATATTGAAGAAGATGCAGAAGTGTCTTGACAAGATGATCTCGACATAGTCGAAGAAGTCCACATCTTTTCTAAGCAGAGATCTACAACCTAGCAACAGAAGTTACGAAAGTATCATAGTCAAAGAGTGCAAAATCGTTCTTTCAGGAAGGGCGATTTGGTTCTCCGAATCATGCAAAAAAGAAGTACAAGCTTTTCCCAATTTGGGAAGGACCTTTTATGATCAGCCGAGTTCTTCATAATGCGTCATATTATTTAACTGATATGACACCAATCAAGGAAAGTCCTGATATTTGGAAGAGAAATAGAGCTGGTGGTAGTACAGAACCGAATAAATTAGACCGTCCATGGAATATTACACAACTACGTCCCTTCTATTCTTAGCTACATTTCCTTGTAATCATATATGTACATGTTCAAAGAGAAATAAAGTATTGGTTCCTCATATATTATTTGTGAGAAGTTTTTACCATCTTATTTCCAAAGAGAATGTCAATTTCAAAAATCCCAGGATGCTTGAAAGTACTTTATGCTCATGTTCGTTCTGGGTATGATTTTTGAATATCTATAATTTTTTTACCTTTGGGTGTAAATCTAATTTTATGTTTATGATTTGGTTTTTTATCTGATTGCTCAGATGTGGGCATATTCCGAGTAATGAATTGTTGGTTCTGGAGGCCGGCTCTGTTTCCATGTTTAAACTGGTTTAGCAATTGCGCTCCATTGACTCGGTGGAGTTTCCATGCTAAAGGTTGGTTGACTCATGAAAGGAATGAGGTAGAGAGCCAGATAAAATGAAAAGTGTAAACACAAAAGTGCTTAAGAAATTTTCGAGCGCGCACATCATAATATATACATAAGTGGTAAGTAGTAAAGCATCAGTTCTTACATACCAGCACATTTAAAAACAAAATATTGTTCCCATCATTACATACCAAATGAAAAGTTTAGGATAATGCATCAAATTTCTTATGCTGCAGACTTGGGCAGTGGTGGTTGAGACCTTGAAGCGCTGGAGTCAACATCGTCGCCACCTTGCTCTGGAGACTCGGAAGCTTATTCATGTTCAACGAGGCTATCTTCCAGCTCTTTGGGAGAACGAGGTGCAACAACGAATTGGAATAATGGCGTCGTGTAGTTCTTCATCTTTGCCACACGACAAGCATAACCCGCACAAGTTTCTTGGATGGCCTTGATGTCTTGCGGGTTACCCTCATCGTCCTCGTCGGCGATGCCCTTGGTTACGTGCCAAATTTGCATATCACTATGGTGAGTCATCACCATGGTGAGGGCAGCCTGTGTAGCGTTCCGGGCTTAGGAAATCTTCCAATCTTCGATTAGCTTTAGAATCTCCTTCGCTCTACCCCTCATCTCGAGCATTGGCAAGATGTTCAAACCGAAAAGTCTAACCGACTCGCCAGCCGCTTCAAGAATCTAGAGAAAGTCGAAAAGAACATCTCCGACCAATTTGATGCGCTCGAGGCGAGGTTCAGAGGAAGAGGAGTCAGAAAGATGTAGAGGATCTGGGAAAGAACTAAAAATCAAAATCTGACTAAAATAAAAGTCAGAAATCAAAGGAAGAGTAAAGTCAGAAATGTTACCTAGCACACAGTGGTTCCAGTGAGAATGCTCCTCCCGGAGACTCTTCAGTTCTTCCTCTGTGGCCTGGGCTAGATCCTTATGGTTGTCGAAGTCCTTCCTCAAATCATCAAGTTGTTTATCACGGAGGGACAATAGATTCTCGAGCCTCTCGGTCTCCATATTTCTTGACTCCAGGATGGCGTTCACGGATTTCTCCGATTCATTTTTAAGCTTCTTAAGCTCATCCCGAAGTTTAACATTCTCCATTTGGAAAACCTTGAAGTTATCGGCCTCCTCCACCATCTTGCTGGACTGATTCAGCAATTCTGCAAAGAAAAAATATTAGTCGGCTAAACAATTCGACTATAACAATAACTAAGGTTGATGGTCGGAAAATATTACCTTCTGCCTCATCCTTCTCAACCTCCATCTTGGAATTCTCAAGACGCAAAGCCTTAATTTGTTTGCGCTTATTGAAAATGTTCTTGAGCAAGTACTGGCTGTAATATGTAACTTTATGTAAGTTAAAGACAGAATACCGTCAGACGGCTACTAAGACTCGGCTGCAACTTTAACAAATTCAAAATCCAGCACGAGCCTTGGGGGCTACACTATATCGTTCTTTTGCATCCTATAAGCATAAAATTAGATCTTATGCTACGATCTTTATCCAACTTTATGCTTTGGGGATAGAGGATATGATAATAAATACTGCAAATGAGAATCGAAAACTTACAATGTTCTCTAGGTGAAACTTTTCAAATCCGAGTTTCATGTTGTGGAACACTTTCTCGTCAAGGGAGAGAGGAGAAACGCTCCTTGCTGGAAGCTCGCCGGATTCAATGTTTTTATCAAGGACAAAAATTTGGTCTAGGAGGTTCACCAGATTGATGTCCTCCGTCTCCTGGCTTGCTGCCTCTGGAGTAAGGATTTTTTTCTCAAGGCTGGATTGTGCCAACTTGAGAATCTCCTCCTTCTTCCGCTTTAGGCTGGAGCAGCAGAGCCGGCCATCTTGTCAATTCTCCTTGGCGACATTACCATGGGATCATTACCCTTGACGGCTTCACCCTTGTCAGTTGCCTGGCTACCAATGGTAACCAGGGCTTGCGAGGTCGTGGCAGTGTCAGGGATGACGGAACCAACACTAGGAGAGATAGGAGCCTCTGGTGCTAAGGTTTGAGTGCTGCTGGGAGTTGGAGGAGGCATGGCTGGAAATAATGCAAGCTTCTGCTGGCGCAGTTGCTTGGTTGGCTTGCTTTCTGACTTAAGCTTACTCTTCAAAACTGACTTAGCTATGAAACACACAAGGATGTATGTCAGGTGTGGTTCAGAAAGAAATAATGTACAAAGTACTAAAGATCACAAGGTGCTTACCTTTTAACCACTGGAAACACTTGTGCGCCATAGGTAATAACACTCTCCTTGACCTTACGCTTCTTGGAAGCAAAGGCAGGAACTTCCTTCACCTCGTCATCCTCCGTCGCTTCTGAGTCATATGAGGGATAGCCCTCAAGAGGGGCAAGCCCAGACTCGGGAAGCTGCTCGAGCTGATAAGTTATAAAAACATCAATGCAAAACAAATTCGGATACGAGATGAAAAGACAAAATGCATAAAGACAGAGTCAAAAAACTCACCAGAGTCAGGGGTCGTTCAGCTGTATACATCTTCATGGAGACTTCGGGGATCTTCTTGTTCACCCTCTCCTTAATCAAAAACTGCATCCGGGTCTTGTAGTCCTTTGCAGGGATGCAATTTATACTGACCCTCAGGTTGTCCTTCTGGTCTCTAGTGACCGTGTGCATCAGGCGCTCTCCGTGATGCTGAAGGGGCTGAATCCAGCGATCCAGCCAGTAGTGGCTGAAATCGGATCCGCGGAGCCCCTAGTTCTTCATCAAAAACTCAATCCGCATTTTGGTAAGGAACAAGTCTTTGGAAAGTTCCGGCGCGTCTGCGTCCCATGATTCTTGGTGGGTAGTAGCACCATCCACGAAGTCCAGACGACCTTCCGCCTTTTTTGGAGCTAGAATATCCTTATGATAGAAGAAAGTTCTAGCCCATCTTTTGACTGATTCACTAGCATTAATCCTAGGATAAATGCGATTTCTCCTACGAACTAAGCTAACAGTGTTGGTGGTGTAAGGAACATCGGCACTGATGGACTTCTTCCAAGTACCATAGTAGTACTAGAAAAGGGTAAGACTCAGCCTAACGCCAAGAAATACCTCACTAAGAGCTGCATGAGTTCTAAGATCGAGCAAGGAATGGGGGGGGGGGAGGTTATGAAGTTGCACACCGTAATATTGGAGAACTTCGGTGAAGAACTCCGACGATGGAAGGCTGAGGCCACGGTCGACTGATGGCTCAGATATGTAGAGCTCGTTGGGAACTCCAAGAGGAAGGTATGATGAGCACAGCAGCAAGTTTCCCCCAGTTATGAAACCAAGGTTATCGAACCAGTAGGAGTAAGGAAAAAACTCCAAGGTGTTGCTAGAAACTTTGTAACATCTCAAAAATATTAATGAGGATATACATTTCTAATCAATCAAAATTAGGGTTAACAAAAGCTTTTATTAATAAACAATATCTTAATGCATGTGTGTAATGAATGTGTATGAATGTTTGCAATGCCATGTTTGATTCTTGTAAATTATGAGAAAAGGTTTAAAGATCAAAACCTTATCATCTAGGTCAAATCCAAACCAGATCGAGACAAAAGAAAATTAAAATATGAAGCATATGACCTAATGGTCATTTTTGCAAAAGTTAGCACTTAGCTCACTTTGAGCATCTCTAGCAAATGATCTCAAACAGAAAAAAATCCATTTCTTTTCTCCCCTTGCTAAACCAAGTGACACTAAGAATAGTGAAGATTTCAAATCTTGCAGAAACTTTTCCAAATGCATTTGAGAGGCAATTCAAAATTGAATCTATCTTATGCATCAAGATAGTCATTTTTGAAAAACCACTAAAACCTTCACCACTTAGCAAACTCTTGCACCCAGAGACTACCAAGATTATGACGAGCACACCCACCAAAAATAACTTGAAAATATGAAAGTTTAGTTCTTGCGACCATGTAATCAAACACTTGGTGATCACAGTACAACCTCACCAACTATCTACTGTTTTGATCAAACTTGTGATCATCTTTGTGACCTCACCAAGCTTCCAATATGTGCCCTTAACTCTCCCAGTACCAGCCCGGGCAATGGAGCTCCTATCACTCGCCATTTTGACCAGTGCACTTTGTACCCGAGCTGACCCATGTCACCCTGACGTGTACACGCTGCCACAGACCCCGCCGCCCTCACCCATGATGTCTAGGAGGTAGCCGTGACCTCATCGCCCCTGACTCTGCCCGCCTCGACCAACGACCGCCCATGGAGACGTCAGCGCAGCCGCGCCCATTTAACACTCGACCATGCCGATCGCCACGCCAGAGCGCCGAGAAATTCCACGCAAACATGTCGCTCCTCGCTCTCTCCTTGCACCAATAAGTTCGTCCAGACTCCAGCGACCGCCCAGACATGCTCGTTTGACCCTGCGAGCACCATGATCACCGTATGCCGTGATGAATGCTGACGGTACCACCATAGAGCACGGATGTTCTAGAACGATGGAGATCGCGCCTTGCTGAGCCACTATGCGCATGAAGACCGCCGTGAAGCCCTGCATCGACCTACACCCTTGGCCATGTCGATAACGCACTATAACAACGTCGCCGACGAGCCCGAGCCATCCGCCGTGCCCCTTTTGCCGCAGTATAAATAGAACCCTCCCCTGACTCAAAACGCACACCATTCCACTACCCTCTCACCCAGCAATCTCTCTGACACGTCCCTTGAGCAAGGCGAGCACCACATCGTCGGAATTTCACCGAAGCCCGCCGCTGCAGTGGAGAAGAGGAACCAGTGCTCGGAGCCACCCCAGGAGCTGCCGCGACCACCAGTCGAACCGCCGCCGTCGACTCGCTCGTTCGCCCACCTTTCCAGACCTAGCTGGAGCCCTGGTAAGACCCCGATGACCCCCATTGTAGAGCTAGGGTTTACTCTCGCGCGCCCCGTGCGACAGAGACGACGACGCGGAGGCGTCAATCGTGCTCTAATCGTACGGCCCAGATTAGAGGATACCCTTTCATTTTAACTCAGCCGCTAATGTGTGGGATCTTCCCCGGTGCAACCCGCCGCATGCGCATCGTGTAGTTGGGCCAACACGTTAGCATTCCTGCGCGAGCCCACAGATTCAAACTTAGATTTTACTTTTTAATTCAAAATCCTATACTGTAGGTAAATTTAAAAATCAATTCAGGAAGATTCACTAAACCAAATGGAATAAAACCAATTTTGTTATGAAGTAGATGAAAATCTCTAAACACTTCCGTTGGATTCAAACAGTTTAAATCTATAGATCACCATCAGTAAAAATAACAAGAAGTAGATTTTATCGCTTCAAACATTTTTTTAAAATCAACCATAAATGATTTTTAGTTAATTCCTGTAGCATCCCAGTTGTCTAACACCTGTAATGCTACTTGTTATAATAATAAAAAGGGCCACTTCCAACATATAATTGCTGCATCATTATCATGTCATGCTCATGTCATCATGTCACCTTGCATTTGAGCATCATATAAAACCCTTTCTTGTTTGGTTCTTATCTCATGTGCACTATTAATTGTATTTGCTTCTTGATATTGTATTTGGCTCTTGATATATTGTTAAATGCCCAAGTTGAGTTGGGGGCATCTCTCTTCTGGACTCCACCACCTTCTCTTTCACCACCTTATAATTCCACCATCCAATTAATCTGAGCTTGGCATTTTATTGAGTTATCTCTAGCTCATGTTGGTTGGTTGGATTCCACCCATAATCTTTTGCTTGGCCTTTGCCCACCTTTTTGGGAATGCAAGTAATAGTGCCACACAAATTAATGTTGTTTTCACAATATAACTACATGGCAAATATTGTTGCATGGGCCATGCAAGTGCCACCTTTCTCTTGGCTTTGGTAAGATTTTGGCTTTGTTGGCATGGATCATCTTTTCTTGGTTTAAATCTTGTTTTGGGCTTGTAGTTTTCTTCACCATATCATCTATCTCTATTCCCCTTAGCTAAACCTCTATCCCCATGCTCCATGCACACACATGTGCTCATGAGGCATGCACAAACCTAAACCCATCTCCTTCTCTCTACCTCTTCTCTTGGATCTTGCTTGGTCTTTATTGGAGCATGCATGGACCAAAGAAAAACCCCATCACCACATAATTATCTCTCCCTACTTTTCTCTCTTTTTCTCCTTGTCTTGATCTTGTGTGTTGTCTTATGAGACATGATCAAGTGCAAGCCACCTCCCTCTATCTACCCCCTCTTAGCTAAACCCTAAAACCTACCCCATGCCACCTCCCCATCCTAGCTAAACAAAACCTAATCTACACCTCCCCTAAACAAAACCCTAAGTACCCCTCCTCTTCTCCACTTCCTAGCTTGGACACACCAAACCCTGCCCCAGCTCGCCACCCCCTCTCTTTACCTGCTGGACCCACCTGGCTGCCCTACCCCACCTAGCTATCTCCCACCACAAACCCTAGCCGAGCCGGCCACTCTCCCTCTCACCTCTTCCCCCCTCTTCTCCCGCCCTAGGGCCCTCCTACCGCCTGGCCACGAGCTTCCCCTGCCACCGCCAGCCTCTCTCCTCCCCTGCCACACACCGGCCCATGCCATGCACGTGAGCAGGAAAAGGTGGCACCGAGGCCACCTTCCCCTCCCCCACGCAACCCCACCTTCCCCTCTCCTTCTTATCCTCTCCCTTCGTCTTTAGCCGTCCCCAGATCTCCCCAGCTCTGCCTCGCCTTTCCCCCTCTGCCCCTTCTTCTCCACCACAGCCACATCCCGACGCTGGCCACACCGTCGGATCACACCAGCGCACGCGATCCAGGAGGCGGGCGTGGAGCCGAGGCTGTCGAGGAAGCTCAGGGGGCCCCCGGCGTCGCCACGGTACACGGAGTCGCGGAGGAGAAGCCTCGAGCCGGTTGCACCGACGCCACGCCGCCTGACAAACCCTAGCGCCAGCCGCTCGCCTGGCCGATCGCTGCGCCCGAGCCGAACCACCGCCACCGTCAGCCTCGCGGTGAGTTCCTCTTCCTCCCTGACAAGGTCCGCATCACCGTGCCGTCCTAGTTTCTCCCAAGCGTTTCGCACGCTCAGGCGCCCGGTCGCTTACCCGCCTGCAGCGACTCAGACACCCCATCTAGGCCCCAACCCTCATTGTCAAGCCAAGCCACCGCAGCAGAAGCCGCATCAAGGCCCCAGATCCTGCGTTCGATCCCCACTGCCGTACCGTGCTGCTCACGCTTAGTTCAGAGGAAGAAGCACAGGCGCTACCGACGCTTTGCACAAACCCTCCCTTTTGCCAAGAACCCGCCGTCCCCGGCCCCTCCGTGTGTCTTGGCGTTTTGTAAAAAGGCTCACGGGTTTCTGTGAATCCACCATGTCCTCACCCTCTCAGACAAGGCGTGTGGGTCAAGTTACTGGCCCCACATGTCTGCGACCCGGGCTAGAGTAGGCTGGGTAAGAAAACTTTCCAGAGTCTGGTTAAATTCAAATTTTGTTTAAATGATTTCAAATTCAAATTCAATTCAGATTTTAAATAACTTTTCCATTGTAATTCCAAATAACACAAATGATATATGTTTGGAGATCAGAAAAATGCCAGGATTTCAAATATGACATTCAAATTGCCTTTTGCACATTTAAATTCCCAAGTTTATTTAAATTACCCAATTGCCACTAGAACTTCAATAATTAATAACTTTTGTTTTATAATTCCAAATTTAGCAAATGATATGTCTAAAATGATCAGCTCGACGAGACCTTTCTGTTTATGCCATACATAACTTCAAATGCAGCATGCATCATATAAAAATATAGGGTACAGCAAATGTTATGACAACAAAATGTGAACCAAAACCCCATTAAAATGTTGTTACTTGTCTTCCACACCTCACCATGCCATGCTACCTTATTGCCATGTAAATTGTGCATCATTCATCATGGCATGATTGTTTGCTTGACGCATCTTATTCATATGCTTGTGCTCTATATTCATGTTGGCCTTGTTTGTTTGGTTTTTCTCGGATAGACACTGAGCAGGGGTTATATCAAGAGAACCAGGAGCACTACCCAGATTCGTCCCTTGCTTCAACTGAGATATCAGGCAAGCACTTCCACATGCTTGCATACATACAATACCTATTGCCTCTATCTTATTCCTGCATCATTGAGTCGCGATTGCATTAAATTGAATCCCAAGTATGCATAGCCTTACTTTTAAACCCCACCAAGCTTGTTCCTCCATCCCATGAGCCACTACTATAGGAGTTGTTTGAGCCATGCGAGTCGTAGAACAGCATGTGTAGGGTATGCGAGCGTCTGTTGGATAATGAGGTACCTAAACAACTTAACCTAAGAAGTAGTGGGATAACTAAAGAAAGTGGCACCGGTGAGCAACATCTGCTATTTGGTTTTTCCTGCTCACTTGTGTCCCGTAAGACCCCGAGTACTTGATTCCTGTTCCTTGATTTATCGCGCTATCCACATCCGGGAGGTAGATGGGACCCCCCTGAGCCAGAGCTTGATTCAGTCTTATTTCTTGGGGCCACAAACTAGTTTGAGGTTTTATTTACTATCCTGTACTTATGCCATGCTACTTTCTGTATTTAAATTGTGCGAGGAGCACACTGCATCGCTTAGGATCGGGACACGTTACGCGGTGTCGACAAGCCCAGCTTTGGGTTCCCGATGTCACACCGCCCACCCAAACCTTGAGTCCGTCTCGAGTCACTATCTTCGCTATGGTGTACTTCAAGGGTGGCCTGAAATATTTCAATCCTGTGATTGTTCACCGTGAAAGCCTCGTTGGTTTTGATTTGGTTTTTCCGAGGTTGATCGAGCGTGTGTTGCTATTGGTGCACCGCCGGTAAAACTTTCAAAGCCGTGTCCGGATATGGACGACTTGGAGCACAGTTTCTCGATCATAGACAAGCATAACTAAAGTACCGCTTTAATCTGACTAAGTAACTTGACTAGTAAATAGAGCAACACTCATGGAATGGTTAATAAAATTGCCAACGGATGGGGGGTTGTTCGTCCGCTTCCTTGTTGGTAAGCAGGGAGGAGGATGGATCTGTTGAGATTACCATTATAACTGTTGTTCTTAATTCCCGGACATCCGTCTATCATTGGTTAGGCGGATGGTTAGCGTTATCTCAGAGAACTGCTAGGGTTTATCTTTTCGCTGCAATTCGTCACCCTGTGTTGTGTCCCTTTAGAGGCATTAAGACTTGCTGAGTACCCTTAGGGTCTCACACGATAAATTGTTGGTTCAGATGGACAGGTACCCTCACAGGACGGATACTGGGTGGAAGAAGCCGAGGACATGGGCAACGATCGTTCGGTGTAGAGATTCCGGGAACGGGGATCCGAGAGACCTGTAGATGGGATGTGCTTATTTCTATGGCATCTTATGCCGATTTGCTTCTTATCCGTACTCGGATTTTGTTTGCCGCTTCCGCATGATACTCTGATGTGTGTTGTATGAGGAAGTATCCTAAAATATAGATCTATCTAGGTCATTTGAATCTTGCCGTATGGCGTTGCTATATTTCCTTTCTTTCTAGATGGTATGGCTCTGATGTACTCTTGTATGGTGGCTTATGCATACCCACTTGTGTACGTAGTTGATCCTTCGCCTGACACGCGCTCTGACAGTCCCGTTGAGAGGGTAGTGGTTGGGACGTCTGAAAGGACTACCAAGGAGTGGCTTTTGGGGCCCCACCGCATTATTTCAACCACTACCACTCATTCAGCTTGTATCTAGGAGCGTAATTCACCGAGGTAGTTACAATTGGTATCGAGCCATCCCGACCTTCGTGGTTTCACCAAACGGTCGTTGTCATCTAGCAAATATTTTGGTAGTTATGTATATTAGGGAAAACAAAACGAGAGTAGGACTGCTTCCACTTTTCTTCTTACCTCCCACCCACCCTTTTCTGGTAAGGAAGTGCAACGTTTTCAATCCTCTTCTCAAGATTCAAACTAGGATTCACGTGTTCTGGGTTTCCGTAGTACCATAGGTTGTGTGTGTGTGTGCGTGTGTGTGTAATCCCTTGTCTATCTGTTGCATCCAAGTTGTTATCTTATCTGCCTTTGGTTATCAACTGTTGGTACATTCCATACCGACAGGCTTTTGCAAACCGACGCAATCTATCTTCCTCTTTGTATCCGACTCTATCTTGTTGGGGTGTTCGTTTCCGTAGTTACCAATCTTTAGGTTTCGTCGTGAGAAGCAGGGGTTAGGATATGTGTTCCACTTGTTCATGTGCGGAGTAATGATTTGAGTGCGGGATGGAGTCGCGACCATACCACTACTTTTATCATTCGCTTTTGTATATTGAATCGGTAGAGTCATTAATCTTGATTCGTTAAGTAATTTTGCGCATCTATTGGTATTCTAATGCCGAAATTTGTGGAAAATTTTTCTTTGATATATTTGTGTACCACACTCCTTTTCAGTCGTGTGCGATATGCTTAATATCTTTGAGGTGCTATGAACTTTGTTGATATTTTAATATCATCTCAGTAAATTGTAACCTTGGTTAATTCCATCTTGGTACTATTTTGGATTATTATCATTCTCCATTATAGTACTGACTTGAGTTTTATATCAATGACAGGATGGCTCCACCACGCCGGACTGAAGAGGATATACCTCAGAATCGGGCTCACCACAAACATCGCTAATGCTTTGGCAGATGCAAGAGAACCAAAGCGCTTTGAGGAGAGTGTCGAAGAAACGAGTTTGCTCCACTTCCTCCACCTCCCAAGCGTGGAGACATCAAGAGCTTCCTCAAGTTCAACCTCGTCGCTTGATGTTTCGACCGACCTCTGGGACGGATGATTGGCTGCGTGAAATCTCAAGGTTGCTCGAGATCGATGTTCCGAGCAGAGTGGGTCAAGTGTGCTACCCACCTTCTCAAGGGAGATGCAGCTCTTTGGTGGGAAAACTACTTGAAGGCAAGATGCACGGGTTCCAGCCAACTTGGGAGAGGTTCACCGGAGCGTTCAAAGAGCGTTTCTCTCGAGATTGTAATGGAAAGGATGAAGGAGGCTTTCCTCAACTCAAGCAGGAAATGATAACGTCACCTACATCAGGAACTTCATGAATCTATCTCGTTATGGTGGTGATGAGGTATCTGATGACAAGAAGAAACAGAAAAGGTTCAGGCAAGGGCTCAATGCGTCGATCAAGTATGCAATCACGCATGCAAGACCGGCAACCTTTCTGGAACTACAGCACACAGCACTGCAAGAGGAGGCAAGCAGGCAAATGTTTGAGGAGTCCAAGAAACACAACAGGGATGCATCAAGCTCTGCAGTTATGGCAGCTCCTTCTAAGCGGCGTATCTGGGTTCCTAACACCCCACCGTCGCTCCCGGCTCCACCAAGACCTGCAAGTTTCGCGGCAAGGCCACCAAACTTCACCACTGCGGCTCCCAGGGGCTACAACCACCACTACCCTGGAGCGCCTGGCGGAGTCCCTGGCTACTCTACTCCACGTCCAGCTGGTGCCTTCTTCGTGTGTGGAGACCCTGGACATCAAAACTGGAGCTGCCCAATGAAGAACAAAGCTCTCCCTCCACCCCCGCCAAGATCTGCAACAAGCTCTCCTTCGGTTCGTGCACCACCGCCTCGGGCTCTCAACATCAACACCAAGCCCGGGTCTGCGGTTGTTCGTGCCAACTGCGTCAACGCCTCTCAAGCTGAGCTCGCACCTGGAGTTGTGATGGGTATGCTTTCCGTTAACTCCCCCTGCGAAGTTCTCTTTGATTCTGTGCATCGCATTCTTTTGTGTCACACAAGTTTGCGTAAGAGAATGAGTTAGTCATGGTTCCTCTCTCTAAGCGGTTGGTGGTACAATCACCGGGTTCAAACATGAGGGCTGAGCATATCAGCCGTGGCAATCAGATTGAGATTGGTGGTTCTTCATTCTTGGCTTCTTTAATTGTTCTGGGCAACTCTGACATTGATGTCATCTTGGGCATGGATTGGTTGACAGCAAATGCAGCTGTGATTGATTGTGCTGAACGCTCAGTGTCTCTGAAGATTCCGGAAGGCCATATAGTCTTTTCTCCAAGTCTGACTCCTGCTGTCCAGCTCTATTCCTTGGCGGCTCTGAATAATGAAGCTATGGAAGCTATTCAGAGTGTACCAGTGGTCTGTGAGTTCCCAGATGTCTTTCCTGAAGAGTTGCCAGGTATGCCTCCGGATCGCGAGGTTGAATTCATGATTGAGCTTGTACCTGGAACGGCTCCTATCTCCAAGCGGCCATATAAAATGGGTCCTTCTGAGTTGGCTGAACTCAAACGACAACTTGATGAACAAGAGAAGTTGGGTTTCATTCAACACAGCACTTCTTCTTGGGGTAGCCCAACAATCTTTGTGAAGAAGCGTGACAGAACCGATCTCCTCAAGAAAGGCAAGAAGTACCTGTGGACTTCTGAATGTCAAGCAAGTTTTGAGACACTCAAAGAGAAGCTCACTTCCACACCAGTCTTGGTTCCTCCAGATACATCTAAGCCTTTCCAGATATTCTGCGACGCCTCTTTGCAAGGATTGGGTGCGGTCCTTATGCAAGAGAAACAGGTGGTTGCTTATGCCTCTCGTCAGTTGAAGACGCATGAGATCAACTATCCCACACATGACCTCGAGCTAGCAAAGCTTGTCTTTGCTTTGAAGCTATGGAGGCACTACTTGCTTGGTAACCGCTAGAGATCTTCTCGGACCACAAGAGTTTGAAGTATATCTTCACTCAGCCTGATCTCAACCTTCGGCAGAGGAGATGGATTGAAGCAATCAATGACTTTGATGTGACCATCAATTACACCCCGGGCAAAGCAAATGTCATGGCAGATGCGCTTAGCCGTAAAGCTTATGTCAACAACCTCATGGTAGAAGAGCAGCAGCCTCTCTTGCGAGGAATTCGTCACTCAACCTCGAAGTTGTGGAACAAGGGCATCTCCTGAACCTTCTGGCTACTCCTCTCTTGGAAGAACAGATTCGCTCTCGTCAGCTTGGTGATCCGCACACCAAAAAGCTCATCGCTAAGCTTGACCTTCCGAAGTATGAGTCCTTCCATGTTGATGATCAAGGCACACTCTTCTTTGAACACCGGATGTTTGTTCCAAACTACCCGGGTCTGAGAGACCAAGTTCTCAAGGAGGCACATGATTCGGTTCTTTCTATCCATCCTGGCAGCACAAAGATGTACATGGACTTGAAAACACAATACTGGTGGCCTGGGTTGAAACGGTATTGTGCTAAGTACGTCTCAGAATGTGATGTCTGTCGCAGAGTCAAGGCTGTCCATCAGAAACCATTTGGTCTTCTACAGCCATTGAAACCTCCAGAATGGAAATGGGAGAAAGTAGAGATGGACTTCATCACTGGCTTTCCAAGGTCGCAGAAGGGCAACAATGCAATTTTTGTTGTCATCGACAGGCTTTCTAAAGTGGCTCATTTCTTCCCAGTCAAAGAAACAATTTCTGGAATTCAGTTGGCTGAGCTCTATATCAACAGAATTGTCTCTCTGTATGGGGTTCCACTGGAAATCAGTTCAGACCGTGGGAGCATCTTCACCTCAAAATTCTAGGAGAGTTTCCAAAAAGCTTTGGGAACAAAGTTGAACTTCAACACTGCTTACCACCCTCAGTCGCAAGGACAAGTGGAGAGGATCAATCAGATTCTGGAGGATATGCTTAGAGCTTGCGTCATCTCTTTTGGAATGAAGTGGGAGGAATGCCTTCCATATGCTGAATTCTCCTACAACAACAGCTTCCAGAAGAGTCTGAAGATGGCACCATTCGAGGCTCTATATGGACGCAAGTGCAGAACTCCGATTGGTTGGTCAGGTGCAGGAGAAAGAATCTGGTTTGGCCCTGACATTGTAACTCAGGCAGAGGAGAAGGTGCATATCATTCTGGAGAACCTGAAGATTGCTCAAAGTCGTCAGAAGAGCAACTATGACAGGAAGCACACGGATATGGTATATGCCCCTGGTGATCTCGTGTACCTTCGTGTCACTCCCATGAGAGGAACACACCGCTTCGGTATAAAAGGAAAGTTGGCTCCTAGATACATCGGTCCTTTCAAGATACGTGGTAGAAGAGGAGAAGTTGCCTATGCACTGGAGCTTCCGGAAAAACTCAAAGTCCACGATGTTTTCCACATATCTCAGCTCAAGAAGTGCTTCAAAGATCCCGGCAGGACCGTGGATCATGAGCTAATCGACCTCCAAGAAGATCTGTCCTATCAAGAACACCCCACCAAAATCCTTGAGACCGCAACAAGTCCATCAAGTTCTGCAAGGTGCAGTGGTCACACCATTCTGTTGATGAAGCAACATGGGAGCGTGAAGAGGAACTCCATGCCAACCATCCTTCTCTCTTTGTGTCTTCTTCTTCTTCTTCCTAGAATCTCGGGGCGAGATTCCTATTTAGTGGGGGAGAGTTGTAGCATCCCAGTTGTCTAACACCTGTAATGCTACTTGTTATAATAATAAAAAGGGCCACTTCCAACATATAATTGCTGCATCATTAACATGTCATGCTCATGTCATCATGTCACCTTGCATTTGAGCATCATATAAAACCCTTTCTTGTTTGGTTCTTATCTCATGTGCACTATTAATTGTATTTGCTTCTTGATATTGTATTTGGCTCTTGATATATTGTTAAATGCCCAAGTTGAGTTGGGGGCATCTCTCTTCTGGACTCCACCACCTTCTCTTTCACCACCTTATAATTCCACCATCCAATTAATCTGAGCTTGGCATTTTATTGAGTTATCTATAGCTCATGTTGGTTGGTTGGATTCCACCCATAATCTTTTGCTTGGCCTTTGCCCACCTTTTTGGGAATGCAAGTAATAGTGCCACACAAATTAATGTTGTTTTCACAATATAACTACATGGCAAATATTGTTGCATGGGCCATGCAAGTGCCACCTTTCTCTTGGCTTTGGTAAGCTTTTGGCTTTGTTGGCATGGATCATCTTTTCTTGGTTTAAATCTTGTTTTGGGCTTGTAGTTTTCTTCACCATATCATCTATCTCTATTCCCCTTAGCTAAACCTCTATCCCCATGCTCCATGCACACACATGTGCTCATGAGGCATGCACAAACCTAAACCCATCTCCTTCTCTCTACCTCTTCTCTTGGATCTTGCTTGGTCTTTATTGGAGCATGCATGGACCAAAGAAAAACCCCATCACCACATAATTATCTCTCCCTACTTTTCTCTCTTTTTCTCCTTGTCTTGATCTTGTGTGTTGTCTTATCAGACATGATCAAGTGCAAGCCACCTCCCTATATCTACCCCCTCTTAGCTAAACCCTAAAACCTACCCCATGCCACCTCCCCATCCTAGCTAAACAAAACCTAATCTACACCTCCCCTAAACAAAACCCTAAGTACCCCTCCTCTTCTCCACTTCCTAGATTGGACACACCAAACCCTGCCCCAGCTCGCCACCCCCTCTCTCTACCTGCTGGACCCACCTGGCTGCCCTACCCCACCTAGCTATCTCCCACCACAAACCCTAGCCGAGACGGCCACTCTCCCTCTCACCTCTTCCCCCTCTTCTCTCTCCCTGCCCTAGGGACCCTCCTACCGCCTGGGCCACGAGCTTCCCCCCAGGGCCACCTGCCAGCCTCCCTCTCTCCTCCCCAGCCCTGCCGTGCCACCCCCTGGCCCCCATGCCATGCACGTGAGCAGGAAAAGGTGGCACCGAGGCCACCTTCCCCTCCCCCACGCAACCCCACCTTCCCCTCTCCTTCTTATCCTCTCCCTTTAGTCTTCCCAGATCTCCCAGCCTCGCCTCGCCTTTCCCCTCGCCTCTTCTTCTCCACCACAGCCACATCCCGACCGCCACACCGTCGGATCACACCAAGACGCGATCCAGAGGGCGTGGAGCCGAGGTGTCGAGGAAGCTCGGGGCCCGGCGTCGCCACGGTACACGGAGTCGCGAGGAGAAGCCTCGAGCCGGTTGCACCGACGCCACGCCGACAAACCCTAAGCGCCATAGCTCGCCTCGCCGATCGCTGCGCCGAGCCAACCACGCCACCGTCGGCCTCGCGGTGAGTTCCTCTTCCTCCCGACAAGGTCCGCAGCCGTGCGCCCTAGTTTCTCCGGGAGTTTGCACGCTCACCTGCGCGCCGTCGCTCGATCCGCCATTGCGGCAGACACCCCATCTAGGCCCCAACCCCTCGCTGTCACCAAGCCCAAGCCACCGCAGCAGAAGCGTCAAGGTAGCCCCAGATCCTGCTCGATCCCCCACACACACCAAGGCTTTCGCTTAGTTCAGAGGAAGAAGCACGGCTACCTGACGTTTTGCACAAAACCCCTCCCCTTTTTGCCCAGCAACCCGCCGTCCCCCGGGCCCCTCTGTCAGTGTCTTGGCGTTTTTGTAAAAAGGCTCACGGGGTTTCTGTGAATCCACCTGCGGTCCCTCACCCTCTCAGACGCTAGCGTGTGGTTCAGCAAGCGCCTGGCCCCACATGTCTGCGACCCGGGCTAGAGTAGGCTGGGTAAGAAAACTTTCCAGAGTCTGGTTAAATTCAAATTTTGATTAAATGATTTCAAATTCAAATTCAATTCAGATTTTAAATAACTTTTCCATTGTAATTCCAAATAACACAAATGATATATGTTTGGAGATCAGAAAAATGCCAGGATTTCAAATATGACATTCAAATTGCCTTTTGCACATTTAAATTCCCAAGTTTATTTAAATTACCCAATTGCCACTAGAACTTCAATAATTAATAACTTTTGTTTTATAATTCCAAATTTAGCAAATGATATGTCTAAAATGATCAGCTCGACGAGACCTTTCTGTTTATGCCATACATAACTTCAAATGCAGCATGCATCATATAAAAATATAGGGTACAGCAAATGTTATGACAACAAAATGTGAACCAAAACCCCATTAAAATGTTGTTACTTGTCTTCCACACCTCACCATGCCATGCTACCTTATTGCCATGTAAATTGTGCATCATTCATCATGGCATGATTGTTTGCTTGACGCATCTTATTCATATGCTTGTGCTCTATATTCATGTTGGCCTTGTTTGTTTGGTTTTTCTCGGATAGACACTGAGCAGGGGTTATATCAAGAGAACCAGGAGCACTACCCAGATCCGTCCCTTGCTTCAACTGAGATATCAGGCAAGCACTTCCACATGCTTGCATACATACAATACCTATTGCCTCTATCTTATTCCTGCATCATTGAGTCGCGATTGCATTAAATTGAATCCCAAGTATGCATAGCCTTACTTTTAAACCCCACCAAGCTTGTTCCTCCATCCCATGAGCCACTACTATAGGAGTTGTTTGAGCCATGCGAGTCGTAGAACAACATGTGTAGGGTATGTGAGCGTCTGTTGGATAATGAGGTACCTAAACAACTTAACCTAAGTAGTAGTGGGATAACTAAAGAAAGTGGCACCGGTGAGCAACATCTGCTATTTGGTTTTTCCTGCTCACTTGTGTCCCGTAAGACCCCGAGTACTTGATTCCTGTTCCTTGATTTATCGCGCTATCCACATCCGGGAGGTAGATGGGACCCCCCTGAGCCAGAGCTTGATTCAGTCTTATTTCTTGGGGCCACAAACTAGTTTGAGGTTTTATTTACTATCCTGTACTTATGCCATGCTACTTTCTGTATTTAAATTGTGCGAGGAGCACACTGCATCGCTTAGGATCGGGACACGTTACGCTGTGTCGACAAGCCCAGCTTTGGGTTCCCATCGCCACAAACCGCCCACCCAAACCTTGAGTCCGTCTCGAGTCAACTATCTTCGCTATGGTGTACTTCAAGGGTGGCCCCTGAAATATTTCTGAATCTGTGATTGTTCAATGTGAAAGCCTCGTTGGGTTTTGATTTGGTTTTTCCGAGGTTGATCGAGCGTGTGTTGCTATTGGTGCACCCCGTCCGGGTAAAACTTTCTAAAAGCCGTGTCCGCGGATATGGACGACTTGGAGCACAGTTTCTCGATCATAGACAAGCATAACTAAAGTACCGCTTTAATCTGACTAAGTAACTTGACTAGTAAATAGAGCAACACTCATGGAATGGTTAATAAAATTGCCAATGGATGGGGGGTTGTTCGTCCGCTTCCTTGTTGGTAAGCAGGGAGGAGGATGGATCTGTTGAGATTACCATTATAACTGTTGTTCTTAATTCCCGGACATCCGTCTATCATTGGTTAGGCGGATGGTTAGCGTTATCTCAGAGAACTGCTAGGGTTTATGTTTCACTGCAATTCGTCACCCTGTGTTGTGTCCCCTTTAGAGGCATTAAGACTTGCTGAGTACCCTTAGGGTCTCACACGATAAATTGTTGGTTCAGATGGACAGGTACCCTCACGGATATACATCGGGTGGAAGAAGCCGAGGACATGGGCAACGATCGCTCGTGTAGAGATTCCGGGAACGGGGATCCGAGAGACCTGTACATGGGATGTGCTTATTTCTATGGCATCTTATGCCGATTTGCTTCTTATCTGTACTCGGATTTTGTTTGCCGCTTCCGCATGATACTCTGATGTGTGTTGTATGAGGAAGTATCCTAAAATATAGATCTATCTAGGTCATTTGAATCTTGCCGTATGGCGTTGCTATATTTCCTTTCTTTCTAGATGGTATGGCTCTGATGTACTCTTGTATGGTGGCTTGCGTACATACCCACTTGTGTACGTAGTTGATCCTTCGCCGACACGCCCCAGACAGTCCCGTTGAGAGGGTAGTGGTTGGGACGTCTGAAAGGACTACCAGTGAGTGGCTTTTGGGGCCCCACCGTACTATTTCAACCACTACCACTCATCCAGGCTTGTATCTAGGAGCGTAATTCACCGAGGTAGTTACAATTCCAACTCTCAAAAATCACATGGGCCATGACCTATCTGAATATGTAAAAATATATAGATTTGCATGTAGTAGTCCTGGACCAAAATTAAAGAATGGATTTATAGTAATTTCTAGTCACATAAATATTATTAAATGACATTGTTAAACTTTGCACTTTAGGCCAATCACTTTAAATCACATTCCCAAGTATTGGAATATGTGGTGATGACATGTGTCAATATGATCCCATTTTTGAATTGAAGTATACTAAATCTTAGGTAACTTTTCAATGAGTAGAAATTAATTTTCCAAAATAAGATAAAATCAAATCTTGTCACCCTTTTATTGTAATAATAGAGATGGTGCTAGAACATCTATTGTGTTTCTTTGTGTGCTAAATAGAATTAGTTAAGTATTGTTGGTGATTGTGTACCTCGTATTTATTTATAGATGCTAGTACCAATCTGGGGTACGAGGAGGAAGTACGAAGAAGAGGAAGAGAACTTCGACCACCTTACCAACCAAGGCAAGCTAAGCTTAACCATGCAAGCTATACTATGCCGGATGGAACTATGCATGCACCTTTGTTACCCCCTTGATTATATAAATCCCAAGTTTTACTTGAAAGCTCTATCTTTTCTCCCATTTATCAAAGTTACTCAAGTAGTTAATTAATTGGTGATTAGTGTAAAAATAGGAAAGAGGTCATCAAGAGCTTGGAACTTGATGTAGGTAGTTAACTTGATTAGCACCCCTCAATAGTGACACCCTCATTGATAGATGCTAGTGCTAAACTAATCATGATCGCTATAGATGGGAACAAATGATTATGAAAACCTTAGAATGATGAGTCATTCTATTGAAATGTTTTGACATGTGTTATGGACACTAAATGAGTTGAAGTTGTTATATAATAAAGTATGAGTCCTGAATTTGATAAAAACTGATGATTGGGTTTGGATGATATACCATTCCAATGTTACCGTACAACCACAATACCCGAGTTTAGATAGGGCTTAACTGGAAATTTATGTGTCTTAGTATGGGTTACCTCGTGGAACAAGGTGAGTTGAGGCTACCTTGTGAATATGAATGCCCACCTGTGTAGTTCCCAGGATGACAGATGGTCATGGCTGGGAGGCCAAACTCACAGGTGAGGTGCCTATACTAGGGTGTGTAATTGAAAGGTTAGGATTGATTATCCGCATACCAAATATGTTGATTCAGGGTTATCCCTAACGGATGTATCGAATGTTTTGGCGAAAGCGACCACCTCTATAGAGTGTCAAACTATTCAAATAGCCACGTCCGCGGTCATGGACAGTTGGATGGCCATACTGTTCCGTTGTTAGATGTTTTCAAAATGAGTTGTGACTTGATATGTGACCTTAACCTGACTCCACAAGGATGTGGACATGAAACTAGGTTTCCACTTAAGTAATCTAGATAACTAAAGTTAGGTCTTGTTACTAAGTACTTATGAAATAAAATTGGCTTGTTGCAGAAAAACCTAGAGCTTAGGATTCCTACTAGAATGGTCTTACTGCTTTAGCGATAGTTTGCGAGTACTTCAAAGTACTCATGGCTTTGTCCCTAGCTATTCCCATGGCCAAACTACGAAGGAAACTACGAGGAGGATGGATAGCAGGACGCCTACGATAACCAGGATCATCTCCCATCGTCAGCATTGCCTGTAACCCTAAAGATGGAGTCCCTACTACACTACTATTATTCCGCTACTATGATTTGTATTCAGACTTAATCTTATAATCAACTATTTGTCAGACTATTTTGGTTTGTAATGGATGATGTACTGTGATACCAATTCTATTATGTCTCACAAAAATGGTAATCCTGGGATTGCGATGTACGACATAACAAGCATCTAGGATTAAAAATACGGTTGTTGACAAGTTGGTATCAGAGCCATCTTGACCATATGAGACCCTAGTTATAATGGACGTCTGAAAAACTTAGTTTCCAAAACAAATAAAGTGAGTATGTATGAAAACCTATTCTCACTCTTATCCTTGAAATTCTTTCCAAAAGAGAGTCATATGTTCCTCAATTTTTTTTCAATCTTACATAAAATTTGGCACACTTGATCACCTCTCTAACTTACACATCTTAATTTCTTATAGATGGAATACAAGCACATCAAGTTTTATCAGTTGGGAAACGGGGGAAACATCATCTTTGAGAGTGACCTGAGTCAGCTTGCGGAATTTCTAGAGCGCCCGCACCCAGAATTCTATGGAGATCAGCTCAATGATCACCCCGGAGGGGAACTGCAGTGGATGATAGTTGCAGATCTACAAGGAAAAATGGAGCCACCTACATCTGAGAAGATCCAGTTCAACATAATGGAGAACAATTGGTTGGATGGATTAGCAAGAGCAATGCAGGAAGCACTTGCCCGACTGTGTGGGCAGAACGTCAATCAGCTCGCCGACACCCGCTTGGCTCATTTTGCCAGACGTGACTCCCAGGGATTACCCTTGCCCATGCTAGGACACCCAGAGTTGAGGCACCATGTGGATCGTCTAGCCTTCATTCTGGACGAGAACCAGAAAGAGCTGGACAACGCCCATGCTGACGCCAACGAGAAGCAACTTGCTGTCACCAAGAAGGACCAGACCTTCGCCATCCTTGTTAAGGAGCGCAAGTCACTTTGCCTTCTGTGTGACAAGAAGGACCGCATCATTCCTCGCCTCCGTCACAAAGTGTTAGCCCTGGAAGAAACTATCCATGATCGAGACATGCATCTTGAGGAGAGGGAGAACAAAGGGGAAGATATTCGTGGCGATCCCTACTCGTACCTCAGTGATGATGATGACTACATGGAGGACATCAACCAGGAGTTCCACACTCACGATGAGGATTGTGACTTCATTGATGATGAAGAGGGCACTGGTTCTAATGAGGAGTAGTAGCACCAGAGCACTTTCGTAGGTGTGAGTTGTATCCGGTCCCACTGTATCGTAGCTTGCAAGAATGATTCTTAAAATCATCTAATTTGTTATTGTGATGTGTTTGGAACGTGTGGTTTGTATGTGTGCTTGGAATGAATAAAAAAGAGTTGTTGGCTTTCAAACCCTAGCCTTACTCAAAGTTTAAAAGCTTTTAAAACCAAACTCCGAAACCTTAGAAAAAAAGTCCCTCTTGTCTCATGATCTATCTCAATCTTCAGATGACTCGCGGAGGAAGCAGCTCATCTCAAGACTCGATGGTCCAAATTCTACAAATGCTTGTAGCCGATCGAGAAGCCGGTAGAACCGAGCGTCAAGCCAATCTCGCCACTCTTCAATAGATCGCCCAACTGGCGCATGACAACCAAGGCCATGGAAATCAGTATCATCATGGATCCAAGCTTAAGAACTTCCAGAACACCAATGCTCCTATCTTTAGCAAATTTGAAGAGCCCTTAGATGCTGATGATTGGATGCAAACCATGGAGAACAACTTAGAAGTTGGAGGAGTGGATGCTGCGGAGAAGCATGGTGGAATAGCACTTGTACAATGAACGGAGGACAAATGACTTGGGAGGAATTCAAACTCAAGTTCAACCGAACTCATGTGCCACCAGGTTTGATTCTGAGGATGAGGGATGAATTCAAGGAACTAAAGCAGGGAAGAATGACTGTGGTGGAGTACCGTGACAGATTTCGGTCTCTGTCTAGGTATGCCCCGGATGATCAACACAGGAGCCAAGAAGAAGGAGATATTTCTGAATGGTCTACACGATGAGATGCAGACAGTGCTAATCAATATTCCTTTTGCCGATCTAGAAGCTCTAGTGGATTCTGCTATCTAGATGGAAGTAAAGATCAATCAAGCCACTGAGAACCGTAAGTGTCGTATGATGCACCAGCCTGGACCCCACCATACCCCAAAGTATCGCCTAGTTCGTCTGCAGGATTTGCACCAAGGAACAACATGCCCCCCATGTCTCGTCCAAACTTTCCCAATTGTAGTGGAGGAAACCCGAGGCCCGGAGGCAACAACAACTACAACACTGGAAACCCTAATAACTTCAACCGTGCACCGCCAAGGCCCATCACCAACAACAACAATACTGCCCCAAGGACTGGAAGTAATGTTGTGCCTGTCGCAGGGAAGGACAAGTGAATGATCACCTTATTTGAATGTGGAGTGACGGGTCACTACTCCAATGAGTGCCCCAAGAAGATTGCTGCAACACCCAATGTCACTGAACCTGCCCAAAAATAGCGTCGTGTCCAACCTGGAAATATATTTGCCCCAGGCAACCCGCACAACCGTACAGGCTGTCTATTCCACATGAATGCTGAAGAAGCCCAGGAAGCGCCAGATGTCATGCTGGGTATATTTTCTGTTAACTCAGTACTTGCAAGAGTGTTGTTTGATTCTGGAGCATCAATTGTTTGTTACAGAAGAATTTGCATGGACTGGTAAGATTCAACCAACAAATTTGAAGCATGGTATGATAGTTCAAATACCTGGGTCAACTACCAAAGCTAGAAAAATTTGCAAGGCCGTACCTATCAGAATTCATGGAGTAGATTTCTATGCCAAACTAATAGTACTTGGAACAAAAGGTTCGGAAGTAGTACTAGGAATGGATTGGATGTCGAAACATCAAGGATTAATAGACTGTGCCAAGAAAGCCATAACCATGACCAGTAGAACTAGATATCAGTTTAGCATGTGTTTGAGACAATGCCCCATCAATTCAAGTGCAAAAAGAGTTTAGCCAATCAACCCTAGACCAAGTAAGAGTAGTGTTGGGGATATGCTATATGGGTATCCTCATATAGCATGTCTCCTATCCGGATAACCCGAGTGGCCCACAAATGGTAGCATGGACCATGGCCTGCTGGGCGGACCAGTTAGATGGATCCATAAGGGAGGCCCATGCCGGATAAAGGAAGGCTAAGGTTGGAGTCACCGACGTACCCGGAGCCTTGGAGTGCAAGATACACAAGACTAGTAATAGACGGTGTAGAACTCTGTAACCTGTCTGGTTAGGACTTTTCCCTGTAACCCTAGGACATGGCGACTATATAAGTCGGGCCTATGGGGGCCTTTAGGGCACGTTCATAGACAACTTCAGACAACCTCGCACAGCGAACCTATATCTGTAACTCGGCGTATTGCCCTTATAGTGATTTATAGCAGGAGTAGGATTCCGCCACCGTTGTGAGATCTGAACCTGGGTAAGCTGTGTTACCTTGTACCCGCCAACCGTCCGCCTTCCCCCACGTCTCTAAACACGCACTGTGAGGACCCCTCCATGGCGTACTCGTCGGCAATACCACGATAGTTTGCACCCACCGTGGGGCAAGAGGCGCTTCAAGCTCTTTAGCGGGCGAGGACCAAGATCTTCGCGGGAATCGGCGAAACCGTAGCCATCGGTCGTGTTCTCTTCTCCGGCAACGTTCCGATCGTCCCCCTGACGAGTTATGGATCCCGGCGAAGAAGAACCCTACGCGGTGTTTTATCGTTCCTATCGGAGACATCCACCTCTTCATCGGCGAAACTGACTTGGGCACTAGTTCCCTGGGATTCGGAGGAGCATCAAGGCCCTCACGGACTGCCTATAGGCAGGATACGTTCACGGAAGGATCAATGTCGGATCTCTCTTCAGAGTTTGCCGGCAAAGATCGGAAAAATTCAAGGCTCACCCAAACCGCCCCTGTGCAGGATATAAAGGTGGAAGATCGCTGCAACTCCGCCAGCTTCGCCCGTGCGTCTGGAAAGTAGAGATCCAAATTCATCGGCGTGGTTACCATCTTCGATCTGGCGCGTTGCGTTCAGAGAGAGGGCGAAAACCCCCGCGATTACCTTGCCAGGTGGCTCCGTATACGAGCCGATCTGGCCCACTACCCCGACGATAATGCTATATATCACTTCGTGGAAGGACTGGACCGTGGCACGTTTCTCCGGCATTCTCTAAGACGGAAGCAGGCATCGGGACACCTTACCCCCGAAGGCATGGTGAGCACCATCAACAACTACGCGGAGGCTGACGCGGCAGCTCAGACAGCGCTTGCGCTCAATGACGGAGATCCTCCGACTTAGCCACCGCCACCACCGCCTCCAGCCACCATCGTCGCAGCTGTGCCACCACCTCCAGTCATCGTGGCTGCTGTTGCACCTCCACCGCCCGTCATCGAGGAAGTCCTGGCACCCTCTGACTCTGTTATTGATGCGCTTTATGCTGACTTCAGTGCAGATTCAGAGGAGATAGATATTAGTCCAGAGGAACTAGACTCCGCCATGCAGGAGATGGAGGAGGAATACACGCGTGACGAGCAAGCCAACAATGCCGTCACGTCTTGAGGGGTGTTCGTCACCATTGGGACGACGATGGATGAAGATCAACCAAGACGAGCTCCGCCTACATCGCTAGAGAAGGGGAAGGGGACACTTATTGCTGCTGACGATGATCGCGCAAAGGTCATGCCTCCTCCGCCTAACCTAGTGCAGCAGCCGTAGGAACTCGGAACCGGCCCGAGCAACAACAACACCGCAAACTTGCCGCCTCCGGCATCTACGTCTGCAGCAGCCCAAGTTACTCCAGCCGATAGAGTGATGTACGGCAATCTCCTCGTTGAACCACTGACCATAGCTCATATCCGGAACGTGACTCAGCTTGACGAGAAGCGCCAACAGCTGCTGGAGGAAGCGCATGCAATCTTGGAGCAAGGCGCTAAGCTAGATCGAGATCTAGTCAACGCGCAGAAGTCCATAGAGAAAGCTAGAGCAATGGAAGCCGAATAGAAGACCCCGCTGCAGCAGCAGAAGGCAAAGTAAGTTCCAGCTCGCGTCATCAACGATTCTGGTGTAAGGCGAAACCTAGGATGGGCTCCCTCGAGCCGGCACAGGCCAAGTCATATATTGAAAGTGAAGGCAAGCAGGTGATGCCCAACCCACTCCTTAACCTCGCCGTCTCCAAGACCCTTCTGGAGCAGGATAGATCGCCCGAGGCAGTGGAATAGGTCTATGACCTAGTGGCCAAGGCGGTGAAGCAGCAGGAAAATGCCACCTCTCAGAGGCTTGAGTCTGACCCAACGCTTTGCCAATCTGGCCAGTATAAGCCGCCAAGGGACAGATCTCCTCTTGATGTCGGGTCCCAGACGGGTTCATCAGAACAAAGACGGAGGGATGCGCGCAACAGGAAGGATGCTATCCCCATATCCTCCGACCACGGAGAAAAGGCCCGACCTCATCGCCCATCGCCACCGCCCCGATCCCCCCAACATCGCGAAGATCACAAGGCTCACCATCGTACGGATATGCCCCCGCCAAAGCAGTGCGGCATTGTCATCCGCGACAACGCGGAGCAGACCCATCATGACGGAGAGCGCAACCAAGGACACAGGAGCAGGTCACGCCATGACCCTCCGCGTCCGGCAATCAACCGTGAAAAGCGTGAGGCGTCGCTGGAGGGTAACAGAAATAAGGCTAACCCACCGCCACCTCCGCCTCCGTCACCACCAAGCAGTCACCATGGCGGAGGAGGCCCGCGTCGTTCACGCAGCCCATCCCCTGTTGACAAGAAGAATAAGAACCCAGAGCCGTACGACGCACGTTCCCGGATCGGTAAGATCCACGTGGCCCGGGAAGGACCATACCTAGGACCACGTTGCTTTGGACCTGCAATATGGTCCGCAACTTACCCCAAAGGTTTCCGGATTGACAAGACCATCAAGCCCTATGACGGCACCGCCAAGCCAGCCACATGGTTGCAGGAATACGGCAACGCGGTGGAGATTGCTGGAGGCAACCCCAACTTCGTCGTCAAGTACCTCCCGTTAATATTGGCGGGCACGACCCGTCAATGGATCGACGACTTGCCGGATAAATCCATCTACAATTGGTTGGACATGCAAGAAGCATTCACGAAGAACTTTGAGGGTACATACATGCGTCCCTGCACTGTTGGCGATCTTCAACGGTGCGTGCAAGAGAAAGACGAGACATCTCGTGCCTACCTCTCCCGCTGACTGGACATGAAGAATTCTTGTGCACGAGTGCACGCTCAGACCGCCATGGCCGCATTCATCGATGGGTTGGAAAGGGGCACGTTGCTCCGACATAAGCTGAAGCGCTTGCAGGACAATCACCAGCTTGACTTGAATTAGATGATCCAGTTGGCCAATGAGTTCATAGTTGCCGACGACGATGCTCGCGACTCTTTGCCGGCGACAGCCGTTCCAACTCAAGCTCGGAGGAACAGTAGTACAAAGCGGAAAACCACTCCAGAAGAAAAGCAATCTACCGACATGGTCGCTATGACTTTTGCAGGACGAGGTGATGGCGGACAACGTGGCCGAGGATGGGGAGCTAGTCGTGGGCAGCAGCGAGGAAGTGAAACTACCTCGGCGCCCCTCCGCGTTCCCCAAACCTACGAGGAGTACCGCGATATTCCGTGCCTTGTACACCTCGATGTCAACGGCAAGGACACCCAGACCAATCGACACTGCAAGTTTGTCAACGACCTCAAGGAAGACCCGGAGTCCGGCTATTAGCAAAGTCGGAAGAACAGACCGCGAGGCAAGGGCAAGGGTAAGAAGAAGGAGGAGGAGTCCAAGGATTCAAGTGACATGGACAAGGACATTGACCCCAAGCACGCCGCCAAGAGCGACGACAAGGGCAAGAACCCCTTCGCGAAGAAGGCACCAGTCTACTGTAGCATCCCAGTTGTCTAACCCCTGTAATGCTACATGTCTTAATAATAAAATGGGCCACTTCCAACATATAAATGTTGCATCATCATCACATCATGCTCATGTCATCATGTCCCCTTGCATTTGAGCATGATATAAAACCCTTTTCTTGTTGGTTCTTATCTCATGTGCATGATTAATTGTAGTTGCCTCTTGATATTGTATTTGGTTCTTACTAAATTGTTAAATGCCCAAGTTGAGTTGGGGGCATCTCTCTTTTGACTCCACCACCTTATCTTTCACCACCTTATCATTCCACCATCCAATGATATGAGCTTGGCTTTTTATTGAGTTATCCCTAGCCCATGTTGTTGGTTGGATCCACCTTGATCTTTGCTTGGCCTTGTCCACCTTTTGGAATGGAGATGAATAGTGCCATGTTAATATCCTTGTTCTTACAAGGATAGTTGTGGCATTCATTGTCTTGCATGGGCCATGCAAGTACCCTTTTTCCTAGCTTTTGGTTTTTGTTGGAATTCTAATGGATCCCTTCTACCTTGCTTGATCTTGTTGGGTTAGTACTAAACCCTAGCTCTCTCCCTCTCTTTTCCCCCTTAAGCTAAAACCCTACCCCATGTCCCATGCACACACTTGTGCTAATGAGCATGCTAAACCATAAACCACCCTCTTTCTTTGTTCTTGCTTGACCTATGTTTGGATCATGCATGGACCCAAAAACCCCATCACCAACCTTTGGCCATCTCTCTCCCTTCTCCCTCTTTTCTTGTTTTTTTGTTAGTGCTTGCTTGTAGTTTGCTTGACCAACTAGAGTGCCACCATCTATTTTCCTAAACCTCTTAGCAACTCTAAACCTACCCCCAAGCCATCTCTCCTTTCTACCCTTTTTCCCTAAAACAAACCCTAATCTACATCCACCTAAACAAAAACCTAAACCATCTTTTTCCTCTAGCAAAACCTAGCTACCATCTAACCCTCTTTCTCTCTCCCTCTCTCTTTTCTATCCTAAACTAAACCCTATTTTACATACATCCTAAAATAATCCCTACATCTACTTCAATCTCTAAACAAAACTCAAACAAAACCTAGTACTACCCCTTTTTCATATCTAGCATGATCCCTTGCCCTATGTCCCTCTCACCTCTCCCTACCTACATGCCACACGACCAGGAACCCTCCTAGCTACCCCCAGCTCGCCACCCCCTCTCTCTATCTGCCCCCACACGTGACCAGTACCACCCTAACCCTAGCCTAGCCGAGCATGTCCCTCTTTCCTCCCCTCTTTTCCTCTCTCCCTTCCCAGCATCTGCCCACGCCCTACCCCACTTGCATGCCTCCCTAGCCGGCCTGCCCCACCTGCCAGACACCCCCGTTGCCCTGCCTCGCCCTGGCCTCGCCATGCCTTGCACGTGACCAGTAAAGGTGGCCGAAGCCACCTTTCCCCATCAAACCCTCCCCCACGCAACCACCGCGCCTCCCTCCTTCTTATCCTCTTCCTCTCCCTCTCTGGCCTCCCCAGATCCCATCCCAGCAGCCCCGCAAGCCCCCTGCCTCTCCCCTTCCTTCCCCTTCGCCACCGGCTCGCTACCGCCGTCTACCACCTGCCCCAGTTGATCTAGACGGTGAAGGGAGGCTGCGAGGCGTCGAGGAAGCTCCTGGAGTCGCTGCGACGTCCCTGTGGTCAGCAGCGAGGAGGGGAAGAACCGGAGCCGTGCACTGCGACGCCCGAGCAAACCCTAGCTACGACCGCCGTCAGCCTCGCCGTGGATCGCGACCACCTCTGCCCGTACCGAGCACGCCAGCACGCCCGCGGTGAGCCCACGACCCTCCTAGACATCGCCCCTTCCTCAGTTGCTTCCTGGGCGCATCAATCTTTTCGTCGAACGCTCTCGGTAGCGCCGTGGCGTGTGCCTGCAAGCTTCCGTGCGCGCCACACCCTATCTAGCACGCGAGCATCCGCTTAGCATCAACCAGAGGCCAGCCCGGTGGTCACCGCCTTCAGCGCTGGCCTTCATCGCGGATCGAGCCCAGCTCCCCTGTTTCCCACAGCCGGCGGTTCAGTTTCGTCAGGCAGGGAAGAAGCACAGTGCGCCGCAGACATTTTGCGAAAACCCCCTCCCAGTTTTGTTTTGCCAACCCGCAGTCCAGACGGCCCACTCGTCAGTGTCTAGGAAGCTTTGCAAAAAGGCTCCTGGCTTGTACTAGAAATAACCCGCGGTCCCTGGTTGTCTCAGTCACTGTCGCGTGGGCCACAGGACACCCCCAGTCCCACCTGTCAGCGGCTCAGGAGTGAGTAGTTTGGTAGAAAACGTTTCAGAGGCTGGTTTAAATTCAAACCCTGTCAAATATTTTGCAAATTCAAAATTCAAATTCAGTTTTTAATAACTTTTTCATACTTTATCCAAATTAGACAAATAATATATGTTTGGATATCAGCAAGATGCCAGGAATTCAAATATGCCATCTATTTTGTATTTTGCACAAGTAAAATTCCAAGTTCATGTCAATTACATCAAATGCCACTGGATTTTCAATAATTCATAACTTTGGTTTTATATTTCCAAATTGAGCAAATGAGTAGTCCAAATTGATCAGCTCGACGAGACCTTTCTGTTTATGCTATCCATGACTTCAATTGCAGCATGCATCATATAAATATATTGCGAACAACAATTGTTATGACAACAAAATATGACTAAAACCCACTTAATGGTTATTATTCTTGTTCCCTACACCTCACCCATGCCATGCTACTTTACTTGCCATGTAAATTGTGCATCATTCATCATGGCATGATTGTTTGCTTGACGCATCTTATTCATATGCTTGTGCTCTATATTCATGTTGGCCTTGTTTGTTTGGTTTTCTCGGATGAACCTTTGGCGGGGGTTGTATCAAGAGAACCAGAGCACTACCTGTAACCGTCCTTTGCTTCAACAGAGACACCAGCAAGCACTACCACATGCTTGCATACATACAGATACCTATTGCCTCTATCTTATTCTTGCATCATGGAGTCGCGATTGCATTAAAATGAATCCCAAGTATGCATAGCCTTTACTTTTAAACCCCACCAAGCTTGTTCCTCCACCCCATGAGCCACTACTATAGGAGTTGTTTGAGCCATGCAGTCGTAGAACAACATGTGTAGGGTTTGTGAGTCGATGAACAATGAGGTACCTAAACAACTTAACCCGAGTAGTTGGGATAACTAAAGAAAGTGGCACCGTGAGCAATATCTGCTATTTGGTTTTTCCTGCTCACTTGTGTCCGTAAGACCCCGAGTACTTGATTCCTGTTCCTTGATTTATCGCTATCCACATCCGGAGGTATATGGGACCCCCACGGACCAGAGCTTGATTCCGTCTTATTTCTTGGGGCCACAAACTAGTTTGAGGTTTTATTACGATCCTGTACTTATGCCATGTTTCTTTGCTTTATTACGATTGTGCGAGGAGCACATCTTGTTAGGTATGCGGAGTGTTTACGCTGTATCGACAAGCCCAGCCACACTTTCGGTTCCCGATGCTTACAGCCATTGGCGCAACCTTGAGGCCGTCTCGGAGCTTGCCTACTCCGTTGCGGGTTCTACTCAAAGGGGTGGCCCCCTGAAATATTTCTGAATCCTGTGATTGTTCAGTCGTGAAAGCCTCGTTGGGTTTGATTTGGTTTTTCCGAGGTTGATCGAGCGTGTGTTGCTATTGGTGCACCCCGGCCGGGTAAAACTTTCTGAAAGCCGTGTCCGCGGATATGGACGACTTGGAGCACAGTTTCTTGATCATAGACAAGCATAACTAAAGTACCGCCTTAACTTGACTAAGTAACTTGACTAGTAAATAGCGCAATACTCATGGAATGGTTAATAAAATTGCCAACGGAAGGGGGGTTGTTCGTCCGCTTCCTTGTTGGTAAGCAGGGAGGAGGATGGATCGGATGAGATTACCATTATAACTGTTGTACTTAAATTCACGGACATCCGTCTATCATTGGTTAGGCGGATGGGTAGCGTTATCTGTAGAATTGCTAGGGTTTATCTTTTGCTGCAATTGCGTCACCCCAGGTTGTGTCCCCTTTAGAGGCATTAAGACTTGCTGAGTACCCTTAGGGTCTCACACGATAAATTCTTGATTCAGATGAGCAGTACCTTCTCGTGACGGATCTTTGGGTGGAAGAAGTCAAGATGTGGGCAACGATCGTATGGTGTAGAGATTCCGGAACGGGATCCGTGAGACCTGTAGTTGGGATGTGCTTATTTCTCGGCATCTTATGCCTATTTGCTTCTTATCCGTACTCGGATCTTGTTTGCCGCTTCCATGATACTCTGATGTGTGTTGTATGAGGAGTTATCCTAAAATATAGATCTATCTAGGTCATTTGAATCTTGCCGTATGGCGTTGCTATATATTTCCTTTCTTTCTAGATGGGATGGCTGTGATGTACTCTTGTATGGTGGCTTGCGTACATACCCACTTGTGTTCGTAGTTGATCCCTTCGCTGACTCGCCGCCCGTCTGAGGTCCCGTTGAGAGGTTAGCGGTTGGGACGTCTGAAAGGACTACCAGTGAGTGGCTTTTGGGGCCCCGCCGTACTATTTCAACCGCTATCTCTCATCCAGGCTTGTATCTAGGAGCGTAGTTCACCGAGGTAGTTACAATTGGTATCAGAGCCATCCCGACCTTCAGGGTTTCAGCCAAACGGTCGTTGTCAGTCTAGCAAATATTTTAGTAGTTATGTATATAGGGAAAAAACAAAACGCGAGAGTAGGACTGCTTCATTTTTTCTTCTTACCCTTCCACCACCCCTTTTCTGGTAAGGAAGTGTAACGTTTTCAATCCTCTTCTCAAAGTTCAAACTAGGGTTCACGTGTTCTGGGTTTCCGTAGTACCATAGGTTGTGTGTGTGTGTGTGTGTGTGTGTAGTCCTTTGTCTATCTGTTGCATCCAAGTTGTTATCTTATCTGCCTTTGGTTATCAACTGTTGGTACATTCCATACCGACAGGCTTTTGTAAACCGACGCAATCTATCTTCCTCTTTGTATCCGACGCTATCTTGTTTGGGGTGTTCGTTCCGTAGTACCAATCTTTAGGTTTCGTCGTGAGAAAGAGGGGTTAGGATATGTGTTCCACTTGTTCATGTGCGGAGTAATGATTTGAGTGCGGGATGGAGTCGCGACCATACCACTACTTGTATCATTTGCTTTTGTATATTGGATCGGTAGAGTCACTAATCTTGATTCGTTAAGTAATTTTGCGCATCTATTGGTATTTTAATGCCGAAATTTGTGGAAAATTTTTCTTTGATATGTTTGTGTACCACACTCCTTTTTCGATCGTGTGCGATATGCTTAATATCTTTGAGGTGCTATGAACTTTGTTGATATTTTCATATCATCTCAGTAAATTGTATCCTTTAATCTTGGTTAATTCCATTTTGGTACTATTTTGGATTATTATCATTCTCCATTATAGTACTGACTTGAGTTTTATATCGATGACAGGATGGCTCCCCACGCCGGATCGAGGAGGACATTCCTCCAGGCTGGCTCAAGACATCAAGCATAGCTAATGCTTTGGCAGCCATGCAAGAGAACCAGCTGCGCTTTGAGGAGAGCGTCCGAAGGAACGAGTTCACTCCACTTCCTCCACCTCCCAAGCGTGGTGACATCAAGAGCTTCCTCAAGTTCAACCCCCGCCAGTTCGACGTGTCTGACCGACCTCTCGATGCGGATGATTGGCTGCGCGAGATCTCAAGGTTGCTAGAGACTGCTGATGTGCCAGAACAGGAATGGGTAAAGTGTGCTACTCACCTGCTCAAGGGAGACGCAGCTCTATGGTGGGAAAACTACTTGAAGGCTAGCTGCACTGGGTTCCAGCCCACTTGGGAGAGGTTCACCGCAGCTTTCAAAGAACAGTTTCTCTCAGAGATTGTGATGGAACGGATGAAGGATGCTTTCCTCAACTTGAAGCAGGGCAATGATAACGTCAACACCTATATCAGGAACTTGATGAACCTGTCTCGCTATGGTGGTGATGAGGTATCTGATGACAAGAAAAAGCAGAAGAGATTCAGGCAAGGGCTCAATGCGTCGATCAAGTATGCACTCACGCATGCAAGACCGGCAACCTTCCCAGGCTGCAGCATATGGCACTACAAGAGGAGGCTAGTAGGCAGATGTTCGAGGAGTCCAAGAAACACAGCAGGGATGCATCAAGCTCGGCAGCAATGGCAACTCCTTCTAAGCGGCGTGTCTGGGTTCCTAACACCCCACCGTCGCTCCCGGCTCCACCAAGACCTGCGAGCTTCACGTCAAGGCCACCAAACTTCACCACTGCGGCTCCCAGGGGCTACAACAACCCTTACCCTGGAGCGCCTGGCGGAGTCCCTGGCTACTCTGCTCCACGTCCTCGCGGTGCTTGCTACACATGTGGAGATCATGGTCATCCCGCCTGGAACTGTCCAATGAAGAACAAAGCTCTCCCTCAACCCCCGCCAAGATCTGCAACAAGCTCTCCCTCGGTTCGTGCACCACCGCCTCGGGCTCTCAACATCAACACTAAGCCCGGGTCTGCGGTTGTTCGAGCTAACTGCGTCAACGCCTCTCAAGCTGAGCTCGCACCTGGAGTTGTAATGGGTATGCTATCCGTTAACTCAGTCCCTGCACGAGTTCTCTTTGATTCTGGTGCATCGCATTCTTTCGTTTCTATAAAGTTTGCCGATGAGAATGGGTTAGTGTCAGATCCTCTTCCCAAGAAGTTAATGGTTCTTTCTCCTGGAGCAACAATGCCAGCTTCTAAGATCAGTCATGGCAACAAAGTGGAGATTGGTGGTTCTTCATTCTTGGCTTCTTTGATTATTCTGGGCAACTCTGACATTGATGTCATTTTGGGCATGGATTGGTTGACAGCAAATGCAGCTGTGATCGATTGTGCTGAACGCTCAGTGTCTTTGAAGATTCCTGAAGGCCACATAGTCTTTTCTCCAAGTCTGACTCCTGTTGTCCAGCTCTATTCCTTGGCTGCTCTGAATGATGATGCTATGGAAGCTATTCAGAAGGTACCAGTGGTCTGTGAGTTCCCGGATGTTTTTCCTGAAGAGTTGCCAGGTATGCCTCCGGATCGCGAGGTTGAGTTCGTGATCGAGCTTGAACCTGGAACGGCTCCTATCTCCAAGAGGCCATACAAGATGGGTCCTTCGAAATGGCCGAACTCAAACGACAACTTGATGAACAAGAGAAGTTGGGTTTCATTCAGCATAGCACTTCTTCTTGGGGTAGTCCAACAATCTTCGTGAAGAAGCGTGACAGAACCGATAGGCTCTGTGTTGACTACCGGGCTCTAAATGCTAAAACCATCAAGAACAAATATCCTCTCCCTCGGATAAATGATCTATTTGATCAGCTGGCAGGAGCTGTGGTGTTCTCTAAGCTGGATTTGAGAAGTGGTTATCACCAAATCAAAATTCGCAAAGAGGATGTGCCCAAAACAGCTTTCACCACTCGCTATGGCCTGTATGAGTACACGGTCATGTCTTTCGGCCTCACCAATGCACCTGCTACCTTCTCGAGGCTGATGAACTCCGTTTTCATGGAGTACCTGGACAAGTTTGTGGTGGTATATCTGGATGATATTCTCGTCTATTCCAAGTCCAAGGAGGAGCATGAAGAGCATATGCGGTGCGTCCTGAACAAGCTTCGTGAGAACCGCTTGTATGCAAAGTTCTCCAAGTGTGAGTTCTGGTTGCCTGAAGTAACATATTTGGGCCATGTTATCTCTGCCAAGGGCATTGCGATCAACCGGAACCGTGAAGACAATAGTTGAATGGCTTCCTCCGCTAATGTCAAGGAAGTGCGGAGTTTCTCGGCTTGGCTAGCTATTGTCGCTTTGTGCAGAACTTCTCGAAGATAGCAAAGCCTCTTACCGATCTCCTCAAGAAAGGCAAGAAGTATGTGGACTCACCTTGTCAAGAGAGCTTTGAGACACTCAAAGAAGCTCACTTCCACACAGTCTTGGTTCCTCCGGATACATCCAAGCCTTTCCAGATCTTCTGCGATGCCTCTTTGCAAGGATTGGGTGCGGTCCTTATGCAAGAGACAGTGGTTGCTTATGCCTCTCGTCGATTGAAGACGCATGAGGTCAACTATCCCACGCATGACCTTGAGCTAGCGGTGATGGTCTTTGCCTTGAAGCTGTGGAGGCACTACTTGCTTGGTAACCGTTGTGAGATCTTCTCGGACCACAAGAGTTTGAAGTATATCTTCACTCAACGGATCTCAACCTTCGGCAAAGGAGATGGATTGAAGCAATCAATGACTTGATGTGACCATCAACTACACTCGAGCAAAGCAAATGTCATGGCGATGCGCTTAGTCGTAAAGCTTATGTCAATAACCTCATGGTGGAAGAGCGGCCTCTCTTGTGCGAGGAATTCCGTCAGCTCAACCTGGAGATTGTGGAACAAGGGCACCTTCTGAACCTCCTGGCTACTCCTCTCTTGGAAGAACAGATTCGCTCTCGTCAGCTTGGTGATCCGCACACTAAAAAGCTCATCGCTAAGCTTGGCACTCCGAAGTATGAATCCTTCCATGTTGATGATCAAGGAACGCTCTTCTTTGATCACCGGATGTTTGTTCCAAACTACCCGGGTCTGAGAGACCAAGTTCTCAAGGAGGCACATGATTCGGTTCTTTCTATCCATCCTGGCAGCACAAAGATGTACATGGACTTGAAAACACAATATTGGTGGCCTGGGTTAAAAAGGTATTGTGCTAAGTACGTCTCAGAATGTGATGTCTGTCGCAGAGTCAAGGCTGTCCATCAGAAACCATTTGGTCTTCTACAGCCATTGAAACCTCCGGAATAGAAGTGGGAGAAAGTTGAGATGGACTTCATCACGGGCTTTCCTAGGTCGCAGAAGGGCAACAATGCAATTTTTGTTGTCATCGACAGGCTTTCTAAAGTGGCACACTTCTTCCCAGTCAAAGAAACAATTTCTGGACTTCAGTTGGCTGAGCTCTATATCAACAGGATTGTCTCTTTGTATGGGGTTCCACTTGAAATCAGTTCAGACCGTGGGAGCATCTTCACCTCAAAGTTCGGGAGAGTTTCCAAAAGCTTTGGGAACGGTTGAACTTCAAAGACTGCTTACCACCCTCGGTCTCAAGGACAAGTGGAGAGGATCAATCAGATTCGAGGATATGCTTAGAGCTTGCGTCATCTCTTTTGGCATGAAGTGGGAGGAATGCCTTCCATATGCTGAATTCTCCTACAACAACAGCTTCGGAAGAGTCTCAAGATGGCACCATTCGAGGCTCTCTATGGTCGCAAGTGCGTAACTCCCATTGGTTGGTCAGTGCGGGAGAAAGAATCTGGTTTGGCCCGACATTGTGACTCGAGCAGAGGAGAAGGTGCATATCATTCGAGAACTCAAGATTGCTCAAAGTCGTCGGAAGAGCAACTATGACAGAAGCACACAGATATGGTATATGCCCTGGTGATCTCGTCTACCTTCGTGTCACTCCCATGAGAGGAACACACACCGGTATTAAAGGAAAGTTGGCTCCTAGATACATCGGTCCTTTCAAGATACGTGGTAGAAGAGGAGAAGTTGCTTATGCACTAGAGCTTAGGAAAAACTCAAAGTCCATGATGTTTTCCACATCTCAGCTCAAGAAGTGCTTCAAAGACCCCGGCAAGACCGTGGATCATGAGCTAATCGACCTCCAAGAAGATCTCTCTTATCAGGAACACCCCACAAAATCCTCGAGACCATGAGCGAAGGACTCGCAACAAGTCCATCAAATTCTGCAAGGTGCAGTGGTCACACCATTCTGTTGATGAAGCAACTTGGGAGCGTGAAGATGATCTACGTGTCAACCATCCTTCTCTCTTTGTGTCTTCTTCTTCTTCCTAGAATCTCGGGGCGAGATTCCTGTTTAGTGGGGGAGAGTTGTAGCATCCCAGTTGTCTAACCCCTGTAATGCTACATGTCTTAATAATAAAATGGGCCACTTCCAACATATAAATGTTGCATCATCATCACATCATGCTCATGTCATCATGTCCCCTTGCATTTGAGCATCATATAAAACCTTTTTCTTGTTGGTTCTTATCTCATGTGCATGATTAATTGTAGTTGCCTCTTGATATTGTATTTGGTTCTTACTAAATTGTTAAATGCCCAAGTTGAGTTGGGGGCATCTCTCTTTTGACTCCACCACCTTATCTTTCACCACCTTATAATTCCACCATCCAATGATATGAGCTTGGCTTTTTATTGAGTTATCCCTAGCCCATGTTGTTGGTTGGATCCACCTTGATCTTTGCTTGGCCTTGTCCACCTTTTGGAATGGAGATGAATAGTGCCATGTTAATATCCTTGTTCTTACAAGGATAGTTGTGGCATTCATTGTCTTGCATGGGCCATGCAAGTACCCTTTTTCCTAGCTTTTGGTTTTTGTTGGAATTCTAATGGATCCCTTCTACCTTGCTTGATCTTGTTGGGTTAGTACTAAACCCTAGCTCTCTCCCTCTCTTTTTCCCCCTTAAGCTAAAACCCTACCCCATGTCCCATGCACACACTTGTGCTAATGAGCATGCTAAACCATAAACCACCCTCTTTCTTTGTTCTTGCTTGACCTATGTTTGGATCATGCATGGACCCAAAAACCCCATCACCAACCTTTGGCCATCTCTCTCCCTTCTCCCTCTTTTCTTGTTTTTTTGTTAGTGCTTGCTTGTAGTTTGCTTGACCAACTAGAGTGCCACCATCTCTTTTCCTAAACCTCTTAGCAACTCTAAACCTACCCCCAAGCCATCTCTCCTTTCTACCCTTTTTCCCTAAAACAAACCCTAATCTACATCCACCTAAACAAAAACCTAAACCATCTTTTTCCTCTAGCAAAACCTAGCTACCATCTAACCCTCTTTCTCTCTCCCTCTCTCTTTTCTATCCTAAACTAAACCCTATTTTACATACATCCTAAAATAATCCCTACATCTACTTCAATCTCTAAACAAAACTCAAACAAAACCTAGTACTACCCCTTTTTCATATCTAGCATGATCCCTTGCCCTATGTCCCTCTCACCTCTCCCTACCTACATGCCACCACGACCAGAACCCTCCTAGCTACCCCAGCTCGCCACCCCTCTCTATCTCCCCCACACGTGACCAGTACCACCCTAACCCTAGCCTAGCCGAGCATGTCCCTCTTTCCTCCCCTCTTTTCCTCTCTCCCTTCCCAGCATCTGCCCACGCCCTACCCCACTTGCATGCCTCCCTAGCCGGCCTGCCCCACCTGCCAGACACCCCCCGTTGCCCTGCCTCGCCCTGGCCTCGCCATGCCTTGCACGTGACCAGTAAAGGTGGCCGAAGCCACCTTTCCCCATCAAACCCTCCCCCACGCAACCACCGCGCCTCCCTCCTTCTTATCCTCTTCCTCTCCCTCTCTGGCCTCCCCAGATCCCATCCCAGCAGCCCCGCAAGCCCCCTGCCTCTCCCCTTCCTTCCCCTTCGCCACCGGCTCGCCACCGCCGTCTACCACCTGCCCCAGTTGATCTAGACGGTGAAGGGAGGCTGCGAGGCGTCGAGGAAGCTCTTGGAGTCGCTGCGACGTTCCTGTGGTCAGCAGCGAGGAGGGGAAGAACCGGAGCCGCCCGTACCTGACGCGCCCCGAGCAAACCCTAGCTACGACCGCCGTCAGCCTCGCCGTGGATCGCGACCACCTCTGCCGTCACGCCAGCACGCCCGCGGTGAGTCCACGACCCTCCTAGACATCGCCCCTTCCTCAGTTGCTTCCTGGGCGCATCAATCTTTTCGTCGAACGCTCTCAGCGCGCCGGCGGCGAGCGTGTGCCTGCAAGCTTCCGTGCGCGCCACACCCTATCTAGCACGCGAGCATCCGCTTAGCATCAACCAGAGGCCAGCCCGGTGGTCACCGCCGCCTTCGCGGCCTTCAGCGCGGATCGAGCCCAGCGCTCCCCTGTTCCCCTGCCAGCAGTTCAGTTTCACGAGCAGGGAAGAAGCACAAGGTCGCAGACTTTTTGCGAAAACCCCCTCCCAGTTTTGTTTTGCCAACCCGCAGTCCAGACGGCCCACTCGTCAGTGTCTAGGAAGTTTTGCAAAAAGGCTCCTGGCTTGTACTAGAAATAACCCATGTCCTGGTTGTCTCACCATCGTCGCGTGGGCCACAGGACACCCCAGTCCCCACCTGTCGGCTCAGAGTGAGTAGTTTGGTAGAAAACGTTTGAGGCTGGTTTAAATTCAAACCACAAATATTTTGCAAATTCAAAATTCAAATTCAGTTTTTAATAACTTTTTCATACTTTATCCAAATTAGACAAATAATATATGTTTGGATATCAGCAAGATGCCAGGAATTCAAATATGCCATCTATTTTGTATTTTGCACAAGTAAAATTCCAAGTTCATGTCAATTACATCAAATGCCACTGGATTTTCAATAATTCATAACTTTGGTTTTATATTTCCAAATTGAGCAAATGAGTAGTCCAAATTGATCAGCTCGACGAGACCTTTCTGTTTATGCTATCCATGACTTCAATTGCAGCATGCATCATATAAATATATTGCGAACAACAATTGTTATGACAACAAAATATGACTAAAACCCACTTAATGGTTATTATTCTTGTTCCCTACACCTCACCCATGCCATGCTACTTTACTTGCCATGTAAATTGTGCATCATTCATCATGGCATGATTGTTTGCTTGACGCATCTTATTCATATGCTTGTGCTCTATATTCATGTTGGCCTTGTTTGTTTGGTTTTTCTCGGATAGACACTGAGCAGGGGTTGTATCAAGAGAACCAGGAGCACTACCCAGAACCGTCCTTTGCTTCAACAGAGACACCAGGCAAGCACTACCACATGCTTGCATACATACAGTACCTATTGCCTCTATCTTATTCTTGCATCATGGAGTCGCGATTGCATTAAAAATGAATCCCAAGTATGCATAGCCTTTACTTTTAAACCCCACCAAGCTTGTTCCCTCCACCCCATGAGCCACTACTATAGGAGTTGTTTGAGCCATGCGAGTCGTAGAACAGCATGTGTAGGGTTTGTGAGAGTCTGATGAACAATGAGGTACCTAAACAACTTAACCTGAGTAGTTGGGATAACTAAAGAAAGTGGCACCGGTGAGCAATATCTGCTATTTGGTTTTTCCTGCTCACTTGTGTCCCGTAAGACCCCGAGTACTTGATTCCTGTTCCTTGATTTATCGCGCTATCCACATCCGGGAGGTATATGGGACCCCCCTGGACCAGAGCTTGATTCCGTCTTATTTCTTGGGGCCACAAACTAGTTTGAGGTTTTATTACGATCCTGTACTTATGCCATGTTTTACTGCTTTATTACGATTGTGCGAGGAGCACACTGTACTGTTTAGGTATGCGGAGTGTTTACGCGGTATCGACAAGCCCAGCCACACTTTCGGGTTCCCAGTCGCTTACAGCCATTGGCGCAACCTTGAGGCCGTCTCGGAGCTTGCCTACTCCGCTATGGTTCTACTCAAAGGTGGCCTCAAATATTTCTGAATCTGTGATTGTTCATCGTGAAAGCCTCGTTGGGTTTGATTTGGTTTTTCCGAGGTTGATCGAGCGTGTGTTGCTATTGGTGCACCCGCCGGTAAAACTTTCAAAGCCGTGTCCGCGGATATGGACGACTTGGAGCAGCTTGATCATAGACAAGCATAACTAAAGTACCGCCTTAACTTGACTAAGTAACTTGACTAGTAAATAGCGCAATACTCATGGAATGGTTAATAAAATTGCCAACGGAAGGGGTTGTTCGTCGCTTCCTTGTTGGTAAGAGGAGGAGGATGGATCGGATGAGATTACCATTATAATCGTTGTACTTAATTCACGGACATCCGTCTATCATTGGTTAGGCGGATGGGTAGCGTTATCTGTAGAATTGCTAGGGTTTATCTTTTGCTGCAATTGCGTCACCCCAGGTTGTGTCCCCTTTAGAGGCATTAAGACTTGCTGAGTACCCTTAGGGTCTCACACGATAAATTCTTGATTCAGATGAACAGGTACCTTCTCAGGACGGATACTGGGTGGAAGAAGCCGAAGATGTGGGCAACGATCGTATGGTGTAGAGATTCCGGGAACGGGGATCCGTGAGACCTGTAGTTGGGATGTGCTTATTTCTCTGGCATCTTATGCCTATTTGCTTCTTATCCGTACTCGGATCTTGTTTGCCGCTTCCGCATGATACTCTGATGTGTGTTGTATGAGGAGTTATCCTAAAATATAGATCTATCTAGGTCATTTGAATCTTGCCGTATGGCGTTGCTATATATTTCCTTTCTTTCTAGATGGGATGGCTGTGATGTACTCTTGTATGGTGGCTTGCGTACATACCCACTTGTGTACGTAGTTGATCCCTTCGCCTGCCGACTACGCCGCCCGTACAGGTCCCGTTGAGAGGTTAGCGGTTGGGACGTCTGAAAGGACTACTAGTGAGTGGCTTTTGGGGCCCCGCCGTACTATTTCAACCGCTATCTCTCATCCAGGCTTGTATCTAGGAGCGTAGTTCACCGAGGTAGTTACATCTACCACACTTTCCTTGGCACCCCCACCGTTCAGCAACAGAAGACCTCCCTGAGGATCCTGATGGCTACTCTCCCCAGCCTTCCCCAAGACTGCTACCGGTCGAGGTTCCAATTACTTGGGACAGGACGGACCACCCAAACCTTATCCCTACAGAGAACCAGTACGCCATTTTCATCAACCCCCTGATTGACGGCGTGGAGTTCACCAGGTGTATGGTGGATAGTGGAAGAAGCATCAACATCATGTACCTGGATACACTGCAGAAGATGAACTTGACGGAGGCAAACCTAAGGCGGACCAACACCATCTTCCACGACGAGTTCCTGGTCAGGAGGCTCGGTCCCTTGTGTGCATCACACTTCAGGTAACCTTTGGCGACGTTAATAATTACCACCAAGAGCACATGACCTTCGAGGTGGTCCCCTTCAAGAGTGTGTACCACGTCATATTCGGCCGCGACATATTCCACACGTTCATGGCCAAGCCATGCTTCGTCTACAACAAACTCAAGATACCCGGACAAAATGGTGTCATCACCGTATCCGGAAGCTTTACCAAGGCAAGGGACTGCGAGATCAATGAAGCAGCCGTTGCGTGTCCTCTCAAATAAGAATTCAAAGAGATCCAGATCAAGGTCAATGACTTAGAGATGCCCGCGTTGAAGAAGCAGATCTCCGACTCCGCTCCTGCGTTCAAGGCCGCCATCGAGACCACGCTGATGGAACTTGTGGTAGGCGATGCCTCCAAGGTCACCGCCATTGGGACGAACCTGGATCCCAAATAGGAAAGAGCGCTCGTCAAGTTCCTCCGTGAGAATAGGGACATCTTTGCCTGGAAACCTGCCGACATGAAAGGTGTACCTAGGGAACTTGCCGAGCACAACCTAAACATTGATCCAAAATCCAAACCAGTGAAACAACCTCTACAACGCTTTGGAGATGAGAAGAGACGCGCCATTGACAAAGAGATAGCTAGGTTACTTAAGGCTAGATTTATCCGAGAAGTCCTTCACACCCAATGGGTGGCCAATCCTGTACTTGTCCCCAAAAAGGGAACCAATGAATTAAGAATGTGCGTTGATTACACCGGCTTGAACAAAGCATGTCCCAAAGATCCGTTTGCTTTGCCTCGCATTGACCAAGTCATTGACTCGACGGCTGGCTCAGAACTTTTGTGTTTTCTTGATGCATACTCAGGATACCACCAGATCAGGATGAGGAAGTCGGACCAATTGGCCACTTCGTTCACTACCCCATATGGCACGTTTTGCTATGTTACGATGCCCTTTGGGCTGAAAAACGCAGGTGGTACGTACCAGCGGACAATGCAACGTTGCCTTCACGACCAAATTGGTCGGAATGTTCACGCCTATGTGGACGATATCGCGGTGATGTCTAAAAAGTCAAATGACTTAATCTCCGACTTAAAAGAAACCTTTGATAATCTCCGGAAATACAACATGATGCTTAACCCTAAGAAGTGCATATTCGGGGTTCCAGCCGGCAAATTGTTGGGTTTCATCATTTCCCAGCGTGGAATCGAGGTCAACCCATAGAAAATCAAGGACATCTTAAACATAAACCGTCCGACATGCCTAAAGTACATTCAACGACTAACTGGTTGTGTTGCAGCAGTTAGTCGGTTCGTCAGTCGGCTTGGAGAGAAGGCTCTGCCTCTCTACAAGTTGCTGAAGAAGGCAGACAAATTCACATGGACGGACGAAGCAGATGCAACATTGAAGCAGCTCAAGGAGATTCTTTCCTCAGCGCCTATCCTTGCAGCACCCGAGCCTGGCGAGCCCCTGTTAATCTACATGGCGGCAACCAACCGGGTAATCAGCATCGTCGTCGAGGTAGAGCGGAAGGAACCAAGCTATGAGCACGGAGTTCAACGAATAGTTTACTATGTAAGCGGGGTCTTGAAGGAGTCCAAGAAGCGTTACCCGCACTACCAGAAGATATCTTATGGAGTATTCCTTGCTTCTCGGAAGCTGAGGCACTACTTTTAGGAGCACTCAATCACAGTGGTGAGCAAGACTCCACTGTCTGACATAATCAATAACAGCGATGCTACATGAAGGGTCGCGAAGTGGGGCATTGAACTTTCCGCCATCGAGATCACTTACAAGAGACGCGATGCTATCAAGTCACAAGCCTTGGCGGATTTTGTTGCAGATTGGACGGATATGCCAGACACTGCTCCGTTGCCGGAACCAGAGTACTGCGTGATGCACTTTGAAGGATCAAAGCTGCTTAACGGCTTGGGGGATGGTGTACTGCTACACTCAACAACAGGAGACAAGCTACACTACGTTCTGCAGATCCACTTTGAGGCTACAAAAAACATGGAGGAGTATGAAGCACTCATTCATGGACTACGTGTAGCCAAGAATATTGGCATCAAGAGCATAGTTTGCTGTGGAGATTCCGACTTGGTTGCCCACAGTGGTCAGCATCCGAATGCGGAACCCTATGATGGCGACATATCGAGACGAAGTGGACGAGATAGCTAAGAGCTTCTTGGGCTACGAAGTCAAGTATGTACCTAGGGAGCAAAATGAGGCGGCTGATCTGCTGTCTAAACTTGGATCAGGGCACAAGAAAATTCCGCCAGGAGTTTTCCTAGAGCATCTGCGCACACCATCCGTGAAGGGAGCCGACATCGACAAACCGGATAGAGCTGACTCTTTCGTCAACATTGTGACCAAGGTCCCTCCGGCTTGGACAAAACCGTTCATGGAATATCTTGAACATGGAACTTTGCCCGACGACGAGGTCGAAAGACGAAAAATAGTACGACGAGCAAAGGGTTATATCATAATCAATGGGCAACTCTACAAAAGGAGCACTACTGGTGTATACCTAAAGTGTGTTCCCCAGCTAGAAGGTATGGAAATCTTACGCGAAATCCATCTCCGAGATTGCGGGCATCACACCGCTCCTCGATCGTTGGTCGCGAGAGCCTTCCGGCAAGGATTCTACTGGCTGACCGCGAAGGCGGACGCCGACAAGCTGGTTGATACATGCATGGGATGCCAATATTTTGCCCGACAACCACATGTTCCTGCTGAAGAATTGCGAACAATACCAATAACTTGGCCATTCGCAGTTTGGGGGCTAGACATGGTGGGACCGTTACAGACGGCACCTTGTGGGTTTATGCATCTGCTTGTAGCAGTTGATAAATTCACTAAATGGACAGAAGCTAAACCCATTAGAAATATTGATGGGGCAACTGCCCTCAGGTTTGTCCGGGATCTAGTGGTGAGATTTGGTCTCCCACATAGCATTATCACCGACAATGGAAGCAATTTGTCACTCGGAGAAGTGGAGGCTTATTGTTGGGAGAAAGGCATCCGACTTGACCTTGCATCTGTGGCACACCCACAATCCAACGGTCAGGTTGAGCGAGCCAATGGATTAATTCTGCAGCGAATCCAGCCACATCTTGAGGCACCGCTACATAGAGCAGCTGGAGCCTGGGCGGAAGAATTTCCATCTGTGCTGTGGAGTTTATGAACTACACCCAACAGATCCACCGGCTACACCCCTTATTTCATGGTATATGGAGCAGAAGCCATCCTGCCTTCCGACATACTTCACGATGCACCAAGAGTTGCCGCCTACGACGAAGATGACGCTGAAGAATCCAGACGCCTAGATGTGGACCTTCTTGAGGAGGAGCGCGTTTTGGCATGTCAAAGATCCGCCATCTACCAGTAGAAGCTACGCAGCTACCATAGTCGCCGCGTTCGGCATCGCTCATTTAAAGAGGGTTATTTGGTGCTCCGACTTAAGCAGAAAAAGTCACACAAATTATCCCCGCCATGGGAAGGACCGTTCATCATAAGCAAGGCGCTACTCAATGTGTCTTACTACCTCGTTGACAATCGTGAACTGAAGGATAGACCCAACAAGGATCATAAGCGTAAGCGACGTGACCCGGATGATGACTACACGGAGCTTGATCGGCCATGGAACATAGCACAACTACGTCCTTTTTACACTTAGCATTTTTTATCTAATTGTGTACCTCTTATATGATCAATGAAATAAAGTTCTCTGGTTCACTCGTATTTCTGAGTGTTTTACCTCCTTTAGTGTTCATTTTTGGATCATGTAAAACCTTTACGCACAAGTTTTGCGATTGCACTTGTGAAAATTCCGCCTACATGTGTTAGCTTAAGTTTTCTGGTCTACACGTTCTTTGTTGTTTTTATGTGGATTCTGGAGTAGTGACTTTTGGAACTTATTGTCGGCGATTTTGTGCTTAGGTTATTGATGGTGCCATTGGGCATCATCACCTGAGCGCATGGTTCGGACAACGAGTCTTCCGACTCACGAAAGGTCAAGCATAAAAACCAAAGTAATGGATAAGCCAACACTTGCTTAAAAAATATATACATGCTGGAAACTAGTTCTTGAGTAGCAGGAAATAACAACCATTGTTTTCTGCCTTAAGTTACATCAATAAGTTTTTTCCGCACATGCACCAAAGGTGAAACAAAAAATACAAAGTTGTTCTTCATTCCTTTGGCGCAGGAGACTTAGAAGCAGCATCATCACTAGCAGGAGAGCCACCCTCGAAGTTGGCGGTGTGAAGAGACTCAGAGGAGCTTTGGTTGCCACCATCGATGGTGTTCATCGGCACGAAGACGTTGATATCGACCAAGTCGACAACTATGGTATCCTAGCCCGCGAGCGACGACAAGATGGATTCATGGTTAATTTCTTTGCCATCGTCGTCTGCGTCGGGAATGCCAGAGGTCACCGTGTCGATGTCAGCATCTTCATAGTGTGCCTTCACCATTGACAGTGCCATCCTTGTGCCAGCCCGTGCACATGAAGCCTTCCAGCTTGTGATACGCTCGGGGGCTCGGCGCAGAATCTCCGAGTACTTCGCCACGGAGTCCGATGCCTTGATATTTATCTGGAGGGGTTTGGCAATCTCCTTAGCTTGTGTGATGGAGGTGTTGATGAAGTTGCCGGCTATAACCATGCATTTCTTGGCTGAAGGAGGCGATCGGGTTAAACCCATAGGAGCTGCAAATTCCGACAAGGAACACATGAGTTCAACAATTCAGAGTACCTAGACTACAGAAATCTAAGACGGAGGAAACTTATGTAAGATGCTGGCCTCAGCTTGCCAGAGGGTGTCCGCCAAGGATTCTTTCTCTTGTTGGAGGAGCTTATACGCCTCATGATGGCGTTGATTCTGCTCATCGACAGCTTGCTTCTGATCTCTTAAGATAGATATCTCCTCCTTCAAGCGATTGATTTCCTCAGTGGCGGAGTCCTGCAGGGCCTTCATTGACTCCTCATGCATTTTCAGCATGTCCTTCCTCTCCTGCTTAAGAATTTTGTTCTCGCTATCTAGCTCTTGAATGTGCTTGGATTGCTCGACAATATTCTTGGCCTTGGCAATGGTTTCTGCAAGTCGGAGAAACCAAAGTACACAGTGAGTACTCGGAGAATATGGGCACAAAACCAAGTCGGAATGCGAAAAAGAAAATAGAAGCTTGCTCTTGGTGATCTGTTCCTTCAAGAAGGCAGTTTTACCCTTTTCAGCTTCCAAATTTGCGCGCATATTCTGGTACTTGTCATTGGCCATGCCCCTCTAAGCACTCTTGCTTTGTGGAAAAAAGATCAAAGATAAAATGTTGTTTGGTCTACTTGGAGCATCTAGCCGGAAATTTTCCACCTAGACGCTCGGGGGCTACAGCGGGAATTTTTGACTTAGCATTATGCTTAGCATTTCTTTAAGCATCTAGTCGGAACTAATTCAGTTTTCGATTAGAAGCTTGGGGGTTATAGTATAAAGTTTTTTAACTCGGATATATGCTTAGCTTTTCTTTAAGCATCTAGTTGGAACTAATTCAGTTTCAACTAGAAGCTTGGGGGCTACAGTATTGAAATTTAAAACATTTCATATGCTACTCTTAAAAGCATCTAGCAGGAATAATTCATTCCACCTACATGCTTGGGGGCTACAGTGAGAGGTTTTCTAACTTAGTCACTCTTAGAGCATATAGATGTAAAACCTATGGTATTCCGTCTACATCCTCGGGGGATACAGTGGGATACTCATATGAAATGCAAAAGGCAAATAAAACTTACAAGTGCAATGATCTTGAGGTTTGTAGCACTCTCGGCCAGCAGCTTGCCAAAGGATTCGCTATTTCCTTGCAAGATTTCTGCTTGTCGGCAGAGCTCCTCTAGACCGCACATCAGAGATGTCGGTGCCGCACCAGGGACCAGAGTAGTGCTACCCGGTGTAAGTACCGGATAGACTATCTTTGGATAGGTTATGGTTTTCTTGGGTGCAGGGGCGCCGCCAACGACAGAAGTACCTGCTTCCACCACTGCCTTACCACCACCGATGGCATCCTTAGCCAGAGCTTCAGCCATTTGGTGGGCGGCACTCTCCTGCGTCGCCTGCTCACTGACGACAGCAACCTCGGTAGAGGCACCGGAGTCCACTTCCATGGCGGAAGGGCCAGATGTCTCCTTAGCTTGTGAGCTTGTCGGGGCAGACGAGGTCTTGATGGAGGGAGTGGTAGGACGATGGCGGGAGATGCGTCGCGATGCAGCATGTCCTTAATGGTTCTAGAAGCCCCGAATTTGGAGGTCTTCTTCAGGCTGGTCGTGGCTTTCATCCTGAAACGTGCAAAAATGCATAAGTACAGGAGCAAGACAGATAAATAGACAATGTCGGAAAGAAAGAAGCTTACACAAGTGGGGGTGCTTTGGCAAAGGGGATCCCGGTAACTTTTCTCTTTTCGCCTCCAGGGCGGCGGTAGTCTTCTTGGAGGCTCCACCCTCCGTCTTCTTCTTCTTGCCTCCGTCGGCAGCGTCAGAGGTGGAGCTCTACCGCTTACGTGCCAACGGAGCATCGTCGTCGGACATGACGGTGACTTCCTTCATCTTTGGATCATATATTTGAGGAGCCATGCTGTGCTCATCTATGTCGCTAAGCTGTTAAGAGAAGTCACCATGTTAGATGAGATGACATTTGCAAGACGGAAGAACTGGAGTATATGTCGTACACGGAAAATAAATAACTACCTTTGGGCACTTGCCGTCTACGAACATGTCATAGGTGATGGTGAAGCCACGCTTCTTGTCCTTCACCTTGACGATGTCCTTAAGGCGGAGCTTGACGGAGTTTCTCGAGATGTTGTCCACGGAGATGCGGAGGCTATCCCTTCTATCGCTGGTATACTCGTGCATGAGCTTCGCGCAGTGCTGCAGAGGTTGGATTCGCCTGATGAACCAGCACATGGCTAGGTCCAAGCCGGTCAAACCCGTCTCTACGAACCATTCTATCCGCCTTACGGCGCGGGAAGCATCGAGGTCGGAGGGAAGGGAGGCCTGTGATCTCCATGACGAGGCTTCAGCGGCGGCTCCGTCAACAAAGTCCGGGTACGTTACTTGTCGGCCAGCCAGAGGAATGTGTGGGCCGTAGAAGTAAGTACGCTGCCAGTTTTTGCAGGAATCATAGCCGACGATGTCGGGGAACCGCCGGCCAGGTCGGATCTTGAAGCTTATGGTACCGCAATTCCTAAGTTCTTCCTTACTGGCTCCGACTTCACGTTTGACGGTGAAGAAGTACACGAAGAGATCTAGCCTAGGCTTTATCCCTAAGTAACCCTCGCAGAGTGCCGCATAGTTGCTAAGCGCTAAGATACTGTTGGGAGAAAGATTCTGGGGCTAGACTCTATTGTGGTTTAAGACGGAAAGGAAGAAATTGGAGATGGGCAGGGAGACGCCGCGTACCAGTTGGGCTTTGAGGTACACTTTTTCTCCGGCTTGGGGAGAAGGTGTCACCTCGCCGGCCGGTGCCGCCCGCCAGGCGAGCCCCTCCGTCGCAGGGAGGTAGCCCTTGGCGATCAGCTCCTGGATGTCACTGTTGGTGATGTCTGAGCCGCGCCAGTCACCCTTGTGCGAGTCAAGCTCCTCCTCCAACGGCTCCAGCGCCGCCAGATTATGGTCGCCGCCAGTGGACTCAATCACCGCCGAGGCAGGGATGACTAGGCCCTCTGGGGGCACGACAATAGAGCTCGCCTGCTTCGCCGCGGCTTCGCTCTACGCCACCATGGAAGGAGAGGTGCTGCTGCTGGCCATGGAGAGAGGTTGGAGGTGACTAGTGCGGATTGAGGCTAGGGTTTTTCGCGAGCTCTGCGCGGAGAGCTCGAGGAGGCAAGCTCTGGAGGAAGAAGACGATGCGAGGAGAGAATGAGGTGAAAGTTAAAAATTCCACCACTGTTACTATTTATCATCTCCAACGTCTAGATTCATGCAACTTGATCGGACGGTTGCCGCGTAGACAACGTGTTTGTGAACGTGCGCGGAAATTTTTCCATGTCTCCAACCATCACTGCCAACGGTTCGCATCGCTCGCGCGGGAAAATTGGACATGATTGCGTTCTCTGCATGTGTGAGTTACGAGGCGTCGCTGACCTAATGTAGCATCCCATTTGTCTGACAACTGTAATGCTACTTGGTCTAGTAATATAATGACTACTTCCTACATATAATTGTTGCATCATCATGATATCATGCTCATGCCATCATGCCATCTTGCATTTGAGCATCATATAAAACCCTGTTGATTTGGTTCTTCTCTCATTTGCATTGTAAAATTGTATTTGCCTCTTGATATTGTATTTGGTTCTTGATATTGTGTAAATGCCCAAGTTGAGTTGGGGGCATATCTTTTATTCCACTCCACCACCTTTTCTTTCACCACCTTATAATTCCACCATTCCATTATCCATGAGCTTGTATTCTATTTTCTTTTGGATTTAATCTAGCTCATAGGAGATAGGATGGATCTAATTCAAATTCTTTTGCTTGGCCTTACTCCACATTTGGGGATGCATAGGAATAATGCCATGCTTATTATTTTGTTTTCACAAGATTAAGACATGGCATTTAATACCCTTGCATGGGCCATGCAACCATAACCATCCTTTGTCCTCTTTGAATTTTATTTGAATTTTGAGTGGATCATCTCTCTTCTCTCTCTCCCTCCTTTGGGCTTGGTCTTATTTGATCTTGCTTAAACCCTATCTTTCCTTCCTCTCTTTTGTCTAAACCTTGTTTGATCTTAGCTTGTTCTTGCTTGATGCATGCAAGCATCTAAAATCCTTAAGCCCTCTCATCTCTCATCTCTCCTCTCTCTAACCTAGCTAAAACCCTAAACCTAGCTTCCCCTCTTTCAAACCCTAAACCTATCTACCATGCCACACCCCCTCTCACTTATCCTCTAATCTAAACCCTAGCCTCTCTCTAACCCTAACCCAAGCCCTAACCCTAGTTACACTCTACCCCATCTCACCTCTCTCTTAAACCCTAACCCGAGCCCCTCTAATCTAACCCTAGTTCCTCCCTCTCTCTCGGCCTCTCTCTCTCACCTAGCTCGGCCCCACCTGGTCACCCTGGACCCATCTACCCCCTCTCTCTCTCCACCCCAACCCAAGCTACCACCCTAACCCGAGCCACCCCTTCTCTCTTTTGCATAAAGAGGGCACCCCCATGTGCCTCTCCCCTCTCCCCTTTATCACCTCAACCACCCCATCCCGCCACCACCTCAGATCCATCCAGGAGGCTCCCAGGACCTCCTCTTCCTCCCCTCTTCCTCCCCTCTTCCTCCCCAAGATTGCAAGCTCACCACCATGTCCCAAAACCCTAGCCTCGGCCACCTCTCCCTCTAGACGTTCTCGAGCACGCCAAGCCGTACCAGGAGCACCAGTACCTCCCTCTGCTTCCTCTTCTTCGCCGCCGAACCTCGGAACCGAACCTCATGGAGAAGCACCGCCGCCGCCGTGTCCGTGAGCACAGGAGTACTCCGGCCGCCAGCCTCGTCGCCGATCGCCAGCCCCTCCGGCCGAACCCTCACCACCAACATCCTCCTAGTGAGCTCCTCGATCTCCTAGACATGGTCCCCTCCCCTCTCGTGCACCGTAGCGCCGCCCCCTTCCGTCGAGCACTCCGCGTGCGCTGCCGCGCTCGCAGCAACGGCAAAGCTGCGCCGCCTGCCTCGTCAAGCCCGCGCGCTGCAGCCCACCCCAGTAGTTACCCTCTGAACAAAACTTGTAGCCAGATGTCCCCTCTCCATCTTTCATTTTTGCATCATGGCGAGATTCGCCGTCGTTAAACATCCATCGCCTTTGGAGACGGCGGATCCGCCCGGCAGACTGTCGGCCATGACCAGCGGCAGTTCCGACAATGCTGCCGTTTTGCAGAGGTCCCCGCCTTTTTCCGCTGAACCGCAGTCCGAAGCCCCACCATCACCTCCTGCTCCATCTTGCAAGAAGACCCGAACGCTTCCTCTCAACCGGGCGGTACCCACGATCGCCCGCGTGTCTTGGCCCCGCTTAGTCATTGCCGTGGTTAGGTTTTCCCTCGGTGAGAAAAGCTCTGCAGCCTGGCTTCTAATTGGCCGCCTGGGCCAAGACTGTGCCCGCTTGTCGCTGATGGCTGGCTCCCTCTGAGTGCAAAAAGTATTTGCTGTTATCTGTTTTAAATTCAAACCTTCTCAAATTATTTCAAATTCAATTCAGATTTCAAATCTGTTTAAATACAAACTAGTTCATAACTTTCAAATGATTAGGAATTTGAATTCAAACTTTATATGAAATATGATTTGTTTTTGAATGTTAATTCAAATCTTTAATCAAATATTTTTCAGAATAGATTTAAATAGTCAACCTTTGACTTTGACCCTATTTAATAATTTTGAATTTAAAATAAATTTAAATTCATAATTCCAAATAATACAAATAATATATGTTTTCAAATCAGAAAAATGTGAGGATTTCAAATATGCCATCCAAAATATATTTTGAACACTTTAATTTTCAAGTTGATTAAAATTACAATAAAATGCCCTTTTCTTAATAAATTAATAACTTTTGATTTATAACTCCAAATTTGACAAATGATATGTCTAAAATGATTAGCTCGACGAGACCTTTCCGTTTATGCATTCCATGATCTGAATTGAAGTATGCATCATATAAATATTGAATAACCAGAACTGTTTATGGGAGTAAAACATGCCTAAATAATTTAACAAAGTGCTTAATTATTGTTTCTCACCTCACCCATGCCATGCTACTTATTGCCATGAAAATTGTGCATCATTCATCATGGCATGATTGTTTGCTTAACGCATTTTATTCTTATGCTTGTGCCCTTTATTCATGTTGGCCCTTGTTTGTTTGGTTCTTCGATTAGACGCTGAGCAGGAGATATATCAAGAAAACCAGGAGCACTACCCGGATCCTTCTCTCGCTTCAACTGAGCTGCCAGGCAAGCACTACCACATGCTTGCATACATATAGTACCTATTGCCTCTATCTTATTCTTGCATCATTGAGTCACGATTGCATTAAACTGAATACCAAGTATTGCATAGCCTTTACTTTTAAACCCCACCACAGCTTGTTCCTCCATCCCATGAGCCATTACTACAGGAGTTGTTTGAGCCATGCGAGTCGTAGAACAGCATGTGTAGGGTATGTGAGTGTCTGATGGATAACGAGGTACCTAAACAACTCAACCTGAGTAGTAATGGGATAACTAATGAAAGTGGCACCGGTGGGCAATATCTGCTATTTGGTTTTTCCTGCTCACTTGTGTCCCGTAGGACCCCGAGTACTTGATTCCTGTTCCTTGAATATTCGCGCTATCCACATCCGGGAGGCTTATGGGACCCCCCTGAGCCAGAGCTTGATTCATTCTTATTTCTTGGGTCCACAAACTAGTTTGAGGTTTTATTTACTATCCTGTACTTATGCCATGCTTTACTGCTTTATTTACGACAGCGAGGAGCACCAGACTGTTTAGGATCGTGACCCGTTTGGCAGTATCGACAAGCCCGTCACACTTTCGGTTCCCGATCGTTCTGTACCGTCCCACAAACCTTGAGTCCGTCTCAAGTCAGCTAACTTCGCTATGGTATACTTAATGGGTGGCCTCAAATATTTCTGAATCTTGTGATTGCTTTGTCGTGAAAGCCTCGTTGGGTTTTGATTTGGTTTTTCCGAGGTTGATCGAGTGTGTGTTGCTATTTGTGCACCCCTGCAGGGTAAAACTTTCTGAAAGCCGTGTCCGCGGTTATGGACGACTTGGAGCACAATTTCTCGATCATAGACAAGCATAACTAAAGTACCGCTTTAACTTGACTAAAAGAACTGACTAGTAAATATTGCAACACTCATGGAATGGATAATAAAATTCCAACGGATGGGGGGGTTGTTCGTCCGCTTCCTCGTTGGTAAGCGAGGAGGAGGATGGATCTGTTGATATTACTGTTATAACTGTTGTCATTAATCCACGGACATCCATCTATCTCTGGTTAGACGGATGGTTAGCGAGTATCTATAGAACTGTTAGGGTTTATCTTTTGCTGCAATTGCGTCACCCTAGGTTGTGTCCCCTTTAGAGGCATAAAGACTTGCTGAGTACCCCTAGGGCCTCACACGATAAATTGTTTGATTCAGATGAACAGGTACACTCACAAGATGGATACTGGGTGGAGGAGGCGGACGATGTGGGCAACGATCGTTCGGTGTAGAGATTCCGGGAACGGGGATCCGTGAGATCTGTGGGCGGGATGTGCTTATTTATGGGCATCTTATGCCGATTTGCTTTTTATCCGTACTCGGATCTTGTTTGCCGCTTCCGCCTGACACTCTGATGTTTGATGTATGAGGAGATATCCTAAACTATTATATCTATCTAGGACATTCGAATCTTGCCGTATGGCGTTGCTATATTTCCTTTCTTTTTAGATGGAATGGCTCTGATGTACTGTTGTATGGTGGATTGCATACATACTCATTTGTGTATGTAGTTGATCCCTTCGCCTGCCGATTACGCTGCCCGTTCTTGTCTCGATGTTTGGAAATGGTTGGGACGGCCGAAAGGTCTACATGTGAGTGGCATTTGGGCCCTACCATACTATTTCAACCATTTCCGCTCATCCAGGCTTGTAACTAGGAGCGTAATTCACCGAGGTAGTTACAATTGGTATCAGAGCCATCCCGCCCTTCAGGGTCTCAGCCAAATGGTTGTTGTCAGTCTAGCAAATATTTTTGGTAGTTATGTATACTAGGGAAAAACAAAACGCGAGAGTAGGACTGCTTCCACTTTTCTTCTTACCCACCCACCCACCCTTTTCTGGTAAGGAAGTGTAACGTTTTCAATCCTCTTCTTAAAAGTTCAAACTAGGATTCACGTGTTCTGGGTTTCCGTAGTACCATAGGTTGTGTGTGTGTGTGTGTGTAGTTCCTTGTCTATCTGTTGCATCCAAGTTGTTATCACAATCGGCCTTTTGGTTATCAACTGTTGGTACATTCCATACCGATAGGCGTTTGCAAACCGACGCGATCTATCTGATTCGTTGTACACCGCCGCGATCTGTCTTACTCTTTGTTATCCGACGTTATCTTGTTTGGGGTGTTCGTTTCCGTAGTTACTAATCTTTAGGTTCATCATGAGAAGAAGGGGTTAGGATATGTGTTCTGCTTATTCATGTGCGGAGTAATGATTTGAGTGCGGGATGGAGTCGCGACCATACCACTACTCTTATCATTCGCTTTTGTATATTGAATTGGTAGAGTCACTAATCTTGATTCGTTAATTGATTTTGCGCATCTATTGGTATTTTAATGCCGAAATTTGTGGAAAAATTTTCTTTGATATATCTGTGTACCACACTCCTTTTTAGTCGTGTGCGATATGCTTAATATCTTCTAGGTGCTTTGAACTTTGTTGATATTTTAATATCATCTTAGTAAATTGTATCCTTTAATCTTGGTTAATTCCAGCTTGGTACTATTTTGGGATTATTATTATTCTCCATTATAGTACTGACTTGTGTTTTACATCAATCACAGGATGGCTCCACCACGCCGTTCTGATGAGGACATACCACCTGAACTGGGGTCCGCGTTGTCAAACATCGCCAATGCCTTGGCGAGAATGCAGAATCCAAAGAGCGTTTTGAAGAGAGTGTTCGGAGGAATGAGTTTGCTCCGCTACCTCCACCTCCCAAGCGAGGAGACATCAAAAGCTTCCTGAAGTTCAACCCACGCCAATTTGATGTTTCTGATCAACCACTTGATGCTGATGATTGGTTGCGTGAGATGTCAAGGCTACTGGAGACTGCTAATGTTCCTGAGCAAGAATGGGTAAAATGTCCTACTCACCTTCTGAAGGGAGATGCAGCTCTCTGGTGGGAGAATTACCTGAAGGCAAACTGCACTGGTTTTCAGCCTACTTGGGAATAGTTCACTGGAGCATTCAAAGAGCGATTCGCCGAAATTGTCATGGAAAGGATGAAGGAAGTGTTTCTCAACCTCAAGCAGGGAAATGACAATGTCAATACCTACATCAGGAACTTCATGAACCTTTCTCGTTATGGTGGCGATGAGATCTCCGATGACAAGAAGAAGCAAAAGAGGTTCCGGCAAGGGCTCAATGCATCGATTAAATATGCAATCACACATGCAAGGCCGGCGTCTTTTCTGGAACTTCAGCATACAGCTCTGCAGGAGGAAGCAAGTAGGCAAGTGTTTGAGGAGTCAAAGAAACACAACCGTGATGCACCAAGCTCTTCAGCTATGTCAGCTCCTTCTAAGCGTCGTGTCTGGGTTCCTAACACCCCACCGTCGCTCCCGGCTCCACCAAGACTAGCAAGCTACGCGGCAAGGCCACCAAACTTCCTCACTGATGCTCCCAGGGGTTACAACCACCACTACCCTGGAGCGCCTGGCGGAGTCCCTGGCTACGTTGCTCCACGTCCACCTGGTGCTTGTTTCACGTGTGGAGACTCTGGGCATCAAAACTGGAACTGTCCGTTGAAAAACAAAGCTCTCCCTCCACCCCCTCCAAGATCCGCGGCAAGATCTCCTTTGGTTCGTGCACCACCACCTCGGGCTCTCAACATCAACACCAAGCCCGGGTCTACTGTTGCTCGTGCCAACTGTGTCAACGTCGCTCAAGATGAGCATACACCTGGAGTTGTGATGGGTATGCTTCCCGTTAACTCAGTCCCTGCACGTGTTTTGTTTGATTCTGGTGCTTCGCATTCTTTTGTTTCGCATAAGTTTGCACAAGAGCATGACCTGGCTAGGGTTCCTTTATCACGTCGTCTGGTGGTACTATCTCCTGGTTCAAACATGAGGGCTGCTCATATCAGCCATGGCAATCAAATTGAGATTGGTGGCTCTTCATTCTCGGCGTCCTTAATTCTTCTGGGCAATTCTGACATTGATGTCATCTTGGGCATGGATTGGTTGACAACAAATGCAGCTGTGATTGATTGTGCTGAACGCTCGGTTTCTCTGAAGATTCCTGAAGGCCATATAGTCTATTCTCCAAGTCTGACTCCTGCTATCCAGCTTTTCTCTTTGGCTCTCGAATGATGATGCTATGGAAGCTATTCAGAGTGTTCCTGGTCCGTGAGTTCCCGATGTCTTTCCCAAGAGTTGCCGGTATGCCTCCGGATCGTGAGGTTGATTTTGTAATTGAGCTTGAACCGAACGGCTCCTATCTCCAAGCGGCCTTATAAAATGGGTCCTGCTTGAGTTGGTGAACTCAAACGTCGACTTGATGAACAAGAGAAGTTGGGTTTCATTCAACACAAGATTTCTTCTTGGGGTAGCCCAACAATCTTTGTGAAAAAGCGGACAGACTGATAGACTTTGTGTTGATTATCGGGCTCTCAATGCTAAAACCATCAAGAACAAATATCCCTTCCGCGGATTAATGATCTCTTCGATCGCCTAGTCGAGCTGTGGTATTCTCTAAGCTGGACTTGAGAAGTGGTTATCACCAAATCAAAATTCGCAAGGAAGATGTTCCTAAAACAGCTTTCACCACCCGCTATGGCCTGTATGAGTACACGGTCATGTCTTTCGGTCTCATCAACGCACCTGCTACCTTCTCGAGGCTTATGAACTCGGTTTTCATGGAGTATCTTGATAAGTTCGTTGTGGTCTATCTGGTTGACATCCTAGTCTATTCTAAGTCAAAGGAATAACATGAAGAACACCTTCGGTGTGTCCTAAACAAGCGTCGTGAGAACCGCTTGTATGCAAAGTTCTCCAAGTGTGAGTTTTGGTTGCCTCAAGTAACCTATCTTGGTCATGTCATCTCTGCCAAGGGCATTGCAGTCAACCCGGAAACTGTGAAGACAATTGTTGAATGGCTTCCTCCTGTTAATGTCAAAGAAGTGCGGAGTTTCCTTGGTTTGGCTAGTTATTGCCGCCGCTGCTCGTAACTTTTCAAGATAGCGAAGCCTCTTACCGATCTCCTAAAAAGGGCAAGAAATACCTTTGGACTCCTGATGTCAAGCAAGCTTTGAGACACTCAAAGAGAAGCTCACTTCCACGCCAGCCTTGGTTCCTCCGGACACATCTAAGCCTTTCCAGATATTCTATGACGATCTTTGCAAGGATTGGGTGCGGTCCTTATGCAAGAAAAACAAGTTGTTGCTTATGCCTCTCGGCAGCTTGAAGACGCATGAGATCAACTATCCTACATGACCTCGAGCTCAGCAGCTTGTCTTTGCTTTGAAACTATGGAGGCACTACTTGCTTGGCAACCGCTAGAGATCTTTTCTCGATCACAAGAGTTTGAAGTATATCTTGATCGGCTGATCTCAACCTTCGGCAGAGGAGATGGATTGAAGCAATCAATGATTTTGATTTGACCATCAACTACACTCCGGGCAAAGCTAATGTCATGGCCGATGCTCTCAGCCGCAAAGCTTATGTCAACAACCTCATGATGGAAGAACAACAGCCTCTCTTGTGCGAGGAATTCCGTCAGCTCAACCTTGAATTTGTGGAACAAGGGCATCTCCTGAACCTTCTGGCTACTCCTCTCTTGGAAGAAAAGGTTCGCTCTCGTCAGCTTGGTGATCCGCACACCAAAAAGATCATCTCCAAACTTCAGCTTCCGAAGTATGAGTCCTTCCACGTCGATGATCAAGGCACGCTTTTCTTTGAACACCGGATGTTTGTTCCAAACTACCCGGGTTTGAGAGAGCAAGTTCTCAAGGAGGCGCATGATTCTGTTCTTTCTATCCACCCTGGCAGCACAAAGATGTACATGGACTTGAAAACACAATATTGGTGGCCGGGTTTGAAACGATATTGTGCCAAGTATGTCTCGGAGTGTGATGTCTGCCGCAGAGTGAAAGCTGTCCATCAGAAACCTTTCGGTCTTCTACAGCCATTGAAACCCCCGGAATGGAAATGGGAGAAAGTAGAGATGGACTTCATCACTGGTTTTCCAAGGTCGCAGAAGGGCAACAATGCAATCTTTGTTGTCATCGACAGGCTTTCTAAAGTGGCTCACTTCTTCCCGTCAAGGAAACAATTTCTGGAATTCAGTTGGCTGAGCTCTATATCAATGTAATTGTCTCTCAGTATGGGGTCCGCTTGAGATCAGTTCTGCACGTGGAAGCATCTTCACCTCCAAGTTCGGGAAAGTTTCCAAAATGCTTTGGGAACAAAATTGAACTTCAAAGACAGATTACCACCCTCAACGCAAGGACAAGTTGAAAGGATCAATCAGATTCGGAGGATATGCTTCAGGCTTAAGCGTCATCTCTTTGGCATGAAGTGGGAAGAATGTCTTCCTTATGAATTCTCATACAACAACAGCTTCCAGAAAAGTCTGAAGATGGCACCATTTGAGGCTCTCTATGGCCGCAAATGCAGAACTCCGATTGGTTGGTTGGGTGCAGGAGAAAGAATTTGGTTTGGCCCTGACATTGTAACTCAAGCGGAGAAGAAGGTGCATATCATTCTTGAAAATCTGAAGATTGCTCAAAGTCGCCAGAAGAGCAATTATGACAGAAGCTTACCGGACATGGTGTATGTCCCTGGTGATCTCGTTTACCTTCGTGTCACTCCCATGAAAGGCACGCACCGTTTTGGTATCAAAGGAAAGCTGGCTCCTAGATACATCGGTCCTTTCAAAATTCGTGGTAGAAGAGGAGAAGTTTCTTATGCTCTTGAGCTCCCGGAAAAACTCAAGGTCCATGATGTTTTCCACATCTCTCAACTCAAGAAGTGCTTCAAGGATCCGGCAGACCGTGGATCATGAGCTAATCAATCTCCAAGAAGACCTGTCTTATCAAGAACACCCCACAAAAATCCTTGAGATCGCAGAAAGAAGGACTCGCAACAAGTCCATCAAGTTCTGCAAGGTGCAGTGGTCGCACCATTCCGTTGATGAAGCCACTTGGGAACGTGAAGAGGAGCTCCGTGCCAACTATCCTACCCTCTTTGAGTCTTCTTCTTCCTAGAATCTCGGGGCGAGATTCCTGTTTAGTGGGGGAGAGTTGTAGCATCCCATTTGTCTAACAACTATAATGCTACTTGGTCTAGTAATATAATGACTACTTCCTACATATAATTGTTGCATCATCATGATATCATGCTCATGCCATCATGCCATCTTGCATTTGAGCATCATATAAAACCCTGTTGATTTGGTTCTTCTCTCATCTGCATTGTAAAATTGTATTTGCCTCTTGATATTGTATTTGGTTCTTGATATTGTGTAAATGCCCAAGTTGAGTTGGGGGCATATCTTTTATTCCACTCCACCACCTTTTCTTTCACCACCTTATAATTCCACCATTCCATTATCCATGAGCTTGTATTCTATTTTCTTTTGGATTTAATCTAGCTCATGGGAGATAGGATGGATCTAATTCAAATTCTTTTGCTTGGCCTTACTCCACATTTGGGGATGCATAGGAATAATGCCATGCTTATTATTTTGTTTTCACAAGATTAAGACATGGCATTTAATACCCTTGCATGGGCCATGCAACCATAACCATCCTTTGTCCTCTTTGAATTTTATTTGAATTTTGAGTGGATCATCTCTCTTCTCTCTCTCCCTCCTTTGGGCTTGGTATTATTTGATCTTGCTTAAACCCTATCTTTCCTTCCTCTCTTTTGTCTAAACCTTGTTTGATCTTAGCTTGTTCTTGCTTGATGCATGCAAGCATCTAAAATCCTTAAGCCCTCTCATCTCTCATCTCTCCTCTCTCTAACCTAGCTAAAACCCTAAACCTAGCTTCCCCTCTTTCAAACCCTAAACCTATCTACCATGCCACACCCCCTCTCACTTATCCTCTAATCTAAACCCTAGCCTCTCTCTAACCCTAACCCAAGCCCTAACCCTAGTTACACTCTACCCCATCTCACCTCTCTCTTAAACCCTAACCCGAGCCCCTCTAATCTAACCCTAGTTCCTCCCTCTCTCTCGGCCTCTCTCTCTCACCTAGCTCGGCCCCACCTGGTCACCCTGGACCCATCTACCCCCTCTCTCTCTCCACCCCAACCCTAGCTACCACCCTAACCCGAGCCACCCCTTCTCTCTTTTGCATAAAGAGGGCACCCCCATGTGCCTCTCCCCTCTCCCCTTTATCACCTCAACCACCCCATCCCGCCACCACCTCAGATCCATCCAGGAGGCTCCCAGGACCTCCTCTTCCTCCCATCTTCCTCCCCAAGATCGCAAGCTCACCACCATGCCCCAAAACCCTAGCCTCGGCAACCTCTCCCTCTAGACGTTCTCGAGCACGCCAAGCCGTACCAGGAGCACCAGTACCCCCCTCAGCTTCCTCTTCTTCGCCTGAGCCTGGAACCCACTGAACCTCGCCGGGCTTGCCCGCGTGTCCGTGAGCACAGGAGTACTCCGGCCGCCAGCCTCGTCGCCGATCGCCAGCCCCTCCGGCCGAACCCTCACCACCAACATCCACCTGGTGAGCTCCTCGATCTCCTAGACATGGTCCCCTCCCCTCTCGTGCACCATAGCGCCACCCCCTTCCGTCGAGCACTCCGCGTGCGCCATGCCATCGGCAGCAGCGGCAAGCTGCTTCGCCGTTCCTCGTCGAAGCCCGCGCGCTGCAGCCCACCCCAGTAGTTACCCTCTGAACGAAACTTGTAGCCAGATGTCCCCTCTCCATCTTTCATTTTTGCATCATGGCGAGATTCGCCGTCGTTCGCTCGCCATCGTCACTGGGAGACGGCCAGATCCGCCGCCGGCACCGCTGTCGACCGCAGCGTGGCGATTCCGGCAATTTGCCGTTTACGCAGAGGTCCCTGTCCTTTTCCGCTGAACCCATGATCCAGCCCCGCTGATCGCCTCCCATTCCGTCTTGCAGTAAGACCCCTGAACGTTTCCCCTCTCAACCCGCGCTACCCCTGGATCGCCCACGTGTCGCCCACATGGCGTAGCCCTGCCCTTGTCGGCCCCGCTAGTCACCGCTGGCTAGGTTTTCCTCGTGAGAAAAGCTCTGCTGACCACTCGTCCCACACGCCTGATCGACTGTGGCCCGCTTGTTAGTGACAGTGGCTGGCTCCCTCTGAGTGCAAAAAGTATTTGCTGTTATCTGTTTTAAATTCAAACCTTTTCACATTATTTCAAATTCAATTCAGATTTCAAATCTGTTTAAATACAAACTAGTTCATAACTTTCAAATGATTAGGAATTTGAATTCAAACTTTATATGAAATATGATTTGTTTTTGAATGTTAATTCAAATCTTTAATCAAATATTTTTCAGAATAGATTTAAATAGTCAACCTTTGACTTTGACCCTATTTAATAATTTTGACTTTAAAATAAAATTTAAATTCATAATTCCAAATAATACAACTAATATATGTTTTCAAATCAGAAAAATGTGAGGATTTCAAATATGCCATCCAAAATATATTTTGAACACTTTAATTTTCAAGTTGATTAAAATTACAATAAAATGCCCTTTTCTTAATAAATTAATAACTTTTGATTTATAACTCCAAATTTGACAAATGATATGTCTAAAATGATTAGCTCGACGAGACCTTTCCGTTTATGCATTCCATGATCTGAATTGAAGTATGCATCATATAAATATTGAATAACCAGAACTGTTTATGGGAGTAAAACATGCCTAAATAATTTAACAAAGTGCTTAATTATTGTTTCTCACCTCACCCATGCCATGCTACTTATTGCCATGCAAATTGTGCATCATTCATCATGGCATGATTGTTTGCTTGTCGCATTTTATTCTTATGCTTGTGCCCTTTATTTATGTCGGCCCTTGTTTGTTTGGTTCTTCTTCGATTAGACGCTGAGAAGGGGATATATCAAGAAAACCAGGAGCACTACCCGGATCCTTCTCTCGCTTCAACTGAGCTGCCAGGCAAGCACTACCATATGCTTGCATACATAAAGTACCTATTGCCTCTATCTTATGCTTGCATCATTGAGTCGCGATTGCATTAAACTGAATCTCAAGTATTGCATAGCCTTTACTTTTAAACCCCACCACAGTTTGTTCCTCCATCCCATGAGCCATTACTACAGGAGTTGTTTGAGCCATGCGAGTCGTAGAACAGCATGTGTAGGGTATGTGAGTGTCTGATTGATAACGAGGTACCTAAACAACTCAACCTGAGTAGTAATGGGATAACTAATGAAAGTGGCACCGGTGGGCAATATCTGCTATTTGGTTTTTCCTGCTCACTTGTGTCCCGTAGGACCCCGAGTACTTGATTCATGTTCCTTGAATATTCGCGCTATCCACATCCGGGAGGCTTATGGGGCCCCCCTGAGCTAGAGCTTGATTCATTCTTATTTCTTGGGGCCACAAACTAGTTTGAGGTTTTATTTACTATCCTGTACTTATGCCATGCTTTACTGCTTTATTTACGATTGTGCGAGGAGCACTTGTACTGTTTAGGATCGTGACCCGTTTTCGCGGTATCGACAAGCCCAGTCACACTTTCGGGTTCCCAGTCGTTCTGCCCCACAAACCTTGAGTCCGTCTCAAGTCACTAACCGTTCGGGTATACTTAATGGGGTGGCCCCCTGAAATATTTCTGAATCTTGTGATTGCTTTGTCGTGAAAGCCTCCTTGGGTTTTGATTTGGTTTTTCCGAGGTTGATCGAGTGTGTGTTGCTATTTGTGCACCCCTGCAGGGTAAAACTTTCTGAAAGCCGTGTTCGCGGTTATGGACGACTTGGAGCACAGTTTCTCGATCATAGACAAGCATAACTAAAGTACCGCTTTAACTTGACTAAAAGAACTGACTAGTAAATATTGCAACACTCATGGAATGGATAATAAAACTGCCAACGGATGGGGGGGGTTGTTCGTCCGCTTCCTCGTTGGTAAGCGAGGAGGAGGATGGATCTGTTGATATTACTGTTATAACTGTTGTCATTAATCCATGGACATCCGTCTATCTCTGGTTAGACAGATGGTTAGCGAGTATCTATAGAACTGTTAGGGTTTATCTTTTGCTGCAATTGCGTCACCCCAGGTTGTGTCCCTTTAGAGGCATAAATACTTGCTGAGTACCCCTAGGGTCTCACAGGATAAATTGTTTGATTCAGATGAACAGGTACACTCACAAGATGGATACTGGGTGGAGGAGGCGGACGATGTGGGCAACGATCGTTCGGTGTAGAGATTCCGGGAACGGGGATCCGTGAGATCTGTGGGCGGGATGTGCTTATTTATGGGGCATCTTATGCCGATTTGCTTTTTATCCGTACTCGGATCTTGTTTGCCGCTTCCGCCTGACACTCTGATGTTTGATGTATGAGGAGATATCCTAAACTATTATATCTATCTAGGACATTCGAATCTTGCCGTATGGCGTTGCTATATTTCCTTTCTTTTTAGATGGAATGGCTCTGATGTACTGTTGTATGGTGGCTTGCATACATACTCATTTGTGTATGTAGTTGATCCCTTCGCCTGCCGATTACGCCGCCCGTTCTTGTCTCGATGTTTGGAAATGGTTGGGACGACCGAAAGGTCTACCTGTGAGTGGCATTTGGGCCCCACCGTACTATTTCAACCATTTCCGCTCATCCAGGCTTGTAACTAGGAGCGTAATTCACCGAGGTAGTTACACCTAAGCCTACGTCGTCCTAGCTAACATAGGCAGATGAGTCGTCACATCAGAAGATTTAGGCATGGACGGATCGAATCCGGCTACGGAAGAGTACGATGGAAGATTCAGCATTTCTTCGACTTACGTGTTGAAGACGGAGAAAACCTTGCAGGGTTCTTTGGGAGGACTTCAAGATATTGCTTGACAATTTGCCGACATCCATCTAGATGGAGCATTCCACACGAAGAGGCAAGACGGCGCAAGATCTCGGAGTTCTCCGGGGGCTACTGTTGGGGATATGCTATATGGGTATCCTCATATAGCATGTCTCCTATCCGGATAACTCGAGTGGCCCACAGTTGGTAGCATGGTCCATGGCCTGCTGGGCAGCCCAGTTAGATAGATCTAGAAGGAAGGCCCATGCCGGATAAAGGAAGGCTACGGTTGGAGTCACCGACGTACCCGGAGCCTTGGAGTGCAAGATACACAAGACTAGTAATAGACGGTGTAGAACTCTGTAACCTGTCTAGTTAGGACTTTTCCCTGTAACCCTAGGACCTGGCGACTATATAAGTCGGGCCTATGGGAGCCTTTAGGGCACGTTCATAGACAACTTCAGACAACCTCGCACATCGAACATATCTCTGTAACTCGGCGTATTGCCCTTATAGTGATTTATAGCAGGAGTAGGATTCCGCCACCGTTGTGCGATCTGAACCTAGGTAAGCTATGTTAACTCGTACCCGTCAACCGTCCACCTTCCCCCACGTCTCTAAACATGCACTGTGAGGACCCCTCCATGGTGTACTCGTCGGCAATACCACGACAAGTAGTCTGTGAATACCCCGATGTGTTCCCAGATGAATTACCCGGTATGCCCCCAGATTGGGATATCGAGTTTATCATTGAACTATTCCTGGAACTGGACCGATAGCTTAGAGACCCTATAGTATGAACCCAGCAGAATCAGTGGAGCTCAAGAAGCAACTCGATGACATGTTGAGCAAAGATCTGATTCAACCAAGTGCATCGCCATGGAGATCACCTGATTTGTTTGTGGATAAGAAAGATGGTGCCACCCGTTTATGTATGGATTATTGGAAGCTGAATGACGTCACCATCAAGAACAAGTACCCACTACCAAAGATAGAAGATTTATTTGACCATTTGACCGGTGCTAGAGTATTTTCTAAGATTGATCTTAGAACTGGTTATCATCAACTGAAAATTCGCACAACGGATATCCCAAAGGCTACCTTCACTACCCGATATGGATTGTGTGAGTACAAGGTCATGTCATTCGGATTAACCAATGCCCCCGCTTATTTCATGAATCTCATGAATAAGATTTTCATGAAGTTCTTGGGTAAGTTTGTCATTGTTTTCATCGATGACAATCTGATTTACCCCAAGTCGGAAGAAGAACATGAGCAACACCTAAGAACCATACTTGGAACCCTTAGAGAGCATCAGTTGTATGCCAAGTTCAGCAAATGTGTATTTTGGTTAAAGTAAGTAGGATTCCTAGGACATATCTTGTCGGCCGGAGGAGTTCCCATTGACCCCGCCAAGATCAAGGATCTTGATGAATGGAGAGCACCAACTACTCAAACCGAAGTTCATGCATTTCTCAGATTAGCGGGATATTACCGCAAGTTTGTTGAAGGATTTTCAAGAATCGCAAGGATGATGACTCAGATATTGAAGAAAGACAAGAAGTTTGAATGGAAGGAAAAATGTGAAGCAAGTTTTCAAGAACTCAAGAAGAGGTTGATTTCAGCCCCAATTTTGATCATGCCGGATATCACGAAGCCCTTTGACGTGTATTATGATGCATCCAAGATTGGTATCGGATGTGTGTTGATGCAAGGTGGCAAAGTAATATTCTATCTGTCCTGACAACTGAAGCAACATGAGAAGAATTATCCAACCCATGACTTAGAATTGGCACCCATAGTTTTAGCCTTGAAGATATGGCTTCATTACTGTGGCATCCCGCTAAAACCACTACTAGAAAATCGCGTTGTTTTTGTGCATTGCATCATAATGACCGCATGCTCATGTCATCATGACTCATTGCATTTGAGCATCGTCATGTCATCTTGCATTTGTTTGCATAAAACTATTTTCGCAAAGCCTGTTTTTGTTTTCTAAACGCCCCGTCTCTAATTCAAAACCAAAACCCGGGTCTCCGGGATGTTTTGTTTTGTCTGCCAACGGTTTACAAATGCCTCGTTTTTAATAAATAAATTATTTAAATTATTTTGGGAGGCAGCCAGCCAGGCCCGAAAGCCCAAATGCCACCTCGCATAAAACCCTACCTACCCCAGAACACCCAAAACCTAAGCTACCAAATAACCTACCCTAATCCTACCTAGCCCCCCCTCCACCTCACCCCGCCCTATAGCCGCTCGCCACCTCCCCCTGGCCCTATCCTCCCTCCAACCCTTGTGCGACACATCAGCCACTTGCCCCAACCCCCTCTCTCTCTCTCCCACACAGCCACTCGTCCCCACTAGCCGGGTCCCACACACACGCCTGCAGCACACACACACTGCTCAAGACCACCCCTGGCCCGCCCACTCAAGACGCGATGACCGCCCAGGTCGCCCACCTCTCCCCTCGCGATGTCTCTTCCCCCGCTCCTCCCCAGATCCTGTACCGCCACCGCCGGCAGCGAGCCCCGTCGCTGCTTCTTCCTCCACACACCGGCCTTCCTCGGCCCGGCCCACCTCGCCATCGCAATCGCTTGCCCCGCCTCAATCCTCTCTGATCCGAAGCGCCTCTCTAGCTTCGGACCTCCCCGCCAGAGGTTCCATGCTCTTGCCGTCGAGCCCCTCGTCGCCACCGGCCTCTGCAGGCCCTGCCTCCGTCCGCCGCAAGTAACCGCCGCCACATGGCATCGCCTCCTCCAGCACCATCCACCGCTGCCGCGGGCGCCCTCTGCCACGCCGCAAGCCCTCCTCCGGCGCGCTCGCTTCCCTGCCTCTCCGGCCGCCCCTTCCTTAACCTGCAAATCGCGCCCCGCTGCCTGCCGCCGGTTCCCTGCTCCCCGTTGGTTCCTCGCCCGAGCCATTCTGGCTCGCTGCCTCGTTGTCAAGTCGTCGCCGCAGCGCTCCATCGCCGACCTCGTTCACCGCAGTACCGCTCCCCGCGTCCCCTGCAGAGCACCGTCGAAGCCGATCCCATGGCGCCGGCCCCCTCGCAGTCGTGTGTCTCCACGTCTCTGCGGTGAAGTCTATGGCCGCTCCAGTGCTCTGCTCCTGCATAGGTTGACCAGTGCACCCGCGTGAGTTGGCCACACGTGACCTCTGGCTTCTGGACACAAGACCACCAAGGCCCCCATGTGGGTTTTTCTTCCAAGGCGGTGTGTAGATGATGTGGTGTTGTTCGAAGAACTGTGACAGGCATAAGGCCACCTGAAGACGGTACAGATCCCAAGATCGACATCGGCAAACCAAGAGGGAACCCCAAGATCTTCGAGAGAAACTTCGACCTTAGATCCAAGTTCGCCGACCACCCAGGGGATCGGATGCAGAGTCGAGAACCCACACGCCAAGTTCTTCCTCTCGGATCCGAGGACACCGAGACCCCGGTGTGACAAGTACTCCTGCCCGGACGCCAAGTTCGCCGAGAACCTGGATGCCAAGGTCACCGACACGGAACGACAAGACCTGCTTCCGCACCGATGCCGACGACGCAGAACACCAAGTCCTTCTTCCCGGAACGCCAAGCTCTTCCTCTTGTATCCGACCTTCGAAGACCGATCCCGTCGAACCCTGAACCCTGAGTCCGGCCCCGAACCCCCGGAACCAAGATCTTCGCAACCCTATGTGTGACCCCTATCCGAGAACCCTCATATTTTTATAATATATGAAATTGATATTGTTGCATATTAAACTGTTCATGCATGCATACTTGTCTGTGGTTTGGGGGCATTATGCCAATTCATCTCATAATTAAATATGGAGTCTATATGCGGGATATCTTTGTCTTATTCCGGACTCCATTTAAATTGGTGTAGCAAACCGGTGTTATCTTTTGCCATGTTAAGACAACATTTAAAATGCAGGGTAACTAAACAACTAGAACCATATATTTAATTGTCGGGACCCCCGGTTCCGCTTAATCTTGCCTAATTGCACCGCACCTTTGCCATGTCATACATGCATCATGCCCGATCTTCTGTCATAGTAATAAATAGTGCATCCGGTGTTTATTCTAGTGTTTTGGTTCTTCGCGGATAAGGCCGTTGAGTTGATGCGAGTGTCGACCCGACCTTCGGATGAATCTTCGGCAATGTTTTCAGGCGAGCATCTCCCCCTTTCTACCTATCTTAATTTTATAGTATTTATTCCCTCCTGTTGATCTATTGCTATCTGTGTTGTGATGCTCTAGTTTTCGTACCCGTGATATCCCTTGCAGCCTTATATTGCCTTGGACACCTCCTATTACCTGTTGTTTGGTAGATAGTTGGACCTGCGCGTCGTAGTCGCTTGCTCAAGTGCTGTTGCGTGTCGTCAAGTACCACAGTTGTTGGAGTATTGCCGTGTGTTTATTGTTGGAGATGATCAAGACTTTAATTACTGTTTAATAACTAAAATTGAAGTAGGTAAATGCAGAGGCACAGGTGGACAATAGATGTTATTTGGTTGTTAACCGTCCACTTGTGTCCCGTAGGACCCCGAGTACTTGATACCTGTTCCTTGAATATTCGCGCTATCAACATCCGGGAGGATTATGGGACCCCCCCTGAGCCAGAGCTTGATTCATTCTTATTTCTTGGGGCCACAAACTAGTTTGAGGTTTTATTTACTATCCTATACTTATGCCATGCTTTACTGCTTTATTTACGATTGTGCGAGGAGCACCTGTACTGTTTAGGATCGTGACACGTTTTATTGTCGACAAGGCCACCACATTTTCGGGTTCGATCGTTCTGACCGTCCCCACAAACCTTGAGTCCATCTCGGAGCCGGCCAGCTTCGTTGCGGGTATACTTAATGGGGTGGACCCCTGAAATATTTATGAATATGGTGATTGCTTTATCGTGAAGGCCTCATTGGGTTTTGATTTCATTTTTCCGAGGTTGATCGAGTGTGTGTTGATATTTGTGCACCCCTGCAGGGTAAAACTTTCTGAAAGCCGTGTCCGTGGTTATGGACGACTTGGAGCACAGTATCTCGATCATAGACAACTATAACTAAAGTAGTGCTATAAATTTGACTTTATAATGACTAGTAATCAGCTTCACTATAATGGAATGGCTAAATAAAACTGCCAACAATTGCTTGTTTGGGGTGTCGCTTGCGACCATTGTATCTGACTAGTAAGTATTGCAACTACAACGTAATGGCTAAATAAAAGTACCAACAACTGCTGGGTTTTGGGATATCTCATGCTAATTATATCTGACTAGTAAGTGTTGCAACTACAATGGAATGGTTAAATAAAAGTGCCCACTGCTTATTTTATCAGGATGACTATCTATATTTGTCTAGTAATTGCTGCAAAGATAACGGAATGAGTAAAACTGCCAGCGGTGTGAGTTCCTCGGTTGACTTCCTCGTTTGGTCTCGAGGGGGGAAACACCAGGATGGGTATGTTGGTGGTAGTATCAGGTTGGTTCCGAATAGGTCTTTCTTACCCCTCTCTGATAGCCGCTAGTTGTATCGAGTCTCTATAGGTTGTTTAGTGCATCTTTGCCGCTTCGATCTACCATACCTATGTAGGCGAGGACCGCGAATTCTAGCCTCGCTGTAATGGCCTCAAGATCGACCGCTCTCTCTTTTCCTTTGCCCTTTGTCGGCACCCCTTTGTTTAAGCAGGTTTTGAGATCGACGTCGTTAGCAGGGTTACCCTTCCGGCTTGGCCTGGGCAGGGTTATGGACGCCATTGGTTATTCTTCAGGGCTCTTAGCCCCATTTGCATCTTGTCCGTAGTCGGACGCCTATCATTTTCAAGGTGATTTGGATCTTTGTATATTATATCGTATTCTTGACTCATTGAGTCATTGTTGTATATATATCTCTACGTGGGTCCCATCGAGGACTTGTCTAATGTTATTACTTCGCTTTCCACCCATTGAAAGTGCTGGTGGCACCTTTGAATCGTTTCTGCGGGTTTGGCGGGTTTTGCTAAAACTTGCATAGGGCCGATTCTGAGGGTGTTACAGAGTGGTATCATAGCTCAGAAGTTGCGATACCCCACAAGTCCAGCATGTAGGATAACCTAGCTAACGGCCGAAGTAGAGTGTCAAAACTATTTTTGAAAAATCGGTTGGATAGTTCTGATTAGGTCTGATTTTACTCCTTGCCCCTCTGCTGCTCTCCTCTCACCTCTGCGTGTTTTGAATCCGCTCTCGTCTCTTTCTTCGAGTCCAGGAATTCTCGTGGTTGGGTTCCGTCGCACCTTCAGGGTTTCGCTTCCTCCTTCGGTAACGGTGTTGCTACATCTGGTCTTCATGCTATCCGAGGAACCCTTCGTCTGGTGGACTTCTCTTTGTTCCTTCTCATGCCTTCCGGTGTTTTCCGACGCGACGACATCATCTACGCTAGATCCGATGCAGAGTCTCCATCACTCCTTTGTTTCTGAACCTCGATTGTCGAGATCTTCAGTCTGATTCCGAGAATGGTTGCACGTTTTTCTACTGATTGTGCAGAGTAATAGTTTGGGTGCGTGATGGATTGGCCCCCATGCCGACTACTCACTCTATTCGCTTGTGTACATTGAAGTGGATGAGAATGCATCGGTTCCCTCTTTCCATCGAAGCTAGAGGTGGCTTTATTTGTTGATACCTCTACCTTCGACCTTTTGTTCCCGGAGTGTTCTCTCGACGATCACGGACAACGACCTCTTGTTAGTGGTGTCGCGAGGATCTACACGAAGCGAGAAGACGCAGATCGCCGCCCTTCTTCCCGGTACCATGACGCGGATCTCGAGGGCGAGATCCATTGTTAGTGGTGTCGAATTGTGGCATCCCGCTAAAACCACTACTAGAAAATCGCGTTGTTTTTGTGCATTGCATCATCATGACCGCATGCTCATGTCATCATGCATCATTGCATTTGAGCATCGTCATGTCATCTTGCATTTGTTTGCATAAAACTATTTTCGCAAAGCCTGTTTTTGTTTTCTAAACGCCCCGTCTCTAATTCAAAACCAAAACCCGGGTCTCCGGGATGTTTTGTTTTGTCTGCCAACGGTTTACAAACGCCTCGTTTTTAATAAATAAAATATTTAAATTATTTTGGGAGGCAGCCAGCCAGGCCCGAAAGCCCAGCCGGCCACCTCCAACAAAAACCCTACCTACCCCAGAACACCCAAAACCCAAGCTACCAAAAAACCTACCCTAATCCTACCTAGCCCCCCCTCCACCTCACCCTGCCCTATAGCCGCTCGCCACCTCCCCCTGGCCCTATCCTCCCTCCAACCCTTGTGCGCCACATCAGCCTCCTGCGCCAACCCCTCTCTCTCTCTCCCACACAGCCACCCGTCCCCACTAGCCGGGTCCCACACACACACACACATGCCTGCAGCACACACACACCGTTCCGCACCACCCCGGCCCCGCTTCCGGCCCACCCTGCACGCGATGACCGCCCAGGTCGCCCACCTCTCCCCTCGTGATGTCTCTTCCCCCGCTCCTCCCCAGATCCTGTACAGCTTGGCCCCGCCGCTGCTTCTTCCTCCACCCACCGGCCTTCCTCGGCCCGGCCCGCCTCGCCATCGCAATCGGTCGCCCCGCCTCAATCCTCTGCATCCGAGCGCCTCCCTCTCCTAGCTCCGGACCTCCCCGCCGCCAGGAGGTTCCGCGGCTCTTGCCGTCGAGCCCCTAGTCGCCACTGCCTCTGCCAGTTCTGCCTCCGTCCGCCGCAAGTAACCGCCGCCACATGGCGTCGCCTCCTCCAGCACCATCCACCGCTGCCGCGGGCGCCCTCTGCCACGCCGCAAGCCCTCCTCCGGCGCGCTCGCTTCCCTGCCTCTCCGGCCGCCCCTTCCTTGACCTACAAACCGCGCCCCGCTGCCTGCCGCCGGTTCCCTGCTCCCCGTTGGTTCCTCGCCCGAGCCATTCCGGCTCGCTGCCTCGTTGTCAAGTCGTCGCCGCAGCGCTCCATCGCCGACCTCGTTACCGCAGTACCGCTCCCCGCGTCCCCCGCAGAGCACCGTCGAAGCCGATCCCATGGCGCCGGCCCCCTCGCAGTCGTGTGTCTCCACGTCTCTGCGGTGAAGTCTATGGCCGCTCCAGTGCTCTGCTCCTGCATAGGTTGACTAGTGCACCCGCGTGAGTTGGCCATACGTGACCTCCGCCACGGACACAAGACCACCAAGGCCCCCATGTGGGTTTTTCTTCCAAGGCGGTGTGTAGATGATGTGGTGTTGTTCGAAGAACTGTGACAGGCATAAGGCCACCTGAAGACGGTACAGATCCCAAGATCGACATCGGCAAACCAAGAGGAAACCCCAAGATATTCGAGAGAAACTTCGACCTTAGATCCAAGTTCGCCGACCACCCAGGGGATCGGATGCCGAGTCGAGAACCCGCACGCCAAGTTCTTCCTCTGGGATCCGAGGACAACGAGACCCCGGTGCGACAAGTACTCCTGCCTGGACGCCAAGTTCGCCGAGAACCTGGATGCCAAGGTCACCGACACGAAACGACAAGACCTCCTTCCGCACCGATGCCGACGACGCAGAACACCAAGTCCTTCTTTCCAGAACGCCAAGCTCTTCCTCTTGTATCCGACCTTCGAAGACCGATCCCGTCGAACCCTGAACCCTGAGTCCGGCCCCGAACCCCCGGAACCAAGATCTTCGCAACCCTATGTGGGACCCCTATCCGAGAACCCTCATATTTTTATAATATATGAAATTGATATTGTTGCATATTAAACTGTTCATGCATGCATACTTGTCTGTGGTTTGGGGGCATTATGCCAATTCATCTCATAATTAAATATGGAGTCTATATGCGGGATATCTTTGTCTTATTCCGGACTCCATTTAAATTGGTGTAGCGAACCGGTGCTATCTTTTGCCATGTTAAGAGAACATTTAAAATGCAGGGTAGCTAAACAACTAGAACCATATATTTAATTGTCGGGACCCCCGGTTCCGCTTAATCTTGCCTAATTGCACCGCACCTTTGCCATGTCATACATGCATCATGCCCGATCTTCTGTCATAGTAATAAATAGTGCATCCGGTGTTTATTCTAGTGTTTTGGTTCTTCGCGGATAAGGCCGTTGAGTTGATGCGAGTGTCGACCCGACCTTCGGATGAATCTTCGGCAATGTTTTCAGGCGATCATCTCCCCCTTTCCACCTATCTTACTTTTATAGTATTTATTCCCTCCTGTTGATCTATTGCTATCTGTGTTGCGATGCTCTAGTTTTCGTACCCGTGATATCCCTTGCAGCCTTATATTGCCTTGGACACCTCCTATTACCTGTTGTTTGGTAGATAGTTGGACCTGCGCGTCGTAGTCGCTTGCTCAAGTGCTGTTGCGTGTCGTCAAGTACCACAGTTGTTGGAGTATTGTCGGTGTTTATTGTTGGAGATGATCAAGACTTTAATTACTGTTTAATAACTAAAATTGAAGTAGGTAAATGCAGAGGCACAGATGGGCAATAGATGTTATTTGGTTGTTAACCGTCCACTTGTGTCCCGTAGGACCCCGAGTACTTGATACCTGTTCCTTGAATATTCACGCTATCCACATCCGGGAGGATTATGGGACCCCCCTGAGCCAGAGCTTGATTCATTCTTATTTCTTGGGGCCACAAACTAGTTTGAGGTTTTATTTACTATCCTGTACTTATGCCATGCTTTACTGCTTTATTTACGATTGTGCGAGGAGCACTGTCATGCTTAGGATCGTGACACGTTTTATTTATCGACAAGCCCAGTCCATTTTCGGGTTCCCGATCGTTTCTGACCGTCCCCACAAACCTTGAGTCCGTCTTGGAGCCGGCCAGCTTCGTTGCGGGTATACTTAATGGGGTGGCCCCCTGAAATATTTCTGAATCTGGTGATTGCTTTGTCGTGAAGGCCTCATTGGGTTTTGATTTCGCTTTTCCGAGGTTGATCGAGTGTGTGTTGATATTTGTGCACCCCTGCAGGGTAAAACTTTCTGAAAGCCGTGTCCGCGGTTATGGACGACTTAGAGCACAGTATCTCGATCATAGACAACTATAACTAAAGTAGTGCTATAAATTTGACTTTATAATGACTAGTAATCAGCTTCACTATAATGGAATGGCTAAATAAAACTGCCAACAATTGCTTGTTTGGGGTGTCGCTTGCGACCATTGTACCTGACTAGTAAGTATTGCAACTACAACGGAATGGCTAAATAAAAGTACCAACAACTGCTGGGTTTTGGGATATCTCATGCTAATTGTATCTGACTAGTAAGTGTTGCAACTACAATGGAATGGTTAAATAAAAGTGCCCACTGCTTATTTTATCAGGATGACTATCTATATTTGACTAGTAATTGCTGCAAAGATAACGGAATGAGTAAAACTGCCAACGGTGTGAATTCCTCGGTTGACTTCCTCGTTTGGTCTCGAGGGGGGAAACACCAGGATGGGTATGTTGGTGGTAGTATTAGGTTGGTTCCGAATAGGTCTTTCTTACCCCTCTCTGATAGCCGCTAGTTGTATCGAGTCTCTATAGGTTGTTTAGTTCATGCTGCCGCTGCCTCTCAGTCTACCATACCTATGTAGGCGAGGACCGCCGAATTCTAGCCTCGCCGTGTACTGGCCTCAGTACTGACCGCTCTCTCTTTTTCCTTTGCCCTTTGTCGGCACCCCTTTGTTTAAGCAGGTTTTGAGATCGACGTCGTTAGCAGGGTTACCCTTCCGGCTTGGCCTGGGCAGGGTTATGGACGCCATTGGTTATTCTTCAGGGCTCTTAGCCCCATTTGCATCTTGTCCGTAGTCGGACGCTCTATCATTTTCAAGGTGATTTGGATCTTTGTATATTATATATGTATTCTTGACTCATTGAGTCGCTGTTGTATATATATCTGTTCTGTGGGTCCCATCGAGGACTGTTGTGTAATGTTATTACTTTGTTTTCCACCCGCACGAAAGTGCCTGGTGGGCACCTTTGAATCGATTCTATGCGGGTTTGGCGGGTTTCGCTAAAACTTGCATAGGGCCGATTCTGAGGGTGTTACAATTACCTCATGGGTAATCGCTGTGAGATTTATTCAGATCACAAGAGTTTGAAATATATTTTCACCCGGAAGGAGCTGAATATGAGACAAAGGAGATGGATAGAGTTAAGCAAGGATTATGACCTTGACATTCACTACCACCCCGGCAAGGCCAATGTGGTACCGGATGCTCTGAGTAGACTTCCATGTAAATTAAACACCATGATTATGAAAGATCAACCAAGTTTGCATAAGGAGTTGGAGGATTTCAGAATGGAGCTGGTTAGCGAAGTATTCCTAGCCAGTATCAAAATTCAACCCACTTTGATCGGTAAGATAAAGGAAGATCAGAAAGGAAATGCCAGTATCAATGGAATTAAGCGTCGTATCAGTATAGGGAAGGTACCCGGATTCACAGAGGATGAAGGAGTTCTGTGGTATAAGGGACGAATCTATGTGACAACAGATTCAGAGTTGAAACAAGTTATTTTGCAAGAATCCCATGATACTCTTTATTCTATTCACCGGGAGGAACGAAGATGTATGAGGATTTGAAGGAGCAATTTTGGTGGCACGAAATGAAGAGAGAAGTCGGAATATACATCTCCAAGTGTGATATTTGTCAGAGAGTCAAAGGGGAACACCAGCGACCCGCAGGAGTTTTGCAACCTTTGCAAATTCCAGAATGGAAATGGGGTTCAATTGGAATGGATTTCATCACCGGTTTTCCTACCTCTAGTAGAGAAAATGATTCTATTTGGGTCATAGTGGATAGACTTTCCAAAGTAGCTCATTTCATACCTGTCAAGACCACTTATCAAAGCTTGAAGCTAGCAGAGTTGTATATTGCTAGAATAGTCAGTCTACACGGAACCCCCAAGACCATCGTATCAGACCGAGGAACCCAGTTACCTCAAGACTTTGGAAGAAAGTCCAAGAAGGATTAGGAACCAAACTGAACTTTAACACAGCTTATCACCCGCAGACCGACGGACAAACGAAAAGAGTAAACAATATACTAGAATATATGTTGCGAGCCTGCGTACTAGAATATGGATCTAAATGGGAAGACTGTCTGCCTTTCGCGAAATTCTCATACAACAACATTTATCAAGCTAGTTTGCAAATGGCCCCATTTGAGTTTTTGTATGGAAGGAAGTGCCATACCCCCCTGAATTGGTCACAAGTAGGAGAGTCAGATATTCGGACTAGACATCCTATGAGAAGCTGAAGAGAAAGTTCACAAGATCCGTGAGCACCTCAAGACCTCTCAATCCAAACAGAATAGTTATGCTGAGAAGAGACATCAAGATCTAGCTTTCAATATCGGAGACTTTGTTTACCTCAAAGTATCACCCTTGAAAGGAATGCGGCATTTCCAACTCAAAGGAAAGCTTGCACCTAGCTATATTGGACCCTTCAAGATTTTAATTCGACGAGGAGAAGTATCATATTAGATAGAACTGCCGAATGAAATGTCAGCCATTCATGATATGTTTCATATCTCATTACTTCGGAAATGCTTGGAAGTTCCAGAGAAGACGGAAGTTTTCAAGAACATCGATCGCAAAGTCATGGAGATCAACCCGGATTTAACCTATCGTGAAGTACCCGTTCGTATTTTGGAAGAAGCTTTCAGAACCACCCGTACCAGAAGTATCAAGTTTCTCAAGATTCAGTGGAGCAATCACACTGAAGAAGAAGCCACCTGGGAACGAGAAGATTACGAGGATGGAGTTTCCCAATCTATTTAGTTCCGAGTTTTCTGAATCTCGAGATGAGATTATGTTTAAGGGGGGAAGGTTTATAACATCTCAAAAATATTAATGAGGATATAAATTTCTAATCAATAAAAATTAGGGTTAACAAATGCTTTTATTAATAAACAATATCTTAATGCATGTGTGTTATGAATGTGTATGAATGTTTGCAATGCCATGTTTGATTATTTTAAATGATGAGAAAAGGTTTAAAGATCAAAACCTTATCATCTAGGTCAAATCCAAACCATATCAAAACAAAAGAAAATTAAAATATGAAGCATATGACCTAATGGTAATTTTTTGCAAAAGTTAGCACTTAGCTCATTTTGAGCATCTCTAGCAAATGATCTCAAACAGAAACAATTCCATTTCTTTTCTCCCCTTGCTAACCCAAGTGACACTAAGCACAGTGAAGCTTTCAAATCTTGTAGAAACTTTTCCAAATGCATTTGAGAGTCCATTCAAAATTGAATCTATCTTATGCATCAAGATAGTCATTTTTGGAAAACCACTAAAACCTTCACCACTTAGCATACCCTTGCACCCAGAGACTACCAAGATTATGACCAGCACACCCACCAAAAATAACTTGAAAATATGAAAGTTTAGTTCTTGTGGCCATTTAATCAAACACTTGGTGATCACAGTACAACCTCACCAACTATCTATTGTCTTGATCAAACTTGTGATCATCTTTGTGACCTCACCGAGCTGCCATGACGTGCCCTTAACTCTCCCAGTACCAGCCCATGCAATGGAGCTCCTATCACTCGCCATTTTGACCAGTGCACTTTTTACCCGATCTCACCCATGTCACCCCGACGTGGATACGTTGCCACATACCACGCCTCCATCGCCCACGATGTCTAGGAGGTAGCCGTGACCTCACCGCCCATGCATGTGCCCGCCTCAACCAACGATCGCCCGCGGAGACTCCAGTGCAGCCGCGCCCATTTAACACCCAACCATGCCGATCTCCACGACAGAGCACTGAGCAATCCCGCGCGAACACACCACACCTCGCTCTCTCCTTGCGCCAATAAGTTCGCCGCGACTCCAGCGACCGCCCAGACATGCTCGTTTGAACCTGCGAGCATCGTGACCACCGTACGCCATGACGAATGCCGATAGTACCGCCGTAGAGCATAGATGTTCTAGAATGATGGAGACCGCGCCTTGATGATCCACTGTGCGCATGATGATCGCCATGAAGCCATGCGTCGACCTACACCCTTGGCCATGCCAATAGTGCACTATAACAATGTCGCCGACAAGCCCAAGCCATTTCGCCATGCCCCTTCACCGCAGTATAAATAGATTCCCCCTGCCTCAAAACGCACACCATTCCGCTCCCCTCTCACCTAGCGATCTCTCTGACTCTTCCCTGGAGCAAGGCGAGCACCACATCGCCAGAATTTCACCGGAGCCCGCCGCTGCAGTGGAGAAGAGGAACCAACGCTAGGAGCCGCCCCAGGAGCTACCGTGACCACCAGTCAAACCGCCGTCGTCAACTCGCTCGTTCACCCACCTCGGCGGACCTAGGTGGAGCCCTCGTAATCCCCCGACGACCCCCGCCATAGATCTAGGGTTTAGTCTCGTGCGCCTCGTGCGACAGAGACGATGACGCGGAGCCGTCGATCGTGCTCTAATCGTATGACCCAGATTAGTGGATACCCTTTCGTTTTAACTCAGACGCTGACATGTGGGACCAACCCCAGTGTATCCCGCCGCGCGCGCGTCGCATAGTTGGGCCAGCCTGTTAGCATTCCAGCGGGAGCCCGCAGATTCAAACTTAGATTTTCCTTTTTAATTCAAAATCCTATACTGTAGGTAACTTTAAAACTCAATTCAGGAAGATTCACTAAACCAAATGGAATGAAACCAATTTTGTTAGAAAGTAGATGAAAATATCTAAACACTCCCGTTGGATTCAAACAGTTTAAATCTATAGATCACCCTCAGTAAAAATAACAAGACAGTAACTTTTATCACTTCAAACATTTTTCTAAAATCAACCATAAATGATTTTGAGTTGATTCCAACTCTGAGAAATCACATGAGCCATGAACTATCTGAATATGTAAAAATATATAGATTTACATTCAGTAGTCCCGGACCAAAATTAAAGAATGGCTTTATAGTCATTTCTACTCACATAAATATTATTAAATGGCATCGTTAAACTTTGCACTTTAGGCCAATCACTTTAAATCACATTCCCAAGTATTGGAATATGTGGTGATGACATGTGTCAATATGATCCTATATTTGAATTGGAGAATATTAAATCTTAGGTAACTTATCAATGAGTAGAAATTACTTTTCCAAAATAAGATAAAATCAAATTTTGTCACCCTTTTCTTGTAATGATAGAGATGGCGGTATACCATCTAGTGGAGTTCTTTGTGTGCTAAATAGAAGTAGTTAAGTATTGTTTGGTGATTGTGTACCTCGTATTTATTTATAGACGCTAGTACCAATCCGGGGTACGATGAGAAAGAATTATACAAAGAAGAGGAAGAGAACTTCGACCACCTTACCAACCAAGGCAAGCTAAGGTAAACCATGCAAGCTATACTATGCCAGATGGAACTATGCATGCACCTTTGTTACCCCCTTGACTATACAAATACCAATTTTTACTTGCAAGCTCTATCTTTCTCTCATTTATCAAAGTTACTCAAGTAGTTAATTAATTGGTCATTAGTGGAAAAATAGGAAATAGGTCATCAAGAGCTTGGAACTTGATGTAGGTAGTTATACTTGATTAGCACCCCTCAATAGTGACACCCTCATTGATAGATACTAGTGCTAAACTAATCATGATCGCTATAGATGGGAACAAATGATTATGAAAACCTTAGAATGATGAGTCATTCTATTGAAATGTTTTGACATGTGTTATGGACACTAAATGAGTTGAAGATGTTTTTGAATGAAGTATGATCCCTGACTTTGATAAGAACTTATGGTTGGGTTCGGATGCCATTCCAATGTTACCGTACAACCACAATACCTGAGTTTGGGTAGGGCTTAACTGGAAGTTTATGTGTCTTAGTATGGGATCCCTCGTGGAATGAGGTGAGCTGAGGATACCTTTTGAATATGAATGCCCACCTGTGCAGCTCCCAGGATGACAGATGGTCATGGCTGGGAGGCCAAACTCATATGTGAGGTTCCTATACTAGGGTGTGTAATTTAAAGGTTAGGATTGATTATCCACATACCAAGTATGATGATTCAAGGTTATCCCTGACGGATGTACCGAATGTTGTGGTGAAAGTGTACCACCTCTGTAGAGTGTCAAACTATTCTAATAGCCGCTTCCACGATCATGGACAATTGGATGGCCATACTATTCCATTGTCAGATGTTTTCAAAATGACTTGTGACTTGATATCTGACCTTGACTTGACCCCACAAGGATGTGACATGAAACTAGGTTTCCAATTAAGTAATCTAGATAACTAAAGTTAGGTATTGTTACTAAGTACTTATGAAATAAAATTGGCTTGTTGCAAACAAACCTAGAGCTTAGGATTCCTACTAGAATGGTCTTACTGCTTTAGCGATAGTTTGCGAGTACTTAAAAGTACTCATGGCTTTGTCCCTGGCTATTCCCATGGCAAGACTACGAAGGAGACTACGAGGAGGATGGACATCAGGACACCTACGATAACTAGGATCATCTCCCATCGTCAGCATTGCCTGTGACCTTGAACAAGGAGTCCCTCTATGCTACTATTATTCCGCTGCTATGATTTGTATTCAAACTTGATCTTATGATCAACTATTTGTAAGACTATTATGGTTTGTAATGGATGATGTACTGTGCTACCAATTCTGTTATGTCCCACAAAAATGGTAATCCTGGGATTGTGATGTACGGAATAATAGGCATCTGGGATTAAAAATCCGGGTGTTGACAAACTTGGAACCTGCACAACACAAACTCAATACTTTGGCCCAAATTACAGTGAGGTTATCAATCTCACCGATTTTCTGAAAACAAAGGAATAAACGTATAGTGTGGAAGATAGTAATTTCTTGTAGAAAGTAAATTGTAAAAAGTAACAGTAGATAGAATATCAGTGATAAAGGAATGGACCGGGGTCCACAGTTCACTAGAGGTGTTTCTCCTTAAGATAAATAGCATGTTGGGTGAACAAATTACAGCGGGGCAATTGAAAAATTGAAAATGCATAAATATGCATGTACAAGTCATGATGATTTATATGAGATTCATTTGGGCATTACAACATAATACATAGACCGTAATCCAACTGCATCTATGACTAATAATCCACCTTTAGGTTATCATCCGAGCCCCTTCCAGTATTAAGTTGCAAGTAACAGATAATTCCATTAAGCAAAGTGTGTAAAGTAAACAATACAATTTCCCCATGGAAAAAGGATTGTTGTTTTCTCCCTAGTAGCAACAACACATCTACAACCTTAGAAGTTTCTGTCACTCTCCCAGATAACTAGAGGCATGAACCTACTATCGAGCATAAATACTCTCTCTTGGAGTTATAGGCATTTAGTTGGCCAAGATAGCTACTAGCAACATAGAGCATGCAATATCACAAATAACATAGACATGACAGAATCAATAATCAATCTGACATAGTACTCAATAACTATCGGATCCCCGCAAACACAACATGTAGGATTACAAAAAGATGATCTTGATCATGAACGGAGCTCACAAGATCTAAACATGATAGCACAAAGGAGGAGAACCAACCATCTAGCTACTGTATGGACCCATAGTCCAAGGGTGAACTACTCACACATCACTCCGGAGGCTGGCATGGTGATGAAGAAGGCCTCCGGGATGATCTCTCCCCTCCGACAGGGTGCCGGGAAGAGCTTCGGATCCCCCGATCTAGGGGTGGAGATGGCGGCGGCTACCGACTCTTTCATGGATTTCTAATCGGGTGCTTAGGGTTTCTACATTAGAGTGATTAAATAGGTGAAGGGTCAAGGTTGGTGGGAGCCCGAGGGGCCCACACCATGGGCCGACGCGCCTTAGGGGGTGGCCGCGCCAGCCCTAGGTGTGGACCCCTCGTGGCCCCACTTTGGCTGCCCTTTGGTATCCGTGTCGTGTCTGGTAAAATATTGACTTTGGCTTTTGTCCCGTCCAATTCCGAGAATATTTCCTTACTAGCTTTTCTGAAACTAGGCAACTAACACTGCGACATCTTGTCAATAGGTTAGTTCCAGAAAATGTATATATATATCTCAAAGTGTAAACAAAACATAAGAAAGTTGATATAAAACAAGCATGGAGCATAAAAAATTATAGATACTTTTACGACGTATCCAACATCCCCAAGCTTAACTCCTGCTCGTCCTCAAGTAGCAAGTGATAAAAAAGAATAATTTTTGAGGTGACATGCTATCACAATTGATCAAGGTATTGTAAATCATTGATAGCTAGGATCATAGTACTTTAAACATGAGCATAAAAGATGTAGTTCCAACAATAAGACATAGCAACTATGTTGTAGCATGAAAGGTACAAACAAAAGATCATGAATAACAATGCATTAAAATATATTTGTTTGTTTCACATATAGAAAACATCGCAAGAGTGGTATTTGTTGGAGATATGCTCTAGAGGCAATAATAAAAGTAGTTATTATTATATCTTTGTGTTTATGATAAATGTTTACATTCATGCTATAATAGTATTAACCGGAAACATTAATACTTGTGTGATATGTAAACTAAATTAGAGTCCCTAGTAAAGCCTCTTTATAGTACTAGCTTGTTGGTTGATAGATGATCATGGTTTCCTGATCATGAACATTGAGATGTTATTAACAAGAAGATCATATCATTAGGAGAATGGTGTGATGGACATACTCCTATAGACAAGCATAGCATAAAGATCAAGTCATTTCATTAGTTCGTTTGCTATAAGATTTCTGATACACAGTAACCTAATTCCTTCGACCATGATATCATGCTAATCACCATCACCGGATGGATAATTTGATGACATAAAATACCACACCATAACTAGGTGGAAATAAAGGTGGCATTGAGTGTTCGGAAAGTATGTGTTGAAGCACATGGATCAAGAGTGGGATTTGTCCATCCATATGACAGATAGATATACTCCAGGCCTCTCGGTGGAATGCCATCCAATTAGCTTGCAAGCATGTGATTGGCTCACAAGGGATCACATATCAAGGGAACAAGAAAATAATACTTATCGGTAACGAGGTTGAACTAGGTATGCAGAGATACCGACGATCAGACCTCGGATAAGTAAAATATCACGAGACAAAGGGAAATTGGTATCGTATGTAAATGGTTCATTCAATCGCAAAGTAATCGTAGAAATATGTGGGAACCATATGAATTTCTAGATCCCTCTATTGGTTATTGATCGGAGAAGAGTCTCGGTCATGTCTGCATAATTCACGAACCTTAGGGAGACACACTTAAGGATTCGATGTTGTTTAGTAGCTATGGAATGTAAGTAGGGATGCCGAATGTTGTTCGAAGTCTCGGATGGGATCCGGGATATCGCGAGGAGATCCGAAATGGTCCAGAGAATAAGATTCACATAAGGAAAGTCCAATTCTGGAGTTCGGAAATGATTCCGGTGTTTTCACAGGAATGATCTAGAAGGTTCACCGGACCGAAAGGGGAAGGGTGCATGAATTTGTCATGACTAAGTGGGATGGTTGCATCATGTCCTAGGTCAAAGGGCTGTGCAAATAAAGAGTAAAATAAAACTCCAAAATTGAAAGTCAAAAGGCAAATTTGAAAAGTCAAACTAGGATAATGTTTCCTGGTGGAGGAAGAAGAGAATCCTTCTCTCCCTCCACCACATGCCTAGAAGGAGAGGGAGTAGGGGTAGTATTCAAACTCCCATCTCCCTAGCTGCCCCTCCCTCTCATATATAGAGGGGAGGTGTAACATACCAAAAATATTAATTAAGGTTATCAAGTTCCAATCACCCAAATTTAGGGTTAACAAAAACTTTTGTTAATTTAAATCAATATGAATGCATGTGTGTATGTGATGAATGCATGAATGCTTGTATCGATTTGTTTGATTGTTATGAATGGCTTGGTTTAAAGATGAAAACAACATCATCTAAATAATTTCCAAGCAGAATCAAATGAAGAGAAATTCAAAAACAAACCATATAAGAAAATGGTCATTTTTGCCAATATTGTTCACTAGACCACTTTAAGTGTTTCTAGTCCAAGATTTCTAACAGAAACAAATCCAATTATTTTCACCCCTTGCTAGACCAAGTAAAAGTGAACCTAAGCCCATTTTGCAACCCGCAAAAACATTTGGCAACCCTATTCAAATGACATTTAAAAATTGAATCTAGTTCTTATGGTAAGATAACCATTTCTCAAAACCCCACCAAACCAGTTCACCTTGACAAATCCAAACAACCAGATACTACCCAGTGTGTGCCCAGTACACTCACCAAGTTTCATCCAAAAATTCAAATATAATTTTCTTGCGGCCATTTCATCAAACACCTGGAGACACAAATCTAACTCTGCCTAACTACACTGCTTTGAGCAGTGATCATTCACAACCTTGTGTCCCTTTGATCACCCTTGTCTCCCCAGTGACAACCATTACATTAAACCAGCCTAGAAACCTACCCATTTCACCATGACGTGCATGCCCGAGCCACCCTTGCTAGCCGACCATGGCAAGCTAGCAGGAGCGCTCGTCGCGCCTAGCCACCATGTCCTGGAGGCAGGCCACCGTCCACCACCACCCCCTGTCCAGCCCTCGAGTGCTGCCAAGCCGTGGACCACAGAGAACGCGCCGCGCCTAGTTAGGCCTTGCCATGCCGACACACACCTCAGTTCATGCGCCGTTCCCACTCGTCCCGACTACCTCGAGCTCTCGTCGCCCGTCTACACGATCACCACCGTCCCAGGAGACCACCAGACGTGCCCGTTTCCTGGACCGTGCCCTGTAGCTGCCGCACGCCACGAAGTTCGCCGTTGGTACCGTGAAGAGAGCCGTACGTTCCAGACCAAACCACACCACCCCTTGCCGCGCTATCAACTCATTGAGCATCTCTAGGAGACCGTGCACTGTCCAAGCCTCCGCGCCATGCCAGTAGCTTGCTGTAACGCCGACGAGCTCTGCCCATGCCACTCGGCCTCTCTTGCTCGCCTATAAAAGGAGGCCTCCCCCGCACCATTTCTCCACACCGTTCCACTAACCACTCCTCACTGATCCTTCCCACTTCTTCCCGGAGTAAATTTCATCGGAGACCGCCGCCGCTGGAGGAAAAGGGCGCTGTCGATTGCGGCCACCTCAGGAGACACCGCCAGTACAAGGAGAACCGTCGTCGTTGACAACCTCATTCGCCCCCATCGCCGACCCTCGCCTGAGCCCCGATGAGACTCCCCAGACCCTCACTGGCCGTGCTAGGGTTTGTCCCCGTCGTATCCTGTTTAGATGAGGACGATGGCCGTGATCCATTGATCTTTAATCTAATCCTATGGTCATAATCATCCCATACCCCTTCGGCACCCCTGTCTCGCTGAAGAGTGGGGACACCACTTAAAACCAGCCCGCGCGCACTGTGCACAGTGGGGCGGCCTAGCTTAGTTCCCGTGCAACCCAGTTAGTTTAAATTTAGAATTTTCATTTTAGTTTCAAACCTAGTTTTGTATGTTCATTCAAAAATCAATTTAGAGAGATTCACTGAACCAAATTGCATGAAACTAATTTTGTTAGAAAGATATGGAAATCCTTAATCCAAGCCCATTGAATTCAACCCATTTGAGATCACCTATAGTAAAAATAACAAGGCAGAGACTTTTCTTCATTCAAACATTTTTCAAAAATCAACCATAAATGCTTTTGAGTTGATTCCAACTCTAAAAAATCACATTTGATAAGATCTTTCTAAATATATAAAAATATACAGGTTTACTTGAAGTAATAATCGATAAGTAATAAAAGAATGCCCCATAGGAATTTATAGCCACTTTAAATAAATAAAATAATAAGGTTAAACCTTATTATATTGTGACACGACTTTAAATCACTTTCCCAAGCATTAAAATATTTGGTGATGACATGTGTCAACATGATCCCATGTTTTAATTGGAGAATATTAAATCTTAAGTAGTTTTCGATGAGTAGAAATTACTTTTCTAAAATGATATAAATAAGACTAAGTCTTTAATTCATGTGATGATTGTGATGATGCTAGGTCATCTAGTGTGAAGCTTTGTGTGCTAATAGAAGTAGTTAGTATTGTTTTGTGATTATGTACTTCGTATTTATTTATAGACGCTAGTACCGACCAAGGATACGGAGAGGAAGGAGACTACTACGAAGAGGAAGCAGAGGAGAACTTCAACCACAACACTGCTCAAGGAAAGCCTAACACTACAAGTTGACTATGCAAGCTAACACTTGAAACTTTGCAAGCTAGATAACTTGCAATGCATTAGGCATGCTTTGATTAGACAACCTTGAGTATACTAAATCCCAGTTTTAGTTGCAATCTTGATTATTTTATTTTCTTTATCAAAGCTCTTTATTTAGTGTTTACTTAGTGACTTGTGAATTTTAGAAAGATTTAGAGGTAGCATAAAGAGCATAAAACTTGGCCTAAGTTATATAGAACTAGATGTCATACTAAGGCATGAGATTAGTCTTAGATAAGTCACACTTGATTATCACCCCTCATTAGTGATTACCCTCAACTTTAGTGGCTAGTTCTAAGCATAAAACTTAATCACTTTAGTTGGGAATACTTGGTGAAAATGGTTATGAAAACATTAGAATGATGAGTCATTCTAATGAAATGTTTTGACATGTGTTATTGAACCCCGATGATTTGATGATGAAAATGTTGAGGCATGAGCATTAGCCATTTTATAAAACTGATGGTTGTGTTTGGATGCGATACCATTCCAATTTAACCGTACAACCACAATACCCGATTTTGCGTAGGGATTGACTGGAAGTTTATATATCTTAGTATGGGTTCCCTTGCGACCGAGGTTTGAGATGAGGCTACCTCGTGATGATTCTCCACCTATGCAGTTCCCAAGATGACAGATGGTCATGGTTGGGAGGCCAAACTCATAGGGGAGGTGCCTATACTAGGTGTGTAATTGAAAGGTTAGGATTGATTATCCACATACTGAATATGGTGATTCAGGATTGTTCCTGACGGATGTATCGAATGTTGTGGTGAAAGTGTACCACCTTTGCAGAGTGTCAAACTATTCGAATAGCCGCATTCACGGTTATGGACAGTTGGACTGGCCATACTGTTTCGTCGTCAGATGTTTTCAAAATGACTTGTGAAATGAATCATGACTTTGACTTGACCACAACAGGGTTGTGAACATGAAAACTAAGTTCCCACTTAGGTGTTATAAACATTAAACTAGTTTTCTTTACTTCTGAACTCAGCTAGAGATAAACCTAGCTTTTTTCAAAACAACCTAGAGCTTAGGATTCCTACTTGAACCACTTTACTTGTTAGTGATAGTTTGCGAGTACTTAAAGAGTACTCATAGTTTTGTCCCTGGATATTCCTATGGCCAGACTATGAGGAGGATTACCAGGATGACGGACAATAGGAAGTCTACGACAACTAGGATCATCTCCCATCGTCATCATTGCCTGTGACCCTGAAGATGGAGCTTCACCCACGCTACTTTTATTATATTATTCCGCTGCGTTGATTGTACTAAGACTGGATCATGAGATCCTTTATTTGTAAGACCTTTATTATGGTTTGTAATGGATGATGAACTATGGTACCAATCTATTATGTGTCGCCAAAATGGTAATCCTAGGATTGCGATGTATGGCCTAACAGGCATCTGGGAATAACAATCCGGGTGTTGACAGGAGGGGGCTGCCCCTCCACACACCACCACCACCCAAGCCCGTGCCGCCGTTGCCGTGCCACCACCTGCCGCCACCGCGCCTCCGCCTTGTGCTGCCGCTGGCTCGCCATCGCCGCCCTAGACGCCGACGGCTCTAACTCCTCCTCTCCGCCTTCTAAAACCTAGATCACCAGGGAAACCCTAATACTCCACCATAACCTGCTCCGGGTTAGGCGAAGCCCTGCGGGATCTTCCCTCTACTTTCGAAACCATGCTGTCGTGATGCCAGAATCGCGAGGAGAGAACTACAACCTCCGTTGCCTACTGGAACAAGGAAGATAAAGGTATTAAACGTGTACTGAACGTGTAACCGACTTCGGAAGCGCCGCGGGAACGCAGCGCCGGAAGGATCTCCTATGTGATCTTGAGATCGACAAGTGTATGACTAAATCATCCATAAGAATTTGCTCTCGTTAACCGCTTTTGAATCTTCGAGGGTGAGCACTCTAATCGACTCGTTGCTAGAATCTAGTAGATAGATCTTGGCTTGTGTGTGTTCATGCGGTAGAATTTTTTTGTTTTCCATGCTCTAAACCCCTACAGTGGTATCAGAGCCGTGTCTATATGTAGATCTGTTGCACAAGTAGAACACAATGGTCATTGTGGGCGTTGATGCTTTTGTTGTCGATTGCTTCTTGTGTACTTTGCATCTTGCGGGATGGTGGGATGAAGCGGCCAGGCTAACCTTACATGACATCATTCATGAGACTTGCTCCATGCTTTACATGCAAATTGTATTGCATAAGTGGCTTTGCAGGTTCCTGTTTCTCCCAACATAGTGAAGATTCAATTTACAATGGGTGATTGACAATACTAGTATCAACATTGTAGTTCTTGTTCATAAGTTAGAACTTATAGAAAGACCCAAACCACGTAAAATATGCAAAGAAAATTAGAGGTGTCTAACTTGTTTTGTAGGGGTGTGTTGTGATGTGATATGGCCATGATTATGATTATATGTGATGTATGAAATGTTCCTTATTGTAAGTCGGCAATCGGCAGGAGCCTTATGGTTGTCTTTTAATTTCGTTAAGACCTGCGTGTCTATTATTCAAAATAGTTGAAATAGTTCATGCTGGTGAATGACAACCAAGGAGCGATGCCATTGACCTTGACGCCACGCCGGTGATGATGGAGATCATGTCCGTGCTTGAAGATGGAGATCGAAAGCACAAGAAGAAAGGCCATATCATATCACATATTTTTAATTGCATGTGATGTTAATCCTTTTATGCATCTTGTATTGCTTAGTTTACGACGGTAGCATTATAAGATGATCCCTCTCACAAAATATCAAGTTATAAAGTGTTCATCCTTAGTAGGCACCATTTCCACATCTCATTGTTTTGAAGCACCACGTGATGATCGGGTGTGTTAGATTCTGCGAGTGTATACAACGGGAGCAAGCCAGATTTGCTCATGCGGAAGCTAAGGTTTGATCTTGACGAGCCTAGCATGTACATACATGGTCTCGGAACATGGATCACCGAAAGGTAAAGCATGAGTCATATAGTAGATATGATGAACATGTTGATTGTTTGCCTTTGAAGCTACATCATATCTCGTAATGATCAATTTTGATGTGGTGGATTTGGTTCGTGTGATCACTTGTAACATCCCAAAATATTGATCAAGGTTATCAAATTCCAATCACCAAAATTAGGGTTAACAAAAACTTTTGTTAATTAAAATCATATGAATGCATGTGTGTATGTGATGATTGTATGAATGCATGAATGGACTTGTGTGATTCTTGTGATTAGCAAGGAATGGTTTACAGATGAAAAAACATCATCAAAATCATTTCCAAGCAGAAACAAATCAAGTGAAATTCAAAAACAAACAAAATGAGCTAATGGTCATTTTTGCCAATCTTGCTCACTAGACCACTTTGAGTGTTTCTAGTCCAAGATTTCAAACAGAAACAATTCCATTTATTTTCACCCCATGATAGACCAAGTGAAAGTGAACCCAAGCCCACCTTGCAAACTCACAGAAACATTTGGCAACTTGATTCAAATGACAATTCAAAACTGAATCTATATCATATGTGAAGATAACTATTTCTCAAAACCACACCAAACCAGTGCACCTTGACAATTCCAAGCAACCATAGACTACCTATTATGTGACTAGTACACCCACCAATTTTCATCAAAAAATTCAAATTCAAATCTCTTTCGGCCATTTCATCAAACACCTTCTGAGCAAAAAATCAAAATAAACATCAAACACTATAGTGAGCAGTGTTTGTGCCTAACTTGTCTCCCCTCTAGGTCACAGCATACTATTAGTAGATCATCTAACTCATTTAACAAGATCTAGCTCACTGTAAGCTTGGCATTGTCATCAATGGTGATCATGCCCGAGCCCAAATGGCCACCCCATTGTCGACCGCAAGCTATGAGCCTCCCTAGCCTCACCAACCTTGTCTGGGACACGAGCCACCGTCCATCGCCACCCCCTGTCTAATTCCCAAGCACTACCAGCTCCTGGACCACCCTAGAACTGCCGAGCCCTATGCCTCTGTGCCATGCTGAGAGCACGCCAGAGCACCGCGCTCGACACGTGAGCACAGACCGCACCCCTGCCTTAGCCGCTTGCGTGCGGGATAACCACCACCACAGGAACCGCCCAGACATGCCCGTTCGTTGCCGCGCGACCAGGAGAGCCCGCGCACCATTAATTTTCCCATCGGACCCGTCTAGAGCACTGCAACATTCCGACCAATTCGCACCGCCCCACGCCTCGCCACCATGCCATTGAGTTTCGCCAGGAGACAAAGCACCGTTCCCTACCCACAACCATGTTGTTATCTCACTGTGACAACGACCACGATGAGCTCCACCCGCAACCTTAGGTCCCCTCTTCGCACTATAAATAGAGGCATCCCCCGTTCAATTTCAACACACCATATGTCTCCCACCTCTCACTGATCACACCCACTCATCCCCGGAGCAAGGAGAGCACCAGGTGGCCGGAATTTCGCCGGAGTCTGTCGCGGAGGAGAAGAGGCACCGTCGATTGGAGCCGCCCCAGGAGGAGCTGCTAGTACCAGGAGGATCGTCGTCATCAACTTTGTCGTTCGCCCCCATCGTCGACCATCCCGGAGCCCGGGTGAGCCCCCAAAGACCCCCGCTGGCCACGTTAGGGCTCATTCTCGCCGGCCCTACCCGACGGAGACGACAAGCCCCAACTATTGGATTAGATGTTAATCACACGGTCTAGATTGCCCCGTACCCCTTCGCACCCCTGTCTCGCTGACTGGTGGGGACAACCACTTAAATCCACCCACACGCGTGCTGTGTGCAGTGGGCCAGCCCAGTTACACTCCTGCGCGACACAGTAGTTCAAATTTAGGTTTATTAATTTAGTTTTCAAACTTAGTTCTGTCCCTAGATTCAAAAATCATTTCAGAGAGATTCACTGAACCAAATTGCATGAAACTATTTTTTCTAGAAAGGTACTACAATTCTTAGTCCAAGCCCGTTGGATTCAAATCATTTGGAATTTTAGATCACCTTTAGTAAAAATAACAATGCAGAAGCTTTTCTCCATTCAAACATTTTTCAAAGTTCAACCACAAAAGCTTTTGAGTTGATTCCAACTCTCAAAAATCACATTTAAAAACACCTTTCTGAATATATAAAAATATCTAGGTTTACTTGCAGAAATAATGGTCAAGCAATAAAAGAATGCCTCATAGGCAATTATAGTCACTTTATTTAATTAAAATAAAAGAGTTAAACCTTATTAAATTGTGACACCATTTTAAATCACATTCCCAAGTACTGAAATATGTGGTGATGACATGTGTCTACATGATCCCATGTTTTAGTTGGAGAATATTAAATCTTAAATAGTTTTTCAATGAGTATAAATTACGTTTCCAAAATAAAATAAATAAGACAAGTGCTTTAATCTTTGTGATAATAGTGATGATGCTAGATCATCTAGTGTGAACCTTTGTGTGCTAAATAGAGTAGTTAAGAATTGTTTGGTGATTGTGTACCTCGTATTTATTTATAGACGCTAGTACCTTGAAAGTTAACCCTTGCATTATAACTATGCCAACTTGAGGCATTAGACCTGCCTTAGTTATACCAATGATTATACCAAACCCAGTTTTAGTTGCAAGCTTAGTTCTTTTATTTCTTTATCAAGGCTCCTTAGTTTTGGTTACTTAGTGACTTGTAGATTTTGGAAAGATATTTAAAGGTAGCATAAAGAGCATAAAATTTGGCCTAAGTTAGATAAATCTTGATGTCATCCTATGGCATGAGATTCAACTTAGATAAGTCACACTTGATTACCACCCCTCATTAGTGTTTACCTCCACTTGTAGATGCTAGTGCTAAGCATAAAACTTGATCACTTTAGATGGGATTACTTGGTGAAAATGGTTATGAAAACCTTAGAATGATGAGTCATTCTACTGAAATGTTTTGACATGTGTTCTTGAACACCAGATGATTTTGATGATGAAAATGTTAAGGCATGAGCCTTAGACCTTTATAAAACTAATGGTTGTCTGGATGCGATACCATTCCAATTTTACCGCACAACCACAATACCCGAATTTGGGTAGGGCTTGAATGGAAGTTTATATACCTTAGTATGTGTTCCCTTGCGGCCAAGGTTTGAGCTGAGGCTACCTTGTGAAGACTGTCCACCCGTGTAGTTTCCAAGATGATAGATGGTCATGGTTGGGAGGCCAAACTAACATGAGAGGTGCCTATACTAGGGCATGCAATTGAAAGGTTAGGATTGATTATCCACATACTGAGTATGGTGAATTCAGGACTGCTCCTGACGGATGTATCGAATATTGTGGTGGAAGTGTACCACCTCTGCAGAGTGTCAAACTATTCGAATAGCTGCGTCTGTAGTTATGGACAGTTGGAGTGGCCACACTGTTCCTTCGTTGGATGTTTTAAAAATGACTTGTGAAATGAATCATGACTTTGACTTGACCACAACAGGGTTGTGAACATGAAAACTAAGTTCCCACTTAGGTGTTATAAAACATTAAACTAGTTTTCTTTACTTCTGAACTCATCTAGAGATAAACCTGGCTTTTTGCAAAACAACCTAGAGCTTAGGATTCCTACTCAAAAACCACTTCACCTATTAGTATTAGTTTGCGAGTACTTAAAGAGTACTCATGGCTATTCCTGTGGCCAGACTGTGAAGAGGACTATCAGGAGGATGGACCATAGGAAGGTTAGGACAACTAGGATCATCTCCCATCGTCAGCATTGCCTGTGACCATGAAGAAGGAGTGATGCAGCCCGACCTACGGTCGTTACTACATCAAGGTCTCCAACTTACGCCAAGTCACCATGGACTCCAAAGGTGAATCCGTTCCTCTATGCAAGCTCACTTCCTACCCTAGTGAATGGCATGCTACTTCATACTCCGTCACATATGCATGATAGGTTCACACCGATGCACGGAGGCAAGGAAGGCTTGAACATCAAGCCCGACAAGACGGAGGCTTGGAAGAGGAGACGGAAGAAGACAGGTCGATAGCTGCCAGGTCCAAGCGGTACTACCGGTTGTCGGAACCGGTACTACCGGTCAGCGGTACTACCGCCCCCTTCTACCGCTCATTACTGACGGCTCCAATGGATGCTCCAAGACCGCAAGCGGTACTACCGGTGCTAGAGCGGTACTACCGGTGATGACCGGTACTACCGGTCCCAAGTCCGGTACTACCGCTCCTGGCAGTGCCTGCGCGCACTAGTTGGGCCACAGCCCATGTATCCCCCTTTACTTACCTATTCGCCTAGTTTATCCCCAAACTACCCCTGTTTATGTGGTTGGCCTATAAATAGAGCCCCTACCCCTCATGTATCCCTTAGGCATAGATGATAGACTAAAGACAACCCCCATTGTGGAATCTCTAGTTTTGCCTCATCCCCTTTACCAAGGGGACCGACTATCGTCACCAACCTCGATTGGACTTTGCATCACGCATCCATCGTTGAACAAGGCCTTGGAGTTTGATGTCTCGTCTCCAAGTTGTCAAGACCCTCCCCAAGGTGTTCTTCCCTCTCCGATGTGGATTTGAGGGAGCACGTTGACCGATCTTTCCTTGCGAGGATTCTATCGGACCGGTGGCCGCTCGAGCAATCGGCCTTGTATTGTGTGAGTTTTGCGTGTGTTCATCGTGTTCTTCGCGAGGTGTGTGTTCGCTTCCGCTACCTTCTCCCTTTCCCCTCGCTTTCCCATCGATTTGACCACGAGATCCGTGAAGATCGGGCACCCAAGAGGTTAACCCCTCCATCATCTGGCATCAGCAGCTTTTGGTTGCCACGGATTTCTCATCGATTTGGTCTTTTCCCCATAAATTCGAAAATTTCACCAAAAATAGCCCCAATTCGTGTTTTGGATCGATCTGTGATTTGAGTGCGTTTTGGTAGGTTTTGATCCGTGGATTACTTTCTAAACTTGTTGATCTAACTATACAAGATAACTATATGAGATAGCGCCCACAATGTTTGCTCGGAATCTACAAGGTATAAAATGTGCATAGCCGAAGCAATCATAAGAGGAACTAGTCTCAATAGGTGTTTGTTGCTTGCAAAGATAGTGGGGTTCACAAATGAATGCAAGTGGGTAGAAGTCGCGGAATGTTTATACCTTTCGTCGACGATCTTCACCCTTTATTGTTGGATTCCGCCTTGCTCACGGAATTTGGATGGAGTAGATAGCATGAAACAAGAATCTACATCGACAAACATCCTCTCATGAGCATCGCCACCATAAAGAGGATAAAAGACATCGTCAAAGGCATCTTCGCCAGAAAGACGAAGAATTTGTGATGAGCACCAACCATAATGCTCAAGCAAGCTCAAGAAGGCACCACAAGCACAATAAGAGTGCCATGGAAAGTGATCATCGTCGCGAGTGTCATGTGGACGACCAAGTGCGCCACCTACAACAACCATCGGCAAGGCACGCCAATGACCTCCGTCAACACCATCATAGGGCACCTTCAACTACTCGTGCCACCACCACAATGGCACCAAGAGCAAGCCTTCCTCCACGCCATCAAGCTTCAATGCCTACGCTTGACTTCCACAACCTCGCCAACGAGGAAAATGTAGACCTCTACTTCGCCAAGTTGGATAGCATGAGCCTACCTCCACCACTACTACGAGATGGCCACAAGACGGTCGAGCATGGGATTTTCCCTTCGACCATGGAGGAGAGTGATGATGCCAATCTTATGGCATCCAACTTTGAAGGCGACAAGGTCAAGAATGGTGAGCATGGGATTTTCCCTTCACCAAAGGAGGCGCATGGAGTTGAGGAAACCAAGCCTATACCCATATGCTTGAGTGATGATGTGGTACCAATCCCATGTGAGTATGAGAGCCACTTAGCCCACTTGAGTGAGAACAAGAGTGACATGAGTGACTCCACCTTATGTGAGATTGAGTGCTTCCACTTGGAGGGCATGAGTGATACTCCTAGTGAGTTGAGAGTGGTAGTTGATAGGTCAAGTGAGACCATTTCGATTTCTAACAACTTACCCTCTACCTCTAGTGTGTTCTCTTGTGTTGTGCTAGGTTCCATGGATGAAGACGCGCCAAGACATGAAGCAATGATGCCTCAATTGGAGAAGATGTACATGGTGCACGAAGATGATGCTACACCATGGCTACATCAAGAAAACGAAGTCGTCCACAAGGAGACCACTACTTCCACAACACCCACTTCATATGAGAGGTATGAACAAGGTAACAATAAGGGTGTTGATGATGCCATGATCCCACTAGTGGACATGATGAATTGTGAGGATATGCATGCTATGGATGATACTTGTGACATTACATATGCTTCACTCATATTCCCATGGGATGCTTTGCCTTTGCATAATATTGATCATGTGGAATTGTTTGATTGCGATATCATTGCCATAAACATGCCATGCTATGCATCTTGTGTGTATCCTCCAATTGCTTCGAACTTTCCTTGTCATGCTAGTCATTCAATTTCTCCCGTTGCTTGCAATAAGATGGATGCTTGCTATTTCACTTGTTTTGCTTGCAACAATATTGATCATATGCGTTACAATGAGATGGCCCCCATAGCTTTCTCAATTTTTGGAGATTTTGATGATTGCCATGATAAGCATGTTCCCCACTTGCATACTCACCATGCATCTATTTCATACTTAATTGACATTAATGGTGATGTGTACAAGAAGAGATACGTCATGATGGATGATGTGTATCTCTACCATGCACACACGTTCTTCCTTTTGTGTTTGATGTGTGTAGGTACCCGCACGAGAATGTCAACCTCGGTTGAGCACGAGTTGACAAAAAGAGCTCTAGAGAGCATCCCACAAGTGAGTTCAAGATCGAACCCAGCTCTGATACCTTTTGCATGCTTTGCATATTTCATGTTGGCAAATTGCTCTTTCCTATGGTTTGATTGCAAGCATGTTAATGGTGTTATCTCCCCTCGTGACATTCATGTTTCTTCGCATTTAGATAATGATGCTTTGTGTGTTGCAACAAAAATGTTGAACATTTTCTCTTTCCGATGTTTTGTGTGCAACCACAATTCCATTAAGAGCTTGTATTATCATGAGAGCTTCCAAGAATCTCGTCTTGTTGTTGCAACGAACATAAGGACCACTAGCTCTTTCATTTGGTTGTTTGCAAACATAATAATTTTGTTTTGGATATGATTCCTTGTGTGTTTTTGCCAAATTCTCCTAGTCTTGCATCAAAGATGTTGTTGGAAATTTGGATCCAATGCTTTGAATGCCCCACTTCTATGTTATATGGAGTTTTTGAGTTTCCACATTTGGATGATGTTCAAACGATGTCCATGCACATTGACCTTGCATATGCATTCCGTTTGCTATACTTGAGTTGTGCTAATCGTGTTGTGAACAAGAATGGACATGCCACAAATGACATGCTCCTCTATCACACACAAACATATGTTGCTTGGTCTTTGTTGTATGAAGGTACAAATGCATACACATCAACCTCTATGTACTATATGTTGACAAGAAGAAACGAAGAGAGTTACCTATGGCTACCCTTCATCGAGCTATCTCTACAAGCTAAGGTGACTTCCTTCTACTTGAGGACTCATGCTATAATCTTCATGAATTGGCTATGCTTTGAGTGTTGCTTCGCCTTTGTCGTGAGCTTTGTAGGCTTCATGGAAGGTGAAGGAACATTGAAGTGTTGTCAAGTCAATCTTCCCGAGGACGACTATATGGTGAACCCCAGGATCAAGGATGTCCTTCGACCTCTTCTACTTCGTGATGAACATGGAGAGTCGAGGAAGACTCTTTTTGAAGGGAGGGGAGATGATGCAGCCCGACCTACGGTCGTTACTACATCAAGGTCTCCAACTTACGCCAAGTCTCCATGGACTCCAAAGGTGAATCCGTTCCTCTATGCAAGCTCACTTCCTACCCTAGTGAATGGCATGCTACTTCATACTCCGTCACATATGCATGATAGGTTCACACCGACCAGTACGGAGGCAAGGGAGGAAGCCCGGAACATCAAGCCCGACAAGATGGAGGCTTGGAAGAGGAGACGGAAGAAGACAGGTCGATAGCTGCCAGGTCCAAGCGGTACTACCGGTTGTCGAAACCGGTACTACCGGTCAGCGGTACTACCGCCCCCTTCTACCGCTCGTTACTGACGGCTCCAACGGATGCTCCAAGACCGCAAGCGGTACTACCGGTGCTAGAGCGGTACTACCGGCGATGACCGGTACTACCGGTGATGACCAGTACTACCGGTCCCAAGTCCCAGATTACTTCCTGGCGATCACAAGCACTAGTTGGGCCACAGCCCATGTATCCCCCTTTACTTACCTATTCGCCTAGTTTATCCCCAAACTACCCCTGTTTATGTGGTTGGCCTATAAATAGAGCCCCTACCCCTCATGTATCCCTTAGGCATAGATGATAGACTAAAGACAACCCCCATTGTGGAATCTCTAGTTTTGCCTCATCCCCTTTACCAAGGGGACCGACTATCGTCACCAACCTCGATTGGACTTTGCATCACGCATCCATCGTTGAACAAGGCCTTGGAGTTCGATGTCTCGTCTCCAAGTTGTCAAGACCCTCCCCAAGGTGTTCTTCCCTCTCCGATGTGGATTTGAGGGAGCACGTTGACCGATCTTTCCTTGCGAGGATTCTATCGGACCAGTGGCCTCCGTTCGGGAGCAATCGGCCTTGTATCGTGTGAGTTTTGCGTGTGTTCATCGTGTTCTTCGTGAGGTGTGTGTTCGCTTCCGCTACCTTCTCCCTTTCACCTCGCTTTCCCATCGATTTGACCACGAGATCTGTGAAGATCGGGCACCCAAGAGGTTAACCCCTCCATCAAGGAGCTTCTCCCATGCTACCGTTATTATTATATTATTCCACTGCTATGATTGTATTAAGACTAGATCATGAGATCCTTTATATTGTTGTAAGACCTTATGAATGGTTTGTAATGGATGATGTACTATGATATCCAAGCTGTTATATCTCGCAAAAATGGTAATCCTGGGATTGCGATGTATGGCATAACAGGCATCTGGGATTAAAAATCCGGGTGTTGACAAGTTAGTATAAGAGCCATCCTGACCATAGGAGACCCTAGTTTAGAATGGACGTTTTAATAAAAAACTTAGTTTCTAAACAAAAGAAGTAAGTATTTATGAAAACCTATTCTCATTCTTACCACTTAGACTCTTTCATGAAAATTCATGTTACTCCAAACTTCTTGCGAACTTACATAAAAGTTGACACATTTGATCACTCTACTAACTTACTCATCCTGGATTCTTATAGATGGACGTGAAATATAGCAAGTTCTATCAGTTGGGGAATGGAGGATACCTCATCTTTGAGCGTGACTTGGACCAGCTTTCGGAACTTCTGGAGCGCCCGCACCCCGAGTTCTTTAGAGCTCAGCTCAACGATCAGGAAGGAGAGGAATTGCAATGGCTAATTGTTGCAAGTCCTCGAGGAAAGATTGAAGCCCCCACCTCAGAGGGAATTCAGTTCACCATTAGAGAGAGCAACTGGCTCGATGGACTTTCCAGGGCCATGCAAGAATCTCTCGCCCATTTGTGTGGGCAGAGTATTAATCAGATCAAGGGTACCCGCTTTGAGTTCTGTCGAAGGCGTGATGTTATGGGACAGCCACTGCAGGCACCATATCACCCTGAGCTGAAGAACCAAGTGGAACACCTCAGCTTCACGACGTATGACCGATAGAAGGAGTTAGACGATGCCCGCTCCTACGGCAACCACAACCATGCCATCACTGTCCAGAAGGATCATACCATCTCCATGCTGGTGAAGGATCACCAATCTCGTCGCCGTCAGCTTGACAAGAAGGAGCGTATCATTGCCCGTCTTCATCACAGGATCACAAAGTTGGAGGAGACCGTCCACGAGAGGGACATGGAGCTTGAGGAGAGGGAGAATGCATGGGAGGACATCCGTGGAGACCCCTACTCTTACCTCAGTGATGATGATGACTTTCTGGAGGACCAGGCCATGGCCTTCTTCACCGATGAGTATGACTTTGCCTTCATTGATGATGATGATGAGGATGAGTAGGACACCGATTCCGAGGAGTAGTAGCACTTAAGAACTAGCGTTAGTGAGTTGTATCCGGTCCCACTGTATCGTAGTTTCACATAATGGTTCTTAAAACCATCTGTTTTCCTTGTGGTGTGTGTTTGTGTCATGTCTTTTGGATTAACCAATGTCCCCGCTTATTTCATGAACCTCATGAATAAGATTTTTATGGACTTCCTGGATAAGTTTTTCGTTGTTTTCATCGATGACATTCTGATCTATTCCAAATCAGAAGAAGAACATTAGCTACACCTAAGGACCATCCTTGGAACCCTTAGGGAGCATTAGTTGTATGCCAAGTTTAGCAAATGTGAATTCTTGTTACAGGAGGTAGGATTCCTCAGACATATTGTATCGGCCAGAGGAATTGCCGTTGACCCTACAAAAGTAAAGGATGTTGAAGATTGGCAATCCCCAACCACTCAAACCCAAGTTTGTGCATTTCTCGGATTAGCGGGATATTACCGCAAGTTCGTAGAAGGATTTTCGAGCATCGCAAGACCCATGAACCAATTGTTGAAGAAGGATAAGAAGTTTGAATGGACGGACAAATGTGAAGCGAGTTTTCAAGAACTCAAGAAGAGATTGATTTCAGCCCCAATCTTGATCATGCCGGATATCACGAAGCCTTTTGATGTGTATTGTGACGCATCTAAGATCGGTTTCAGATGTGTGCTAATGCAAGAAGGCAAAGTCATATCATACCTATCCCGACAACTGAAGCAACATGAGCAGAATTATCCTACCCATGACCTCGAACTAGCAGCCGTAGTTTTAGACTTGAAGACATGGTGGCATTACCTCATGGGTAATCGCTATGAGATTTATTCGGATCACAAGAGCCTGAAGTATATCTTCACTCTGAAGGATCTGAATATGAGGCAGAGAAAATGGATAGAGTTAATCAAGGACTATGATTTGGACATCCACTATCACCCCGGTAAAGCCAATGTGGTAGCAGATGCCCTTAGCAGATTACCGTGTTGCTTGAACTCCATGATTCTGAAGGAGCAACCAAGTTTACACAAGGAGGTGGAAGATTTCAGAATGGAATTAGTAATTGAAGGATTTTTGGCTAGCATCGAACTTCAACCCACCTTGATCAGTCATATCAAGAAGGCGCAGAAAGGAAATGCTAGTATCGACGGAATCAAATGTCGTATCTGTACAGGCAAAGTACCCGGATTCACCGAAGATGAAGAAGGAGTTTTGTGGTACAAAGGACGTATCTGTGTGCCAGCGGATTCAGAGTTGAAGCAAGCTATTTTGAAGGAATCCCATGATACTCTTTATTCTATCCACCCTGGATGAACAAAGATGTATCAGGATTTGAAAGAACAATTATGGTCGCATAAGATGAAAAGAGAAATTGGAAGTTACATAGCCAAGTGTGATATTTGTCAGAGAGTTAAGGCGGTACATCAGAGACCCGTAGGACTGTTGCAACCATTGCAGATTCTGGAATGGAAATGGGATTTAGTTGGAATGGACTTTATCACCGGTTTGCCTACATCTAGTAGGGGGAAATGACTCTATTTGGGTCATAGTAGATAGACTTTCCAAGGTAGCCCATTTCTTACTAGTCAAGACCACCTACTAGAGTTCGAAAATAGCAGAGTTGTACATTGCTAGAATTGTCAGTTTGCACAAAGTCCCCAAGAACATTGTATTAGATCAAGGAACTCAGTATACCTCGAGATTTTGTAAGAAAGTCCAAGAAGGATTAGGAACCCGACTGGATTTCAGCACAACATATCACCCTCAGACCGATGGACAAACGGAGTGAGTAAATCGAATACTAGAAGATATGTTGAGAGCTTGTGTGCTAGAGTATGGATCTAAATGGGAAGATTGTCTGCCTTTCACAGAATTTTCGTACAACAATAGTTATCAAGCCATCTTGCAAATGGCCCCATTTGAATTCATGTATGGAAGGAAGTGTCGTACCCCTTTGAATTGGTCGGAAGTAGGAGAGAGTCAGATTTTCGGCCTCGATATCCTAAGAGAAGCGGAAGAGAAAGTTCACAAGATCCGTGAGCACCTCAAGACCGCCCAATCCCGACAGAAGAGTTATGCCAACAAGAGACATCGAGACCTCGCTTTCAATATCGGAGATTTTGTGTATCTCAAAGTGTCGCCTTTGAAAGGAATGCAATGTTTCCATCTCAAAGGAAAGTTAGCCCCTAGATAAATTGGACCTTTCAAGATTCTGAATCGTCGAGGACAAGTATCGTATAAACTAGAACTGCTAGAGGAGATGTCAGTCGTGCATAATGTGTTTCATATCTCGTTACTTCGCAAATTCCTAGAAGTCTCGGAGAAGACCGAAGTATTCAAGAACATTGATCACCAAACCATAGAGATCAACTGTTGGGGATATGCTATATGGGTATCCTCATAGCATGTCTCCTATCCGGATAACCCGGGTGGCCCATAGTTGGTAGCATGGCCTATGGCCTGCTGGGCAGCCCATTTAGATGGATCCAGAAGGGAGGCCCATGCCAGATAAAGGAAGGCTACGGTGGAGTCACCAGCGTACCCGGAGCCTTGGAGTACAAGACACGCAAGACTAGTAATAGACAGTGTAGGACTCTGTAACCTGTCCGGCTAGGACTTTTCCCTGTAACTCTAGGACCTGGTGACTATATAAGTCGGTCCTATGGGAGCCTTCAGGGCACAACTTCAGACGAACAAGTAGAGATTAGCATACACCTCGCACATCGAACCTATCTCTGTAACTCGGCGTATTGCTATTATAGTGATTTATAGCAGGAGTAGGATTCTGCCACCATTGTGGGATCTGAACCTGGGTAAGCTGTGTTACCTCGTACCCGTCAACCGTCCGCCTTCCCCCATGTCTCTAAAAACGCACTGTGAGGAACCCTCCATGGCGTACTCGTTGGCAATACCACGACAGTTGGCGCCCACTGTGGGGCAAGAGGCGCTTCAGGCTCTTCAGCGGGCGAGGACCAAGATCTTCACGAGAATCAGCAAAACCGTAGCCATCGGTCGCGTTCTCTTCTCGGACAACATTACGATCGTCCCTCCCGACGAGCTCTGGATCCCGGCGAAGACGTACCCTACGTGGTGTTCGATCGTTCCTATCAGAGAAATCCAACTCTTCATTGGCGAAACCGACTTAGGCACTAGTTCCCAGGGAGTCGGAGGAGCATCAAGGCCCACACGGACCGCCTACGGGAAGGATACGTTCGCGGAAGGATCAATGTCGGATCTCTCTTTGGAGTTTTCCGGCAAAGATCGGAAAAATTCAAGGCCCACCCAAACCGCCCCTGTGCAGGATATAAAGGTGGAAGATCACTGCAAATCCGCCGCCTGCAAGGCCCGGACAGAGATCCAAGTTCGTCGGCGTGGTTACCATCTTTGATCTGGCGCGTTGCGTTCAGAGAGAGGGCGAAAACCCCCGCGATTACCTTGCCAGGTGGCTCCGTATACGAGCCGATCTGGCCCACTACCCAATGATGATGCTATGTATCACTTTGTGGAAGAACTGGACCAGGGAACGCTCCTCCGTCATTCTCTAAGGCGGTAGCAGGCTTCAGGGCGTCTCACCTTCGAAAGCATGGTGAACACCGTCAACAGCTACGCGGAGGCCGAAGGGGCAGCTCAGGCGGATCTCGCGCTCATTGGCGGAGCGTCGCCGCCTTAGCAGCCGCCTCCACCACCTCCAGCCGCCATCGCCGCAGCTGCGCCACCACCTCCAGTCGTCGTCGCTGCTGTTGCACCTCCACCCCCCGTCATTGAGGAAGTCCTGGCACCCTCCGACTTTGTGATTGACGCGCTCTACGCCGACTTCAGTGCAGACTTAGAGGAGATAGATTTCAGTCTAGAGGAACTAGACTCCTCCATGCAGGAGATGGAGGAGGAGTACACGCGCGATGAGCAAGCCAACAACGCCTTCGCGTCTCGAGAGGTGTTCGTCACAATTGGGATGACGATGGATGAAGATCAACCCGGATGAGCTCCGCCTACAGCGCTGGAAAAGGGAAGGGGCACTTATTATTGCTGACGATGATCGTGCAAAGGTCATGCCTCCTCCGCCTAACCCAGTGCAACAGCCGTAGGAACCCGGCACTGGCCCGAGCAACAACAACACCGCAAACTTGCCGCCTCCGGCATCTACGTCTGCGGCTGCCCAAGTTACTCCAGCTGATAGAGTGATGTACGGCAATCTCCTCGTTGAGCCACTAACCGTAGCTCATATCCGGAACGTGACTCAGCTTGGCGAGAAACGCCAGCAGCTGCTGGAGGAAGCGTCGGCCATTGAGGAGCAAGGTTCTAAGCTAGATCGAGATCTGGTCAACGCGAAGAAATCCATAGAAAAAGCTAGAGCAATGGAGGCCGAGTACAAGACTCTGCTGCAGCAGCAGAAGGACAAGAAAGCTCTAGCTCGCGTCATTAACAATCCTGGTGTACGGCGAAACCTAGGATGGGCTCCCCTGAAGCCGCCATAGGGCAAGCCATACATTGATAGTGAAGGAAAACAGGTGATGACCACTCCACTCCTCAACCTCATCGTCGCCAAGACCCTTATGGAGTAGGATAGATCGCCCGAGGCAGTGGAACAGGTCTATGACCTAGTGGCCAAGGCGGTAAAACAGCAGGAAAAGGCCACCTCTCAGAGGCTTGAGTCTTACCCAACGTTTTGCCAGTCTAGCCAGCATAAGACGCCAAGGGACAGATCTCCTCTTGATGTCGGGTCTCAGACGGGTTCATTAGAACAAAGACGGAGGGATGCGCGCAACAGGAGGGACGGTATCCCCTTATCCTCCGACCACGGAGAAAAGGCCCGACCTCGCCGCCCATCGCCACCGCCCCGATCCCCCCATCATCGCGAAGACCCCAAGGCTCACCATCGTACGGATATGCCCCCGCCAAGGCAGTGCGGCATCGTCATCCACGACAATGCGGATCAGACCCGTCATGACAGAGAGCGCAACCAAGGACACAAGAGCAGGTCGAGCCATGACCCTCCGCATCCGACAAGAAACCATGACAGGCGTGAGGCGTCGCAGGAGGGTAATAGCAAGAAGGCTAACCCACCGCCACCTCCGCCTTCGTCGCCACCTAGCAGTCACCATGGCGGAGGAGGCCCGTGTCGTTGACGTAGCCCATCCCCTGTTGACAAGAAGAAGAAAAACCCGGAGCCGTACGATGCATGTTCGCGGATCGATAAGATCCACGAGGCCCGGGAAGGACCATACCTGGGACCACGTTGCTTTGGACCTACAATACGGTCCGCAACTTACCCCAAAGGCTTCCGGATTGACAAGACCATCAAGCTCTACGACGACACCGCCAAGCCAGCCACATGGTTGCAGGACTACGGCAACGCGGTGGAGATTGCCGAAGGCAACCCCAACATTGTCGTCAAGTTCCTCCCTTTGATGTTGGCGGCCACAACCCGTCAATGGATTGATGACTTGTCGGAGAAATCCATCTGCAATTGGTTGGACATGCAAGAAGAATTCACCAAGAACTTCGAGGGTATGTACAAACGTCCCTGCACTGTTGGCGATCTACAACGTTCACAAAGACGAGACATCTCGCACCTACCTCTCCCGCTGGCTGGATATGAAGAATTCCTGCGCAGGAGTGCATGCTCAGACCGCCATGGCCGCCTTCATAGATGGGTTGGAAAGGGGCACGTTGCTCCGACATAAGCTGAAGCGCTTGCAGGACAATCACCATCTTGACATGAACCAGATGATTCAGTTGGCTAGTGAGTTCACAGCTGCCGACGACGATGCTCGCGGCTCTCTGCCGACAACGGCCGTTCCATCTCAAGCTCGGAGGAACAACAACACAAAGCGGAAAACCGCTCCGGAAGATAAGAAAACTCCCGACATGGTCGCCATGACCTTTGCAGGACGAGGTGATGGTGGACAACGTGGCCGAGGAAGGGGAGCTGGTCGTGGGCAGCAGCGAGGATGTGAAACTACCTCGGCACTGCTCCGTGTCCCCCAAACCTACAAAGAGTACCGCGATATGCCGTGCCTCGTACACCTCGATGTCAACGGCAAGGCCACCCATACCAATCGACACTTCAAGTTCGTCAACGACCTCAAGGAAGACCCAGAGTCCGGCTACAAGCAAAGTCGGAAGAACAGACCACGAGGCAAGGGCAAGGGGAAGAATAAGGAGGTGGAGTCCAAGGATTCAAGTGACATGGACGAGGATGTTGACCCCAAGAACGCCGCCAAGAGTGACGACAAGGGCAAGAACCCCTTCGTGAAGAAGGCACCAGTCTACCACACTTTCCTTGGCACCCCCACCGTCCGACAACATAAGACCTCTTTGAGGATACTGATGGCCACTCTACCCCTAGTTCCCCAGTACCTGTTCTGGTCAGAGGTTCCAATTACTTGGGACAGGACGGATCACCCAGACCTTATTCCTACGGAGAACCAATACGCCATGGTCATCAACCCCTTGATTGACGGCGTTGAGTTCACCAAGTGTATGGTGGATAGTGGAAGCAGCATCAACATCATGTTCCTGGATACACTGCAGAAGATGAACTTGAAAGAGGCAAACCTAAGGCGGACCAACACCATCTTCCATGGCGTAGTTCCTGGTCCGGAGGCTCGGTCCCTTGGGTGCATCACACTTCAGGTTGCCTTTGGCGATGTTAATAATTACAGCCAAGAGCGCATGACCTTTGAGGTGGTCCCCTTCAAGAACCTGTACCACGTCATATTCGGCCGCAACATATTCCACACCTTCATGGCCAAGCCATGCTTCGTCTACAACAAACTCAAGATACCCGGACCAAACGGTGTCATCACCGTATCCGGAAGCTTTACCAAGGCAAGGGACTGCGAGATTAATGAAGCAGCCTTCGCGGAAGCTGTCCTCTATAGCGATGAATTCAAAGAGATCCAGAGCAAGGTCGATGACTCAGAGATGCCTGCGTCGAAGAAGCAGATCTCCGACTCCGCTCCTGTATTCAAGCCGCCATCAAGACCAAGCCGGTGGAACTTGTGGTAGGCGATGCCTCCAAGACCACCGCCGTTGGGACGAACCTGGATCCCAAATAGGAAAGCGCGCTCGTCGAATTCCTCCATGAGAATAGGGACATCTTTGCCTGGCAACCCGCCGACATGAAAGGTGTACCTAGGGAACTTGCCGAGCACAGCTTAAACATTGATCCAAAATGCAAAACAGTGAAACAACCTCTACGATGCTTCGGAGACGAGAAGAGACGGGCCATTGGCAAAGAGGTAGCTAGGTTACTTAAGGCTAGATTTATCCAAGAAGTCCTTCACACCCGATGGGTGGCCAATCCTGTACTTGTCCCCAAAAAGGGAACCAAAGAATTAAGAATGTGCGTTGATTACACCGGCTTGAACAAATCATGCCCCAAAGATCCGTTTTCTTTGCCTCGCATTGAGCAAGTCATTGACTCGACGACTGGCTCGAAACTTTTGTGTTTTCTTGATGCATACTCAGGATACCACCAGATCAAGATGAGGAAGTCGGACCAATTGGCCACTTCGTTCACTACCCCATATGACACGTTTAGCTATGTTATGATGCCCTTTGGGCTGAAAAACGCAGGTGCTACGTACCAGCGGACAATGCAACGTTGCCTTCACGACCAAATCGGTCGAAATGTTCACGCCTATGTGGAAGATATAGCGGTGATTTCTAAAAATTCAAATGACTTAATCTCCGACTTAAAAGAAACCTTTGATAATCTCCGGAAATAAACATGATGCTTAACCCTAAGAAGTGCATCTTCGGGGTTCCAGCCGGAAAATTGTTGGGTTTCATCATTTCCCAGCGTGGAATCGAGGTCAACCCGTAAAAAAGCAAGGCCATCTTAAACATAAACCGTCCGACATGCCTAAAGGACATTCAACGACTAACTGGTTGTGTTGCAGCAGTTAGTCGGTTCGTCAGCCGACTTGGAGAGAAGGCTCTGCCGCTGTACAAGTTTCTAAAGAAGGCGGACAAATTCACGTGGACGGACGAAGCAGATGCAGCATTGAAGAAGATCAAGGAGATTCTTTCCTCAACGCCCATCCTTGCAGCACCCGAGCCTGGAGAGCCCCTATTAATCTACATGGCGACAACCAATCGGGTAATCAACATCGTTGTCGTGGTAGAGCGGAAGGAACCAGGCTATGATCACGGAGTTCAACGACCAGTTTACTATGTGAGCGAGGTCTTGACGGAGTCCAAGCAGCGTTACCCTCACTACCAGAAGATAGCTTATGGAGTATTCCTTGCTTCTCGGAAGCTGAGGCATTACTTTCAGGAGCACCCAATCACAGTGGTGATCAAGACTCCACTATCCGACATTATCAACAAGAGCGATGCTACGAGAAGGGTCGCGAAGTGGGGCATTGAACTTGCCGCATTCGAGATCACCTACAAGAGATGTGACGTTATCAAGTCACAAGCCTTGGCGGATTTTATCGCAGATTGGACAGAGATGCCGGATGCTACTCCATTGCCGGAACCAGAGTATTGGGTGATGCACTTTGACGGATCAAAGCTGCTCAACGGCTCGGGGGCTGGTGTATTGCTATAGTCACCAGCAGGAGACAAGCTACACTACGTTCTGCAGATCCACTTCGAGGCTACGAACAACATGGCGGAGTATGAAGCACTCATTCACGGACTACGCGTAGCCAAGGATATTGGCATCAAGCGCATATTTTGCTGTGGAGATTCCGACTTGGTTGCCCAGCAGGTGGCTGGCATCTGGAATGCGCGGAAGCCTATGATGGCGGCATATCGAGACGAAGTGGACTAGATAGCCAAGAGCTTCTTGGGCTACAAAGTCAAGTATGTGCCTAAGGAGCAAAACAAGGCGGCTGATCTGCTATCTAAGCTTGGATCGGGGCGCAAAAAAATTCCGCCAGGAGTTTTCCTAGAGCATCTGCGAACACCATCCGTGAAGGGAGCCGACATCGACAAACCGGATAGAGTTGACTCTTTCGTCCACATGGTGGCAAAGGTCCCTCCGGCTTGGACAAAACCGTTCATGGAATATCTCGAACACGGAACTTTGCCCGACGACGAGGTCGAAAGACGGCAAATAGTGCGACGAGCAAAGGGTTATACCATAATCAATGGACAACTCTACAAAAGGAGCAGTAATGGTGTATACCTTAAGTGTGTTTTCCAGCTAGAAGGTATTGAAATTCTACGCGAAATCCATCTCGGAGATTGCGGGCATCACGCCGCTCCTCGATCGTTGGTCGCGAAAGCCTTCCGGCAAGGATTCTACTGGCTGACTGGAAAGGCGGACGCCGACAAGCTGGTTGAGACATGCATGGGATGCCAGCATTATGCCCGACAACCACATGTTCCTGCTGAAGAATTGCGAACAATACCAATAACTTGGCTGTTTGCAGTCTGGGGGCTAGACATGGTGGGACCGTTACAGACGGCACCATGTGGGTTTACACATTTGCTAGTAGTAGTTGATAAATTCACTAAATGGATAGAAGCTAAACCCATTAGAAAGCTTGATGGGGCAACTTCCCTCACGTTTGTCCGGGATCTAGTAGTGAGATTTGGTCTCCCACATAGCATTATCACCCACAACGGCAACAACTTGTCACTCGGAGAAGTGGAGGCTTATTGTTGGGAGAAGGGCATCCGACTTGAACTTGCATCTGTGGCACATCCACAATCCAATGGTCAGGTTGAGCGAGCCAATGGATTAATTATGTAGGGAATCAAGCCACGTCTTGAGGCACCACTACATAGAGCAGCTGGAGCCTGGGCGTAAGAATTGCCGTCTGTGCTGTGGAGTTTACGAACTACACCCAACAGATCCACCGGCTACACCCCTTATTTGATGGTATATGAAGCAGAAGCCATCCTACCTTCTGACATACTTCACGATGCACCAAGAGTCGCCGCCTACGACGAAGATGACGCTGAAGGATCCATACGCATAGATGTGGACCTTCTCGAGGAGGAGCACGTTTTGGCATGCCAAAGTGCGGTGACCCAGCATACCACTGCATGATGTAGTACACTATAGTCGTATACATAACACCAATGAAACACCGTTCACTAGTATTACTTCCCTCAGAGTGGTACAACAGAAACACGACAGGTCCAAGACATGACTATAGGTTACAACTCAACTCTTTACACAAGATCCAGACAACACTCTAGGTTAAAAAGAGAGAAAGAAACTTCTTACAAAGAAGAATCAGAAATAAACAACTCCAAAATTATAATACTATTAAGACTAATATCTTAACTAATGGTCTGGCATTGCTACTATTGCAATACACTACAGAAATATGTTCTATGGCTAGAGATTCTATTCTTAACTAATCAGCAACTTCTTCTTCACTTGAGCTGATGTATATGTTGACTTTCTTGATTTCATTGAAGAGCTTTAGCTTTTGATGATGATTCCTGGAGCATGGCTTGATGTAGTCATCATCTGTACTGGCTTTAGAACCTAGCAAGGGTTAAGAAGATACTTTGAGTACGAGCGTACTCAGCAAGTTCACTAGAAAAGGAGTGTTTGATGCACTATAACTACAGCCACAGACCATAGGTCGTAGGCAATGCAAGTTTTCATAAGCATTTCTTCAAAGGTTGCTTTTATTCTGAAAATCTATGTCCGTTAGCCTTCACCGGTTTACCAGAACCTTCATGGGGTTCTTTTCCCGCCTCGTTCACAGCTCCTTCCCGGAACAGGGAGTAACGATTTACAGTTCTTACACTCTATAGAGGTGCGTTACTTTTCCCATGAGAGATCAAATACTTGTTGCATAACCGGGCGATCTTTCCCGTCCACACTTCCTATGGTGTGGGGCCCAGAAGATGATCCAAGCCAATCACTGCCCCCTTCGCGACCTCGCATGTCTCCTCGGTGTACACGATGCCCACATATTGAATTACGGCAATGGTTTGTACAAACCGTTAGATGCCAGAACTATCGTTGGACGTTGAGGGTTCCCACCCATATGCTGCATATCCTCTACGAATTACCAATTAATATGCACGCTACGAGTGATAACAGCCACGACCTGTACATCCGGCTACATGCGAGAGGAAGAAGATACAGCTGACTTCTCCCTCCCATTCCAAATCTCATGGTTAACGCGTGATATACGGCGCAATAATCACTAGCGACATTGGTTGTTAAGTCCTGGATAATATGTTCCTTTATCACTGGAACTTTCATAGTAGGTTATTTCCTCATGGTAAATAACCTATAATCACATTATTATGAAAATAGTGTTTTCGGACCTTTTTCAAATGCAGGTGATGACATCACTGGATTTGTAAAATACTTATAGAAAATAACCAAAGGACATGAGCAAGTGTGAACTTGCCTTTTGTGATTGCAAGATTATGCACTCACGGTCTTCGAGACGACATAAGATCCAATATCCGAAATCTGCATCATTGGTCCGGTAAGGACTAATGTTTAAAGAAGCAATATGTAGTTATGCATAAGTAATGCTATGCAATTTTGTAAAACTCCCAAATTGAATCCCTAATACTTTTAGTGGAGTGAATTTAAGTTATTCTTTTAAGAGTTGGTTTATCTTAAAATTTTATTTTACAAGTAATGACCTTTATAAGGAACCTAAGTGTTAACAATCCAAAATATATAAGTAAAGTATAAGATGATGTGATTATGGTGAATTGTCATGTGGTGACTATGATACAAGTCCTTGGGATTGAGTTGTTAAGAGTTGAAGGACTTATTATAAGATTGTTATTTGAAGTGGCAAAAATAATAATATTTGAAGAAAAGATTTACTTTCTAAGGTTTAAACAATCTTCATTTTTAATACGACATGATCAATGTCTTTTGGTGTTTGATTTATTAGTTTGGACTTGAGATGATTTATGTCTTAATTTCAATAGACCAAAGTTAACTATAAAAACATAAGTAGTTTATTAGACATGATGTTTATAAGCTTTTGTGACTAAAGTTAACTTTAAAAGGTTAAGTAAACTTAAGATGTAATTTGTTTTAATTATTCTCAAGTTTTGGATTTATGATAAGTATGATTAAAGTGTGGGATTATTCATTTTACATTCAAGTGAATGATTAGATTAAATTATTTTTGCTATTATGAAAGGAATATGTATTTATTTAATAGGATCATAATTAGATGATCTTAGTAATTTTTTAGAATTTAAAGTTATGTTAATAGTGGTTAAGTTATAATGATTATTCTCCATAATATATAAATGGGTGATACCCAATGTTTATTTAAAAGGATTCTAAATAAGATTTTTAAAATAATATTTTAAAGTTAAAAGTTATACTTAAGTTTAATTATGAATTAAAGTTATGGGTTTGGAATTAGTACCAAGACACTAATTACTCAAGGTTTTATAAGAATTGTAATTATTTCTTACTTAAGAATTGTGTTAAAGAATTCACAAAATAGGTATTAGGTAAGGCTTTATTATTTAAAATATGAAAAGCATTCCTAATAATATATTTAATATTTTTCTAGAGTAATATATTTATTCAACACCTTAAAAATGAATTTTATTTATTTTTAAGTCTTATATTTATTTTTATAAAATTCATCAAAGAATTAAGTGTCTTTAATTATTTGATTTATGTTTTAGTTGTAAAACTCTAAGTTAGTATTTTTATAAAATAGTAGAGTTATTTTGATACATAAAAATGATTTTTTATTTATTTTTAGGGTTTTTTTTTATTTTATAAATTTTCATTTAAGATTTTATGGTGTTAATAATTGTTTTCCTTTTTTTTATTTTAAACAAATAAATTTATATTTTATTAGGTAGATATTATTTTTGTGAATATTTTGATATACTATATGTATTTTTAGGATTTTTATTTACTTTTCTACAACTAATATTAAATTGAGGCTATCTTGGTAATTATTATTTCCTTTTTCTTTTTATTTATTTTCTTGATATCATTTTACCTTGGTCCCACGAGTCAGTCTGGCCCATGGTTGGGCTAGACCAACCCGATCGGTGGACCAAGGAGGTCAAACCGACCCACTCGGTCTTGTGCGTCCTCCTCCTTGCTTGAATCCCTCTCTCTCTCTCTGGGGGACCCCCTGGTGCCGCCGCCGCTGTTCCTTGATCATGGCCGGCTACGGCCACCACGGCCGCCATCGTGGTGTGAAATGACGTTGTGGATGACGCTGCATCAATGGCCACAACTCAATTTGATGATCGATACCTCTCCTAGCCTCGCTTCTCTCTCTGATGGCTAGGGTTTGCGTTGTTGCCGAGGATGTGGTGCTCCGACGCTCCTCTGGCGTCTCCCTGGCGCCTTGGTGAGGAGATGGTGTCGTCTTCCTCATTGTGATCTCTATGAACGCGGCTTGGCGCGGGTTGCAGCGCCCTCTGGGTGCTCCCCGTGCCGCCGTGTTCATCCTCGACGCCGGCCACTGATTCCTCTTCACACTGTAGCGAGGACCCCGGGTAAGTGGGGATTCTCCCCCCTTTATTTTCTCCACTTGAATCCTCTCCAAATTTCTCTCTGTGATGATGGGATTATTCTAAGTAGCACGAATGCGCTGTCGTAGTGTTTGTATGATGAGGATCTGATTCCCTTTGAATTGCTAAGTGGAGTAAATTGGGTTGATGAAATATATTGGATAGCTTGTAAAATTTATTGTTAGAAGAGAGGTTTGGGATTAATGTTATTCTCAGGTCAAAAGTGTGACACGGGTATCTTAATTTCACACTACCAGTACTTGGTATTTGTCACTTGTACAGTTATCTTAGGCTGTTAGTTTGATCAGAGAACAAGTGGTTTTGATAAAAAAAATGTGGTTAAGTTGGTAGCTGGTTAAGATGATAGTATACTAGGATTTGAGTTATTGAACCTTTGGTTCTATGATGATCTGGAGTCTGTATTGAACTAAAATTAGCTATCCATTTTGACATCTAGTGTTAAAAATGATTCCTGGAAGTAAATATTCAGGGAAATGATATAAGTAAACCTCCTGGATTTATTATAGAACTATGCGATGCTCTTGGGATTGATTTAAAATATGTGTAAGCTATGCTTTGGCACTGATAATCTAATCTTGTGGTGGTACTCATATATTTTTTATAAGCTATGGATTCATAATGTTCAACTGAATTCTATGCCTGTCAATATGACAGAGTTGTTGCACCCAAATGATTCCTAGCCATATGGCTAGGAAAATGATCTAAATTTTTAATGTTGGTTGCTTGAAGATGGCTTTTAATGAGCTATTGATGATCATATCTTACAAAGGCATGTCCTTGGACAAATATGAATTGAGATATACACTGTAGATTTTCTTTATCTACCAATATCTTGATAACTAGATAAATGGTTTCCTAGATGGCTGACTAGGGAAATGATAAGATTGCTTGATCAGTAAGTGTAACTGAGTGGTCAATATGAGTACACTACCTATATGATAACAACCATTTTAAATGATTCATGAATATTTTTAGGAAAATGATTTGTGGATTTTAAGAAAATGGACCTGAGTTAGTGCTCAAGACATTCTGAATCTGTTAGGTGCAGAGGTGCTACCCTCTGGGAATGTGCCCTGTAGACTAGAAGTTGTGGTTTGTTGGTATGTTTATCTAGTAAAACTAGATAATAAGCTAATGATGTTGGTCTGAAGCTGAATAGTGCATGGATGTTATTTTCCTAACTAAGATCAGTTACTATGGTTGAATTTTGTGAAGGAAATTCTTGACCTAGCCAATGATGCAAAGGCTGAGGCACTTGATTTTTATAACATTTATGGTTATCATTTTACCCTATAATGGCTTCCATTATTGGTGGATACTATACTGTGGTGCCTCATTAGAGTGTGCACAGTAGTATGCTCCATAGTGAAATGATATGATGTTTATTGGGCTAGTTTGAAAATATCAAATGTTATTATTTCCCAAATTCTTGGTGATGATTTTGCATACCACTTGTATGCAATCCTGAAAGTACCTTTTCTCACAACTCTCCCTTTTCCTTATCAATGACGAGAACAAAAGATAAAAGTGATTAACCTTAAATGGAGTGTGAGGTTAGATTGGAGCTATCTTGTGGTGTTACTACTGGATCCTCTTCTTGTTACTCTGTCCTCCTGATGTTGGTGGTGGCCTACTTTCCTTGCTGCTGGTAAGATTCCTCTCTCTCACCTCCTCCTATTCCCACATATTCCTCCACTAGTTTGTGGAAGCTATCATGTATGCTGGTTGTTGAGATCATTGTGCTGTAATGATATCCAGATAAGAATAGGGATGTTCTTATTTGGTGGCAATTGGTTTCCTGTGGTTTATGTGTTCTTGGGAGAGATCTGATAAGAACAACGATGTCCTTGGTGGTGTTCTTAGGCTAATGAGAAGTTACTGGTCTGGTTGTATGTGTTTGTGTGTGGATAAACGCTGGTCTGCTTCTAGCTTATTAGCTACGGCTGTGTGCTTACCTTTGTACTCCTGGTGATGCCTCTGGTGCTTGACAGCACACTACTTGCATTCTGTGACAGTGCTGCTGTCAAGTGGGACCCTCCTGGGGTTCAAGTTTCAATAGAGAGATATTTATTGGAATGGATCCTCTCAGCTGGTTTGCTATTATCTCAGGTTTGGCTTTATTTTTGTGTTGCCAAATGGAATGGACTCCTTTACTATTCTACCAAGGTGAAACTTGCCCCTTTTAGACCCATGATGCCTTAGTCTGAGGTCAAAACAATTGATGAGAACAGATACACATATGGCCCCTAACTAATACTTAGTGATGTGATTAAGCAGTGCACCTCACTGCTAAAACTGAGAGTATCACTAACCCCCTCTAATCCCTTTTATTTTGTTTGTCCCTTCTTGTTTATTGTTTTGTGTTGCAGGGATCACTAAGAAGAGATGAAGATGTTGGAGGTGAAGAAGTGTAGTTCAGAAATAGTTTTGGGTTTTTTTCTCTTTTATTCTTTTGTAAAAATTATATTATTCTTGAACTATAAGATATTGTAATTTATTATTATAGTAGTAAAGTAAATCCTTTCTTCCTCAATTTCTCTTCCACTTTCCTTTTCTATTTGGGAAATGGTAAATACATTGTAATATTGTTTATCTAAATAAGATTACCTTTTCCATTAATTTATCCCTCTACTTTTGGATGATTGTAAAGATAATGTAATGTTTATTTTGTTTGTAATAAAGAGCTCTTTTATTTATTTTTGTAATGTAATTTTTTTAGCTTATTTGATTTCAGATACTTTACTTTTATTAATTAATTGTAAAAGACTAATGTGATACTATATGTATATATATATTAATAAAGAAATCCTTTTATATTATTTTCTTTTGTAATCATTTCAATTCAAGTTATTAAGTGTTTCAATTTTCCATTTGGGAATTTTATAAATTCATTTCAATTTCATATTTGAAATTGAAATACATGTTTGAGCAACTTTTCCCCCAAAATAAGGAATTCTATAAAGGTCATGTCGAAATCTATCGCAGTTGCTCCGAAGTTTCCATCAGTATAAGAGAGATCTCGATCCCTCTATAGCTCTTTTAGTTTTGCGTGAAAATTTCCCGGATTTTCTTATGCATGAGTGCAATGCACAAACCTGTGTCCTCTATAATTCTAGGTGCTAATCCTGGGATGTTACAGACTCTCCCCATTAAAATAAACTTCATCCTCGAAGTTCGTAAACTCTCACGTTTCGGAGTAAGGAATTGACTTGTATTGGGTACTGTATTTCTCCACTTCATGGTAACCTTAAATGGAAGTAATGGTAGTATTCCATATCCAAATCCTTTTCTTCAATTTCTACCATACTTGGCAATCTTTAATCTTGTTGTCTCTAGTACTCCAAAGTTCCTTTTACTTTAGTCCCTTAGGGATATGTCTTTATTATAATTCCTTAAATTTGGGGTCTCTTCTTTAGTTCCTTATTCTAATTAGGTATCCTAATCCAATTCTTTTACTTGATCATAAAACTTCCTTGCTATTCTATATAAGGTCCAGGAAGTCTTATTAAACCAGGGTTTTTAACTCTATTAAACAATAACTATGGTCAAAAGGCTAACTTTTGATTTGTAATGATATTGGTTTATACTGGTAATCCTTCTAAAAATTGGATTTGAACACATTTAGTCCATACCCATTGGAATTTCTTGTTCATCTACACATGACCAATATTATGTGATTATTCACTCTTAAAGATCACTTAAGGGTTGTTTCCTTTAGAATTAGTTCGTTAGAATTCATCTATTCTATCTCTAATAGGACATAGCATAGCGATAGTAATTTCCTACACATGCATCTACAAAATACACGACAATGCATTAAAAATAATAGGACAACATTATGAACAAAGTAGCATCTACTTGCCTTGGCTGTTGCGGTCGAACGAACAATCCTCACATGATCAAGCATTGCACTCGTCACAATCTACACGATACAATTGCAATCACATAAACAACCAAACACAACCATATACAAGCATGGCAATGCAACATGCATCCATGACAAGTTGAACAATGCTACATTAGCTTTATATAATATTATTCAGTATACCTACTGTATGCATCCATGGAAAATATTTTAATGCATAGGAAACAAGGCATGCAATTTTTAAATGACCAACAATTGAGCTATAACCCAATTATTAGCCACTGCTATTGAACATATTGTAAAATCTTGGAAAAACATCCACTGTGTAGGCAACCTAAAATAGAACGAGTACCAACTGGAATCACTCAAAAAGGATTTGTATAATTTCCTGGGTAATTAAAATACTCCAGTAAGACTTTTTATAGATTATGCAAATTCGAGTACTATAAGTCTACCTTTTTAATTCACTAACAGATTCCTCTTGTTCTACTGATTCCAGGGACATCTTATTTGCAATTTTTGGAGTTGTAGAACTTTTACTATGAATTTAATACTCTAAAAAGGACATTAAACTATTTAATTAAACAAGACAACTCCTTGCTGCACAAATATGAAAAAACTGTACATAAATATTCTATGTGAAACACTGAATCCATACATATTTTATTTGCAATTTTTGGCCCAGTAGTATTTATTTTCTATCGATTTTACAAGATCTATCTAATTTCTGCCAAAATAAATCGAATTAAAAAATATCAGTCAAAGTTGACTGGCTTGACCACGCTGACCGTTGGATCCAGATCGAAGGGCAGAGGGGGGGGTGGTCACCTGCGGCCAACGGCGGCGGGGTGGCTCAGCGACAACGGCGGCGGCGCTCGGGCGGTCACCGACGGTTGGTGCAAGGGCGTGCGGGGTGAGGCAGCGTCGGTCGGCGCGTCCGCGGGCGGCTGGAGTGCGGCGTCGGCTCCGGCGAGAGAAACGACGAGAAATCGCCGGCGACGTGGAGCTCTCTAGAGGGGGAAAAGACTATGAGGCGATGCGGTCGAGGGTGGCGAACGTCACAGAGGCAAGGGAGAGCATGGGGCAGCGTCTCCTTCCTCGTGCAGCGAGCTCGCTGGCGGCGACAATGGCGGTGATGTCGGCGGCGGGGCGGGCAAGCTCGGGACGGGCTAGGGTTTGAGGCGGGGGAAAAAAGGTTGATGCCCGATGGTTTAAGTGGGGCTTGATCGGAGTCCCACTCGGGAACGGCCGCCGCAAAAATCGGCGATGACGGAGGAGTCCGCGTCGGCCGCCACGGCCGATTGGGGCCTCACTGTCGGCCAGCGTTACGGGCTGGGCGCAGCGGTGGTGGCTATCTGCCGCCAAAGGCCAGCTGCTTGCTGCTCTGGTAGCTTTGGCATGCCCCGGGTGGGCTCTTGGCTGTCTATTGCCTGTTCCTTTTTTTATTTTTCTTTTTCTTTTTCCTGAACAATTCCTAACTGAAATTTTGTGTCTGAAACTATCTATAAATAAGCTGAAAATTAAGATTGTCATAGAATTTGCTCCGAAGCTCCGATTGAGGCGATTCAAAGTGCTACGGGTTCTTGTCGGAACCCTCTACGCACCTATGCCTTCCAAACAACTAAAATATACCATTCTAGCAGATGCAAGGTAGAAATCGATCACTCAAGTATAGGTGACAAATGCAAATGCAAGTGAGTTGTTTTGCCAAATCCTTTTCAAACTGAATTTTTGCAATGATGTTCATGATGCAATGACATGTATGCTATGTAGTACCAAATCTAAAATTTGGGATGTAACATGTTATTAACAACAAGATCATATCATTAGGAGAATGGTGTGATGGACATACTCCTATAGATAAGCGTAGCATAAAGATCATGTCATTTCATTAGTTTGTTTGCTATAAGCTTTCTAATACATAGTAACCTAATTCCTTCGACCATGAGATCATGCTAATCACCATCACTGGATGGATACTTTGATGACATAAAACACCACACTATAACTGGGTGGTTATAAAGGTGGCATTGAGTGTTTGGAAAGTATGTGTTGAGGCACATGGATCAAGAGTGGGATTTGTCCATCCATATGATGGATAGATTTAGTCTGGGCCCTCTCTGTGGAATGTCATCCAATTAGCTTCCAAGCATGTGCCTAGATCACAAGGGATCACATATCATGGGAACGAGAAAAGAATACTTATTGGTAACGAGGTTGAACTAGGTATGCAAAGATACCGGCGATCAGACCTCGGATAAGTAAAATATTGTGAGACAAAGGGAAATTGGTATCATATGTAAATGGTTCATTTTGATCGCAAAGTAATCGTAGAAATATGTGGGAACCATATAAATTCAGATTCCTCTATTGGTTATTTATCGGAGAAGTTTCTGGGTCATGTATGTATAATTCACGAACCAAAGGGAGACACACTTAAGGATTCGATGTTGTTTGGTAGATATGGAATGTAAGTAGGGAGACCGAATGTTGTTCGGAGTCTCAGATGGGATCCGGGATATCATGAGGAGATCCAGAATGGTCCAAAGAATAAGATTCATATAAGGAAAGTCCAATTCTGGAGTTCGGGAATTGATGGGGATATGCCTGCCGGGGTATGCCTAGCAAGACGTTTTCGACTGGCCCAGGAACTGGCGAGTGGGCCTGCAAGACGGCGACTGTATCAAGGCCCGGTGTGGATCCAAGCGACTGAAAGCTGAAGGCCCAGGCGAGTAGATAGGCCCAGTCGGATTAGGTGAAACGAGTACCGAAGCCTTAACTGATTCGGTTGAGATATGTAAACCCTAGGGGAGGTGAGTCTATATAAACCTCCCTGCAGGGCGTATAGAGACACGTTCCATCATACACCCAAGCGACTCGCCGCCTAGCCGCCGAGCTCGCCCCATTGTACCACCATCATAATACAATCTAGCAGGAGTAGGCTTTACCCTCCGGGGGGCCGAACCTGGGTAAAACCCTGTGTCTCCGCCCTCATCTCGCACCGCAGATGGCTGGCCGCCCTTGCCCCTCGTTCTACTACTCGCTGCCGATTGCAGCATCTGTCGTGACCATTCCCACGATAGTGGCGCCGGAGCCGGTGGCCGTGATGTTGTCGGCCGCTGCTCGACCTGCCACAAGGTTGTCCATCGGGGTGGAGAACAGTGGTAGGCCATTCGCGTCTCGCTCCCGTGAGGAGACCACTATCCACGGTTGGTCCCTGGGAGGTGTGCGGTTGGGTGGAGGTGGGGCGCCGTTCGCCGTCGACCCTGGTGGGGGCTGGGCGCTTCCTCCTGGCGGCGCGTTCTCGCAGATCGCGGGTCGTTTTTGTCGTCGAAGTTCAGGGCGCGCCCCTGGACGGTGGGGTTCAGGCGCGACCTGATTCGCTGTTGGTGGTAGCGCGACAGCTCCTGTGCCGTCACCTGCTCGAGGCGAAATTTTTCGCGCTCGGCTTGCTCCTTGCGGACTGCCTCCGCCAGCTTCAGGCGGAGTTCTTCGACCTCCGTTGCCATGGCGTTAGGAGGGATCGGGGTGGAGAAGGGATCCTCCGGCGGATCGGTGCCGGTCGCCATATAGGTCGCGGCGTCGCGACCGGTACTGTCGTGGAGATCGGCGGAGTTTTCGGACCCGGAGTCGAAGTCGAAGATCCCAAGGATGGAGGGATCCTCGAAGTCTCCCATGTTGGAGACCTGGGTGATGGAGCCCGCGGGTGAAGCCGAGGTGATGGATCCGGTGAGTGACGTCGGGGTCGCCGAGTCGGCGTCGTCGTTGAGGGCCGCATCTTCTGCGGTCGCGGAGTTTTTAGCCACGTTGCTGTGGGCCGAGTTGTACTCGTAGGCGAGGCAATGGATCGTGCGGACCTGGCTCTCGGAGAGCCGGTCGGGTGGCGGCGACTCGCGGATGCGAGCCGAGTCCTCCGAGGCGATGACGTCGGTGAGGCCGACGAAGAGGCTGATCGTGCCGACCGGCAGGATCACGCTGTGTGTGACTGGTCGCGCCGCCGGGACGTAGCTGCTCGGTAAGATCTGGAGCATCTCGCCGATAGCTATCATGCGGCCGGTGGCGACCATCTCGTTGATGGGCAGATTGGATCTCGCCGCAGAACACCGGCCAGACCGGCCAGGCCCCATGGAAAATAAATTTAATATCGTTGTGGACCAATGGCCCACATATCAGATATTAAACTGATAAGAACAGATACTACAATTGATCTTAGCCAAAAGGCCGAGAAAGGTTTATATCTAAAAATTCGGTGGACGGACGAGTAGCACCGTTCGAGATACTAAACTGATAAGAACAGATATTACAAGGAGGCGGACGACGCGCTCCGCGACCTCAAGAAGGTGCTACTCGTCGCACCGCTACTCGCCGCCCCTGCCGACAAAGAACCCATGCTGGTCTACGTCGTAGCTTCCGAGCGCGTCGTCAGCGCCGTCATGGTCGTCGAACGGCCAGAGGAAGGAAAGCAGCGCCCGGTGCAGCGACCGGTGTACTACATCAGCGAGGTCCTCACCGAGTCGCGCCAGCGGTACCCGCAGTACCAGAAACTGGTATACGCGGTCTTTAGAGCACAGCGGCGCCTACCGCACTACTTCCAGGAGCACCCAATCACGGTCGTCTCCTCAGCATCGTTGCAGGACATCATCCGCAACCGCGAGGCGACCGGGCGAGTCGCCAAGTGGGCCATCGAAATCGGCGTCCACAACATCAAGTACGAGCCACGAAAAGCGATCAAGTCGCAGGCTCTAGCGGACATCATCGCCGATTGGGAAGAGGCCCAGCAGCCAGAAAAGCTGCCATACCTCCACTACTGGAGCCTCCACTTCGACGGCTCCAAGAACGCGGATGGCGTAGGAGCAGGGATCGTGCTGACTTCACCGAAGGGCGACAAGCTCCACTACGTCCTCTACCTCGACTTCACCCCATGCACCAACTACATGGCCGAGTACGAGGCACTCCTCCACGGCATGCGAGCTGCCAAGGAGATGAACGTCAATCGCCTACGCTGCTACGGAGACTCCGACCTCGTCGCTGGGCAAGTCGCTGGCACTTGCGACGCCGTCTCGCCCACCATGGCGGCATACCGCCAAGCAGTAGACAAGCTGGGGGGGACATTTCGCAGGGTACTCCGTCGAGTGGATTGACAGGCGGAAGAACGAGGAGGCTGACTCATTCTCTCACATCGGGTCGGCTCGACTCGCACCACCTGTCGGTGTCTTCCTCGACACGATCACCAAGCCTTCAGTCTCTCCCCCAAGGGAGATCGACATCGGAGTCACGCTACAACTGGAGGCAGCCCTGGTCGCACTCGTCGCCGAGCCAGACGACTGGACCAAGCCGTACGTCGCCTACCTGGAGGCTGGCACCTTGCCGGCAGACGAGACAGATGCCCAGATGATTGCACGCCGATGCAAATCCTTCACCATCATCGATGGCGAGCTCCACAAGCGCAGCGTGACCGGCGTGTTCCAACGCTGCGTCCAACGCGTCGAAGGACACAAGATCCTCCACGACATCCACTCCGGCGACTGCGGCCACCACGCCGGCGCCCGCTCTCTGGTCGCCAAGGCTATGCGGCATGACTTCTACTGGCCCACCGCAAACGCAGACACCGTCGACATTGTCCAGCGGTGCGCCGAGTGCCAGAAGTACGCCAACCAGACGCACGTGCCAAGCTCAGCGCTCAAGACAATCCCCATCACCTGGCCATTCTCCGTGTGGGGTATGGACATGGTAGGCCCCTTCAAAAAGGCCCCCTCTGGCTACACCCACCTCCTGGTCACGGTCGAAAAATTCACAAAGTGGGTGCAGGCCAAACCAGTCCGGAAATGTGACGGGAAGACCGCCACTAAATTCTTACGCGAGATCATATATCGCTACGGGTTCCCAAACAGCATCATCACGGACAACGGCACCAACTTCCCCAAAGGAGCCATGGCCGAGTTCTGCGAGGAACACCACATCCGGCTCGACCTCGCGTCAGTCGCCCACCCGGAATCCAACAGCCAGGCGGAACGGGCCAACCAGAGCATTCTCCACGGCCTAAAGCCACGGCTCCAAGTACCACTCGAGCGCACCGCCGAATGCTGGGTCGAGGAGCTACCCTCCGTCATCTGGGGCATCCGCACCTCGGTCAACAGGTCGACAGGGTTCATCCCCTTCTTCATGGTGTACGTCGTCGAGGCAGTCATGCCCACCGACCTCGAGCACGACTCGCCAAGGGTCGTCCACTACACGGAGGCTGCGAACGAACTCGCCCGTCAGGATGGATTCGATCAACTCGACGAGGCACGTGACCTCGCTCGATCACGCACCGCCATCTACTAGCAAGGACTCCGCTGCTACCACAGCCGACGGGTGAAAACTCGCACCTTCCAAGAAGGCGACCTGGTGCTGCGCCTCATCCAGGACAAGAAGGGCATGCACAAGCTCTCCCCTCCGTGGGAGGGACCATTCGCCATCGGGCGAGTACTCGGCAACGACGCCTACTACCTCATCGACGTCCGCGGGGATGGCAAACTCGACGTCAAGCGACCGTGGAATGTAAACCTCCTACGGAAGTTCTACTCCTAGAACCCCACATATGTACCCTCCAGTCGCTATGAAATAAAAAGAATTGGTTACCGCAAATTGCGCCTACTCTCCGTGTCTTGTGCCACTACTTTTCGTAATAACAGCCAAGCTAATCTGAAGTCAACCTTTGGTACAGCGATCGGCATGGCCAAGTAGTGTGTTACAAGGGCACTGGGTCACCTCAGGTATTGCAACGTCCACGAAAAACGCCTACCCGGAGCCCCATTGAGTCGCTTAGTTCATCGGCTCTACGAGCCAACACAACTGCCTTCGCTTCTCACAGTGACCATGATCCTCTGCATCCTCGACATAGCGACTCGAACATCCAAGTACCACGCTCGGGGACTGACGACCAGTTCAGCACGAGCGTCTAGGGAAAACGCCAAGTATGAGAGCATTCCGGGACTCCATGCGACCATCGACGGGTCAGCAGAGTGATGCGCTAACCCTAACGCGCCAAGTCCTCACCCACCCTCGAGTCGCGCCTAGACCAGCCAAGTACCACGCTCGGGGACTCGGCCACCCGACCTCGTTCGCGCAAGGGAAAACGGTGAAGTACAGAGCACTCATGGGAGTCGCCTTGCGACTGGCTCTCCGAGTTCGGGCGAGTCGACCCCAATAAACAAAACATTCAAAATAGCAAACACATAACAAACGAGGTAAACCACATAAAAAAGGGCGGACGCGTTCGGGGACTCGTTCAAACCTCAATCAGGAACACACGACAATTCACAAAACAACACGATATTCCATTAATAGCATGTCGCAAGCGTTACAAAATACAAAGTATGCCCAACGGCAGCACTATTACTAACGCCCCAGGGCACAATATTCTACTTTGCAGGCTTCGATGACGACTCGCCACCACCCTTGCGATTGCGAATGAAGGGAGTGTACGGGTTTGACGGGTATGTCGTCAGCTCACCCGCCATCGCTGCACGGAAGGGTTGCTCGATCTTGAAGTCCCGGTGCTGCGGCTCAGGGTCGTTGGGCGCGACGACCGTCTCCTGATAAGGAACGAGGTCGCCCATCGCCCAAACACGCTCGGAGTATACCGCGGCGTGGTCCGTCAGCTTCAGCACCTCAGAGATCTCCACCGAGCCGGTCGACGACGGGTAGCCACTCGTCACATCGTCCAGATCGAAGTCCTCCGGGAAGTGAGCGAGCCCATGGCTAAGCGCCGTCGCCGCTCCGCGTTGGAACGCCGATCGCGTCATGAATTCGACGACCGACGGCGCCTTCTCCAAGTATCGCCACACCTCGACGAGGTCGTTGGGAATCACCTCCGTGGGTGACATTTCCTGGAGATATGCCCGTATGCACGTCGCTGACAACGCGGCCGAGTCGACCAGCGTGGCCACACATTGCCGTGCGTCGAACGAACTCGCCTCTTCCGCGCTGTCAATGATTCGACCCGCGGACAGAAAGAGACAGTGAGTACATCAAATATTACACAATACAAACGTTACAGGCAAAGGAAGGCACACTCACCAATCAGGGGACGGGAGAGATCCGTGATGAAGCTCTGAAGAGAAGTGTAGTCATCTTGAAGCCCAGCAACAAGGGCGTCGGAGACCTTACGCTCCTCAGCGGCGGCTGTAACGGTAGCCTTGGCTCGCCCATCCGCCGAAGTTGCCTCCTCCTTCGCCTCCTTCAGCTCGCGCTCAAGGTCGGCGATCCGCTTATCGGCCGAGCTCAGCGCAGTCTGAGCTGCCGCCAACTCACTCGCTAGGATAAGGCCCTGGCGGACCTCCTCCACCTTCACAGCAGTCGTCCCTTGTTCGCCTCTTGGAAGATGGCAAGTTCTTCCTCCGCACGACGCTTCGCAGCAAGCCGGTCAGCTGACTCGCGCTGCAAACCCTAAACACAAGCCAAACAGTCAGCAACATCGAAAATCCTAAGTTCCCACCCGCTGAAATTCAGCGAGTGTGCACTCGGGGACTGGCAATCGAAAATCTAAGTGCCCACCCGCTGAAATTCAGCGAGTGCGCACTGGGGGATTGGCAATCGAAAATCCTAAGTGCCCACCCGCTGAAATTCAGCGAGTGCGCACTCGGGGACTGGCAATCAAAAATCCTAAATGCCCACCCGCTGAAATTCAGCGAGTGCGCACTCGGGGACAGGCAATCGAAAATCTTAAGTGCCTACCCGCTGAAATTCAGCGAGGGCGCACTCGGGGACTAGCAATCGAAAATCCTAAGTGCCCACCCGCTGAAATTCAGCGAGCGCGCACTCGGGGACTGGACGCGAGAATTAAAAACAAGACATTAAAAGAATCAGACCACTGCAACACAGCGGCCTGATCCTCGGGGACCGGACATACCTGGATGGCTGCGCCCAGCATGCCATGAAGCTGCAGTGCATCCACAGAGGTTAGAAGGGCCGGAGTGTGCCCACGCCGCTGCTCGACCTCCGTCTCGGCGACTCCGGGTGCGCGACTCGACGGTGTGGTACCACTCGCCGTGGCCGCTCTATCCACGAAGCGCGGGAAGGTCGCGATGGACGCGCCGACACCAAAAGAGGCTGGCTCGGCCTCCCGTCGCGAAGGAGCACCCTCCTTGATTTCCAAGGCCATCACCTCTGCAGGATAGCTTGGGGCCACCTCGTGTCGTCAGACACCGTGACGAACTTGTCGCTCTTGGCCTTCTTGGCACCATCTGTGGGGGCAGCGACCTCGTCAGCCTTCCTCTTCCGAGAGGGGTCCTCCTCCGCGACGACTGGCGGCACCTTGGCCACAGACGGGTGGCCTATCTACTTAGCTCTGGTCCTACAAATTGATCGCGTGAGAAAAATAATCCGAGTACAATGAAAGACAAAGATAGGTGAGCAAAACTCACTTGGCGACTGGAATGAAGCGTAGCCCCGTGCGGATGCCGGCCGGCTTCTCCAGTTCGGGGCCCAGTCGGCGACTGAGGCCCATCTCCAGGACATCGCGTGCCCAAGACACAGACGGTTTCTTTGTTGTCGAGGTTGCGGCTGGAGCTTCCGAAACATTTTCGGAAGGAGCATCCTTGGGCGGCGAAGCTACCGCGACTGGAGCGGCCCCCGACCCAGAGACTAGGGCGAACGGTGGAGGCATCGAGGCCAGAGGCACCTCGGTCAGGATGGTGGTGATATCCCGCGTCGTCGCCATATGTGGAGCTTCACCCCTGCCCAGGCTGCTGGCATCGGAGCTGCTTGGCGAATGAGGCGGAGACGCCTGTTTCGCTGGCTTCGCCTTCTTCTTTGGAGGGGCCTTCACCTCCTCCTCCTTCTTCTTCTTCTTCTTCTTCTTCTTCTTCGATGGAGTGGCCTCGCGATGCGAGGTGTGCTCGGGGAGCTCGTCGTCGTCATCGTCATGACGCTCGAGGCTTTTGCTCGCTTCGAGCTCACGCTGCCGCTGTCCGCGTGTTTTCTGGACCAGCGGGGCGACCTCTTCCTCGGATTCGTCGTCGTCGCCGCTCCCGTCACTCTCGACGCCTCCCCTTGTTGTAGGCGATTCGCCCACCTCCTGGACGGACAAGCTCGAATTCTCGTCGTCCTCGGGCGGAAGCCACCCTTCCACCACTTGAAATAGCTGCAATAAGCATAAACAACATCAGCATGACCGCGACTGCATTTAACTGCGTCTGCGAATGACAAAAAGATGACTTACCGTTGGGGCTGGATGCTCATGTGTGAGGCGACCCCAGCCTTCGCGTCGAGGTACGCCGCCTGGGTGATCTTCTTCAGCGCCAGGAGGTAGTCCTCGAGTTGCCACTCGACGAGGCAGGACTTCGTCGAGTCCTCCCGGCCCACGTACTCGTACATGTAGTGGTCGCGGCGGGCCAGGGGGACGAGTCGCTACTCGAGCCAGCAGTTGTACAAATTGATGGGCTGGATACCCCTCTTCTTCAGGCCACGGATGGTCTGAAGCATTTCATCCACAACCATCCGCTGGTCTGTTGGAAGCTTGCCGACTTGGAGTCGGCGTGGTTCAGGCCGGTCGGCGGAGTATCTTGGGATCGCCACCTTGCCGTCTGGAGTCGCCTCGGTTACATAGAACCAAGACTTTTTCCATTCACTCGCCGCCTTGGCGGGTAGCATCAGATCAAAGAAGGAAGCCTTCGATTTCAGCTAAAACGTCAGGCCACCCGCGGCAAGCATTGGGCCGCCCGCTTCCTCGCGACTGATCCGCCCATGGAATAGATCTTGCCACAGGGGAAAGTAGGGCCTGCAGCCCAGATAGCACTCGCAGAACACCACGAAAATGGCGAGTTGTTCGATGCTGTGCGGGCCCAGGTCCGACGGTTGGATCCCGTAGAAGGCGCAGAAGCGCCGGAAGAAAAGAGATGTTGGGAATCCCAGCCCCCGCTCTAGGTGGCTGGTGAACAAGCGGGCCCGGGGTCACCTCTCTGGCCGCAGGGATGCGCCACCTGCCGGCGCGCAGGATCCCGGCCTCCTCGAAGGACGCCAGTTGCGCCCTCGTGCACTTGGACCTGCCCCATGGTTCGGTGGAGGGAGCCATTGGTGGAAGGGTTCGTGGGGGTCGGAAGATTTCGGCTCGGCTGGATCGCGATGCGGGGGAAAACGAAGGTGCGCGCAATCGGAGGAAATGACAAGGAGGTGGTTCTCCGATCGCCTACCATTCCCTTTATATAGCGGTTGTTACCCGCCAAATCAGGGAGCCGTTACTACGCGGTGATTACGCCAAAAGTTACCGTTGGATTACCCCAACGGCTAGTTTGACTGCGTTTTGACGGTCCAACTTCAGCCACTCGGCTCGCCGACCCGATCACTACAAACAGTGACTAAATATTTCGCCGATCCAATCGCCAAAGCTGCGACCAGAATGACTAGTTTCCTCCTTTATTCAGGAGCCCGCCACCGATTCGACTGGATGTCCGCGTTGAAAGTCGTATACTCCGACTGCCAGCGACCACCTGGGCCCAATCGACGACGGCCTCGGGGAATACTAATGGGGATATGCCTGCCAGGGTATGCCCGGCAAGACGTTTCCGACTGGCCTAGGAACTGGCGAGTGGGCCTGCAAGACGGCGACTGGATCAAGGCCCGGTGTGGATCCAAGCGACTGGAAGTTGAAGGCCCAAGCGAGTAGATAGGCCCAGTCGGATTAGGTTAAACGAGTACCGAAGCCTTAATTGATTCGGTTGAGATATGTAAACCCTAGGGGAGGTGAGTCTATATAAACCTACCTGCAGGGAGTATAGAGACACGTTCCATCATACACCCAAGCGACTCGCCGCCTAGCCGCCGAGCTCGCCCCATTGTACCACCATCATAATACAATCTAGTAGGAGTAGGTCTTTACCCTCCGGGGGGCTGAACCTAGGTAAAACCCTGTGTCTCCGCCCTCATCTCGCACCGCAGATGGCTGGCCGCCTGCCCTCGTTTCTACTACTGCCGACAAAGATTCTGCCGTGACCATTCCCACGACAGGAATGATTCTGGTGTTTTCACCGGAATAATCTAGAAGGGTCTAGAAGTTTCACCGGACCAGAAGGGGAAGGGTGCATGAATGTGTCATGACTAAGTGGAATCGTTGCATCATGTCCTAGGTCAAAGGGCTATGCAAATAAAGAGTAAATCAAACTCCAAAATTAAAAGTCAACATGCAAGTTTGAAAAGTCAAACTGGGACAATCTTTCCTGGTGGAGGAAGAAGAGAATCCTTCTCTCCCTCCACCACAAACCTAGAAGGAGAGGGAGTTGGGGTAGGATTAAAACTCTCCTCTCCCTAGTTGCCCCTCCCTCTCATAAATAGAGGGGAGGAGGCTGCCCCTCCACACACCACCACCACCACCCAAGCCCGCACCGCCGCCGCCTGCCACCGCAGAGGAAACCCTCCTCCTCTCTGGCTTCTAAAACCTAGATCGCCGGGGAAACCCTAATACTCCACCATAACCAGCTCCGGCTTAGGCGAAGCCCTGCGGGATCTACCCTCTACTTCTGACACCATGCCATCGTGCTACCGGAATCGCGAGGAGAGAACTACAACCTCCGCTGCCTGCTAGACCGAGGGAGAGGAAGGTATTCATCAATTACCGAACGTGTGACCGACTGTGGAAGCGCTGTCGGAACGCAGCGCCGGAAGGATTGTCTACGCGATCTTGAGATCGGCAAGTGTACGACTACATCACCCACGAGAATCTGCTCTGGTTAAGTGCTTTGGAATCTTCGAGGGTGAGTACTCTAATCGACTCGTTGCTACAATCTAGTAGATAGATCTTGTCTTCTGTGTGTTCATGCGGAAGAATTTTTTTTGTTTTCCATGCTACGAACCCCTACAGTATCTAGCTTGTCCTTCATGGTATAGAAAAACATAAATGCATAGGACACCTTCAAAGTTCATAAGGGTGACTAGATACAAATAATTTAAGAACAAGCAATATCATAGCTATGAATCAATCAACAAGTTTTGGGACAATGCACATTGAACTAAGAATGACAACTATGCTCTCTTAATTGGTGCATAAAGATATAAGATGGAGACTCAACATAAATGTAAAAAGAAAGGCCCTTCATAGAGGGAAGTAGGGATTTCAAGTTTCATAAAGAGCTTCCAAAAATTATGGCACTTTTTAGCTTTCAGCTATCATTTCCCCTATCATAAGCATCTTGAAGTGATTAAGGTTAAAGGGAGGCAAATATGAGTTATATTCTTGAAAGATCATAAGTTTAATGTCTCATGCCCCTTGAGTACAAGTACAAGACCTCATGCTACTCAACTTTTTTAACAAGCAAGTTCTTGTCATTGTAAGTATTTGTGTATCATAGAGAACCGCCAACGGGTTACCCCTTTCCCCATTACACAAGAGCTATCATATATCAAAATGACAAGGCAACAGACAATGAGCATCTCAGCGATCTTTTTATTTTATATTTTCATAGGTTTTTATTGAGGATACTTCACAGAATGCTCATTATGTTTATGCTACAAGTTTCCTCCATGATTAGGCATGGCTTAGGCTAGCCGGCCAGGCGTTTCTCTAACACATATACATACTCCATGTACTTATAAGTTCCCATCTTATTTCACACCGTCGTCATCCATAAACAAAAGAACATGATATCAACTGAATAAATAAGTGCAATGTCGAAAGAGGACCCCATGAAAACATGGTTTTGCTAACTCCCAACTTATAATTTGCAATCACACAAGCATAATAATATTGTCACAATGGTTCAAGTTTATTAAGTGCAAGAAATAAAGTGTGCCATCAAGTTTGTGAGAGCTTTAATCACTAATTTTCACATAACAAAAGTTTAATTTGGAAGATAGATAAAAACATGAATATATTTGGAATGGTGTAACACACAATGCATAGGAGTTTATAGTGGAATCTTTGGAATTACTTGGTTTCTTGGGAGTTGGATGCACGAGTAGAGCTCATACTCAGTACAAGTGGAGGCTAGCAAAAGACTAGGAGCGACGAACTAAGAGAGCAATAATGGCCATAATCATGCAGAGCGACAAAATATTATTAATTAAAGCATCAAGTGATATCACAAGTCAAAAACTAAATTATCATAGAGGATAAGGTGACTGGTTCATAGTCTTAACATGGTGGAAGTATGTGCCAAGTCAACCCGAATAAAACATCAAAGGATAATAACACAATATTATGTTTTTGTATGCCAAAACAACGCATGATTCTTTCAAGGCACATTAAGAAATCTCAATTGTTTGGAACAAGTAATTCTACAACGATAATCACTAACCATATGGTCAAAGCAACATCTAACATGACATGATAAAGTCTAATCCATAGTCAAAACAAGCTTCCTTTTGTACCACTATAAGCATGGAGCTTCCTACTCTTTTCCAACACCAATCAACATTTGAAACAACATAAGAATGCAGGGGTCCAACTAATTTATTCGGCAAACCAAACAAAATAAAACTAAAAACAAAAACAAAGACGCTCCAAGAACAACACAGCAGTGCATAAAGCAATAAAAATAAAGTGTCTAGAAAGAAAACCTAAGATTTTTATTGATGAAGAAGGGGATGCCTCGGGCAACCCCAAGCTTTGACGCTTGTACCTCTCCAATATTTCTTGGGGTGACACGGGTGGCATACCCAAGCTTGAGCTTTTGTCCAATCTTCATCTCATCACATCATTCTTCCCCTATACTTGAAAATTTACTTCGTATGAAACTTCACCCAATCTTCATTAGCAACATTAGTGTATTCAAAATAATAAGCCTTTTGGGTTTAGTTTTAACACAAATAAAACTTTCATTAAAACACAAGCTACTGTAGCAATTTCTTTTAAAAGCTCAAGTGATCAAAGAGAACTCAAAAGAAACCGATTAAGAGGCAAATGCAAATAATGGCAGAAATATGTCAGAACAGACCAGCAGCTAAAAACCGATTTTTTCGAAACAGAAATCAGGACACCAACTTCCCCAAATCTCACTTCTCTCTCATTAGAGGTTATTATTGGCACAAAAACCACACAAAAAGGATACATAGAGGTTATTACAGAGGAAATTACTTCCAATACTCAATAAAAGAAAACTTACTAAAATAAAAATAATTTGGGTTATCTCCCAATAGTACTTCTCTATAACGCCTTTAAGCTAGGCATATGAAGCAAGAATCAAGTATTTTCGAATGAAGAAGCATTAAGATCAATACCAAAAATTTATTCAACGAGGCAAGGTATCTCATCCAAATAAGTTCTAGAGGATCCTCTCTCAATACTCTTGGGTTCACTATTTTCATCAAAAGGGTTTTTAGGAACAATCCAATCAAAATTCTTTTCTAAGGCTTCATGCATTCCTACAAGTTTAAAAGGTATTGGTATTTTAGCTTCCTCTCCATTTTTGAGTTTGGTTTTGTCCAACTTTTTTAGTGTTCCCATAACATCTACACATGAGCCTAACATATTAAAACGATCAAAGACCTTTTTAGCTTCTTTAGCAACATCATTGAATTATTTTAGCAAAGTTTCCAAAATAAAATCTCTCTTTTCAGTATCCTCAATATATTTAAGTTTAAGAAACATTACTTGCATCATGGGGTTAAGGTTAACAAACCTAGCCTGCAACATGTGAACTAAAGAAGCTGCAACAATTTCATAATTTGGAGCAAGTCCTGCTAAGGATCTATCGTAAATATCCTCATGCTTGCTAACATGATTAAAGAATTTTTCAATATTATCTTTCCCAATTATAGAGCCACTACCTATTGAAAGGTCTTTCAGGGTGAACTTAGGGATAAACATGGTGAGATACGAAGAGGGTAACAACTAATGAAAGAACTATTTTTTTGTGTTTTTGATAAAGAGAAACAAACTACTACAACTGATGTTTTTTGTATTTTTGAAAAAATAAACAAGAAAAACAAAGCAAAAGAAACTAAGCAAAACAAAAACAAAGTAAAGAGATTGGTTGTGCGAGACTCCCCTTGCGAGAATCTTCTTTCTCCTTGAAAAGTGATTGACGATGAGGAAGAGATTGAAGCTGTCCTTAACTCCCCGGCAATGGCGCCAGAAAAGTGATTGATGGAAAAGTGCTTGATGGATCAGATATGTAGAGCTCGTTGGGAACCCAAGAGGAAGGTATGATCAGCACAACAACAAGTTTCCCTAAGTTATGAAACCAAGGTTATTGAACCAGCAGGAGTAAGAAAACAACTCCAAGGTGTTTCTAGCAACTTGGAACCTGCACAACACAAACTCAGTACTTTGCCCCAACTTAAAGTGAGGTTGTTAATCTCACCGGTTTGCTGAAAACAAAGGATTAAACATATAGTGTGGAAGATAGTAATTTCTTGTAGAAAGTAAATTGTAAACAATAACAGTAGATGGAATATCAGTGATGAAGGAATGGACCGGGGTCGACAGTTCACTAGACGTGTTTCTCCTTAAGATAAATAGCATGTTGGGTGAATTACAGCGGGGCAATTGACAGATTGAAAATGCATAAATATGCATGTACAAGTCATGAAGATTTATATGAGATTCATTTCGGCAGTACAACATAATACATAGACCGTAATCCAACTACATATATGACTAATAATCCACCTTTAGGTTATCATCCGAACCCCTTCCAGTATTAAGTTGCAAGCAACAGATAAATCCAGTAAGCAAAGTGTGTAAAGTAAACAATACGATTTCCCCATGGACAAAGGATTGTTGTTTTATCCTTAGTAGCAACAACACATCTACAACTTTAGAAGTTTCTATCACTCTCCCAGATAACTAGAGGCATGAACCTACTATCGAGCATAAATACTCCCTCTTGGAGTTACAGGCATTTACTTGTCCAATATAGCTACTAGCACGGAGAGCATGCAAGATCAAAAATAACATAGACATGATAGAATCAATAATCAATCTGACATAGTACTCAATATCCATCGGATCCCTGCAAACACAACATGTAGGATTACAAAAAGATGATCTTGATCATGAACGGAGCTCATAAGATCTAAACATGATAGCACAAAAGAGGAGAACCAACCATCTAGCTACTGTATGGACCCATAGTCCAAGGGTGAACTACTCACGCATCACTCAGGAGGCTGGCATGGTGATGAAGAAGGTCTCTGGGATGATCTCTCCCATCTGACAGGGAGCGAGGAAGAGCTTCGGATCCCCTCGATCTAGGGATGGATATGGCAGCGGCTACAGACTCTTTCGTGGATTTCTGATTGGGTTCTTAGGGTTTCTTCATCGGGGTGCTTAAATAGGCAAAGGGGCAAGGTTGGTGGGCGCCCGAGGGGCCCATACCTTGGGGTGGCCCGCCCTAGGGGGTGGCCGCGCCAGCCCTAGGTGTGGCCACCTCGTGGCCCCACTTAGGCTGCCCTTCGGTATCCGTGTCGTGTCCGGTAAAATATTTACTTTGGCTTTTGTCCCGTCCAATTCCGAGAATATTTCCTTAATAGATTTTCTGAAACCAAAAACATTAGAAAACAGGCAACTGGCACTACGGCATATTATCAATAGGTTAGTTCCAGAAAATGTATAAAAATACCTCAAAGTGTAAACAAAACATAATAAAGTTGATATAAAACAAGCATGGCGCATCAAAAATTATAGATACGTTTACGATGTATCATCGACGTGCATTCTGAAGAGGACTCGCTCGCCATCGCCCGGTGTAGGAATGACATCTCCAGCTCCGCTCTGCCACATGCCGACGACGAGTGATACATTGGAAACGTATCTATAATTTTTTATGCTCCATGATTGTTTTGTATCTACTTTGCTTTGCTTGTCTACACTTTGAGGTGCTTTTTACATGTTTTCTGGTACTAACCTATTAACAAGTTGCAACAATGCCAGATGCCTATTTTCTGCTATTTTCGGTTTCAGAAAAGTTAGTAAAGAAATATTCTCAGAATTGGACGGGACAAACGTCAAAGTCAATTATTTTCTGTGGGGAACAAGAAGTCTAGAGGAGAGGCGGGAGGGGCGACCATGGGGCGGACCCACCCGAGCGTGGGTGGGCCCACACAGCAAGGGTTTGCCACCCCTGGCCACCGCCTCGGTCTCCCCCTTCACCTATAAGAAGCCCCCGATGTAGAAACCCTGAGTACCCGATCAAATATCCACGAAACCGTCTGCAGCCGCCGCCACCATAGTCCCTAGATCGGGGTGTGGATCTGAAGTTCTTCCCGGCACCCTGTCGGAGGGGAGATCATCCCGGAGGCCTTCTCTCCGGTATGATGCATGAGTAGTTCCACCTTGGACTATGGGTCCATGTAGTAGCTATATGGTTGTATCTCCTCCTTTGTGCTTTCATGTATAGATCTTGTGAGCTCCGTTCATGATCAAGATCTAATCTATTTGTAATCATGCATGTTGTGTTTGTAGGGATCTGATGGATATTGAGATTATTATGTTGGTTTGATTAATGGTTTTGTCTTTATGATTCTATCATGTCTGCGTTGTTTGTGATCTTGCATGCTCTCCGTTTCTAGTAGCTATCTTGGCCAAGTAGTTGCTAGTGACTCCAAGAGGGAGTATTTATGCTCGATAGTGGGTTCATGCCTCTAGTTTCCAAGGGAAGTTACAGAAATATCTTCAGTTGTAGATGTGTTGTAGCTACTAGGGAGAAAACAACGGTCTCATGTTCATGGAACATGTGGACTGTTTACCTTACACACTTTGCTTAAAGCAGTTGTTTGTTTCTTGCAACGTAATACTAGAGGGGGTTCGGATGATAACCTGAAGGTGGACTTCTAGTCATAGATGCAGTTGGATGGCGGTCTATGTATCTTGTTGTATTGCCCAATAGAATGTCATAGGATCTTTCTGACTAGTAATTGCATTATTATTCCTTGCTCAGTTCCTATCAATTGCCCCGTTGTAATTTGTTTACCCTCCATGCCATGTTGTTTATCTAAGGAGAGCACCTCTAGTGAACTATGGACCCCGGTCCAATCTTTACCATTGATACATCTTCCACTGTTACTTGTTTACTTGCTGCAAACCATTACCTTCCACACCATACGTTTAATCCTTTGTTACAGCAAACCTGTGAGCTTGACAACCTCACTGTTCATTGGGGCAAAGTCGTGAGTTTGTGTTGTGCAGGTCTCCGCGTTGCTTGCAACACCTGTGTGACGTTTCCTTCCTCCTTCTGGTTCGATAACCTGGGTCTCAACTGAGGGAAAACTTGCTGCTTGCTGCTTCACACCTTTGTCTTGGGGTTCCCAACAGGCTGTGCGTAGACAGTCGTCAACGAGGTAGCCCTCTTCCTCCATAGGTTGGAGCTCTGCGTTGTCCATGGCTCTTGGGACCCAGAGGCCCTGCAGCTTCCTTCAATTCGCCACCGCCGTGCCTGTTGCCGTTGCCGCTCTGGAGCTTTATGACGGTTCCATCTCACCGGACAGGGCTAAAAACTGGTTGTGCTAAGGTTTTTTTGGGTGTGCAGATGAGGGAAGATGAGTAGTGCTCGAGGAGTACAAGGAGGCAATGTAGAACAGTGAGAAATAAATCTGGGAGATAGAGATCTCTACTTTTTTAACCTTTGTGCTAAGATTCACACTGATCAACATGATTTACGCCACGCGTATAGGAGAGAGATGGGTAGCTTCCTGATAGCTGTGAGATTCTACACATTTTTGATGGTTTCTATCAATGGTTTTCGTTTGGATTTGATGGTTTTCTAGCTTTCGGTAGCAAAGAACTTGGTTTTTAATATGTATTTCAGGTTCTGAACATCACCAGAGGGATTTAACAGCAAAAACACAATATTCAGACGAAACAAGCAAGTCTCTTTTTGGAAGCAATCGAGGGGAATTCACTACAACTTTAACGAGCAACTATACAACGAGAATATTTTTCCAGCCATATAGTTCCCTCCTTATAGTTGACAATTCCTTCGTCTTATTAAAAGGGACAACTTTCGTCAAGAGGCCAAGGTCGAAAAAAGAACACACGAGCCGCCATCCCATCCAGAAGAGAGAAATAAAAGATCCAGAGAAGAAGGATAAGACGTTCTTCATCTTGCTCCATGATCTTTGATCGCCCAGCCACCACACCTCCATAGCCATTACTTGTACTTGATAGAGAGAGAGATATCCACCTTGCAAGACTAGGGTTTGAGATTGTTCTTCCCATCTTGAATTGTGTTGGATTTATTTCTATTTCTTATTATGGATCTCCATGGTAATATCAAGAGGAACTCCCTTTATTTAATTATATCGATGATGCTTTCTTCTCTCATGTGTGAGTAAGTTACCTTGGACGTGGGAGATGTAGGTTATTGGTGAGATGTGATGTGCCTATATAATTTCCATCAAGTTTGTGGTTGATTTTAATTACTATATTATGTGTGCTTGACTATCTGTGGGATGCTTAATGCCTGTTGTCCAATTAAGGGTCCAGACAACATGATTCTTTGTTCTACATAGATAGAATCTTGTTTACTAGCATATCGGCGACCCTCGAGTGACACGGGGATATCAATGGGAAACTAGTTTGACTCGAGTATAACGAGGAACCACCAAGATTATTGCATTAGTCCATTCCAAGGAGCTTAATTTCTAAGCAACCTGAAGGATCTTAATTGTCTAGTGACTGACCATGGTTGTGGTAAACATGCTAGTAGGATTATTGAAGTTGGGATGAAATCTACCAAGAGTAGTTCCAGATAATTCCTCACTTAAGTGAAATGATATGGTTCTTGCACTTGATCTCCATCATGTGCATCATGGCATGATCACTATCATACCTCTATGTGTAAGGCCAAGGTGTATGGAACTTACACTTTATGTGTGTTGTAAGAGTATCAACTTATACATCTACTTACAACATCACCATATCATGACACTAGCCCAGCAACAATCTAAACTAGACGCCTCTAATTTATCCATTGCAAGTTTTACGTGGCTTAGGGCTTTCGAAGATAGAACCATTCTTAGCTACAAACATGAACCACAACGAGGATAACCAAATTGTTGACAAATCGTTGCAAATAAGATATTTACTATAGTAGGAGAGACAGACACCCGCTAGCCACTTATGCAAAACTAGTTGCATGTCAAGCATGGAACATGTCTCATGTGCGAGGACATGTAAAGTTTGTCCGGGACGCTTCATCCCACTATGCCACCAATATCCAAAGTATAACTAAGAAGCAATAATATGATCATCATCGCGCACATACTCATATGTGTACTACCCGTGCAAAGCATATATGCATAGATCCGGCTCTGATACCACTGTAGGGTTCGCAACTTAGAAAACAAAAAATTTCCTACGATGGGAACTAAGTACCAAGATCTATCTACTAGATACAAGCAAAGAGTGGATATACATCCATATAATACATACCCTCGAAGACCGAATAGCGTTAACGAGGTTGTACTCATGGATGATGTAGTCGAACGCTTGTCGATCTCAAGATCGTGATGAAGTCCATCTGGTCCAGCCGGTCCAGCACCATCACGTCTAGCACCGCAAAGCAGTGGTGCATCCGTGATCGCACACACGTCCGGGTACCCCGACAACCTCCACGCCCTCGCTCCACCGAAGTAGCGGAATCAACAAATCCTTCTAGAAAAACCCACTAGGAACATGTATCTCGCTGATCCGAGACCATGGGGAAATTCTAAAGGGGGGAGAGAGATCCTTCGCGAGGAGGTGTACTTTGAGAGGAGAGGGGGGCCTTTTATAGGGAGAGGGGGAACCCCAAGGGGAATGGCGCCCAGCCATGGTGCTGCCCCCACCTCTTCCACATTCATGTGGGTGGAGCTCCCACTCAAAATGAAAAGCCTCCACTCCCATAAAAGATCCTCCACTCAAAAATCCACTCACATGCATTAAATTTCCACCAAATTTAATGCAAGCTCTCATTTAAATAAAACTCTTTTATTTATTTATTCAGAATTTTGTTAATTACTTTAATTAACAAACATTCACATAAAAACCCTTGCTAGTATTCAATTTCACATGCAGAACCAGTTTTAGCAATTTCAACCGAAACAGTTTCGGTGTCTAGTGAAATAAATTCCTACGCTTTCCTTTTTCTTTATCTGGCATATTATTTGCTCCAAATGGTGTCGGTATCCCTTAAGTGTGTCACCCTATGGTTCGCAAATAATTTAGACATGATCGAGACCCCTCTCCGATCAATAATCAGCAGCGGGACCTAGAGATCCGTACTGACTCCCACATATTCAACGATGACTTCTGTGATCGTGTGAACCTTATACGCATGTAACTCAATTCCTTTGTCTCGCGATATATTACATGTCCGATATTCGATCATCGGTATCTCCATACTTAGTTTGATCTCGTTACCAACATGTACTCTTTTCTTGTTCCCGTGATATAACATTCTAGTGATCAAATCACTTGCTTGGAAGCTAATTAATGTGATATCACCGAGAGGGCCCAGAGTATATCTCTCCGTCATCGGGATGGACAAATTCCACTCTTGATCCATGAGCCTCAACATAAAACCTTCATAGCACTGAACCCATCTTTATAGTCACCCTGTTACGGTGTGATGTTTGATGTTATCAAGATACTCTTCCGGTGTTAGTGATTGACATGATCTCATGGTCTAAGTACTAAGATTACTTCGTATGATGTTATAGCAATATAAACACAATGACCCTGATCGTAATGCTATACTTAGGATGAATGTTCATCACATCATTCCAACAATGTTGTGACCTCGTTATTAACAACATCCAATGTCCATGATCAGGAAACCTTTGATCATCTTGTTAATCAATGAGCTAGTTTATAAGAGAGGCATAACTAGGAACTTCCTTTTGTTTATTAAACACACATGTAGTAATGTTTCCGTATTAATACAATTAAAGCATGCAAAATAAACATTTATCATAAATAAGGAATACGATAATAACCACTTTATTATTGCCTCTCGGGCATATTCCCTTCATCGACATCTTAACTTCGAAACTAGCTACAAACGATCTATGAACTTGCAGCCATCACTTCCTCGCAACGCTTATGCCCCCTCAAGTCTCGTGCGGGCATTGAAACGGTGTTTTTGTTCCATAAAGAACGGACCCACCAATGGTCGTGCTGACAGGATGTTTGTCAGTGACAAGACATGGTCTGAAAAAGTTATCAGAAAGCACGACACTGTTTAAATCCGGATGATGTTTTGAAATGAGCTGGAAAATGACTAAAGTCAAGAAGACATATCCGAATCAGATAAGACTCAGAATCCTACTCAACTGGATGAAGTTTCCGGGAACCCTTCAGGACAAAGAAACCATCAAGCTAGACGATTTATCCGACTTTGGATCTTGGAGACTTCCGGGGGCTACTGTTGGGGATATACTTTCCGTTTATACCCACAGGACTCGCTGACCAGGGTGGCCCACAAATGGGTTAGAACTTTGCTTCACAGGTGGCCTAGTCAGAGAAATAGGAGGAGTAACTGTGGTGACCCATCATACCACTACATGTTGTAGTATACTATAGTCATGCACATAACACTCACGGAACACCATTTCACAAATATTACATCCTCATAGTGGTACAACAGAAACAAAGCGGGTCCACAAACATACATTATTATTATTACATCCATAAATTACACAACGAATTCGAGATCCTTTTAGGTCCATAGAGGTATCCTGATGACTCAGGGCTAAACTATAATAACTCTGATAACAAGATAAAGGAGCAAACTAAACTTTAAGCTTTATACGAGATTAATATATATATAGGATAGAGATCTATGCTACTGGACTTGATCACTATATATGATACATCTACGCTTTAGATATTTCGGTCTCCATTCCATAGATGCTTTCATAATTATCCCCACTTCCGGATACTTCTGCTTCTTCATAGCGGAATTCTTCTTGGTCTTCAATTGGATAGAGTATTTCCTCTTCTTGATCTTTGATGTCTTCGGAATCTAGCAAAGGTTAAGAAGATACGTTGAGTACGAGCATACTCATCAAGTTCACTAAAAAGGAGTGTTTGATGCACTATATCTACAGCCACAGACCATAGGTCTTAGGCAATGCAGGTTGTCGTAAACGTTTGTTCAAAGGTTGCTTTTATTCTGAAAAGCTATGTCCATCAGCCTTCACAGGTTTACATGAACTTTCATGGAGTTCCTTTCCTGCAGCGTTCGCAGCTCCTTCCCGGAACAGGGAGTAACAAGTTAGAGTTCTTACACTCTACAGAGGTTCGTCACTTTACCCATGAGAGATCTTAGCTTTGTTGCACATTCGGGCACGCATTCCCGTTCACACTTCCTTGGTATGAGGCCCAGACTAAGATCCAAGGCAATCACTGTCCTTCTCCGCGACCAAGCATACAACGCAGTTGTTGTATGCCGAAACTTAAGGTAGACTTTTGTTGGAATTATGCCCCAGAGGCAATAATAAAGATGTTATTATTATAATTCTTGTTCATGATAAAGTTTATATTCCATGCTAGAATTGTATTAAGCGGAAACATTGATACTTGTGTGGTTTGTGAACAACACCGTGTCCCTAGTAACGCCTCTATGGACTAGCTCATTGATTAATGATGGTCAAGGTTTCCTAACCATAGACATGAGTTGTCGATTAATAATGAGATCATATCATTGGGAGAATGATATGATGGACAGACCCAAATCAAGTAGAGCAATTAGATCGTGTCATCGTGTTCATCTTTGCGAAGCTTTTTCTTAAGTCAAATATTGTATTCCTTAGACCATGAGATAATGCAACTCCCTGGTATCGGAAGAAAGCTTTGAGGTCATCAAATGTCATCCTATGAGAGGGTGATCATAAAGGTGTCTCTCAGGTGATCAGAAAGTACTTGTTGGGTTGTATGTATCGAGATGGGATTTGTCCCTCCCAAGTCGGAGAGATATACTTTGGTCCCACTCGGTAATCGATATCAACACCGCTTGCAAGCACGTGGTTAAGGAGTTAATCACAAAGTGATATCGGATTACGGAACGAGTAAAGTACTTGTTGTGAACGAGATTGAACTAGGTATGCCGATACCGACGATCGAATCTCGGGCAAGTAAAATATCGCGTGACGAAGGGAATATATATATATGGGATTAATTGAATCCTGGCATCGTGGTTCATCCGATATGATCATCGATGAATGTGTGGGAGTCAATATGGGTTTCCAGACCCGCTGTTGATTATTGATAGAAGATCATGTCTACATATTCTCGAACCCGTAGGGTCACACACTTAAAGTGTCTCGACACTAGGATAGAATGGATAATTGGTTTATGAGTTTTTGTTCAGAGTCTCGGATGAGATCAAGGCCGTCATGAGAGGTTCCGGAATGGTCCAGAGAATAAGATTCATATAAGGGAAAGCAGTTCTTGGATTTCGGATTGTCCGGTATTGTATCGGGAAGCTTCTAGAACCTTCCGGAGTGGGACCAACGTGGCCCCACTAGTCGGGAGGGGGCGTGGGCCTACGAGGGAGTGCCCGGGCCGCATTGGGACAGGGGCACAAGGCCCCATAGGACCAGCCGGCCAAGCCCTAGGGGAAACCCTAGGGAGAGCTTCTAGAAGGGGGGGGACTTGCCCCCCCCTCCTCCCATGTGGCCGCCGGCCCTAGGCTTGGAGGAGGGGAAAGGGGGATTCCGGACAGCCCTCTATATAAAGAGGGCAGGGGCGCACCCTCCCCCCCACACCTCCTCAGCCCTAGCCGCCTACCAGCTGCCCTCCTCTCTCTCTCTCTCCCGACTGCCCGTAGGCGAAACCCTGCCGCAGAAACTCTCCACCTTTGCACCACGCCATCGTGTTGTAGATCCAATCTATCTCTCCACCCCACTTGCTGGACCGAGGAAGGAGGATACGTTGAGGTGCCGTATGTGTGCATCTCTCGGAGGCATCGCCACTTGCGGTGTTGGATCAGATCGGATTGCGAGGAGGAGAAGCTAGTACGACTACATCAACCACGTTCCGTTGAACGTTCCGCTGTGCGAATCTTCAAGGGTATGAAGATCTCATATATCCCCCCTCGTTGTTTACATCTCCTAGATTAGATCTTGGCTTTCCCGTTTGCATCCGTAGAATTTTTTTGATTTACTATGCTGCGAAACCCTTCATTGGTATCAGAGCTAGATCTGTGCGTAGATGTGTTTCACGAGTAGAAAGCAACATGATTGTTGCGGGCGTTGATGTTTTCTGTTGCAAGCCTCTTGTTTGTGTACTTCTTATGATGCGGGATAGTGAGATCGAAGCGGTCCAGGCCAACTTTACGCGACCTCGTTCGCGAGACCGGCTCCACACTTGACGTGCGGCTTGTTCCACACATGCGGCTGGTGGATGCCAGTTTCTCTCACTATAGTTTTCATGGGATCTACACCGGATGTTGGCAACCATAATATCACCGTTGTGGCTTTCCGTATGTAAGAATCGTTCTTAGCTTGTTACTCCCATAAGCCACGTAAAACATGCAACAACAAAGTAGAGGCGTCTAACTTGTTTTTGCAGGGAGTGTTTCTGTGATATGATATGGACCAAGATGTGATGTGTATCTTGTATGCAATGATCATGTTTTGTAATGTTTCATGACTTCCATGTCGATGAGTACACAACCGGCAGGAGCCATATGGTTATCTTTATAATTGTGTATGACCTGTGTGTCAACTTCTTATACGCCATGTAATAGCTTTACTTTATCACTAAGTAGTTAGCAATAGTTGTAGCTTCTATTCGTGGTGGAGGCAATCATGGTGGAGTGATGGAGATCATGCTGACACGCACAAGATGGAGATCATTGCGCGGAGATTGGCTATACCATGTCACATAAAATTATATGCATGTGATGTTTATCCTTTTATGTATCTTATTATGCTTAGATCGTGACGGTAGCATTATAAGATAATGCACCATTGCGAAAGTTCGTCGTGTTCACGCATCACGTGATGATCGGGTGCTATAAACTCTACATTCACATACAACGGGTGCAAGCCAGTTTTGCACACGCGGAAATACTTGGGTTTGACTTGACGAGTCTAGCATGTAAAGACATGGCCTCGGAACACACGAACCGAAAGGTTAAGCATGAGTCATATGAATGATATGATCGACACTTTGTTGTCCAGCATTGAAACCACATCTCTTCTCATGAAGATCGGATCAGGTGTGGTGAATTTGGATCATGTTCACTAAACAACTTGAGAGATGTTGAATTTAGTGGGAGTTCATCTAGTAATTTGATTAAGTTGAACTAGTTATCATGAACATAGTCTAAATTGTACTTGAAAATTTTGTAGATCAAATGGCTAAGTCCAACTTCAACTTCAACGTTTTTGCTGAGAAAGAAAAGCTTAAGAACAATGGGTCTAACTTCACCAACTGGTTCCGCAATCTGAGAATCATTCTCTCTGGCGGACAAAAGGACTATGTCCTTGAGAAAGCGCTAGGTGACGCCCCTGTTGTAGATGCGCCGGCTGATGAGAAAGCTGTTTATTAGTCGCGCAAGGATGATTATGGTGTGATTAAGATCACCATGGTGTTTGCTATGGAATCGGACCTTCAAAATCGTTTTGAGGAGTTCCCCGGGCCCTTTGAGATTCTTGAGGAACTAAAAACTATGTTTCAGACTCAGGCCCGTTCTGAGAGATATGAGATCTCTGAGAAATTATTTAACTGCAAGATGGAGGAAGGGAGTTCCGTTACTAAGCACGCCATTAAGAAGTCGGGCTACACTCAACGCCTTGCGCAACTGGACTTCAAGATTCCAGAGGAGCTCAAGATTGACAGAGTTCTGCAATCACTCCCTCCTAGCTACAAAGGTTTTGTATTTACTCATAATCAGATTGGTGCCACTGATATGATCACTGAGCTTTTCGCTAAGCTGAAAGCTGCGGAGGTGGATATCAAGAAAGATAATCATGTGTTGATGGTCAACAAGCCCCCCAGTTTTAAGAAAGGTAAGGGTGCAAAGAAGTCCTTCAAGAAGGGCAGCGGCAAGCGCGTTGCCCCTGCAGAGAAGAAGCTCAAGTCTGGACCTAAGCCGGACACTGAGTGCTTCTATTGCAAGGACAAGGGTCCTTTGGAAGCATCGTCCGAACTACTTAGCGGACAAGAAGGCTGGCACCATCAAAGGTATATTTGATATACATGGTATTGATGTTTTCCTTACTAGCCCTCGTTGTAGTGCCTGGGTATTTGATACTGGTTCAGTTGCTAATATTTGTAACTCGAAATAGGAGCTACGGAATAGACGGCAGCTAGCGAGGGATGAGGTGACGATGCGCATTGGCAACAGATCAAGAGTTGATGTGATGGCCGTCGGCACGCTCTCCTTAGTTTTATCTTCGGGATTAGTTTTAAACCTCAATAAATGTTATTATGTGCCTGCGTTGAGCATGAACATCATATCTGGATCGTGTTTATTGCAAGATGGTTATTCATTTAAATCGGAGAATAATGGTTGTTCTATTTATATGAGTAACATCTTTTATGGTCATGTACCTGCTATGAATGGTTTATTTCTTCTGAATCTCGAAAACAATGAAACACACATCCATAACATTGAGGCTAAGAGATGCAAGGTAGATAGTGATAATACGACTTATTTGTGGCACTGCCGTCTAGGTCATATTGGTGTAAAACGCATGAAGAAACTCCATTCTGATGGACTTTTGGAGTCTCTTGATTTTGAATCATTTGACACGTGTGAGCCATGTCTCATGGGCAATATGATCAAAACCCCGTTCTCCGGAATAATGGAGCGAGCAACGGACTTGTTGGAAATCATACATACCGATGTATGCGGACCAATGAGTGTTTCGACGCGCGGTGGTTATCGCTATTTTCTCACTTTTACTGATGACTTAAGTAGATATGGGTATATCTATTTAATGAAACATAAATCTAAAACATTTGAAAAGTTCAAAGAATTTGAGAACAAAGTGGAAAACCATCATAACAGGAAAATTAAATTTCTACGATCCGATCGTGGAGGTGAATATTTGAGTTATGATTTTCTCACGCATCTTAAAGCAAGCGGAATCGTTTCGCAACTCACGCCACCCGGAACACCACAGCGCAATGGTGTGTCTGAACGCCGGAATCGAACTTTATTGGATATGATGCGATCGATGATGTCTCTTACAGATTTTCCGTTATTATTTTGGGGTTATGCATTAGAAACCGCTGCATTCACTTTAAATAGGGCACCATCTAAATCCGTTGAGACGACACCGTATGAACTATGGTTTGGTGCTAAACCTAAGTTGTCGTTTCTTAAAGTTTGGGGATGCGAATCTTACGTCAAGAAGTTGATGCCGGACATGCTCGAACCCAAAGAGGAGAAATGCGTCTTCATAGGATACCCTAAGGAAACGATTGGGTATACCTTCTATCATAGATCCGAAGGCAAAGTGTTTGTCGCAAAGAACGGATCCTTTCTTGAGAAGGAGTTTCTCTCGAAAGAAGTGAGTGGGAGGAAAGTAGAGCTAGACGAGGTTATTGAACCTTCTCTTGAGTTGGAGAGTAGCGTAGCACCTGAAATTGTTCCAAGGTCTTGCGCACCAACAATAGAAAGATAATGACAAGGATCATGAAGCTTAAATGCGATGCTACTCTTGAGCGTCGCGGTCGACAAGGTCGCGTGCCCTCTGAGTGGTACAGCAACCTGTCTTAATAAGTCTTGTTAGTAGACAACAGTGAACCTGCGAACTATGAGGAAGCAATGATGAGCCCAGACTCTAAGAAATGGCTAGAGGCCATGAAATCCGAATTGGGATCCATGAGCGAAAACCAAGTATGGACTTTGGTGGACCCTCCTAGCGACCGAAAGGCCGTTGAGTGCAAATGGATTTTCAAGAAGAAAACGGACGCGGATGGTAATGATACTATCTATAAAGCACGGCTTGTCGCGAAAGGTTTTCGACAAGTTCAAGGTGTTGACTACGATGAGACTTTCTCTCCCGTAGCGATGTTTAAGTCCATTCGGATTTTATTAGCAATTGCAGCGTTTCATGGTTATGAAATATGGCAGATGGATGTCAAGACTGCGTTCCTCAATGGCAACATTGATGAAGAGTTGTATATGATGCAACCCGAAGTTTTTGTCAATCCTAAGGATGCTGATAAGGTGTGCAAAATTCAGCATTCCATTTATGGACTGAAGCAAGCATCTCGGAGTTGGAACCTTCGTTTTGATCAAGTGATCAAGAGCTTTGGATTTGTTCCAAATTGCTACGAAGCTTGTATCTACAAGAAAGTGAGTGGGAGCTCAGTGACATTTTTGGTACTATATGTGGATGACATATTGATTATCGAAAATGACATTGACATGCTTAACGATGTGAAGAGTTATTTGAAAAAATGTTTTTCAATGAAAGACCTAGGGGAAGATGCTTATATATTGGGCATCAAAATCTATAGAGATAGACAAAGACGCCTGATAGCTTTAAGCCAAAGTACATATCTAGACAAAGTTCTGAAAAGGTTCAGAATGGATAAGGCAAAGAAAGGTTCAGTTCCTATGTTGTTAGGTAAGATATTGAGCAGGGTTAAGTGTCTAGCTACGGTAAACGATAGAGAAGCTATGAGCAAAGTGCCTTATGCCTCGGCCATAGGATCTATCATGTATGCCATGCTATGTACTAGACCGGATATGTCCAATGCTCTTAGTTTGATGAGCAGATACCAAAGTGATCCAGGAGTGGAACACTGGACAGCCGTGAAGAACATCCTAAAGTATTTAAATAGAACTAAAGAAATGTTCTTAGTCTACGGAGGTGATGATCAGCTCGTTGTAAAAGGTTACGTCGATGCTAATTTCGACATCGACAAGGATGATTCTAAATCTCAGACAGGATACGTTTATATTTTGAATGGAGGAGCTGTGAGCTGGAGAAGCTGCAAGCAAAGCGTGATCGCGGGATCTACAGTAGAAGCGGAATACATGGCTGCTGCAGAAGCGTCAAGTGAAGGAGTTTGGATAAGGAACTTCATCACTGAGCTTGGTGTGGTTCCAAGTGCCTTGGACCAACTGGAGATATTGTGTGACAACACTGGCGCCATAGCACTAGCTAAGGAACCAAGATATCATCCAAAGACCAAGCATATCAACCGCAAGTTTCATATAATTCGAGATTATATAACAGATGGAGATCTGAAGATTAGAAAAGTACATACGGATCTGAATGTCGCGGATCCGTTGACTAAACCTCTTCCACGAGCAAAACATGACCAACACCTTAGTGCCATGGGTGTTAGATTGTTGCCAGATGTAAACTAGATTATTGACTCTAGTGCAAGTGGGAGACTGTTGGAGTTATGCCCTAGAGGCAATAATAAAGATGTTATTATTATAATTCTTGTTCATGATAAAGTTTATATTCCATGCTAGAATTATATTAAGCGGAAACTTTGATACTTGTGTGGTTTGTGAACAACGCCGTGTCCCTAGTAACGCCTCTATGGACTAGCTCATTGATTAATGATGGTTAAGGCTTCCTAACCATAGACATGAGTTGTCGATTAATAATGAGATCATATCATTGGGAGAATGATATGATGGACAGACCCAAATCAAGTAGAGCAATTAGATCGTGTCATCGTCTTCATCTTTGCGAAGCTTTTTCTTATATCAAATATTGTATTCCTTAGACCATGAGATAATGCAACTCCCTGGTATCGGAAGAAATCTTTGAGGTCATCAAATGTCATCCTATGAGAGGGTGATCATAAAGGTGTCTCTCAGGTGATCAGAAAGTACTTGTTGGGTTGTATGTATCGAGATGGGATTTGTCCCTCCCAAGTCGGAGAGATATACTTCGGGCCCACTCGGTAATCGATATCAACACCGCTTGCAAGCACGTGGTTAAGGAGTTAATCACAAAGTGATATCGGATTACGGAACGAGTAAAGTACTTGCTATGAACGAGATTGAACTAGGTATGCCGATACCGACGATCGAATCTCGGGCATGTAAAATATCGCGTGACGAAGGGAATATATATGGGATTAATTGAATCCTGGCATCGTGGTTCATCCGATATGATCATCGATGAATGTGTGGTAGTCAATATGGATTTCCAGACCCTGCTGTTTATTATTGATAGAAGATCATGTCTGCATATTATCGAACCCGTAGGGTCACACACTTAACGTGTCTCGACGCTAGGATAGAATGGATAATTGGTTTATGAGTTTTTGTTCGGAGTCTCGGATGAGATCCATGATGTCACGAGAGGTTCCGGAATGGTCCGGAGAATAAGATTCATATAAGGCAAAGCAGTTTTTGGATTTCGGAATTGTTTCGGATTGTTCGGTATTGTCCCGGAAGCTTCTAAAACCTTCCGGAGTGGGACCAACGTGGCCCCACTTGTCGGGAGGGGGCATGGGCCTAAGAGGGAGTGCCCTGGCCGCATTGGTCCAGGGGCACAAGGCCCCATAGGCCCAGCCGGCCAAGCCCTAGGGGAAACCCTAGGGAGAGCTTCTAGAAGGGGAGGAACTTGCCCCACTCCTCCCATGTGGCCCGGACCTAGGCTTGGAGGAGGGCAAGGGGCAGGCCAGCCCTCCATATAAAGAGGCAGGCGCACCTCCCCACACCTCCTCAACGCTAGCCTGCCTGCCCTCCTCTCTCTCTCTCTCTCTCCCGATCGCGTGGCGGCCCTGCCTTCTTTGGTGAGGAAGGAGGAGACGTCGAGGTGCCGTACATGTGCATCTCTCGGAGGCATCGCCACTTGCGGTGTTGGATCGGATCGGATCGCGAGGAGGAGAAGCTAGTACGACTACATCAACCACGTTCCGTTGAACGTTCCGCTGTGCGAATCTTCAAGGGTATGAAGATCTCATCTATCCCCCTCGTTGTTTGCATCTCCTAGATTAGATCTTGGCTTTCCCGTTCGCATCCGTAGATTTTTTTTTGATTTACAATGCTGCGAAACCCTTCAACTTTTCCCCGTATAATACAACTATACCTTAGCTGGATACACACAACAACCATTAACACTAGAAATTTGTCTTTTGTAAGCCCAGATCCACGGTAGACTTTTCCCCTTATAATACGGCTATACCCATGATCTACAACTTACAAATGCCTAGAACAGTGTCCGATGCATGCGAGAGGGAGCCGATCCAGCTGACTTCTCCGTCCCATTCCAAATCTCATGGTTAACGCGTAATATACGGCACAAGAATCACTAGCGACGTTGGTTGTTAAATCCTAGGTTTTATGTTCCTTTACCACCGGAACTCATAGTAGGTTTTTACCACTTTGGTAAATAACCTATAGTCATATTATCATGAAAATAGTGTTTTCTGACCTTTTTGAAATTCAGGTGATGAAAACACTGGATTTGCAAAATACTTCACAAAAAATAATCAAAGGACATGAGCAAGTGTGAACTTTCCTTGATATAGCGGAGTATTATAGTCGAATGTATTGACTTGACCCTGGACCTCGGGTTCTAAAAGAATACCATCATTGCCCGGTAAGGACAATGTTTAAAGAAGCAATATGCTGTTATGCATAAGTAATAAGATGCATTTTGTAAAACTTCAAGTAATGCCCCAACATTACATGTTAGTTGGATTTAGATGATTTGTGTATCATGTGATTTATCTTTAAGTTTATCTTTAAGACATGAAAGTAATGTACAATTGTAATACAATTCTAAGATTGGGTGGTATCATGTATTTATTACAAAGTTCATGTTTTAAATGGTTATGACTTAGAATAAATGGTATAGTGTTTCTTTTGAAGTGGCAAAAAGAATAACATTTGAATAAAATATTATTTATGTTAAGTTAATCAACTCTGAAGATTAATAAGATTAAATTTATGGTTTCTGATAAGGTTTAAATGATCTTGAGACATTATATATATAGCTTATGATATATCTGACCAAAGTTAACTATAAGGATATAATTGGACTTGGGATATAATATTTATGGAATTAACAACAATTAGGGTTTTTTTAAGCATAATAAAATTTAGTCTTAAAGAGTTAAAGTTAGCATATTTAATATTTATAGATTATGCTATAAGACATTCCTATATAAAGAAAATAGGTGAATTTATTTTACAATAGATTTAGTGAATACCAAGTTTGCTAAATATGATTATATATTAATTGAGATCACTTACTTCTAATATAAGTTAATGATTTGCAAAACTAAATTTGTAAATCTTTGACTTATAGTTGGGTAAAGATTTTAAAGGAATATTATAAAATTGATTATTTACATTTGGATAGTACCCTAAATTACAATTATGGGTTTAGACTATTAGAGTTAAAAGATTGTGTTTTGATGATGATTATTTCTTACTTAGGAAATAATGTTAAATAATTAACAAAACAACTATCTCATTTTAATAACTTAAATAATTGAAGATAAATGATCTAAGAATTTTAAAATGTTTTTGGAATAATATATTTAGTATTATTTTAGTAAGTATTCTTACTTAAAATCTTAAAATTGAATTTTATTTATTTTTAGGTATTATCTTGATTTTTTTATAAAATTTCTCAATTATTGAATGTCTTTAAATATTTGTTTTAAGTTTTATTTGTAAAATTTTAAGTTAGTATTTTTATTAGATAAGAGATTTCTTTTTATGCACGAAAGTGATTTTTATTTATTTTTAGGATTTTTTGTAAATTTATTAAATTTCATTTAGATATTTAAGGATGTTAATACTTATTTGTATTTTATTAAACTAAAATAAGCATTATCATATTTTTGTTAGGTAGATATGATTTTAATAAACATTTTGATGTATTAAATATATTTTTTGGATTTTTCTACATTTTTCTAAGACTTAAACATTTACATGGGTATTTTGGTTATTACTTTATTTTAGCTTTTTCTTATGCCTTTTATATTCTGGTCTGTTTGGTTGGTAACACGACTGGCTCAACCCGGCCTAGCCAGGTCTGGCCTGGGGTCAACATGACCCAGATCCCCTCACCCCTCTCACATCTCTCTCCTGGAACAATGTAGCATACCAATTGTCTAACAGTTGCAATGCTACTTGCCTAGTCTATATATTGCTACTACCTACATGTCATTCATTGCATCATCATTATATCATTCTAATGTCACCATGCCACCTTGCATTTGATCATCATACAAAACCCCCTTTCATTTGGTTCTTTCCTCCTGTGCATTTGCCTCTTGATATCATGTAGTTGGTTCTTGATACTTGTATATTCTTAATGCCCAAATGGAGTTGGGGGCATATCTTTTCAGTTCAATTCAATCTCTTACATGCCAACAATTCTTTTCTTTTGATCTCCTCCTTTTACACCACATATGGTATCATGTGGGTTCCTTGATATTTGTTTGAGTCTCAAATCGTGCCCACATGAATGTTCTGCCTATTTATCATTATGTGATCACCTCCTGTCTACTCCTATTCTATCTATATTCTTGTTATGAATGATCTTCTTCTATTCTTAGGGTTGATCTCTATTTCTTGCTTCCACTACACACTCTTATTCTCTATCTACATTCTACACCTACTTGTTGTTCATTCCACCATCTACCTTCTCTTATGATCTTTTGAACCATGTGTTTGGAGAGATCCCATAAATAATTATCGGTGACCCATTCTTGTATGTGTCATAATGAACATGTATGCATGGGGCATCATCTACACTCTTGTTGTTCCCTCTTGTCTCTCCGTGCTTACCCAAAATCCCTTTTTTTATTCATCTTCAAAGTTACCACATGGTTTGAGCTTTTGGCTTGTTTAAATTATAACAAACAATTAACAAACAAATAATGAAAATGTTATATAAAAAAGAGGAGAGGACCAAACCTGGCAGCAACCTCACCTGGGCCTTCCTGGGCGCATCCCAGTCCCTAGAGCTCTCTCCTTCCTCCTGTGGCCCAGTTCCTCCCAGCCATACCTTTTCGTCGCCTCACGCCGTCCTCCCCTGTTCTTCTTCTCCGTCGACTTGTCCTCTCTATGGCTCTAACGGAAGCGAGCGGGTGGCCATCCGCGCGCCATTTGTCGCGTCACCTCAGAGCCGTGTCACCCTTATTATCCTCTTATGTTTCCCTCCTGGAACCCTAGCGCGCCTTCCCTTTTCCCCTCTGTTTCCCCTCCGCTGCTGCCCTGGATGTTGGAGTCGTCGCTTGCGCCCGAAATCCACATGCCGCCGACGCAGTTAATTGCAGGAGGAGCTCCGATTGGGTCGTCCGCGTTGCATCAACCGCACGAGGAGGAGCCGGACGAGGCCGTGGCTACTTCTCTGTCTCTGACCTGCCTGAACCGAGGTGCTCCACCAAAATCCCGCATCATCGCCGTCGCCTGCGACTTTTCCTGCTCCGTTTCCATGGGAATCAGCAGAGGTGAGCTCCCTACCCCTTTTCCCCACATGTTTGCAACCTTCCTTGTTCCTGTGCTCGTTTGCATCGCTGGAATCCGCCGCGTGCCTGCCCGTCAATGTCTAAACTATACCGTCTCTGCGTGAACTTCAGTTAGCGCGCCGCGTTAGAGCCCTGTTCGCTGCAACCTCTGTTCGCGCTCCCGTTGTAGCCGCTCGCACCGCGCTCCCTCTCCGGCTCGCCTTGCCCAGCCCGCTCGCCATATCTCGTGTGCCCAGCAGCCCCGACGCGCACGATGCGCTCTGGGACAGTCGCAGCAGTAGCAACAACTTCTGCTTTTCTGCCTATGTTCTTTGCAAGTTATCCTCCAGCACATCGCTTCTCCGTAAGATTTGTTCCTTCTCAGTCGAACTCTGATGTTCCATCTACTCAAAGCAGCAAACAACATCCAAAACGGAGAACCACATGCGCCAAGATCATCTGACGAAATCGAAGTAAACTGGCCGTTTTCTGAAATCTTCCTGACAGTCTGTAACCATCGAAATCCGTCCTTTTCTCAGCAAGTTACCGGCCGATGCAGATCTCCGATGGCGAAACCCTGAACACAAGTGTTGCAGATCTAAGTGAGATCTACATTTTTAGTTTTTACATCATCTACTGAATCTCTCTAGATTGCTCGCCATCTTCGTCTAATCTTTGGATCAGCTAGCTGTTTTCGGGGATCAGTTCTTCAGTCCGATCAATCGTCAGCGACACTTTTGCATGAACCCCCCTGGCCCCTCTTTTCTTTTCAGCTGGTGCCCCTCGCTCTACCGCGTAGTTGGGCCGGCCCATCTAGCTATCCGACGCCAATCGTGGCAGAGAGAAAATCTCCGCGGCCCAGTCCTCTCCCAGCGGCCCACCTCTGGCTCTTGTTTTGTTTCTAATTCTAATTCAACTAAAAATCCAAATTCAAACGTAAGTGCATAAATCCAAATCTGAGTTGAATTTTCAAACACTTTCAAAATGAAAAATAAATGTTTTATAAATGTGAATTCAAGTCCACTTGCATAAATTTCCATAATCCCCCCCCCCCCCCGATATTCAAACTATTAACAATAATGCCCTTTTCTATTTGAAATTGCATTTATTAATAACTTTTATTCTATAATTTTAAATAATACAAATAATATATGATTTTTAATCAGAAAAACATGAGGATTGTGAATATGCTATTTCTAATATCATTTGAGAAATTTAAAAACTTAAAATTAATAATATTAATAAATGTCTTTTCTTAATTATTGCATAACTTTAAATCCGTAACTCTGAATTCGACAAATGATATGTCTAAATCGATCAGCGCGACGAGACCTCTCGAGCCATGATATCCATGTTATCATTTGCATCATGCATTAAGAGAAGTTTTATAATCAGTACTGTTTATGCAAGGAAAACATGATAAATAAAATTTGGGAACTAATTGTTTCTTCTTAATAATGCCTCTTCAATGCTATATCATCAATGTGCTATGCCCCTAATACCATTTCGACATATTTTGCATCATTAACTTTCCATGTCATGCATCATATCATGATCATGCCGATTCTTTCGCATTAGTTATAATTGTTGCATTGCTTGTTCCTTTTAGTGTTTTGCTTCTTATCGGATAGGACGATGAGATGTTGTGAGCTTCAAATAGTTATTAGGTTATGAAACTTCGACAATATTTTCCAGGCGAGCATTCTCCCCCTTTCTACCTATTTTACATTTCTAGTCTTTACTTCCTCCTATTGATCTATTGCTATCTGTGTTGCGATGCTATAGATTCCGTATCCCTTTATACTTTCCTGCAGCCCATGTATTGCCATGGACACATCCTATTACCTACTGTTTGGTAGATAGTCGGCCCTACGAGTCGTAGTTTCTTGCACAGGTGATGCGTCACATCATCGATGTTCCACAGTTGTTGGAGTATTGTCTCATGTTTAATGTTGGAGATGATCATGGCTTTAATTACCGTTTAATAACTAATATTGAAAGTAGGTAAAAAATGCAGAGGCACAGGTGGGCAATAGATGTTATTTGGTTTTTAACCGTCCACTTGTGTCCTGTAGGACCCCGAGTACTTGATACCTGTTCCTTGACTATTCGCACTATCCGCATGTGGGACCATGAATCCCCTTAGCATGAGCTTGAGTCATATCTTATTTCTTGGGGACACAAAGTAATTTGGGGCTTTATTACTATCCTATACCTATGCCATGCTTTACTGATTTATTTATTATTGCGCGTGGAGGGCCTGTACTTTTAGGAACAGATGTGGAATGTTTTCGAGGTATCGACAAGCCCAGTCACACTTTTGGGTTCCCAGTCGTTTACAGCCATTGCCACAAATCTCTGGGTCCGTCTCGGAGCCGGCCAACTTCGTCGCGGGTAGCTTGGTGGGGTGGCCCCCTGAAATATTATATGAATCTTGCGATTTCTTTGTCGTGATGCCTCGTTGGGTTTTCATTTGGTTTTTCCGAGGTTGATCGTGCGTGTGTTGCTATTTTTGCCCCCTGCAGGGTAAAACTTTCTGAAAAACGTGTCCGGGGTTATGGATGACTTGGATCACAATATCTTGATCATAGACAACTATAACTAAAGTAGTGCTATAAATTTGACTATGTGATGACTAGTAATCAACTTCACCATAATGAAATGCAAATAAAAGTGCCAACAACTGCTAGGTTTTTGAATGTATCATGTTATATGTATCTGACTAGTAAGTATCACAATTAAATCGGAATGGTTAATTAAAAGTGTCCACTGTTTATTATATCAGGATGACTCATACTATCTATATCTGACTAGTAAGTGCTGCAACTATAATGGAATGGATAAAACTGCCAACTGTGTGAGTTTCCTCGGTACGACTTCCTCGTTTGGTCTCGATTGGGAAACGCCAGGATGGGTATGATTAGTGTTAGTATAAGGTTGTACCCGAATAGGTCTTGTAACACCCTCAGAATCGGCCCTATGCAAGTTTCAGCGATTCCCTCCAAACCCGCATAGAAAATATTCAAAGGTGCCCACCAGGCACTTTCGTGCGGGTGGAAAACGAAGTAATACCATTACACAATAGTCCACGATGGAACCCACAGAACAGATATATACAACAACGACTCAAGGAGTCAAGAATGCAGATATTCAGTACAAAGATCCCAAATCACCTTGAAAACAATACTGAGCGATGCGGACGAAGATGCAAATGGGGCTAAGAGCCCTAAAGAATAACCAATGGCGTCCATAACCTGCCAGCTGGAAGGGTAACCTGCTAACAACGTCGATCTCGAAACACGCTTACACAAAGGTGTGCAAAGAGCAAAGGAAAAAAGCGGTCGATCGAGGCCGATTACAGCGAGGCTAGAATTGGCGGTCCTCGCCTACATAGGCATAATTGGTGAAGCGGCGGTAGCATGCACTAAACAACCTATAGAGACTCGATACAACTAGCGGCTATCGTAGAGGGTAAGAAAGACCTATTCGAACCAACACGATACTACCAAACATACCCATCTGGTATTTTCCTCGAGACCAAGCGAGGAAGTCAACCGCGAACTCACACCGTTGGCGGTTTTATTCATTCCGTTATAGTTGCGGCAATTACTAGTCAAATAAAGATGGCATGAGTCATCCGATATAATAAGCGTTGGGCTTTAGTTAAACATTCGTTGTAGTTGCAACACTTACTAGTCGAATCGATTAGCATGAGACATCCCAAACCCAAAGCTTGTTGGTACTTTTATTTAGCCATTCCGTTGTAGTGAAGCTGATTACTAGTCATATCGGATACAAGTCAAATTATAACAGTAAACTTTAGTTATAGTTGTCTATGATCGAGATCTGTGCTCCAAGTCGTCCATAACCGTGGACACGGCTTTTAGAAAAGATTTAACCCTGCAGGGGTGCACCAAAGTTTCCACACGCACCTACACCCTTGTTGTCAGATCAGGTAGGTACAAGATCACAAAACATACACCCAAGATGTCGACGGGGTTTCGTACACAACGCGTTTCCCGGACCAAAGCAAGCACGGGCCACCCGCTCGCTACCGTAACAAAGTCGGTAGGTCTCGAGACGGACCCGTGGTTTCGTCGATGGTACGAACGGGAACCCGAAGTGTGGTGGGCTTGTCGATACCGGAAAACACTCCGCTTACCTAAAGCGATGCAGTGTGCCCACGCCAAATCGTAAATAAAGATAAAGCATGGCATAAGTACATGATAGTAATAAAGCCCCAAACTACTTTGGCCCCGATGCGATGCGGAATCGGTACTAAATCGATGGGGTGCCCACACACCCTTTGTGGTTAGCGCGCTCGATCTCGGAACAGGTGTCAAGAACTCGGGGTCCTACGGGACACCAGTGAGCGGTTAAAAACCAAATATTGTCTATTACCCACCGATGCCTCTGCATTTACCTACTTTCAATTTTAGTTATTAAGCAATAATTAAATCCATGATCATCTCCAACATAAAGCATATGGCAGGTTTCCAATTTGAGGTCTTTGGGCGACCATAGACACTTGAGCAAGACATTACGACGGCGAAGTCCAACTATCTACCAAACAACAGGTAATAGGATGTGTCCAAGGCAATATAAGGCTGCAAGGGATATCACGGGTACGAAAACTAGAGCATCGCAACACGGATAGCGATAGATCAACAGGAGGGAATAAAGACTATAAATGCAAAATAGGTAGAAGGGAAAGGGATGCTCGCCTGAAAAACATTGCCGAAGGTTCATCCGAAGATCGGGTCGACACTCACATCAACTCATCGGCCTAATCCGTGAAGAAGCAAAGCACTAGCAGAAACACCAGATGCAATATTTAATACTACGACAGAAGATCGGGCATGATGCATGTATGATGTATGACATGGCAAGGTGCGATGCAATTAGGCAATATTAAGCGGAAACTGGGGTCCCGATATTTATTATTAGGTTCGAGTTATTTATCTACCCCGCAAATTAAGTGTTGGGTTAACAGGGCGGAACATGGCATCGGTTCGCTACACCAATTTAAATGGAGTCCGGAATAAGACAACGATATCCCGCAGATGGACTCCATATTTAATTTAGGTGAATTGACATAAGGCCCCCAAACCACATGAGATGTGTGCAAGCATGAATAATGTAAGATGCACAAGTTTATATTACATTTTTATAAAATAGGGCTCGGGAAGGGGATCACACATAGGGGTCGACGATCTTGGTGTTTAGAGGGGTCGAGGTTCGGGTTCGGTCTTTGGACACCGGGATCGGTCTTCGGATCGGGGCGTCGGGGCCTCCAGATGTTACCACCATCTGCACCTTATTAGAACACCCACAACACATGATCAACAACGAGATGAAGCAGAGTATCTGTGAGGCAACATTTAGGAAAAGATCACCAGCAAGGGAGCGACAAACACCCACCATGAGGAGACCAGCGACAGCTGAACAAACGAGACCAACTTCAATTTTATTCCCAGAAAGCGTGATCCCTTTCAAACAAAAGGACAAACAGGTGATATGCAGAACGGTGCCAGGAGACGCCGCGTGCGACACTGCAGACGGACGGGGCTGCCTTGAGATGTTTGGCAAGGCGGAGGAAGGGCACTGCGCTGGCGGCAGATGGCGATGACTTCATTGTCGAGAAGAGGCAGCGGCAGCGGCGAGGGCAGGCGCGGCGCTTTGCAAACCTAAAGCGTCTACTGAAGCGGACCGCGGGACCCAAACGGAGGCAGTAGCGATGTACACACTAGTCGGCGGCGAGGCTGCCTCACGAGCAGTGCGGTGATGGAGATTAGCGAGGCGGCCGGCCGTGGTTGCGGGAGCGGCGAGAGGTGGCCGGGCCGAGGAGGCCGAGACAGGGCGAGGAGGTCGATCGTGAGAGAAGCTCTGGGGCGGCAGGAAGGGCCCTGGCGGCGCACGGCGGAAAAGGATGGGGGCAGGGTCTGGCGTCGGAAGACGAGAGGAAGGAGGCCGAGGTTGCCTGGCGGCGGGCATCGATCGACCATGGGCACATCGGCGGGGAGGAGAGGCGGCCAGAGAGGGTTCCCAGCGGCGGGAGGTCTCGGGAAGACAGGGTCGGGGATGGGCAGGTGGGAGCGGGGGTCACGCTACGTGGGTGGGGCCAGGGTGTCGGGGTGGTGGCATGGAACGTACGCATGATGGGTGGGGATCCTGTGCGCGCCTCGCGCGACCGCGTCTGGTGGCTGGCGAGGACGTGTTAGGTGGGGCCAGGGAAGCGGCGCTGGAGGATTTTGACTTGTCTGCGTGGTGAGTTCTTGCATGTGGCGGCGGCGGTACAGGGGTAGAGGGTTGGGGTTGGACTAGGGTTTGTATAATTTGGGTCGGGTAATAGGCTGCTGCCAGCTGGGCCCTTTGGGCCTGGCCGATGGCGGTCTCCCCGGACAAAATATTTTATTATTTGTTTTATTTAAAAAATAATAATTGGTAAATACTTTTTAGATGAATAAAAGATCTGAACAGACCGAGGTTTTAGTTTGAGATTAAAGGAGAGGCTAATCAGAAAACAATATAGGCTTTTACGAAAATAGTTTTATGCAAAATATATGCAAGATGACATGACGATGCATTAATGCAAGGTGGCATGATGACATGAGCATGCGGTCATGATGATGCGCAACACAAAAACACCGCGATTTTCTAGTAGTGGTTTTTGCGGGATGCCACAGGTCTTATTCCTCTCTGATAGCCGACAATTGTATTGAGTCTCTATAGGTTGTTTAGTGCTTGATGCTAGCTTGATCCGCCCATACCTATGCGGCGAGAACCTCCAATTCTAAGACTTCGAGTGTCTTGGCCTCGATCTTGACGCTCTCTTTTTTCCTTTGCCCTTTGCTGGCACCCCTTTTGTTTTAGCAGGTTTTGAGATCGACGTCGTTAGCGGAGTTACCCTTCCGGCTTGGCCTGGGCAAGGTTATGGACGCTATTGGTTATTCTTTAGGGCTCTTAGCCCCATTTGCATCTTGTCCGTAGTCGGATGTTCTATCGTTTTCAAGGTGATTTGGATCTTCATATTGTATATCTGTATTCTTGACTCATGGAGTCGTTGCTATATATATTTGTTCTATGGATTCCATCGTGGACTAATGTGTAATGGTATTACTTCGTTTTCCACCCGCATGAAAGTGCCTGGTGGGAGCCTTTGAATCGTTTCTATGCGGGTTTGGCGGGAATCGCTAAGACTTGCATAGGGCCGATTCCAAGGGTGTTACATAGTGGTATCAGAGCCCAGCAGTTACGATACCCCACTAGTCCAGCCTGTAGGAGAACCTAGCTAACGAACGTTGTAGAGTGTCAAAAATATTTTGGGAAAAACCGGTTGAATAAATCTGATTAGGTCTATTTTTACTCCTTACCCCTCTGCTATTCTCCTCTTACCTTCGCGTGTTTTGAATCTACCTCCTTACCTGTGGCATCCCGCAAAAGCACTACTAGAAAATCGCGTTGAATTTGTGCATTGCATCGTCATCATCATGCATTGTTTGCCAAAACTATTTTTCGCAAACCCGTTTTGGTTTCTAAAACGCCCCAACTTTTATTCAAATGCCAACCCCCGGATGTTCCGGATATTTTGTTTGTCTAAAACTAGTTACAAAGATATTTGAAAATAAAATAAATATTAAATTGTTTTTAGTGGGGGCGAGCAGGCCGATTCGACCGAGCGACCCCGGTTTTGAATCGGTTCAACCAGACCCTTTAATCCTAGAGCTACCCAGTTTTCTACCCCCTTGGCCACATCACGCCTTGATCGAAACATGCCACCTCGCACCCTCAACCACTCACAAACCGCCACCTAGCCTAACCCTCTCTCCCTCTCTCTCACATGCACTCACCCAGTCAACCTCCTCACCCCACTGGCGCACCAGGCCCTCGAACTGCCTACCTGCCACTTCCTCACTGTTCTTCTCTCTCGATCGCGCTTGCTCGCCTCCTCTGGCTCGCCTCGCCTCGCTCATGGCGCCTCCCTCCTCCGTGGCCAGCGTTGGCGCCCACTCAGCCGCGTCGCCTACCCCACTGCCCGCCCTTCCTTGCCCCGCTCCGCCATGCCGCCTCGCCTTCCCTCATGCGCGCCTCCGGCCTCCGCCTCGGGCCCTCACTCGCCTGCCCGCCATCGCCCACTTGCCTGCCTCCCGGCACGCCTCGCCTCGCCACCACCGCGCCCTCGCGGCCTCGCGTCTTCCACCAGTGCCCTGACGCCCTCCTCTCGCCTCGCGTCGCGTTCCTCCTCCGCCTCCTTTCCCTGCGCCCATCGCGCCCTTCTCTCCGCCAAGATGCCTCAGCGCCCGCCTTCGTCCCACAGCGCGGCCGCTGCCTGAAGCCTCCCCGTCGCTCCCGTCTTGCTTGGTCATGCTTGAGTCGCCCAGCGTCTCCTTACTGGCCTACGACCTAGGCGAACTTCGTCCTTGGCCGCAAGCCGCGAGCGCCCTCACTGGGTCCTATCTTCCTCGTGGTTCGTCGGCCACGTGGCCCTACCACTCTCTGCTGCCGTCTTGTCCTCGATCATATCGGCTCGAGTTTTTCTGTGCTTGTGGGTGGGCGTGTCTGGTGGTGTGATCTTTGTAATGTATTGAACAAAATCCGTGGTACAGAGCAGATCGTCTCCTCCCATTTGCAGAGCACTTGCATCGCGTCGTCGTCGAAGTCTCGGTCCTTTTTCCGCCAAGATCTTCCGAAGACCCCGATATCGAAGCAAGTTCGCCATCGACAATTGAAGCCGGAACGCCAAGACCTCCGTCATGGATCGTCGAGCACTTCTACACGAACCCACGGGATGACATGTTCTTCACCCAAGGGCGACAAGGCTCTCTTCATGGATTTCGGGACCCCGACATCGCACTACAAGATCATCGTCATAGAACCCGAAGGCCATGTGCGATAAGTACTCGACCGGAACCAAGTTCGCCACCGACTAAAGGCGGACTACGAGTTCTACTTCACGGATGCGGGACAACAAGATCTACTCGATATCCGAGAACGTCCGTAGGCCGAACCTCGAACCACGGACCGAGACCGAACCCGAACCCGGAAACCCCAAGATCGTCGAGAACCCTAATGTGTGAACCTTCGAAACCCTACTTTATCATATAATAACAACTTGCTACATTAAATCATTATCTCGCATGCATATCGTGGTTTGGGGGCCTTATGCCGATTCACCTAATAATTAAATATGGGGCCCATATGCGGGCAAATCTAGTCTCATATCGGCCTCATTTAAACTTGTGTAGCGAAGGTATCTTATCTTGCCTTGTTAAAACCCCATTTAATTTGCGGGGTAGTTAAATAACTTGAACCATCCAATTAATTGTCGGGACCTGGTTAAGCTTAATCTTGACCTAATTGCATCGCGGCTTTGCCATGGCATCCATCATACATGCATCATGCCGATCTTCTGCCGTTTTATTAAATATTGCATCCGGTGTTTCTTCTAGTGTTTTGCTTCTTCGCGGATAAGGCCGTTGAGTTGATGTGAGCTTCGCCCCGATCTCCGGTTGAACCCTTCGACATGTTTTCAGCGAGCATCTCCCTTTTCTACCCATCTTACTTTTATAGTATTTACTTCCTCCCTTGATCTATTGCTATCGTGTTGCGATGCTCTAGATTCCGTACCCTTAATATACCGCGACCCTATATTGCCTTGGACACCCTATTACCGTTGTTTGGTAGATAGATGGACTTAAGCGTCGTGGTCGCTTGCTCAAGTGTTGATGTGTCGTCATATGCCACCGTTCGATGTATTGCCGGAGTTGATGTTGGAGATGATTCTAGTTTTACTTATCGTCACTTTAAATTTCATTTAACAACTAAAATTGAATAAGCGAGAGGCATCGGTGGGTGATAGATAATATTTGGTTTCGAACGCCCACTTGTGTCCGTAAGACCCAGTACTTGATACATGTTCCTTGTTTTTGCGCGCTATCCACATCCAAGGTATATGGGACACTGAGCGAGCTTGATTCATCTTATTTCTAGGGGCCACAAACTAGTTTGAGGTTTTATTTACGATCTGTACCGCCATGCTTTCTTGCTTTATTCTGATTGTCGAGGGCACCTTGTCTTTGTTTAGGAATTGTGACCCGTTTACGTGGTATCGACAAGCCCACACTTTGGGTTCCCGATCGTTCTGCCCCCCAAACCTTGAGGCCGTCTCGGTCATTTAACCGTTCATGGATTCTACTTAAGGGTGGCCCCCAAATATTTCTGAATCTGTGATTGTTCGGTCGTGAAAGCCTCGTTGGGTTTTGATTTGGTTTTCGAGGTTGATCGGCGTGTGTTGCTATTGGTGCACCACAGGGTAAAACTTTCAAAGCCGTGTCGCGGTTATGGACGACTTGGAGCCTGATATCTCGATCATAGACAAGAATAACTAAAGTTTATTGTTATAAATTTGACTTATAATGACTAGTAATCAGCTTCACTATAACGGAATGGCTAATTAATCGCCCTTGCTTGTTTGGTTGTCGCTTCGACAATTGTACTGACTAGTAAGTATTGCAACCTTCTAGCAATTGGGTGAATAAAAGTACCAACAAGCTTTGGGTTTTGGGTTTATCTCATGCTATCTGAATCGATTAGTAATTGTTGCAACTATCACGGAATGGTTAACTAAAGTGCCATGTTTACTTTATCGGGGCGATTGTCTAAACGACTAGTAAAGTGCCGCAACTATAATCGAATAAATAAAGCGCCAACCGTGTGAGTTCCTCGGTTGACTTCCTCGTTTGGTCTCGAGGAAACACCGGATGGGTTTGTTTGATGATAGTGTCGAGTTGGATCCGAATAGGTCTCTCACCCTCTACGATTGGCCGGTTGTATCGAGTCTCTGAGTTGTTTAGTGCATGCCGCATTGCTTCGATCCTCCATACCTATGTGGCGAGGGCGAATTCTAGCCTCGTGTGTCTTGGCCTCGATCTTGACGCTCCTTCTTTTCCTTGCCCTTTGTCGGCACCTTTTGTTGAAGCGGTTTTGAGATCGGCGTCGTTAGCGGGTTACCCTTCCGGCTTGGCACAGGCGGGTTATGGCGCCATTGGTTATTCTTGAGGCTCTTAGCCCCATTTGCTTCTTGTCCGTAGTCGGACGCTCTACCGCTTTCAAGGTGATTTGGATCTTTGTATAATATATCGTATTCTTGACTCTTTGAGTCATTATATATATCTCTACGTGGGTCCCATCGAGGACCTGTGTAATGTTATTACTTCGTTTTCCACCTTGCGAAAGTGCTGGTGAGCACCTTTGAATCGTTTCTATCGGGTTTGGTGAATTTTGCCCGAACTTGCATAGGTCCGATTCTGAGGTGTTCTGAGTGGTATCGAGCTCGGCGATTGCGATACCCCACAAGTCCGACTGTGGGATAACCTAGCTAACGGCGAAGTAGGCGTCAACACTATTTTTGAAAATCGTTTGGATAGTTACGGATAGGTCTAATTTTACTCCTTACCCTCTCTGTTCCCCTCTTACCTCTCGTGTTTTGAATCGCTCTCTTCTCCTTCTTGAGTCCGAGAATTCGTGGTTGGGTTTCCGTCGTACCTTGAGTTCTCTTCCTCCCTTTTGTAACGGAGGTGCTACGATCATCAATCGCAACTTGTGCATTGTACCCTTCATCCAATCTCTTGTTCGAGATCTTTATCTATGTGTGTTCCTTGGGATATCGGTGTCGTTGGAAAACATATGAGAAGGGCGAGCTTTGGTGAAGTTGAGTCGACCTTGAGCACGTGTTGTTCATGCCAATGGAACTATCGCGAAACCTAATCCGTGTGTCTTTCATATGATCTCTGCGGCAAGATTCCTTTGTTCCGATACCCTCTAAGAAGATCTTGATCGATTAGAGAGTTGGTTGCTTAATCCGCCTATTCGTATGCGAGCAATGGTTTGAGTCGGGATGGATTAGCTACCCTACCACTTTTATCATTCGCTCTTATGCGTCGAGGCGTGGATCCAGCAATTTACTCCGTCCACGGAAGTTAGGGGTGGCCTTATTTGCGATACCTCTACCTTTGACCTTTTGTTCCCGGAGTGCTCTCGCGACGATCAGGAGCAACGATCCTTTGTTGGTGGTGTCGCCGTTTTCAAGACGAAGAAGGAACCCTCGTTAGTGATGCCGCGAGGATCTACACGAAGTGAGAAGTATCAGACCGCCGACCTTCCTTCCGGTACCATGAGGCGGATCTCGAGGGCGAGATCCCTTGTTAGTGGTGTCGAATTGTGGCATCCCGCAAAACCACTACTAGAAAATCGCGTTGAATTTGTGCATTGCATCGTCATCATCATGCATTGTTTGCCAAAACTATTTTTCGCAAACCCGTTTTGGTTTCTAAAACGCCCCAACTTTTATTCAAATGCCAACCCCCGGATGTTCCGGATATTTTGTTTGTCTAAAACTAGTTACAAAGATATTTGAAAATAAAATAAATATTAAATTGTTTTTAGTGAGGCGTCGAGCGGCCGCGATTCGACCCGACCACCCCGGTTTTTGAATCGGTTCAACGGACCCTTTAATCCTAGAGCTACCCAGTTTTCTACCCCTTGGCCACATCACCGCCTAATCGAAACATGCCTCACCTTCCTCACCCTCAACCACTCACAAACCGCCACCTAGCCTAACCCTCCCTCTCTCTCTCTCTCTCATGCACTCACCCTCAACCTCCTCTCGGCCCCTTCGACGCACCAGGCCCTTACTCACAGCACTTCGCCTCTTCCTCCCTGTTCTTCTTCTCCGCTCGATCACGCTTGCTCCTTTACCTCTCCTCGGCCCCTCGCCCTCCTCATGGCCTCGCCTCCCTCCCGTCGCCTCTTCACGTCAGCCCGCTACCCGCAGACCACCCCTCATGGCCTGCCGCTTCTGCAGCTCCCGCCATGCTGCTGCCCTCATGCCGCCTCAGCCCTCGCCTCGGGCCTCCTCCCTCAGCCCTCACGCCTGCGCCATCGCCTCTGCGCCACTCTGCCCCTCGCCAGCGCATACCGCCCCGCCATGCCATCAGCGTCTTCCATGTGCCTTCCACAGACCTCCTCTCGCCTCTTCCGTCGCGTTCCTCCTCCGCCTCCTTTCCTGCAGCGCCGTCAGCGCCCTCGCCTTCTCTCGCCAAGATGCCTCACAGCGCCCGCCATTCGTCCCACAGCAGTGCCGCTCACTGAAGCCCTCCTGTCGCTCCCCATCTTCCTTGCTTGGTCATGCTTGAGTCGCCAGTCTCGCTTCTGGCCGCGACCTAGGCGGGCTTCCGTCCGCATGGCTTGCGCGAGCGCCCTCCTCAGGTCCTATCTTCCTCGTGGTTCGTCGGAGCCACGTGGCCCCTACCCTCTCTGCCGTCTTGTCCTCGATCATATCGGCTCGAGTTTTTCTGTGCTTGTGGGTGGGCGTGTCTGGTGGTGTGATGTCAGTAACCGTTGAACAAAATCCGTGGTACTGGAGCAGATCGTCTCTCCCGGTGCAGAGCACTTGCATCGCGTCGTCGTCAAGTCTCGGTCCTTTTTCCGCCAAGATCTTGAAGACCCGATATCGAAGCAAGTTCGCCATCGACAATTGAAGCTTGAGCCAAGACCTCCGTCATGGATCGTCGAGCACTTCTACACGAACCCACGAGATGACATGTTCTTCACCCAAGGGCGACAAGGCTCTCTTCATGGATTTCGGGACCCCGACATCGCACTACAAGATCATCGTCATAGAACCCGAAGGCCACATGTGCGATAAGTACTCCGACCCGGAACCAAGTTCGCCACCGACTAAAGACGGACTACGAGTTCTACTTCACGGATGCCAGGACAACAAGATCTACTCCGATATCCGAGCGTCCCGCCGAGGCGAACCCGTCGAACCACGGACCGAGACGAACCCGAACCCGGAAACCCCAAGATCGTCGAGAACCCTAATGTGTGAACCTTCCCGAAACCCTACTTTATCATATAATAACAACTTGCTACATTAAATCATTATCTCGCATGCATATCTGTGGTTTGGGGGCCTTATGCCGATTCACCTAATAATTAAATATGGGGCCCATATGCGGGCAAATCTAGTCTCATATCGGCCTCATTTAAACTTGTGTAGCGAACCGGTATCTTATCTTGCCTTGTTAAAACCCCATTTAATTTGCGGGGTAGTTAAATAACTTGAACCATCCAATTAATTGTCGGGACCCCGGTTCCGCTTAATCTTGACCTAATTGCATCGCACCTTGCCATGTCATCCATCATACATGCATCATGCCGATCTTCTGCCGTTTTATTAAATATTGCATCCGGTGTTTCTTCTAGTGTTTTGCTTCTTCGCGGATAAGGCCGTTGAGTTGATGTGAGCTTCGCCCCGATCTCCGGTTGAACCCTTCGACATGTTTTCAGGCGAGCATCTCCCCCTTTCTACCCATCTTACTTTTATAGTATTTACTTCCCTCCTGTTGATCTATTGCTATCTGTGTTGCGATGCTCTAGATTCCGTACCCTTAATATACCGTGCAGCCCTATATTGCCTTGGACACACCCTATTACTGTTGTTTGGTAGATAGATGGACTTATGGTCGTAGTCGCTTGCTCAAGTGTTGATGTGTGTCGTCATATGCCACCGTTCTTGATGTATTGCATGAGTTGATGTTGGAGATGATTCTAGTTTTACTTATCGTCACTTTAAATTTACGTTTAACAACTAAAATTGAATAAGCGGAGGCATCGGTGGGTGATAGATAATATTTGGTTTCGAGCATCCACTTGTGTCCGTAAGACCCGAGTACTTGATACTGTTCCTTGTTTTTGCGCTATCCACATCCGGAGGTATATGGGACCCCGAGCGAGCTTGATTCATCTTATTTCTAGGGGCCACAAACTAGTTTGAGGTTTTATTTACGATCTGTGCTTACGCCATGCTTTCTTTGCTTTATTTACGATTGTGCGAGGGCACCTGTCTTGTTAGGAATTGTGACCCGTTTACGTGGTATCGACAAGCCCGCCACACTTTCGGGTTCCCGATCGTTTCTGTGACCCAAACCTTGAGGCCGTCGAGTCGGCTAACCGTTCGCGGATTCTACTTAAGGGTGGCCCCAAATATTTCTGAATCTGTGATTGTTCGATCGTGAAAGCCTCGTTGGGTTTTGATTTGGTTTTAGAGGTTGATCGGCGTGTGTTGCTATTGGTGCACCGGCGGGTAAAACTTTCTGGCCGTGTCCGGTTATGGACGACTTGGAGCACGATATCTCGATCATGACAAGCATAACTAAAGTTTATTGTTATAAATTTGACTTATAATGACTTGTAATCGGCTTCACTATAACGGAATGGCTAATTAATACGCCACAATTGCTTGTTTGGTTGTCGCTTGCGACAATTGTACTGACTAGTAAGTATTGCAACTTCTAGAATTGGTGAATAAAAGTACCAACAAGCTACTTGGGTTTTGGGTTTATCTCATGCTATCTGAATCGATTAGTAATTGTTGCAACTATCACGGAATGGTTAACTAAAAGTGCCACTGTTTACTTTATCGGGACGATTGTCTAAACCCGACTAGTAAAGTGCATAACTATAACGAATAAATAAAGCGCCAACCGTGTGAGTTCCTCGGTTGACTTCCTCGTTTGGTCTCGAGGAAACACCGGGATGGGTTTGTTTGATGATAGTGTCGAGTTGGATCCGAATAGGTCTCTCTCACCCTCTCGATTGGCGCCCGGTTGTATCGAGTCTCTCTGAGTTGTTTAGTGCATCTTTGCTGCCGCTCGATCCTCCATACCTATGTGGCGAGGGCCGAATTCTAGCCTCGCCGTGTCTTGGCCTCGATCTTGGCTCCTTCTTTTTCCTTGCCCTTTGTCGGCACCCTTTTGTTGAAGCGGGTTTTGAGATCGGCGTCGTTAGCGGGGTTACCCTTCCGGCTTGGCACAGGCGGGGTTATGGCGCCATTGGTTATTCTTCTTCGAGGCTCTTAGCCCCATTTGCTTCTTAATAGTGATCGGACTCTACCGCTTTCAAGGTGATTTGGATCTTTGTATAATATATCGTATTCTTGACTCTTTGAGTCATTTGTTATATATCATTACGTGGGTCCCATCGAGGACTGTTGTGTAATGTTATTACTTCGTTTTCCACCCGCACGAAAGTGCCTGGTGGGCACCTTTGAATCGTTTCTATGCGGGTTTGGTGAATTTTGCCCGAACTTGCATAGGTCCGATTCTGAGGGTGTTACATTACCTTTTCTTCGAGTCTAGGATTTCTTATGGTTGTGTTTCCGTCGTACCTTCAGGGTTTCGTTTCCAACCTCTTGTAATGGTATTTTGAGATCTGGTCTTAATGCTATTTGAGGAATTTTCCCCTGTTGTATCTTTCAGTGGATCGAAAATTCAATAAAAAAATTCTTTGTATCTCCTGGAGTTTCTCAACATGATGACATCATCTCCATCAGATCCGATAAAGAGCCTGCATCAGTCCTTTGTTTCCGAACGTCGCTTGTCAAGATCTTCAGTCTAAATTCGAGAATGGGATGCACGCTTTTCTACTGAACGTGCAGAGTAATAGTTTGGGTGTGTGATGGATTGGCCCCCATGCCGACTACTCATTCTATTTGCTCTTGTACATTGAAGTGGATTAGAAGGCATCTTTTAGATCCTTCTATCGAAGTTAAAGGTGGCTTTATCTGTTGAGACCTTTACTTTCGTCTTTTGTTCACCGGAGTGTTCTCTCGACAAGTTTGGCAAGGCGCAATCGCCGCACCATCCCCTTGAAGGAGCTACATGGGATCGTGATGATTTATTTTCTAGGAATCTCGGGGCGAGATTCTTGTTTAGTGGGGGAGATTTGTAGCATCCCAATTGTCTAACAATTGTAATGCTACTTGCCTAGTCTATATATTGCTACTTCTTACATGTCATTCATTGCATCATCATTATATCATGCTCATGTCATAATGCCACCTTGCATTTGAGCATCATACAAAACCCCTTTTCATTTGGTTCTTTCCTCCTGTGCATTTTCCTCTTGATATCATGTAGTTGGTTCTTGATACTTGTATATTCTTAATGCCAAAATGGAGTTGGGGGCATATCTTTTCAATTCAATTCAATCTCTTACATGCCAACAATTCTTTTCTTTTGATCTCCTCCTTTTACACCACATATGGTATCATGTGGGTTCCTTGATATTTGTTTGAGTCTCAAATCATGCCCACATGAATATTTTGCCTATTTATCATTATGTGATCACCTCCTGTCTACTCCTATTCTATCTATATTCTTGTTGTGAATGATCTTCTTCTATTCTTAGGGTTTATCTCTATTTCTTTCTTCCACTACACACTCTTATTCTCTATCTACATTCTACTCCTACTTGTTGTCCATTCCACCATCTACCTTCTCTTATGATCTTTTGAACCATATGGGTTTGGAGAGCTCCCATAAATAATTATCGGTGACCCATTCTTGTATGTGTCCTAATGAACATGTATGCATGGGGCATCATCTACACTCTTGTTGTTCCCACTTGTCTCTCTATGGTTACCCAAAATCCCCTTTTTGATTCATCTTCCAAGTTACCACATGGTTTGAGTTGTTGGCTTGTTTAAATTATAACAAACAATTAACAAACAAATAATGAAAATGTTATATAAATAAAGAGGAGAGAACCAAACCTGGAAGCAACCTCCCCTAGGTCTTTCCTGGCCGCAGCCCAGTCCCTGGAGATCTCTCCTTCCTCCTGTGGCCCAGTTCCTCCCAGCCATACCTTTTCGCCGCCTCACGCCGTCCTCCCCTGTTCTTCTTCTCCGTCGACTTGTCCTCTCTATGGCTCTGACGGTGGCGAGCGGGTGGCCATCTGCGTGCCGTTTGTTGCGTCACCTCAGAGCCGTGTCGACCTTCTTATCCTTTTCTGTTTCCCTCCTGGAACCCTAGCGCGCCTTCCCTTTTCCCCTCTGTTTCCCCTCCGCTGCTTCCCTGGATGTCGGAGTCGCCGCTTGCGCCCGAAGTCCACACGCCGTCGGCGGAGTTGATCGCAGGAGGAGCTCCGATTGGGTCGTATGCGCTGCATCAACCGCACGAGGAGGAGCCGGACGAGGCCGTGGCTACTTCTCTATCTTCGACCTGCCTGAACCGAGATGCTCCACCAAAATCCATCATCATCACCGTTGCCTGCGACTTTTCCTGCTCCGTTTCCATGTGAATTGGCGGAGGTGAGGTCCCTACCCCTTTTCCCCGCCTGTTTGCAACCTTCCTTGTTCCTGTGCTCGTTTGTATCAATGGAATCCGCCGCGTGCCTGCCCGTCAATGTCTAAACTGTACCGTCTCTGCATGAACTTTAGTTAGCACGCCGTGTTAGAGCCCTGTTCGCTGCAACCTCTGTCCGTGCTCCCGTTGCAGCCGCTCGCACCGTGCTCCCTCTCCGGCTCGCCTTGCCCAGTTCGCTAGCCATAGCTCGCGCGCCTAGCAGCCCCAACGCGCATGACGCGCTCTTGGATAGTCGCGGCAGTAGCAACAACTTCTAATTATCTGCGTCTGTTCTTTGCAAGTTATCCTCCAGCACAACGCTTCTCCGTAAGATTTGTTCCTTCTTAGTCGAACTCGGATGTTCCATCTACCCGAAGCCGCAATCGACATCCAAAACGGAGAACCACAGGCGTCAAGATCATACGACGAAATCGAAGTAAACTGGCCGTTTTCTGAAATTTTCCTGACAGTCTGTAACCACCGAAATTTGTCCTTTTCTCAGCAAGTTACTGGCCGATGCAGATCTCCGATGGCGAAACCCTGAACACAAGTATCGTAGATCTAAGTGAGATATACATTTTAGTTTTTATATCATCTACTGAATATCTCTAGATTGCTCGCCATCTTCGTCTAATCTTTGGATCAGCTAGCTGTTTTCGGGGATCAGTTCGTCAGTCCGATCAATCATCAGCGACACTTTTGCATGAACCCCCTGGCCCCTCTTTTCTCTTCAGCTGGTGCCCCTCGCTCTACCACGCAGTTGGGACGGCCCATCTAGCTATCCGACGCCAATCATGGCAGAGAGAAAATATCCGCGGCCCAGTCCTCTCCCGGCGGCCCACCTCTGTCTCTTGTTTTGCTTCTAATTCTAATTCAACTAAAAATCCAAATTCAAACATAAGTGCATAAATCCAAATCTGAGTTGAATTTGCAAAAACTTTCAAAATGAAAAATAAATGTTTTATAAATGTGAATTCAAATCCACTTGCATAAATTTCCAGAATTGCCCCTAGCTATTCAAACTATTAACAATAATGCCCTTTTCTATTTCAAATTGCATTTATTAATAACTTTTAATCTATAATTTTAAATAATACAAATAATATATGATTTTTAATAAAAAAACATGAGGATTGTGAATATGCTATTTATAATATCATTTGAGAAATTTAAAAATTTCGAATTAATAAATATTAATAAATGTATTTTCTTAATTATTACATAACTTTAAATCCATAACTCCGAATTCGACAAATGATATGTCTAAATCGATCAGCGTGACGAGACCTCTACAACCATGATATCCATGTTATCATTTGCATCATGCATTAAGAGCAGTTTTATAATCAGTACTGTTTATGCAAGGAAAGCATGATAAATAAAATTGGAAACTAATTGTTTCTTATTAATAATGCCTCGTGAATGCTATATCATCAATGTGCTATGCCCCTAATACCTTTTCAACATAGTTTGCATCATTAACTTTCCATGTCATGCATAATATCATGATCATGCCGATTCTTTCGCATTAGTTATAATTGTTGCATCGCTTGTTCCTTTTAGTGTTTTGCTTCATCCCGGATAGAACGATGAGATGTTGTGAGCTTCGACAAGTTCTTCGGTTATGAAAGTTCGGCAATATTTTCTAGGTTAGCATTCTCTCCCTTTATACCTATTTTACATTTCTAGTCTTTACTTCCTCTTATTGATCTATTGCTATCTGTGTTGCGATGCTATAGATTCTGTATTCCTTTATACTTTCCCGCAACCCATATATTGCCATGGACACATCCTATTACCTACTGTTTGGTAGATAGTCGGCCTTGCGAGTCGTAGTTTCTTGCACATGTGATGCGTCGTCTCATCGATGTTCCACGGTTGTTGGAGTATTGTCTCATGTTTAATGTTGGAGATGATCATGGCTTTAATTACCATTTAATAATTAATATTAAAAGTAGGTAAATAATGCAGAGGCACAGGTGGACAATAGATGTTATTTGGTTTTTAACCGTCCACTTATGTCCCGTAGGACCCCGAGTACTTGATACGTGTTCCTTGACTATTCGCACTATCCGCATGTGGGACCATGAATCCCCTTAGCATGAGCTTGAGTCATATCTTATTTCTTGGGGCCACAAAGTAGTTTGAGGCTTTATTACTGTCATGTACCTATGCCATGCTTTACTGCTTTATTTATTATTGCGCATGGAGCGCCTGTACTATTTAGGAACAAATGTGGAATGTTTTCGCGGTATCGACAACCCCAGTCATTTACAGCCATTGGCACAAACCTCTGGGCCCGTCTCGGAGCCGACCATCTTTGTCGCGGGTAGCTTGGTGCGATGACCCCTGAAATATTATATGAATCTTTCGATTTCTTTGTCGTGATGCCTTTCATTTGGTTTTTCCAAGGTTGATCGTGCGTGTGTTGCTATTTGTGCCCCCTACAGGGTAAAACTTTCTGAAAGCTGTGTCCGTAGTTATGGACGACTTGGAGCACAGTATCTCGATCATAGAAAACTATAACTAAGTAGTGCTATAAATTTTACTATGTGATGACTAGTAATCAACTTCACCATAATGGAATGCAAATAAAAGTGCCAACAACTGTTGGGTTCTTGAATGTCTCATGTTATATGTATCTGACTAGTAAGTATCGCAACTATAACGGGATGGTTAATTAAAAGTTCCCACTGTTTATTATATCTGGATGACTCATACTATCTATATCTGACTAGTAAGTGCTACAACTATAATGGAATGGATAAAACTACCAACTGTGTGAGTTTCCTCGGTACGACTTCCTCGTTTGGTCTCGAGGGGGAAATGCCAGGATTGGTATGATTGGTGTTTGTATCAGGTTGGACCCGAATAGGTCTTTCTTATCCCTCTCTGATAGCCGACAATTCTATGGAGTCTCTATAGGTTGTTTAGTGCTTGCTGCGCTACCGCTTCATTCCACCATACCTATGTAGGCGAGGACCACCGAATTCTAAGACTCGCCATGTGGTCTCAGTACTGACTGCTCTCTTTTTTCCTTTGCCCTTTGTCGGCACCCCTTTTGTTTTAGCAGGTTTTCAGATCGACGTTGTTAGCAGGGTTACCCTTCCGGCTTGTCCTAGGCAGGGTTATGGACGCCATTGGTTATTCTTCAGGGCTCTTAGCCCCATTTGCATCTTGCCTGTAGTCGGATGTTGTATCGTTTTCAAGGTGATTTGGATCTTCATACTGTATATCTGTATTCTTGACTCGTGGAGTCGTTGCTATATATATTTGTTCTGTGGGTTCCATCATGGACTAATGTGTAATGGTATTACTTCGTTTTCCACCCGCACGAAAGTGCCTGGTGGGCGCCTTTGAATCGTTTCTATGCGGGTTTTGCGAGAATCTCTAAGACTTGCATAGGGCCGATTCCGAGGGTGTTACAAACAATCCGGAGCTCTCCCCTTGCGACGCCCTCTGTCGTTGCTCGCCAAATCCCGATGAACCCCGGACGTGGTGGCCACCGTCGCCAGCCAACATAGCCCCGCCGTCCTCAGGCCTACCCTTCCATCCAACTCGATTTGCATATGGTGCCCTATTGAACTTGCCCCCTTCGATTATTCGGTTCTAGGGTTCTCACTGCCCATGGCTCTAGAGGTTGATGGCGACCTCGTTGTTTTGTGGTGGTGACCTGGTGATGCAGAGAGGTTCTGGTGGCGCGTTATGGGGATCGTTGGTCACTGTTGCTAGCGGTGACAAGCCGGTGGCGCTGATTGCCGATTCGATTAATGGGTTAGCTTTTCGGTGCTCCCTATCTTGTGTCATTGCTTTCGATTTAGGGTTATTTCTGTCTCCTTTTCGATGAGCAGTAGCTTTCCAAAGGTAGGTGATCCTTTACTCATTCCTCCCTCACAGTTTTACTCCTCCTTCTTTATATGTGTCAAACCCTAATTAGGGTTCCTCTCTCTGGTTCCTAAACATATTACAATAGCTTTGCTACTAAACCTGCCTAACATGTTTGATGTTAAAATTTTACTTATCTGGATTGAGTTAGTGGATGATATAGGGCTGTGATCACATCATGATGATGACACTAGCTAATGATGTATCTAAAAGCACAAGTGGAGCTAGTGCTTCTAAGTTGAATTGCCACCTAATTTCAATAGAGAAACTATTGGAACTATTGCTATCACCCTTGATAGTAGATATATAAGATATGCTACTCCACTATGAAGGGATGTCTCTGTTTGGATGAATTTGTCATCTATAAATGTGTGATTTGTTGTGGTACCTTCTCTTATCAAGGTATATCCTTATTATGTTGTTAACAGGTATATCCTTATTATGTTGTTAACAGGCATATCCTAGTGATGTATCCAATGGTTGATGCTTTAATTAGAGATAGTGACCTTGACTATATTGATCATATTAAACTGATGGAACAGTCTGATACTGAAATGCATGATTCCTAGATAACTTTTCTAGGAAGATGATTATTTGGTTCAAACCTTTGGCTTGACTTGGGTGTAGTAGCATACCAAATTGTGTTATGTTTTTTCTGAATTTTATTCAGTTCTAATGTCTAAAACCTGATTCCAGTGATGATTCTAAACATATACTAGCAGTTAGTTTGATAGAATTAATATGATTCCTAGAAGAAAGATTCTAGGAAAATGATTTGCTTAAAAAAATTATTTAACAGAATGTTGGTCCATGAACTTGCCAATGATGCCAAGTCTGAGGCTTTACTTGTGTTGCACATGATCATATATAATTGTTGCCTTACAACTGATTTGGCTAGTCTCTGTGTACAAACTTTGTGGATACTGTAGCTAGGCTATGCTGCTGTGGTACCTCTCTAGAGGATGTACAACAATATAGATCTTTCTACATGATTTCTGTAAAGCTTGGTTGACAAAACCAGATTGTGGTTGGTAATGATAAGTATTTTTTAAGTGATATGTTGGAATATAAATTGAGTGGTGATACTTGCAACTAATTGATTCCTATACTTTCTTACTAGGGAAATGATAGAAACTGTCTCTTTTGAACAATCTTGATGACTAGCTAATATGGAAACTCACCCTTGTGGCTTCAGCTGCCCTGGGCTGCTGCTGTGGTGCCTCCAATCTTGGAGTGTGCACAGTGGTAGTCTAGTAGCATGATTTGCTATTGGGAATCACTACAATGATGCAGTTGATGTTGATATATAAAAAATAGAGATTTAGCTCATGATCTGAAGCTAAATTGGTTGGTTAAAACTGTTAAGTGTACCACTATGGTGCCTCCCCTAGGAGTGTGCATAGTGGTAACATCTTAGATGTGGACTGCTGGATTTCTTTACTTGGCCTGTGATGCAAAGGCTGAGGCTAAATCTTTCTGAGATAAGAACATTTTTTTGTGTTGGATCTAAACCTCTGTGATGAATATTGCCTGGCATTTCCATGCAATTTTGAGAGGACCTCTCCATTCAATATTCCTAGATAAAGATCTAGTTAAAGGATAGATGGAATTTGTTGATTTGTAGTTTTCCCCCGGTATTCCCAGATCTGTGTGTGAGATACAAGAATGGGTACTACATGATCTAGTGGTTGGTTGATGATTTTTACCTAATGTTAGTGGGTGGCTTATGGCCTGTTGTAGATCTTCTGCTTGCCCTTGATCAGATATTGGAACTCCTCCTTGAGCACCTGGATGTTTTTCCCAAGCAACCAGGATGCTTGTGGTGTAGATGTGATGCACCAGATTGATCTGGGAATGAACCAGTATTTGTGTTCCCGATATAATGGAAGCAGTGTTCTTGACACTCTTGTACTACTGAGATAGAGGAGTGTGGTTTCGGCTGGAATGTTGGGTAAGTGAGAAAGAATCCTGGAATTCCCTCACTGCTACCTTTGTACTGCCGTACTGGATGCTGTGGTGGTGAAAACACATGCTATGCATGTATTGTGTAAGCTGTTTGTGTGCTTGCCTCCTGTGTGTGGATCAGATCAAGTAGATATTGGATATTGTTGATGGTTTTACCTTTACTACTTACTGTTTTGGTGAAACTTGCCCCACTTCTATCAATGATGTTGTGCTGAGACCAGTACTATACTGATAAGAACATATATTCTTTTGGTGAAACTTTCCCCATTTTAATATGCTCAATGATGTGACAAAATAGTGCATCTCACTGTTACTACTGGGAGTACTATTACTAACACTAACCATTTTTGTTCTTATATTTTATTTATTTATTTTGCAGGAATCAAAAGAATGTCCAGGAATATCAAGACTAGATATAGGAATAGTAGTTTAGATTTAAGTTACTATAATTTTCTTATTATTTTTTAATAACCATGTAATACTTATATTTTTTATTAAAGTATTTCTTTTCTTTACTTATAATTGTTAATCTGTGTACTGACTTCTAATTACTTGTAGTCTCTCATTCTTTGTAGTATTAAATAAAGAATTCTACTTATTTGTATTTGTTTGAAGTTCATTATTGTATTTTATTTCCTACATTACAGTTACTTAATTGTAATTTACTTTTATTCTTTTATTGTAAAAGAAAAATGTAATATTTCATGTATTCTTATTAATAAAGAATTATTTTATATCATTATTTTGATTATTTCTTTTTACTTAGTTATAGTATTATTATTCCTAAACTTCTAAATTCAAATTTGAATTGAATTTTAAAATTCAAAGTAGATTCCAAATTCTACCCCTACAAAAACACAGATAGTACCTACAGGTCATGTCAAAATCTATCGCACTCACTGTGATGGCTAATTTCTAATCCATGAAAGCAAGAGAGATTCTGATCGCTCTAGGGTTTTAGCTTGTGAGAAATTTACCCGAATTTTCAGATGCATCCATGCAGATGCACAAAATCCTAAATCTACCCTTCATTTAGTCCTAAATGCTGGGATGTTATAGTCACTTCCGGCTATGACAAGGCCCTGAAGAGTTATCGACTTAGGACAGTAGTATTACTTGTAGTCCAACCTGTATCTAGTTACCGACTCTGTAACATAGCCGGATAGGTATCTCCTGTAACCCTAGGCCCCGGTGACTATATGAACCGGACCTATGGGAGCCTTTAGGGCACCAGATCATAGATCAAACACAACCTACTCGCACAAGTGAACCTCTCTTGTAATCCGGTGTAACATATGGCTCTTACTGATATATTACTGGGTTGCTAGCAGGAGTAGGATCCGATCACCGTAGTCGGATCTGAACCTGGGTAAACTTGTGCTCACCGCTCCTGGAACACCGCACGTCTCACACCCCATCTTATGAACGCCTTTAGGACCCCCTATGGCATACTTGTTGACAATCCAACGATAGCGGATTCACCTATTGTTTGCGCTGCTAGATGCCGGCATAACATTGTCTTAGCCGAGGTAATGATGACTGCCCTTACTCCCTTGCGACCTCCTGTAGGTGCTCCAGTAGGTCTTGTAGTGAATGAGCCAGCAGATGAATAAGAGACGAATGTAACTCCTAGGACAGTGAGAACCGCTAAGTTGCCACTAGAGAGACTCGAAAATTGCTACGAGAAGTAGAGTGAGAGAGCTGCAGGAAGCTATGATAAACTAACTGAGCTAGTAGCACCAGTGGAAGACCCGTCTCGGGCACAAGCCAAGTTAGAGTAAATAAGAAAGAAACTGCTATAAAAAGGCAAGGATGTGGTACGTGCCTAGCAAGAGCTGGAAATCACTCTCCGAGAATATAACTCGCAAACTAAGTCAAGGGAAATAAAACCTGGCTCGATGATGTAAAGATAAGAGGAAGGAACCTCAATAACGAGATGTCAGTAGATGATACCATAAAATCTACCCTAACAAGTAGCCACACAACTGCGGTTAGGCCGAAATACAACACCGCAGTAGCAAATCTCAGGGCTGCAGAGGCAGCGATGGACGAGTTACCTCACTTAACGGGTGAGGCAAAAAGAAAGCAGATATAAAGAGTAAATGAATTAGTGCGAGCAGCTGGTGGGATAAATTAGGCCTACTATTGGGAAAATTCGGGTGCAGCGGGTGGATCACAAGTGGTTCACTCGGCAGCACCTAGGCTGGCAAGGTTAATCGGCCATGCAGCATCACCACGACATGCTCCGCCGACACAAAGGCGAGAAGGAAGTGGCAACTCTGATAGAAACAAACAGCTCGTTACATATGACCCAACAGTTTCTAAGGGCAATGCTGGACAAGGCAATGTCACCAGGAGAAATGCCTGCCAGGTAAATGTAAGCTAAGGAAATGCTGGCGAAGGAAATACAGGGCACGGCAATGCCGTACAGAATTACCCGCCGTAACCTCGGCGCAGCCATCACTCAGCAGGAGGAGGTAATCCGCCTCTGAATCAGCAACAGGTGCAACCCAAAAGGCCACAGCAAAGCGCTGGCCGGGTAGTGCAACAGCAAGCAGATCCGAATGCCAACAGTACAATTGTGGTTACTCGGCAATGATAAATTGCGGGTAATAGATTTCGGATCATCTGTACAACACACTGGGATCTTGGCTGAGAAACAGGAACCTTTAGCCGGATGATGCAAAGTTGAATTGGACAAAATAAAATTGGCAGAAATTGTTGAAGCGCAAGGTCCGCCGGGTCCAGCATGTTTTGGAGCAATAATCATGAGAGAGCCTCCTGTGCCAAACTTTCAGCTGGTGAGGGGCACCAAAACATATGATGGCAGCACGAAGCCAGAGGATTGGCTAATTGACTATGGTACTGCAGTGAATATTGCTCAGGGGAACCTAAGATGGGCAGTGAGGTATGTTCCATAAATGTTGGAAGGGCTAGAAAGAGTCTGGCTGAACAACTTGCCACCAGGAAGTATCAACATCTGGGTTGATTTCGAGGAGTCCTTCGCCAGTAAGTTTACTAGCACATACAAGAGGCCGAATCACATATAGCTCCTGGCAATGTGCAAACAAAGGCTGAATGAAATAGACAGAGAGTTTCTCACCAGGTGGTGCACAATGCGCAGCTCCTGCAAAGGGTTAATCGATTCACAAGCCATTGGATGGTTCGTGAAGGGATGCCGACATGCAAGTGTATTGTGGCAAAGGTGATAGATACATATGCCGACAAGCTTGGCCGAGACAATAAAAATCGCCAATTCGTATGTGTTGGGAGACCCGACACAACTGATGGGGGAATACCAATCGGGGTATACCCACGAAGCGGATTCGCCAGCTGGATCGAGCCGACTGAAGCCAAGCCCAGAGCGGGCCGACTCGCCCAATATGGCGACTGGCGCACGCTGGACCCGGACAAGCGGCGCCGACTGGAGGCCCAAGACGACGAGTTCAATACAAAGCCCACCAAATAATTGTAAACCCTAACTGGCTGCATATATAAAGCCACCAGGGGTACCCCACGGGGTAGGCTCTCTCACAATAGATTAGATCTAGTCTCTCCCTCCGCCTACGGCGGCTCCCATGTAATCCAATCTATGATCATATACTGGATTGATAGCAGGACGTAGCGATCCTCCACCGAGGGGACGTGAAACTGGGTACATCGTGTGCCAATCTCGCTTCCGGATTCTCCTACGTCGCCTTGCTCCCTCTACGTAAGCTACCCCCAGTAGCATCTACCGTGTAATACCACGATAGTTGGCGCCCACCGTGGGGCAAGCGGTGCATGGAGGGTGATGATCCGGGCGAGATCTTTCACCTTCACCGGCTTTCAGATTGCGTCTGGTGCAATGTCCAAGTACCAGCAGCCGAGGACGCGGGCGTTGTAGGCTGATCGATCAGCGACTCCAACACACGCATGGAGATCGAGTTTGAAAACCTTGGGCGTGTGGACCTGCACGATCTGTTCTACATGCCCATGAATCTTCTATTTCAATCATGTCTCCTTCATTGATTAATCTATCGATTGATTATTTATTTGATCTAACCCCTTGCTTCAATTGGCATGTACGTATCACCTTGGAGGATTGGGTCCCAAGAGGAAAATCGAATCGGAATTTGCCTCCACGGCACTATCCGTTAGCGTGCCCACACAAGCTGGCGTTTTTGCGCCATACCTATAAAATTCGACGATTGAGACCCAGCGCCTTGATGGCAACTGTTTCAGTGCCTCGACGCCGACCTGCGATGCCACGGGCGATAGACAAATCTGCAACAAATTAATCCCTGATGAGTCAATCTCGTTTCTCTCATAATTATTCTGTCAATTTATTATTTAACTTGGTCTAATCATGCATGTATACTTTTTGTACGTGTCTTTGGAAGGATCTGTTAAACGCAGGATTGCATCAGACTTTCTGTCGTCCGGCAATTGCAACGGAGCCATGGGTTTCTGCAGTAGCAGCCTATCTCCTTTCAGTAGCGGTCTATCCAACTCATATTCAGCCCTCGCTAACTCGCCTCTCACGGCCTCGTCCATCACCGATTCTCCAATCTACCGGCTCGCCGACTCGCCATGCTCCGGAACTTGCCTAAACGCGGACACGCATAAACGCGAACTCGCTACGCTCGGAGACTTGCCAGTCACGGGATCGCCATCACGACCTCGCCCTCGCAGCCCCGCCGTCATCGATATCGCCATAGTGCGACCTCCGTCCGCCGCGTCGACCCCGTGTCCGCCGCGTCGACTTCGCCATAGCGCGACCTCCGTCCGCCGCGTCGACCCCGTGTCCGCCGCGTCGACTTCGCCATAGCGCGACCTCCGTCCGCCACGTCGACCCCTTGTCCGCCGCGTCGACATCGCCATAGCGCGACCGCCCGTCCGCCGCGTCAACCCGTGTCCGTCGACATTGCCGCCGCGCGACCTCCGTCCTCGCGTCGACTTCGCCATAGCGCGACCTCCGTCCGCCCGCGTCGACCCGTGTCCTCGCGTCGACCCCGTGTCCTCCGCGTCGACTTCGCCATAGCGCGACCTCCGTCCGCGCGTCGACCCGTGTCCTCGCGTCGACTTCGCCGCCATAGCGACGTCCGTCCGCCGCGTCGACCCCGTGTCCGCCGCGTCGACTTCGCCATAGCGCGACCCCCGTACGCCGCGTCGACTTCGCCATAGCGCGACGTCCGTCCGCCGCGTCGACCCCGTGTCCGCCGCGTCGACTTCGCCATAGCGCGACCTCCGTCCGCCGCGTCGACCCCGTGTCCGCCGTGTTGACTTCGCCATAGCGCGACCTCCGTCCGTCGCGTCGACCCCGTGTCCGCCGCGTCGACTTTGCCATAGTGCGACCTCCGTCCGCCGCGCCGACCCTTTCCGGCTACGTCGAATGCATACGCCGTGCCTACCAAGGGACCATCATCGTCCGAGTCGCCAGAGAGGGTCACATGCCACGCTGCATGGGCTCACCACTGGGCTTCTCTTCCCCTCGGAAAAATCAATTCGCCTTTGTCAACCTTTGAAAGAGCGACTCGCAATGGCCAAGTAGTGTGGACGAGGACTCGCAAACCGAGCCTCGGTTCGTCCACGAAAAACGCTAACCGAGAGCCATCATTGGAGTCGTCTTGCTCGACTGGCCTTCCGGGCCAAGACAAATGGCAGTGCTACACAAATAGCACCATGTCCTCCTCAAGCTTAGATAGCGCGACTTCGCCAGCAAATCTGCGGACGAGGACTGCAAACCGAGCCTCGGATCGTCCGGGAAGAACGCCAAGTCGAGCCATCTTTGGAGTCGCCATCGGCCCGCCCCGAGCCAAGGCGAGACTCGCTAAAAAACAGCGCAATCAACATCATCGCAGACTCGCAATCATCGCGGACTCGCCACACTCGGGGACTCTCCCCTCACGGACTCAAAAGCATCGCGGACTCGCAATCATCGCGGAATCGCCACACTCGGGGACTCTCCCCTCGCGGACTCGCAATCATCGCGGACTCGCCACACTCGGGGACTCTCCCCTCGCGGACTCGCAATCATCACGGACTCGCCACATTCGGGGACTCTCCTCTCGCGGACTCGCAATCATAGCGGACTCGCCACACTCGGGGACTCTCCCCTCGCGGACTCGCAATCATCGCGGACTCGCCACACTCGGGGACTCTCCCCTCGCGGACTCGCAATCATCGGGGACTCTCCCCTCGCGGACTCACAATCATCGTGGACTCTCCCCTCGCGGACTCGCAATCAACACGGACTCGCCACGCTCGGGGACTCTCCCCTCGCGGACTCGCAATCATCGCAGACTCGCCGTGCTCGGGGACTCGGCGCCCGCCGGTCGCTCGACCTCGCCACTCTCCACGCTAGGCAACAACCACTACTATTTTCAAAATATGAGCCTCAAGTCGCCTCTACGAGCCAACTCGAGCCTCGGGGACTACTCCTAGGCTTGCTGCGTGTACGCGTGGTTCCACGACCGCGGCTCGCCCTCGTCAACTCACCACCGCGGACTCTCCACTCGCGTACTCAACGCGCTCGGGAACTCACCACCGCGGACTCACCCTCGCGTACTCAACATGCTCGGGGACTCGGCGTGCTACAGACAGCGCCACTCGCCGGTCACTTGACCTCGCCACTCGCCACGCTCGGGGACTCGGGCGCTCACGTTCGGGACTCGCCCAGCCCAGCAGCTTCACCGACACCCTGCGTCTTTCGCCAACTGGCCATCACCGACTGGCTCACGCCGACTGCCTCCCGCTTCACGGTTCTTTCCTCTGTTCAGCAGCTCATCGCCGATTCGCCACGACCAATCGTCAAGACTCTCCGCGCCATGCCTCAAGCCCACGTCGAATCAACAACGTGCTCAGGGACTACTGATGGGGGAATACCAATCGGGGTATACCCACGAAGCGGATTCACCAGGTGGATCGAGCCGACTGAAGCCAAGCCCAGAGCGGGCCGACTCGCCCAATATGGCGACTGGCGCACGCTGGACCCGGACAAGCGGCACCGACTGGAGGCCCAAGACGGCGAGTTCAATACAAAGCCCACCAAATAATTGTAAACCCTAGGTGGATGCATATATAAAGCCACCAGGGGTACCCCCACGGGGTAGGCTCTCTCACAATAGATTAGATCTAGTCTCTCCCTCCGCCTACGGCGGCTCCCATGTAATCCAATCTATGATCATATACTGGATTGATAGCAGGACGTAGCGATCCTCCACCGAGGGGACATGAACCTGGGTACATCGTGTGCCAATCTCGCTCCCGGATTCTCCTACGTCGCCTTGCTCCCTCTACGTAAGCTACCCCCAGTAGCATCTGCCGTGTAATACCACGATAACAACCACTGCTTATCTTGGCTGATGGGAACACAGAGAACCCCACATATGATGGAGCCGGGTCATTGAGGCGACATGATCGTCATGACCTTAATGAGTGCAAAGGTAAAAGGAGAGATGAAAGGCCAGATTACAGATAAGGTTTGACTCAAGTGGCTATAGTAAGCCAGGATCATCCAGATGCCAGTAGTACCAACATCAAAGGACAAGTGCACAACACCAACAATGGGTGGCGCCAAAGAATGATGGGAAAAAGCCATATGATAATAATAAGCCATGGCAAGAAAGACAAAAATACACTTATGAAATGATGCTGAATAAGCCATGCAAGTTTCACACTCCTAGTCCGAGTAAGCCGGTGAATCACACGACTCGGCAGTGCAACTGGTGCCAAAGGGACGAGAAAGGAGATGCGAAAAATTAGATCCCTCCACCTCCCCCACTCCCACTCACTGGAGAAAATTCTCAAATTATGGTCGCGTAGCCGAGATACGAGAATCGGAAGCCAATGTACAATAACCCGGACAGGAAGGAAACTATGCACCAAGTGCACGACCCTAGAGATGTTGGCGTCAATGACAGACGGAGAGGTTGAAATGAGTATAGGGAACATCATCATAGCTATGTTGTGTTTGTGACTGAGCCAAATGATAAGAAGAGTTAGTAGCGGCGGATGATGCAAGTGAATGCCACAATGCCGACAATACCAAAGTACATGTACTGGTCCGAGCAAGAGATTACCTAGAGCATAAAGGATCACCCCAAGGTTATGCCAACTCCAGGATGGTATGCCTTGGTATTAGACCCAACATTCATGGGCCCGGATATCAATTTCAAGTTCTCCAAGGTAATGATAGATGATGGCAGCAACATCAATATCATGTACAAGGATACAATGCACAAGTTAGGGATTACCCCTAACATGCTAGAATCTACTAAGACCACGTTCCATGGCATTGTGCCGGGATTGTCGTGTGAGACAATTGGGAAAGTATGGTTTGATATGCTATTTGGGAACAAAGAGAATTGCTGAATGAAGCCATACAGTTTGAGGTGGTAGATCTCGCCAGTTCTTGTCATGCTTTACTCGGCAGGCCGACATTGGCAAAATTCATGGCAACTGCCCATATAGCATATCTAAAGATGAAGCCGCTGGGTCCAAAGGGATTTATAATGGTTTAGGGAAACTACAAGAGCTTATGGAGTGTTCCTTGGCTGGCTCATCGCTCACCGAGTCATTGGTCATAGCACATGAGAAGCAGCAAATCATGGAGGTCGCAAAACTATCTAAGGCAGCTCAATTGGCTATGCCACCGCTAACTAACCCGCACAGAAGCGTTTCCTTCCAAGCAATGAAAGGAACAAGGAAGGTGCGGATTGATGATGCTTTCCCGAAGAGCACCATCACCATTGGTGCCGGGTTATCTGAGAAATAGGAAAGCGATCTCACCAACTTCCTCTGTGAGAATCGGTATATCTTTGCATGGTCCACACAAGATTTGCAGGGTGTACCATGGGAGTTGGCGGAGCACTCTCTGCATGTAAGGCCAGATTCAAGGCCGGTAATCAACCTCTCCACCACTTTGTCGAAGATAGGAGAAAAGTGATTGCTGCTGAGATAGCTCGGCTCCTAGTTGCCGGGTTCATCATGGAAGTGTTACACCCGGACTGGTTATCAAACCCGGTCCTGGTTGAAAATAAGAAAGATGATCCGAACATTGTTGTGGTGTGGCACATGTTCATTGATTACACGAACCTGAACAAGTTGTGTCCAAAAGATCCATTTCCACTACTGCGAATTGATCAAGTGATTGATTCAACGACTGGGTGTGAGCTACGCTCATTTGTAGATGCATATTCTGGTTTCCACCAGATACCGCTAAACCCGGATGATCAATTAAAGACGGCTTTCATTACCCCGTACGGGGCTTACTGCTATCATACTATGCCATTTGGCTTGAGAAATGCAGGTGATACCTATCAGAGATGCATGCAAAAATGCTTACAAGATCAACTTGACAAAAATGTCCAAGTATATGTTGACGATGTGGTAATAAAAACAAAAAAGAGTCACACTCTCATCAACGACTTGTGACAAGCATTAGAAAACTTAAGAAGATTCCGGATGAAACTTAACCCTGAAAAGTGCACATTTGGTATCCTAGCCAGAAAATTACACGGATTCCTTGTATCCTGCTGAGGTATCGAGTCAAATCTGAGTAAAATCAGGGCCATAAAAAGAATGGAACTGCTGAAAACTCCGATGGTGGAAGGACGAGGCCGCGATCGACGTGCATTCTGAAGAGGACTCGTTCGCTGTCGCGAGGTACAGGAATGACATCTCCAGCGCCGCTCCACCATGCACCGGCGACGAGGCATCCCTCGTACTCCATACGTTGGATCTCGGTGTCGTCCATAGCGCTTGGGACCTAGAGGCCCCACATATTCCTTTCATCCGGTGTTGGCGTTCCTATTGCCGCAGCCGCTCCGGAGCTTGATGACAGTTCCATCTCGCCGGAGAGGGCTAAAAACTGGAGGTGCTAAGGGTTTTTTGGGTGTGCAAAGATGAGGGAATATGCGGAGTGCTTGAGGAGTACGAGGAGGGAATGAAGAACGGTGAGGAATGAATCTGGGAGAGAGATCTATACTTTAATTAACCTCCGCGCTAAAATTTGCGCTGATCCACGCGATTTGTGCCACATGTATAGGAGAGAGATGGGTGTCTTCCTCGCGATCCTTAAGCCCCTCGACTTTTGAGTGGGCATTGAAATGGTGTTCTATCCGTAAAGAACATACCCACCAACGGTCGTGATGACAGCATGTTTGTCAGTGACAAGACCTGGTCTGAAAAAGTTGTGAGATAGCACAACACTGTTTAAATCCGGCTCATGTTTTGAAACGAGCAGGAAAATGACTAAAGTCAAGAAGACATATCCAACTCAGATAAGACTCGGAATCCTACACTACTGGATGAAGTTTTCGGGAACCCTTCAAGATTCTCAAGACAAATAAACCATCAAGCTAGACGATTTATCCGACTTTCGATCTTGGAGACTTCCGGCGGCTACTGTTGGGGATATACTTTCTGGGTATACCCACAGGACTCGTGATACGTCGAAAACGTATCTATAATTTTTGATGTTCCATGCTTGTTTAGTATCTACTTTGCTTTGCTTTTTCTACACTTTGAGGTATTTTTATATGTTTTCTGGGACTAACCTATTAACAAGATACCATAGTGCCAGTTGCCTGTTTTCTTCTGTTTTTGGTTCCAGAAAAGAAAGAAAATCAATATTCTCGGAATTGGACGGCACAAAAGCCAAAGTCAATATTTTACCGTGGGGAACACGGAGCCAGAGTACGAGACGGAGGGGAGCCAAACCCCTGGCCTCACGGCCAAGCTTGGCCCGCGCCGGGGAGGGGGGTGTTGTGGCCACCCCGGGTTCCCCTGCCTCGCCTATTCGCCTATAAGAAGCCCTTGATACCAAAACCCAAAGTACTCGATCGATCTTCCACGAAACAATCCATAGCCGCAGCCACCATCGTCCCTAGATCAGGGGGATCTGAAGCTCTTCCTGGCACCATGCCGGAGGGGAGATCATCCCGGAGGCCTTCTTCATCACCATGCCAGCCTCCGGTATGAAGCGTGAGTAGTTCCACCTTGGACTACGGGTCCATGTAGTAGCTATATGGTTGTTTCTCCTCCTTTCTTCATGATCAAGATCATCTATTTGTAATAATGCATGTTGTGTTTGCGGGGATCTGATGGATATTTAGATTACTATATCATATTGATTAATGGTTCTATCTTATTGATTCTATCATGTCTGTATTGTTTGAGATCTTGCATGCTCTACGTTTCTAGTAGCTATCTTGGCCAAGTAGATGCTAGTGACTCCAAGAGGGAGTATTTATGCTCGATAGTGGGTTCATGCCTCTATTTAATCTGGGGAAGTGACAGAAATCTCTAAGGTTGTAGATGTGTTGTTGCTACTAGGGAGAAAACACCGGTATCTTGTTCATGGAACAAGTGGATTGTTTACCTTACACACTTTGCTTAAAGCAGTTATCCGTTGCTTGCAACTTAATACTGGAGGGGGTTTGGATGATAACCTGAAGGTGTATTACTACTCATAGATGCAATTGTATTGCGGTTTGTGTATCTTGTTGTATTGCCCAATCAAATCTCATAGGATCATGAATTGCCATGCTGTAATTTGTTTACCCAGCATGCCATGTTTATTTATCTTAAGGAGAACACCTTTAGTGAACTATGGATCCCGGTCCAATATTTACCATTGATACATCTTCCAATGTTCCTATTTACTTTCTGCAAACCACTATTACCTTCCACTATTCACTTCATCATTTAATGCAATAACTCCTCTCTTCTTTGTTGTTGGTGTTTGAAATGGTTCAGGCATAACTGGTTCAGGAGTAATAGGCTCAGGTGCATTCATCTCAGTTGAAGTCCAATCATCATAATTCTTGCTTATCTTAGCCATTAATTCTTCACCATCTGTAGGAGTTCTTTTCCTGAAAACACAATCAGCAAAGCTATCTAGGTATGTCCTAGAATCATCAGTTAGTCCATTATAATAAATATCAAGAAGATCATTCTTAGGTAATGGACATCCAGGATGTGTATGAATAAAGGCACAGAACCTTGTCCATGACTCAGGCAATTTCTCTTCTTCTCCCTATTTCAAATCAAAAAGTCTCTACAAAGCAGCATGTCTAGCACTAGGAGGAAAATATTTCTGGAAGAAAGAAGCAATCAAGCAATCAGGGATATCAATGGAACCAAGAGGTAATCTATTAAACCAAGACCTAGCTTCTTAAAATACTTAGTAAAAAAATACTTGCGCATCTTAAAATCATCAGAGAACAAAGCACTCATAGTATAAAGCTCATTCATATGAGCCACATCACTCTCATTTTCAGTCCCACAGAAAGGTTATTTCTCAACAATATCTAAATAAGATAAATCAAGAGAGAAATCATAATCTTTATCTTTAATATCTATGGGAGAAGTGGCAAACTTAGGACCAGAGGACAACTTGGGTGTAATAGTACGTCTAGCAAGGAGACTCTTAATATCACTAGTACCATGTGTGTTTCGGCACTCTTCAACAAAATCATCAGTGAACTCAATGTAACCATCATTAATATCATAACTCGCACTAGACTCAGGTGATCTAACAGGTGTAACAGTGTCTTCACTAGGAGTTTTGGTATTTCCTAGACTAGCCATAGTAGCATCTAGAAAAGGACCTAATGAACCACCTGCATCAAGCACAGTAGAAGTAACATAATGAGCATCAAAAGCAGTTTCAGATTCAGCAGTTGTAGCAGTGTGTGTAGCATGAGTATGTGGTGGTGGTGTAACAAGTTTACTTATAACAGACGGTGAATCAAGAGCAACAGAGGTGTTTCAGACTGTACCTCTTCTTGTAATGGATGGTAAAATAGGGAACTTTCCATCACGGGACTTCCCCATGATGAAAGGAGTAGCAGTGAAAAATAGTAGATCCAAGTGAACTTACAAATAAATCTATGCTCCCTGGCAACGGCGCTAGAAAATAGTCTTGATGACCCACAAGTGTAGGGGATCGCAACAGTCTTCACGAGTAGTATTACCCAATTTATTGATTCGACACAAGGGGAGCCAAAGAATACTTGCAAGCCTTAACAACTGAGTTGTCACTTCAGATGCACCTTGAAATAGTTCTTGCTCACAGAAGTTTATCAGTAGCAATAGTTTGGTAGTAGCAACAGTAAAGCAACAGCAGCAGTGAAAAAGTAGCAATAGTAACAGTAACGGTAATAGTAGGATTCAAGTGCGGTAGGCATAGGGTCGGATGGACGGGCGTTGCATGGACGAGTCTAAACATGCAACTTCAAGACCTAGGTCATTGCAGATAAATAATAACAAGCATCCAAGTACTAAACAATCCTAGGCATGTGTTCCAAATATAGTCATACGTGCTTGCAATGAGAACTTGCACAACATCTTACATCCGGCCCGTGGCGTATGGGCCTCTAGGGAACTACTGGCAATTAAGGTGCTCCTTTTAATAGAGCACTGGAGCAAAGCATTAACACTCTGTAAACACATGTGATCCTCACACCACAGCCATCCCCTCCGGTTGTCCCAATTATTGTCACTTTGGGGCCTTTGGATCCGGACAATGATATGTGTACACAACTTGCAGATAAGATCACAAACAATACTATCATAATCATTCAATAATAAGTTCAGATCTGAGATCATGGCACTCGGGCCCTAGTGACAAGCATTAAGCAGAAAAAGTTGCAACAAAGTCAAATAGCACTAATAGAGATAGTAGGCACTATGCCCTAACAGGTCTTATTCGATTACATGATAGAATTCATCCAATCCCTACCATCCCCAAGCCTACAGTGGGGGATTACTCACTCATGGATGAGGGAAACATCGGTGATTGATGGAGATGCGTTGGTGATGACGATGGCGATGATCCTCTCCAAATTCGCCGTCCGGCAGGGTGCCAGAATGGAGTTTTTGGATCCGAATCTTGGTTTCTGGTGGCGGCGGCAGAGCGGAACTCTTTCTGGAAAACTATCGAACCCCCCTCGGTTTTTAGGTCGAAAGGCAACTTATAGGCGAAGAGGGAGACCAAGGGGTGCACAGTGGCTGCACCCCAGCGGCTTAGTGGTGGGCCCGCTACCGCATGGGGTGTGGCCCCCGTAGGCTCCTTCTCCGTCTTGTCTTCTGGCTTCGTGGATCTTTTGGTGAAATATAATTTTTGGCATATTTTCCGGGATTTTTCCTGATAGTTGATTTTCTGCGCAAAAACAAGACACCAAGGTAATTCTGCTGAAAACAGCGTCAGTCCGTGTTAGTTGTATCCAAATCACACAAGTTTAGAGAAGAAACAATAGCAAAGTGTTCGGGAAAGTAGATACGTTTTGGACGTATCACAATGTTGGCCAAGGCAATGTCACTAGGAGAAGTGCCGGCCATGGAAATGTAAGCCAAGGAAATGCTGGCCAAGGAAGTGTAGGGCACGGCAATGCTGGCTAGAATTACCCGTCGTAACCTCGACGCAGCCATCACTTAGCAGGAGGAGGTAATCCGCCTCCGAATCAGCAACATGTGCAACCCAAAAGTCCGCAGCAAAGCGCTGGCCGGGTAGTGTAGCAGCAAGCAGATCCGAATTAGAACAGGTACAATGTTGGTTACTTGGAAATGATAAATGGCGGGAACTAGATTCCGGATCATCTATATAACACACTGAGATATCGTATGAGAAATAGGAACCTTTACCCGGATGATGCACTATTGAAATTGGATACAATAAAGATGGCAGAACTTGTTGAAGCGCAAGGTCCGCCGGGTCCAGCATGTTTCAGAGCAAGAATCATGAGAGAGCCTCGTGTGCCAAACTTTCAGCTGACAAGGGGCACCAAAACATATGATGGCAGCACGAAGCCAGAGGATTGGCTAATTTACTATGGTTTTGCAGTGAATATTTCTCAGGGGAACCTAATATGGGCATTGAGGTATGTTCCACAGATGTTGGAAGGGCTAGCGACAGTGTGGCTGAACAACTTTCCACCAGGAAATATCAACAACTGGGTTGATTTCAAGGAGGCCTTCGTTAGTAACTTTACTAGCACCTACAAGAGGCCGAATCGCCTACATCAGCTGACAATGTTCAAACAAAGGCCGAATGAAATAGATAGAGAGTTTCTCACCAGGTGGTGCACAATGAGTAGCTCCTGCAAAGGGGTAATCGATTCACAAGCCATTGCATGGGTCATGCAGGGATGCCAACATGGAAGTGTGTTGTGGCATAGGTTACAGAGACATATGCCCGCAAGCTTGGCGGAGACAATAAAAATTGCCGACTCGTATGCGTTCGAAAACCCGACATAGCCACTGCTTATCTCGGCTGATGGGAACATAGAGACCCCTGCATATGATGGAGCCGGGTCGTTGACGCAACATGATCGTCATGACCATAATGAGTATAGAGGCAAAAGGAGAGATGAAAGGCTGGATTACGGATAAGGTTCGACTCAAGTGGCTGTAGTAAGCCAGGATCATCCAGATGCCGGTAGTATCCAACATCAAAGGACAAGTGCATTGCACCAACAATGGGTGCCAAAGAATGATGGCAAAAAGCCATATGAGCAAAAGAAGCCTTGGCAGGAAGAAAAAAATACACTTATGAAGGGTGAATAGTCGGCGTCAGATAAGGGATGGGGCTGTCACGTACGGAGCGGAGCTCGAGGGACGATCATGGCGGATCCCTGGCGCACCCCTTCTAGTGCCACCCCCACCTCGCGGACCCTGCGCCACATACGCCACCTACTGTTCCGACCCTTCCCCCTATTCAACGGGCACGTGGCGGGCACAACGGACAGGGCCCACTTCCCCCTGGGTGAGGCGGTGTACGGGATACGTTTCCGCCATGTTCTCTACTCCGTCGGCCACCTCGCCTTCTCCGACTTCAACTCCACCCTCGCCTCCTCTTGCCTGTCTCCTTCCGGTGAGGAAATTCTCGGCGAGACGCTTGACGCTGGCGATTCCTACCTATGGAGAGGAGAATGAGCCGTTTTGCGGTTCAACTCCTTGCGGGGAGGAGGTTAGGGGCTTGCTCGAAGCGATTAAGGGGCAAGGAAGTTCCTCCGCCGATCACGGTTGCAATCCTCCATCAAGCCATCGATTGGGGGAAAAAGGGACTTTGGCAAGCTCGTCTATCAAGAGGAAGTTTCGAAATTCTGATACTGGACTCTGGTTCATTGACTCCTTCTTAGACATCGATGGCCTCGATAAGAGGGTTGGGGAGGAATCTGCGTGCAGGCAAGCGGGCTGTGGGGCGCCCGCGCAAGCTCGTCGATGGCATTAGAAGCCCCGCTCAAGCTCTTCGTGAGGTTGCAGCGGCCAATGTCCCTGTGGTGATGGAGAAGAGGAAGCGTGGTCGCCCTCGCGGATCTACGAACAGGAAATTGGCTTCACTGTTAGTTCAATCGTCGTTGGAGGCAGGAGATTAGGTCATGTTCTCCATTCCTCTGTGGCCAGAACAGGGGAAGTTCTCATTTCGAGATGCTCTAGCAGCGGCGACTCTACTGGCCCTTAGACAGGACTCGGTCAACGTAGGTGCAGTGGTGTGCGCCCACCTGGAGGAGAGACAAGGCAGGTGAAGAACTCCTCGTTGCTCGACTCGAAGCCACCTGGTCTCACCACCGAGCTCACGTGCGCTAGCGTCGAGGACGATGCTGACAGGGCTTGGGGATTTTTCTTCGGACAACTTAGGGAAGACGAAGATACCCCTGCTAGGGTTTGGTTGGCTACTACTACCCCACCCTCCCACAGTGTCTGGATCCAGAAAGTGCTTATCCAGAACCGCTCCTTTGTGGCGGCGGACTGCTTCCCTCTCTCTCCTAAGGATGAGCCGGATCTGAGCTCTAGCCTCTCTCTTAGTGCTGAAATCTGGCAAAGTAGTCCAAAACCATCGTTTGAGCAGATCCTGGAAGCTTGTGCCATGGCTGAGAAAGGTTGATGCAGGGGGAGAGGTAGAGGTGGAAACAACAAGGGGAAGCAATGGAAGCATATGCAGGTGCAACCACCCCAGCAACCTCCTCCTTTTGGTTTTGGTTTCCAGCAACCTCCTATTAATCAACAAGCTTAGATGATGCCTCCCCAGTTTGGATCATACCCCCCTTTCAGCTTTCCTCCTTGGCAGTATGGGCAGCATCCCAATCCTGCTTTGTAGGGGAAATTCTCTCTACCTTGGCAACAACCACCTCCTGGTTTTGCTGGGCAGTGGATGTGAAACCTCCTATGCAGAAGCCTCAGGGAGGTAACCGTTCCTCTCTAGCTGGGAAGAATCAGAAGCAGAACGCCAAGGATTCAGGTAAAGGAGATGATGCTAAGTCTTTGGATGGTGCCCAACACTCTGTTGCCTCAGTTGATTCAGGGTCTGGTGCTAATGATAAGTTGGATGTATATGCTGAGGTAATCTGTTACAATTGTGGGGAGCCTTGGCACCACAAAGCTGCCTATGCCTCTCCCAGAACCTGCTTCATTTTTAGCTCTTTGGACCATGAGGTGGAGGCTTGCCTAGTTAAGAAACAGCCTCAGCAGGTTGCAAAATATGTAGGGAGTGCAGATTCTGGACTGGGGTTTTATCATATTGAACTACCCTTCCTGACCTCTGAAGTTGCTCCTCCAAAAAATATTGGCCTTGTGTATGTTAATCAAGGGAGTATTACCAAGGAAGATCTTTACTAGAATCTTGCTTCTATCTATAGAACCAATTGGCCCTGGCAAATCAGATGCCTTGATGAGTGGTCCTTTATGGTCAAATTCCCACCCCATCTTAAAGTTGAGGAGATTGCTGGATACCCTAGTTTTTGGCTACCTAAGGAAGGTGTCTTTGTTAAGTTTCATGTTTGGAATGGAGCCCTGGACTACTATGTTGAGATACAAGATGTTTGGCTTCAAATCAAAGGGCTGAACTAGACCTGGTGTAAATGGCCAACACTCATGCAGTTTGTCACTGCTTTTGGCATCATGCAGGATGTGGATTGGTATTGGATGTTTAGGTCCTTCTATGAGACAATGAGAGTCAAGATTAAGTGTAGGGATCACACTAGAATTCCTGCCTCTAGAATCTTTGAAGTTGATGGAGTGTTCTTTCAAATTCACTTTGCTGTGGAGGGCCCTGCTAGTGTGGTCAATGTGGAGGATGAAGATCCTGATAACATCCATCCACCTAACCCTGATGATCATGATGACCAGCTTGAGGACCAGCCTCCAGAAGCTAAGAAAGGCTCTGGTAAAATGGATACTGATGCCAACATTGGGGGAGGAAAAACTACTTCTTCTACCCCTAAACAGTAGAAAAGCAAAGAGACAGGGAGTTCCAAGCAAAAGTCCTTGGCAGCTTTGTCTGACAAGATTCAGGAGGTTGCAAACTGCTTCAGCAATAACAGTCCATTGCCTACCTGCTCCAGCAAACTTATGCATGTTGTTGATGAGGATTCCATAGCAAAAACTAAGGTGTTGGATTGGATGAAAAGCATTCATACTGAAGATGACTGTGTCAACCTCATTCAAGAGATGGAGTTGGCTACTGAAAACACACTCTTCTATGAGGATCCAGACAAGGATCTTAGCCAGGAGGAGTTGCTGAGCTATGAGATTGAGGAGAAAGGGCCTAAGGAGCAAGAGAAGAAGAGCAAGTGGGGCCCTTTTTTTGGTGCAAGGCAAAGTTCCAGGTTTTCTGACAAGTAAGGGAAGACAATGCTTAAGAAAGCACAAGAGATTACCATGAAGAGAAACCTGGAGAAAACAACTGCTGCTTCTTCTAACTGAAAGGTATTGTTCAACTAAATCCTTTCAATACCATTGCAACTAGTAATCTTATCCAAATGGCTAACACTGTTGGTGTTGCCATTCCTATTCTTGAGAAATGTTCCTCTATTATTTCTGTTAATAGTAACATTGTTTTACACTCTTCCTCTGTTTCTCCTTCTTCTCCTAGTAATCCTCTCGAAGAAAAAGGGTATGATGATGAATTTCCTGATGCTTTAGTAAACAAGAATGTCAGTTTTAAATGAAAGTCAGTTTTAAATGAATTGTGTTTTTTGGAATCCTAGGGGAATTCAAACCCCTGGTAGGAAAAATGCCCTTATTGAACTTTTGAATAAAACTCATGCTCATTATGTTGGTTTCCAAGAAACTAAAAAAGAGACTATTTCTTGCAATTATCTAAACTCTCTAGTAGGTAATAGGATGTTTGATTGGAAAGATCTACCTGCTGTTGGCTCTGCTGGAGGCATTGTGGCAAGTGTAGATTTAGATTTTTTTCGATGTAATCAGCTGGCAAGTTCTGAATATTTCTATTTCAATTGTAGTTAGGCTGAAGGCCAAAGATACTGTAGTTAGGATTATTACTGTTTATGGCTCCTCTTATGAGGATAAAAAAGAGGCTTTTATCTCTGAATTGCATAGCCTTTTTGTTGATTACACTGGTCACACTATTATTGGTGGGGAGTTCAATCTGGTTAGATTTCAGTGTGATAAGAGCAGTGGTAATATTGATCACAAATGGAGTGATAAATTTAATGCTTGGGTTGATATTTGGAGTTTGCTTGAAGTTAGTAATAGGAAGTTTACTTGGGGGAATAATAGGGAGAATTTGATTATGTCCAATATTGACAGAGTGTTTTGCAATGTTGAACTGGATCAAATTTTCCCTCTTGCTTCTATTAGAGCACTGCCTAGATTGGGTAGTGATCATACCCCTATTCTGTGGGAATCTGGGTTTGATGCTAGACTCAGAGCTGCCAATTACAAATTTGAAAAGTGGTGGCTAATGAGAAGTGATTTTAAGTCTCTTGCCATTGCCAACTGGTCTAAGCCAATTAGGGGCAAAGATGCAGTTGATATATGGCAAATGAAAACTAGGAGATTTAGATTTTGGTCTAAAGGTTGGAGCAAAATATTGAATCTGAGCTTAGAAACATTAAGAAATATCTCATGGAGGAATATGATTTGCTTGACATTAAGTCTGAGTCCTTAGAGCTTTCTGTTGAGGAACAAACAAGGCTTAAGAAAATATATTCTGAAATGAATATGCTCTGGTTAAAAGAAGAAATTAAGGCAAAGTAGAGGTCTAGAGATAGGGATATTAAAGAAGGAGATAGAAATACTGCCTACTTTCATGTTGTTTCTAACCAGAGAAGGAGGAAAATGCAACTGCATTCTCTAGATGGGCATGATGGACCTGTTCATGATGAGAGTGAAATGATGCACATTGCTACTTCCTTCTACAAGGATCTCTTCAAAAAAGAGGAACCTTCTGGTTGTACTCTTTCTGATGATTTATTTTCCTCTTGAAGCCCCTTTCTCTGAAGAGGAGGTCAAACAGGCTGTGTTTGGGTCTTATTCAGATGGGGCTCCAGGCCCTGATGGTTTACCTTTTATCTTTTATCAACAATTTTGGGAGATTGTCAAAGCCGATCTTATGGCCATGTTTACAGATTTCCATCAAGGCAAGCTCGATATATATAGACTGAATTTTGCTATTTTGGCCCTCATTCCTAAAGAGCCTGAAGCTAGTAGCATGAATTTTTTTTGGCTTATTAGCTTGCTCAATTGTGTCCTTAAGATTTTCACAAAAGTTCTGACAAATCGTTTAGCTTTGTTAATGAACTCCATTACTTCTTGCAACCAGTCTGCCATTATCAAAGGGGGGTTCATTTTAGAGAGTGTTGTTACTGCACATGAAGTTATTCATTCTATTTCCCATGATAAAAGTCAAGGTCTAGTGATTAAATTAGACTATGAAAAAGCTTTTGATAAAGTAGATTTAGATTTGCTTCTTGACTTCCTAGCTAAGAGAGGTTTTAGTCCTACTGTCATCTCTTGGATTAGAGCTATCACTCATGGTGGGCTGATGGGGTCAAGCTTAATAATTCCATTGGTAATTTCTTTGTCACTGGCAAAGGGCTTAGGCAAGGGGACACTATTTCTCCTTTTCTCTTTAATCTAGGAGTAGATATCTTAACTAGGATTCTTATTAAGGCATACAATGCTGATTTGATCAAAGGCCTCTGCTCTGATCTGCATCCTGGGGGTGTCATTTGTCTCAGTATGCAGATGACACCGTTCTATTTTCTGATAATAACCCTTATTTTGCCACTAACCTCAAATGGGTTTTAACCTGTTTTGAGCAAGTCTCTGGGATGAATATCAACTACTCCAAAAGTGAATTTATTCCCATAGGTCTTGAGGAATCTGATATTTCTTTGTATTCAAACATTTTGGGGTGTGCTGTTGGCCATTTCCCCCATTAAATACTTGGGTATCCCTTTGCATTTTGAAAAGCTCAGAAGGGAGGACATTCAACCTCTAATTGACAAAATCCTCAAAAGGATAGCAGGTTGGAGGGGGAAATTACTCTCTTATGCAGCTAGAGTGATTCTTATTAAAACTTGTTTAGCTAGTATTCTTGTTTACCTGCTCTCCTTTTTTAAGTTTCCCAAGTGGGCTTTAGACCTCATTAACTCCCAGATGTCTAATTGTCTGTGGAATGATTTTGAGGGCCATAGGGAGCTTCATTTAGCTAGTTGGAATCTAGTCTGTAAAAAAAGGAGTTTGGGGGACTAGGAATTCCTGACTTAGCTAATGTCAATTTGGCCCTTCTTGGGTATTGGATTAAAAGATATTCCAGTGATGAGGGTAAGATCTGGATATCTATAATTGAATCTAAATATGATACTAGCAATCCTAACATTTTCTGCAGTAAGCAGGCAGGGGTTTCTTAGTTCTGGAAAGGGGTCCTTTGGGCTATTAATAGTGTCAAATTTGGTTATAGATGGCAAATTGGGGATGGGGCTCAAATCAGGTTCTGGGAGGACACCTGGTTTGGAACTTCTCCATTGTCTGTACAATTTTTTGAAATTTATGTCATCTTTAATGAACATAACAAAACTGTTCAACCGATTTGGGATGGTTCTTCCCTTAGACTTACTTTTAGGAGGAATTTTAATAGTACCATGTTGGCTCAGTGGTATGAGCTTGAAGCAATTGCTTCTGGTATTTCTTTTAACAACAATACTGATGCATTAATCTGGCAATATGAAAGCAAAGGGATTTATTCCACTACTTCCCTATATGCTATCATTAATTTTGGGTGTGTCACTCCTATTTTTATTCCTGCTGTTTGGCAGTTACATATCCCCCCTAGGGTCCATATCTTCCTTTGGAATTTAGCTCATAACAAGTTAATGACTAGAGATAACCTTAAAAAGAGACACCTGAATAAACCTGAAGACTGTGTTTTTTGTACTAAAGATGAGTCTATTAAACACCTCTTCTTTCAGTTCTAGTTGCAAAACAGGTTTGGAATATCATATCCAGTTTCTTTAATATTTCTGTTGGAAATGACTTCCTGTCTGTAGCTAAGAACTGGATTACAAATAAGAACATGCAGTCCTAAACTCAGTTTGTTCTGTTGTTCCTTGGTGTCTCTGGAAATTTAGGAATGATATGATCTTTAATGGTCTTCCTTGGATTAATTTGCAACAGATTCCGAGGAAGGTTTTGGCCTCAGTAAAGCACTGGAGGCTGATATTCAAGGAGGAGATGTTGGAGGGGGTGGAGAGGTTCTGCACTTACCTCTCCTAGATTCTGGCCTCGCCGTTTGCACTGATGAGTGGCTGACCATGGACATAAAGGCTGAAGAGAATGCCCCTCCCGACCTGTCGTCGCCAGCAAGCAAATGAGTTGCAGTGTTAGGGACTTGGGAAATGCCGACTTCCACGCTGGCAGCTACTGTCTTTCCCTCCCCGCCTCTGTAGTTCTTCGATTTAGCTGGTGTTTTCTCTATTGTCTGAGAATTCTAAGTGTTTTCCTAGTTGTTTTTGTTTATGCTTTGGACCTCTACATTTTGTAGCTCGCTTTGTTTATTATGGACCTGAGTTTGACTTCAGGTTTCGTTGATGTTATCAATGGAACCGGGGACGGGGAGTCCCTGTTGATCTAAAAAATACACTTATGAAATGATGCTGGATAAGCCGTGCAAGTTTCACACTACTAGTTCGAGTAAGCCGGCGAATCACACGACTCGGTAGTGCAACTGGTTCCAAAGGGCCGAGAAAGGAGATGTAAGATCCCTCCCTTTAAAGGTAAGGAACCCTGTAATTGCAATGCTAGTCCCTGGATCAATGCTAGCATCCACAGTTTAAGATGAAGTACACAGAAACAAAGGTCATTATTACATATCATTCCAGAGACAAACATAGTATTTTACAACTCCATGGCCATAGGCCTAATACAAGATTTTAACCATAACAATATAAATAAGTCTTCATCTTCATGTGCCACAGGCAAACATGTTGAGTGTAGACTCATAACCCCTAATCATCATCAGAGTAACCTGCAACATCACAAGTTACAACCACAGTGGGTCAATACATTGGAATAGTATTGGCAAGTGATACCTTAGTAAAATATTAGCACCTAGTTACTATATGAATTTGGCTAAGTGTAGCTTAGGCTTGCTTTGCTCAAAATAGGTTTTACCTATTAGTTGAAAACAATAAGATTTTCTTTGACAAAACTTTCCCAAGGAACCACCAATAGAAATTGGTGAACCTTCACCCTTGTTCAACCTCAAGTTTTAACTTAGAAAATTGGGATGAGGACATTCTTGATAGCTTCCATGTCTTGATGCTCAAGTTGTCCAATACCAGGGACATGGCTAAGTATTTAGATTCTTCCATCTGCAGAGGTTGTGCACTTTCCCCACAAGACATGACCTTTCAGAAGCCTTTCCTTAGACCAAATGGACGCGTTCCAACCTATCATCCCACTACCACCAACTGTCCAAATGGCTAAGTTATTGCAACCTATATGATCCAGGCAGAGCCCATATTGCCATGTGGCTACACTAGAAGCTTCTTAACATTTGGCATCTCAAATCCCTTTGTTCCTGGGTGGATTTCCACAAGTGTGATACACAAGGTAAACCATAGAAATGGGCCTTGTGTAACCACTCAACACAAAACAATCTTTCCATTCCACCCAGGTGTTTCATTCACTTAGTTGTTTTATTCAGGCAAAACATAAGTCCAAAGACCTAGGAATATTTCTCATAGCATGATTATATAATCCACCCTTGGTTGCTACTATCTAGGCTAAGCATGGCAATAGCAAGTATCTTAACTTAGAGGAAATTCTAACATTGCTAAAACTACTAGGATTTCACAAGTATAGCATATAGATACTTAGCAAAATAATCATGCAAGTACTATACAAAATATTTCTAGTGCATAGGTAAAATATTGGGAAGAAACATGAAGCACCACTTGCCTTGGTAGTTTGTGGAGTAGCAACAATCTTCACAACCACAATCACTATTAGCACCAAAATCTACACATAAAATAATGGCACCAAAATCACATAACAAAATATACAAACAAAAATATATGAATGTATGCAAATGCCATGTGATAATTTTTCTATACCAAACAAGACAAGTATACAGTACTGAATCATACACAAGACCAAGATTCTCAAAATAAACTTTATTTGATCTTCAAATAATTTCTCAAATAATTTCTATACTCAAAATAAGACTACAAATGTATCTGCAAAATAATCAATTTTACATAAGCAAAACAATAAACACATTGCATAAACATATAGCATTCTTTCTCCTGATTCCAATGATATAAAATTTGTAAAAATTGAACGTGTGGATCAAAAGTTATGAATTTTACAAGTTTGAAACTCTAATAGATCTAATTCAGATTTTAAAAACAAAGAACAGGCCACGCGGCAGCATCTGATTGGACGATACCGCTTCACACCGGATCACACTCGCGGGTCGTTAGATCTAACTTAACACGCATGGTCCAGATCGACACATACCGCTTCGCTTCAGATCTAATCTTAATCGCTGGATCTAGATCCTACGGTTACCAAGCGTGCGACCATGGATGGGCGGCGCTGGCGATGGTGGCGCGGCGGCAGCACTCTCTCAGTGATGCTCCGGCGGCTACAAAGGGGTCTGGGGTCAATGGAGGGGCTTAACGAACTTGCAAGGTCGCGCTGATGCTCAACTACTTGCTGGCGTGGACGGGGGCGCACTGTGGAGGTCACTGGGGCTCGTCGGAGTTGTGGACGTCGTCGGGTGCTTGCAGATGGAGTTGTTGCCGACGATGTAGAATGCCCTAGCACGAACCAGTGGTGTGAGAGGGTGCACAAGATTGTGGCGAACATGATAGGGTCAGAGAGGAAACGAGGGGCGCTCGAAGTTTACCAGTATTCCTCGTCGGAGTTGGACGACAGTGCTGTCGCTTGCGGATGTTAACGGAGCCGACGACCTGGGTCTTGAGAAGGCAAAAGAAAAGCATCAGGAGATGCGCTAGAACATGCTGGTCACGCTTGTTTGAAGCAGAGGCAAAGGGGCAGTCGCGTCTCACCGGAATCAGTCGCCGGAGCTGGTTCTACCTGCGGCGATGCAGCGTGAAATTGAGGCAGCCTGGTGGCGGAGCGAGCGAGTGGTGTGAGGGGAAAGATGCGGAGAGGGGAGGGGATTAAGTAGCTAGAGCAGGGCGCCAATTACTCAGTTATTCAATGGGAATTAAGCGGTTAATTTGCGGCAGTGAAGGGGGAGGAAACGGGCGGCGACGGCGTCTGCGCGCGGAGTTTGGGGAAGAAGATGCTGACGTGGAGAGGGTCCACCGATCAGTGACTGCGGGGTAAGTCTGCGTCGCATGAGAGAGAGAGAGGGAAAAACCCCGGGTGGCTTAGTGGGCTGGGCCTGCTGTTGGGCTAAAAGATTGGCGCCAACCTTTTACCATTTCTTTACTCTTTTTCTTTTACTATTTCGATTTTCAGGAAACAAATTCAAATGATTTCAAATGTGTTTGATTTCAAACTTTTTCTGGGTTTTTATAAAGTGAAAATTGTATCCATTTTGTTGCAGGACAGTGTTATACACTTTCAAATAATTTGGCACCTTAATATTTTAAAATAACAATGCTTTTACCCATTGTTTAATAAATACAAAAGAATGGTTTAAAATTTTGTTTCTTTGTTTTGAAGTCCTTGTCCAAACTTTGGAATACATCAAACAATACTATGAACAAACAAATATTCTCTCACTAGAGAGTAGCATTGGATCAATGCTTTGCTTACATAAAATAATAAGCATACAAATGCTTCTGTTTTTGTAATAACTTTCAAAATGAACCTAAAATGATCATGCATGCATGGATGGTATGCAAAACTTTGAAAACATGATTTTAGGGATGTTACAAATCTAACCCCCTTAAGGTGAATCTCGCCCTCGAGATTCGGATTGGCTAGAAAATAGGTGAGGGTGGTCTTTCCGAAGATCATATTCTCTTTCCCATGTTGCTTCTTCTTCGGAATGATGGTTCCATTGAACTTTGTAGAATTTGATAGTCTTAGTCCAGGTAACTCTTTCTGCAGTCTCAAGGATCTTGATGGGTTTTTCCTCATAAGTGAGATCACTTTCCAATTGTACCTCCTCCAAGGGTATAGTATCCTTCAAAGAAGTCTCTTCCATCTCTGGATGTCATTTCTTTAACTGGCTCACATGAAATACATTGTGAACTACAGACAATGATTCTGGAAATTCAATTTCATAAGCTACTTCTCCTTTATGACTCAGAATCTTGAATGGTCCAACATATCTTGGGGCCAATTTTCCTTTGACTCCAAATCTCTTCACTCCACGAAGTGGTGACACTCTAAGATAAGCTCTATCACTCACTTCATAGGTGACTTCTCTACGCTTAGGATCCGCGTAGCTCTTCTGTCGGGACTGTGCTATCTTCAATCTGTCCTTAACTAGCTTGACTTTCTCTTCAGCTTCTTTGATTATTCTTTCTCCCACACCATTCCATAGTAATGGGGTGGTACATTTTCTCCCATAGAGAAACTCAAATGGTGCCATCTCAATGTTGGCTTGATAGCTGTTATTGTAAGAGAATTCTGCGTAAGGCAGACTTTCATCCCCACTAGCTCCATAGTCTAGGGCACATGCCCTCAACATATCTTCTAGAATATGGTTGGTCCTTTCTGTCTGTCCATCAGTCTGAGGATGAAAAGCAGTGCTGAATTCCAACCTCGTTCCCAATGACTCATGTAGTTGCCTCCAAAAATGAGAAATGAGCTGAGTTCCCCTATCAGACACAATACTCTTCGGTACTCCATGCAGACATACAATCCTACTCATGTAGATTTTGGCTAACTTAGCACTTGTATAAGTTGTCTTCACGGGTATGAAATGAGCCACTTTAGTTAGGCGATCCACTACTACCCAAATAAAATCATATCCTGACCGGGTCCTTGGCAATCCAGTGATGAAATCCATGCCAATATTGTCCCACTTCCAATCAAGAATAGGTAGTGGTTGTAGCAATCCTGCTGGTTTCTGATGTTCCGCTTTCACTCTACTACATACATCACACAAAGCAATATGTTCTGCGATGTCCTTTTTGAGATTATTCCACCAAAATCTTTCCTTCATATCCATGTACATTTTGGTGTTACCCGGATGAATGGAATATGGTGAGTTGTGTGCTTCTTGTAGAATCAGTTTCCGAAGCTCCGGATCTTGCGGAACGCAGATACGTTTTCCATACCATAAAGTACCCTGTTCGTCTTCATGGAATCCTTTGGCTTTTCCCTTACCAATCTTTTCCTTAATCTCTTCTATTTCCTTGTCCGTCTTTTGGGCTTCCTTGATCTTGTCCTACAAGGTCGGTTGAACATCCAATGACATAAGATGTCCCTCAGGAACAATCTCCAATCTTAGGTCTCTAAATTGGGCACACAGATCGTCTGGAAATTCTCCCTTAGTAAGGCCATTCACAAATACCTTACGGCTTAGAGCATCCGCTACAATGTTTGCTTTACCGGGGTGGTATTGCAAACTCAAGTCATAGTCCTTGATGAGTTCTAGCCATCTTCTTTGTCTCATGTTGATTTATTTCTGGGTGAAGATATACTTCAAACTTTTGTGATCTGTGAACACTTCGCATCGTTTTCCCAAAAGATAATGTCTCCATGTTTTGAGTGCATGGACAACAGAGGCTAACTCCAAGTCATGAGTAGGGTAATTTATGTAGGGTTTCGTAGCATGGAAAACAAAAAATTTCTATCGTATACAAACAAACAAGCCAAGATCTATCTACTAGATTGTAGCAACGAGTCGATGGAATAACTTACCCTCGAAGATTCCAAAGTGTTTAACGAGAGCGGATTCTCGTGGGTGATGTAGTCATAATCTTCCCGATCTCAAGATCGTGTAGACGATCCTTTCGGCGCTGCATTCCGGCAGCGCTTCCGCAGTCGGTCACACGTTCGGTACTCGACGAAGACCTTCCTCTCCCTTGTTCCAAAGAAAATGAGGTTGTAGCACGCTCGCGATTCCTAGCACAACTGTGGTACCTAAGTAGAGGGAGATCCTTGAGGCTTCGCCTTAAGCCGGAGCGAGTATGGCGGAGTATGAGAGAGCTATTAGTGGTCTAGAGATTAGACACACCAATTAGAAGGCTCTAATCCAAAGGCTAGTGCAATTAGAAGCTCTAAACCAAAGCGGCTCTAAACCGGAGTCTAGGGCTAGGATTTAGATTAGAGGATAGGAACTTGTGTGTCTAGAGGAGGAGGCCCTGCCCTCCTTTTATAGGTGGGAGGGCCAAGGGAGGGAGTCCCTCCCAAGTCGGCCTTGGTGGCGCCAAGCTTGGAGAGGAGGACTCCTCCCCAAGTCGTTTTGCCTCCTCTTGCTTGTTTCCCTCGGTTTCTGTTTTAGCTTGACTTTCAAACGCCATTTGACTTTTCAGTTTTAGGATTCAATTTAATCCTTAATTTGGAACAGCGAGAACACTTAGTACATGATGCAATCATTCCAATATGTAATGAAACATTCATGTACCCTTCCCCAGTGCTTGGGACATTCGAACCTTCTAGAACATTCCCGATGAAAACACCTAATCATTTCCAACTCCAAAACGGACTTTCCTTATATGAATCTTATTCTACGGACCATTCCGGATCACCTCGTGATATCCGGATCCCATCCGAGACTCGAACAACATTCGGTCTCTTTCTCATAATACCATAACTACTCAAAACAACGTCAATCCTTAAGTATGTCTCCCTACGGTTCGTGAATTATGCGGACATGATCGAGACACTTCTCAACAATAACCAATAGAGGAATCTGGAAATTCATATGGCTCCCACATATTTCTATGATTACTTGCGATCGAATGAACCACTTACATACGATACCAATTTCCCTTTGTCTCACGATAGTTTACTTATCCGAGGTTATGATCGCTTGGTATCTCTGCATACCTAGTTCAACCTCGTTACCAATAAGTACTCTTTTCTCGTTCGTGATATGTGATCCCTTGTGAGCCAGTCACATGCTTGCAAGCTAATTGGATGACATTCCACCAAGAGGGCCCAGAGTATATCTATCCCATATGGATGGACAAATCCCACTCTTGATCCATGTGTTTCAACCAATACTTTCCAACACTCAATGCCACCTTTATAGCCACCCGCCACGGTGTGGTGTTTGATGTCATCAAAGCATCCATCCGGTAAAGGTGATATGCATGATCTCATGGTCGAAGGAATTAGGTTACTATGTATCAGAAAGCATATAGCAATTGAACTATTGAAATGACTTGATCTTTATGCTACGCTTATCTATAGGAGTATGTCCACCATATCATTCTCCTAACGATATGATCTTGTTGTTGATAACATCTCAATGTTCATGATATGGAAACCACAATCATCAATCAACCAACAAGCTAGTGAAGTATAGAGTCTATACTAGGGACTTCAAATTAAGTTTACAAATCACACAAGTATTAATGTTTCCTTGTTAATACTATTATAGCATGAATGTAAACATTTATCATAAACACAAAGATATAATAATAACTACATTTATTATTGCCTCTAGGGCATATCTCCAACAATTTACCTCATGAGTTTTAAGTTGTCTCGAGGCATAAGCCACAACTTTCCCTTCTTGCATTAGAACTGCTCCTAATCCATGATGAGATGCATCACAATACACTTGGAAATCTTTCTCCAAATCTGGCAGACATAAGACTGGTGCTTTCACTAGTCTCTTCTTCAATTCTTGGAAACTGAGTTCACATCCGTCAGACCAAGCAAACTTCTTGTCTTTCTTTAATAACTCCGTCATTGGCTTAGCTATCTTGGAGAAATTCTCAATGAACCTTCTGTAGTATCCTGCCAAGCCAAGGAAACTACGCACTTCCTTTACTGACTTAGGAGGTTCCCATTCAGTTACAACTGACACTTTTGCGGGATCAACCACTACACCATCTCCTGACACAACTTGTCCAAGAAATCCAACTTCATTCAACCAGAATTCACATTTGCTGAATTTGGCATACATCTTATGCTCTCTAAGCTTCTCAAGTATCAAACGCAAATGTCCTTCATGCTCTTCTTTGCTCTTGGAGTAGATCAAAATGTCATCGATGAAAACGACAAAAAACTTGTCAAGGAACTCCATGAACACCTTGTTCATCATATTCATGAAGTAAGCTGGTGCATTGGTCAAACCAAATGACATCACGGTGTACTCATACAGTCCATACCTAGTGGTGAAAGATGTCTTAGGTATGTCTTGTTCCCTTATCTTAAGATGAAAATAAACTGACTGGAGATCAATCTTTGAGAACACACAGGCTCCTTCTAGCTGATCAAACAAGTCATTGATTCTAGGCAAAGGATATTTGTTCTTGATAGTCACCTCATTGAGTGAACGGTAATCTATGCATAACCTTTGACTTCTATCTTTCTTTTCCACAAACAAGACTGGTGCTCCCCAGGATGAAGAACTTGGTTGAATAAACCCTTTCTGCAATTGTTCCCCAAGTTGTTTCTTGAGTTCTTTCAACTCATCAACAGACATCTTGTAAGGTGTCAACACCCAGATTTTTCAATCCTAGATGCCTGTTATGCCATACATCGCAATCCCAGGATTACCATTTTTGCGGGACATAACAGAATTGGATACCATAGTACTTCATACATTACAAACGATTCATAAGTTCTTACACAAATGGGGATCTCATGATCCAGTTGTTAATACAACATCAAGCAGCGGAATACGTAATAATAACGGTAGCGTAGGCGAAGCTCCATCATCGGGGTCACAGGCAATGCTGACGATGGGAGATGATCCTAGTTGTCGTAACCTTCCGGGGGTCCATCTTCCAGGTACTCCTCTTCATAGTCTGGCCATGGGAATAGCCAGGGACAAATCCATGAGTACTCTTTAAGTACTCGCAAACTAATACTAACAGGTAAGGGTTTTTTTTGGATAATAGGACACTAGGCTCTAGGGTTGTTTTTGCAAAAAGCCAGGTTTATCTCTACTAAGTTCCAAAGCTAGTCAAAATTTTATAACTCCTAGGGGGGGATCTTGTAATTCAGGTCACAACTCTGTTGTGACCAAGTCAAATTCTCAATTCATTTCACAAGTCATTTTGAAAAGTCTGACGGGGGAACAATATGGCCACTAATCTGTCCATAATCATGACGCTGCTATTCAATAGTTTGACACTGCAAAGATTTTACACGTTCACCACAACATTCGATACATCCGTCAGGAACAAATCCTGAATTCACCATACTCAGTACGCGGATAATCAATCCTAACCTTTCAATTACACGCCCTAGTATAAGCACCTCTCCGTGAGTTTGGCCTCCCAACCATGACCACCGTCATCTTGGTACCGCATGTGGACAATCTTCACAAGGTAGCCTCACTCAGACCTTGGCCGAGAGGAGCTAATACTAAGGTATATAAGTTTCCAAATCAAGCCCTACCCAATATTCGGGTATTGTGGTTGTACGCTAAAATTGGAATGGTATCGCATCCAGACAACCATCAGTTTTATAAAGGGCTAAGGCTCATGCCTCAACATTTTTATTACCAGAATCATCAAGTGTTTGGAAACACATGTCCAAAACATTTCAATAGAATGATCCATCATTCCAAGGTTTTCATAACCATTTTTCCACCAAGTATTCCCATCTAAAAGTTGATCAAGTTTTATGCTTAGCACTAGCATCTACAGGTGGGGGTAGTACTAATGAGGGGTGGTAACTAGTGGAGTTTCACTAAGTCCAACCTTATATCTTAGGCTGATATCAAGGTTTCTAGCTTAGGATAAATTTTATGCTCTTTATGCAACCTTCAACACAACTGTCTAGTATCTACCACACTCTTAGGTAGACTCTAAGTAAGATTTGATAAAGAAATAAAGTAAGAAGCTTGCACATAAAACTAGGACTTGGTTTATCAAGTGGGTATGATCACATATGCTTAAGGCATAGAGTAGTCATATCACAAGTATGGGTTTGTGGCATCAGTAGGGTATCTGGCAAGGGTTAGCTTGCATCAATATTAGTATAAGCTTGCATAGGTATAGTATCTTGCAAGTGTTAGCTTGCACATTCACTAGTAGTATTAGGCTTGCCTTGTGCAGAGCAGTGGTTGAAGTTCTCCTCGGCTTCTTCTTCGTAGTATCCTCCTTCCTCCTCGTATCCTTGGTTGGTACTAGCGTCTATGAATAAATACGAGGTACACAATCACCAAACAATACTTATCTACTTGCAATCATCACACACAAGGGTCCTATAGATGATCTAGCATCATCTCTAACATTACAAGGTTAAGGCTTGGTTTAAATCTTTTTTATTTTTAGAAAAGTAATTTCTACTCATTGAAAAATTACTTAAGATTTAATATTCTCCAAACTAATCATGGGATCATGTTGACACATGTCATCACCACATATTGTAGTCCATGGTAATGTGATTTAAAGTGGTGTCACAACTTAATAAGGTTTTACCCTTTTATTTTAATTAATTAAAGTGGCTAGAAATGCTTATGTAGCATTCTTTTATTACTTGAACATTATTTCTGCAAGTAAAACTATATATTTTTATATATTCTGAAAGGTATGTTTAAATGTGATTTTTGAGAGTTGGAATCAATTCAAAAGCTTTTATGGTTTAAATTTGAAAAATGTTTGAATGCAGAAAATCTTCTGCCTTGTTATTTTTACCAGGGGTGATCTAGAGATCCAAATGAATTGAATCCAACGGGCTTGGATTCAGCATTCATAGACCTTTCCAACAAAATTGGTTTCATTCAAATTGGTGCACCGAATAGATCTGGGTTGATTTTTGAAGTTTAGTGCTGAAGTGTGTTTGAATTAAAATAGAAAAAGATTTAATTTGAATCATGGCTGCGGGAAATTTAACGGCCGGCTGCTAAGCGTTAGCTACCGCGGGCTGCTTAAGTGGGTGTCCCCACTCATCAGTGACACGGGGCTGGGCGAAGCGGTATGGGGAAATGTGGATTGTTCGATCTAGTTCTAATCTAACGGCTGGGGGTCATCGTCGATGCGAGACAACTCCGGCGAGAACGAAACATAGCGCGGACAGTGAGGGGTGCTGGGGGCTCACCGGGGTACGGGCGAGGGTCGGAGAGGCGGGCGAACGACGAAGTCGACGACGGCGAACCTCCTGGTACCGGTGGCTTCTCCTGGGGCGGCTCCAATCGCTGGCTCCCTTCTTCTCCAAAGGCGGCGGGCTCCGGTGAAATTCCGGCGAGGTGATGCTCGCCTTGCTCTAAGGACGGTGTGGCATGGTCAGTGAGGAGAGGGGAGTGAGATGGTGTGAAGAAATCGTGCGGGGGCGGCCTCTATTTATAGTCTAGCGAGGGGACCGTCGGGGCGCACGGTGAGCTCATCGTGGGTGACGTTACGGGCAGATAATGGCATGGGCAAGGGTAGGGGACGGTGCTGTGTCTCCTGGCGATGCTCAACGACATGTTTGATGTTTTGTTTGATTTGTGTATGCAACCTGTTTGATGAAATGGCCGCATGAAATCAAGTTTTGAATTTTGAAATGAATTTTGGTGGGTTTGCTAGATTGGTGCTGGTGAGTCTCCAGATGCTTGGGTTTTGAAAGTTGAGCTTGTTTGAGTGGGTTTTGGAAAAGTGGGATCTTCCCATATGATAAAGATTCAATTTTGAATTGTCATTTAAATTATGCATTTGAAAGTTTCTGGATGATCACAAAGTGGGCCTTGATACTTTGTTATGAGTACATTCAAGGGGTGCAAAGATCCAGAAAAGTTTCTGTTAGGTTTTGAAAGTTTGAGACAGCCAAAGTAGGCATGGGAGTTAAATTGGTCAAAATGACCATTCACTTAATATATTTGTTTTGATTTACTTGTCTTTAGGAAAAGTGTGGGGAATTTTTTAGATGATGTTCATTTCACCTAATAAACATTTTACAAGCAATGGATCACACAAACAAGGTGGTTTTTAAAGAAATTCAAAATCCATGCATACACATATACATGCATTCATGAGTTTATTTAGAAAAGTTTTTGTTAACCCTAATCTTGAAGATTAGTGTTTGATGATCTAAGTTTGGTATTTTTGGGATGTTACATAAGGTCTCTTTGCTATTGGTCCTAATCCTGGCAGCAAGTCAATCAGAAATTCCACATCTCTATCTGGTGGCATTCCCGGCAATTCTTCCGGAAACACATCCGGATACTCTCTCACAATTGGCACATTGTCTATGCTAACCCCCTTAAGAGAATTTAGCTTACTCCCTTTTGATTCAAAGTTTATCTTGAATCTAATCCTTTTATTATCCGGGGTTGTGAGCGTGACAGTATGATTGGCACAATCTAGAACTCCCTTGTACTTGGTCATCCAGTCCATTCCCAAAATGACATCCAATCCTTGGGAATTTAGGATTATCAGATTAACGGAAAACTTATACTTCTCGAACTCTATGACTAGGTCATGACATCCTGAGTTCACTATCATTTCTCCACCAGGAGAACTTACTTTTATAGGACACCCAATAGTTTCAACTGGAAGTTCATTTCTTTCATCAAATTCTCTTTATATGAATGAATGTGATGCGCCAGTATCAAAAAGAACAAGTGCTGGAACGGAATTGAGTTTGAACTTACCAGCAACAGCATCAGGTTCTTCATAGATCTCTTCCACATTGATGTGGTTCACCTGTCCCTTCTGGAAAGGGTTGGGTTTGTTGGGTCCTTCAACTTTCTTTTCTGGGCATTCATTTGCATAATGCCCCATCTTCTTGCACTTGAAGCATTCAACCTGACTAAGATCCTTCTTGACAGGCTGGCTTCCACTACCACTTCCACCTCCATTGTGGTGGCTCTTGTATCCACCCTTGTGATTCTTGTACTTGTCATTGTCATGACCACGGTGATGCTTGTTGTCATGATGATGGTTGTGGTTGTGGTGGCTATTGTACTTTCCATGCTTGTGGGATCCAGAACTCCCACTATCATCATAATGGGAACGCTTGTGAGACGATCCCGAGCTATGCTTGTCAGAGCTGTGCTTCCTCTTTCTACTTTCAACCTGCTTCATCTTGTTCTCCAAGATGGTAGCCTTGTCACAAAGGGATTGGTAGGTGGGGACATAGGCCACAGATAATTGCAGATTCAGTTCATCTTTAAGTCCTTCGAGGAACTTCTATTTCCTCTTGGCATCAGTGTCAACTTCATCTGGTGCATAACGCGCCAGATTGTTGAACTCCTCAATATATTCAGCCACACTGTGGTGGCGCTGCTTCAGATTATGGAATTCCTTCTTCTTCATACTCATCACTCCGGATGAGATGTGAGCTGTACGGAAACCATCTTCAAAGATAGCCCATGTCACATCCTTAATGGGAGTGGTGATCTGGAAGTTATCCCACCAAGTAGCTGTTGGTCCTTCCAACAAGTGTGCTGCAAACCTGAATTTCTCCTCGTCAGTACAGCCGACAGTCACCAAATCCTTGTTCACTGCACGTAGCCAATCATTGTCCACCATGGGATCGGTAGTTCCTGAGAACTCTGCAGGCCTCAGTCTTAAGAATCTGGTGAGCATGTCAAATCCTGGTGGATTGTTCTGATTGTTGTTGTTGTTATTTTGATTCTGCATGAAAGTGGTCATCATCTGCATTAGTTGTGTCTGTGCTGTCATCAGCTGCTGCATCTTGGGGGTGACATTGTTGTTGTTCGGGTTGGGGTTGGCACATCAAGGAGGCATCTGTGGTTTTCAAATAAGGATAAGAATGAGATACCCATAGATGTTTATTATGCACAATACATCACATAGACAAACACCAAACAAATCATCAAAGTAACATAAAGTTCAACAACATAAACCACAAGTTTGAAAATCAAACACACCAATAGCAAGCCATCCACATGTTGGATGGTCATTGCGACTCAATAATCATAAGCATGGTAAATGATAGATAAATGAGTAGTCATCACTACTCCTCTGCGTCAACCTCCTCATCAACAAGTGTAAGACCTGCATTCTCCATAGCAGTCTTGTATTCCTCGACATTGGTAGTCAAGGCCTCTATCTTATACTTAAGAGTCCTCTTTTGTGAACGAAGTCTCTCAATAACACCCTGCTGATGCTCGAGCTCGAATTCCTTGGACTCTAGTTCTGCAATCATCTCTCGAATCCTCTTGTTCCTGTCTTGAACTCTTTTCTCTTGGCTTTTGAACTTCATGTCCTGGCTCTCGAACTTAGCCTCCATTTCCTTGACTATCTCGTCTTGCTCCGCGAAGAGCTTGTCCTTCTCACGAAGCTGCACCTGGAGCTCTTCATTGCTAAGCATGACATTTGTCCTATCAGTATCTAGGTGCCTAAGTAGAACCTCTAGGTCCTGAAGGTACAGACGAATCGGCTCTGCCGTCTCTCTAGCAGCATCCTCGAAATCAATAGCCACACCATCCTCGTCGCGTCTTCGGAAGGCGTGGAAGTGAGTACCTCTAACCTCCCGAGAGTGCCTTCCTAACAGACGCCCAAGTAAATCCTGCATGACTACCTCTAGGCCTCTCTCCCTGTCGTCATGCATAAGCTTGAAGGTGATGGCCTCCGTGGCTGGCTCAGTCTAGCGTCCTGGCTGAGTAACCTTGAAGCCCCAAAGGTCCTTCCTCTCAAACTTGGTGAGGGGAAGCATCATGATGCTAGGGAGTGGAAGATTGAGCACACTAGTCAGCTCAATAATACGAGTGCCAAAACGAGTTCCCTTGAACTCTTCAGCCATGCTGATAGTAACATTAGGCATCTATTTTATAAGATAGAAAAAATTTAGAATCAACATCAATAGAGAAAATCACATGATAAAACATCACAGGCATATCATTAAAAATCAAACACACAAGTCATGGCATACATAAATCCATTACAAGCATCCAAGGTTCAATCATAACTTAGAAAACATTTTTGGGAAATAAAAACGATAAGTGTGGTGGTCCAACTAACGAAGTATGTTACAACTCTCACTCACTAGACAAAATGGCTATCAAAGCATCCTTAGTAGCCATCTATGTATCTTATTCACAAGAATCCCAAATCAAGTCTATGATGTCTTACCTTGGTTGTTGGTTGGTAGCCTCCAACTCTTGGGTATGTTTATTTTCTTACCTAAGGTCATTTTGGGTGTTAAGCATTCTGCACTTGAGTCTATCACCAAGATCTTTGATGGCCTTCCAAGCTGCATCCCTTGCAGAGTCAAAGAATGTCGTGTGCATCACTGAGTTGGTGACCATGCAGAATCCTGATTCTTTGTGGTTGTCTTCCTTGTTTTTATACAAGTGAAGTTGCACCCACCAATACCCCTCTCCTTCATCCATCACAGGGAAACCTTTGTACACAGCTGCACCATGTATCCCCATGGTAACCATAAGGTTCTTGAGGGCTTTTGGAAATTCAGTCTCACACTCTAAAGTCATGGTCATGAGTGGTCCCTTCCTTACGGCTTCGTTGATGGAGTTCATCTACAAATAGGGATGAGAAAGAAGATTAGAAAAGTTTACGAGAAGAAAAGACAAGTGTAGAAAATTTTCAAAGTGTTGAAATTTTTCCTTAGTGGTTTCTAATCCAATCCTAGGGTTATAATCCTACAGGCAACACAGTGCTCTGATACCATCTGTAAGATCCCTCCCTTTTAAAGGTAAGGATCCCTATGATTTCAATGCTAGCCCTTAGATCAATGCTATCATCCACAGTTTAAGATGAAGTACACAGAAACAAAGGTCATTATTACATATCATTCCAGAGACAAACATAGTATTTTACAACTCCATGGCCATAGGCCTAATACAAGAGTTTAACCATAACAATATAAATAAGTCTTCATCTTCATGTGCCACATGCAAGCATGTTGAGTGTAGACTCATAACCCCTAATCATCATCAGAGTAACCTGCAACATCACAAGTTACAGCCACAGTGGGTCAATACATTGGAATAGTATTGGCAAGTGATACCTTAGTAAAATATTAGCATCTAGTTACTATATGAATTTGGCTAAGTGTAGCTTAGGCTTGATTTTCTCAAAATAGGTTTTACCTATTAGTTGAAAACACTAAGATTTTCTTTGACAAAACTTTCCCAAGGAACCACCAATAGAAATTGGTGAACCTTCACCCTTGTTCAACCTCAAGTTTTAACTTAGAAAATTGGGATGAGGAGATTCTTGATAGCTTCCATGTCTTGATGCTCAAGTTGTCCAATACCAGGGACATGACTAAGTACTTAGATTCTTCCATCTGTAGAGGTTATGCACATTCCCCACAAGACTTGATTTTCACCAAGACAGGACATTTGAGAAGCCTTCCCTTAGACCAAATGGACGCGTTCCAACCTATCATCCCACTACCACCAACTGTCCAAATAGCTAAGTTATTGCAACCTATATGATCCAAGCAGAGCCCATATTGCCATGTGGCTGCACTAGAAGCTTCTTAACATTTGGCATCTCAAATCCCTTTGTTCCTGGGTGGCCCTTTCCACAAGTGTGATACACAAGGTAAACCATAGAAATGGGCCTTGTGTAACAACTCAACACAAACCAATCTTTCCATTCCACCCAGGTGTTTCATTCACTTAGTTGTTTTATTCAGGAAAAACATAAGTCCAAAGACCTAGGAATATTTCTCATAGCATGATTATATAATCCAGCCTTGGTTGCTACTATCTAGGCTAAGCATGGCAATAGCAAGTATCTTAACTAAGAGGAAATACTAACATTGCTACAACTACTAGGATTTCCCAAGTATCGCATATAGATACTTAGAAAAATAATCATGCAAGTCCTATACAAAATATTTCTAGTGCATAGGTAAAATATTGGGAAGAAACATGAAGCACCACTTGCCTTGGTAGTTTGGGGAGTAGCAACAATATTCACAACCACTATCACTATTAGAACCAAAATCTACACATAAAATAATGGCACCAAAATCACATAACAAAATATACAAACAAAAATATATGAATGTATGCAAATTCCATGTGATGATTTTTCTATACCAAACAAGACAAGTATACAGTACTGAATCATACACAAGACCAAGATTCTCAAAATAAACTTTATTTGATCTTCAAATCATTTTTCAAATAATTTCTATACTCAAAATAAGCCTACAAATGTATCTGCAAAAATAATCAATTTTACAGAAGCAAAACATTAAACGCATTGCATAAACATATAGCATTCTTTCTCTTTATTCCAATGATATAAAATTTGTAAAAATTGAACGTGTGGATCAAAAGTTATGAATTTTACAAGTTTGAAACTCTAATAGTCTAATTCAGATTTTTAAAACAAAGAACAGGCCACGCGACGACGTCTGATTGGCCGATACCGCTTCGCACCGGATCACACTCACGGGCCGTTAGATCTAACTTAACACGCACGGTCCAGATCGACACATACCGCTTCGCTTCAGATCTAATCTTAAGCGCTGGATCTAGATCCTACGGTTACCAAGCGTGCAACCATGGATGGGCGGCGTTGGCGATGGTGGCATGGCGGCGGCGCTCTGTCAGTGATGCTCCGGCGGCTACAGAGGGGCTGGGGTCAACGGAGGGGCTTACCGAACTCGCAAGGTTGCACTGATGCTCAACTACTTGCTGGCGTGGACGGGGGCGCACTGTGGAGGTCACTAGGGCTCGTCGGAGTTGCGGCCATCGTCGGGTGCTTGCAGATGGAGTTGTTGCCAACGATGTAGAATGCCCTAGCACGAACCAGTGGTGTGAGAGGGTGCACAAGGTTGTGGCGAACATGATAGGGTCAGAGAGGAAACGAGGGGCGCTCGAAGTTTACCAGTATTCCTCGTCGGAGTTGGACGACAGTGCTGTCGCTTGCGGATGTTAACGGAGCCGACGACCTAGGTCATGAGAAGGCAAAAGAAAAGCATCAGGAGATGCGCCAGAACATGCTGGTCACGCTTGTTTGAAGCAGAGGCAAAGGGGCAGTCGCGTCTCACCGGAATCAGTCGCCGGAGCTGGTTCTACCTGCGGCGATGCAGCGTGAAATTGAGGCAGCCTGGTGGCGGAGCGGGCGAGTGGTGTGAGGGGAAAGATGCGGAGAGGGGAGGGGATTAAGTAGCCAGAGCAGGGGCACCAATTACTCAGTGATTCAATGGGAATTAAGCGGTTAATTTGCGGCAGTGAAGGGGGAGGAAACGGGCGGCGACAGCGTCTGCGCACGGAGTTTGGGGAAGAAGATGCTGACATGGAGAGGGTCCACCGATCAGTGACTGCGGGGTAAGTCTGCGTCACGTGAGAGAGAGAGGGAAAACCCTGGGTGGCTTAGTGGGTCGGGTCTGCTGTTGGGCTGAAAGACTGGCGCCGGCCTTTTACCATTTCTTTACTCTTTTTCTTTTTCTGTTTCGATTTTCAGGAAACAAATTCAAATGATTTCAAATGTGTTTGATTTCAAACTTTTTCTGGATTTTTATAAAGTGAAAATTGTATCCATTTGGTTGTAGGATAGTGTTATACACTTTAAAATAATTTGGCACATTAAGATTTTAAAATAACAATGCTTTTAGCCATTGTTTAATAAATACAAAATAATGGTTTAAAAATTTGTTTCTTTGTTTTGAAGTCCTTGTCCAAACTTTGGAATACATAAAACAATACTATGAACAAACAAATATTCTCTCACTAGAGAGTAGCATTGGATCAATGCTTTGCTTACATAAAATAATAAGCATACAAATGCTTCTGTTTTTTAATAACTTTGAAAATGAACCTAAAATGATCATGCATGCATGGATGGTATGCAAAACTTTGAAAACATGATTTTAGGGATGTTACAGGAGATGCGTCAAATCAGCTCCTTCCACCTCCCCCACTACCACTCACTGAAGCAAATGCTCAAATTTTGGTCACGCAGCCGAGATACGAGAATCAGCATCCAAGGAAACTGTGCACCAAGTGCACGATGCAAGAGATGATGGCGTGAATAACGGCCGGAGAGGTCGTAATGAGTACATGGAACATCATCATAGCTACGTTGTGTTTGTGACTATGCCGATTGATAAGCAAAGTCAGCAGCGGCGGATGATGGAAGTGAATGCCACAATGTCGGCAATACCAAAGTACATGTATTGGTCTGAGCAAGAGATTACCTGGAGCATAAAGGATCACTCCAAGGTTATGCCAACTCCAGGAGGGTATGCCTTGGTATTAGACACAATATTCATGGGACCGGATATCAATGTCAAGTTCTCCAAGGTACTGATAGATGATGGCAGCAGCATCAATATCATGTACAAGGATACAATGCACAAGTTAGGGATTACCCCTAACACGTTGGAACCTACTAAGACCACGTTCCATGGCATTGTGTCGAACTAGGGTACAACAATCCCTAGGTTCGGGGGGAGGCTGAACACGTGTTCTCACGGAGTCTCGGCGACGGTGGCGATGTCGGAGCTGTAATCACGGCGGAGAGGAGACACGGTTTTTTTAACCAGGTTCGGGACCCTCGTGAGGAGCTAAATACCCTACTCCTGCTTGGTTGTATTACTCGCTTGGCTTCGTGAGGGTACAATGGAGGATGAATGTCTATGGTTTAGATCACTAAGGATCGATCCTTTCTAAGGTAGGAGGAGGGTCCCTTATATACGGATGCGCTGGTCCTCTTCCCCCAAAAAATTTGGCGGGAAGGGTTGCTACATTCCCGCGCTAGAGGCATAGGATGCCTCTTGTCTTCTTATGGCCGCCCGCCAGCTGTCGGGTGGCGTAGTGGACGGCCACTATACCGTCGCTCCGTCCTAGCTTCTTTACACCAAAGTAGCAAGTCTGGCTCTGCCACTTATTTGCGTCATATTCTACTTCCTTTTCCTCAGAGGAGAGAGGCAACAACTTTCTTTCCCGAGGCGGACCAGCCTCAGGGTGGACTGCCTATTAGTGTGTCGCCTAGCGCGCGATTCCCCGAACTACAAAGCTATCCCTCGCAAGGCGTTCGTCGCTGGTAACAGAGGGTGCCTATTTTTCTTCATACACCCTCGCACGGGTTGCACTCCTCAAGGACTCCGCTAGGTCATGCCTTGTGGTTCCGACATCTCAGCGGGATGTCGTACCCCCAGTGCCAATAGTCCGACAGTAGCCCCCGATCTCTTGGCTTGCACGCGTTAGGAAAGGGGTGAGGAAGTCAAGGGACCTTCTGACGCTAGGCCCATGATCAATCATGCTCGTGGATGACTTGCCATAGAGGTCTTCGGCGCCTGCCACGTGGCCATGTAGCCCGTGGCACCCGCTCGATGCGGGAACCGTCCCTCCTGTTCAAGGGTGTTGGGGTTCACACCTCCCATAAAACCACGAACCTTGGAACAGCCAGGAAACTCCATCTCCCCGGCCATTGTCATTCTCGCCGCCGGCCCTCTTGCTGCTTTCACGATCAGTTTTCATGATGGCTCCCAAGAACACCTATGTTGCCGCCTCCCTATCGGGCTTCCTTGCGCAGAACATGGGAGTCCTGCCATGGCCCACCATTCTCAACGACGAGGGGTTGGAGCAGGTCAAGAAACTCATGTCTACCCTCTCGAATGAGTGGGGCGCTTCGCGGGCCTGGTGTCCCGGAGTCGGAGAGAGTGGATGGCATCCTACCGCCGTCGTGGTCTTCACGCGCTCCTTCACTGCCGATCTCGTTCCCCTCCTTTTCCATTCTTCCTGGACGTCCTGGAGTAGTACTGCATCCAACTGCTCCACCTCCATCCACGGAGCGTCACTCTCCTCGCCTCCTTCGCGTATTGGTGCGAGGCCGTCATCGGTGTTGTTCCCTACATTTCTTTGTTCTGGCACTTCTACCGCCTCCTCATCCTTTTGCCAGAGGACACCATGGGAGGTGTTTGGTTCTTCGCTAGTGAGGAGGGGGATTTCACTCCCATCTCCATTGTTGGAGGCTCATCAGAGTGTCGCCATTACTGGGTGCTGGTTGAGGCCAGACCGGCGTGGCCGCAACTCCGTGTCCCAGTGGGGCTGCCGTGGAAAACTCAGGATGGGCTCGTGAGGCTGCTGCCTTCATGAGCTCTGGTCCCCTCACGAGGCGCGTGGCGCATCTGAGGAGTTTGGGGATGACAGGCGATATGGTGGTGCGGTAGTAGATTGCTCCTCTCCAGGAACATTGGAGGCCCCTCTGGACCCTAGCACCCAGTTGAGACGGGGTTAGGCTCTCAAAAGGCCTTCGATATGAGGAGACGGTGGTTTCCCTCGTGCACCTGCTCCTGGGTGTGGAGTCTGTGGTGGATCTCCCTCACGGCATGCGCCCCTTGTACATGGAGGACGATGCAAGCGCAATCCACACAGAACTCCCCACCTTTGACGCGTAGGGCGAGTGCTCTCTGGTCGAGCTCAATGGCGAGGGGGCGGAGCTCGGTGATGGCCTCGGATCCTCATGAGCAGTCCGCCGCGGGAGGATGATTAGCCATGTCTTATTATAAGGCGGAAGACGCTCTCGATCCTCCTGAGGGGGAGGACCATGGTGTTGTTGGGCAAGTGGAGCGCGCCGCCATGGCTCGGGTGAGGCCGTCTCCTGCCGTTCTCATAGCGCGGGCGGCCAAGAAGTGGCCCAGGTCGGAAGAGGTATCTCCTTTCCTGCCCCTAGGAGCGCGGATGGCCGACTGGTCCTTCATGAGGACAGCGGATGCATGGTGAGTAAGATTTGGATCGTTCCTAGGGCTCCCTTTCCTTCCTTCCATCTAGCCCCCTAATCATGTCGTTTGACGAAGGTTCAAAGAGAAGAGGAAGAAGGAGCCGTAGGTGCTGGGTTCTAGTGGTTCCTTGGGATGCGACGTGGATGGTGCTCGCTCCCCGCTAGCGCGACGGAGTCGCTCTCCTAAGGCCGAACGGGACGGGCTTGACCTGGTGGTTGTGGGTGACGATGCTCCGCTGGTTGAGGACCCGGCCCTATGGGCACGCAAGGTGCGTCACCGTCTCCGGTCCGAGCCAGCCACGCTGATCCTCCTGAAGGGAGACCTCGATCCCCCAAACAGTACGGGTCTAAGCGAGATCGCTCTTCCGTCCTCAGCAGATCCCTCCCTCGGTCGGTCGGAGTCTCTTCATGTTTTCATGGCCGCTGCGCACTATAGGCTTGAGCAATACCTCATAGACTTTGTCACGGAAGAGCACCACCTGGCTGGCGTGTGGCGTCGGCTACACCTGGAGCGTGCTGCTCCTGAGGAAGCCCAGAAGCGATGGGTGTCCCATGGCGAGACAAGTGCCCCGCGTGGTGCTCGTTCCCCTAGCGAGGATCAGGCTCCAGAGCACTCTTGAGGTCCGGTTCCATCCTTTGGTGAGGCCAGCGCCTCTCTCACGAACCTAAGTGGGGTGGTGGGTGACCTCTCAGTCCGTGATCATGCTCTTTCCTTTTCCGAGCGGGAGGTTGAAGCAGACCGCCGGAGGGTTACCTAGCGGGAAGTGGACATGGCCCTTCGCGAGGAGGCTGTTCGGATCCTCTAGGACGAGGTCGAGATGGAGAGGAGCCACTTGGAGGCGTGGGATGTGCAACTGGAGACCACTCACTAGAGGGTCGAGGAGCGCACCCTTGATGAGGACAATTGAAGTGCCAAACTCGATGATCGCCTCCACCGTTGATACGCGAAGGTGACCGAGGAGAAGGAGTGACTGCATGAAGCCAACAACGAGACTCTCTTGCAGCTTGGACAATCTGTTAGGACTGAGTGGCAGGATACAGCCTACACTCAAGAGGCCCGCTTCATCGAGAAGAGGCGGGAATTGGAGACCTGCCTCCGCCAGGCAAAGGAGCGCCTCGCCGAGGCCATTGTCGAGTTGAACGCCCTGAAGGAGCTTCGGGTCGCTCACGAGGACATCCAGAAGCACTGGAATGAGCATGACAGACTTGAGCGAGACCTCCGTGTGCTGGAGAGGTAGAAGTGCAGCATGTATCGGGCGATCGTCAGGTGTGCGCACGACACCCTTACGACCTTCGGAGTGAATGACTTCCACCCTGGGCCCCTTGACGATGTGATGGGGATGGAGCCTTCTAGGAGCTCTTCTCCCGGATCATAGCAATGTTCGAAGGGCGAGCCGCCCTCTACCATGAGTACCACATCAGCTAGTGCCAGAAGATGATGCAGACCATCGCGACCCATGTCTTCTCTAGCCTTTACTAGCTGTTGAGGATATACTTTCCGGGTATATCCACAGGACTCACTGACTAGGGTGGCCCACCAACGGGTTAGATCTTTTCTTCACCGGTGCCCCAGTCAGAGAAAGATGAGGAGTCACTTCCTGCTACGACAAGGCCCAGAAGAGTTACCGGCTTAGGCCTGTAGTATTACTTGTAATCCAAGCTGTATCTAGTTACCGATTCTCTAACATAGCCGGATAGGTCTCTCCTGCAATCCTAGGCCCCAATGACTATATAAACCGGCCCTATGGGAGCCTTTAGGGCAACAATACCACAAACTACTCGCATAGGTTAACCTGTCTTGTAATATGCTATAACATCCGGCTCTCGCCAATATATTACTGGGTTGCTAGCAGGTGTAGGATCCAATCACCACAGTCGGATCTAAACCTGGGTAAACTTGTGCTCACTGCTCCCGGAACACAGTATGTCTCACACCCCATCTTCTCAATGCCTTCTGGACCCCCCATGGCATACTTATGGACAATACGATGACAGTTGGTGCCCACCGTCGTGATGGGTTTCGCGGCATAGTAAATCAAAATTTTCTACGGATGCGAACAGAGGGAAAGACAAGATCTAATCTAGGAGATTCAAACAACAAGAGATATTGGATTAGATCTTCATACCCTTGAAGATTCGCACAGCGGAACGTTCGTCGGAACGTGGGTGATGTAGTCGTACTCGCTTCTCCTCCTCGCGATCCGATCCGATCTAGCACCACAAGTGGCGGTGCCTCCGTGAGATGCACACGTGCAGCACCTCGACGTCTCCTCCTTCCTCGGACCAGCAAGTATGGTGGAGAGACGGATTGGATCTACAACACGACGGTGTGGTGTATATGGTGGAGAATTTCTGCAGCAGGGCTTCGCCTACAAACAGTCGGGAGGGAGAGAGGACGGCAGTAGGGCGGCTAGGGTTGGAGGGGAAGGTGTGGGGGGTGGTGCGCCCCCAGCCCTCTTTATATAGAGGGGTGGGCAGCTGCCCTAGCCCCTCCCCCAAGTCCAAACCGTCGGCCCCAAAGGAGGAGTAGTGGGGGGCAAGGAAACCCCCCCTTCTAGAAGCTCTATCTAGGGTTTAAACCCTCTTTGGCCGGCTGGGCCCTATGGGGCCTTGTGCCCCTGGCCCAATGCGGCCAGGGCACTCCCTCATAGGCCCATTCCCCCTCCCGGAAGGTGGGGCCACGTTGGTCCCCTTCCGGAAGGTTCTAGAAGCTTCCGGTACAATACCGATTAACCCGGAACAATTCCGAACTCCAAAAACTGCACTGCCTTATATGAATCTTATTCTCCGACCACTCCGGAACCTCTCGATGTCCTGGATCCCATCCGAGACTCGAACAAAAACTCATAAACCAATTATCCAATCTATCCTAGCGTCGAGACACGTTATGTGTGACCTGCGGGTTCAAGAATATGCGACATGATCTTCTATCAATAATCAACAGCTGTCTGAAACCCATATTGACTCCCACACATTCATCTATGATCATATCGGATGAACCACGATGCCGAGATTCAATCAATCCCATATATATATTCCCTTCGTCTCGCGATATTTTACTTGCCCGAGATTCGATCGTCGCATGCCGCATACCTAGTTCAATCTCGCTCACAAGTAAGTACTTTACTCGTTCCGTAATCCGATATCACTTTGTGATTAACTCCTTAACCACATGCTTGCAAGAGGTGTTGATATCGATTACCGAGTGGGCCCGAAGTATATCTCTCCGACTTAGGAGGGACAAATCCCATCTCAATACATACAACCCAACAGATACTTTCCGATCACCTGAGAGACACCTTTATGATCACCCTCTCATAGGATGACGTTTGATGACCTCAAAGCTTTCTTCCGATACCAGGGAGTTGTATTATCTCGTGGTCTAAGGAATACAATATTTGACATAAGAAAATCTTCGCAAAGACGAACACGATGACATGATCTAATTGCTTCGCTTAGTTTGGGTCTGTCCACCATATCATTCTCCCAATGATATGATCTCATTATTAATCGACAACTCATGTCCATGGTTAGGAAACCTTAACCATCATTAATCAATGAGCTAGTCCATAGAGGCATACTAGGGACACGGTGTTGTTCATAAACCACACAAGTATTAAAGTTTCCGCTTAATACAATTCTAGCATGGAATATAAACATTATCATGAACAAGAATTATAATAATAACATCTTTATTATTGCCTCTAGGGCATAATTCCAACAGTCTCCCACTTGCACTAGAGTCAATAATCTAGTTTACATTTGGCAACAATCTCACACCCATGGCACTGAGGTGCTGATCATGTTTTACACGTGGAAGAGGTTAGTCAATGGATCTGCGACATTCAGATCTGTATGTACTTTGCTAATCTTCAGATCTCCATCTGCTATATAATCTCGGATTATATGAAACTTGTGGTTGATATGCTTGGTCTTTGGATGATATCTTGGTTCCTTAGCGAGTGCTATGGCGCCAGTGTTATCACACAATATCTCCAGTGGGTCCAATGCACATGGAACCACGCCAAGCTCAGTGATGAAGTTCCTGATCCAAACTCCTTCACTTGACGCTTCTGCAGCAGCCATGTATTCCGCTTCTACTGTAGATCCCGCGATCACGCTTTGCTTGCAGCTTCTCCAGCTCACAGCTCCTCCATTCAAAATATACATGTATCCTGTCTGAGATTTAGAATCATCCTTGTCGGTGTCGAAACTAACCTCGACGTAACCTTTTACGACGAGCTGTTCATCACCCCCATAGACTAAGAACATTTCTTTAGTCCTATTTAGGTACTTTAGGATGTTCTTCACGACTGTCCAGTGTTCCACTCCTGGATCACTTTGATACCTGCTCGTCAAACTAAGAGCATTGGACACATCCGGTCTAGTACACAGCATGGCATACATGATAGAACCTATGGCCGAGGCGTAAGGCACTTTGCTCATAGCTTCCCTATCATTTACCGTAGCTGGACACTGAGCCTTGCTCAATATGTTACCTGACAACATGGGAACTGAATCTTTCTTTGCCTTATCCATTCTGAACCTTTGTCTAGGTATGTACTCTGGCTTAAAGCTATCAGGAGTCTTTGTCTATCTCTATAGATCTTGATGCCTAATATATAAGCAGCTTCACCTAGGTCTTTCATTGAAAAACACTTGTTCAAATAACTCTTCACATCGTTAAGCATGTTGATGTCATTTCCAATAATCAATATGTCATCCACATATAGTACCAGAAACGTCACCGAGCTCCCACTCACTTTCTTGTAGATACAAGCTTCGTAGCAATTTGGAACAAATCCAAAGCTCTTGATCACTTGATCAAAACGAAGGTTCCAACTCCAAGATGCTTGCTTCCGTCCATAAATGGAACGCTGAAGTTTGCATACTTTATCAGCATCCTTAGGATCGACAAAACCTTCGGGTTGCATCATATACAACTCTTCATCAATGTTGCCATTGAGGAACGCAGTCTTGACATCCATCTGCCATATTTCATAATCATGAAACGCAGAAATTGCTAATAAAATTAGAATGGACTTAAACATCGCTACGGGAGAGAAAGTCTCATCGTAGTCAACACCTTGAACTTGTCGAAAACCTTTCGCGACAAGCCGTGCTTTATAGACGGTAACATTACCATCCGCGTCCGTTTTCTTCTTGAAAATCCATTTGCACTCAACGGCCTTTCGGTCGCTAGGAGGGTCCACCAAAGTCCATACTTGGTTTTCGCTCATGGATCCCAATTCGGATTTCATGGCCTCTAGCCATTTCTTAGAGTCTGGGCTCATCATCGCTTCCTCATAGTTCGTAGGTTCACTGTCTTCTGCTAATAAGACAGTCAAGACAGGGTTGCCGTACCACTCAGGAGGGGCACGCGACCTTGTCGACCTGCGACGTTCAATAGCAGCATCGTCCGAAGCTTCATGATCCTTGTCATTAGCTTCCTCTATTGTTGGTGCAGGCGGCACTGGAACATTTTCACGTGCTGCGCTACTCTCCAACTCAAGAGAAGGTTCAATAACCTCGTCTAGCTCTACTTTCCTCCCACTCACTTCTTTCGAGAGAAACTCCTTCTCAAGAAAGGAACCATTCTTTGTGACAAACACTTTGCCTTCGGTTCTGTGATAGAAAGTATACCCAATAGTTTCCTTAGGGTATCCTATGAAGACGCATTTCTCCGCTTTGGGTTCGAGCTTGTTCGGAATCAACTTCTTGATGTAAGCTTCGCATCCCCAAACTTTAAGAAACGACAACTTAGGTTTAGCACCAAACCACAGTTCATACGGTGTCGTCTCAACGGATTTAGATGGTGCCCTATTTAAAGTGAATGCAGCGGTTTCTAATGCATAACCCCAAAATGATAACGGCAAATCAGTAAGAGAATTCATCGATCGGACCATATCTAATAGGGTTCGATTCCGGCATTCAGACACACCATTGCGCTGTGGTGTTCCGGGTGGCGTGAGTTGCGAAACGATTCCGCTTGCTTTAAGATGCGTGAGAAAATCATAACTCAGATATTCACCTCCACGATCGGATCGTAGAAACTTAATCTTTCTGTTACGATGGTTCTCCACTTCATTCTAAAATTCCTTGAACTTTTCAAATGTTTCAGATTTATGTTTCATTAAATAGATATACCCATATCTACTTAAGTCATCGGAAAAAGTGAGAAAGTAGCGATATCCACCGCGCGTCGAAACACTCATCGGTCCGCATACATCGGTATGTATGATTTCCAACAAGTCCGTTGCTCGCTCCATCATACCGGAAAACGGGGTTTTGATCATCTTGCCCATAAGACATGGTTCGCATGTGTCAAATGATTCAAAATCAAAAGACTCCAAAAGTCCATCAGAATGGAGTTTCTTCATGCGCTTTACACCAATATGACCTAGACGACAGTGCCACAAATAAGTAGTATTATCACTATCTACTTTGCATCTCTTAGCCTCAATGTTATGGATGTGTGTTTCTTCCCTTTCGAGATTTAGAAGAAATAAACCATTCACAATAGGTGCATGACCATAAAATATGTTTCTCATATAAATAGAACAACCATTATTCTCCGATTTAAATGAATAACCGTCTTGCAATAAACAAGATCCAGAAATAATGTTCATGCTCAACGCAGGCACACAATAACATTTATTGAGGTTTAAAACTAATCCCGAAGGTAAAACTAAGGAGAGCGTGCCGACGGCCATCACATCAACTCTTGATCCGTTGCCAACGCGCATCGTCACCTCATCCCTCGCAAGACGTCATCTATTCCGTAGCTCCTGTTTCGAGTTACAAATATTAGCAACTGAACCGGTATCAAATACCCAGGCACTACAACGAGGGCTAGTAAGGAAAACATCAATAACATGTATATCAAATATACCTTTGATGGTGCCTTCTTGTCCGCTAAGTACTTGGACAATTGCCTTCAAAGGACCCTTGTCCTTGCAATAGAAGCACTCAGTGTACGGCTTAGGACCAGACTTGAGCTTCTTCTCAGCAGGGGCAACGCGCTTGCCGCCGCCTTTCTTGAAGGGCTTCTTTGCACCCTTACCTTTCTTGAAGATGGGCTTGTTGACCATCAACACATGATTATTCTTTCTAATGTCCACCTCCGCTACTTTCATCTTAGCGAAGAGCTCAGTGATCATATCAGTGGAACCAATTTGATTGTGAGCAACTACAAAACTTTTGTAGCTAGGAGGGAGTGATTGCATAACTCTGTCAATCTTGAGCTCCTCCGAATCTTGCATCCGCTTGCTCAAGGCGTTGAGTGTAGCCCGACATCTTAATGGCGTGCTCACTAACGGAACTCCCTTCCTCCATCTTGTAGTTAAAGAATTTCTTAGAGATCTCATATCTCTTAGAACAGGCCTGATTCTGAAACATAGTTTTCAGCTCCTCAAGAATCTAAAAGGGCCCGGCGAACTCCTCAAAACGATTTTGAAGATCCAATTCCATAGCATATAACATGGTCCTCTTAATCACACCATGATCATCTTTGCCGATCGACAGATGCTTTCTCATCGGTAGCGCATTATGCAGGGGTCACCTAACGCTTTCCCAAGGACATAGTCCTTTTGACCGCCATAGAGAATGATTCTTAGATTGCGGAACCAATTGGTGAAGTTAGACCCATTGTTTCTAAGCTTTTCCTTCTCAGCAAAAACGTTGAAGTTGAAGTTGGACTTAGCCATGTGATCTACAGTATTTGCAAGTACAAATTAGACTATGTTCATGATAACTAGTTCAACTTTTAATCAAATTACTAGATGAACTCCCACTAAATTCAACATCCCTCAAGTTGTTTAGTGAACACGATCCAAATTCACCACACCTAATCCGATCATCACGAGAATAGATGTGGTTTCAATGGTGGACAACGAAGTGTCGATCATATCATTCATATGACTCATTCTTAACCTTTCGGTTCTTGTGTTCCGAGGCCATGTCTGTACATGCTAGGCTCGTCAAGTTAGACCCAAGTATTTCCGCGTGTGCAAAACTGGCTTGCACCCGTTGTATGTGAGCGTAGAGTCTATAGCACCCGATCATCACGTGATGCTTGGACACGACAAACTTTCGCAACATTGCATACTTGGGGAGAACACAGTTTTTATCTTGATCTTTAAGTGAGGAATCATCTTATAATGCTACCGTCGCGATCTAAGCATAATAGGATACATAAAAGGATAAACATCGCATGCATATAACTTTATGTGACATGGTATAGCCAATCTTCGCGCAATGATCTCCATCTTGTGCGTTCCGGCATGATCTCCATCACTCCACCATGATTGCCTCCACCACGAATAGCAACTACAACTATTGCTAACTACTTAGCGATGAAGTGAAACTATTACATGGCGTATAAGAAGTTGACACACAGGTCATACACAATTATAAAGACAACCATATGGCTCTGCGCCGTTGTGTACTCATCGACATGCAAGTCGTGAAACATTACAAAACATGATCATCGTGATACATTATACACATCACATCTTGGGCCATACCATATCACAGAAAACGCTCCCCGCAAAAACAAGTTAGACGCCTCTACTTTGTTGTTGCATGTTTTACGTGGATTATGGGAGTAGATGCTAAGAACGATTCTTACCTACGGAAAGCCACAACGGTGATATTATGGTTGCCAAAATCCGTGTTAATCCCATGACAACTATAGTGAGAAACCGACATCCACCGCATGTGTGGAACAAGCCACACGCCAAGTGCGGAGCGGTCTCATGACGCGTCGCGTAAGGTTGGCCTGGACCGCTTCAATCTCACTATCCCGCCATAAGAAGAACACAAACAAGAGGCTTGCAAGAAAACATCAACGCCGCAACAACCATGTTGCGTTACTCGTGAAACATCTACGCATAGATCTAGCTCGATACCACGATGGGTTTCGCGGCATAGTAAATCAAAATTTTCTACGTGATGCGAGAGGAAAGCCAAGATCTAATCTAGGAGATGCAAACAACGAGAGATTGGATTAGATCTTCATACCCTTGAAGATTCGCAATGAACGTTCGTCGGAACGTGGGTGATGTAGTCGTACTCGCTTCTCCTCCTCGCGATCCGATCCGATCTAGCACCACAAGTGGCGGTGCCTCCGTGAGATGCACACGTGCAGCACCTCGACGTCTCCTCCTTCCTCGGACCAGAAAGTATGGTGGAGAGACGTATTGGATCTACAACACGACGGCGTGGTGTATATGGTGGAGAATTTCTGCAGCAGGGCTTCGCCTACAAACAGTCGGGAGGAGAGAGGAGGGCAGCAGGGCGGCTAGGGTTGGAGGGGAAGGTGTGGGGGTGGGTGCGCCCCCAGCCCTCTTTATATAGAGGGGTGGGCGGCTGCCCTATCCCCTCCCCCAAGTCCAAACCGGCGGCCCCAAAGGAGGAGGAGTGGGGGGCAAGGAAACCCCCCCTTCTAGAAGCTCTATCTAGGGTTTAAACCCTCTTTGGCCGGCTGGGCCCTATGGGGCCTTGTGCCCCTGGCCCAATGCGGACAGGGCACTTCCTCATAGGCCCATTCCCCCTCCCAGAAGGTGGGGCCACGTTGGTCCCTTCCGGAAGGTTCTAGAAGCTTTCGGTACAATACCGATTAACCCGGAACAATTTCGAACTCCAAAAACTGCACTGCCTTATATGAATCTTATTCTCCGGACCACTCCGGAACCTCTCGTGATGTCCCGTATCCCATCCGAAACTCTGAACAAAAACTCATAAACCAATTATGCAATCTATCCTAGCGTCGAGACACGTTAAGTGTGTGACCCTGCGGGTTCGAGAATATGCGGACATGATCTTCTATCAATAATCAACAGCGGGGTCTGGAAACCCATATTGACTCCCACACATTCATCGATGATCATATCGGATGAACCACGATGCCAGGATTCAATCAATCCCATATATATATTCCCTTCGTCTCGCGATATTTTACTTGCCCGAGATTCGATCATCGGTACTGTCGTACCTAGTTCAATCTCGTTCACAGCAAGTACTTTACTCGTTCCGTAATCGGATATCACTTTGTGATTAACTCCTTAACCACATGCTTGCAAGCGGTGTTGATATCGATTACCGAGTGGGCCCGAAGTATATCTCTCCGACTTGGGAGGGACAAATCCCATCTCGATACATATAACCCAACAGATACTTTCCGATCACCTGAGAGACACCTTTATGATCACCCTCTCATAGGATGACGTTTGATGACCTCAAAGCTTTCTTCCGATACCAGGGAGTTGTATTATCTCATGGTCTAAGGAATACAATATTTGACTTAAGAAAAGCTTCGCAAAGACGAACACGATGACACAATCTAATTGCTTCGCTTAGTTTGGGTCTGTCCACCATATCATTCTCCCAATTATATGATCTCATTATTAATCGACAACTCATGTCCATGGTTAGGAAACCTTAACCATCATTAATCAATGAGCTAGTCCATAGAGGCGTACTAGGGACAGGGTGTTGTTCATAAACCACACAAGTATTAAAGTTTCCGCTTAATACAATTCTAGCATGGAATATAAACATTATCATGAACAAGAATTATAATAATAACATATTTATTATTGCCTCTAGGGAATAATTCCAACACGTCGGGCAGGTGACTTTTGGAGCTTCGTTCCGGGCGGAATCTGCGCGTGCAGGAATCGGCAAAACAATCGCTATGGGTCACGTGGTTTACGCCGGTTATATCCCTCTCATTCTTCTCGACGAGACCTGGATTCTGGCTAAGGAACCTGTGACAACCTACACCATCATGTCCATCGGCGAGATCGACATCTACCTCGGCTTTGCTGATCCCGCCCAAGCCACCCTTTAGGTGATGACCATGGCTGAAGGAAAATTCAGACCTGCTCTGTCCGTAGCGGAAAAAGAGTTTAAGATCATGGAAAAAATTCAACCCACCCAGCCTGCTCCTATAGTGGAAGAAGTGGTGGAAGAAAAATCCGGATATGATCTCCTCGTTGAGATTGGATACACGGATGAGGAGTATATTTTCTTTGGATCCTACTATGTGGATGCTGAAGCAGGGAAATCGCTCTCGAGGTACAGGACTGAGTAGACAACAAGACGCCCCTGCATTAACAGCATGATAGAGGTAGAAGTCACGATACTCCAATACCTCAATAACATGAACAATAAGAAGTAGTGCTTCGTAGGCTATGTGGCTCTAGATCCGACTTTGTCGATGCTGGAGCCAGTAATGATTCAGTTCTTGATGCAATCGGATAAAATACTAACTCATCCGCTTCCCCTCAGGAATCACTGACGTTGCAGGAACTCTGACACTTCGAGAAGGAGATGGAAGCATACGAAGAAGAATATGCCTCCAAGCCAGGGCGAGTTGAGCTGGAGACTCCTCTGAGTCCGTAGGATATCATGGATGAAGACTACACCATGCAAGATGACATGGACACCGGAGATTCATCCGAGGTCCATAAGCCAACTACGACGAAAATTACCGATGGAAGTTTATCCGCCGGTACCGGACTGAAAGACGTCTTTTCCACTGGTACGCACATTAAGGCTACTAGACGGTCAAAGAATAAGAAGAACAACAAGAACCTGACACCGGCAAAGCCGGTTGAGGAAGACAATGAAGAGGAAACTGATGAAGAGATCGAGATGGAGAATCAGGACGGAGATCCGATAAATCCCACACCGATCGACCCTCCTGGGATGGACACGTTATCACCAACAGTGCACGTGAAATCTACAGAGATGCTCTCAATATAACAATACCAACTACTTCGGATCTTACTTCGGAGGAGCTAGAGAAAAGGGCTGAGGAACTGGAAAAGCATCGCTTGTTTTTGCTCGAAGAGGCTGCCCGCATCGTCGACCTCAGACATCATATAGACAACAATCATGCCTAGTACCAGTCAGAATTCAAGCGACTACCAAACAAGACAAGGGGAGGTCTGGTTCTTGCTAATAGGAACCCGGATGTCCACAGAGATTTATTTGACGGTAAAACCGGAGAGAAGATCCGAGTCAACATCATGATAGTGGAGAACGCTGCGGCTGCTCGAGCCATCCTCGCCAATAATCCGTCTCCAGAACAGGTTCGGCAAGGCGTAGCGTTGCTCGACAAAGTATTGAAACAGCAAAAAATAGCTGCGTCATTCAGTGGCAAGCTGGCCTCAAAGTCAGAATTTTGCCACACTGGCGCAGGCCAAAGTGGTGATGGGAGACCCCCCACGGACACGGATCAACGTCACCGTCCTTGGGAAGAAGAAAATTCAAGGACCGGATCAAACGGTCACCATCGCAGGGCCGCATGGGACTGGTCGGGAGTTATTCCGGCTGCGTCTGAAGATGCCATCAGGTCATTGGTGCCTCACCAGGGCCATCGTTGGCAGAATAATCGCCACAGAGAAGACCTGGAGGTGCACCGCTAGAGAGAACAAGATCGGCTAAGGATGCTACCCCCAGCTGTCCGACTGATAACGCCCGAATCCCTATCCGGATCGTCCTGAATCAAGTAGGGATGGAGCCCGAATAAATCAACCTCAGAGTCAACATAATGAGGCTCTAGGATCGCGTCGCTCAGCCGAAAATAACCCACTAGAGCCACCATCACCGTCCGCCAGCGACCACGAAGGATCTCATCATAGCCATGGAAGCTGCAAGGGCCGAGGCGGCGACGGTGGAAGGAGAAGCAGGAATCCGACTCTGCCGTGCAGAAGCCGCGAGCCTCCAAGGCGTAGGTCTCTCTTGCCAAAAAACGCTCGCCATCGCATCGAGTCAAACATGGCAGCGCGGGGGTATGAGAAAGAGGACGTATATGTGGGACCTAAATGCTTTGGCCAACGTATTCGTCGAACCAAATTTCTGGTTGACTTCGGCATTGCCAAACATATTCAACCCTACGACGACGCAGCTCGGCGAGATACTTGGCTTCAAGATTTTTTCTAGGCCTATTGCATCGCCAAAGGAGGAAACATCCTGGTTGTAGTTTGATATCTCCTACTCATGTTGCGGAAGATGGCTCGATAATGGCTCAATGAACTACCAGAGAACTCGATTGACAACTGGTATGATATGCAAAGTGCATTCTTTTCAAACTTCGAGGGAACAAATAGTTGGCTGTGCACAGTCGTAGACTTGCAGTGCTGCACTCAAAGACCCAAAGAAACCTATAGGGATTACCTCAGACACTGGAACGACACGAAGAACTCCTGCAAGGGAGCAAATGAGCAAACTGTGATTGAAGCTTTCATTGCAGGACACCCAGTCGGACTTTTGCGTCATAGACTAAAGCGTGACCATGTCACAGATCTGGGAGAGATGATAGAAACGACAAGCAAATATGCTGATGCTGATGACAATTCAGAGGGACTACTGAATGTTCTAGCCAATCCGAATGTGGCCAAGAAGCAGAAGCAATAAACTCAGAAGCGCAAAAATACCCCGGAAGATAAACCGGCTCCGAACAACGTTGTTGTTAATGCAATGTTCGGATCCGGAGGACAAGGAGGGTGCGGAGGCGGCTGGGGATTAGGTCGCGGAACTTCTCGGGTCCAAGGTAGAGGAGATCAACAGCCCGGAAAATCATATTCCTGGGCCAACATCGCCAACAACCCTTGTGTACATCACCTGGACAGGGTGGAGGTTCTACCCATACAAATGCTAAGTGTCATTTCAATGACGACATCATGAAAGACGAATCCGCTGGATATAGAGCCAAGAGACAAAAACGAAAGAAAAATTCCGAGAAAGGAAAGGAGCCCAAGGAAGATTCCGACATGGAAGAAGCGGATGCCGCAGCGCCCAAGTTGGATGGAAAGAATGATTATCCCTCGAAAAAGACACATATGTCTACTTCCTTGGAACTCAGCCGGCTAAGGTCAAAAAGGCGGTTCTCTGTGAACTTAACGCCATGGTTCCAGCTGTTCCTTAATTCTTGGATTGGTCGGATGTAACCATCACCTTTGACCGCACAGATCACCCGAGGAAAACACATTGTCAGGAAAGTACCCTATGGTCGTCAATACTCTTATTGATGGCTATGAGTTCTCTAAAACTCTCATGGACAGTGGTAGCAGCATCAACATCCTCTATATGCAGACACTCCACCGCATGAAGATCCATGAAAGCCAATTAAATCACATCAACGTGAATTTTTATGGCATTGTACCAGGGAGACAGGCGGATTCTCTAGGTGAGATCACTCTGGACATGACATTCGGAAACCAAGACAACTACCGGACCGAGCAACTCTCTTTCGAGGTGGTACTGTTTAGGAGTGCTTACCATATTCTGGCGTCCGAATTACTAGGCGTTCATGGCTCGCGCCTGTTACATCTACAACATGATAAAGCTTCCCGGTCCAAAGGGAGTCATCACCATCCAGGCAAACCCGAAGAAAGCGCGAGACTGCGAGGAAGGATCTGCCGCCTTTGCTGAAGTCGTGTTGCACGCCTAGGAATTCCAGGAGATCATAAAGACGATCGACCCGTCCGAGATGCCTGCCATGAAGAACGAGGTGCTATAGCCAAACTTGCAGTTCAAGGCATCGGAAGAGACGAATAATATGTCGCTGAAGGAACACGATATCTCCCAGACGACAAACGTAGGGGTAGGCTTAGACCGTGCATAGGAAAGCGCGCTCGTTGAGTTCCTCAAAGCTAATAAATATATCTTTGCATGGCAGCCTTATAACATGACCAGAGTACCTAGGGAACTTGCTGAGCAGTCTCTTGATTTATCCCAGAGTCCGTCCATGCTGATTGGGTGGAAAATCCTGTACTCGTCCCTAAAAAGGAAACTATTGATTTAAGGATGTGTGTTGATTATACCGCCTTGCACAAGGCTTGTCTTAAAGATCCATTCCCTTTGCCTAGAATCGATCAAGTTATCGACTCAACGGCAGTGTCATAATTACTCTATTTTCTAGACGCATATTCCGGATATCACCAAATACCGATGAAAGATTCAGATCAACTAAAGATGTCTTTCGTCACACCTTTCGGAACCTTCTTCTACAAAACTATGCCCTTTTCCTGAAAGAACACAGGAGCTACATATCAACGCACTAGCATCGTTACCTTAACGATCAAATTGGACACAACATCCATGTATACGCAGATGATATAGCAGTGATATCCAAAAATAAGGAAACTCTTATTTCCAACTTAAAGGAATCATTTGCTAACCTACGAAGATTCAACATAATGCTAAATCCGAAGAAGTGTTTCTTTGGAATTCCAGGCGGAAAATTGTTAGGTTTTATCGTGTCTGAAAGAGGCATAGAGGTGAACCGAGACAAAATCAAGGCTATACTCAATATTACCAGGCCGAATCGCCTAAAGGACGTGCAACGTCTCATTGGTTGCATTGCAGCAGTGAGTCGGTTCGTCAGCCGACTCGGAGAACGAGTCACGCCTTTGTACAAACTCTTGAAGAAAGCTAAAAAATTTGTCTAGACTTAGGAAGCCGACGCTGCTTTACAAAGTTTGAAAGATCTACTTTCAAATCCACCAATCCTCACATCACCAGAGCTACAAGAGCCTATGTTACTTTACATCGCAGTGAGTAACAAAGCCATAAGCGTGGTAACATTAGTGGAGCATGAGGAAGAAGGCTATGAGCATAAGGTGCAACGCCCAATATACTACCTGAGTGAAGTCCTGACAGAGTTGAAGCAACGGTATGCACATTATGAAAAGCTAGCCTATGGAGTATTCTTTGATGCCAGGAAGCTAAGAAAATACTTTCAAGAGCATAAGATCACAATGGTGAGTACTGCTCCCCTGCGAGATGTAATCAACAGCCGCGACGCCACAAGACGTGTCGCAAAGTGGGGAATAGAGCTTGTAGCTTTCGACATCGAGTACAAGCCACAGATGTAGGGGTCCCAACCTAATAAGGTTGATCCCTCCTGTGTTTTACAATGCTAGTCCCTGGATCAATAGCTAGCATCCACAGTTAAGATGTAATATCAAGAAACAAAGGTCATAATATAACTTTATAACCAGGAAAACATAATTTTATTACATCAAACATAGCTCATATGGCTATTACATTACATTGCAGCGGAATAACTATGGTCAAGTGGTCCTTCATCTTCAAAGTGCCACAGGCAGATGTTGGTTGTAGACTTTGTAATCCTAAACAATCAATCTTCACTAAACAATCAACCTGCAATATACAAGTTACAGCCACAAAGGGTCAATACATTTGAATTGTATTGGCAAGTGATACTATAATAGTTTAGTGGAGTCTATCATCTATATGCATTTGGCTAAGTGGAGTTGAGGCTTGCATTGCTCAAAATAGATTTTTCTTAAAATTTTGAAAATACTAAGTTTTTGTTTTGACAAATTACTTCCCAAGGCATCTACCAATCAAAGATCAAGATCCTTTCCAAGGCATCCACCAATCAAAGACTGAGTGCTTGGCAAAACCATTTTCTCAATCAAAGATTTCAAGATCCTTGTACCAAGCCATCTCTCCATCAATGATTGAAGAATTCAAACAACCCTTGTTCAAACCACAAGATTTTAATTTAGAAATTGGAATGATGAGATTCTTGATTGCTTCCATGTCTTGATGCTCAAATTGTCCTTTACCGGACATGGCTAAGTACTTAGGTTTTACACTCTGCAGAGGTGGTGCACTTTACCCACAAGACTTGGTTTCCCAAGACAAAATCTTTCGAAGCCTTCCCTTAGACCAAGATGGACGTTCCAACTTATCAAACACTACCACCCACTGTCCATTTGGCTAAGTTCTTGCAACCTATATGATCATGGCAGAGCCCATATTGCCAAGTGGTTGCACTTGAAGCTTCTCAACATTTGACATCTCAAATCTCTTTGTTTCCTGGGTGGCCATCCACAAGTGAGATACACAAGGTTCCTGGCCTTGTGTAACCACTCAACATAACCCAATCCTTCCATTCCACCCAGGTGATTTATTAACTTAGTTGTTTTATTAAACAAAAACATAAGTCTTCAGACTTAGAATATTTTTCCATAGTGTGAATATGTTTTCCACCCATGTTTTCTATTAGCTAGGCTAAGCTTGATAGTAGTAGGAATCTTTAACTTAGGAAAATCCTACTAAGGATTCATCTACTAGGTTTCCTATAGCAAGGTTTATACTTAGCAAAATCCATGCAAGTTTTACTTAGCAAAATCACTAATGCATAATAAAAGTATTGGGATAGAAAGTATGAAGCATCACTTGCCTTTTTGGAAGGAAATGGTAGTTCACTCCTTGATCTTGTTAGTCTCACACTTCACTACAAGTCAAACAAGCAAACACAAATTCAATTCACATTCCAACCAAAGTCAAACAAACAATTATTCACACACACAAAGTAATGGAATCTAAGTCATGCATGGGAGCATGCACAAGGTAGTTTTATTTTGCAAAGGGGGTATCTATGGGTTTCTAAACTTTGTAAGATCCAATTTGGTCATTTACCAAAGTGGCAAAGTCATTAGCAAGATGGTTTTGTCCAAAAACTATTTTTAAATCCATTTATCATTTCATGTGGTGAAAAATGTTTTTATTAAGGCAAAACTCTTAAGTTGTTCACCAAATGAGTTGCTATTGCAAAACTTGGTGTTTTTGGGTCAATAGGTTTGGTCCAAATTATTTTCTCAAAGTTTCTTTTCCATAAACATTTTTATAATAAAAACTATTCCTTTTATTTGGCTAGAAAATGACTTAGTCAAGTAATCTAACCTAAATTTTACTAAAATCATTTCTAACACCAAGGGTTGGTTCCTAGGGTCAGTAAGATCACAAAAAACCAATTTGCAAAGGTTTTATCCTTAAATTCAATTTTTAACAATTTTTATACCCTAAACAAGCATACAAAAGTTTCTGCAAATTCAAACAAGCTAACAGATACTATTTGTCAAACTAGGGGCATGGTTGGATAGGGCTTGTTCTCCTGAATTCATTGATATAAAATTTGCAAAATTTGGACGTGTGGTTTGAAAGTTATAGGGGTTTGAAAATGGCATTTAAATCTGGTTTCTAAATCTAATTCAGTTCAGCTGGTGCCACGCGTCCTAATGTCATTCGTCGGTACCGCTTCACTCGGATTGCACAGCTGCAGCCGTTGGATCAAGTCAGATCGTGCGGCGCGCAGATGCTACTTACCGTTTCACCTAGCTTCTATCCTAGCCACTAGATCGGGATCGAACGGCTGACGCATGCTCGACCAAAAGCTAGCGGCGCTGCGGCGGCTGCTGGCGGCGGAGCGACCAGACAATGGCGGCGCCGATGAAATAGGAAGCGAGGGAGGAGGAGAGGGGGCTCGCTGTGATCGTCGTGGCACGGTGATGCTCAACCTGCTACTGGTTGATGAAGGGGCGCACGGGGTTGGGCGGAATTCCTCGCCGGAGTTGCGAACGACGTCAGGTGGTCCTAGTTGCGGTCGGAGGCGACGTTGTCGATCATGAGAAGCCAAAAGGAGGGCACGATTAGGTGCGCAAGACCAAGGTGAAGCTGCTAGCATGATCGAGAAGAAAAGGGGCGGCCGGATTTTACCTAGGAAGCTCGCCGGAGAAGAAGGCAGACGCGGCGGCGTCGGAAGTTTGTCGTAGTCGGGGTTCTGGTGCACCCGCGGGTGAACCAGGAGTACTAGGAGATGCGTGAGGTAGAGAGGAGTCCACTCGCGTGAAGTAGAGGCAGAGGGTGGTCGGAGTTGGCCGGAATCGATGAGGAAGGTCGTCGGAGCCGAGGATGCTCAGAGCGTAATTGAGGCGGCCTAGGGGCGTGTCTGGGGAAGAAGGCAGAGGGGAAACGGAGAGGAGGGACTGGCGATTTAACACGCGTGCTCACTGCGGCTTTTACTCGTGGCATCAAGGCGAATTAAGCCGAGGAATTAAGCCTGCAACGGCGAGGAGAGGGAGAAGAATCAGTCGCGGGGTGGGTGAGAAAGATGAACAGGAGGAGTGGGTCCCGTTCGTCAGCGAAAGAGAGGGAGGGAGAAGAGGGCCACATGTCAGTGACTTTGCGGGCTGTTTCAAAGGTGAGGGAAAACGGTTCGGGAGGGAAAAGAGCTGGTGGGCTTCGTGGTCTTTGGGTTGGGTTGGTTCTTTATTTTTCGTTTTCCGATTCCTTTTCTTTTCTATTTCTATTTTCTGATTTGATTTTCAATCAACATTTCAAACATTCAAACCATTCAAACAATTCAAATCCTCACCAAACATTGTAACTACAAATTTGGTTCTGTTTAGTATTCTGAACCAAAAATCCTAAATAAAATAAATAACACTTTAATCTTTTTAGGTTCCATCCTTAATTAAATAAGTAGGCCATGGTTTATTAATGAAATAAAGTTTTTGTTGTTTATTAATAAAATCTTTATGTGAAATCCAAATATTTTCAAAATCAAATCAGTAGGTATCATTTGGAAGTAAATAATACTTGGATACTTGTTTAAAATAAAATAATCCTTTTACTTTAGGGTCCATTATTAATTATATATAATGGGCCTTAGTTATTAAATCAAATAGAGTTTGATTTTATTAATAAAATCTTTATTTGAAACTAAATATCTTCAAAACCAAATTAGTGGGTTTTATTTGGGAAAAAAATAGAATACTTGGAGATTTGTTTTAAAATAGAATAACATTTTATTTTAGGGTTCATTATTAATTAATATAATAGACTTTCCTTATTATTTCAAATAGGATTTATTTTATTTGAGATATTTATTTTGAAAAATAAAGCCAAAACACTTTAATAGGTTTTATTAGAGAATATAAATTACTTGGAAAACCTATTTTAAACAATTTAATAAGTTTTGATGTTTTAATTAAAATGGTAAAGTCTTTTATTAAATAAAATTGGATATTAAATCCTTATTAATTTATTTTAAATAAACCTTTGCTAAATTTATTTATAATAAAATGTTTTAATTCCAAAACTTGGCCAAGTTTTAATTTGGCTTTATAAAACAATCTTTGTTTATAAAACCATATTTTCTTTTGAATACCAAATCTTTTTATTAAAGGATCAAGTGATAGTATTTCCAAAACATTTTTAATTTCCTTTATTAAATGTTTATCTTTATGAATCCTTTTAAGATCTTAATTAATTCAAATGGGTTTGAAGTCCTAATTGAATTCAAAAAGTTTCTTCTGGCTCTGAAATTTAAACAATGTTTTAGTTTATTCATTTATTTTCACATTACAAGATTTGGAAAATCTTGGGATGTGACAACAGACAACAATCAAATCCCAAATACTTGTTGATTTCGTCGCTGATTGGACGGAGACTGTAGAAAATACAAGTCCTCCAAACATGGAATACGCATGGAATACATTTTGATAGGTCAAAAGCACGAAGGGGATCGGGGGCTGGCGTGGTGCTCAAGTCACCCCAAGGAGATAAGTTGTTCTATGTGTTATAGATACACTTCACAGCAACCAATAATATCGCCGAATATGAAGCACTGTTACATGGAATACGCATGGCCAAAAATATTGGCGTAACTAGACTCATGTGTTACGGAGACATGTATTTAGTTGCTCAGCGAGTATCTGATATCTGCAATGCAAAGAAACACATGGCAGCTTACAAAGCTATTGTGGATGAATTATCTAAATCGTTTGAGGGTTTTGAGGTTCAACACATCCCTCGAGCAGAAAATGAGGAAGCAGATGCTTTATCAAGAATACGCTTTGCACGGAAGCAAGTCTCGGATGGCGCTGTTGGGGATATGCTATATGGGTATCCTCATAGCATGTCTCCTATCCGGATAACCCGGGAGGCCCACAGTTGGTAACATGGACCATGTCCTGCTGGGCAGCCCAGTTAGATGGATCTAGAAGGGAGGGCCATGCCAGATAAAGGAATGCTACAGAGGAGTCACCGACGTACCTGGAGCCTTGGAGTGCAAGACACGCTAGACTAGTTGTAAGCATTGTAGGACTCTGTAACCTGTCCGGCTAGGACTTTTCCCTGTAACCCTAGGACATGGCGACTATATAAGTCGGGCCTATGGGAGCCTTTAGGGCACAATATTAGACAACCTAGCGTTGACTACGACGCACCTCGCACAGCGAACCGATCCCTGTAACTCGGCGTATTTCCCTTATAGTGATTTATAGCAGGAGTAGGATTCTGCCACTATTGTGAGATCTGAACCTGGGTAAGTTGTGTTATCTCGTACCCATCAACCGCCCGCCTTCCCCCACGTCTCTAAACACACACTGTGAGGACCCCCTCCATGGCGTACTCGTTGGCAATACCACGACAGTTGGCGCCCACCGTGGAGCAAGAGGCGCTTTAGGATCTTTAGCGGGCGAGGACCAAGATCTTCATGGGAATCAGCGAAACTGTAGCCATCGTTCGTGTTCTCTTCTCCGGAAACGTTACGATCATCCCACCTGACGAGTTATGGATCCCGGCGAAGACGAACCCTACGTGGTGCTCGATCGTCCCCATCGGAGATATCCACCTCTTCATCGGCGAAACCGACTCGGGCACTAGTTCCCTGGGAGTCGGAGGAGCATCAAGACCCGCACGGACCGCCTATGGGCAGGATACGTTCACGGAAGGATCAGTGGCAGATCTCTCTTCGGAGTTCGCCGGGAAGATCGGAAAAATTCAAGGCCCACCCAAACCGCTCCTGTGCAGGATATAACGGTGGAAGATCACTGCAAGTCCGCCGGCTTTGTCCGCGCTTCGGGACAGCAGAGATCCAAGTTTGTCGGCGTGGTTACCATCTTCGATCTGGCGCGTTGCATTCAGAGAGAGGGCGAAAACCCCCGTGATTACCTTGCCAGGTGGCTCCGTATACAGGCCGATCTGGCGCATTACCCCCAATGATGATGCCATATATCACTTTGTGGAAGGGCTGGACCAAGGTACGCTTCTCCGGCATTCGCTAAGGCGGCAGCAGGATTCAAGACGCCTCACCTTCTAAAGCATGGTGAATACCGTCAACAACTACGTAGAGGCCGAGGAGGCAGCTTAGACAGCCCTTGCGCTCATTGATGGAGCCCCTCCGATTCAGCCACCGCCACCACCGCCTCCCGTCGCCATCGCCGCAGCTGCACCACCGCCTCCAGTCATCATCGCTGCTGCTGCACCTCCATCCCCCATCATCGAGGAAGCCCCAACACCCTCCGACTCTATGATTGACACGCTCTATGCCGACTTTAGTGCAGATTCAGAGGAGATAGATTTCAGCCCGGAGGAGCTAGACTTTGCCATGCAGGAGATGGAGGAGGAGTACATGTTCGACGAGCAGGCCAACAACGCCATCACGTCCCGAGAGGTGTTCGTCACCATTGGGACGGTGATGGATGAAGATCAACCTGGACGAGCTCCGCCTACAGAGCTGGACAAGGGGAAGGGACCTCCTATTGCCGTCGACAATGATCACGCAAAGGATATGCCCCCTCCGCCTAACCCAGTGCACCAGCCGCAGGAACTCGGCACCAGGCCGAGCAACAACAACACCGCAAACCCGCCACCTCCGGCATCTAAATCTGCTGCTGCCCAAGTTACTCCAGCTGATAGAGTGATGTACAGCAATCACCTCGTCGATCCTATGCCCGTGGCTAATATTCGCAATGTTGTCCAGCTTGACAAGAAGCGCCAGTAGCTGCTGGAGGAGGCGCGGGCCATCGCGGAGCAAGGCGCAAAGCTAGATCGAGATCTGGCCAACACGCAGAAATCCATAGAGAAAGCTAGAGCAATGGGGGCCGAGTACAAGACTGCTGCATCAGCAGAAGGCCAAGAAATCTCGAGCTCGCGTCATCAACGATCCTGGTGTGTGGCGAAACCTAGGATGGGCTTGACAGTGAAGGCAGGCAAGTGATGCCCACTCCTCTCCTCAACCTCGCCGTCGCTAAGACCCTTCTGGAGCAGGATAGATCACCCGAAGCGGTGGACCAAGTCTACGACCTAGTGGCCAAGGCGGTGAAACAGCAGGAAAAGGCCACCTCTCAGAGGCTTGAGTCTGACCCAGCGTTTTGCCAGTCTAGCCAGCATAAGCCGCCAAGGGACAGATCTCATCTTGATGTCGGGTCTCAGACGGGTTCGTCAGAACGAAGACGGAGGGATGCGCGCAATAGGAAGGATGCTATCTGCATATCCTCCGACCATGGAGGTAAGGCCCAACCTCGTCGCCCATCGCCACCGCCCCGCTCCCCCGACATCGCGAAGAAACGAAGGCTCACCGTCAAACGGATGTGCCACCGCCAAGGCAGAGCGGCATCGTCATCCGTGACAACACGGAGCAGACCCGTCATGACGGAGAGCGCAACAAAGGACACAAGAGCAGGTCGCGCCATGACCCTCCGCGTCCGACAAGCAACCGCGATAAGCATGAGGCGTCGCAGGAGGGTAACAGCAAGAAAGCTAACCCACCGCCACCTCCGCCCCCATCGCCCCCTAGCAGCCACCATGGTGGAGGAGGCCCATGTCATTCACGCAGCCCATCCCCTGATGGCAAGAAGAAGAAAAGAATCCCGGAGCCATACGATGCATGTTCGCGTCTGGACAAGATCCACGAGGCCCGGGATGGACCATACTTGGGACCACGTTGCTTTGGACCTGTAATACAGTCCGCAACTTACCCCAAAGGTTTCCGGATATACAAGACCATCAAGCTCTATGATAGCACAGCCAAGCCGGCCACATGGTTGTAGGACTACGGCAACACGGTGCAGATCGCCGGGGGTAAACCCAACGTTGCCGTTAAGTACCTCCCACTTATGTTGGCGGGCACGAACCGTCAATGGATTGATGACTTGCCGGAAAGATCCATCTACAATTGGTTGGACATGCAAGAAGCGTTCACCAAGAACTTCGAGGGTACGTACAAGCATCCCTGCACTGTTGGCGATCTACAACGGTGCGTGCAAGAGAAAGACGAGACATCTCGCGCCTACCTCTCCCGCTGGCTGGATATGAAGAACTCATGTGGAGGAGTGCACGCCCAGACCGCCATGGTCGCCTTCATCGATGGGTTGGAAAGGGGAACGTTGCTCCGACATAAGCTGAAGCGCCTGCAGGACAACCACCAACTAGAACTGAACCAGATGATTCAGTTGGCCAGTGAGCTTGCGGCTGCCGATGATGATGCTTGCGGCTCTTTTCAAGGCAACGGCCGTTCAAACTCAGGCTCGAAGGAACAGCAGCACCAACCGGAAAACTGCACCAGAAGAAAAGCAAACCCCCGACATGGTCGCTTTGACTTTTGCAGGACGAGATGATGGCGGACAGCATGGCCGAGGGCAGGGAGCTGGTCGTGGGCAGCAGCGAGGCAGTGAAACTACCTCGACAGCGCTCCGCATTCCCCAAACCTACGAGGAGTACCGTGATATGCCGTTTCTCGTACACCTCGACCCCAACAGCAAAGCCACCCACACCAATCGCCATTGCAAGTTCATCAACGACCTCAAGGAGGACCCCGAAATCCGGCTACAAGCAAAGTCGGAAGAACAGACCACGCGGAAAGGGCAAGGGGAATAAGAAGGAGTATGATTCCAAGGATTCAAGTGACATGGACGAGGATGTTGACCCCAAGCACGCCGCCAAGAGCGACGACAAAGGAAAGAACCCCTTCGAGAAGAAGGCGGCAGTTTTCCACACTTTCCTTGGCACACCCACCATCCGATAATAGAAGACCTCCATGAGGATACTGATGGCTACTCTACCCCCAGTTCCTGCGCTGGTCGGAGATTCCAATTACTTGGGACAGGAAGGATCACCCAGACCTCATACCTATGGAGAACCAATACGCCATGGTCATCAACCCCCTGATTGACGGCAATGAGTTCACCAAATGCATGGTGGATAGTGGAAGCAGCATCAACATCATGTACCTGGATACACTGCAGAAGATGAACTTGACGGAGGCAAACCTAAGGCGGACCAACACCATCTTCCACGGTGTAGTTCCTGGTCAGGAGGCTCGGTCCCTTGGGTGCATCACACTTCAGGTCGCTTTTTGCGATGTTAATAATTACCGCCAAGAACACATGACCTTTGAGGTGGTCCCCTTCAAGAGCGTGTACCACGTCATATTCGGCCGCGACATATTCCACACCTTCATGGCCAAGCCATGCTTCGTCTACAACAAGCTCAAGATACCCGGACCAAACAGTGTCATCACCGTATCCGGAAGATTTACCAAAGCAAGGGACTATGAGATTGGAGAAGCAGCCTACGCAGAAGCTGTCCTCCATAAGGAAGAATTCAAGGAGATCTAGAGCAAGGTCGATGCCTCGGAGATGCTCGCGTCAAAGAAACAGATTCCTGACTCTGCCCCAGCATTCAAGGCTTCCATTGAGACCAAGTCGGTGGAACTTGTGGTAGGCGATGCCTCCAAGACCATCGCCATTGGGACGAACCTGGATCCTAAATAGGAAAGCGCGCTCATCGAGTTCCTCCGTGAGAATAGGGACATTTTTGCCTGGCAACCTGCCGACACGAAAGGTGTACTTAGGGTACTTGCCGAGCATAGCTTGAATATTGATCCAAAATGTAAACCAGTGAAACAACCTCTACGATGCTTTGCAGATGAGAAGTGACGCGCCATAGGCAAAGAGATATCTAGGTTACTTAAGGCTATTTTTATCCGAGAAGTCCTTCACACCCAATTGGTGGCCAATCCTGTACTTGTCCCCAAAAAGGGAACCAAAGAATTAAAAATGTTGGTTGATTACACCAGCTAGAACAAGGCATGTCCCAAAGATCCGTTTGCTTTGCCTCGCATTGACCAAGTCATTGAATCGACAGCTGGCTCGGAGCTTTTGTGTTTTATCGATGCATACTCAGGATATCACCAGATCAAGATGAGGAAGTCGGACCAATTGGCCACTTCATTTACTACACCCTACGACACGTTTTGCTATGTCACGATGCCCTTTGGGCTAAAAAACGTAGGTGCTACGTACCAGCGGACAATGCAACATTGCTTACACGACCAAATTAGTCGGAACGTTCACGCCTATGTGGACGATATAGCGGTGATGTCTAAACAATCAAACGAATTAATCTCCGACTTAAAAGAAACCTTTGATAATCTCCGGAAATACAACATGATGCTTAACCCTAAGAAGTGCATCTTTGGGGTTCCAGCTGGCAAATTTTTGGGCTTCATCGTTTCCCAGCGTGGAATCGAGGTCAACCTGGAGAAAATCAAGGCCATCTTAAACATAAACCATCCGACATGCCTAAAGGACATACAACGACTAACAGGTTGTGTTGCAGCAGTTAGTCGGTTCGTCAGCCGACTTGGAGAGAAGGCTCTGCCGTTGTACAAGTTCCTGAAGAAGGCGGACAAAATCACGAGGACGGACGAGGCAGACGCAGCATTGAAGCAGCTCAAGGAGATTCTTTCCTCAGCGCCTATTCTTGCAGCACCCGAACCTAGAGAGCCCATGTTAATTTATATGGAGGCCATCTACCAGGTAATCAGCATCGTCGTCGTGGTAGAGCGGAAGGAACCAGGGAATGAGTACGGAGTTCAACGACTAGTTTACTATGTAAGCGAGGTCTTGACGGAGTCCAATCAACGTTATCCACACTACCAAAAATAGCTTATGGAGTATTCCTCGCTTCTCGGAAGTTGAGACATTATTTCCAGGAGCACCCTATCACAGTGGTGAGCAAGACTCCACTATTTGACATTATCTACAACATCGACGCTATAGGAAGGGTCGCGAAGTAGGGAATTGAACTTGCCGCCTTCGAGATCACCTACAAGAGATGCGACACTATCAAGTCACAAGCCTTGGCGGAGTTTATCGCAGATTGGACGGAGATGCCAGATGCTACCCCAATGTCAGAGCCAGAATACTGGGTGATGCACTTTGACGGATCAAAGTTGCTCAACGACTCGGGGGCTGGTGTTCTGCTACATACACCAACTGGGGACAAGCTACACTACGTTCTGCAGATCCACTTCGAGGCTACGAACAACATGGCGGAGTACGAAGCACTCATTCATGGATTATGCGTAGCCAAGGATATTGGCATCAAGCGCATAGTTTGCCGTGGAGATTCCGACTTGGTTGCCCAGCAGGTGGCTGGCACCTGGAACGCGTGGAACCCTATGATGGCGGCATATCGAGATGAAGTGGACGAGATAGCCAAGAGCTTCTTGGGCTACGAGGTCAAGTATGTACCTGGGGAGCAAAATGAGGCGGCTGATCTGCTATCTAAGCTTGGATTAGGGCACAAACGAATTCCGCCTGGAGTTTTCCTGGAGCATCTACGGACACCATCCGTGAAGGGAGCAGACATCGACAACCCGGACAGAGTTGACTCTTTCGTTCACATGGTGATAAAGGTCCCTCCGGCTTGGACAAAACCGTTCATGGAGTATCTCGAACACGGAACTTTGCCGGATGACGAGGTTGAAAGACGGCAAATAGTACGTCGAGCAAAGGGATATACCATAATCAATGGACAACTCTACAAAAGAAGCACTACTGGTGTATAACTTAAGTGTGTTTCCCAGCAAGAAGGTATTGAAATCCTATGCGAAATCCATCTCGGAGATTACGGGCATCATGCCGCTCCCCGATCATTGGTCGCTAAAGCCTTCCGGCAAGGATTCTCCTGGCTGACCGTGAAGGCGGACGCTGACAAGCTGGTTGAGAGATGCATGGGATGCCAATACTATGCCTGACAACCACATGTTCCTGCTGAAGAATTGCAAACAATACCGATAACTTTGCCGTTCGCAGTCTGGGGGCTGGACATGGTGGGTCCATTGCAGACGACACCATGTGGGTTTAAACATCTGCTAGTAGCAGTTGATAAATTCACCAAATGGATAGAAGCTAAACCCATTAGAAAGCTTGATGGGGCAACTGCCCTTAGGTTTGTCCAGGATCTAGTGGTGAGATTTGTCTCCCACATAGCATTATCACCGACAATGGCAGCAACTTGTCACTCAGAGAAGTGGATGCTTATTGTTAGGAGAAGGGCATCCGAATTGACCTTTCATCTGTGGAACATCCACAGTCTAATGGTCAGGTTGAGCGAGCCAATGGGTCAATTTTGCAGGGAATCAAGCCACGTCTTGAGGCACCGTTACATAGAGCAGCTGGAGCCTGGGCGGAAGAATTTCCATCTGTGCTATGGAGTTTACGAACTACACCCAACAGATCCACCGGCTACACCCCTTATTGCATGGTATATGGAGCAGAAGCCATCCTACCTTCTGACATCCTTCATGGTGCACCAAGAGTTGCCGCCTACGACGAAGATGACGCTGAAGAATCCAGACGCCTAGATGTGGACCTTCTCGAGGAGGAGCATGTTTTGGCATGCCAAAAATCCGCCATCTACCAGCAGAAGCTACGCAACTACCATAGTCGCCGCGTCCGGCATCGCTCGTTTAAAGAGGGGGATTTGGTGCTCCGACTTAAGCAGAAGAAGTCACACAAATTATCCCCTCCATTGGAAGGACCGTTCATCATAAGCAAGGCGCTGCTCAATGGGTTTTACTACCTCGTTGACAATCGTGAACTGAAGGACAGACCCAACAAGGATCATAAGCGTAAGCGACGTGACCCGGATGATGACTACCCGGAGCATGATCGGCCATGGAACATAGCACATCTACGTCCTTTCTACACTTAGCATTTTTTATCTATTGTGTATCTCTTATATGGTCAATGAAATAAAGCTCTATGGTTCACTCATATTTCTGAGTCTTTTACCTCCTTTAGTGTTCATTTTTGGATCGTATAAAACCTTTATGCACAAGCTTTGCGATTTCACTTGTGAAAATTCCGCCTACGGGCGTTAGCTTAAGTTTTTTGGTCTACACGTTCTTTGTTGTTTTTATGTGGATTCTGGAGTAGTGACTTTTGGCACTTATTGTCGGCGATTTTGTGCTTATGTTCTTGCGGTGCCATTGGGCATCATCGCCTGAGCGCGTAGTTCTGACAACGAGTCTTTCGACTCACGAAAAGTCAAGCATAAAAACCAAAGTAATGGATAAGCCAGCACTTGCTTAAAAAATATATACATGCTGGAACCAGTTCTTGAGCAGCAGGAAATAACAACCATTGTTTTCCGCCTTAAGTTAACAAGTAGTTTTTTCCACATACAAATTACAGAGGAAACAAATATTACATATTATTTTTATTCCTCTGGCGCAGCCGACTTGGAGGAAACATCATCACCAGTAGGAGAATCACCCTCCTCGAAGTCGGTAGTGTTGAGGGACTCGGAGGAGCTTTGGTTGCCACTGTCAATGTTTTTCATGGCCACAAAGACGTTAAGGTCGACCAACGCGGCGACTCTGGTGTCAAAACCCGCGAGCGATGCCAAGATAGCTTCGTGATCTATCTTTTGGCCTTCTTCGTCTATGTCGGGGATACCAGAGGTCACCATGTCGATGTCGGCGTCTTCGTAGTGTGCCTTGACCATTGATAGTGCCATCCTTGCGCCATCCCGTGTACATGAAGCTTTCCAGCTTGCAATACGCTCGGGGGCTCGGCACAAGATCTCCGAGAACTTCGCCACGGAATCCACCGCTTTGATGTTGATCTGGAGGTTCTTGGCTATCTCCTTATCTTGCGTGATGGTGGTGTTGATAAAGTTGCCGTCAAGGACCATGCATTCCTTTGCCGGAGGAGGTGACTGGGTCAACCCAATAGGAGCTGCAAATTTGTAACAAAGGAGCGCATGAGTTCAAATAACACAAAAGTTAATAATATCTACCTTACAGAAGTACAATGCGGAGAATCATTTACTGAAGATGCTAATCTCAGCTTGCTGGAGAGTTTCCGCCATGGAGTCCCGTTCTTGTCGGAGGATCCTGTACGCTTCAAGATGGCGCTGATTTTGCTCATCGGCAGCTTTCTTCTGATCTTTCAGGATCGCAATTTCCTCCTTCAAGCGGTTCATCTCCTCGTTGGCGGAGTCTTGCAGGACTTTCATGGAGTCTTCATGCATCTTCAGCATATCCTTTCTCTCCTGGTTAAGGATATTTTCTTTGCTATCCAGCTACTGAATATGCTTGGATTGCTCAACAATATCCTGAACCTTGGAAATGGCTTCTACAAGTCGGAGAAAGAATAGTGCACAATGAGTACTCGGAGAATGGTGGCACAGGACCAAGTCGGAATACAAAAAATAAAGGAAAAACAGACGCTTGCTCTTGGTGATTTGTTCCTTCAAGAAGGCAGTTTTACCCTTTTCGGCTTCCAAGTCCGAGCGCATCTTCTGGTACTTCTCGTTGGCCACGCCCCTCCGAGCATTCTCATTCTGTGGAAAGGAATAGTTTAACGCTGTTTAGTCTACTTTGAGCATCTGTCCGGATAAATATCCACCTAGAGGCTTGCGGGCTACAGTGAGAGCTTTTTAACTTAGAAATATGCTTATTCTTTCTTTAAGCATCTAGTCAGAACTAACCTAGTTTTCACCTAGAAGCTTTGGGGGATACAGTATAAAGTTTTTAAAACTCAGTCATATGCTTAGTCTTTCTTTAAGCATCTAGTCGGAACTAATTCAGTTACAACTAGAAGCTTGGGGGCTACAGTATTGAAATTTATATACACTACATATGCTACTCTGAAAGCATCTAGTCGGAATAATTCATTCAAACTATATGCTTGGGGGCTAGAGTGAGAATTTGTCTAGCTTAGTCACTCTTAGAGCATTTAGATGCAAAGACCTATGGTTTTTCGTCTAAATCCTCGGGGGGGTATAGTAAGATACTCATATGAAATGCAAAAGGAAAATACAACTTACAAGTGCAATGATCTTGAAGTTTGTAGCGCTCTCAACAAGCAACTTGCCAAAGGAAAAGTTGTTTCCTTGCAAGATTTCTGCTTTCCAGAGAAGCTCCTCAAGACCGCATGTTGGAGATGTCGGTGTCGCACCAGGAACCAAAGAGGAGCTACCCAGCGTAAGTAACGGGTATACTATCTTCGGGAAGTCGATGGCTTTCTTGGGTGCGGAGGCGCCGCCTTCGACAGACATACCACTCTCCACCAATGCTTTACCGCTACCGATGGCATCCTTAGACGGAGCTTCAGCCATTTGGGTTCCGGCACTTTCTTGTGTTGCATGTTAGCCGACAACGGCAAGCTCCGCAAAGGCACCTCAGTCCACTTCCATGGCGGAAGGGCTAGCTGCATCTTTGGCCTGTGAGCTTTCGGATCAGGCGTAAGCTGGACTAGGAGCGACAGGGGCGATGGCGGGAGATGCGTGGGGAGAAACGTCATGATGCAACATATCCTTAATATATCTAGAAGCCCCCAAAGTTTTGGAGGTCTTCTTCAAACTGGTAGTGGCCTTCTTCCTGAAACGTGTGAAAACTGTAAGTACATGAATAAGACAAGCAATGGACAATGTCGGAGAGAAAAGAAGCTTACACAAGAGGGGGTTCTTTGGCAAAGGGGATCCCGGTAACTTTTCTTTTCTCTGCCTCCAGGGCGGCGGTAGTCTTCTTGGAGGCTCCACCCTCCGTCTTCTTTTTCTTGCCTCCGTCGGCAGCGTCAGAGGTGGAGCTCTTCCGCTTTCGCGCCAACGGGACATCATCATCGGACACGACAGTGACTTCCTACATCTTTGGATCATAGATTTAGACAGCAATGCTATCCACCTCTAGATTGCTAAGCTGTTAAGTGAAAACCCAGTGTTAGATGAGATGGTAATGGCTAGACGGAAGAACTGGAGCTTAAGTCATACACGGAAAATAAACAGGTACCTTTGGGAACTTGCCCTCCTCGAACATGTTGTAGGTGATAGTGAAGCCACGCTTCCTATCCTTCACCTTGACGATGTCCTTGAGGCAGAGCTTGACGGAGTTGCTAGAGAAGTTGTCCTCGGAGATGCGGAGGCTATCTTTCCTCTCCTTGGTATACTCATGCATCAACTTCGAGCGGTGCTGCAAAGGCTGGATGGCGGTCCTGACGAACCAGCACATGGCCAGGTCCAATCCGGTTAGAACCGTCTCTATGAACCACTCTATCTGCCTTATAGCACGGGAAGCGTCGATGTCAGAGGGAAGGGAGGCCTGGGATCTCCATGTTGAGGCTTCGGCGGCGACTCCATCGATGAAGTCCAGATACGTCGCTTCTCGGCCAGCCAGAGGGATATCTGGGCCGTAGAAGTACGTATGTTGCTAGTTCTTGCAAGACTCATGGCCGACGATGTCGGGAAACCGCCGGCTAGGCCAGATCTCAAAATTAATAGTGCCATAGTTCTTGAGCTCTTCCTTGCTGGCTCCGGCTTCCTGCTTGACGGTGAAAAAGTAGATAAAGAGATCTAGCCTAGGCCTAATCCCTAAGTAACCCTCGCAAAGCACCGAGTAGTTGCTAAGCACAAGCATGCTATTGGGGGAGAGGTTCTGAGGTTGTACTCGGTAATGGTTAAGGACAGCTAGGAAGAAATTAGAGATGGGAAGGGAGACGCCGCGTACCAATTGGGCTTTGAGGTACACCTTCTCTCCGGCTTGGGGAGAAGGGGTGACCTCGCCGGCCGGTGCCGCCCGCCAGGCGAGCCCCTCCGTCGCAGGGACGTAGCCTTCGATAATTAGCACCTTGATGTCGCGCTCCGTGATATCGAACCGTGTCAGTCGCCCTTGTGGGAGTCATATTACTCCTCTAATAGCTCCAGCGCCGCTGGGTTATGGTCGCCGCCAGTGGTTTCGACCACCGCGGATTTGGGGATCACCAGGCCCTCTGGGGGCACGATGACGATGCTCGTCGGCTTTGCCGCGGCATCGCCTGACGCTGCCATGGAAGGGACGGAACTTCTCCTGTCCATTGGAGAGGTTGAGGTGGTGACTGGGAAAGATTGAAGGGCTAGGGTTTTTTGCTATGGCGCGGAGAGCTTGAGGAGGTGCTCGCTGGAGGAAGAAGATGACGCAGAGGAAAATGAGGTGAAAAGTGAAATTTCCACCGCTGTTACAATTTATAACCTCCGGCATCAAGATTCTTGCAAGGCGATCGAATGGTTGACGCGTGGACGACGTGTGCGGAAGCGTGCGCGGAAATTTCGCCACATTGCCAACCGTCGCTGCCAACGGTTCGTATCGCTCGCGCGGGAAAAACGGACATGATCGCGTTCTCTGCATATGTGAGTTACGAGGCGTTGATGACCTATGTCTACGTCGCCCTAGCTATCACTGGAAGGTGAACCATCACATCGGAATATTCCGGCATGGACGGATCCAGTCCGGCTATGGAAGAATACGATAGAAGATTCCGCAATTCTCCGACTTACAAGTTGAAGACGGAGAAAACCTTGCAGGGTTCTTTGGGAGGACTACAAGATATTTCTTGAAGATTTGCCGACATCCATATAGACGGAGCATTCAACGTGAAGAGGCAAGACGACGCAATATCTCGGAGTTCTCCGGGGGCTACTGTTGGGGATATGCTATATGGGTATCCTCATAGCATGTCTCCTATCCTGATAACTCGGGTGACCCACAGTTGGTAGCATGGCCCATGGCCTGCTGGGCGGCCCAGTTAGATGGATCCAGAAGGGAGGCACATGCCGTATAAAGGAAGGCTACGGAGGAGTCACCGACGTACCCGGAGCCTTGGATTGCAAGACACTCTAGACTAGTTGTAAGCAGTGTAGGACTTTGTAACCTGTCCGGCTATGACTTTTCCCTGTAACCCTAGGATATGGCGACTATATAAGTCGGGCATATGGGAGCCTTTAGGGCACAATCTCAGACAACCTAGCATCGACTATGACGCACCTCGCACAGCTAACCGATCCCTGTAACTTGGCGTATTGCCCTTATAGTGATTTATAGCAGGAGTAGAATTCCACCACCATTGTGGGATCAGAACCTGGGTAAGATGTGTTACCTCGTACCCGTCAACCGTCCGCCTTCCCCCATGTCTCTAAGCATGCACTGTGAGGACCCCTCCATGGCGTACTCATCGGCAATACCATGACTGGTGCTTTTCTAGAGAACCTAAAAGTCCCCTCCACCACAGGAGTCGATGAAGACTATCCGACGAAATCAGACTCACCTTTAGTCGCAGTTCTGGCTGTAATTCTTAGCTGGATGAAACCCTATCTGGATTTCCTGATAGACGGAATATTACCCGAAGACGGAGTTCTGGGCCGACAGATCGTCCGATGAGCAAAAGCCTATATGATAATCAATGGTGAGCTCTATAAGCGGAGTGTTTCTGGGGGTTTCCAGCGCTGCATTTCTCTGGAAGAAGGAGTGTAAATCTTATGAGAAATCCACGAAGGCGAGTGTGGTCACCACGCTGCAGCCAAATCCTTATTGGCAAAATCTTTTAGACACGAATTCTTTTGGCTCACATCTAAGGCAAATGCCGATAAACTGGTTAAAACATGTAGAGGCTGCCAAAAATACACCCGTCAAGCACACGTTCCGGATGATCAGCTACAAACAATCCCTATTACATGGCCATTTGCGGTCTGGAGGCTTGATATGGTGTCACGACTCGGAATCAGGGCTAGACAAATACCAGATCCTTATCTGCTATAAGCCTAACCTAAATTCCAAAGCGCAGGGAGAGATCGGTAAAATTACAGAACATACAAACAATACATTAATAAGGTAAACTCTAAACAGAGTTACAAACCAGTCATACAAGCCAGGGGTCATAGACCCATCATTACAACTAAAAACGGAAGCAAACAAGTTGTTCTAAACAACTAACTTAGAAAAGGGCCTAAGAGGCCATAAACAGAAGTAGCGACCCTTCCATAGATCCTAGGCTGCTGCTCGGGAACCCCGACTACTTGTCGACTTCTACGTAGAAACCACCTTCAGTTGGAGTAGCTTCATCTATAGAAAAACATCAATGAGGCAAGGCTGAGTACAGGGTGTACTCCGCAAGACTTATGGCTAGTGGAGTTATTTTGCATAAAGCCATCTTTTGTTTTCAAAACAAAAGGGAGAAGAAACTCGTCCAGTCAGATCATTATCAAAAGGGGATAAGAAGACTACAACTCTAGCCTTACTATCATATCGATATCCACCAAGGACCATCATCAACTGGACCTCTCTTCCCGGACTACCCCCTCAAACAACCCCGAGGAAGTACTCCGGATCTCACGTTAATTGACAAGTTTTATCATTCGATTATAGTTCTCTATGATCTTCACGTCCGTTCCCAAGTTCTCCATAACCATGGACACGACTTTTCGAAAAGATTAATAACCCTGCAGGGGTGCACAACTGTACCCACACGTACCAACGGATTCTTAATGCCAAATTATTAGCCCTCTTCCTTGGAAGGCCGACAGAGAGTGGTTGACCACAGCCTTTACCTTGCTTTCGCCGAGACCATGAGTTACGCACTAAGGAGATGCCGCCGTAATGGGTCAAGTCACGAAGTCGTTCCCTAGCGATGTGAACATGGTTTGAGATTACAGATGTCAGGCATCTCCCATTCCCTGCCACGCTTACCTACCTGTATTAATGCACCTCCTTCACCTCCATTCAAGAACAACCAAGATGCGTATGTTGAATGGAAAGCCCGAACTATGTGACTCATGGAATCTACTAGGCAAGTTAGTTGGTCAAGGGGGTTTCCAGGCCCCCGTGTGATTGTACGCTCGTCTTGGTTCAAGATGCAAGAACATCGGGTCCTAGGGGTGGCAGGTATGGGACTACAAAAACCACAACCCACGTGGCCTCCCATACAAGCCTTAGCATGTTTATCATCCATCTCTGATCACATCACCACATCCTACCATACTAGATTCATTCGCATCTCCGGTGCATCACCTGAATGATCAGCATCGGACCACTAAGCATGGATAAGATTGACTGAACTATGGCATTAGCGATGCTCACAAGACAAACCTTAGTTATGCTAGGAGCAGTGGATCAGGTAGTATAGTTCACAAAGGGAAACATGCATCAGATATGATTACTCTATCTACTGATAAAAGAATGTTGAACCGGATGCATATGGCGGGAATGAAATACTTTGTAAACATAGGATTCATGTGTATGAGTGGGGCTTCGCTTGCCTTGTCTGTTGTTGGACTGGTACTGCTCTTCAGGGGCGTTGACTTCAGCTTCGGGTTCGGTTCCTATTCGCGAAGAACCAATCACTGGAAAAGAGAAAGCAACATTCAACACATGGCATGTGCGATACTCATACAATATGGATGATATGACAAGTTAAATAGTATTGAAATGAACCCTAGAAGATGCTTGGTCATTTTAAACGGGATTTGAGAGGTCCAAACCCTAGAAAGGGGGGATCATCGGAATCACCTGTGGGATTCAATTGGTTCTTCTATTTAAACTTGACATCAAAGTTGGTTAACAATGTATGATTATAGATTAGTTAGATAGGTTTCATTTTTCTGATCATTTTGGTATATTATTTGTATTTTTTTGATTTAAAATGAATTAGTTATGAATTTCTCCAATTTTAATTCATTTTAAATCATTTTTGGAATAATTAATTTAATTTCAAAGATGGGCCCACATGTCAGACTTATATTAATTTCAGAAAACATTTACAGAAAATATTAAAACCCTGACAGACAGGGCCCACCTGTCATAGATTTCTTATATACGGAAAATAATTACAAAACAATTAATAAAAGAAAAGGAATTATTGCATCATGCTGATGTCAGCATGACATCAACAATGGAGCTCCTCCTCAGATCAAGATTGGTCCTGGCGATTGGCGGCACGGGAGAAAGCGAGGCTAGGGGCGTTCGATGCAGCGCATCGCGCTGAGCACGCTAGTGGTGGCGCCGCTCATATTGGTCACCGGAGCGTCGCCTCCGACGAGCTCTAGCAGCGGAAGCGTCAGGCACATGCGGGGAAGACGATACATAGGGAGAGGGGGAAACGGAGAGGTGCTTGAGCACCGGTGGCTCACCAGGAGCATGACAGTGGTGTTGGGGAGGCAAGGCAAGCTCGGACATCGACGAATCGAGTTCAGCAACGGCGGCGGCCAACGGAAGGTTGTGCTCGATTCCGGCGAGCATGAAGCTTCCCAGCACGCGTGCTTCGAGGGGGAGAACGAGGGCAGTGAGGCGCGTCCAACGGTGGCATTGGCTCGAGCTAGGGTGGCCGAAGACGGCGGGGACGACGGTGGCAGAACTAGGGTTCCTTGGCCATGGCGTGGAAACGAGGAAGAGAGGGGGAAAGTGGAGCCTAGGGTTCGTCGGCGGTGGATCTAGGGATCATATAAGAGCTCGGGGACGGCGACGCGAATCTTGGCGCCGGCGGCGCTGGCGAGAGTGAGGTGCTTCGCTGCATCCACCAGCGAGGAGGAAGACGAGGATAGGACAAGCGAAGAGGTATGGGTCGGGTGGGATGCGCTTGGGCCCCGGGTGGGCCGCTGCGGGGATGCTGCACGCTGTGCTTGGCGGTAGAGAGAGAGGGGAGAGGTGGGCTCGACCCAGAGAGCTAGGTTAGTTATTTTTTCTTCTGAAAACCTTTTTCTTTTCTGTTTTTCAATTTCTGTTTGTATTTCCAATTTCCAAACTGTTTTGAATATTTCAAAAAAATACCAGATAGTTTTATAAATATTTAAAATGCCATGGAGACCCTTTATAACCATTTGGGTTCCAAAACTCTTTATACTTTTCAAATATATCAAAACCCTTTTGAATTCATTTCAAATAGAGAGGGAAACTATTAGGGTATTATTTGTTCTTACTTGATTAAACCAAAGTGCAAGTATTAGGCATGCATGCAATGCTCAAACATGTCTTTATTAATATTACACAAAAGGTGGTATGTTATAGATCTACCCCACTTACAAGAATCTCGACCCGAGATTCCTAGGTTTTAGAAAAGAAGGTAGGGTAATCAGATCGAAAACGATCTTCGCGTTCCTAGGTTGCTTCTGACTTAGAGTGATGAGACCATTGAATTTTAAGGAACTTGATGGTTTGGCGATGAGTCTTGCGCTCAGTTTCATCAAGAATACGAACAAGGTATTCTCGGTAGGTTAGATCATCTTGGAGATCCAAAGTTTCATGGTCCACACCACGAATGGGATCTTTGAAGCAACGCTTAAGTTGAGACACATGAAAGACATCATGAAACTCTGGAAAAGTTGAAGGTAGATCCAATTGGTAGGCAAGCTCACCCTGCTTGGAGAGAATGCGAAAGGGACCAACATAGAGAGGAGCTAATTTGCCTTTGATACCGAATCGATGGACACCCTTCAAAGGAGTGACACGGAGGTAAACTTGATAACCAACTTCATAATGAACATCAAGATGATAAAGATCGTAGTTGGTCTTCTGACAAGATTGAGAGGCTTTCAGATGCTCTCGAATTATGCGAACTTGATCTTCTGCTTCTTGGATCATGTCCGGACCAAAGAATTGTCGTTAGGCGGTTTATGTCCAGTTCACCGGTGTTCGACATGTTCTCCCATACAGGAATTTGAAAGGTGCCATGCCCAAACAGGATTGAAAACTATTGTTATAGGAGAACTCCACAAAAGGAAGAAATTTCTCCCATTTCTTTCCAAAGGATATGACACACGCTCTAAGCATGTCTTCAAGAATTTTATTCACTCTTTCAGTTTGACCACCGGTTTTAGGATGATAAGTTGTGCTGAAGGAGACATAAGTTCTCATTGCTTCTTGCAAAATTTGCCAGAATTTGGAAGTAAACAAACTTCCACGATCACAAATGATCTTCTTGGGAACACCATGAAGAACGACGATCTGAGAGATGTATAAGTCATCCATTTGACAAGCACGGATAGTTTCTCGAACCGGAAGGAAATGAGCAACTTTGGATAACCGATCAACTATTACCCATATGGCATCATTTCCTGCTTATGTCCTTGGGAGTACAGTGATAAAATCCATACCAATTTCATCGCATTTCCACTTAGGGATTTTCAATGGCTGCAGGAGTCCAGCAGGCCTTTGGTGTTCATCCTTCACACGACGGCAAACGTCGCACTCTGCAACAAAGCAAGCGATTTCTGGTTTCATTCCAATCCACCAGAATATTTGACGGAGATCTCGTGTAACATCCCAAAAATATAAAACAATGATCATCAAACTCTAATCACTAAAATTAGGGTTAATAAAAACTTTGATTAATTTAAAATCATATGAATGCATGTGTGAATGAGATGATTTGATAAATGCATGAATGAACTTGTTTGATTGACCTAAATAGCAAGAAATGGTTTAAAGATGAAAATAACATCATATAAAACATTTCCATGCAGAAACAAAACAAGAGAAAATCAAAAACAACTAAAATAAAGCAAATGGTCATTTTTGCCAATCTTGCTCACTAGGTCACTTTGAGTGTTTCTAGTTCAAGATTTCATAAATAAACTTTTCCAACTCTTTTCACCCCTTGCTAGAACAAGTAAAAGTAAATCAAAGACCACCTTTCAAACTTGCAGAAACATTTGGAAACCTTATTCAAATCACATTTCAAAATTGAATCTTTATCATATGTGAAGATCACCCATTTTCAAAACCCAACCAAACCAGTGCCCCTTGACTAATCCAACTAACCAGACACTCCCTAGTACGTGCCTAGCAAGCCCACCAAGTTTGAATCCAATATTCAAATTTGAATCTCTTGCGGCCATTTCATCAAACACCTTGCAGATACAAATCAAACAAACATCAAACATTATAGTGTGTAGTCAAATTTGGCCTAACTTGTTCCCTATCTAGCTCACACTACACCCTCAGTAGATCATCTAACTAGTTTAACCCCTCTAGCTCACTGTAAGCAAGACCATGCCATTAATGGCAAGCAGGCCGAGCCTCACCTTGGCACCCCATTGTCGACAACAAGCTACGAGCAACACTAAGCCTAGCCAGCATGTCTAGAAAGCACCCCACCGTCCACCGCCACTCTCTGTCCCAGCCACTAGCAATACTAGCCCCTGGACCACACGACACGCCCATGCCAAACCTCTCTGCGCGCGAGCCGAGAGCGCGCCAGTGCGCCATGCTCGACCAGCAGCCACAGACCGCGCACCGCCCTCGCCGCTTGTAGGGATGATCACCAGCACCCCAGCAACCCCGTAGACATGCCCGTTCGCCGCCACGCGGACCACGCGCGCTATGCGACATTAAAATCGCGGTCGGACCCGCTCAGAGCACCGTGACGTTCCGACCGATCAGCATCGCCCCACGCTGCAAGACCACACCGTTGAGCTTTTCCAGGGAGCACCGCACCGCCCCCTACCGTCGCCCATACCAGTAGCTGCCTGTACCGTCGCCTCCGACTACCTCAGCCCATGCCGTGCTGCCCCTCTTGCTCGCCTATAAAAGGAGCCCTCCCCATCAAAAATTCGCCACACCATATCACTCCCCTCTCACCTATAATCACCCCATCGCACTCCCGGAGCAAGGCGAGCAGCGCATCGCCGGAATCTGGCTGGAGCCTGCCGCTGCTGGAGAAGAAGGGAGCCGTCGATTGGAGCCTCCCTAGGAGAATCTGCCGGTACCAGGAGAACCACCATCGTCGACTTCGTCGTTCGCCCCTGTCGCCGACCCTCGTCTGAGCCCCGGTGAGCCTCCCACGACCCACACCTTCCGTGTTAGGGTTCTGTCTCACCGGCACTGCCCGACGTGGACGATGAACCGTAGCCGTTCAATTAGAGTTAGATCGTGGAGTTCACATTTCCCCGTACCGCTTCGCCCCTCCCCGTCTCACTGACGCGTGGGGACAGCCACTTAACCAGCCCGCGTACGCGCTGTGTATAGTGGGCGGGCCCAGTAAAACATCCTGCGCGACCCAACAATTCAAATTAAGCTTTATTCATTTAATTTCAAATATAGTTCTGTAGCTAGATTTAAAAATCAACCCCGCTCACTAAACCAAAATGCATGAAACCAACTTTGTTAGAAAGGTACTGAAATGCTTAATCCAAGACCGTTGGATTCAAATAATTTGGAGTTATAGATCAACCATGGTAAAAATAACAAGGCAGAAGCTTTTCTGCATTCAAACATTTTCCAAAATTCAACCATAAGAGATTTTGAGTTGATTCCAACTCTCAAAAATCACATTTAATCATACCTTTCAGAATATATAAAAATGTATAGGTTTACTTATAGAAATAATGTTCAAGTAATAAAAGAATGCCACATAGACATTTCTAGTCACTTTATTTAATTAAAATAAAAAGGTTAAACCTTATTAAATTGTGACACCACTTTAAATCACATTCTCATGTACTGAAATATGTGGTGATGACATGTGTCAACATGATCCCATGTTTGAGTTGGAGGATATTAAATCTTAAATAGTTTTTCAATGAGTAGAAATTACTTTTCTCAAATAAAATAAATAAGACAAGTGCTTTAATCCTTGTGATAATAGTGATGATGCTAGATCATCTAGTGTGACTTGTTGTGTGATGATTAAAAATAGTTAAGTATGGTTTTGTGATTGTGTACCTCGTACTTATTTATAGACGGTAGTACTGACCAAGGATACGAGGAGGAAGGAGGATACTACGAGGAAGAAGCCAATGAGAACTTCAACCACTGCTCTGCACAAGGCAAGCCAATACTAGAAACTTAGCAAGCTAACCCTTGCAACTATGAAAGTTAGATAACCTATGCATTTCATTAAGCATGCTTGGTTAGACAAATTTGAGGATGCCCAATCCTAGTTTTACTTGCAAGCTTAAGTACTTTATTTTTCTTATTCAAAGCTTTCTCTTAGAGTTTACATGGTGACTTGTAGATTCTAGAAGGATAACTAAAGGTAGCATAAAGAGCATAAAATTTTGCCTAAGTTAGATAATCTTGATGTCATCCTAAGGCATGAGATTGAACTTAGCAAATCCCCACTTTTTTACCACCCCTCATTAGTATTTACCACCACTTGTAGATGCTAGTGCTAAGTATAAAACTTGATCAACTTTAGATGGGAATACTTGGTGAAAATGGTTATGAAAACCTTAGAATAATGAGTCATTTTATTGAAATGTTTTTGCATGTGTTTCTAAACACCAGATGATTTTGATGATGAAAATGTTGAGGCATGAGCCTTAGCCCTTTATAACACTGATGGTTGTCTGGATGCGATGCCATTCCAATTTTACCGTACCACCATAATACCCGAAAATTGGGTAGGGCTTGACTGGAAATTTATATACCTTAGTATGGGTTCCCTTGCGGCCAAGGTCTGAGCTGAGGCTACCTTGTGAAGATTGTCCACCTGTGTAGTACCCAAGATGACAGTTGGTCATGGTTGGGAGGCCAAACTCACAGGAGAGGTGCCTATACTAGGGCGTGTAATTGAAAGGTTAATATTGATTATCTGCATACTGAGTATGGTGAATTCAGGATTGTTCCTGACGGATGTATCGAATGTTGTGGTGAAAGTGTACAATCTTTGCAGAGTGTCAAACTATTAGAATAGCCGCGTCCGCGGTTATGGACAGTTGGTGTGGTCATACTATTCCCCCGTCAGATGTTTTCAAAATGACTTGTGAAATGAAGTATGATTTTGACTTGACCACAACAGAGTTGTGATATGAAATTCAAATTCCTACTTAGGTGTTATAAAACTTTCAACTAGTTTTTCTTTGCTTCTGAACTGAGTAGAGGTAAATCTGGATTTTTGCAAAACAACCTTAGAGCCTAGTGTCCTACTACAAAAAAATCGTTAACTTGTTAGTATTAGTTTTAGAGTACTTAAAGAGTACTCATGGCTTTGTCCTTGGATATTCCTGTGGCCAGACTATGAAGAGGAGTATCAGGATGACGGACCGCGGGAAGGTTATGACAACTAGGATCATCTCCCATCGTCAGCATTGCCAGTGACCCTGAAGATGGAGCTTCGCCTACGCTATCATTACTATTACGTTATTCCGCTTCTTGAGTTCTATTAAGAACTGGATCATGAGATCCTTATTTGTGTAAGACCTTATGTATGGTTTGTAATGGATGATGTACTATGATATCCAAATCTGTTATTTCTCGCAAAAATGGTAATCCCGGGATTGCGATGTATGGCATAACCGGCATCTGGGATTAAAAATCCGGGTGATGACAAGTTGGTTTCAGAGCCATCCTGACCATAGGAGACCCTAGTTAGAATGGACGTTTGAATCAAAAACTTAGTTTCAAAACCAAAGGAAGTGAGTATTTACAAAAACTTATTCCCATTCTTATCACTTGGATTCTTTCATCAAAATTTCATGTTCCTCAAAAATTCTTGCAAAATACATAAAATTTGACACACTTGATCACTCTACTAACTTACCCATCCTATATTCTTATAGATGAACATGAAGTATAGAAAGTTCTATTAGTTGGGGAATGGAGGAGACCTCATCTTTGAGCGTGACTTGGACGAGCTTTCGGAACTTCTGGAGCGTCCGCACCCCAAGTTCTTCGGAGCTCAGCTGAATGATCAGGAAGGAGAAGATCTGCAGTGGCTAGTTGTTGCAAGTCTCCGAGGAAAGATTGAGGGAATTCAGTTCACCTTAAGAGAGAACAACTGGCTCGATGGACTGGCCAGGGGCATGCATGAAGCTCTTGCCCGTCTGTGTGGGAAGAGTATCAATCAGATCAAGGGCACCTATTTTGAGTTCTACCCAAGGCGTGATGTTATGGGACAGCCACTAGAGGCCCCATATCACCCCGAGCTGAAGATCCAATTGGACCACCTCAGCTTCATGATGTATGACCGTCAAAAGGAGTTGGAAAATGCCCGTGCCTACGCCAACCACAAGTACGCCATCGCGAAGAAGAAGGATTAGACCCTCTCCATGCTAGTGAAGGATCGCAAGTCTCTTCGCCGTCAGCTTGACAAGAAGGAGCGCATCATTGCCTGTCTTCTCCACTGGATCAAGGATTTTGAGGAGAACATCCACGAGAGAGACATGCAGTTGGAGGAGAGGGAGAATGCCGGAGAAGGCCTTCGTGGAGACCCCTACTCCTATCTCAGCGATGATGATGACTTTCTGGAGGATCAGGCCATGGACTTCTTCACCGATGAGGATGATTTCACCTTCATCGATGATGATGATGATGATGACGATGATGATGAGGATGATGAGTACACTGACTCCGAGGAGTAGTAGCACTTGAGCACTAGCCTTAGTGAATTGTATTCGGTCCCCCTGTATCGTAGCTTCACAAAATGGTTCTTAAAACCATCTGTTTTTCTTTGTTGTGGTGTGTGTTGTATTGTGTTCTATGAATGAATGAATGAATGAATGAATGAATGAATGAATGAATGAATGAAAAGCATGTTTCTAGAAAAATATGAGTCACACTTTAACAACTTTACAAAACAAACCTGAACCTTAGAAATTTCCCTCTTTTCTCATGATCTATCTCAATCTTCAGATGCCTCGCGGAGGAAGCAACTCAGCCCCGGACCCGATATTGCAACTCTTGCAAATGATGGTTTCGGACCGCGAAGACGAAAGAGTCAAACGTCAAGCCAACTTAGCCACCCTTCAACAGATAGCCCAGATGGCCAACAACAATCAAGGCCATGGAAATCTGGACAACCTTGGATCTAAGCTCAAGAATTTCACTAAGTCAGAAGAACCCCTAGATGCAGATGATTGGCTGGAAACAATGGAGAACAATCTGGAAGTCGCAGGAGTGGAAGCTAACGAGAAAGTTCTGTTCGCCACCCACTATCTAGACAGAGATGCAAGAGCATGGTGGAACAACGTTCGTGCAATGACCGGAGGTCAGATGATGACTTGGGAAGAATTCAAGGTCAAGTTCAGCAGAACCCATGTGCCACCTGGTTTAATCAATAGGATGAGAGATGAATTCAGAGAACTGAAGCAAGGAAGGATGACAGTAGTGGAATACCGTGACAAATTCTTGTTATTAGCTAGGTATGCCCCGGATGAGATCGACACTGAAGCCAAGCAGAAAGAGAGATTCTTGAATGGTCTGCACGATGATATGCAGACGGTGTTAGTCAATATCCCCTTTGCTGATATTAAAGCCCTAGTCGACTCTGCCATTCAGATGGAAGGAAAGATCAACCAAGCCAATGAGAACCGCAAGCGCCACATGATGCATCAACCAGGAACCCACCAGACACTAAAGTGTCGCCCCACCCCATCTCCAGGATTTGCCCCAAGAAACAACACACCCCCGATGAACCGTCCGACCTATCCCAACCGTGGAAACCCAAGGCCCGGATGAAACCACAACAACTCCGGCAACTCTAGCAATTTCAACCGTGCACCACCCAAGTTCAACAACAACAATGCCGCCACCAACACTGCCCCAAGGACCGGAAGCAATGTTGTGCCTGTTGCAGCGAAGGACAAGTCGCAAGTGACTTGTTATGAATGTGGAACCAAAGTTCACTACTCCAATGAGTGCCCCAAGAAGAATGCTGCAGCCCCCAATGCAAATGCCCCAACTCAGCAATAACGTCGTGTTCATCCCGGAAGAAGGTTTGCCCCAGGGAATTCGCTCAACCGCAACGGCTGTCTTTTTCTCATGCATGCTGAAGAAGCCCAGGAAGCGCCAGATGTCGTGCTGGGTATGTTTTCTGTTAACTCGATACTTGCAAGAGTGTTGTTTGATTCTGGAGCATCGCACTCATTTGTCACGGAAGAATTTTCATGCACTAGTAGGATTTAACCAACCAAATGGAAGCATGTTATGATTGTTCAAATACCTGGTTCAACCACCAAAGCTAGGCAAATTTGCAAAGCCGTCCCTATCTAAATCCATGGCATAGATTTTTATGCTAATCTAATAGTACTAGGAACTAAAGGTTTGGAAGTAGTACTAGGAATGGATTGGATGTCCAAACACAAAGGATTAATCGACTGTGCCAAGAAAGCCATAACCATGACCAATACAGCCGAAATATCAGTCCAGCATGTATCTGAAACCTTGCCTTGTCAGTTTAAGTGCAACAAGAGTATAGCCCAGCCTACCATTAACCAAGTCCGGATAGCGAATACCCGATGTATTTCTAGATGTTTTTCCCGGTATGCCCCCAGATCGGGATATCGAGTTTATCATTGAACTAATCCCTGGAACCGGACCCATAGCCCAGTGACCATATAGTATGAACCCATCTAAACTAGCAGAACTGAAGAAGCAACGGGACGCCATGCTGGAAACTGGACTGATTCAACCGTTTGTGTACGGATTATAGAAAGTTGAATGATGTCATCAAAAACAAGTACCCGTTGCCGAAGATAGAAGACCTGTTTGACCAGTTGACTGGTGCCAAAGTATTTTCTAAGATTGATCTTAGAACTGGCTATAATCAACTCAAGATTCGCGCAGAGGATATTCCCAAGACTACCTTTACCACCAGATATGGATTATACGAGTATACCGTCATGTCTTTTGGATTGACCAATGCCTCCGCTTATTTCATGAATCTCATGAATAAGATTTTTATGGACTTCCTGGATAACTTTGTCGTTGTTTTCATCGATGACATTCTGATTTATTCCAAATCAGAAGAAGAACATGAGCTACACCTAAGGACCATTCTTGGAACCCTTAGAGAGCATCAGTTGTATGCCAAGATTAGCAAATGTGAATTCTGGTTACAGGAGGTAGCATTCCTCAGACATATCGTATCGGCCGGAGGAATTGCCGTTGACCCTGCGAAGGTGAAGGATGTTGAAGATTGGCAATCCCCAACCACTCAAACCCAAGTTCGTGCATTTCTCGGATTAGTGGGATACTACCGCAAGTTCGTAGAAGGATTCTCGAGTATCGCCAGACCCATGACCCAATTGCTGAAGAAGGACAAGAAGTTTGAATGGACGGACAAATGTGAAGCGAGTTTTCAAGAACTCAAGAGAAGATTGATTTCAGCCCCAATCTTGATCATGCCGGATATCACCAAAACCTTTGACGTGTATTGTGACGCATCCAAGATCGGCCTCGGATGTGTGCTAATGCAAGAAGGCAAAGTTATATCTTATCTATCCTGACAACTGAAGCAGCATGAACAGAACTACCCAACCCATGACCTCGAACTCGCAGCCGTAGTTCTAGCCCTGAAGACATGGAGGCATTACCTGATGGGAAACCGTTGTGAGATTTATTCGGATCACAAGAGCTTGAAGTATATATTCACTCAGAAGGAGCTGAATATGAGACAGAGAAGATGGATTGAGCTAATCAAGGATTATGATCTGGATATTCACTATCACCCCGGTAAAGCCAATGTGGTAGCAGATGCGCTTAGAAGATTGCCGTGCCGCTTGAACTCCATGATTTTGAACGAGCAACCAAGTTTGCACAAAGAGATGGAAGATTTCTGAATGGAATTAGTGAGTGAAGGATTTTTGGCTAGCATAGAAAGAGGCGTAGAAAGGAAATGCTAGTATCGACGAAATCAAGCGCCGTATCGGTACAGGCAAAGTACCCGGATTCACGGAAGATGAAGAAGTAGTTATGTGGTACAAAGGATGCCTTTGTGTACCAGCAGATTCGGAATTGAAAGAAGTGATTTTAAAAGAGGCCCATGATACTCTTTATTCTATCCACCCCGGAGGAACAAAGATGTATCAGGATTTGAAGGAAAAATTCTGGTGGCATAAGATGAAGAGAGAAATCGGAAGCTATATCGCCAAGTGTGATATATGTCAGAGAGTCAAGGCGGGACATCAAAGACCCGCTGGACTGTTGCAACCTCTATAGATTCCAGAATGGAAATGGGATTCAGTTGGAATGGACTTTATCACCGGATTGCCTACTTCTAGTAGGGGAAATGACTCTATCTGGGTCATAGTGGACAAATTGTCCAAAGTCGTCCATTTCTTACCCATCAAGACCACATACCAGAGTTCGAAGCTAGTGGAGTTATACATCGCTAGAATCGTCAGTTTGCACGGAGTCCCCAAGAACATCGTATCGGATCGATGAACTCAGTTTACCTCGAGATTCTTGAAGAAAGTCAAAGAAGGTTTAGGAACTCGACTAGATTTCAGCACAACTTATCACCCTTAGACCGATGGAAAAACGGAACGAGTAAATCAAATACTTGAAGATATGTTGAGAGCATGTGTGCTAGAGTATGGATCTAAATGGGAAGATTGTCTGCCTTTCGCAGAATTTTCTTACAATAACAGTTATCAAGCTAGTCTGCAAATGGCCCCATTTGAGTTTATGTATGGAAGGAAGTGTCGCACCCCTTTGAATTGGTCGGAAGTAGGAGAGAGTCAGATTTTCGGACCCGGCATCCTACGAGAAGCAGAAGGGAAAGTTCACAAGATTCGTGAGCACCTCAAGACCGCCCAGTCAAGACAGAAGAGTTACACCGACAAGAGACGTCGAGACCTCGCTTTCAATGGAAAATCGTGTACCTCAAAGTGTCGCCTTTGAAAGGAATGCAACGTTTCCAGCTCAAAGGAAAGTTAGCCCTCAGATATATCGGACCCTTCAAGATTCTAAATCGTCGAGGAGAAGTATCATATCAATTGGAACTCCGAGAGGAAATGTCCGCAGTGCACAATGTGGTCCATATATCGTTACTTCGCAAATGCCTTGAAGTTCCGGAGAAGACTGAAGTTTTCAAGAACATTGATCACCGGACCATAGAGATCAAAGATGACCTGACCTATCCCAAAGTACCCATCCATTTTTCGGAAAAAGCTTTCGGAACCACCAGGACCCGAAGCATCAAGTTTCTCAAGATTCAGTGGAGCAACCACACTGAATAAGAAGCTACCTGGGAGCGCGAAGATCACATCAGGACAAAGATTCCCGATCTCTTTAAATCCTAGGTAATCTTTTTCTTCGTTTTTAAAATCTTGAGACAAGATTTTGTTTAAGGAGGGAAGGTTTGTAACATCCCAAAAATATGAAACAAGGATCATCGAACTCTAATCACTAAAATTAGGGTTAACAAAAACTTTGATTAATTAAAATCATATGAATGCATGCGTGAATGAAATGATTTGACAAATGCATGAATGGACTTGTGTGATTAATCTAAATAGCAAGAAATGGTTTAAAGATGAAAATAACATCATATAAAACATTTCCATGCAGAAACAAAACAAGAGAATCAAAAACAAATCAAATAAAGAAAATGGTCATTTTTGCCACTCTTGCTCACTAGGTCACTTTGAGTGTTTCTAGTCCAAGATTTCAAACAGAAACTTTTCCAATTCTTTTCACCCCTTGCTAGAACAAGTAAAAGTGAATCAAAGCCCACCTTTCAAAATTGCAGAAACATTTGGCAACCCCATTCAAATGACAATTCAAAACCGAATCTTTATCATATGTGAAGATCACCCATTTTCAAAACCCAACCAAACCAGTGCCCCTTGACTAATCCAACTAACTAGACACTCCCTAGTATGTGCGTAGAAAACCCACCAAGTTTGGATCCAAAATTCAAATTTGAAGTTCTTGCGGCCATTTCATCAAACACCTTGCAAATACAAATCAAACAAACCTCAAACACTATAGTGTGCAGTAAAATTGGGCTAACTTATTCCCTATATAGCTCACACTACACCCTCAGTAGATCATCTAACTAGTTTAACCCCTCTAGCTCTCTGTAAAACGGACCATGCCATCAATGGCAAGCAAGCCGAGCCTCGCCTTTCCACCCCATTGTCGACAGCAAGCTAGGAGCAACACTAAGCCTAGCAAGCATGTCTAGCAGGCACCCCACCGTCCATCGCCACTCCCTGTCCCAGCCCAGAGCAATGCCAGCCCCTGGACCACATGACACGACCATGCCAAACCTCTCTGCGCGCTAGCCGAGAGCGCGCCAGTGCGCCACCCTCGACCAGCATCCACAGACCGCGCGCCGCCCTTGCCGCGTGCGGGCATGATCACCACCGTCCCAGCAACCCCGCCCTTGACAAATGCATGAATGGACTTGTGTGATTAACCTAAATAGCCAGAAATGATTTAAAGGTTAAAGTAACATCATATAAAACATTTCCATGCAGAAACAAAACAAGAGAAAATCAAAAACAAATAAAATAAAGCAAATGGCCATTTTTGCCAATCTTGCTCACTAGGTCACTTTGAGTATTTCTAGTTCAAGATTTCAAACAGAAACTTTTCCAACTCATTTCACCCCTTGCTAGAACAACTAAAAGTAAATCAAAGCCCACCTTTCAAACTTGCAGAAACATTTGGCAACCTTATTCAAATCACATTTCAAAATTGAATCTTTATCATATGTGAAGATCACCCATTTTCAAAACCCAACCAAACCAGTGCCCCTTGACTAATCCAACTAACCAGACACTCCCTAGTACGTGCCTAGCAAGCCCACCAAGTTTGAATACAATATTCAAATTTGAATCTCTTGCGGCCATTTCATCAAACACCTTGCAGATACAAATCAAACAAACATCAAACATTATAGTGTGTAGTCAAATTTGGCCTAACTTGTTCCCTATCTAGCTCACACTACACCCTCAGTAGATCATCTAACTAGTTTAACCCCTCTAGCTCACTGTAAGCAAGACCATGCCATTAATGGCAAGCAGGCCGAGCCTCACCTTGGCACCCCATTGTCGACAACAAGCTACGAGCAACACTAAGCCTAGCCAGCATGTCTAGAAAGCACCCCACCGTCCACCGCCACTCTCTGTCCCAGCCCCGAGCAATGCTAGCCCCTGGACCACACGACACGCCCATGCCAAACCTTTGCGCGTGAGCCGAGAGCGCGCCAGTGCCATGCTCGACCAGCACCCACAGACCACGCACCTCCCTCGCCGCTTGCAGGGATGATGACCAGCACCCCAGCAACCCCGCAGAAATGCCCGTTCGCCGCTGCGCGGACCACGCGCGTTGTGCGACATTAAAATCGCTGTCGGACCCGCTCAGAGCACCGCGACGTTCCGATGGATCAGCACCGCCCCATGCCGCAATACCACGCCGTTGAGCTTCGCCAGGGAGCACCGCACCGCCCCCTACCGTCGCCCATGCCAGTAGCTGCCTGTACCATTGCCTCCGACGACCTCAACCCACGCCATGCTACCCCTCTCGCTCGCCTATAAAAGGAGCTCTCCCCATCACGAATTCGCCACACCAGTTCACTCCCCTCTCACCCAGAACCACCCCATCGCACTCCCGGAGCAAGGCGAGCAGCGCATCTCCGGAATTTGGTCGGAGCCCACCGCTGCTGGAGAAGAAGGGAGCCGTCGATTGGAGCCGTCCCAGGAGAAGCTGCCAGTACCAGGAGAACCGACGTCGTCGACTTCGTCGTTCGCCCCTGTCGCCGACCCTCTCCTGAGCTCCGGTGAGCCTCCCACGACCCACACCTGACGTGTTAGGGTTCTGTCTCGCCGGCGCTGCCCGACGTGGACGATGAACCGTAGCCGTCCGATTAGAGTTAGATTGTGCGGTTCACATTGCCCCATACCGCTTGGCCCCTCCCCGTCTCACTGACGCGTGGGGACAGCTACTTAACCAGCCCGCATATGCGCTGTGTGTAGTGGGCCGGCCCAGTAAAACATCCCGCGCGACCCAACAATTCAAATTAAGCTTTATTCATTTAATTTCAAACATAGTTCTGTACCAAGATTCAAAAATCTACCCAGCTCGATTAACTGAACTAAAATGCATGAAACCAATTTTGTTAGAAAGGTACTGAAATGCTTAATCCAAGCCTGTTGGATTCAAATCATTTGGAGTTATAGATCATCCATGATAAAAATAACAAGGCAGAAGCTTTTCTGCATTCAAACATTTTTCAAAATTCAACCATAACAGCTTTTGAGTTGATTCCAACTCTCAAAAATCACATTGGATCATACCTTTCAGAATATATAAAAATATATAGGTTTACTTACAGATATAATGTTCAAGTAATAAAAGAATGCCAAATAGGCATTTCTAGTCACTTTATTTAATTAAAATAAAAATGTTAAACCTTATTAAATCGTGACACCACTTTAAATCACATTCTCATGTACTAAAATATGTGGTGATGACATGTGTCAACATGATCCCATGTTTGAGTTGGAGGATATTAAATCTTAAATAGTTTTTCAATGAGTAGAAATTAATTTTCTCAAATAAAATAAATAAGACAAGTGCTTTAATCCTTGTGATAATAGTGATGATGCTAGATCATCTAGTGTGACTTGTTGTGTGATGATTAAAAATAGTTAAGTATTATTTGGTGATTGTGTACCTCGTACTTATTTATAGAAGGTAGTACCGACCTATTGGAGATATGCCCAAGAGGCAATAATAAAGTGGTTATTATCATATCTTCATGCTTATGATAAAAGTTTATATACCATGCTATCATTGTATTAACCGGAAACATTAATACTTGTGTGATTTGTAAACATAAAAGAGTCCCTAGTAAAGCCTCTTATTAAACTAGCTTGTTGGTTAATATATGATCATGGTTTCCTGATCATGAACATAGAGATGTAATTAACAACAGGGTCATATCATTAGGAGAATGATTTGATGGACATACTCCTATAGTTAAGCATAGCATAAAGATCAAGTCATTTAATATAGTTCACTTGATATAAGCTTTTTGATACATAGTAACCTAATTCCTTCGACCATGAGATCATGCTAATCACCATCATCGGAAGGATGCTTTGATGACGTCAAACACCACACCATAACTGGGTGGCTATAAAGGTGGCATTGAGTGTTCGAAAAGTATGTGTTGAGGCACATGGATCAAGATTGGGATTTGTCCATCCATATGACAGATAGATATACTCTAGGCCCTCTCGGTGGAATGTCATCCAATTAGCTTGCAAGCATGTGACTGGATCACAAGGGATCACATATCACGGGAACGAGAAAAGAGTACTTATTGGTAACGAGGTTGAAGTAGGTATGCAGAGATACCGACGATCAAACCTCGGATAAGTAAAGTATCGTGAGACATAGGGAAATTGGTATCATATGTAAATGGTTCATTCGATCACGAAGTAATCGTAGAAATATGTGGGAGCCATATGAATTTCCAGATTCCTCTATTGGTTATTGATCGGAGAAGAGTCTCGATCATGTCCGCTTAATTCACGAACCGTAGGGAGACACACTTAAGGATTCGATGTTGTTTAGTAGATATGGATTGTGAGTAAAGAGACTGAATGTTGTTCGGAGTCTCGGATGGGATCCGGGATATGATGAGGATATCCGGAATGGTCCGGAGAATAAGCTTCATATAAGGAAAGTCCAATTTCGGAGTTCGGGAATCATTCCGGTGTTTTCACCGGAATGTTCTAGAAGGGTCTAGAAGGTTCACCGATCCGGAAGGGGAAGGGTACATGGATGTGTCATGACAAAGTGTAATGGTTGCATCATGTCCAAGGTCACTTGGCTGGACACTTGGAAGAGAGAAATCAAACTCTAATTTGAAAGTCAAAAAGGAAGTTTGAAAAAGTCAAATCCCAACATGGTTTCCAAGTTAGGGAGGGTTTCTGAGTTAGGGAGGGTTTCCACCTGGGTTGGGAACACCCTTGGACGCCCCCCACCTATATAAGGAGGGGTAGGGGCGCACCCCAAGGTATTCCCCTTGCCCTAGGCGCCCAAGAAACTGTAGGTTGGCCGTCGCCCCCCTCTCTAGTTGCAACCAATCTAGATCTCCTCTAAACTGCTACCGACTAGCTAAACTCTAGTTGCTAGCTACCTCTAAACCTTGTCCCTATAAACCCTAGATCGCCAGGGCTCCCTCTACTCCACCATACTCGCTCCGGCTTAGGCGAAACCCTGCTGGATCTCCCCTCTACTTCCGACACCACGCCATCGTGCTGCCAGAATCGCGAGTAGAGAGCTACAACCTCCGCTGCCTGCTGGAACAAGGGAGAGGAAGGTCTTCATCAAGTACCATACGTCTGACCGACTGCGAGAGTGCTGTCGGAACGTGGCGCCGGAAGGATCGTCTACGCAATATTGAGATCGGCAAGTGAACGACTACATCACCCACGAGAATCTGCTCTCGTTAACCGCTTTGGATCTTCGAGGGTTAGTACTCTATCAACTTGTTGCACCGATCTAGTAGATAGATCTTGGCTTGATCATAGATTAGACCTTGATTGTTTGTTCATGCGGTAGAAATTTTTTGTTTTCCATGCTACGAACCCCTACATTGGTATCAGAGCCATTTCTATATGTAGATCTGTTGCACGAGTAGAATACAATGGTCATTATGGGCGGTGGTACTTTTATTATCAATTGCTTCTTGTGTACTTTGCATCTTATGGTATGGTGGGATGAAGCGGCCCGGGATAACCTTACATGACATCGTTCATGAGACTTGCTCCACGCTCGACAGGCAACTTGTATTGCATAAGTGGCTTTGCGGGTGTCTGTCTCTCCCATCATAGTAAAGATTCAATTTACAACGGGCACTTGATAGTTCAAGCATCAACGTTTTGGTCCTTGTTCGTAAGTTAGAACGACACTTATTGAAAGCCCCAAACCACGTAAAACATGCAAAGAAAATTAGAGGCGTCTAACTTTGTTTTGCAGGGGTGTGCTGTGATGTGATATGGCCATGATTGTGATTATATATGATGTATGCAATGTTCCTTATTGTAAGTCTGCAACTGGTAGGAGCCATATGGTTGTCTTTTAATTTCGTCTAGACTTGCGTGTCTATTATTCAAAGTAGTTGTAATAGTTGATGCTGGTGGACGACAACCATGGAGCGGCGTCATTGACCTTGAGGCCACGCCGGTGATGATGGAGATCATGTTCGTTCTTGAAGATGGAGATCGGAAGCATAAGAAGAAAGGCCATATCATATCTCATATTTTGAATTGCATGTGATGTTAATCCTTTTATGCATCTTGTATTGCTTAGTTCGCGACGGTAGCATTATAAGATGACCCCTCTCAAAAATATCAAGTTATAGAGTGTTCGTCCTTAGTAGGCACTGTTGCCAAAGCTCGTTGTTTCGAAGCACCACGTGATGATCGGGTATGTTAGATTCTGCAAGTGTATACAATGGGAGCAAGCCAGATTTGCTCATGCGGAAGCTAAGGTTTGATCTTGACGAGCCTAGCATGTATAGACATGGTCTCGGAACACGGAATACCGAAAGGTAAAGCATGAGTCATATAGATGATATGATGAACATGATGATTGTTCGCCTTTGAAACTATATCATGTCATGTGATGATCGGACTTGGTGTAGTGAATTTGGTTCGTGTGATCACTAAAACAATGTGAGGGATATTGTTTTGAGTGGGAGTTCAATAGCAATATGATTAAAAGCTGAACACTATTTATCATAAATTAAATCAAAGTAAATTTGCATAGTTGTTATAGTCATTGGCATCCGTTTACCACCTTGCGCTTAGTTATAATTGAGATAATAGAACTATAGAATTCTGTTTAGTTACTTTACGAACTGGTATCGTATTGTTTTGAAGTGTTAATCTATAGTTTAAAAGTCCTATTGCAAACTTTCAGTAAGTTCCAATTACTTTGTGAAGTTTAATGATTGGTATTAAATCAAGAGTGACAATTCTAGTGTTAGTATATAAGTATCATGTTTGTCTCCATGATTCTTGATATTCAAAAGATTATTTTAATATCAAGGTTATCTAGGATCTGAAAGAGTTGTTTCAGAAACCATGATGTGTGGAGGATATTGCGATATCTGAAATGATGCTTTGGTTGCAACATGAGAGAGTATAATATGGCAAAGTTTATGTTCTCATATTTGATGAGAATTTAAAAAGGTTGGAGATGCTTGTCGTCCTAATCCTCCAAAAGGTTTTGGAGAGCAACATTATACTCGCGATTCACCGTTATAAGATAAAAGTAGCTTGATCATGAATAGTTCCATGATAAGGGTGAATGTTTTATAAATTTTTTACTATACTAAAAGATTACTAAAAAAATGGAATTTTAAAGAACACCAAGTATTTGATGATGGTGATCTACTTCAAAGTGCAAGTCCAAAGACATTGGTTTTTGACTATGCATGCTTTGGACTATGTGGCATGTGTATGGCTCCACTATTGATGTTGATAGATTCTTTCGAACAGAAAATGAAATACTAAAAGAGAATCTCATAAATATATGGCAGAAAAGAAAAGACTAGAATTGCTCAGCTTAGGTATATAGAGGATATACATGTTATGGATATATTATTTGCTTATTAAACAATGTGGTTCTTAAGTATTGGATACTGAATTTTTTGGTGTGAGTCGTCATACGAAACAACACAATTCATGAACTACAATGGCCTAAGTAACTAGCAAAAGAATATGTGATGATGTTCATCGAGAACAAATAAAGGGTTGTTGTGTTGCTCGTTAACATCAAAGCTTGCCTTCAAGATTTGTTTTATTAGGTATTATGATAAAAAAAGGGTTGTTCAAATAATTGCCGTAATCCATAAAATATGGATTATTTACAAATCTCGTTGGATAAATCACATCCATAAAAATATTGCTAAAAATGTCGAAAGACAATTGATAAGAAAGATCACTTAGGAAGTGACATCGTCGTTTAAATTATATTGGAAAGAAAACATGAAGAAACTCCATGTGGATGGAATTTTGGAGTCTTTTGATTTTTGATCAAATGATGCTTGTGAAATTTTCCTAGAGATAATTAAAACTCCGCTCATATGCCAAAGGGAACAGATGACTAGCTTATTGGAACTTGTACATATTGTTGTATGAAGTGCATTATGTGTAGTCAAGAGCGATAGATTTCAACTTCATATGCTTTCTCCGAAAATTTGAGTGAATATAGGAATATTTACTTAATAAGGATGAAGTGTGAAACATTTGAAAAGTTTAAAGACTTTCAAGATGAAGTGCAAAATCAATGTAACAAGACAATAAAGAATTTATGATAGGATCATAAAGGAAGATATTTAAGTTATAAAGTTTAGCATAACACCTAAGATTTGAGGAATCGTTCCATGGATTTGTGTTTCCCTAAACACTATATGAGTATGGAATAATCGAGATATGCAATGAAACCTTTTTTGACATGGTAAGATCAAAGGTGTAATTGATAAAACTGCCATTATATTTTAAGGACTAAAGCTTTAGAGACTACCAGTTTTCCACTGAAAAGAGCTCCATCATAATCCGTTGAAATGACACCATATAAAGTTATGGTTTTGGATAAAACCCAAGTTTTCCTTTCTTATACATTGGTATGCTATGCATAAGAAAGATGTTTGCAACCAAAATCGGATGAACATATCTTTGTATGTTATTTTGAATAATCATTGAGTATTCCTCCATAACACCAAAGACAAAAATGTTTGTCACTTAGAACGTCAAGTTTCTTTGAGAAAGGAATTTTCCGTGAAAAGTTAAGTGGGAGGACAATAGAACTTTGATAAGGTTAAAAGAACCTTAGCAATATGAGCAAAGTTGCGCAGCGCTGAAAAGTGTTCCGGAGGCAGCAACAATGATCATGGCTCACGTGCCTCAAAGGTTGTGGTCACGGAGGTCTAAGTTCCTATTGAAACAAGTAGGTAGGGTAACCAATCAAATACCAAGATTTGAGAGTTAAAATATCATTTGACAATAATGATCCGACTACATGGAAAGAAGCGATGATGGGCCCTGACTCCGTCAAATGGTTTGAAGCCATAAAATCCGTGATAGTTCCATATACAAGAGATCAAGATTTGAACTTGAAAGACCCTCTGAAAAGGTGCAAGACCTTACAGTCGTATTTGGATTTGTAAAGAAATAGACATGGATGTTTCACATCTATGAAATTATCGACATGTCGGGAAAGAGTTCACGACAATGTTCAAAGAGTTGACTATGACAAGATCTGATCTTTTAGTAAGCGATATTTAGTCTAGACGGATTAATGTAGCAACCACTACATATAATTTTGTTATGTGGTAGTTGAATAAACAAAACAAGTTCTTCTACCTAGGACGTGTGCATGACATGGTCCAAAGGGTTTTGTTAATTCAAAGGATGCTAAAAGCATATGCAAACTTCAATGGTTGAAGTAAGCATCGCGGAGTTGGAATCTTCACTATGATGAAATTGTTAAGAGAGTTTAATTTCATCGGAGACGATGAAGATGCTTGCATTTGCAATAAATTAAGTGGGAGCACTAATACATGTTTCTAATACATTATGTGGAAGACATATTGTTGATTGGAAATGATGTATCTTTTTATTGACACAGGTTAAGAATTTCATCTCGATGAAAGGCTTAGGCAGAACCCGAATATTTGGCATCAATGTCTATATGGATAAATTGAGATGCTAATATGGTTGTGCCAGAAGTACATAGATGAGATATTGAATGATTTCAATATAGAAACTACAAGAAAGGTTCTTGTTGCACAGGAAGGATTGAATAAATATTCAAGTATTTTTGATACTTGATATATAAAATCACAAAGAGTACTTTACCAATCATGCTGTGATGTGTACAAATCTAGATATGTCCTATGCTCTAAATGTTATGAGCGTATACCAGAATGATTCATAAGATGATTATTGGATGATCGTAAAGATATTCTTATGATCTTTTAGAAGAACTAAGAATATATTATTTTGTAGAAGTGACAAATAGATGGTTAGTTCATTGTAAAAGTATTACATTGATACTAGTTTTGTCACAAATTACAAATTAAGTTTATCTCTATCTAAACTAAGGGTGGAACAATATGATGGAAAGTAAGTTCCATAATGGATTTGGATGAGTTCCAAAGTTAAGACATTGTGACAGATACTACAACAAAAGGCTAAGTATATGACTTCTATAATAGCAGCAAAAGAGGACATTTGTGTCAAGTAGTTTGTTATCAAACTAGGTGTGGTTCACAGCGGGATAGTACTATGAATATATATTGTACGACATATTATCAACATGTTTTAACCCCAAGGAACTAAAGGTCTCACCAAAGTACCAAATTTATACAAATCCATCTCATTAGAGAATGAGTGATGCGTAGAGACGCAAAGACATGCAATTACACATAGACCTGAAGTGTCGGATCCAAAGATAAGTTGACCACTAGCAATCGTGTAAATACAACACCGGAAAGCCATAGGTGTTGAATACGCAAAGGTTTGAAACTAGATTATTGACTCTAGTGCAAGTGGGAGACTGTTGGAGATATGCCCAAGAGGCAATAATAAAATGGTTATTATCATATCTTCATGCTTACGATAAATGTTTACATACCATGCTATAATTGTATTAACCGGAAATATTAATACTTGTGTGATTTGTAAACATAAAAGAGTCCCTAGTAAATCCTCTTGTTAAAATAGCTTGTTGGTTAATATATGATCATGGTTTCCTGATCATGAACATAGAGATGTTATTAACAACAGGGTCATATAATTAGGAGAATGATTTGATGGACATACTCCTATAGTTAAGCATAGCATAAAGATCAAGTCATTTAATATAGTTCACTTGCTATAAGCTTTCTGATACATAGTAACCCAATTCCTTCGACTATGAGCATGATAATCACCATCACCGGAAGGATGCTTTGATGACATCAAACACCACACCGTAACTGGGTGGCTATAAAGGTGGCATTGAGTGTTCGGAAAGTATGTGTTGAGGCACATGGATCAAGATTGGGATTTGTCCATCCATATGACAGATAGATATACTCTAGGCCGTCTCGATGGAATATCATCCAATTAGCTTGCAAGCATGTGACTGGATCACAAGGGATCACATATCACGGGAACGAGAAAAGAGTACTTATTGGTAACGAGGTTGAACTAGGTATGCAGAGATACCGACGATCAAACCTCGGATAAGTAAAGTATCGTGAGACAAAGGGAAATTGGTATCTTATGTAAATGGTTCATTCGATCACGAAGTAATCATAGAAATATGTGGGAGCCATATGAATTTCCAGATTCCTCTATTGGTTATTGATCGGAGAAGAGTCTCGATCATGTCTGCATAATTCACGAACTGTAGGGAGACACACTTAAGGATTCGATGTTGTTTAGTAGATATGGAATGTGAGTAAAGAGACCGAATGTTGTTCGGAGTCTCAGATGGGATCCGGGATATCACGAGGAGATACGGAATGGTCTAGAGAATAGGATTCATATAAGGAAAGTCCAATTTCGGAGTTCGGGAATCATTCCGGTGTTTTCACCGGAATGTTGTAGAAGGTTCTAGAAGGTTCACCTATCCGGAAGGGGAAGGGTACATGGATGTGTCATGACAAAGTGTAATGGTTGCATCATGTCCTAGGTCACTTGGCTGGACACTTGGAAGAGAGAAATCAAACTCTAATTTGAAAGTCAAAAAGGCAGTTTGAAAAAGTCAAATCCCAACATGGTTTCCGAGTTAGGGAGGGTTTCCACCTGGGTTGGGAACACCCTTGGACGCCCCCCCACCTATATAAGGAGGGGTAGGGGCGCACCCCAAGGTATTCCCCCTTCCCTAGGCGCCCAAGAAACCCTAGGTTGGCCGCCGCCCCCCTCTCTAGTTGCGACCAATCTAGATCTCCTCTAAACCGCTACCGACTAGCTAAACTCTAGTTGCTAGCTACCTCTAAACCTTGGCCGTATAAACCCTAGATCGCCGGGGATCCCTCTACTCCACCATACTCGCTCCGGCTTAGGCGAAGCCCTGCGGGATATCCCCTCTACTTCTGACACCATGCCGTCGTGCTGCCGGAATCGCGAGGAGAGAGCTACAACCTCCGCTGCCTACTGGAATAAGGGAGAGGAAGGTATTCGTCGAGTACCATACGTGTGACCGACTGCGGGAGCGCTGTCGGAACGTGGCGCCGTAAGGATCGTCTATGCGATCTTGAGATCGGCAAGTGAACGACTACATCACCCACGAGAATATTATCTTGTTAACCGCTTTAGATATTCGAGGGTTGGTACTCTATCAACTTGTTGCACCGATCTAGTAGATAGATCTTGGCTTGATCATAGATTAGACCTTGATTGTGTGTTCATGCGGTAGAATTTTTTTGTTTTCCATGCTACGAACCCCTACACGACCAAGGATACGAGGAGGAAGGAGGATACTACGAGGAAGAAACCGAGGAGAAATTCAACCACTGCTCTTCACAAGGAAAGCCAATACTGGAAACTTAGCAAGCTAACCATTGCAACTATGAAAGTTAGAGAACCTATGCATTGCATTAAGCATGCTTGGTTAGATACATTTGAGGATGCCCAGTCCTAGTTTTACTTGCAAGCTTAAGTACTTTATTTTTCTTTATCAAAGCTTTCTCTTAGAGTTTACATGGCGACTTGTAGATTCTAGAAAGATAACTAAAGATAGCATAAAGAGCAAAAAAATTGGCCTAAGTTAGATAATCTTGATGTCATCCGAAGGCATGAGATTGAACTTAGCAAATCCCCACTTGTTTACTACCCCTCATTAGTATTTACCACCACTTGTAGATGCTAGTGCTAAGTATAAAACTTGATCAACTTTAGATGGGAATACTTGGTGAAAATGGTTATGAAAACCTTAGAATGATGAGTCATTCTACTGAAATGTTTTTACATGTGTTTCCGAACACCAGATGATTTTGATGGTTGTCCATCAATTTTATAAAACTGATGGTTGTCTGGATGCGATACTATTCCAATTTTACCGTACAACCACAATACCCGAAAATTTGGTAGGGCTTGACTGGAAATTTATATACCTTAGTATAGGTTCCCTCGCGGCCAAGGTCTGAGCTGAGGCTACCTTGTGAAGATTGTCCACCTGTGCAATACCCAAGATGACAGTTGGTCATGGTTGGGAGGCCAAACTCACAGGAGAGGTGCCTATACTAGGGCGTGTAATTGAAAGGTTAGGATTAATTATCCGCATACTGAGTATGGTGAATTCAGGATTGTTCCAGACGGATGTATCGAATGTTGTGGTGAAAGTGTACAATCTTTGCAGAGTGTCAAACTATTCGAATAGCCGCGTCAGCGGTTATGGACAGTTGGAGTGGCCATACTGTTCCCCCGTCAGATGTTTTCAAAATGACTTGTGAAATGAAGTATGACTTTGACTTGACCACAATAGAGTTGTGATATGAAATTCAAATTCCCACATAGGTGTTATAAAACTTTCAACTAGTTTTTCTTTGCTTTTGAACTGAGTAGAGGTAAATCTGGCTTTTTGCAAAACAACCTTAGAGCCTAGTATCCTACTACAAAAACCCCCTTAACTTGTTAGTATTAGTTTGCGAGTACTTAAAGAGTACTCATGGCTTTGTCCTTGGCTATTCCCGTGGCCATACTATGAAGAGGAGTATCAGGATGACGGACCGCAGGAAGGTTACGACAACTAGGATCGTCTCCCATCGTCAGCATTGCCTGTGACCCTGAAGATGGAGCTTCGCCTACGCTATCATTACTATTACGTTATTCCGCTGCTTGAGTTGTATTAAGAACTGGATCATGAGATCCTTATTTGTGTAAGACCTTATGTATGGTTTGTAATGGATGATGTACTATGATATCCAAATCTGTTATGTCTCGCAAAAATGGTAATCCTGGGATTGCGATGTATGGCATAACATGCATCTGGGATTAAAAATACGGGTGTTGACATCTCGGTACATCTTGGTACCACCAGGGTGGATAGACAGAGGGGATTCATGAGCTTCTAGTAGGATTAGATCTTTGATTTTCCGACTGTTTGGAACCACTAGCCGGTTACTGAAGTATAGGATACCTTGATCATTGACAGATAAACATTTAGCTTCACCGCTTGCAACATGTTCTTTGATCTTGGTAACTTCATCATCTTTCTTTTGAACTTCCTTGATTTGTTCCTCGAGAGAAGATTTTATTTCAAGGTTAGCAAGGAATCCACAAGGAACCACTTCAAGGTTAAGACGCTTGATTTCCTCGTAGAGAGCAGGTTGGGCTTGTGAAATCATCAAAGTGTTGCAATAATACTTCCGACCTAGCGCATCAGCAATGACATTGGCTTTGCCGGGTTGATAGTTGAGACCCAAATCATAATCTTTGATGAGTTCCAACCATCGTCTTTGCCTGAGATTCAGATCTGACTGGGTAAAGAGATACTTTAGACTTTGATGATCCGAGTAAAGTTCACAAGGTTACCGATGAGGTAATGTCGCCATTGCTTAAGAGCATGAACAACAACAGCGAGTTCGAGATCATGGGTTGGATAATTGTTCTCATGTGGATTAAATTGCCGAGAAGCATAGGCCACTACATGACCATCTTGCATCAACACAGAACCGAGCCCTTGGAGAGAAGCATCACAGTAGATGACAAAATTCTTGCTTGTGTCCAGAAGGACAAGCACAGGAGCGGTGGTTAGCTTAGTTTTCAAAGCTTGTAAGCTTTGTTCTGCCTTTTCTGACCATTCAAACTTCTTATCTTTCTTAAGAAGATCAGTCATAGGCTTGGCTATCTTGGAGAAGTTCTCGATGAATCGGCGGTAATATCCAGCCATTCCAAGAAAACTTCGGACTTCCTTGACTAAAGTAGGTGACTTCCATTCTAGAATGGTCTGAACCTTATTCGGTATGACAACAACACCACTTGTATACACAACATGGCCAGGGAAGACGAGCTCTTGTAACCAGAACTCACATTTGGAAAACTTGGCATAGAGACGATGTTCACGAATTTTAGTCAACACCAAACATAGATGTTCTACATGCTCTTCTTCGGTCTTGGAGTAGATTAGAATGTCATCCATGTATACCACGACAAACTTGTCGAGACATTCCATGAAGACGGAGTTCATGAGCCTCATAAATGTGGCAGGGGCATTGGTTAACCCGAAGGACATCACTATATACTCATAAATACCATAACGAGTTGTGAATGCTTTCTTTGGGATATATTCCTTTCTAATCTTGATTTGATGATACCCTGATCTTAAATCCATTTTAGAGAAGACTGTGGCACCACTTAATTGATCAAAGAGGTCATTTATCCGGGGAAGTGGGTACTTATTCTTGATTGTCACCACGTTGAGTGGACGGTAATCAACCACCAATCTTGGAATATTTGTATCCCACTTCTTGACAAAGATGGTAGGGCAACCCCAAGAGGATGTGCTAGGTTGGATGTATCCTAGGCCTTCCAACTCTTCAAGTTGTTTCTTCAACTCAACCAACTCATGAGGGGGCATACGGTAAGGTCTTTTGGAGATAGGAGCAGTTCCAGGAACTAGCTCTATGACAAACTCCACACTTCGATCAGGTGGCATGCGAGGCAACTCTTCGGGAAAGACATCAGGGAAATCACAGACTACATGGACATCTTGGACCTCAAGAGTAGGTAGGACATCCATGGCATACAACTCCGAGAAAGGTTTAAGTACTGTTGACGGAGACTTTGAACCATCAGTCCAATACTTGACAGTTATGCCAGTAGGAGAGGTCATAGTAACTGTTCCAAGTACACAGTCAATGACGGCTTGATACTTGGTTAACCAGTCCATGCCCAGGATGACATCATTGTCACTTGACTTGAGTGCAATGAAAGAAGTGGGCAACTTCTGGTAGGCTATGTCAATCTCATTTCCGTGGCTAACCATAGTGGTGAACCAGCTAGAACCCGGCGAATGGATGGTCAAAGGGGTGGACAGGGGTTCAAAATTTATCCCATGCTCTTTAGCAAACAAATTTGACATGAATGTATGCGATGCTCCAGAATCAAATAAGACTGTTTCGAGAATTGAATTGACACGGAGCATACCCAGAATGACGCGTGGATCTTCCTGAGCTTCCTCAGCAATGACATGGGTCAGACGACCACGTCCAGCACCTTGACCTTTATCATTATTCTTTGCCTGCTGATCATTGCGACCGACAACCCTTTGAGAACACTCCCTTGAGTAGTGACCAGGCTGACCACAGGAGTAGTAGGTAACTACAGTGTAAGAACCAACTAGAGGACGATAATTTGCTCCACCAGTATATGACTCTGGCTGACGAGAAGCATTGCCAGAAGACTTGGGTGCATAAGGAGCACGAGGCACAACACTGTATGGAACAAAGACACGGCGCTTCTTGTTACCAGAGGAAGAAGCACGAGAATTTCCTTCTTCACGCTTCTGAGAAACTTGCATATCCTTCCTTCCATGCTCCATAGCTATCTAGGCGAGTAAACTCACGCCCATAGGTTTCAATATCCTTGCGCCCCTGAGTCAGATCTAGAAACTCCCTCCTATTGAGATCCATGATGGGCTTCGGGATATAAGAGGCACGGAATGCTGCAACAAACTCCTCCCAAGTAACATGTCCTTGAGCTTGCAGATTCAGAAAACCTTCCCACCAAACACCAACCTCACCTTCCAGTTGATAGGTGGCGAAGTTGACACGGTCAGCGGGACGGACACGGAGAGCACTAAACTTGCGCTCTATGGTGCGAAGCCAATCATCAGCTTCAAGGGGCTCCTTGGAGTGGGTGAAGATTGGAGGAAAAGAGTGGATGAAATCTCCAAGTGTGACACGGTCGTCGGGACGATGTTCAGTGTTCTGCGCCACACGCTCCAGAAGGCGTTCATTCCTCAGACGGATGGTCTCAATGTTGTTGAGAACCTCGGCCATTGTGGGAGGTGGCAGAAGTTCCTGATCAGCATTGTTGTTTCCTCGATGGCCAACAGAACCACGAGTACCAGACGACATCCTAAGGAGGAAACAGAAACCATGAGAATGGATTCAGCAAAAAGGGTATATCAAAGGATGACTAAAACCATATCGAAAGATCATGGTAGAGCTGAACATGTGGTTGAAGATTATATCAATGAATTAAGTATGGCAGTAGAACAAGCATACAAAATGTATATGCTACCAACTTAGATACAAACCATAACAATGGAATGTAAGCATGATATGATACCAAAAAGTCACAGAAGAATAGAGAGCCGGATTAGAGGCATCCTCAGCAAAGTTGAAAAACAAGGCTCAGGTGCACAGATATATCTTGGAAACTCCGAGCCTTGCAACCAAGTACGGAGTACTAGGGAAAGCAACCCAAACCCATATATCCTAGAAGGTTGAAATGATAGACGAGAAGGGAAAACTTTGCAAACAAACGAGGTAAGATGCCTCAGCAATAGAACAACCTTGGATAAGGGGTAAAAAGAGCCCTATTCAGAGTTTTGCAAATATTTTTTATCTTTCAAATAGTTTTCTTAAACTCTAGAATCAACAACGACCAGCTAGAAGGGTTTCCTACAGGCAGTCCTGCTCTGATACCAAAATCTGTCACGACCCGGGATTAGGGCTAGAAAAAAACCAGTTCCTTATCTGATATAAGCCTAACCTAAATTCTGAAGCGCGCACGGAGAGATCGGTAACATTACAGAACATACAAACCATTCATTAATAAGGTAAACTCTTAACAGAGTTACAGACTAGTCATACAAGCCAGGGGTCACAGACCCATCATTACAACAAACATGGGAAGAAAACAATTTGTTCTAAACAACTAACTTAGCAAAGGGCCTAGGAGGCCATAAACAGAAGTAGCGACCCTTCCATAGATCCTAGGATGCTACCCGGGATCCCCGACTACTCGTCGACTTCGACGTAGAAACCACCTTCAGTTGGAGTAGCTTCATCTGTAGAAAAACATCAACGAGGCAAGGCTGAGTACATGGTGTACTCCGCAAGACTTATGGCTAGTGGAGTTATTTTGCATAAAGCCATATTTTGTTTTCAAAACAAAAGGGAGAAGAAACTCGTCTAGTCAGATCATTTTCAAAAGGGGATAAGAAGACTACAACTCAAGCTCTTAGTACCATCTTGATATCCACCAAGTCCCATCATCAACTAAATCTCTCTTCCTAGACTACCCCCTCAAACAATCCCGAGGAAGTACTCCGGATCTCACGTTAATTGACAAGTTTAATCATTCGATTATAGTTCTCTATGATCTTCATGTCCGTTCCCAAGTTGTCCATAACCGTGGACACGGCTTTTCGAAAAGATTAATAACCCTGCAGGGGTGCACAACTTTACCCACATGTACCAACCGATTCTTAATGCCAAATTATTAGCCCTCTTCCTTGGAAGGCCGGTAGAGAGTGGTTGACCACGACCTTTACCTTGCTTTCGCCAAGACCATGAGTCACGCACTAAGGAGATGCCACCGTAACGGGTCGAGTCACGAAGTCAGTCCCTAGCAATGTGAACAGGGTTTGAGATTACGGATGTCGGGCATCTCCCATTCCCTGCCACGCTTACCTACCTGTATTAATGCACCTCGTTCACCTCCATTCAAGAACAACCAAGATGCGTATGTCGAAGGGAAAGGCCGAACTATGTGACTCATGGAATCTACTAGGCAATTTAGTTGGTCGAGGGGGTTTCCAGGCCCCCGTGTGGTTGTACTCTCGTCTTGATTCAAGAGGCAAGAACATCGGGTCCTAGGGGTGGCAGGTATGGGACTACAAAAACCACAACCCACGTGGCCTCCCATACAAGCCTTAGCATGTTTATCATCCATCTATGATCACATCACCACATCCTACGATACTATATTCATTCGCATCTCCAGTGCATCACCTGCATGATCAGCATCTTACCACTAAGCATGGCTAAGCTTGACTGAACTGTGGAACTAGCGATTCTCATAATCCAAACCCTAGTTATGCTAGTAGCAGTGGATCAGGTAGTATAGTTCACAAAGGGAAACATGCATCAGATAGGATTACTCTATATACTGATAAAAGACTGTTGAACCGAATGCATATGGCAGGAATGAAATACTTTGTAAACATAGGATTCATATGTATGAGTGGGGCTTCGCTTGCCTTGTCCGTTGTTGGACTGGTACTGCTCTTCAGGGGCGTTGACTTCAGCTTCGGGTTCGGTTCCTATTCACGAAGAACCAATCACCAGAAAAGAGAAAGCAACATTCAACACATGGCATGTGCGATGCTCATACAATATGGATGATATGACAAGTTAAATAGTGTTTAAATGAACCCTAGAACATGCTTGGTCATTTTAAACGGGGTTCGAGAGGTCCAAACCCTAGAAAGGGGGGGATCATCGGAATCACCAGTGAGGTTCAATTGGTTCTTCTATTTAAACTTGACATTAAAGTTGGTTAACAATGTATGATTATAGCTTAGTTAGATAGGTTTCATTTTTTTTGATCATTTTGGTATATTATTTGTATTTTTCTGATTTAAAATGAATTAGTTATGAATTTCTCCAATTTTAATTTATTTTAAATCATTTTTGGAATAATTAATTTAATTTCCAAGTTGAGCCCACATGTCAGACTTTTATTAATTTCAGAAAACATTTACAGAAAAGATTAAAACCCTGACAGACAGGGCCCACCTGTCATAGATTTCTTATTTACAGAAAATAATTACAAAACGGTTAATAAAAGAAAATGAATTATTGCATCATGCTGATGTCAGCATGACATCGGTAATGGAGCTCCTCCTCATATCAAGATTGGTCCTGGCGATTGGCGGCACGGGAGCAAGCGAGGCTAAGGGCGTTTGACGCAGCGCATCGCGCTGAGCACGCTAGTGGCGGCACCGCTCATTATTGGTCACCGGAGCATCGCCTCCGACGAGCTCCAGCGGCGGCGGCGGCGGGCACACACGGGGAAGACGATATAGAGGGAGAGGGGCAAACGGAGAGGTTCTTGAGCACCGGTGGCTCACCAGGAGGCAAGGCGATCTCGGACAGCGACGAATCAAGGTCGGCAACGGCGGCGGCCGACGGAAGGTTGAGCTCGGTTCCGGCGAGCACGAAACTTCCTAGCACGCGTTCTTCGAGGGGGAGAACGAGGGCGGTGAGGCACGTCCAACGGTGGCCTTGGCTTGAGCTAGGGTGGTCAGAGACGGCGGGCACGACGGTGTCAGAACTAGGGTTCGTCGGCCATGGCGTGGAAACGAGGAAGAGAGGGGGAAGTGGAGCCTAGGGTTCGTCGACGGCGGCTCTGGGGATCATATACGCGCTCGGGGGCGACGGCGCGAATCTTGGCGCCGGCGACGGCGGCACTGGCGATAGCGAGGTGCTTTGCTGCATCCACCGGCGAGGAGGAAGACGAGGATAGGACAAGCGAAGAGGTATGGGCCGGGTGGGTTGCGCTTGGGCCCTGGGCGGGCCTCTGCGGGGCTGCTGCGCGTTGCGCTTGGCGGTAGAGAGAGAGGGGAGAAGTGGGCTCGGCCCAGAGAGCTAGGGTAGTTATTGTTTCTTCTGAAAACCATTTTCTTTTCAGATTTTCAATTTCTGTTTGTATTTCCAATTTCCAAACTGTTTTGAATAGTTCAAAAAAATACCAGATAGTTTTATAAATATTTAAAATGCCATGGAGACCCTTTATAACCATTTGGGTTCCAAACCTCTTTATACTTTTCCAATATATCAAAACCCTTTTGAATTCATTTCAAATAGAGAGGGAAACTATTAGGGTTTTATTTGTTCTTACTTGCTTAAACCAAAGTGCTAGTAATATGCATGCATGCAATGCTCAAACATGTCTTTATTAATATTACACAAAAGGTGGTATGTCACATATGGTAGGACCGTTTCATATGACAAAGTGTGGATTTACTCACCTACTAGTGATGGTGGATAAATTTACCAAATGGATTGAGGCTAAACCCGTGAAAAATTGCGATGGAGCCATAGCTAGAAAGTTCGTCAAGGACGTAATCATCAGATTCAGATATCTGCATAGTATTATTACCAACAATGGGAGCAACTTTTCCATGGGAGAATTAGCCAAATTCTGCGAAGGACAAGGGATCCAACTTGATATTGCATCAGTCGTACATCCACAAGCTAATGGACAAGTCGAAAGAGCAAACAATCTCATTTTACAAGGACTCTGACCTCGTCTCGAGGCACCACTTCGTCGTGCCGCAGGGGCTTGGGCGGAAGAATTACCGTCTGTGATATGGAGCTTACATACAACTCCTAACAGATCAATCGGATACACTCCTTTCTTCTTGGTCTATGATACAGAATTTTTTCCAAGTGATTTAATTCATCAGTCTCCTCGAGTCAAGCGTATATCGAAAAGATGCAGAATTTTCTCGACAAGATGATCTTGACATATTCGAAAAAGTTCGCGTCGTTACTGAGTAGAGATCTACAGCCTATCATCAAAATTTACGCAAGTATCATAGTCAAAGAGTGCAAAATCGTTGTGTCAGAAAATGCGATTTGGTTGTCCGACTTGTGCAAAAGAGAAAGCACAAACTTTCCCCGATTTGGGAAGGACCTTTTATGATTAGTAGACTTATGCATAACGGGTCATATTATTTAACCGATATGAGACCAATCAAGGAAATACTGGATACTCGAAAGAGAAACAGAACTAGTGGTAGTACAGATTCGGATGAATTAGACCGTCCATGGAACATTGCACAACTACGTCCCTTCTATTTTTAGTTATATTTCCTTGTAATCCTATATATACATGTTCAAAGAGAAATAAAGTATTGGTTTCCTCATATATTATTTTTGAGAAGTTTTTTACCATCTTATTTCCAAAAGAGCATGTCGTTTTCAAAAATACTAGGATACTTGAAAGTACTTTATTCTCATGTTCGTTCTGGTTATGATTTTTGAATATCTATAAAAAATGTAACCTTAGTGTGTAAATCTAATTTTGTGTTTATACTTAGGTGTTTTATCTGATTTCTCAAATGCGGGCATATTCCGAGTAATGAATTGTTGGTCCTGGAAGCCGACTCTGTTTCTGAGTTTAAACGGGTTTAGCAATTGCGCTCCGTTGCCTCGATAGAGTTTCCATGCTAAAGGTTGTCCGGCTCATGAAAGGACGAGGCAGAGAGCCAGATAAAACGAAAGGTGTAAACGCGTAGTGCTTAAGAAAATTTCTAGCACACACATCAAACTATATACAACAAGTGCTAAGTAAATCATTATTTCTTACATACCAGCACATTTAAAGCAAAATTTTGTTCCCATCATTACAAACCAAATGAAATAGTTTAGGATAATGCATCAAATGTTTATGCTACAGATTCAGGCGGCGGTGGTGGAGACCTTGGACCACTGGAGTCGACATCGTCGCCACCTTGATCTGTAGACTCGAAAGCTTCTTCATCATCGCACTACTAGGAAAACGGCTATAGGTAATCCACACTTCTGTGGGGCACTTGCTAGTGGTGCCCCATGGGTAAAATAGGCGTGGCGCACTGCCCACAGGTGCCATACGGCTAACTGTCGTAAGCGTGGCGCACATGGAGGTGGTGCGCCACGGCTATGTGTGGGCCAGGGCACATGTGGCCACAACACACATACCCGTAGCGCACTAGGTCAAGGTGAGCTATGGATGTGTCACTTAGCCGTAGGGCACCTTGACATAGTGTGTTCCCTACGGCTAAGTGGCCTGCACCAACTCCCCTCCCCCCCCCCCCGCCCCGTGGATCGCGTTTTTAGGTTTTGCAAAAAGTAAAATAAAATAATAAACACTTCAAAAAATAAAATCCTTTCATCTTTAGGTAGGTAATGTGGTATAGTTTTTAGGAAAATTAACAAACATGAGTTTTCACTTTTTCTGCAAAAAAAGTCATGCCATGGTAAAACGGCCGTAACTTTTGCATACGATGTCTAAAAAAATCGTATAATATACCAAAATGACGAGAACGAGATTTCGCATCCGTTCGCAAACACCTCCGATCGTTTAGCGATTATTTAGATTTTCAAAATTCGAAAAGAGTAAAAAGTTATGGTCAAAAGACCGTTTTTTCCTGCAGAAAAAAATAGAGGGAAACTTACCCGTAGCGCAACACCACCTAGTGCGCTACGAGCAAAAAAAATAGAGGGCAACTTTTCCTTTTCCTTTCCCTTCTCCTTCTTCCTTCTCCTTCTCCTTTTCCTTATGCTCCTTCCCCTTCTCCTCTCCTTGCAGTGATGGCGCGACGGCGGCCTCCTCCTCTCCTTGCAGTGACGGTGGCGTGGAGGCGGCGCAACAGCGGCCTGCTCCTCTCCTTGCAGTGACGGCGGCCTTCTCCTCCTCCTCGCAGTGACAACGGGCGATGGTGGCATCCTTCTCCTCACCGACCTCCCTTCCTCCCTCTCTTCCTCCATCTCTTCCTACCTCCCTCTCTTCCTACCTTCCTTTATCCAACGACCCCCTTCCTACCACCTCGACACCAGCAAGGACTAGAGCGGCCACGGCCTCCCGCGGCGATGCTCCGGCAAGGTGACACGACGGCGGCGATGCACGGACCCGATTGCTTTTGCAATTCGAAATGAGGGTGTTTTTTGCATTTTTTTGTTTTTTGAAAAACACATCCGCCGCGCACCTTGTACCCTACCCGTGGTGCACCTGGTAGTGCGCCACGCCTATCTCGAGATAACTGTAGCACACCAGGTAGTGCGCTACGGGTAAGAGATAGCCGCAGCGCGAGGCTAGTGGCGCACAAATAGTGCGCCACGAATGGCCATTTTCCTAGTAGTGTGACGAGGCTATCTTCCAGCTCTTTGGGAGAAGGAGGCACATCGATAGATCAGAAGAATGGCGTCTTGTAGTTTGTCATCTCTGCCATGCAACAAGCATAACGCGCGCAAGATTCCTAGATGGCCTTAATGTCTTGCGGGTTACCCTCATCATCCTTGTCAGCGATGCCCTTGGTGACGTGCCAGATTTCCATATCACTGTGGTGACTCATCACCATAGTGAGGGCAGTCTGTGCTGCAGTTCGAGCATAGCAAATCTTCCAATCCTCGATGAGCTTCGGAATCTCCTTCGCTCTGTCCCTCACCTCGAGCACTAGCAAGTTGCTTAAGATGGAAAATCTGGACGACTCACCAGCCTCTTCAAGAGTCTGGCGGATGTCAAAAAGAACATCTGCAATAAGTTTAATGTGCTCGAGACGAGGTTCAGAGGAAGAGGAGTCGGAAAGATGCATAGGGTCTAGAAAAGGACCAAATATCAAAAAACTGACTAAGATAAAGTCGAAAATCAAGGGAAGAGTAAAGTCAGAAATCTTACGTAGAACACAGTGGTTCCACTGAGAATGATCCTCCTAGAGACTCTTCAGTTCTGATTCTATGGCCTGGGATAGATCCTTCTGGCTGTCAAATCCTTCCTTAGATCATCAAGTTGTTTATCCCGGAGGGCCAACAGCTTATCGAGCTTCTTGGCCGCCATGTTGCTTGACTCCAGGACAACATTCACAGATTTGTTCTATTCATTCTTAGGCTTATCAAGCTCATGCCGGAGTTTTTGGCCTCCTCAACCATCATGCTGTATTGGTTTAGCATTTCTGCAAAGGAAAACATATCAGTAAGCTAAACAGTTTGACTTTGACAAATACTAAGGTTAATGTCGGAAAAGATTACCTTCCGCCTCATCCTTCTCAACCCGTGGCTTTGAATTCTCAAGATGCAAGGCTTTAATTTCCTTGCGCTTATTGCAAATGTTCTTGAGAAAATCCTAGTTGTAAGATGCAACTTTCTATAAGTTAAATACAGAATAACCGTCATACGGCTACAAAGACTCAAGCTGCAACTTTAACTAAGTCAAAATCCAGCATGTGGCTTGGGGGCTACACTATATCATTCTTTTGCATCCTATAAGCATCAAGTCAGATCTTATGCTATGATCTTTATCCGACTTCATGATTGGGGGCTAGAGGATATGATAATAAATACTGCAAATGAGATTCAAAAAACTTACAATGTGCTCCAAGTGCAGCTTTTCAAATCCGAGTTTCGTGTTATGAAACACTTTCTCGAAAAAGGAGAGGGGACCAACGTTTGTCGCTGGAAGCTCGCCATAGTCGATCTTTTTATCCCAGACCAAAATTTGGTCCAGGAGGTTCACCGGCTTGACATCCTATATCTCTTGCCTCGCAGCCTCTGGAGTAAGGATTTGCTTCTTGAGGCTAGATTGTGCTAGCTTGAGAATATCCTCCTTATTTTTCCTCTTCGGGCTGGAGACAGCAGAGACGGCCATTTTATCGATCTTCCCTGGCGGCATTACCATTGGATCATTACCCTTGACGGGTTCACCCTTGTTAGTTGCCTGACTACCAATGGTAACCAGGGCATGTGAGGTCGTGGCATCGTCAGGGATGACAAAACTGGCACTAGGAGAGGCAGAAACCTATGGTGCTGAGGTTTGAGTACTACTGGGAGTTGGAGGAAGCATCGCTGGAGATAATGCAAGCTTTTGCTGGCGCAGTTGCTTGGCTGCCTTTCTTTCGGACTTCAGTTTACTCTTCAAAACACACTTAGCTCTGAAACACACAAGAATGAACGTCAGATGTGGTTCAGAAAGAAAACGATGTACATAGTACTAAAGATCACAAGGTGATTACCTTTTAACCACTGGCAACACTTGTGTGCCAGCAGTAACAATAGTTTCCTTGGCCTTATGCTTATTGGAAGCAGAGGAAGGAACTTCTTTCACCTCGCCGTCCTTTGTCGCTTCCAAGTCGCTAGAGAGATAACCCTTAATAGGGCAAGCTCGGAGTCAGGGAGTTTCTCGAGATGATAAGTATTAAGAACATAAAAAAAAGTTAAGTCGGATGACGAGGCAGAAAAGAGCAAAAAAGCTTAAAACAAATTCGAAATATTTACCGGAGTCAGAGGACGGTCGACAGTGAACATTTTCATGGAGACTTTGGGGATCTTCCTCTCTGACCGCTCCTTAATCAAAAACTGCATCCGGGTCTTGTAGTCCTTCGCAGGGATGCAAGTCGGACTGACCCTCAGGCTCTCTTTTTGGTCTCTGGTGACCGTGTGCATCAACAGGTCTTCATGATACTGCAATGGCTGAATCCGGCGATCCAGCCAGCAGTGGATCAAGTCGGATCGACGGAGTCCCTTGTGCTTCATTAAAAACTCGATTTGCCTTTTGGCGAGGACCAAGTCTTTGGAAAATTCTGGCGCTTCTATATCCCATGATTCTTGGTGGGAAGCGGCACCATCGACGAAGGCCGGAAGACCTTCCGCTTTGTCTGGAGCGGGAATATCCTTATGATAAAAGAAGGTTCTGGCCCAGCGTTAATCCTAGGATAAACTCGGTTTCTCCTAAGGACTAAGCTAAGAGTGTCAGTGGCGTAAGGAACACCGGCTAATGCCAAGAAACCGGAAAAGGGTGAGATCAGCCTAATGCCAAGAAACCCCTCTCTAAGAGCTACGTGAGTACTAAGCTCAAGCAGAGAGTTGGGAGGGAGATTATGAATTTGTACACCGTAATGTTGGAGAACTTCGGTGAAGAACTCCGACGGTGGAAGGCTGTGTCAGCAGTCTACATGTGTACCTAAGAGGACTCGATCGACGTCGCACAGTGCGGAAACGGCACCTCCAGTGCCGCTCCGCCATGCGCCGACAACGATGTAACCGTTTTTTTGCCTAAAAAGAATGAAGGTGTTCCATTTTCTGCCACATGCACTATATCGTTTCTTCGTTCGCCGATCTCCACATTGTTCTGCTCCCTCTTGTGCTTTTAACTCCCCATATACATCGTTTCTTCGTCCGCCGATCTCCACATTGTCCTGCTCCCTCTTATTCTTGTAACTCCCCAGCGGGATAGCCGGAAACCACAAGGAAACCCTAAAAATAAGGATGCAATCTCGGACTATATCCTCATGTCCGCCTCCGCCATATCCACACTTCTGTGGCGCACTTGCTAGTGGTGCCCCACGGGTAAAATAGGCATGGCGCACTGCCCACAGGTGCCCTACGGCTAACTGTCGTAAGCGTGGCGCACATGGGGGCGGTGCGCCATGGCTATGTGTGGGCCAGGGCACATGTGGCCACAACACACATACCCGTAGCGCACTAGGTCAAGGTGCGCTACAGATGTGCCACTTAGCCGTAGCGCACCTTGACCTAGTGCGCTACGGGCATGTGTGCTGCAGCAGCTTGGTCAACTTAGCCATAGGGCACTCTGCCCTAGTGCCCTACGGCTAAGTGGCCAGCACCAACTCCACCACACCCCCCCTTGGATCGCCTTTTTAGGTTTTGCAAAAAATAAAAGAAAATAATAAACACTTCAAAAAATAAAATCCTTTCATCTTTAGTTTCTAGGAAAATTAACAAACATGAGTTTCCACTTTTTTACAAAAAAAAAGTCATGCCACGGTAAAATGGCCGTAACTTTTGCATACAATGTCGTATAATATACCAAAATGACAAGAACGATATTTCGCATCCGTTCGCAACCACCTCCGGTCATTTAGCGATTATTTAGATTTTCAAAATTCAAAAATAGTAAAAAGTTATAGTCAAAAGACCGTTTTTTCCTGCAAAAAAAATAGAGGGCAACTTACCCATAGCGCACCACCTCCTAGTGCGCTACGAGTAAGTTGGGAGGGATTCAAAATTTGATTCCCCACCCCGCCCTCCTACCTTTTCCCTCCCCCTTTTCCCTCTCCCTTTTCCTTTCCCTTCTTCTTCCTTCTCCCTTCTCCTTCATCCTTCTCCTTCTCCTTTTCCTTCTCCTACTTCCCCTTCTCCTCTCCTTGCAGTGACGGTGCAACGGCGGACTCCTCCTCTCCTTCTAGTGATAGCGGCACGACGGCGTCCTGATCCTCCTCCTCGCAGTGACAACGGGCGACGATGGCATCCTTCTCCCCACTGACCTCCCTTCCTCCCTCTCTTCCTTCATCTCTTCCTACCTCCCTCTCTTCCTACCTTCCTCTCTTCCTACCTCCCTCTCTTCCTACCTTCCTTTCTCCAACCACACCCTTCCTACCACCTCGACGCGGGCGAGGACTAGAGCGGCCACGACCTCCCGCACCTCCCTGCGGTGGTAGGTCGTGGACACGGCCATGATCCGGCGAGGTGACACGACGGCAGTGATGCACGGACCCGATTGCTTTTGCAATTCAAAACGAGGGTGTTTTTTGCATTTTTTTGTTTTTTGAAAAGCACATCTGTGGCGCACCCTGTACCCCTACCCGTGGCGCACCTGGTAGAGCGCCACACCTATCTCGAGATAACCGTAGCGCACCAAGCAGTGCGCTATGGGTAAGAGATAGCCGCAGCACGAGGCTAGTGGCGCACAGCTAGTGCGCCACGAATGCCCTTTTCAGGTGCGCCATGAATGGCCATTTTCCTAGTAGTGCATGATCCCATCTATGATAAATAACATGCCCAAAAGCTACATGGCTAGGCCGAAGCCCTTAGCCCAAGGAGAATTACTCACACATAGAGATGAAATCGACAATCATAAACATTGTAATAGAGATCATAAGGTTGATAGCAAATTGTCTTACAATGTCGCCAATTGGAGATGAGATCTACTATTAGAAGTGGTAGAAGATGGCTATGGTGGTGGAGAAGGGTTTAGAGGTTTAAATATAGATCTATTCCTCTGGGTGGTGGCTTCTGGTGGAAGGGAGAGTTGAGGTCGAAAAGAAGCAGATGTTTCCCGTCTCCCGAAGCCTCTTTATATAGGGGTCCCTTCATGAAAGTTTTTCTGTTTGACCTAATGAATTCGGTGCCAACTATACGACCGGAACTATACGGTCGGAATACAATTCCCGCTGTATAGTTGGTCGTTAAAGCTACAGTGTTGACTTCACGGTTCCTGGTTTCTTTGACGTGTTGTAAATATCATATCGTTGCCATTTATGTAGTGATTCCCATCATCATACGTCATTATCTATGCAGGGAATAATAGGAAGAAAGGATTGCATACCCCTTTGATCATTAGGCATTAGTGGCAGGTTTTAGAGAGATATTTCATCAAATATATAAATAATATATAGTTTAAATGCGGTCGTGGATGGCTATATTTCAAAGCCATCAACCTCCCCAAGCTTAAACTTGATCGTCCTCGAGCAAGAAAACCAAAATCAAAAGAGAAATCAGCATTTAAACTGAAATAACGAGATGATGATCTTACTCATGATTGGTAGTCTCATGTTTCCTGCACTTTATTAATCTGAAAAACTTCAGCATAGATAGAGTAATAGAAAGTATATCATATGGGTTTTGTCAACACCCGGATTTTTAATCCCAGATGTCTGTTATGCCATACAACTCAATCCCAGGATTACCATTTTTGCGAGACATAACAGATTTGGATATCATAGTACATCATCCATTACAAACCATACATAAGGTCTTACACAAATAAGGATCTCATGATCCAGTTCTTAATACAACTCAAGCAGCAGAATAACGTAAAGATAATGATAGCGTAGGCGAAGCTCCATCTTCGGGGTCACAGGCAATGCTGACGTTGGGAGATGATCCTAGTTGTCATAACCTTCCTGCGGTCCATCATCCTGGTACTCCTCTTCATAGTCTGGCCACGGGAATAGCCAGGGACAAAGCCATGAGTACTCTTTAAGTACTCGCAAACTAATACTAAGAAGTTAAGGGGTTTTTTGTAGTAGGATACTAAGCTCTAGGGTTGTTTTGCAAAAATCCAGATTTACCTCTACTAAGTTCAGAAGCAAAGAAAACTAGTTGAAAGTTTTATAACACCTAAGTGGGAATTTGAATTTCATATCACAACTCTGTTGTGGTCAAGTCAAATTCATAAATCATTTCATAAGTCATTTTGAAAACATCTGACGGGCGAACAATATGGCCACTCCAACTGTCCATAATCGCGGACGCGGCTATTCAAATAGTTTGACACTCTGCAGAGATTGTACACTTTCACCATAACATTCGATACATCCGTCAGGAACAAATCCTGAATTCACCACTAAGTATGCGGATAATCAATCCTAACCTTTCAATTACACACCCTAGTATAGGCACCTCTCCTGTGAGTTTGTCCTCCCAACCATGACCAACTGTCATCTTGGGTACTGCACAGGTGGAAAATCTTCACAAGGTAGCCTCAGCTCAGAACTTGGCCTCAAGGGAACCCATACTAAAGTATATAAATTTCCAGTCAAGCCCTACCCAATTTTCGGGTATTGTGGTTGTACGGTAAAATTGGAATGGTATCGCATCCAGACAACCATCAGTTTTATAAAGGGCTAAGGCTCATGCCTCAACATTTTCATCATCAAAATCATCTGGTATTCGGAAACACATGTCAAAACATTTTAGTAGAATGACTAGTCATTCTAAGGTTTTCATAACCACTTTCACCAAGTATTCCCATCTAAAGTTGATCAAGTTTTATGCTTAGCACTAGCATCTACAAGTGGGGATAAATACTAATGAGGGGTGATAAACAACTGGAGATTAGTGAATTTAAATCTCATGCCTTAGGATGACATCAATATTATCTAACTTAGGCCAAATTTTATGCTCTTTATGCTACCTTCAATTATATTTCTAGAATCTATAATTCACTATGTAAACTCTAAGAGAAAGCTTTGATAAAGAGAATAAAGTATAAACCTTGCAAGTAAAACTAGGATGGGGAATCATTAATTGTATCTAACCAAGCATGCTTAATGCAATGCATAGGTTATCTAACTTTCACAGTTGCAAGTGTTAGCCGCAAGGTTTCAAGTATTGGCTTGCTAGGATATTAGTATAAGCTTGCCTTGTGCAGAGAAGTGGTTGAAGTTCTCCTCGGCTTCTTCCTCGTAGTATGCTCCTTCCTCCTCGTATCCATGGTCGGTACTAGCGTCTATAAATAAATACGAGGTACACAATCAATAAAACAATACGTAACTATTTCTAAACATCACACAAAGGTTCATAATAGGTGATCTATCATCATCACTAGCATTACAAGATTAAAGCACTTGTCTTATTTATTTTATTTTTAGAAAAGTAATTTCTACTCATTGAAAAATTACTTAAGATTTAGTATTCTCCAACTCAAACATGGGATCATGTTGACACATGTCATCACCACATATTTCAGTACATGGTAATGTGATTTAAAGTGGTGTCACAATTTAATAAGGTTTAACCTTTTTATTTTAATTAAATAAAGTGACTAAAAATTCCTATGTGGCATTCTTTTATTACTTGAACATTATTTCTACAAGTAAACCTATATGTTTTTATATATTCTGAAAGGTATGATCAAATGTGATTTTTGAGAGTTGTAATCAACTCAAAAGCTCTTATGGTTGAATTTTGAAAAATGTTTGAATGGAGAAAAGCTTCTGCCTGATTATTTTTACCATGGTTGATCTACCAATCCAAATGGTTTGAATCCAATGGGCTTGGATTAAGCTTTTAGTACCTTTCTAACAAAATTAGTTTCATGCATTTTGATTTAGTGAATAGAGCTGGGTTGATTTTTGAATCTAGGTACAGAACTATGTTTGAAATTAAATGAATAAAACTAAATTTCAATTTTTGGGTCGCGCAGGATGTTTTACTGGGCTGGCCCACTACGAACAGCGCGTCCGCGGGATGGTTAAGTGGCTGTCCCCACGCGTCAGTGAAAATGGAAGGGGCGAAGCGGTACGGTACAACATGGACCGTGGGATCTGGTTCTAATCTAACGGCTCTTGTTCATCGTCCATGTCGGGCAGCGTCGGCGAGACAGAACCCTAACGCGGAAGGTGGGGGTCGTGGGAGGCTCACCGGGGCTCAGGAGAGGGTCGGCGACGGGGGTGAACAACGAATTCGACGACAGTGGTTCTCCTAGTATCGGCAGCTTCTCCTGGGGCAGCTCCAATAAACGGCTCCCTTCTCCTCCAACAGCGGCAGGATCCGGCCAAATTCCAGCGATGCGCTGCTCGCCTTGCTCCGGGAGTGAGGTGGGGTGGTTCTGAGTGAGAGGGGAGTAAACTGGTGTGAAGAAAACGAGCGGTGGAGGCCTCTATTTATAGTAGCTGAAGGGGACCGACAGGCGCGGGCTGAGCTCGTCATGGTCGACGGCACAGAGGGCTACTGGCATGGGCGACGGTAGGGGACGGTGCTATGCTCCCTGGCAAAGCTCAACGACATGGTGGCGAGGCGTGGGGCGGTGCTGATCGGTCGGAACGCGTCGATGCTCTGGGCGGGTCCGACAGGAATTTTAATGGTGCACGGATGCTCCTGGTCGCGCGGCGGCGAACGGGCATGTCTGCGGGGTTGCTGGGACGGTGGTGATCACGCCTGCACGCGGCAAGGGCGGTGCACGGTCTATGGATGCTGGTCGAGGGTGGCACACTGGCGCGCTCTCGGCTAGCACGGAGAGAGGTTTGGCATAGTCGTGTAGTGTGGTCCAGGGGCTGGTATTGCTCTATGCTAGGACAGGGAGTGGCGGTGGACGGTGGGGTGCCTGCTAGACATGCTTGCTAGGCTTAGTGTTGCTCCTAGCTTGCTGTCGACAATGGGGTGGCAAGGTGAGGCTCGGCTTGCTTGCCATTGATTGCATGGTCTGGTTTACAGAGAGCTAGAGGGGTTAAACTAGTTATATGATCTACTGAGGGTGTAGTGTGGGCTAGATAGGGAACAAGTTAGGCCAATTTTACTACACACTATAGTGTTTGTGGTTTGTTTGATTTGTATCTGCAAGGTGTTTGATGAAATGGCCACAAGGACTTTGGATTTTGGATCCAAACTTGGTGGGTTTGCTACGCACATACTAGGGAGTGTCTGGTTAGTTGGATTAGTAAAGGGGCACTTGTTTGGTTGGGTTTTGAAAATGGGTGATCTTCACATATGATAAAGATTCAATTTTGAATTGTCATTTGAATGGTGTTGCCAAATATTTCTGCAAGTTTGAAAGGTGGGCTTTGATTAACTTTTACTTGTTCTAGCAAGGGGTGAAAAGAATTGGAAAAGTTTCTGTTTGAAATCTTGGACTAGAAACACTCAAAGTGACCTAGTGAGCAAGATTGGCAAAAATGACCATTTTCTTTATTTGATTTGTTTTTGATTCTCTTGTTTTGTTTCTACATGGAAATGTTTTATATGATGTTATTTTCATCTTTAAACCATTTCTTGCTATTTAGATTAATCACACAAGTCCATTCATGCATTTGTCAAATCATTTCCTTCACACATGCATTCATATGATTTTAATTAATCAAAGTTTTTGTTAACCCTAATTTTAGTGATTAGAGTTTGATGATCCTTGTTTTATATTTTTGGGATGTTACAAACCTTCCCCCCTTAAAAAATCTCGTCCCGAGATTTGAAAAAGGAAGAAAAAGATTACCTAGGATTTAAAGAGATCGGGAAACTTCTTCAGTGTGGTTGCTCCACTGAATCTTGAGAAACTTGATGCTTCGGGTCCTGGTGGTTCTGAAAGCTTCTTCCAAAATATGGATGGGTACTTCGGGATAGGTGAGGTCATCGTTGATCTCTATGGTCTGGTGATCAATGTTCTTGAAAACTTCGGTCTGCTCTGGAACTTCAAGGCATTTACGAAGTAACGATATATGGAACACATTGTGCACTGCTGACATTTCCTTTGGCAGTTCCAATTGATATGATACCTCTCCTCGACGATTCAAAATCTTGAAAGGTCTGATATATCTGGGGGCTAAGGTCTGATATATCTGGGGGCTAACTTTCCTTTCAGTTGGAAACGTTGCATTCCTTTTAACAGTGACACTTTAAGGTACACAAAACCTCTGATACTGAAAGCGAGGTCTCGACGTCTTTTGTTGGCATAACTCTTCTATCTTGACTGGGAGGTCTTGAGGTGCTCACTAATCTTGTGAACTTTCTCTTCTGCTTCTCGTAGGATGTCGGGTCCGAAAATCTGACTCTCTCCTACTTCCGACCAATTCAAAGGGGTGCGGCACTTCCTTCCATACATGAATTCAAATGGGTCCATTTGCAGACTAGCTTGATAACAGTTATTGTATGAAAATTCTGCGGAAGGCAGACAATATTCCCATTTAGATCCATACTCTAGCACACATGCTCTCAACATATCTTCGAGTATTTGATTTACTCGCTCCGTTTGTCCATCGGTCTGAGGGTGATACGCGGTGGTGAAATCCAGTCGGGTTCCTAAACCTTCTTGGACTTTCTTCCAGAATCTCGAGGTAAACTGGGTTCCTCGATCCGATACAATGTTCTTGGGGACTCCGTGCAAACTGACTATTCTAGCGATGTATAACTCCGCTAGCTTAGAACTCTGGTATGTGGTCTTGACTGGTAAGAAATGGGCAACTTTGGAAAATCTGTCAACTATGACCCAGATAGAGTCATTTCCCCTACTAGAAGTAGGCAATCCGGTGATAAAGTCCATTCCAACTGAATCCCATTTACATTCCGGAATCTGTAGCGGTTGTAACAGTCCTGCGGGTCTTTGATGTACTGCCTTGACTCTCTGACATATATCACACTTGGCGATATAGCTTCCGATTTCTCTCTTCATCTTATGCGACCAAAATTGTTCCTTCAAATCCTGATACATCTTCGTTCCTCCGGGGTGGATAGAATAAAGAGTATCATGGTCCTCTTTCAAAATCACTTCTTTCAATTCAGAATTTGCTGGTACACAAAGGCGTCCTTTGTACCACAGAACTCCTTCTTCATCCTCGGTGAATCCGGGTACTTTGCCTGTACCGATACGACGTTTGATTCCATCGATACTAGCATTTCCTTATCTTTGTGCAAACTTGGTTGCTCCTTCAAAATCATGGAGTTCAAGCGGCACGGCAATCTACTAAGGGCATCTGCTACCACATTGGCTTTACCGGGGTGATAGTGAATGTCCAGATCATAATCCTTGATTAGCTCAATCCATATTCTCTGCCTCATATTCAGCTCCTTTTGAGTGAATATATATTTCAGGCTCTTGTGATCCAAATAAATCTCACAACGGTTTCCCATCAGGTAATGCCTCCATGTCTTCAGGACTAGAACTACGTCTGCGAGTTCGTGGTCATGGGTTGGATAATTCTGTTCATGCAGCTTCAGTTGTCGGGGTAGATAAGATATAACTTTTCCTTCTTGCATTAGCACACATCCGAGACCGATCTTGGATGCGTCACAATACACTTCAAAGGGCTTCGAGATATCCGGCATGATCAAGATTGGGGCTGAAATCAATCTCCTCTTGAGTTCTTGAAAACTCGCTTCACATATGTTCATCCATTCAAACTTCTTGTCCTTCTTCAGCAATTGGGTCATGGGTCTGGCAATACTCTAGATTCCTTCTACGAACTTGCGATAGTATCCCGCTAATCCGAGAAATGCACGAACTTGGGTTTGAGTGGTTGGGGCTTGCCAATCTTCGACATCCTTCACCGTCGAAGGGTCAACGGCAATTCCTCCGGCTGATACGATGTGTCCGAGGAGTCCTACCTCCTGTAACCAGAATTCACATTTGCTAAACTTGGCATATAGTTGATGCTCTCTAAGGGTTCCAAGAATGGTCCTTAGGTGTAGCTCATGTTCTTCTTCTGATTTGGAATAAATCAGAATGTCATCAATGAAAACAACAACAAACTTATCCGGGAAGTCCATAAAAATCTTATTTATGAGGTTCATGAAATAAGCGGGGGCATTGGTTAATCCAAAAGACATGACAATATACTCGTATAATCCATATCGGGTGGTAAAGGCAGTCTTTGGAATATCCTCTACGCGAATCTTGAGTTGATGATAGTCAGTTCTAAGATCAATCTTAGAAAACACTTTGGCACCAGTCAACTGGTCGAACAAGTCTTCTATCTTTGGCAACGGGTACTTGTTTTTGATAGTGACATCATTCAACTTCCGATAATCTGTACACAAATGGTTACCTCCATATTTCATGTCCACGAACAAAACAGGAGATCTCCAAGGTGACGCACTTGGTTGAATCAGTCCAATTTCCAGCATGGCATCTAGTTGCTTCTTCAGTTCCGCGAGCTCTGACATGTTCATACTATATGGTCTCTGGGCTATGGGTATGGTTCCAGGGATTAGTTCAATGATAAACTCGATATCCCAATCTAGGGGCATACCGGGAAAAACATCTGGAAATACATCAGGGTATTCACAGACTATCCGAACTTGGTCAATGGTAGGCTGGTCTATACTCTTGTTGCACTTGAATTGACGGGGCAAGGTTTCAGATACATGCTCGACATAACATGCTTCAATTTGGTTTGTTGAATCTTACTAGTGCATGCAAATTCTTCAGTAACAAATGAGTGTGATGCTCCAGAATCAAACAACACTCTTGCAAGTACTGAGTTAACAGAAAACATACCTAGCACGACATCTAGCGCTTCCTGGGCTTCTCAGCATGCATGAGAAAGATACGGCCGTTGCGGTTGAGCGAATTCCCTGGGGCAAACCTTCTTCCGGGTTGAACACAACGCTGCTGCTGGGCTGGGGCATTTGCATTTGGGGCTGCGGCAATCTTCTTGGGGCACTCATTGGAATAGTGACCCTTGGTTCCACATTCATAACAAGTCACTTGCGACTTCTCCTTCGCTGCAATAGGCACAACATTGCTTCCATTCCTTGGGGCAGTGTTGGAGTTGGTGGCGGCATTGCTGTTGTTGAACTTGGGTGGTGCACGATTGATATTGCTGGTGTTGTCGGGGTTGTTGTGGTTTCCTCCGGTCCTTGGCTTTCCACGGTTTGGATAAATCGGACGGTTCATCGGAGGTCTGTTGGTTCTCGGGGCAAATCCTGGAGATAGGTTGGGGTGATACTTTGGTGTATGGTGGGTTCCTGGTTGATGCATCATGCGGCGCTTGCGGTTCTCATTGGCTTGGCTAATCTTTCCTTCCATCTGAATGGCAGAGTCAACTAGGGCTTCAATATCAGCAAAGGGGATATTGACTAACACCGTCTGCATCTCATCATGCAGACCATTCAAGAATCTCTCTTTCTTCTTGGCTTCAGTGTCGATCTCATCCGGGGCATACCTATCTAATGACAAGAATTTGTCACGGTATTCCACCACTGTCATCCTTCATTGCTTCAGTTCTCTGAATTCATCTCTCATCCTCTTGATCAAACCCGGTGGCACATGGGTTCTGCTGAACTTGACCTTGAATTCCTCCCAATTCATCATCTAACCTCCGGTCATTGCACGAACGTTGTTCCACCATGCTCTTGCATCTCCGGCCAGATAGTGGGTGGCGAACAGAACTTTCTCGTTAGCTTCCACTCCTGCGACTTCCAGATTGTTCTCCATGGTTTTGACCAATCGTAATGCGCATCTAGGGGCTCTTCTGACTTAGTGAAAACAGGTGGATTGGTGTTCTAGAAATTCTTGAGCTTAGAGCCATGGTTGTCCTGATTTCCATGGCCTTGATTGTTGTTGGCCATATGAGCTATCAGTTTAAGGGTGGCTAGGTTGGCTTGACATTCGACTCTTTCGGCTTCGCGGTCCGAAACCAACATTTGCAAGAGTTGCAACATCGGGTCCAGGGCTGAGTTGCTTCCTCCGCGAGGCATCTGAAGATTGAGATAGATCATGAGAAAAGAGGGAAATTTCTAAGGTTTAGGGGTTGTTGAAGTTTGACTCAGATTTTTCTAGCAACTTGCTTTTCATTCATTCATAGCACACGATACGAACACACACCACAAAAAATAAAAACAAATGGTTTTAGGAACCATTCTGGGAAACTACGATACAATGGGATCGAATACAACTCACTAACGCTAGTGCTCAAGTGCTACTACTCCTCAGAGTCAGTGTACTCATCATCCTCATTGTAGTGACCTCGGATCAAGTAAGATCCTAAGTCCCTGTGAATAACATGCTAGTCCCTGGATCAATAGCTAGCACTCACAGTCGATGAAATATCATGTAAAACACAAGTCTTTATTACATGAATCGAGTAATCCAGAGTTTACATTACTACAACAGAAGCGATATAAATACAACTTGGAGTCCCATCAATGCCATAGGCAGGTTGAGTGAAGACCCGCGATCCTAGCGCACCTTTCAACGATCTCCGAAATTCTGCACATGAAACGTGCAGCCAACAAGTTGGGTCAATACTTTGAATGTATTGGCAAATTACACCAAGGAAGGAAAGACTAACTCTACATGCAAGGCTAGTTTAGGCTTTGGAGTTCATTTGCATAAAGCTAGTTTTCTTAAGTAGAGAGAAGAGAAGATTGTCCTACTTTGTAAACATTTGCTTAGATAAAATAAGGTCGAGTGGAACACGAGGATATTACGCACCAAGTGTCCAAACAACCAAACACTTGGATATTACGCACCAAGCGTCACTTGGATATTACACACCAAGTTCCCAAATTCCCACCCATTAGCGATATTACGCACGCCATGGGGTTTCAAAACTTTGTTTTAGAAAGAGAGGAAGATCCTTCAGAGGCTCCATCCTTGACGCTCATTGTTGTTCTTCTAGTGAACACGGTGATCGATCAGTTGCAATACTCTCGAGAGTTTGTGCACTTTACCCACAATCCACGATCAAGTCCTTTTACAAACAAGACCATGGCGAGGCTTTCCTTAGTAGCCCTCTACCTTCCGGATCCAACCGTGCCAAGAACCTCCAAATGTTGGTACCAGTGAGGTTTCCACTAAGTACTAGGCCAAGATAGAGCCCATAATGTATTGTGGTTGCCTGGAAGCTTCAATTACAAACATGGCAGACTTCTTTGATTCCTGGGCGGCCGTCCTCCACCAAAATCTCACTCGTTGACCCGACAACCATTCCGCCTAGAAGAAAACTTAGTTTTATTTTGAAGTGGATTTGAGAAGAAAAGTTTGCTCTAGAGAGCCTTTATACTTAGAAAAATTCTTTGTCTTTCGAACCCCCCAACGGTACTTTGTATATATAGCATAGCAAGCAATACTTAGCAAAAACAGGGGTAACCTATTAGGATGGGAAATGCTAAGTATAGAGCTACTCATGGCATACTACAAAATTATCGCACTTGCAAAATAATACTAAGGAAAAATTCTACTAGAACATCCTACACATGCATACTACAGAATTTTGAAGATCACATGCATAGAATCAAAACTGGGACAAAATTATGAACAAGTGGTGTAACTTGCCTTATGTTGATAATATGGGTGTTGATTGTATTTCTCATGACAATCGCACTCTCCGAACAATCTAATACGAGGACAAGGTAGTTCCAATCAAAACAATTGCAAACATAGCAAACACAACAAGGATGATCAAAAACATGCATGATGATTTAACATGACACAATGGTTATAATTAGTTTTATGAATATTAATATATCATGTGATGCATGTATGAGTTCATTTAATGCAATAGGGTACTTGTTATTAATAATTACTTGCCAATATAAGGGTTTTGATAGTTCTATTGTAACGCCTGTTCTAACTGTAGAATTAAATTTGTTTCTTGGGTTTACTGGATAGAGGACGTTAATACGAACCACTAGGCGTTGGATTCACCCTAATCGGAGTTATAGATCTTTTATATGATTTAAATAGTGTTTAATGAGTTTTAAATGATTCATATAGTTTCTGTTGCCTAAAAATCAAACAAAAATTATATCTGTAATCTCCACGGAATTGTGATTTCAGGAACATATTATTTGTAATTTTCTGAATAGTATTTATTTTCTTATGAATTTATTACTCTAAATAGGCTATTAAACCATTTAAACCTTCACGGCAAATCCTTACAGTAAAATGCTGAACTAATTTCATATTGATGATCTACATGGAACCAGCTTTCCATCGGTATATCATTTGTATTTTTGTGACAAGCAAATAATTTACTATAAATTTAATGATTTAAAAAGCCATTAAAACTAATTAAATTGCTACGGGTTAAATAATCTGCAAAGGATAGATCCAACCAGATATTATTAAAGTACATTACAGTAGCTTCAATTTGATATATTATTCATATTTTTCGGAGTTACAGATAATATCCTATGAATTTATTAACCTAAAAGACCATTAAAACTAATTAAATTACTGCAGTAACCACGTACAGTAAAAGTTGGATCTATTCTGATAAGATGATTCTACGTGAAATTATCTTCAATTTGGTATATTATACGCAATTTTTGGACATGGTATGAATTTCTAATGAATTTTACAAGTTAGATCTATAATATGCAAATTTAAATTGAACGGAATATTCCGGGAATATTCCATTCTGAACAGTTGACTTTGCATCTTGGTGGGACTAGATGTTGACCTTACATTGACGTGGCATTGATGAGGAAGATGACCGGGATGACGACATGGCACTTACGGTTTGATTGGATCTCGAATGCGGATAGGATCCGGTGGCTAGAAGAAGAGATTGACCCGATTTTGGCTCAGAATAGACAAGAAATAGATCTGTGTTAGAGAGACAAATCCGTAGGTCAAATCGAAAAACTCAGAACATGAAAGTTGTGGGGAATCATTATTCCTACCTTCTCACGAAAGGAATTTGGATTTGAAGAAACGAGCGCGAGTACATCTTGGATTTACACCGTAAGATCTGAAATATTGCGATACGAAATTCTCCGGCTGCGGTGGATGAAAAGAGGTGAGGTTTGTCGGGATTGGAAGATTTCGACGCGATCTTCAACTTTTGTTTTTTGACCGAAAGCAAACGACGAAGTCTAGATGGGTTAAAAAGCGAAACAAGATTCGGGAATATGTAGATTCGGGATTTTGAGAATAGAAACTCGTACAGCCGTGGCTCCACGAGTTTATATGGAGATTTAGGATGGTGTAGAGATATGCCTTGGAGTAGAGAACAAGTAAAAACAAACGGAAGTCGATTCGGAGTTGTAGATAAAAAGTTATAAGAGTTTGAGTAGAGATAGGTCTAGAAAACAGATTTTTGCACGGAAATTAAAGCACCAGATCGATCGTTCTCTGTACGCGGTCGTGGCTGGTTCGGTCGGTCCTTGCTGGGCCGGCCCGTTAGATTTTTTTTCTTCTTTTTTTTCTTTTTCTTTTTTGTATTTACTTGTTTCCCTCATATCTTTTGCATACGAACTCCAAATGATATGATTCTTGTTCCTAAATTTTTCTAAAATCGAATAGGTCATTATAGAATCAAATTTGTAATCTTTTTACTAGTTTGGAAGTAGTGGGTTTATAAATCCTTCTATATCTCATTTTATTTATATATTTATGTGTTTGTATTTATTGCATAACTTTTTCATACTAGCTCCAAATGAGCTCAATTTTGTTTCTAAAATTTTGTAGTATTAATTGGATCTCTTTACGCTATGATTTAGCAATAATTTATGCCTTAGCAATAGTGGGTTTTAATAAGTCAATTTTAATTACCCTTAGGAACATTTGGGTGAATCAACTATAGGATTGAGATACCAGGATTTGGATTTAGTTTGTGAGAACTTTGCATGGATGAAATGCACATGAATGCTTCATGATTTTCATTTTGAAATCTTGCACACCAATTCTACAATCCATAATCAATCCATGCCCTTTTGCCTATATGGCTACTTAGGTCTTAACAAAAGAATATAAGATTTTGAATTCAAGGTTGAGAGGATTTTCTATTCAAAAAGTTTCTTCTCTTTGAGAATTTTCAACAAAGTCAAACAATCAATCAATCTTATTTATGTGTTTCACATTCCAAAATTAGGAGAATTTTGGGATGTGACAGACTACCACCCTTAAAAGAAATCTCGTCCCGAGATTTGGGAAGGCTAGAAAGAAAGAAAGGTTCGGGATCCATTAGGATGCTACCACCCTTAAAAGAAAATTGACTAGGTCACTTTTCGAGGATTCACTTAGCTCAGATTGGTTCTCCTTTAGACTTTTATTGGCACAATGTCTCTAGCACATTCTAAACATCATGATTGATAGTTTCCGAGAAAGCACTTCTTAAACTAGCAAAACTCTCATGGTGGGCAAATAGGGAGCGTTTACTTCACGGTGCCCATAATTCACGGTTGGGATTCATCCTTACCGTACATCCTATGCTTATCAATGGATGCTTTTAGAAGGGTGTAACAATATACCATTCTAGGGTTTATGCTCAACATCGACTCTCTGCTAAGGTTGAAAAGGGCACTCAAGATTCGCAAAGCCAACAGTACAAGAGCGAATAATAAGAGTATTAGGAATGGTGATCAATCCATCGCGCACCCAAATAATTACCATGTATGAGGATAGGTGAATCACGTTTTTCTATCACTCGGGCATTCTTACTTGCCTTGAAGAATGTTTCCATGGGCACGAACTAATGCTCTATGTATACTCCCATGTATTCAATCAACAAATCTACTACTAAAACTAAGCTATCGATACTTTAACTTTCAGGTTGGATAATCTACTACATAACATCATGTGTAACACTTCATACTTCCACATCCTTTTTCCATTAGGTGAAGCATTTTCTTTCCTAAATGCATTATGTTGTTAAACCTTCCACTTAACACATCATTATATCTCCAAGGGTTCAAGATAGGAAAGAATAGATTCTATAGGAGAGAAACGACTAAGAAAATAATCCTACCCATAACTATATGAAGAAATCAATGTTACAAACAAGGAAGCAATCATAGGCGATCAACACTCAGTCAAACACTTGTATAATAACATTACAGGTGTATAAACTTAGTAGTATATAACCACAAAATAGTTTGAAAGCATTGGGAACAATACTAGAGTAAAATAGAGCAACATATAAGCGATAAACAAAATCTGTCAAAACGGTACAACAGACTTCACAAATTTTTCTAACCGACCTAAACTCGTCAGGAATTTTAGCCAATTTTTGTGCATGTACTACAGGTAATTATACTCCAGATCCTATTGTTTTTAGATTTTTCTGAGTTACCAATAAAAATATGAAAAATCGCGTGGTACAACAGGTCAGGCAGAAAACTGCAGCAGTAAAATCACGAATTTCAATCAATTCACACCATTAAACTAATTTAAAAACCTCATGAAAGTTCCAGCAACTTTAGTGTTTCAAAACAACAGATCCTAAACAAGGCATCACACGATATGATTCAGTACAAACCAGCAAGCAACCTATATTGTCATACCACATAAGTTGGTAAAAACAATATGCTAACACGATAGCGATGATCTCCTAAAGAGATAAAATATGGTGGTCCAGACCTAACCAAACTTGATGAGATTTTTATTTATGTCATACTATTTGTTCTTTTACTTAGCTAACTCTCATATAGGTATCATAAGAATGGACAACTACAAATTTGAACAAGAAGAGGTTATAGAAAAGATAGACAAGAAATATAAGAACATCTAATAAGTATAAAATATGATAATTCTCCTAATAGAGGTCTTCTATTGCTATTACCATCGTCGTTTTTATCCTTTCCAGCTACATTCACATGTTTTGGACAATTATCAGCATAATGCCCAGGATTGTGACACTGGAAGCATAGGACTTTTGCTTAGATCCTTCCTCCTTTTTGGCAAGGACATCTCGCCTTGTGGTTCTTCATGCTCTACCCCAACATTTGGAAGCCTTGATCGTTTCCTTGAGTCAGTTTGGGGAAAATGGGCATTCCTTTCATATGTCGAGTATTGCGAAGTGATGAATTTGGGTGCGGTGTCTAGAGTCTTGAATCCATCCCTTGTATTTGTCGTGTCCTCGCGGAGCTTCATGAGGTCTTGGCGCATTCTGTCTCTGACTTGTTGATTCAGTTGATGTACCACCGGGTAGAGGTGCATTGAGCGGGGTTGTGATTGGTCCCTTCGCACAGGAAGAATGTAACTTGAGAGGTGGGACATTCTTCTGATGGGTGCCTTCCTTCACAGTAGGGGCGCTGATCATGATGCTCCTTGGTGATATGCCCTATTTCTCCATAGATCGTGCAAGCTAAATGTTTCGGGACTTCAACTTCTTGGATTTTTGGTATACGAGACGAGATTGAAGTAGAACCACTTTAAATTCTTCCTAAGATATCACCCCTTGATGATCATCAATGGTGTGTTGCATCTCCCACCAAGTTGGAGCGTCGTCCTTTAGGAATTGGGTGGCATAATGAAGCCATTCTGTTGACTTCCATGTTGGCATCCTTCATTCTTTCTTCAACCTGGAGCATCCACTTCTTTGCATCGGCGTGGCTCTTACGCTTGGTGGAGTTGAGTTCCTTGTCCTCCTTATTGATATGGTCCATCCGTCGAGTTGACCAAGGTTTAGAGTAGGAACAAATGGAGTATGGAAGAAGAAGAATAACCCATACAAGAAATTTTATTTAGAAAACAGGTTTTCATTAGCTAAGGTAATAAACCATACAAGATAGCAAACAATTTGTCGCATCTATATTTAGCGAAATCGTATTCGGATTTGGTTCCTAATAGGTCACTTGGAATCTTCGAGGCTTCGAGTCTCCAAAAGTCTTCGTGCTCTTGATAGTCTTCATGTTCTTCATAATCTTCAATCTTTCGAGTTCCTTAGTTAATAACATTAACTTAAGGCCTTTGAAGTCTTTCATCTTGTATCATCAGTCTTGGAACATCTTTCATGGAGGTCTTCAAGTACCAACTTAATCGAAACATGAGATGATCTTCTTTGAAAAGGTAATCTTGAGAAATGTTTCTTCCTTAAGTGTGTAGTGGTCATTTTCTAATGTTGAAAAGAAGAGACTTAAATTTTAAAAACCCAAAGGTATATGATGAGAAGTATGAGAGTTTTCTGAAATAACTTAGAAAATATTTGTCCTAAGGTTTTTCCATGTCTAGGGTCACGATCTACAGTCAACTTATGCTCTGATACCATTTGTAGTGACCTCGGATCAAGTAAGATCCTAAGTCCTTGTGAATAACATGCTAGTCCCTGGATCAATAGCTAGCACTCACAGTCGATGAAATATCATGTAAAACACAAGTCTTTATTACATGAATCGAGTAATCCAGAGTTTACATTACTACAACAGAAGCGATATAAATACAACTTGGAGTCCCATCAATGCCACAGGCAGGTTGAGTGAAGACCCGCGATCCTAGCGCACCTTTCAACGATCTCCGAAATTCTGCACATGAGACGTGCATCCAACAAGTTGGGTCAATACTTTGAATGTATTGGCAAATTACACCAAGGAAGGAAAGACTAACTCTACATGCAAGGCTAGTTTAGGCTTTGGAGTTCATTTGCATAAAGCTAGTTTTCTTAAGTAGAGAGAAGAGAAGATTGTCCTACTTTGTAAATATTTGCTTAGATAAAATAAGGTCGAGTGGCACACGAGGATATTACGCACCAAGTGTCCAAACAACCAAACACTTGGATATTACGCACCAAGCGTCACTTGGATATTACACACCAAGTTCCCAAATTCCCACCCATTAGCGATATTACGCACGCCATGGGGTTTCAAAACTTTGTTTTAGAAAAGAGAGAGGAAGATCCTTCAGAGGCTCCATCCTTCAGATGCTCATTGTTGTTCTGTTACCGTGAACACGGCTGATCGATCAGATTGCAATACTCTCGAGAGTTTGTGCACTTTACCCACAATCCACGATCAAGTTCTTTTACAAACAAGACCATGGCGAGGCTTTCCCTTAGTAGCCCCTCTACCTTCCGGATCCAACCGTGCCAAGAACCTCCAAATGTTGGTACCCAGGTGAGGTTTCCCACTAAGTACTAGGCCAAGACAGAGCCCATAATGTATTGTGGTTGCCTTTGGAAGCTTCAATTGAAACATGGCGGACTTCTTTGATTCTGGCGCGTCCACCAAAATCTCACTCGTTGACCCGACAACCATTCCGCCCAGAAGAAAACTTAGTTTTATTTTGAAGTGGATTTGAGAAGAAAAGTTTGCTCTAGAGAGCCTTTATACTTAGAAAAATTCTTTGTCTTTCGAAGCCCCCAATGGTACTTTGTATATATAGCATAGCAAGCAATACTTAGCAAAAACAGGGGTAACCTATTAGGATGGGAAATCCTAAGTATAGAGCTACTCATGGCATACTACAAAATTATCGCACTTGCAAAATAATACTAAGGAAAAATTCTACTAGAACATCCTACACATGCATACTACAGAATTTTGAAGATCACATGCATAGAATCAAAACTGGGACAAAATTATGAACAAGTGGTGTAACTTGCCTTATGTTGATTGTATTTCTCCGCAGCAATCGCACTCTCCGAACAATCTAATACGAGGACAAGGTAGTTCCAATCAAAACAATTGGAAACATAGCAAACACAACAAGGATGATCAAAAACATGCATGATGATTTAACATGACACAATGGTTATAATTAGTTTTATGAATATTAATATATCATGTGATGCATGTATGAGTTCATTTAATGCAATAGGGTACTTGTTATTAATAATTACTTGCCAATATAAGGGTTTTGATAGTTCTTTTGTAACGCCTGTTCTAACTGTAGAATTAAATTTGTTTCTTGGGTTTACTGGATAGAGGACGTTAATACGAACCACTAGGCGTTGGATTCACCCTAATCGGATTTATAGATCTTTTATATGATTTAAATAGTGTTTAATGAGTTTTAAATGATTCATACAGTTTCTGTTGCCTAAAAATCAAACAAAAATTATATCTGTAATCTCCACGGAATTGTAATTTCAGGGACATATTATTTGTAATTTTATGAATAGTATTTATTTTCATATGAATTTATTACTCTAAATAGGCTATTAAACCATTTAAACCTTCACGGCAAATCCTTACAGTAAAATTCTGAACTAATTGCATATTGATGATCTACATGGAACCAGCTTTCCATCGGTATATCATTTGTATTTTTGTGACAAGCAATTAATTTACTATAAATTTAATGATTTAAAAAGCCATTAAAACTAATTAAATTGCTACGGGTTAAATAAGCTGCCAAGGATAGATCCAACCAGATATTATTAAAGTACATTACAGTAGCTTCAATTTGATATATTATTCATATTTTTCGGAGTTACAGATAATATCCTATGAATTTATTAACCTAAAAGACCATTAAAACTAATTAAATTACTGCAGTAACCACGTACAGTAAAAGTTGGATCTATTCTGATAAGATGATTCTACGTGAAATTATCTTCAATTTGGTATATTATACGCAATTTTTGGACATGGTATGAATTTCTAATGAATTTTACAAGTTAGATCTATAATATGCAAATTTAAATTCGAACGGAATATTCCAGGGAATATTCATTGCTGACAGGTTGACTTTGCATGCTGTTGGGACTAGATGTTGACCTTACGTTGACGTGGCATTGATGAGGAAGATGACCGGGATGACGACATGGCACGCACGGTTTGATTGGATCTCGGCCAAATGCGGATAGGATCCGGTGGCTAGAAGAAGAGATTGACCCGATTTTGGCTCAGAATAGACAAGAAATAGATCTGTCTTAGAGAGATAAATCCATAGGTCAAATCGAAAAACTCAGAACATGAAAGTTGTGGGGAATCATTATTCCTACCTTCTCACGAAAGGAATTTGGATTTGAAGAAACGAGCGCGAGTACATCTTGGATTTACACCGTAAGATCTGAAATATTGTGATACGAAATTCTCCGGCTGCGGTGGATGAAAAGAGGTGAGGTTTGTCGGGATTCAATTATTTCGACGCGATCTTCAACTTTCGTTTTTTGACCGAAAGCAAACGACGAAGTCTAGATGGGTTAAAAAGCGAAACAAGATTCGGGAATATGTAGATTCGGGATTTCGAGAATAGAAACTCGTACAGCCGTGGCTCCACGAGTTTATATGGAGATTTAGGATTGTGTAGAGATAGGCCTTGGAGTAGAGAACAATTAAAAACAAACGGAAGTCGATTCGGAGTTGTAGATAAAAAGTTATAAGAGTTTGAGTAGAGATAGGTCTAGAAAACAGATTTTTGCACGGAAATTAAAGCACCAGATCGATCGTTCTCTGTACGCGGTCGTGGCTGGTTCTGTCGGTCCTTGCTAGGCTGGCCCGTTAGATTTTTTTTCTTCTTTTTTTCTTTTTATTTTTTGTATTTACTTGTTTCCCTCATATCTTTTGCATACGAACTCCAAATGATATGATTCTTGTTCCTAAATTTTTCTAAAGTCGAATAGGTCATTATAGAATCAAATTTTTAATCTTTTTACTAGTTTGGAAGTAGTGGGTTTATAAATCCTTGTATATCTCATTTTATTTATATCTTTATGTGTTTGTATTTATTCCATAACTTTTTCATACTAGCTCCAAATGAGCTCAATTTTATTTCTAAAATTTTGTAGTATTAATTGGATCTCTTTACGCTATGATTTAGCAATAATTTATGCCTTAGCAATAGTGGGTTTTAATAAGTCAATTTTAATTACCCTTAGGAACATTCGGGCGAATCAACTATAGGATTTAGATACCAGGATTTGGATTTAGTTTGTGAGAACTTTGCATGGATGAAATGCACATGAATGCTTCATGATTTTCATTTTGAAATCTTGCACACCAATTATACAATCCATAATCAATCCATGCCCTTTTGCCTATATGGCTACTTAGGTCTTAACAAAAGAATATAAGATTTTGAATTCAAGGTTGAGAGGATTTTCTATTCAAAAAGTTTCTTCTCTTTGAGAATTTTCAACAAAGTCAAACAATCAATCAATCTTATTTATTTGTTTCACATTCCAAAATTAGAAGAATTTTGGATGTGACACTCATCATCATCATCATCGATGAATGTGAAGTCATCCTCATCGGTGAAGAAGTCCATGGCCAGATCCTCCAGAAAGTCATCATCCTCACCGAGATAGGAGTATGGGTCTCCATGAAGGTCTTCCCCTACATTCTCCCTCTCCTCCAACTGCATGTATCTCTCATGGATGGTCTCCTCCAAATCCGTGATATGGTGGTGAAGACGGCAATGATGCGCTCCTTCTTGTCGAGTTGACGGCGACGAGAATTGCAATCCTTCACTAACATGGCGAGGGTCTGATCCTTCTTCTTGGCAATGGCGTACTTGTGGTTGGTGTAGGAACGGGCATTGTCCAACTCCTTCTAACGGTCGTACATCATGAAGCTGAGGTGGCCCAACTGAGTCTTCAACTCGGGGTGGTATGAGGCCTCCAGTGGTTGTCCCATAACATCATGCCTTGGGTAGAACTCAAAACGGGTACCCTTGATCTGATTGATACTCCGCCCACACAGACGGGCAAGAGCTCCTGCATTGCCATGGCCAGTCCATCGAGCCAGTTGTTTTCTCTTAAGGTGAACTGGATTCCCTTTGCAGTGGGAGGTTCAATCTTTCCTCGGAGACTTGCAACAACTAGCAACTGCAGATCTTCTCCTTCCTGATCATTGAGCTGGGCTCCGAAGAACCCGGGGTGCAGACGCTCCAGAAGTTCCGAAAGCTGGTCCAAGTCACGCTCAAAGATGAGGTCTCCTCCATTCCCTAACTGATAAAACTTTTTGTACTTCACGTCCATCAATAAGAATATAGGATGAGTAAGTTAGTAGTGTGATCAAGTGTGTCAAATTTTATGTACTTTGCCAGAATTTTTGAGGACATGAATTTTTCATGAAAGAATCCAAGTGATAAGAATGAGAACAAGTTTTTGTAAATACTCACTTCCTTTGGTTTGAAACTAAGTTTTTGATTCAAACTTCCATTCTAACTAGGGTCTCTTATGGTCAGGATGGCTCTGATTTACCAACTTGTCAACACCCGTATTTTTAATCCCAGATGCATGTTATGACATACATCACAATCCCAGGATTACCATTTTTGCGAGACATAACAGATTTGGATATCACAGTATATCATCCATTACAAACCATACATAAGGTCTTACACAAATAAGGATCTCATGATCCAGTTCTTAATACAACTCAAGCAGCGGAATGACGTAAAGATAACGATAGCGTAGGCGAAGCTCCATCTTCGGGGTCACAGGCAATGCTGATGATGGGAGATGATCCTAGTTGTCGTAACATTCATGCGGTCCATCATCCTGGTAGTCCTCTTCATAGTCTGGCCACGGGAATATCCAGGGACAAAGCCATGAGTACTCTTTAAGTACTCGCAAACTAATACTAACAAGTTAAGGGGGGTTTTTGTAGTAGGATACTAAGCTCTAGGGTTGTTTTGCAAAAGGCCAGATTTACCTCTACTAAGTTCAGAAGCAAAGAAAACTAGTTGAAAGTTTTATAACACCTAAGTGGGAATTTGAATTTCATATCACAACTCTATTGTGGTCAAGTCAAAGTCATAAATTATTTCATAAGTCATTTTGAAAACATCTGACGGGGGAAAAGTATGTCCACTCCAACTGTCCATAACCGCGGACGCGGCTATTCGAATAGTTTCACACTCTGCAGAGATTGTACACTTTCACCACAACATTCGATACATCTGTTAGGAACAAATCCTGAATTCACCATACTCAGTATGCGAATAATCAATCCTAACCTTTCAATTACACACCCTAGTATAGGCACCTTTACTGTGAGTTTGGCCTCCCAACCATGACCAACTGTTATCTTGGGTACTGCACAGGTGGACAATCTTCACAAGATAGCCTCAGCTCAGACCTTGGCCGCAAGGGAACCCATACTAAAGTATATAAATTTCCAGTCAAGCCCTACCCAATTTTCGGGTATTGTGGTTGTACGGTAAAATTGGAATGGTATCGCATCCAGACAACCATCAGTTTTATAAAGGGCTAAGGCTCATGCCTCAACATTTTCATCATCAAAATCATCTGGTGTTCGGAAACACATGTCAAAACATTTCAGTAGAATGACTCATCATTCTAAGGTTTTCATAACCATTTTCACCAAGTGTTCCCATCTAGAGTTGATCAAGTTTTATGCTTAGCACTAGCATCTACAAGTGGGGATAAATACTAATGAGGGGTGGTAAAAAAGTGGAGATTAGTGAATTTAAATCTCATGCCTTAGGATGACATCAAGATTATCTAACTTAGGCCAAATTTTATGCTCCTTATGCTATCTTCAATTATCTTTCTATAATCTATAATTCACTATGTAAACTCTAAGAGAAAGCTTTGATAAAGAGAATAAAGTATAAACCTTGCAAGTAAAACTAGGATGGGGTATCATTAATTGTATCTAACCAAGCATGCTTAATGCAATGCATAGGTTATCTAACTTTCACAGTTGCAAGTGTTAGCTTGCAAGGTTTCAAGTATTGTCTTGCTAGGAAATTAGTATAAGCTTACCTTGTGTAGAGGAGTGGTTGAAGTTCTCCTCGGCTTCTTCCTCGTAGTATCCTCCTTCCTCCTTGTATCCTTGGTCGGTACTAGCGTCTATAAATAAATACGAGGTACACAATCACCAAACAATACTTAACTATTTCTAAACATCACACAAAGGTTCATACTAGGTGATCTATCATCATCACTAGCATTACAACATTAAAGCACTTGTCTTATTTATTTTATTTTTAGAAAAGTTATTTCTACTCATTGAAAATTACTTAAGATTTAATATTCTCCAACTCAAACATGGGATCATGTTGACACATGTCATCACCACATATTTCATTACATGGGAATGTGATTTAAAGTGGTGTCACAATTTAATAAGGTTTAACCTTTTTATTTTAATTAAATAAATGGACTAGAAATGCCTATGTGGCATTCTTTTATTACTTGAACATTATTTCTGCAAGTAAACCTATATGTTTTTATATATTCTGAAAGGTATGATCAAATGTGATTTTTGAGAGTTGGAATCAACTCAAAAGCTCTTATGGTTGAATTTTGAAAAATGTTTGAATGTAGAAAATCTTCTGCCTTGTTATTTTTACCATGGTTGATCTACCAATCCAAATGGTTTGAATCAACGGGATTGGATTAATATTTTCAGTACCTTTCTAACAAAATTAGTTTCATGAATTTTGGTTTAGTGAATCGAGCTGTCTTTATTTTTGAATCTAGGTACAGGACTATGTTTGAAATTAAATGAATAATACTAAATTTGAATTGTTGGGTCACGCAGGATGTTTTACTGGGCTGGCCCACTACACACAGCGCGTTCGCGGGCTGGTTAAGTGGTTGTCCCCACGCATCAGTGAGACGGGAAGGGGAGAAGCGATACGGGACAACGTGGACCATGGGATCTGGTTCTAATCTAACGGCTCTTGTTCATCGTCCACGTCGGGCAGCGCCGGCGAGATAGAAGCCTAGCGCGGCAGGTGGGGGTCGTGGGAGGCTCACCGGGGCTCAGGCGAGGGTCGGCGACGTGGGCGAATGACGAAGTCTACGACGGCGGTTCTCCTAGTACCGGCAGCTTCTCCTGGGGCGGCTCCAATCGACGCCTCCCTTCTCCTCCAGCAGCGGCGGGCTCCGGCCAAATTCCGGCGATGCGCTTCTCTCCTTGCTCCGGGAGTGAGGTCGGGTGGTTCTGAGTGAGAGGGGAGTGAACTAGTGTGAAGAAAATGAGCGGTGGAGGCCTCTATTTATAGTGGCTGAAGGGGACCAATGGGCGCGGGCTGAGCTTGTCGTGGTCAACGACATAGAGGGCTACTGGCATGGGCGACGGTAGGGGGCGGTGTTGTGCTCCCTAGCGAAGCTCAACGACATGGTGGCGAGGCATGGGGCGGTGCTGATCAGTCGTAACGCATCGATGCTCTAGGCGGGTCTGACGGGAATTTTAATGGCGCACGGGTGCTCCTGGTCGCGCGGCGGCGAACGGTCATGTCTGCGGGGTTGCTGGGACGGTGGTGATCATGCACGCACGTGGCGAGGGCGGCGCGCGGTCTGTGGATGCTGGTCGAGGGTGGCGCACTGGCGCGCTCTCGGCTCGCGCATAGAGAGGTTTGGCATGGTCGTGTCATGTGGTCCAGGGGCTGGCATTGCTCGGGGCTGGGACAGGGAGTGGCGATGGACGGTGGGGTGCCTGCTAGACATGCTTGCTAGGCTTAGTGTTGCTCCTATCTTGTTGTCTGTAATGGGGTGGAAAGGTGAGGCTCGTCCTGCTTGTCATTGATGGCATGGTTCGGTTTACAGTGAGCTAGAGGGATTAAACTAGTTAGATGATCTACTGAGGGTGTAGTGTGAGCTAGATAGGGAACAAGTTAGGCCAATTTTACTGTACACTATAGTGTTTAAGGTTTGTTTGATTTGTATCTGCAAGGTGTTTGATGAAATGGCCGCAAGAGCTTTAAATTTGAATTTTGGATCCAAACTTGGTGGGTTTGCTAGGCACATACGAGGGAGTGTCTAGTTAGTTGGATTAGTCAAGGGGCACTGGTTTGGTTGGGTTTTGGAAATGGGTGATCTTCACATATGATAAAGATTCAATTTTGAATTGTCATTTGAATGGGGTTGCCAAATGTTTCTGCAAGTTTGAAAGGTGGGATTTGATTCACTTTTACTTGTTCTAGCAAGGGGTGAAAAGAATAGGAAAAGTTTCTGTTTGAAATCTTGGACTAGAAACACTCAAAGTGACCTAGTGACCAAGATTGGCAAAAATGACCATTTTCTTTCTTTGATTTGTTTTTTATTTTCTGTTGTTTTGTTTCTGCATGGAAATGTTTTATATGATGTTATTTTCATCTTTAAACCATTTCTTGCTATTTAGATTAATCACACAAGTCCATTCATGCATTTTTCAAATCATTTCATTCACACATGCATTCATATGATTTTAATTAATCAAAGTTTTTGTTAACCCTAATTTTCATGATTAGAGTTTGATGATCCTTCTTTTATATTTTTGGGATGTTAAAGGTTTCATGAATCCTTATAGCGCAGCAAAATTATTGTAAGCATGGATGATTCAAAAGAGTAAACTCTATTCCATGTCATGTAATTAACTCATAAGCTTGCCTTTGAACAATAAAGTGTAATCATTTAGAATTAAGAGTGTGAGATTTTGTCATGAAAAGCATATACACTAGAGTATCTCAATTCTCCCACATTAATAAATTAAGAATTTTCAAGCACTACTTTTTTATTCATTGTCCTTCAAGAATTTTAGTTCTTAAGTAATTCAGAGCATGCCAAAAAAATCATTGGTTTATCAGGATGTGATGGACACTCGTGGCATCACTAAGGTTTTGTTCCTTTTACATAATGATTTCTCATATCAGCCAGCGAAGTGATTCCATCATGTTTACAGCTACCCGAGAGTGCTAATAATCTTACCCATTATAGCATTGCTGCTACATATGTTTAATCAACTCATAGCCGAAATCTAGGAGTTTCCTCCATGAAGATCGTTCGTAGGCCAGCAGAGTTGTCGGCATCCCATGAAGTTTGAAATGCATAAAACTATATCATTATTTTGATTCACAAGTCAAACTTTGGCATGCTCACAAAAACCGCTAAACATTAATTCAATTGAACAAATCTTTTCAAAGATAGCTATCAAGTCAATCATTATTTTCTGTGGTGTTGAGTGTCTTTAGGGATAAGCTTTCAAGACTAAACACTACAACACCCAAGTCTTCAATTTGCGAGACTTTTTCTTATTTCAATTGTTTAGCAAATTTTTAGGCAAGACTTTGGTTAACTAGAAGAGCTGGAACAAAATGTACCCAATTAAATACCCATGCAAACAAAATTTTACTACAATATAGAGACTCACTCCACCGATATAACATCTTAACATTACTATTAACTATCATGGGTTTATCAAACTTCAAAAGTGGGGAATCATAAGGCATACCTCTCATGTTTGGTTCCACTTCTCTCTTCCGTTTTTATTTGTTTCTTGGAAACTCAAAGTCAATCAATCTCCTGCAAATCAACGAGAACTTCAAGGAGAAAAGAAAAGGAGAGAGGAAAAATAAAGATAAACTTAGAATATTTTTGTGATTTTTGAGAAGGGGAATTTAAGAATAGAAAATTGGCGGCAAAGCTCGGCTTGAAAATCTCAAACAAAATAAAATAACCAAGATAAAGTGTTAGGGAAACCAACACGAGTGCTTATAAACTCAAATAAAAGCATAACCTCAAAAATAAAGCAAATTAAATCGAAATATAAATAGATTGAAAACCTACCCAAGCATAGGCTTTTGAAAGCCCTTCAAATCACTATGGTGGGGGAAATTTGTAACTCTACTGCGCAAATTGAGTTCAGAGGTTACTTGTTGTTTCTCGGAGGTTCAGGGCAAGATTATTCATTCCCTCCATAGTTCCTCCAAGTTCTTGGAAATCTTGATGTGTAGCGAACCGCTTGGTTGCTGCTGCTCCAGATGAGAGACTTCTTGGTCCTCATCCTCTTCCGGGATCTCCTCCTGGGGTTGGTGTTGCTCAACCTACAAGTCATAAAGCACACGTCCTTCCTCGATAGAGAAAAGACCATTATGCAAAGGAGTAGGGTAGAGACGCCCTGCTCCAGCAATATGCAGATAATAAACACCACATCTCCTAGTGAGCATTCCACAAGCCCTCAAAGAAGAGAAACCAACACATCACTCACCTAGTACTGATTGTAACTCACCTAGGTCGATGCCTAGGACATTGTTGACCATGGTGATGACGCCTCCACAAGTGATTGGTCCTTGGCTTTGGTTGCATTAGTACTCCAAGTAGTGCACAAGAATTGTGCCCAAGTGAAGTGACAAGTTGTCATAGTTGAAAGAAGCTTTTGTGAGGACTAAGATGTCCTCCTCGAGTCTTGTAAACTCATTACGCGCCTGCAGGGTGTTAGCAATAACATCAAACAAATAGCGAATAACAGGATGTTGAATATTTTTCCCTTTGCTGACTCTAGAAGTAAAGCTCATTCTATTATAGCAGAGTTCAGAGGATGGTTCTATGCTGGTAAAAGATGCGCGTAGAGAATTAGGATCATTGTTGGATAAACCAAAACAATTGCACCATTCATCAAGCGAGAAAGAATCATTATTGTTCATGAGTCAGAAATAAATTCTATGCTTCCCATGCCATGCTTTAACGGTGCTTGTCAAGGAACTATAAAATTCAATGGTTAACCGGCGATAGGTTGCTGCATCATGAAATAAAAAAAATTGCAGGAAAACTCTATTGCAAAGTAAATTAAAGTCATCAGAAATATTGAGTTGGTTCAACGTGACGGGGCAAGCCCACTTGGTTGCCTTGACTTCTCGTTTTTTGATCCTGTCGAAACATTCACGGTGAGAATCGTTCTTGAACTGAATCCCCATGCGTTCCTGAACTGTAGCCCGAGAAGAACTAGCGGAAGCAAGAGCACATGTTTATATCCTCGTGTTCATCTTATAAAAAATAATAAGAAAGACAAAATATAAAACTTTTTTATCCAACAGCAATAGTCATATCATAATCCTCATCATAGCACACTAAAGAATCTCCTCAACATAATAATCTATGCAAGATAATCATGGCAAATACTTCAAAATAAGTCTCACCCTAGATTGATAATGACAATATATTAGAGATGAATTCACGAAAAGTAATTGGAGGATCGGAGGACAAACATACCGTAGATCACTTGTGTGCGAGGAAATCGAACAAAACTGAGTAGGGTGAAGATCCCTTGAGGTTTTGAGAGAGTTTGGAGGTAGAAGAGAGAAAAAAGATTAATGTTTTCATGTTTTGGGTACCTCCCCATGCGTTTAAGTGGTCGGGCGCAACACGATCGCAACTATACGGCCGGAACACTTTATTCCCGCCGTATAGTTGGTCTGATGGCAAAATTTTAGGGTTTCTAGGGTTTCTTTCCTAGATGTTGTAACTATGCAGCCAGAACATTTGTTCCAGCCGTATAGTTGGTCGTCAAAGCTTCTGTACACATCAAAAAAATTCTATTTCTTCAAGAATTACTTTTTAGACTAAAACTTAGCAAAACACCTTGTTTTGACAGAAAATGACAGACTAAATTGTCGACCAACTTTGGCATTGTATAAAACAGGAATTTTTAGTACCACTGAATCTCTCCGTCTCACTGAAGTTCTCTAGCACTCTTTATTCTATATAAAACTTAAACTAAAACTTAAAAAATCTACTAAAACCTTTATTTCACGTGGGTTTCCCCCATGCAGCGCACTTTTATGGTCAATAGCTTGACCTTGATGTTGCTCACTTACGCCATATGAGTGGAACACCCACTCCAAAGTAGTTGGCCTTCAAAGTTATGGCCTCCTTATCATCTTGCTTGGCTTTCTTTTCCTAGGGAAATGAATAATAAAAGGATCCCGCGAAGGAAATTGGAGCTTCATTTTCCCTTCATGCAAATTGATCAAATCCTTAATAGTTCTTAAGAAAGGACGGCCTAATATAATAGGGGCAGTAGCATCTTCAGGCATGTCACCAATAACAAAATCAATAAGAGCTGGACAACCTTTAATGTACACTAAGGTATTTTCTTGAATGCCTACTGCTTGTTTATAAGTAAAATCTTCTAGATGTAATTTTAGTTCGGTGATTTCAAAAGAGCCAAGAATTAACTAGTTAAAAAGACTCTTTGGAATTGTTGAAACACTTGCACCTAGATCATAGAGTGCAGCTATTTCATTAGTCCCAATTTTAATCTTAATAGTAGGCAAAATTATATCATCTAGCTTAAAAGGCAATTTTCCGCAATTTTCTTATATTCTTCTTCAAGATCACGTACCTTTATTGCTACCTGATTAACAAAGTATTGATACATGGCTTCCTCATTTCCTTCACTTACCAGAATCTTTACATTGATCCTGTTTACAAGATCTTCAACTATGTAGTTCGGTGAAGGAGCATTGCTATAATCAAGTTCTTTGGGCTCCTCCCTTTCTGTCCTTATCATCTTGAGGTCTTCAGCTGGATTGGGCTCAGCTTCACCTGCAAATTTAGCTAGAATGAGAATTTGAATCTCGGTTATCTTACCTTGTTGCGCCTCAACAATATGTGTTCTTTCTTGCAGGGCCTGCAAATCATTTCTCAAACTAACATCTTGGTTAGATAATTTACCAATCATAGCATCATGATTCAACATAATTTTGACTAGAATATTTTTTACTAATTTTGTGAGTCAATAAAAGATTTAAGAGTTTCTTGGAGACTCGTATTAATTGATGCCATATTATTATTAGAGTTACCTGTCGGACTAGAATATTTTTCTAATTTTTTTTATTATAATTCTTTTTCCAAGTAGAGTTATAATCATTACGAGCTGTGAAGTCTATTTCTTCAATAGTTGGTTCAGGAGTAACTCTTACCGGGGTTTCCTTACATTTAACGGCTAATATGAGATCATCCAACTTAGCATTGAGTTCTTCATTTTCTTGAGGTGTGACGGAGTTCACCTTCTTTGTGTTTGATCTTTCCACATGCCATTGGGCATGGTTGTCTTGCATATTGTCTAGCAGCTGCTGTGCTTCGGTAATTTGCGTACCCATAATTGTTCCTCCAGCTATAGTATCTAGCATAGACTTAGACACAGGGTTAAGAGCATTATAAAATAAATTGAGAATTAATCAATCTTCCATCCCATGGCTGGGACAGTTTCTCACATGCAAGCACTAGTGGCTCACGCTCTTCCTATCTAAAACTAGTAATATTAGATATGAGTTGCATAGTCTTTGAAGGTGGAAAGAATTTAGTCATAAAAAAAGAAGTACATTCCACCCATGATGCAATAGTATTTCTACGCAAAGATAACAACCATTCTTTTGCTCCTCCTCTAAGAGAGAAAGGAAATAAGTGCAACTTGACCTTGTCGGGATCAACATCTTTAATGTGCATCATATCACATATTTCAGTGAAAGTATTTAAGTGCATACCTGCATTTTCTATAGCAGAGCCTCCAAATTGATTTTGTTGAACCAAACTTAAATAGTGGGGCTTAATTTCATAATCTTCAGCAGCAATTGTTGGCTGAGTAATAGGAGTACGCAAATAATCATTGTGAGGAGTTGCAAACTCCCAAGCTTCTTTTCAGCCATACTTCCTATGTTTTTGTATTTTATTAAACAAGTACTAATGATGATAAAACAAGAATATTTTTTTGTTTTTCAAATAAAGACTGAAAGCAAACTAACAAAATTAAAAACAAAAATTTAAAACTAGCATGATTCCTACGAACCTCACCAGGGTAGCTATTGCTTCCCCGGCAACAACGCTATAAAAAGGGTTGATACCTTCAATACGGATTATGGATGTAGTATAGCTCTTTTTCCCTATCGAATCATCAGAAAGCAGAAAACTAAGTGAGATTACTTAAACGGACCTTCGAGAGTTTCAGAATTCCTATTGTGTTTTCACTGGACAAAGAGTTTGCGATATTTTTGTTGTTGATGATGATGGAGAGAGAGGGCCTAGGGTCTTCGGTTTTCACCAGTAGCTGTGCAAAACATCTGATGGGAATAATAGAGCATAATAAAGTATGCATGTAATTGTTAGAGCAAGATAATTATATGTGGGCACTGCATCCATAAACGTTATCGCCTCTGCAACCGCTTATAGCAATGACCTACTAGTCTCATCCATAGAACTAATGATATGCATCGTGATGTCACCGTTAATCCCAAGTAAATTCCTCACATACAGTCGTACTACCCTTTCTGTCACTAGGGTTCCTATTCTGCAGATCGGTCATTACTCACACTCCCTTTACCTGGATCAATCCTCAGGGTCTTGGGTACCTGACAAGTCCTTAGACTGAGGCAAGAGAGGGTACTACAATCATCATGTCACACAAACTAATACATGATCCCATCTATGATAAATAACATGCACAAAAGATACATGGCTAGGCTGAAGCCCTTAGCCCAAGAAGAATTACTCACACATAGAGATGAAATCGACAATCATAAACATTATAATAGAGATCATAAGGTTGATATAAAATATTCTTACAATGTCGCCAATTGGAGTGATATCTACTATTACAAGTGGTGGAGGATGGCTATGGTGGTGGAGAAGGGTTTAGAGGTTTAGATCTAGATCTATTCCTCCGGCATGGCGGCTTCTGGTCGTAGGGAGAGTTGAGGTCAAAAGAAGCAGATGTTTCCCGTCACTCGAAGCCTCTTTATATAGGGGTCCCTTCACGAAAGTTGTTTTATTTGACCTAATGAAGTCAGTGCCAACTATACGGCCAGAATAAAATTCCCGTCATATAGTTCGTCGTTAAAGCTGTTGTATTAACTTCATGGCTCTTGGTTTCTTTGACGTGTTGGAAATCTCGTATCTTTGGCCTTTATGTAGTGATTCCCTTCATCGTACGTCATTATCGCGCAGGGAAAAATAACAAGAAAGGATTGCATATGAAGGGAATATGCCCGAGAGGCAATAATAAAGTGGTTATTATCGTATTCTTTGTTTATGATAAATGTTTATTTTACATGCTATAATTGTATTAATACGGAAACGTTAATATATGTGTGTTTAATAAACAAAAGGAAGTTCCTAGTTATACGTCTCTTATAAACTAGCTCGTTGATTAACAAGATGATCAAAGGTTTCCTAATCATGGACATTGGATGTTGTTAATAACGAGGTCACAAGATTAGGTTAATGGTGTGATGAACATTCATCCGAAGTATAGCATTACGATCAAATTCACTGAGTTTATATTGCTATAACAACTTACGAAGTGATCCTAATCCTTAGACCATGAGATCATGTTAATCACTAACACCGGAAGAGTTTCTTGATAACATCAAACATCACACCATAACAGGGTGATTATAAAGATGGGTTCAGAACTACTAAAGTGTTATGTTGAGGCCCATGGATCGAGAGTGGAATTTGTTCATCCCGATAATGGATAGATATGCTCTGGACCCTCTCGGTGATATCACATTGATTAGCTTGCAAGCAAGTGATTTGATCACTAGAATGTTATATCACGGGAACAAGAAAAGAGTGCATGTTAGTAACAAGATAAAACTAGGTATGGAGATACCGATGATCGAATATCGGACATGTAATATATCACAAAACAAAGGGATTAAGATAATAGCGTAAAAGGTTCTCGCGATCACAAGAAAGTTCGCTGAATGTGTGGGAGTCAGTATGGGTCTCCATATCCCGCTTCTGATTATTGATCCGAGAGGGGTCTCGATCATGTCCATATTATTCACGAACCGTAGGGTGACACACTTAAGAGACACCGATATCCATTTGGAGCAAAAGTTTCATGCCGAAAGGAATAACAAACGCAGGAATTTATTTCACTAGATACCGGAATGGGTTTTCGGGAGAAATTGCAGAAAGTGTTTCTGCATGTGAAATGAAATACTAGCAAGGGGTTATATGAGAATGTTTGTCATTAAAGTAATTGACAAAATTCTGAATAAATAAAAGGAGCTTTATTTAATGAGAGTGTGCAATAAATTTGGTGGAAATTTAATGGGAATTTGAGTGGGTTTTTGAGTGGAGGGAATTGAAAGGCATTTGAGTGACTGGAGTGTCCACCCACATGAATATGGAAGAGGTGGGGGCAGCCCCCATGTCTGGGTGCCATGCCCCTTGGGTGCCCCTCCCTCTCCCCTATAAAATGCCCCCTCTCATCCTCTTAATGCACACCTCCTCGTGAAGGATCTCTCTCCCCCTCTAGTATTTATCCCCCATGGTCTCGGACTAGCGAGATACATGTTCCCGGTGGATGTTAGCCAAGAAAGAGTTGTGCTTCCGCTGCATCGCTAGAGTGAGGAGGTGGAGGTTGCTCAGTGTCTCGGACGTGTGTGCGAGCACGGATGCGCCGCTGGTTTCCGGCGCTAGGACTTCCTCTCGATCTTGAGATCGGCAAGAGATCGTCTACATCAACCAAGAGTTTGGACTCGTTAACCTTTGTCGGTCTTCAAGGGTATGTTCTCTAAGGATATACATCCGCTCGTTTTTTGTATCTAGTAGATAGATTTTGGTACATAGTTATTCCCATCGTAGGAAATTTTTTGTTTTCTATGCTGCGAACCCTACAGTGGTATCGGAGCCGGATCTATGCGTATATGCTTTACACAGGTAGTACACATATGAGTATGTGGGCGATGATGATCATATTATTGCTTCTTGGTTGTACTTTGGATATTGGTGGCATTGTGGGATGAAGCGGCCCGGACAAACTTTACATGTCCTCGCACATGAGACCTGTTCCACGCTTGACATGCAACTAATTTTGCATAAGTGGCTAGCGGGTGTCTGTCTCTCCTACTATAGTCAATATCTAATTTGAAACGAGTTGTCAACAATTTTGTTATCCTTGTTGTGGTTAATATTCATAGGTAAGAACAGATCTATCTTTGAAAGCCCTAAGCCACGTAAAATTTGCAATGGATAAATTAGAGGCGTCTAGTTTAGATTGTTGCTGGGCTAGTGTCATGATATGCTGATGTTGTAAGTAGAAGTATAAGTTGATACTCTTACAACACACATAACATGTAAGTTCCATATACCTTGGCCTTACACATAGAGGTATGATGGCGATCATACCATGATGCACATGATGGAGATCAAGTGCAAGAACCATATCATTTCACTTATAAACATGTGATGTTTGATTGCATCTTATATTGCTTGTTTGGCGTTTTATTAGCATAATAAGATGATACCTCTTTTAGATATCAAGATAAAAATGTGTTCTGCCTTAAGTATGCATCGATTATGTTTCGTCGCTCCAAGACATCACATGATGATCGGGTGTTCTTGGGTCCACGATCATATTTCGGGTGTAAGACAGTTACACACACGAATACTAAGGTTCTTACTTGGCGAGCCTAGCATGTACAGACATGGCCTCGGAACACGAACCGAAAGGTTAAGCATGAGTCATATGGAAGATATGATGCCCATTTGATGCTCGCCTTTGAAGCTACACCGACTCACGTGATGATCGGACTTGGTTTAGTGGATTTGGTTCATGTAATCACCAAAAAGGCACGAGGGATATCGTTTTTGAGTGGGAGTTCATTTCTAATTTGGATTAGAAGAACTCAATTTATCATAAATTAAATCAAAGTGAATTTTCATAGTTTTTTGTAGTCATTGGCATTCGTTCACCATCTTATGCATAGTTGTAATTGAGATAATAGAATTATATAATTCTGGATATATACTTTACGAACTGGTATCGTATTGTGTTGAGTGTCAATCTAAAGTTTAATGTCCTATTGCAAAATTTCAACAAACTATGTTTACTCTGTGAAGTTTAATAATTAGTATTAAATCGAGAGTGAAAATTCTAGTGTTAGTATCTTAAGTATCATGTTTTCCTCCATGATTCTTGATTTAAATATCGAGATTATCTAGGAGCTAAAATAATTGTTTCAGAAACCATCATGTGTGATAGATATAACGATATCTGAAACAATGTTTTGGTTGCAATATGATAGAGTATAATGTATGTTCTCATATTAGATGAGAATTTACAAAGGTTGGAGATGCTAGACATCCTAATCATTCAAAAGGGTTTTGGAAAGTAACGTTATACTCACGATTCGTCTTTATAAGCTACATTAGCTTGATCATGAAAGTCGTCATGATAAGGATGAATAGAAGATGTATGTAAAGTGTTTACTACACTAAAATATTACTAAAGAATGGATTTTGAAAGAATGCCGATCATTTACTTGATGATGGTGATCTACTTCAAAGTGCAAGTCCAAAGGTATTAGTATTTGAATACACACGCTTTGGACTATGTGTCATGTAGATGGCGCCACTGTTGATGTTGATAGATTCTTTTAAAAAGGAAAAGGAAATGCTAAAAGAGAATCTATAAAATATATTTGGCAGAAAAGAAAAGACTGGAAATATCCAGTTTAGGTATATAGATGATATACATGTTATGGTTGTACTCTTTGCTTGTTAAACAATGTGGTTCTTGGGTATTGGATACCGAATTGGTTGGTATGAAATTTCATACAGAACAACACAATTCATGAACCACAATGGCCTAAGTAACTAGCAAGAGAATATGTGATGATGTTCATCGAAAACAAACAAACCATTATTTGTATTTCTCGTTGACATCAAAGCTTGCCTTCAAGATTTCTTTTAATAATAGTTATTTAAATCAGGTATTATGAGAACAAAGATTGTTCAAATAATTACCATATTCCATATAATATGGATGATTTACAAATCTAGTTGGAGAAATCACATCCATAAAAACCGATGCTAAAATGTCGCAAGACAAATGATTGAAAGATCACTTACGAAGTGACATCGCCGTTTAAATTATACTGGAAAGAAAACATGAAGAATCTCCATATTCATGGATTTTTGGAGTCTTTGATTTGATCAAGTGACGCTTGTGAGACTCTCCTCGGGATAATTAAAACTTCGTTCAAAGGCCAAAGAAGAACGAACGACTAAAATATTGGAATTTATACATATCGATGTATGTAGTCCATTATGTATAGTTGTAAGCAATGGATTTCAACTTCATATGCTTTCTCCGGAAAGTTGAGTGAATATTCACTTAATGAGAAAGAAGTATGAAATATTTTAAAACGTTCAAAGACTTTCAAGATGAATTGGAAAATCATTGTAACAAGAAAATAAATGATTTATGATTTTATCATAAAGGGATTTATTTGAGTTACAAGTGTAACAAGAAAAATAAATGAATTATGATTTATCATAAAGGGATTTATTTGAGTTGCAAGTTTAGCAAAACACCTAAATTTACATCTCCCGAAACACCATAGGAGTATGAAGTGTTTGAGATTTGTAATAAAACCTGGTTTGACATGGTTGGATCAAAGGTGTTATTTATAAAACCACCATTATGTTTTGAAAGATTAAAGCTTTAGATACTATCGCTTTTACACTGAAAAGAACTCCATCTTGATCCGTTGAAAGGACACCATATGAGTTATGGTTTGGGGTAAAACCCAAGTTGTCCTTTCTTAAATTTTGGTATGCTAAGAATAAGTAAGATGTTTACAACCAAATTCGGATGATCATGTCTTTGTAGGTTATTTCGAATAACAATTGGTTATTCCTCCATAACACCTAGGACAAAATGGTTTGTCGCTTGAAATGTGAAGTTTTCTTGAAAACGGAATTTTTCGTAAAAGTTAAGTGGGAGGACAATAGAACTTTGATAAGGTTAACGAACCTTAGCTATATGTGCTGAGTTGCGCAGCGCCGGAAAATGTTCCGGAGGCAGCCACAATGCTCATGGCTCATGTGCCTCAAAGGTTGTGGTCACGGAGGTCTAAGTTTCTATTGAACCAAGTAGGTCGGATAAACAATCAAATACTAAGATTTGAGAGTAAATCATTATTGTTTGACAATGATGAACCGACTAGATGCAAATGAGCGATGATGGGCCCTGACTCTGTCAAATGGCTTGAAGCCATAAAATCCGTGATAGTTCCATACACGAGAAATCAAGTTTTGAACTTGGAAGACCCTCCGGAAAGGTGTAAAAACCTATCGGTCGTATTTGGATCTATAAAGAAACATACATGAATGTTTCACATCTATGAAATAGTCGACATGTCATAAATTATTTTACGACAATGTTCAAGGAGTTGACTATGAAAATATTTGATCTTTCATAGTGATATTTAGTCTGGACGGATTAAAGTAGCAACCACTACATATAATTTGGTATATGGTCGATGAATAAACAAAACAAAATTCTTCTAAAAGAATGGTTACCTAGGACGTGTGCATGACACGATCCAAAGGGTTTTGTTAATTCAAGGGATGCTAAAAGGGCATGCAAATTTCAATGGTTTAAGTAAGCATCACGGAGTTGGAATCTTCACCGTGATGAAAAAGGAGTTTTCATCAGGAGACGATGAAGATGCTTGCATTTGCAAGAAATTAAGTGGGAGTGCTGAGACACATTTCTAATACATTATGTGAATGACATCTTGTTGATTAGAAATGATGTATCTTTTATTAACAATGGTTAAGAATTTCATTTCGATGAAAGACTTAAGCAAAACCAGAATATTTAGCATGAATGTCTATAGTGGATAGACTGTAACGCTAATATGGTTATGCCAAACATACATATATGAGATATTGAAGGAGTTCAATATAGAAACGACAAGAAACAGTTCGTGTAGCATGGAAAGGAATTGAATCAAGATTCAAGTGTATCGACACTTGACAAGTGAAACAAGATTCAAGTGCTTTGACACTTGATGAGTGAAATCACAAGGATGTTTTGATCAATCATACCATGATATGTACACATCCAGATATGTCCTATGCTCTAAGTGTTATGAGCATATACCAGAATGAATCATAAAATAATCATTGGACGATAGTGAGGATATTCTTATGAACTTTTGGAAGAACTAAGATTATATTTGTGTGGAGGTGACAAACAATTACAAATAGTTCATTGTAAAGCGTTACATTGATACTAGTTTTGTCACAAGATACAAATTAAGTTTATCTCAATTTAAACTATGGGTGGCACAATGTAATGGAAAGGAGATTCCATGATGGATTTTGATGAATTCCAAAGTTAAGACATTGTGACGAATACTACAACAAAATGCTAAGTATATGACTGCTATAGTAGCAGCAAAGGAGGGAATTTGTGTCAAGTAGTTTGTGATCAAACTAAGGTGTGGTTCGCAACGGGCTAACACTAAAGATATATTGTATGACAATAGTATCGACAAGATTTAACCCCAAGGAACTAAAGGTCTCACCAAAAGACCAAATTTATACAATGCCATCTCATTGGAGAATGAGTGATGCGTGGAGACGCAAAGACATGTAAATACACACGGACCTGAAGCATCAGATCCTTAGATTATGTTAACCACTTGCAATTGCGTATATGGAACACCAGAAAGCCATAGGTTTTCAATACACAAAGTTTCTAAACAAGATTATTGTCTCTAGTGCAAGTGGGAGTCTGAAGGGAATATGCCCGGGAGGCAATAATAAAGTGTTTATTATTGTATTCCTTGTTTATGATAAATGTTTATTTTACATGCTATAATTGTATTAATACGAAAACGTTAATAAATGTGTGTTTAATAAATAAAAGGGAGTTCCCAGTTATGCCTCTCTTATAAACTAGCTCGTTGATTAACAAGATGATCAAAGGTTTCCTGATCATGGACATTGGATGTTGTTAACAACAAGGTCACAACATTAGGTTAATGGTGTGATGAACATTCATCCAAAGTATAGCATTACGATCAAAGTCACTGAGTTTATATTGCTATAACAAATTAAGAAGTGATCCTAATCCTTAGACCATGAGATCATGTCAATCACTAACACCGGAAGAGTTTCTTGATATAATCAAACGTCACACCGTAACAGGGTGATTATAAATATGGGTTTAGAACTACAAAAGTTCTATGTTGAGGCCCATGGATCAAGAGTGGAATTTGTTCACCCCGATGACGGATAGATATGCTCTGGGCCCTCTCGGTGATATCACATTGATTAGCTTGCAAGCAAGTGATTTGATCACTAGAATGTTATATCACGGGAACGAGAAAAGAGTGCATGTTAGTAACGAGATCAAACTAGGTATGGAGATACCGATGATCGAATCTCAGACATGTAATATATCGCGAAACAAAGGGATTAAGATACTAGCGTAAAAGGTTCTCGTGATCACAAGAAAGTCATCGCTGAATGTGTGGGAGTCAGTATGGGTCTCCTGATCCTGCTTCTGATTATTGATCCGAGAGGGGTCTTGATCATGTCCATATTATTCGCGAACCGTAGGTTGACACACTTAAGAGACACCGACATCCATTTGGAGCAAAATTTTCATGCCGAAAAGAATAACAAGCGCAGGAATTTATTTCACTAGATACCGAAACGGGTTTTTGGCTGAAATTACAGAAAGTGTTTCTGCATGTGAAATGAAATAGTAGAAAGGGGTTATATGAGAATGTTTGTCATTAAAGTAATTGACAAAATTCTGAATAAATAAAAGGAGTTTTATTTAATGAGAGTTTGCATTAAATTTGGTGGAAATTTAATGGGAATTTGAATGGGTTTTTGAGTGGAGGGAATTGAAAAGCATTTGAGTGGGAGTGGAGTGTCCACCCACATGAATGTGGAATAGGTGGGGGAAGACCCCATGGCTGGGCGCCATGCCCCTTGGGTGCCCCCCCTCTCCCCTATAAAAGGCGCCCTCTCATCCTCTCAAAGCACACCTCCTCATGAAGGATCTCTCTCCCCCTCTAGTATTTATCCCCCATGGTCTCGGACTAGCGAGATACATGTTCCCGGTGGCTAATCGGCAAGAAAGAGTTGTGCTTCCGCTGCATCGCTGGAGCGAGGAGGCGGAGGTTGCTCGATTCCTCGGACGTGTGTGCGAGCACGGATGCGCCGCTGGTTTGCGGTGCTAGGACTTCCTCTCGATCTTGAGATCGGCAAGAGATCGTCTACATCAACCACGAGTTTGGACCCGTTTAGCTTTGTCGGTCTTCAAGGGTATGTTCTCTACGGATATACATCCGCCCGTTGTTTGTATCTAGTAGATAGATCTTGGTACATAGTTGTTCCCATCGTAGGAAATTTTTTGTTTTCTATGCTGCGAACTCTACAGCATACCCCTTTGATCATTAGGCAATAGTGGCAGGTTTTAGAGAGATATTTCATCAAATATATGAATAATATCTAGTTTAAATGCGGACGTGGATGGCTATATTTCACAGCCATCAGTTCACACATGGGGGGTTAAGTTCCGGGGGTCTCGGACATCGGATCCATGAGGTAGATCTTGGTGTTCCAAGGGTTTGGGTTCCATGAAGTAGTCCTTGTTGGTCTTCTTAGAATCCTTCGGGTTCATTGGTATTCGAGTGGCATCGTATTCGGTTCAACTCACGTCGGTCGTCGGGAGATCTTGGCAATCCTTTTTTCTCCACACCAAAACAAGTCAGCACCTAAACGCACAACGAGATAGTCCCTCTTAACAACACTAGCAGAGAGGTATCTTGGTGACTACCAGGTGCTGGCGTGCTTGAAGGCCCAACATCAAGAATGGCGGCTGCTGGCGATAGGGCTGCAGGGGCCTTGAGGCAAAAACGAGAACAAGGTCACATGCCGGCGATGGAGGGACATGAGACCGGTGACGGGGAGGGCGCACGCATGATGGTGGACGAGATTGCTACAACGAGACGACTAGGAGCTTGGGAGGCGACGAGGGACAGGTGACGCATAGCTGGGGAGAGGAACGCCGGGGCTCGGGCCGGCGGAAGACAATGTGGTGGCGGGGACACGGTAGGAGGGGGCATAGAGGGGGCACGACGGTCGGCGAGGTTGGGTATGGGCGTGGCCGAAGGCGAGGGAGGCCACAACGGCTCCGGCAGGCGCACGCGGCTTGCACGAACGAACGAGGAGGCGATAGGCGGAGGTATCTCAAGTTCGGGGAGAGCGACGGCAGGCGCACGCGCGATGCTCTGGGCAGTCTCGTCATTGAGGGAGCACCGAACGACGTTCGAGGCACAGTAGAGAGATGAAGGAGGATGCTGGCAACACGCGGGTCGGCAAGCTCGTGATGAGAGGAGATATCTTCGATGTGGTCGAGGTGGGATACAGGTGGAGGCGGCGGGGATCAGGACGAGAAGGAGTGAGATGGGATGAGGAGAGGAGCATCAGGCGAGCAAGGATCAAGGCCAGGGGTGGGGCCGGGTGAAGCGGCAGGAGACGCATGCGACCGTGTCGCGTGCATGTGTTCTGAGTGCGTGTAGGGTAGCGTGACCGTGTGTGTGTCTAGGTTAGGTTGGATCAGTGTGGTGTGGGTTAGGTTGTGAGCCAAGGAGTAGCTGGGGTGTGGCGGCAGGAGAAGGGGCGGAATGGGTAGATAGGTGGGGTTGCTAGGGTTAGCGTTAGGGTTTGGGGTAGTAGGTGGCCAGCTGGGCTTTTTGGCCCGGTGGGCTTCCTCCCCTAGAGATTTTGTAAAATAGTTTTATTATATTTATTTATTTTCAAATACTCTTCTATAAAATAGTTTTAGACAAATAAAATATGCAGGCCGATTCAGGGTTTTGATTTGAAATAGAGAGGGCGTTATTTAGAAAACAAAGGTAGGCTTTTAGAAATAGTTTTTGCAATTAATATGCATGCAGATGTCATGATGATGCACGGAGATAAGACATGTGATTTCTAGTAGTGCTTTTACCCGGGGTGCTACAATTCGACACCACTAACAATGGATCTCGCCCTCAAGATCCGCCTTATGGCACGACGAAGATGACCGACAGTCTGAATTTGCTCGCTTCATGTAAATCCTCGTGACACCACTAACAAGGATTCTTGATCCATCTTAAAATCAATGACACCACCAATAAGGGTTCTTGCTCATGTTCGTCGAGAGAACATGTCAGAGAAACAAAGACGAAGGTCGACGTCTCGAAAGGATAAGGCCACCTCCAACTTCCACGGAAGGACTATAATTGCATTGATCCACCATTCAATGTATAAGAGCGAATGATAAGAGTAGTCGAATGGTGATCAGTCAATCGCGCACCCCAAGTATTACTCTACACATGAATAGGAGAATTATGCAACCAACTCTCAGAATTCAGAGTGAAGACCTTGACAATTAATGTTCGGAACAAAGGAATGATGCAGGCTCTTCATGAGATCTAATGCAGATGAGGTCGTCACATTGAAAAACACCGGAAGATATAAAGAAAAAATTAGCGATTTTTTGGTCCACTGAAAGGTACAACAGAGGAAAATTCCTCAGATAGCAAGAAGTCCGGATGTCGAAACACCATTACAAGAAGGCGAAAGAAAAACCCCGAATGTACGACAGAAGCCCAACCACGACAACTCTTGGACTCGATGAAAAGATAAGAGAGCAGATTCAAACACGCAGAGGTAAGAGGAGAATAGCAGAGGGTAAGGAGTAAAATTATACCTAATAAGATCTATCCAACCGATTTTCAAAATAGCTTTGACACTCTACAACGTCCTTTAGCTAGGTTATCCTATAGGATAGACCAGTGGGGTATCGTAAATGCTGAGCTCTGTTACAACTTTGTAACACCCTCTGATTGTTCCTATGCAAGTTTTAGAAATTCCCTCTAAACCCGCATAGAAACAATTCAAAGGTGCCAACTAGGCACTTTCGTGTGGGTGGAAAATGAAGTAAAATACCATTACACATTAGTTCACGATGGAACCCACAGAATAGATATATACAATGACGACTCCATGAGTCAAGAATACAGATATACAATACAAAGATCTAAATCACCTTGAAAACAATACAGCGTCTGAGTACGGACAAGATCCAAATTAAGTTAAGAGCCCAAAGAATAACCAATGGCGTCCATAACCCTTCGCACACTACTAGGAAAACGCTTATAAATAGATTTATTATAAGTGACCCATCCCCTACTAGATGCTCCACTAGTATATAGTAGTAACGCATCATGTAATGTAATGTAATGGTACCTCACTGGTATTTAAATACCAGGTGACCCATCATTTATGTGATACAAGCTCTACGGAGCGTTCTGGCTTTATAAGCGGCGCAGCGCATCAAAGTGCCCCACTAGTATTCCTAGTACTAGTGACACATTTAGATGTAGTAGGCCACTTACATGAGGCACACACACAAAGAACACATAGACGCCACCAACCCCGACCCGATCCTATCCACACACACAGAACACATGTGCACGCGATGCCACCAACCCCTCATCGCCTTGTCCCTCCTCCCGCTCGGCGCCGCCACCAACCTCTCTAGCGAGGAGCCCGCGCCGGCTGCCGCCGCCCCTGTCAGCAACTGCAAGGCCCCGCACCGGCCGCGCCAACCCTCACCGGAGACCCTCCGTGCCGGTCGCCGCTGCTGCCTGCAAGAGCGATGAACTCGCCCTTCTGCGTCGCAGTGCCTCCCCCGCTAGGCTGCTTGTCTGCTGTGTCGCGACGATGTTTTGACGATCTTCTGCTTTGGTCTCTTCCTTGAAGGTTTTGCTGGCGGATTGATTCGCGGTGGTTAGGTTTCAGCGGGCGAGCTGGTTCGGAATGGTGAGTAAAGCTCGAATCGAATCGACCGGTTCCCCCAGTCATTCACGAATGGAGTTTTCGAATTTGGATCCATCTAGTTCGAGTGAGTGTTCAACTGTTTATCTTAGTTGTGCAGTCGGGGCACAAGGATACGGTGCTGGACCTGGCCAATTTCGTCGACAAGGGCGTCGAAGTCAAGCTCACTAGCGGCAGGAAAGGTTTGTCAGCCTATCTCTCGTCAAATTTGTTCCTGCTCGCCTCCAGCAAAATATCCCCAAGTTTCTTCGTCTCTGCTATCTATGTCTCCATCTGCTAGTTTTTGCTATTATTGTGGCGACGAGACTGCTGTTTAGATCACTGAATAGAAATTGAGGTAGATCTTAGCCTACTTATTACAATAAAAAATGTTACGTGGACAAAAGAAACCAAGTTATTGACTCCTTAGCGAGATTCGCTACATGTCCCATCTTGGTGCTTGTTCGTGCATGTTCAGATGACTGATTGCGGGACTTGTGATGCAGTTTCCTCGATGGGGTCCTTGTGTATTGTATATCTCCAACCTGTTCTCTTCGGAGATCATTTTAGGGGAAAATTGAATTTTAATCTGTTTAGGCCTTTTGAACGGTGAGAAGGAATTGGTTTTAGTTGCATTAGTTACCATGTCCCATGATTTCGTACTAGAGGTATACATACCTTCTTATGTGATATTAGTTTCTATATGCCGTGTCTCTTGGTTCTTATCCAATATGCATGGTCCTATATAATAAATAAATAAGTCTCAAAGGCAGAAACTATTCTCGTTATCTCTAGTTTGTCGCAACAACACAGGCTCCAACTTTTGCATAGTGTACCTGCAGACTAAAACATTATTTATTGCATCGTGCAGTTTTTCCAAACACAATTCAGGCTAACTTTGGCAGTTGCACAACTGCAGTTACAATAACTTTAAAGGGCTATGACCAGCTTCTGAACTTGGTTCTGGACGAAGCGATTGAGTTTGAGAGAGGTACTACTCAGACTTTTGCAAAGTTTAAATTGATCTCATGTCCTACCCAAAAAGATATAAGGTTATGTATTTTTTTGGAGCTCGATCTCAGTAAATTGCCATAGTCCGTGCATCACCTTAGTATGTATATGACACTAATATACTGTTCGGTCATACAAACACTTACTGCTAACATAACTGAACAAATGAGGCCACCAAAATGCGATTACTGCTATCTGCATATCAACTTAAAAGGAATTAATCTCTAATTGTAGTTCACTTGTAAAGACGAGGGTAAACCATAGACTGTTGTTTTGCCGAGTCTAATGAATCTCATGTATCACTTGTGTCATCTTATTTTATAGAGCAAGATGAACCATATCTATTTTTGGCTTTCGATTTCAAAAAAATTGTTGGAGACATTTTGTTGCAAATCCTATCGTTAATAAGAATGTGCCTTATTTATTTTTTGGCTAGAGTTTCTTTACCTAGTAGTTGCCGAGATATAACGATTGGGGTTGGTTACCCTATAACCAATGGTTAGGTTAACCGACACCATCCAACTTATCTCTAGGTTGTTAGCTAGCTGCTGTTTGCTAGGAGATTACTTAGCCCCTAATGGATGCAAAAAAAAATCAATGGAAATAAGACGGTAAAAGAATTTCGTTGTATAATGTTAAAAGTGGTTCGAACCTTATTAACCAATGGTTAACCATTACTAACCCTTATAACCTAATGGTTAACCCATTGTCCCTCTTTATGCAAATGGTTAAAAAGGTTCGAGTTCAAAAAATAAATGGTTAACCAACTCCCATCCTTACCGAGATATGAGGGTAGTAAAATTTAACATGTTTATAGTTTTTTATGCTGGAAGTTGCTGTAAAGAAACTCTTTTCTACAACTATATTTTGCAATTGTAGTGATGTTATTCAATCAACTCGAGGGTATAGATTCAGTGGTACTTTTGCTTATACTCAGAATTTTGCATTGTTTGCTTGAAAAATACATGTTTAGGACCTACATTTTCTAAGGTGTGCTCATACCCCTACCCTAGATATCATCAATTAAGTACCTAGACTAGGAGCCTGAAAAATACATGCCATTAATTGTTAACTAGTAAAACATGTAATTGAAAATACTTTGTGTTCAACATATAGGTTGGTAGTTAAAATCGACGAAAGAACATGTAATTGAAAGAATATGGCATCACACATAGTTGCAGTTCATGTAAAAATTTCCAACAGTACTCGTTCTGCAGTATGATGTCCTCATTTGGGGCGAAGTCGTTCTGCAGTATGATGTCCTCCTTTGGGGCGAAGTACACACAGTATTTTTCGTTGGGCGTCTCATGTTTGATTTTAGGTGTACATGATTTATTTCACCAGCTATGCTACTTCTTGATGGATTCTAGCTACTGTTCTTTGGGAAATTGATATTATTTTTGTTGTACAAGAATATCTCTATTACAACTAGGATCTGATCATGTTTTTTGATTTCTTTTATTTTTGTTACATTTTGCAGGGATAAAGTGAAAAAAATAAGAAAAGATTACTAGAGGACTAGTTTAAAGATATTGTAATATTCTTACTGTAATAAAAGTACATTCCTGGCAGTATACTTTCTATTGGATACTTTAAAGATATTGTAATATTCTTACTGTAATAAAAGTACGATTTCATTGCATTTCTTGTTTTTAAATTAGTTCTCCTTTTCGGTTGTATTATGTAAATTTTGAATTTTTTTTTGTTTTCCATATACATTACTAGTGAGGCACTAACTTTGCTACTAGTGGCGCACTATATAGGTGACGCACCTAGTTGGTGCCTCACTAGTATATGTTATAAGTGGCGCACATATATGTTATAAGTGGCACATATAAACGGTGCCTCACTACTATTTAAAGTATAAGTGGCGCACCTCGGGGTGTCTCACTAGTAAAATTTACTAGTGGCACCTCGCTAGTGAGGCACCCCTAGTGGACCACTAATAATCAAAAACGGTGCCTCACTAGTAGGGTATTTTCTAGTAGTGCCAGGCCAAGCCGGAAGGATAACTCTGTTAATGACGTCGATTTCAAAACCTTATTAAACAAAAGGGGTGCCGCCAAGGGAAAAATAAAAAGAGAGCGCCAAAAAGGAGAGCGGTCAATACTGAGACTAGTACACAGCGAGACTTAGAATACGGCGGTCTTCGCCTACATAGGTATGGTGGACTAAAACGGTAGCGCAGCATGTACTAAACAACCTATAGAGACTCGATACAAATGTCGGCTATCAGAGAGGGATAAGAAAGACCTATTCGGATCCATCCTGATACTAGCACCAATCATACCCATCCTGGTGTTCCCCTTCGAGACAAAATGAATAAGTCATACCGAGGAAACTCACACATTTGACAATTTTATTCATTCCATTATCATTGCAGTGATTACTAGTCAGATATGGTGACCATGAGTCATATTGATGTCATAAGGAGTGGGCAATTTAAGTTAACCATTCCGTTGTAGTTGCAATACTTACTAGTCAGATACATATAGCATGAGGCATCCCAATTCCAACAATTGTTGGTACTTTTATTTAGCCATTCCTATTTGGGATATGCTAAATGGGTATCACCATTGCATATCTCTAATCCAGATAACCCGGGTGGCCCATAGTTGGTAGCAGGGCCTATTTCCTGCTGGGTGACCTAGTTAGCTGGATCCAGAAGGGAGGCCCATGCCGGATAAAGGAAGGCTATGGAGGAGTCACCAGCGTACCCGGAGCCTTGGAGTGCAAGGCATGTTAGACTAGTTGTTTACCGTGTAGGAATCTGTAATCTGTCCGGCTAGGACTTTGCCTGTAACCCTAGGATCTGGCGACTATATAAGTCGGACCTGCGGGAGCCTTTAGAGCATCGATTAACTCATATCGCGCATAATGAACCAATCCCTGTAACTCGGCGTATTTGCCATTGTAGTGATTTATAGCAAGAGTAGGATTCTGCCACTGTCGTGGAATCTGAACCTGGGTAAGCTATGTTACCTCGTACCCGCCAACCTCCGGCCTTACCCCACGTCTCTAAACACGCTTTGTGAGGATCCCTCCATGGCGTACTCGTCGGTAATACCACGAAAGTTGGCGCCCACCGTGGGGCAAGAGGCGCTTCAAGATCTACAACGGGCGAGCCTGGCTTACTGAAGTACAAGACGTAGATTGCTTACCAAAGATGCTAGCCTCAGCTTGTTGAAGCGTCTCCGCCATGGAATCCTGTTCTTGTCAGAGGACCTTGTAAGCCTCAAGGTTGCGCGTATTCTGCTCGGCGGCAGCTTTGTTCTGCTCCTTGAGGATCGCAATTTCCTCCTTCAGCCGGTTGATCTCCGTGTTGGTGGACTCCTGCAGAGTATTCATCGCATCTTCATGCATCTTCAAGGATTCAGCCCTCTCCTGCTTAAGGATTTTGTTTTCGCTATCCAGCAGCTGTATGTGCTTGGATTGCTCGACAATATCCTTCGCCTTGGCAATAGCTTCTGTATGTCGGATAAATGATAGGGCACGATGAGTAGTCAGAAGTTAATGGAGCAAGACCAAGATTGAGTGTGAAATTGAAAATAAAAATGAACTCTTGCTCTTGGTGATTTGATCCTTCAAGAAGGCAGTGTTACCCTTTTCAGAGGTCAGCACGCATGTTGTGGAACTTCTTGTTGGCGACACCTCTCCGAGCATTCTCATTCTGCGAAAAAGATCAAACGTTACTTTGTCTACTTGAGCATCTATCCGGATAAATATCCACCTACAGGCTTGGGGGCTACAGTGAGATTTTTTAACTCGGCAATATGCTTTGTCTTTCTTTAAGCATCTAGTCAGAACTAATTATGTTTCAACTAGAGGCTTGGGGGCTACATTATTGAAATTTACAAACACTGTGTATGCTACTCTAAAAGTATCTATTCGGAATAGTCCATTCAAACTACATACTTGGGGGCTACAATGTGTAGTTTCTAGCTTAGTCACTCTTAGAGCATTCAGACACAAAGACCTATTGAAAGGGCATGTATGTGTTGGGAATATGCCCTAGAGGCAATCATGTATGATGAAATTTCCCATTGTATTCATAAATATATTAAGTAGTCCTTGTATAAACATCTGATGTGTATCATTGAATATGTGATTCGGTTGTGGAACTATGCATTCATGTTGTTTGTACTAAATATCCTTGGTCATTGAGGTCATGTCGACACACAACTTAGACCAATGTGAAAGTTGGCTTGATGACTTGTTCCACTTGTCATGGGCATGGAGATGCTATTCCAACTTACACGCACTGGCTAAAGAGTTTAGCGAGTCGGATTGACCCATATTGAGGTACAACGAACAAGTTGTCATTTGTATATCTCAATCAATGTAATCCTTAGACCTGAGGTTATTGCATAGTCCGAGTTGAGGATCACCGACTTAGGTTGTGTCAAACGCTGATCCATAATCAAGCGCTTATAAAGGCAGAGTTCGGGTCGACTGAGAATCAAGCTGTGTGATGTGAATAACCAAGATGGGATTTTGCCCCTCCACTCGAAGAGATATTCTCTGGGCCCTCTTGTGAGATATGATTCGGAAAGCATGGCCATGCACGACTCGGTTAAGTGTTAACCGAGGCGATCGACTAAGAGTTAGTCGGGTGAATCACTTATCTCGGATCGAGAAGAGAGTCGGACTATTTAAGGGATGACAATTATTCGCCTATAGTCTGACAAGGTATATCGTGAGGCAAAAGGGACTTGGACATAAGTCGCATTGGAAAGGCAAGTCGTCATGACTCTTTGGTACTTGGGAGTCGGCACGTTCTGCTAGGAGCCGCTACCTACTGATCGATTGAGAGTCGGACTCCAATCGTGTCCAAGTAGCCATGAGCCTGCGAGGTCACACACTTAAGAGCGGGAGCAAGTTCGGATTGGATCTGAACCTGTAATCTGGTTGGGTTGGACCTAAACCGGATTAGGACTGAGTTAGTGAGTTGGAATCACGGTGACTAGTGTTATATGGGCTTTAGTTAATGGATCGCGCGAGCAGAGCCCATGTTCACTCCCTATATATAGTGGAGCACCGTAACCCAGAAAGGTTAATCATTGTTCGGTTAGGTCATTCCATGTGTTGGAAACCCTAGATCCACAAGAGTCCGCCGTAGAATTTAACCTAGCGATTCATGCCACGGCGCCTCCTTGCAGATGCGTGTGGATACCAGCAGAGGTGTTGTGCGATCAACACCAGGACGATCGGATTGTGAGGACTGCACTGCATCAACTGACGCGCTTCATCAGTAATCCGCAACTGCGTGTCTAGTGGTAAAACTCGTGGCCTTCTACCTCAGCTAGATCTTGGGATCACCACGTTAGAGGAAAAGTTTTGTTTTATCTCTGCGTGTCCCAACAGTGGTATCAGAGCCAGGTTATGGTTTTAGGCTCGAGATCTCGCATATGTGATATGCGGTAGGATGTAGATGAGATATATATGCTGTTTGGTGGTCGATCTATGAGATAGATCGATTTTGTACGAAGTTGATTGGATCAACTGTGCTCGGGGAATGGTAGATCTGATTTCCGTGATCATACTGCTGAGGTCGTGGAACGACATACCCCTACCGGTCGGTTTCCTCCATCGGTGTAGACTGTGACACGTAAATCCAGAAGCGGTGATCAAAGATCAAAGAGTTTGATCGAATCGGAAAAATGGTCAGAATACATGTCCGGGACCGCCGGCTTCGCCCTGTCGTAGCGCCTTAGATGTCGTTGCGAGTTTCACAACGCCGATAGATATTGTATCTATGCATAACTTGTTTTTGCAGGAAGTTATGAATGATATGGTTCATGTGCATGTGATGTATGTGTGTAATCCATACGTGATCTGCGAATCACGGTTTTTGTCAGCTGGCTGGAGCCTAGGTACTGTCATTTTATTGTATAACGACCCGCGTGTCGGATTCTCTATGTAATTTACTTTACTAAGCTAGTGTAGCTGTTTGGAGAACCCGGAAGGCATGCAAGGCGTTGTACATGTCGGCGTCATGGAGTAAGACGACAAGTGACAAGAGTTGGCACGAGTCGGATTACAGGCTTTGTGGAGATGGAGATCGCCATGAAGAGAGCCATACCATTTCACATTATAATTGCTTTATTTTGTGTTATTGTTATGTCTCTGTTTTACCTCTATTAGATAGTCGGTAAAATTTAATCCCTCAAAGAAGGTCTAGTCGGTTTTCCCGCCAGTGTTTGCACCATCACAAGTCAGACATTTTTGGTAGTGGGCTCATAAAATTGAGGTGCTGCCAATTCTTCCCGACTAGGTGGGTTCGAGTCGGACTCTTACTGCGGAAACACTCGGTAAGCTAGACGGGTCTATCACAACGGTTGTGGGACTCGGGGAAAATTCGGATGGGAGCCGGGGCATGTGATGCCACCCGTCCAACAGGAGTCGCATGAGATGCGATTGACAAGGAGTTGTCTACCTAGATCACTTGGTGGCTAGCGGTGATGCTAAAGCCCACTAGCCGACTTGCTTATTTAGGATCCTGAATCACTAAGCAACCATCGGAGGGGTGTTGGTTATAGTGGGAGCATAAAATATTAAAATGTTTAATATGCTTGCTCTTTTATGAATACATGTCTTAAGTGTTTTGCATATTTTCTGTTGTAGATCATGGCACCAAGTAGCAGACACTCTCAGATATCCGGTTTTGCGTTGAGAACCATTCTTGAGAAAGATAAACTGAACGACACTAATTTTACCAACTGGTATCGAAATCTGAGAATTGTTCTCAAACAAGAAAAGAAGGACCATGTCCTAGACAACCCACTTCCAGATGAGCCAAATGAGAATGCGATCCGCAGCCACCAATGCCTACCGGGCTAAGGATGAGTCCATGGATATTAGCTGTCTTATGCTTGCTCACATGGAACCGGACTTGCAAAAGTTCGAGTATGTTGAGGCCTACGATATGATCGAAAGCCTCAAAAGTATGTTCGAGCTCAAAGAAGACTGAGAGGTATCAAGTCTCTCAGGCTTTGCTGAGTTGCAAGCTTAAGGATGGTGATCCACTGAGTCCGCATGTGATCAAAATGGTTGGTTACATGCAGTCTCTGGAGAGGCTTGGCTACCCCATTAGCGAAGAGTTCGCTACGGATATAATTCCGAACTCTCTTCCTAGTGCATATGGGCAGTTCATTTCGAACTACCACATGCATGGTATGGATAAGAAGCTCACTGAATTGCATGGGATGCTCAACCAGGCAAATGCGGATCTCAAGAAGGGCGCCAGTCAAGTGTTGATGGTGCAGAATAAGGCTAAGTTCAAGAAGAGTTCTTGGACTAAGAAGAAGGCTAAGTCAGGAGGAAAGCAGGCTCAGGACCCGGTCCCAAGCGCTTCCTCAGGGACTAAGACATCTCCTTTAGCCGGATCCACTTGCTTCTACTGCAAGGCGGATGGCCACTGGAAGAGGAACTGCAGCAAGTATTTGGCTGATAAAGCCAAGAGTGGAGGTATGACTTCTGACTCAGGTACACTTGTTTGCAATGTTATAGACATATACTTGCTGATGCACCTAATAGTTCTTGGGTATATGATACCGGATCAGTTATTCACATCTGCAACTCGTTGCAGGGACTGGTAAGAACTAGGAGCGTAGCAAGAGGCGAGGTTGATATTCGAGTCGGCAACAAAGCAAGAGTTGCTGTGTTGGAAGTCGGCACGATGCAACTTCATTTACCTTCCGAATTCATTATGGAACTGAATAATTGTTATTATGTTCCAGTGCTCAGTCGAAACATTATTTCTGCTTCATGTTTGATGAGGCAAGGCTATGAGTCGAATATCAAGAATAATGGTTGTTCTTTGTATTTGAATGATATGTTTCACGGCTTTGCACCCGTACAGGACGGGTTATTTATTTTGAATCTTGATGGTGAGTTGGTTTATAACATAAATGTTAAAAGGTTGAAACCAAATGATCTGAATATGACTTACTTTTGGCACCGTCGGCTTGGTCATATAAGTTGGAAACGCATGAAGAAGCTCCATGATGATGGACTCCTAACTTCATTCGACTTGGATTCATTCGAGACATGTGAATCTTGCCTACTCGGAAAAATGACCAAGACACCTTTTGCAAAGAGTTGCGAAAGGGCGTCTGACTTGTTGGGACTAGTACATAGTGATGTATGTGGACCATTGAGCACGACAGCCAGGGGTGGTTATGAGTACTTCATTACCTTCACTGATGATTTGAGTAGGTATGGATATATCTACTTGATGAAACAAAAGTCGGAAGCCTTTGAAAAGTTCAAAGAATTCCAGAATGAAGCACAGAATCAACTCGGCAAGAAAATAAAGTTTCTTCGGTCGGACCGAGGAGGCGAGTACATGAGCCATGAGTTTGATGACCATCTAAAAAGTTGTGGAATAGTTCCTCAACTTACTCCGCCAGGAACGCCGCAAAGGAACGGTGTTTCGGAAAGGCGGAATCGAACCTTGTTGGACATGGTACGATCAATGATGAGTCGGACAGATCTGCCTTTATCATTTTGGGGTTATTGTCTAGAAACAGCGGCGTTCACACTAAACAGAGTACCATCAAAATCGGTAGAGAAGACACCGCATGAGATGTGGACAGGCAAAAAGCCGAGTTTGTCTTTTCTTAAGATTTGGGGTTGTGAAGCATTTGTCAAGCGACTTCAGTCGGACAAGCTCACAGCCAAGTCGGATAAATGTATTTTCGTTGGGTATCCGAGGGAAACCTTGGGTTACTACTTCTACAACCGAGAAGAGGGCAAAGTGTTTGTCGCTCGGAACGGTGTCTTCCTTGAGAAAGAGTTTCTCAGTCGGGGAGTAAGTGGGAGCACGGTGCAGCTCGAAGAAATTCGAGAGGAACCGGCTAGTGGCGAGTCGGCAAAAACCTTGGAGGTTGAGCCAGTCGTGGCAGCTGAGCCGGCAGCAGCACCTGTACTACGAAGATCGGCAAGATTACGAAGTGTTCGTGATGTGTTACTGTTAGACAGTTATGAGCCAGCAAATTATTCGGAAGCGATGGTGGGATCTGATTCCAAGTCATGTCTTGGAGCCATGAGATCTGAGATAAAGTCCATGGATGAAAATCAAGTTTGGAACTTGGTTGATCTGCCAGACGGTGAAAGACCCGTCGAGTGCAAATGGGTCTTTAAGAAGAAAACTAATATGGATGGAAATGTTTCAATCTATAAAGCACGCCTTGTTGCGAAGGGGTTCCGACAAGTTCAAGGAGTTGATTACGACGAGACTTTCTCGCCCGTAGCGATGCTTAAATCAGTTCGGATCATGTTAGCTATAGGGGCCTATTTCGACTACGAGATATGGCATATGGATGTCAAAACGGCTTTCCTTAACGGAAATTTAACCGAGGACGTGTATATGATACAGCCCGAGGGTTTTGTCGATCCGGCTAATGCTGACAAGGTATGCAAACTTCAGAAATCCATTTATGGGTTGAAGCAAGAATCTCGGAGTTGGAATATTCGCTTTGATGAGGTAGTCAAATCGTTTGTCTTCATCAAGAGTGATCATGATTCTTGTTTGTACAAGAAGTTTAGTGGGAACAAAGTAAATTTTCTAATCTTATATGTGGATGACATATTACTGATTGGAAATGATGTCCAGATGTTACAAGAAACCAAGGAATCATTGGAAAGGAGTTTCTCAATGAAAGACTTGGGTGAGGCAACATACATCCTCGGAATCCGGATCTATAGAGATAGATCAAGGAGGCTCATTGGATTGAGTCAGCGTACTTATTTGGACTCAACATGGAATCGTCTAAGAAGGGGTTCTTACCGATGTCCCATGGTGTAAAACTTAGCAAGACTCAGTGTCCTTCGACAACTGATGAGCGAAGTCGGATGAGTGCGATTCCATATGCTTCTGCAGTCAGATCCATCATGTATGCCATGATTTGTACTAGGCCGGATGTTTCCTATGCTCTAACTGTTGTGAGCAGATACCAGGCTGATCTCGAGAGATCCATCGGATGACTAAAAATATCCTAAAGTACTTGAGAAGGACTAAGGATATGTTTTTGGTTTATGGTGGTGAAGATGAACTCAGTGTAAAGGGTTACACGGATGCGAGTTATCTTACCGACTCGATGATTCTCGCTCACAATTCGGATACGTGTTTATTATAAACGGAGGTGTGAGCTGGAAGAGTTCCAAGCAAGAGACGTGTATCCTGCTTCACAACAGAGGCTGAGTATATTGCCGCCTCGGAGGCAGCAAAGGAAGCTGTTTGGATGAGGAATTTCCTCATGGATCTTGGTGTGGTTCAGGGCTCGTCCAATCTGTTAGACGTGTATTGTGACAACAATGGTGCTATTGCAAAAGCCAAAGAACCTAGACAGCACCAGAAGAACAAGCACATACTCATGCGGTACCACCGATTCGGCCTGTGGATCGGTGATATCAAGTTATGCAAGGTACACACGGATGCAAATATTGCGGATCCGTTGACAAAGCCGTTACCCCAGCCGAAGCATGAGGCGCACCTGAGAGCCATGGGCATTAGATGCTTAGACATGTGATGTCGGAAGATTGACTCTAGTGCAAGTGGGAGACTGTTGGGAATATGCCCTAGAGGCAATCATGTATGATGAAATTTCCCATTGTATTCATAAAGATATTAAGTAGTCCTTGTATAAACATCTGATGTGTATCATTGAATATGTGATTCGGTTGTGGAACTATGCATTCATGTTGTTTGTACTAAATATCCTTGGTCATTGAGGTTGTGCTGGACACACAACTTAGACCAATGTGAAAGTTGGCTTGATGACTCGGTTCCACTTGTCATGGGCATGGAGATGCTATTCCAACTTACACAGACTCGGCTAAAGAGTTTAGCGAGTCGGATTGACCCATATTGAGGTACAACGAACAAGTTGTCATTTGTATATCTCAATCAATATAATCCTTAGACCCGAGGTTATTGCATAGTCCGAGTTGAGGATCACCGACTTAGGTTGTGTCAAACGCTGATCCGTAACTGGGCAGTTATAAAGGCAGAGTTCGGGTCGACTGAGAATCAATCTGTGTGATGTGAATAACCAAGATGGGATTTTGCCCCTCCACTCGAAGAGATATTCTCTGGGCCCTCTTGTGAGATATGATTCGGAAAGCATGGACATGCACGACTCGATTAAGTGTTAACCGAGGCGATCGACTAAGAGTTAGTCGGGTGAATCACTTATCTCGGATCGAGAAGAGAGTTGGACTATTTAAGGGATGATAATTATTCGCCTATAGTCTGATAAGGTATATCGTGAGGCAAAAGGGACTCGGACGTAAGTCGCATTGGAAAGGCAAGTCGTCATGACTCTTTGGTACTTGGGAGCCGGCACGTTCTACTAGGAGCCACTACCTACTGATCGATTGAGAGTCGGACTCCAATCGTGTCCAAGTAGCCATGAGACTGTGGGGTCACACACTTAAGAGCGGGAGCAAGTTCGGATTGGATCTGAACCTGTAATCTGGTTGGGTTGGACCTAAACCGGATTAGGGCTGAGTTAGTGAGTTGGACTCACGGTGACTAGTGTTATATGGGCTTTAGTGAATGGGTCGCGCGAGCAGAGCCCACGTTCACTCCCTATATATAGTGGAGCACCGTAACCCTGAAAGGTTAATCGTTGTTCGGTTAGGTCATTCCATGTGTTGAAAACCCTATCTCCACAGCAGTCCTGCCGCCGTAACGAACCTAGCAGTTCACCACCGGCGCTCCTCCTTGTACGTGTGGATACCAGCAGAGGTGCTGTGCGATCAGCACCAGGACGATCGGATTGTGAGGATCGCCGCATCGATTGACGCGTTTCATCGAATCCGCAATCGCTGCCTAGTGGTAAAACTCGTGGCCTTCTACCTCAGCTAGATCTTGGGATCACCACGTTAGAGGAAAAGTTTTGTTTTATCTCTGCGTGGCCCAACAGTATGCCCCCATGTGTGGTTTTGGTAATTAATGACAATCTCTATGGACTAATGTGTAAATTGAGTTTCACTTGTAGGTTTTTCCATTGGCATCGCTTGGACCATGTGTTGGTCTCAAGGTTGAAAGATGAAGAAATGTGCAAGGGCTTTGTGCCCATTGGAATCATGAAGAAAGAAGGAGCTTGAAGGTTGATCAAGGCATGTGCAACGAGTTGCATCAAGATGGATCAACCTCAAGAAAGGATGAATAAGGGCAAGCTCAAGATGCTCCATCTCTAGAAGATCTCATGCTTGAAGCTTGCCATCCTCGTGCTCATGGAGTGACGAAGACAAGTTCAAAGAAGAGGTTTCCCCATGGAGTATGGGGGACCAATTTGCAAGTCTTCATATTCATCAATCAAGAGCATCCAAGAAAGGTGTTCCCACTATAGAAGAACAAGTGGGTCTACATCAAGTTAAAGTGGGATGCTCAAGGCAAAGGTATGTTCTTTATAGGGCTTTTAATTTGCCGGTCTCATGTTGTTAGTTGGGAGACCGGGTTTAGGATAGATAGCCGTTCTATCAAGAGGGGATCTCAAGCGGGTGTCTCGTTTGCATCGTTCGGAGAGAGCTCAAACCTTTGCATTCATAGCATCATCTTTCTTGGTTGTTATTTGGTTTCTTGTCCATGAGAGGATCTAGAGCTTGTGGTCATCATCATAACAAGCTCTAGTTCATCGTCTAAGGATTTCCCTTGCATATCTTATTGCGATTTTTGATCTTGCGAGATTTCCGGCTCCACACCTTGGGGGATACTTCACATATATACTCATGATTTTTGTTGGATTCTATTCGTCGTTATCTTTCCAACAAAATTGGTTTCATCCTGTTTGGAGTTCGGATGCAAAACTTATTGTGTTTCTGGTTGTCTGGTTTCTGGAATTTCCCTGACCGGAAGTTCCGGCTTGCCATCGGAAGTTCCGCTAGGGCATTTTTGCGCCGAAAGTTTCGGTGGCAGTTTTGGGTCTTCTTCCGCTCACATTCAGTAACCTTCTGTTTTGGATGTGCTATTTGACGAAACTTCAGTCGGAATTTCCACCAGAAGTTCTACTCCCACCGGAAGTTCCGGCCAGGGACCGAAAGTTCGGCTCAGGCCTAGTTGCCGCTGAAAGTTCCAGTTGAATTTCTGTCTCTTGTTCCGCTCATGTTCAGTAACCTTCTGTTTTGGATTTGTCTATTTGCCGGAACTTCTGTCGGAACTTCCACCGGAAGTTTTGCTCCCACCGGAAGTTCCGATGGACCAGCGGAAGTTCCGACCAGGACTCGCTTTTTCAGTAACTCGCTCTGCAGTTTTTTACCATTGGTTGTGTGCCACCGGAAGTTCCGGCCAGGAGTCTTGAATGCCCATAACGGGCAGATCTTGGATCCCTTTAAAAGGGGCTCCTCTTCCCCTTCGTGGGCACCAACTCTTTTGTTGGTTCTTGGCTTTCTCTCTCTCCTCCATTGGTGACCTTGAAGAAGATTTCCCTCTCCCCTTTCCCTTCCTATGATTCTTGCATCTTTTTGAGGGATTTGAGAGAGGAGATCTAGATCTACAATCCCCCCAAGCTAAATCCCTTCTTTGTGAAGGAATCATTGGGATCTAGATCTTGGAGAGTTTTTGTTCTCTTGTTTTCTTCCTCCCTTATTCCCCCAATAGCTTTTGTAGCTTTGTTGTAATTTGGGAGTGAAGGACTTACCCTTGCATTTTTTGCATAGGTTTGAGTTCTCCTCGAAGATTCGGCGAGTACAAGCTTGAGGGATTGTTACTCTTGGGTTCCTTGGAACCCTAGACGGTTGTGTGGTTGGATTGTTGACCTTTTGTGGTCTTGTTGACCTTTTGTGGCGTTGTTGGCCTTTTGTGGCATTGTTGGCCTTTTGTGGCATTGTAGCCTTTTGTGGCTTTGTTGTTGGGATCCTCCAATTGAGTTGTGGAGTTAGACCCAATCTTGTACGGGTTCGGAGACCACCCTCAAGCGTCCCATAGTGGAGCGAGTGCCCGCCTTTTGTGGTGCGCACTCGGGAGAATAGGGTGAGCCTTTTGTGGCGTCGGTGAGTTGCGTGCTTCCGCATCCGGGGTGAGGCCTTGTGTGGCGTTGGGTGAGCATCGAGCCACCACACCTCGAGGTGAGCCATTTGTGGTGTTCGGAGAGCATTGCACCATCGCAACTCTCCAATGGAGACATAGCTTCTTTGGAAGTGAACTTTGGGAAACAAATCTTCATCTCCGCGTCCATCGTTTATCTCTCAACCGAGCCCTTTACTTATGCACTTTACTTTGTGATAGCCATCGTGCTTGAAGTATTTATACCTTGCTATCACCTTGTTGCTTGTATTGCTTAGCATAGGTTGTTGGTGCACTTAGGTGAACTTAGTGGCTAGGTTTTGTGCTCAATAAATTAAACGTTAGTTTTATTCCGCATTTACTTGAGCCTAAACCGTAATAATTTTAAAAGCCTATTCACCCCCCCTCTAGGCGACTTCCTTTGTACTTTCACCTATGGTTTTCCGTCTAAATCCTCGGGGGCTACAGTGGGATACTACATATGAAATTAAAAAGGCATACAAAACTTACAAGTGCAATGATCTTGAGGTTGGTGGCGCTCTCGGCAAATATCTTGCTGAAGGCAAGGCTGTTTCCATGCAGGATATCTGCCTGCTTGAGCAGCTCCTCAAGACCACATGTCAGAGAAGCCTGTGTTGCACCAGAAGCCAGAGCTGAGCTACTTAGTGTAACCACCAGGTAGACGATCTTCGGAAACTCTGATGGTGTCTTGGGTGCAGCGGCGCCGCCTATGGCAGAAGTTCCGCCTGCCACCATTGCCTTACCGCTATCAGTGGCATCCTTAGCCAGAGCTTCAGCCACTTTAGATGATATGCTTTCTTGTGTCGCCTTCTCGCCAACAGCAACAAGTTCCACGGAAACGCCTGGGTCCACTTCCATGGCAGAAGGTCCAGACGTTACTTTGGCTGGAGAGCTTGTCGGTGCGGTAGCAGGCTGGTCGCTTGGAGTAGGAGGGGCGATGGAGGGAGAGGACTGACTAAACACTTCTTTGATGTGTTTAGAAGCCCCCGATGTTTTGGAGGTCTTCTTCAAACTCATACTGGACTTCTTCCTGAAACGTGCAGAAGTATAAGCACAGGAACAAGACAAGCAAGAGACAATGTCGGACGTTAAGAATCTTACACAATGGTTGGTGCTTTGGTCAACGGAATACCAATCATTCTTCTTTTCTTTGCCTCTAGGGAGGCGGTGGATCTCTTGGAGGCTCCACCCTCCGTCTTCTTCTCCTTGCCTCCGTCGGCAGCGTTAGAGGTGGAGCTCTTCCGCTTTCGCGCCAACGGAACATCACCGTCAGACACGACGGTGACTTCCTTCATCTTGGGGTCGTAGACTTGGGCATCCATGCTACTTTCGTCTAGTTCCTTCAGCTATTAAGTGAATCCTGAAGTGTTAGATGCAATGGTTAAGGCTAGACAGAAGAACTGGAGTATATATCATACACAGAAAATAAACAAGTACCTTTGGGCACGTGCCGCCCTCGAACATGTCATAGGTGATGGTGAAGACACGCTTCCTGTCCTTCACCTTAACTATGTCCTTGAGGCGAAGCTTGACAGAGTCACTCAAGAAGTTGTCCTCGGAGATGCGGAGGCTATCCTTCCTATCCTTGGAGTATTCATGCATCAGCTTCACGGGGTGCTGCCGAGGCTAAATCCTCCTGATGAACCAGCACATGGCTAGGTCCAACCTGGTCAGACCCGTGTCTACGAGCCACTCGATCCGCCTTACAGCGCTGGAGGCTTCGTCGCTGGAGGGAAGGAGGGCCTGGGATCTCCATGTCGGGGCTTCAGCAGCAGCTCCATCGACAAAGTTTGGGTACGTTCTTTCTCGGCCATCCAGAGGGATGTCTGGGCCGTAGAAGTACGTCCTCTGCCAGTTCTTACAGGACTCGTAGCCTATAATATCAGGGAACCGCCGGCCAGGACGGATCTTGAAACTAATAGTTCCACAATTTCTGAGCTCATCCTTGCTCACTCTGGCTTCCCTCTTAACGGTGAAGAAATATATAAAAAGATCTAACCTAGGCCTGATTCCTAGGTAACCCTCACAAGCGCCGTGTAGTTGCTAAGCGCGAGGATCCTATTCGGAGACAGGTTCTGAGGTTGAACCCGGTAGTGGCTAAGGACCTCAATGAAGAAGTCGGAGATTGGGAGGGAGATGCCGCGTACCAGTTGGGCTTTGAGATACACCTTTTCTCTGTCTTGGGTAGAAGGTACGACCTCGCCGGCCTGCGCCGCCCGCCATACCAGCCCCTTCGCCGTGGGGAGGTATCCCTCGGCGAGCATCTCCTTGAGATCGCTCGCGGTGATATCGGAGCCGCACCACTCCCCTTTGTGGGAATCTCCCTCTTCCACTAGCGGTTCTAGCCCCGTTGGAATATGGTCACCGTCGGTGGATTCCACCACCGCGGTGCTTGGCACCACCACGCCTTCTGGGGATACATGGACGGAGCCCGTCGGCTTGGCCTTGGTTTCGCCCGTCGCCACCATGGACGGTGTAGTGCTGCTACTGGCCATTGGTGTAGAGTAAGACTGGCAGTGAGATGGGAAAAGCTAGGGTTTTTTTCTTTGTGCGCACGGAGAGCTCGAGGAGGTGTTTGTTGGAGGAAGAATACGATGCGAGGAAGAATGCGGTGAAAGGATAAGAATTACCACGGTTATAATTTATAGTACTCAGCATCAAGATTCGTGCAAGTTGATCGAACGGTTGATGCGTGGACAGCGCGTGCGTGTGCGGAAATTTTGCCACGTTCCCACCGCCGCTGCCAATGTTTCGCATCCTTCGCACGGGAAAAATGTCTATGATTCTGCATGTGTGAGTTACGAGGCATCGCTAACCTATGGTCTATGTCGCTCTACTAACATAGGCAGGTGAACCATCCCATCTGAAGATTCTGGCATGGACGGATTCAGTCCGGCTACGAGAAGAGTACGATGGAAGATTCAGCAGTTCTCTGACTTACCTGTTGAAGACAGAGAGCATTGCAGGCTTCTTGGGAGGACTACAAGATATTGCTTGACGATTTGCCGACATTCATCTAGACGGAGCACTCAACCTGAAGAGGCAAGATGGTGCAAGATCTCAGAGTTCTTCGGGGGCTACTGTTGGGGATATGCTAAATGGGTATCACCATTGCACGTCTCTAATCCGGATAACCCAGGTGTCCCACAGTTGGTAGCAAGTCCTATGGCCTGCTGGGCAGCCCAGTTAGATGGATCCAGAAGGGAGGCCCATGCCGGGTAAAGCAAGGCTACGGAGGAGTCACCAGTGTACCCTAAGCCTTGGAGTGCAAGATACGTTAGACTAGTTGTGTACCATGTAGGAATCTGTAACCTGTCCGGCTAGGACTTTTCCTGTAACCCTAGGATCTGGTGACTATATAAGCCGGACCTGCGGGAGCCTTTAGGGCATCGATTAACTCATATCGCGCATAGCGAACCAATCCCTGTAAGTCGGCGTATTTTCCATTGTAGTGATTTATAGCAGGAGTAGGATTCAGCCACCGTCGTGGCATCTGAACCTGGATAAGATGTGTTACCTCGTGCCCGCCAACCTCCCGCCTTACCCCACGTCTCTAAACACGCTCTGTGAGGAGCTCTCCATGGTGTACTCGTCGGCAATACCACGACAATTCTGTTGTACTGAATGCTGATAACTAGTTATTTCAAAGTCAAATTTATAGCACTATTTTAGTTATAGTTGTCTATGATCGTGATACTATGCTCCAAGTCTGCCATAACCGCGGAGACGGCTTTCAAAAAGATTTACCCTGTAGGGGTGCACAAATAGCAACACACGCATGATCAACCTCGGAAAAATCAAATCAAAACCCAACGAGGCATCACGATAAAGCATTCATAAGATTCGTAATTGATTTCAGGGGGCCACCCTGCTAAGTTACCCGCTACAAAGTTGGCCGGCTCTGCGATGGACCGAGGGGTTTGCAACAATGTCTATAAACGAGTAGGAACCGAAAAGTGTGATTGGGCTTTTCGATATCATGTAAACATTCCGCATTTGTTCCAAAACCAGATAGTAGTAAATGCTCCTCGAGCAACAATAGTAAATAAAGTAGTAAAACATGGCATAAGTATAGGATAATAATAATGCCCCAAACTACTTGTGGCCCCAAGAAATTAATTATGACTCAAGCTAGGACTAAGGGGATTCATGGTACCTCATGCGGATAGTGCGATAGTCAAAGAACATGTATCAAGTACTCGGGGTCCTACAGGACACTAGTGAGCGGTTAAAAACCAAATCACACCTATTGCCCACCGGTGCCTCTGCATTAGTTATAGCTATTCCCAACATTTTAATATCAAGTTGGAATTTAAGTCATGATCGTCTTCAACATAAAGCATATGGCAACCTTCCAAAAACTGTGGAACACCAATGGCGCGAAGCAACACCTATGCAAGAACCTACGACTCACAAGGCCGATTATCTACCACACAACAGGGAATAGGAGGTGTCCATGGTAATATAGGGCTGCAAGGAATATAACGTGTACAAAATCTAAAGCATCGCAACACAGATAGCAATAGATAAACAGGAGGAAGTAAAGACTATAAAAACAAAATAGGTAGAAACGGGGAGAATGCTCGCCTGAAAACATTGTCAAAGGTTCATCCGAAGATCGGGTCGACACTCGCATCAACTCATTGGCCTAGTCCGCGAAGAAGAAAAACACTAGAAGGAACACCGGATGCACTACTTAATACTAAGGCAGAAGATCGGTCATGATGCATATATGATGCATGACATGGCAAGGATGCATGCAATTAGGCAATATTAAGCGAAACCAGGGTCCCGACAATTAGTTAAGAGGTTCATGTTATTTAGATACCCTACAATTTAGATGTTGTCTTAACATGGCATCGGTTCACTACACAAATTTAAGTGGAGCCAATTTTAGACTAGATTCGCCTGCATATGGTATCCATGTTTAATTTAGGTGAATTGGCATAATGCCCCCAAACAACACAATATGTATGCGACATGAACAATTTAATATGCAACAAGTGAAATATCATATATTAAAAATATAGGGGTCTCGGATAGGGTCACACATGGGGGGACCGGATCCGGGGGTCTCGGCTTCCGACGGGTTCAATCTCCAGGATCAGTCTTCGGGGTCTCCAACATCAGATCCATGAGGTAGATCTTGGTGTTCCAGGGGTTCGGGTTCCATGAAGTAGTCCTTGTCGGTATTCCCAGAATCCTTTGGGTTCATTGGTCTTCGAGTGGCACCGTATTTGGTTCAACTCACGTCGGTTGTCGGGAGATCTTGGCAATCCTATTGTCTCCACACCAAAACAACTCAGCACCTAAATGCCACCACGAGACATGCCCTCTTAACAACGCTAGCAGAGAGATATCTTGGTGACTATCAGGTGTTGGCGTGCTTGAAGGCCCAACATCAAGAATGACGCCTGCTAGCGATAGGGCTGTAGGGGCCTTGAGGCAAAAATGAGAACAAGGTCACAGGTCGGCGATGCAGGGACAGGAGAGTGGTGATGTGGAGGGAACACGTGTGCAGGTGGACGAGCTCGCTGCAACGGGCCGACACTAGGAGCTTGGGAGGCGACAAGGACAGGTGACGCGCCGGTGCAGAGAGTAACGCCGGGGCTCGGGCCGTAGGCAGACAAGGTGGTGGCGGGGACACGGCAGGAGGGGGTCGCAGAGGGGGCACGGTGGTCGATGGTGTTGGGGACAGGTGCGGCCGAAGGTGAGGGAGGCCACAACGGCTCCGGAAGGTGCGCATGGCTTGGAGGACGAACGATGAGGCGACCTGCGGAGGTCGCTTAGGTTCGGGGCGAGCGACGACAGACGCACGGGCTGTGCTCTGGGCGGGCTCGCCATTGAGGGATCACCGGATGACAGCCAAGGCACGATAGGGAGATGAAGGAAGATGCAGACGAGACGTGGGTCAGCAAGCTCGCGACGGTAGGAGCTAGCTTTGGCGCAGTCGAGGTGGTAGATGGGTGGACGCGACAAGGATCAGTATGAGAGGGAGCGACGTGGGATGGGGAGAGGAGCATCGGGCAAGCATGGATCGAGGCCAGGGGTGCGGCCGATGGAAGTGGCAGGGGACACGTGCGACCGTGTCACGTGCATGTGTTCTAGGTGCTTGTAGGGTAGCATGACCGTGTGTGTGTGTCCAGGTGTGGTCTAGGTTAGGTTGGGTCGGTGTGGTGTGGTGGTGTGGGTTAGGTTGTGAGCAGGGAGTAGCTAGGGTGCAGCGGCGGGAGAAGGGGTGGAATGGGTAGATAGGTGGGGTTGCTAGGGTTAGGGTTTGGGGTAGTAGGTGTCCAGCTGGGCTTTTGGGCCTGGCGGGCTGCCTCCCCCATAGATTTTATAAAATAGGTTTATTATATTTATTTATTTTTAAATACTATTTTGTAAAATAGTGTTAGAAAAATAAAAGATCTAGGCGGACCCAGGGTTTTGATGTGAAATAGAGAGGGCGTTATTTAGAAAACAAAGGTAGGCTTTTAGAAATATTTTTAGGCAATTAATATGCATGAAGATGTCATGATGATGCATAGAGATAAGACATGCGATTTTATAGTAGTGGTTTTACCAGGGTGCTATAGGAACGGTGCTGTGGAGCGGTGCTGGTTTTGTTTCCAAAAAGGTTGTCGCAAAAGCAAAGGCTTGGGAAATGTTTTGATCATGGGATGGTCGGAAAGGAAGGAAAGGAGTTTGATCAGGAGTTGACCTGAAAGAAAGAAAAATGGGTGACCTAATCCTAGTATTTTTTTTCAAGACTTTTCAAATGACTTCCAAAATGTTTTACAAAAGTTTTCAATAAAAGCTTGTAGATGCTACATCTACAAGAGAAACTATTTTAGAAAAGAACCTCTCATGGAGCCCTCCTACTACCACACATACCGCATATCCTTTTATTGTTATTCTCTTAAGGTGGTTTGCGAGTACATTCGAAGTACTCACCGACTTTGTCCTTGGCTATTTACTTGGCTAGATTGGCAGAAGCTAGAAGGATAAAGATGCTGACGTCTATGCAAGCTAGGACGTCTTCCCAGTTAGTCATCTATAGGTTAAGGCATGACATGGGCTCTGCGTTGGAAGAAATCTGTTGTTTATGTTTGTACTGCCTTAAGGGCAACCATGTAAGTCTTCTACCTCGTTAATTTAAGGATGTTGTTATGATACTAGTCGGTTATGATCACAGCTCACTGATCATGGGAACGTGAATTACATACATAAAAGGGGACTTCTCGGACCGTAAATCTGAGGCTCACAAAATCACTTGCTTGCAAAGCTATGTCAATGTGATATCACCGAGAGGGTCCTAACTATATCTCTTCGTCATCCGAATGGACAAATCACTATCTTGATCCACAAGCCTCAACTGAAACTTTCCAAATACCTAGCGACATCTTTATAATCACCTTGTTACGGTGTGATGTTTGATGTAATTAAAGCACTCTTTCGGTGAAAGTGATTGACGTGATCTCATCGTCTAAGGACATTGAGTTACTACGAATGTGATAGCAATTTAAACTTGATGACATGATCTTATTGCTACATCTACTTTGGGTGACTGTAAATCATATCATTCTCCAATGATATGACCCTGTTACTAACAACATCCAATATTATGATCAGGAAACCTTTGATCACCCATTAATCAACATGCTAGTATAAATAGAGGATTTACTAGGAACCATTTCTGTTTATAAATCACACATGTATTAATGTTTCCCTATTAATACAATTCTCGCATGATAAATAAACATCTATTATAAACCTGGAATGGCATAATAACCCCTTTATTATTGCCTCTCAGGCATATTCTTTACACCGCTTTGTCAGTGAGACAAGGCATACCGCCGCTCATATTCGCCTTTTCCCCCACATCTCCCCCTTCTCTCTCACCACCATGACACTACTGGAACCACCTCGCCCTACTCCGACAATAGCTCTCCTCTAGCAAGGGCGCACTTCACCGCCCCACCCGCCATCTTCCTGTTCGCCGAGATTTCACGGTCATTTGACGCTTTGGGCATCTTCGTAGGCAGCTCCTCGTCCACCACACCGGGGAGGTGTTCGGCCTTTTTCCTACTCGGTGATGGACTCCAACGATGATGAGATGTTCGCTTCCCTAATGGGGGAGGAAACAACCACCACAACCAACGACGAGGAACACTTGAAGATCCACGCCAGTCTATCCAACATGTACGCGCGAAATGGAAAGCCCCAACACGATGGCATGGCACCACGTCATCGCAAGTAAGACGAGGCAACGCCTAGAAGGCCACTTCATGCTATATGACGACTACTTTACCGACGATCCATTACACAGTGAGGCAGTGTTTCAACACCATTTCAAGATGAGCCAGAAGCTCTTTCTCAAGATTGTGCATGCCATCCGAGAGTTCGACACCTACTTCAAATGCAAGAGGGACTGCACCAACACGATAGGATTTTCCTCAATCCAGAAGTGCACGACCGCTTTGAGGATTGTTGCATATGGATCTCCCAGTGATACACAAGATGACTACCTATGCATGACTGAGTTCAACGCCATTGAGTGTATGTACAAATTATGCAGGGCTGTGGTTGCAGTGTTTGGACCAACATACTTGGGATCTCCCAATGATGAAGACATTGCTCAGATCCTAGCAATGCATTAAGCCAGGGGATTTCCTAGGATGCTTTGTACGCATCGATTGCATGCATTGGGCATGGAAGAACTGCCCATTTGCTTGGCTGGGAATGTAGAAAGGCCAGAAAGGATCTTGCATTGTGATACTTGAGGCAGTGGCTATACATGATCTCTGGATTCGGCATTCCTTCTTCGGAATGGCAGGATCTCACAATGACATCAACGTCATGCGGTGCTTGAATGTATTTTCCAAGCTTGTTGAAGGTCATGATCCTCTGGTGGACTATGTGATCAATGGACACCACTACAACAAGGGATACTACCTGATAGATGGCATATATCCAATATGGTAAACATTTGTGAAGATTATCTCAAATCCTGTTGTGGGCAAGAATTCTAACTTTTCCAAGGAGCAAGAAGCTTGTAGGAAGGATGTCTATGGACGTTTGGTGTGCTCCAAGACCGATTTGTTGTTGTCTAGTATCCCACTCCAACCTGGTCGAAAGATTAGATGTGGGAGGTGATGAATGCCTTTGTGATCTTGTATAACATGTTCATTGAAAGTGAGAAGGAGGAACCGGTGATTAACACTAAACCATATTTCAGACAGGGTCCTCTTGTAGCTATTGATCACGAGGTACCCGCATCATGGGCTTCCTTCCTCGCTATTCATCAAGAGATCTGCGACCCACATATGCATCATCAGAACAACTGCAGTAGGATCTGGTGGAGCAACCGTGGAAGCGCAAAGACAATGCCTAATCTGATGTGTTTTAAAACTTGTTAAATTTATGCCGACCTATGTGTGATCTGTGTACTATTTGCTATCTATGTCGAATTGTTGGTCGATTTTATAGAAATTTATGCCGAAATTAAGTTTTTTCCAGCAAAATCAATTGTTGGGGAGTAGGGTGGGGTGTGTGTGTGTGTGTGTGTGTGGGGGGGGGGGATGAAACAGGGCCTCGGCTAGGAATCAGCGTCCCACGTTGAAAATTTCGCCGGCGCCTCTTAGAGCAAGTTCAATAATAAAGTCCGTTGTCGACTATAAGCCATCGCCATGTTATCTATAGCCAACCTAATAGCCAACATACATATTAGTTAGCTATAACTACTTTACTACTTTATTTGGCCAAGGCCCATATTACACTCACACAAAGTGCTTAGAGCACTTGCTATATATAGCTCTTACATAAGAGGCCACTAATCTTCTCTCTTCACTTCTCTCTCCTCCACATCATCTTAAATATATTATTTAGAATCTTATAGCCTGTTTATATAAATTTATTGTACTTGCTGACCCATTTTACCGCCCACCCGCAAATATCCCGGAGGGATGCCTACCACCTGAAATGCTCTTGTATTGTTTCTTCCGTGCCTCATCGTTGGGCATCCCCTTTGTTTTAGCAACTGGTCCTCAAAAATATTAGTACTACTAGTATTGTTGCTATCAGTTCGGAGTATACTCCTCCGCTTTAAAATATAAGATGTTTTAGTTTTATCAAGCAAATGTATTTATATATTAGATGTAGGTTCACTCATATTTGGAATAAATCTACACACTAAAACAAATTTAGGTAGATTTTTTCATAAATTTAAAATATTTTATATTTTAAAACAGAGAAAGTACTATCAAAGGAAAATTTATTCCACGGTAGGTGTCCGAGGCAGAGAGTTTCCATGAGTTCCTTCAAGTTGTACTTTTATATTCTGAAAAGCTTTTCTATATTTGCTGTATACACCGGAGTTGTTGAGAAAAAAAAGAAAAGCGCTACGTTCCAAACCAACCTACCTATCTCTGAACTTATTCTTATCAAACTAGTAGACTATAAAACTGTGTCCGGAATTTTATACTAGAGCATACTATATGCCAAGTTGTCTGGAATCCACATCCCTACTATCATTCGGTGTTTGTATAATACTCTCTCCATTCAAATTATGTGTCGCAATTTTCTCTAAATTTATATATATACAAATATACGAATATATATATATATATATATATATATATATATATATATATATATATATATATATATATATACGGTGAATGTCCGTGCGTTGCTATGGTCTTCTCAATTTTATTTTGATAAGCATGAAAAATAACACATGAAAATCCACATTCACTATTTCCTTTGTTCATAATTACATTGTGTTCTGGGTTTATTTAAAATCAAATTTTGTAAAGCTTAATAAAAAATTTACAGGAAAAAATAGAACATCTACGATGTAAAACATTCATCTAAAAAACGATTAATCAAACAGCGGAGAATAATTCCTAGCAAAAGTGCCCGTACATTGCAATGGTTCTAAAATAATTCAATATGTACTCACAAACCTAGAAAACAATATGGTGTAGTTTTTAGCACTAAATACTCTTACATTTCATTTTTAGATTTTGGTCTATACCATCTTAAAATATATTAGGTTTTGTTTTAGATTTAGCTCCCATGTTCCAATGTTTGTACTATAAGAATCTCGTTTTCTTTCAACGTGGTAGTCAGGGAGCCAATGTTGCTTGTCTCTGACCACATACCCCTCCACTTGAAACTTCAAATTGCTAATGATGCAACTTAGAGCTTTAGGCGATAAGCAACAAGATGGGATACACAGCCACCGACCAGGACCCAGCGACGCCCTGCAAGCTCTACGTGGGCATGGACAACATGCCTGATATCTCAACTACATAGCCTGCAGGATGGTCAGGTCATGCCGACGCTACATGTTTGTGCCAGTGTCTTTCGTCATCGGCCACTCCCAATAGGGTTTACCCTGTAGATTCTCCACCCACAACGGCCAGTGGCGTCCGAGAGATGAGATGAATCGATGTGCTTCTGTAATAACAATACGTGAGGAGAGAGGTCATAGCCAGTTGCCACAGTCGTCACTCCCTCTACTTCTAGGTGGCCGCCGCCGCTCCACTACTCTTGATAGCGGCCGTTGCCGCCGCTTCCCATGCTCGGACGGATGCGGAAAATCGAGGGCATGGTACATGCTTATTAAGCGACGGGGCCTCTTCTCAGTGACTGAAACATCAGGCTTTCAATTTGGTTAGTTCTTTTTTCCCTCAATTTACTTATTTTTTGGTAAAAATTTCGGGATTTCTCCATATATCAAGAGCATCTCCATCCACATTCAGAAAACCGCAAGATACGTGTACATACTGACATGATTATACCCCACGGGTACATGATCTTAGCATACCTGGTCCAGCCCAAGGAAGGCCCACGACAACTATACGCCGGACCATGAAGATTTTCGGGTGGCCAAGGCCCATGACGCTTTCGGATCCTTGGAGAGCAAGACTAGAGTAGATAGGAAATTCAAAGGGGTAAAACCCTAGAACCTGTAACCGACTAGGTTTATGCCCGGGACCTGCCTGAGTCTATATAAAGGCTAGGAGGACACGACCTAGATCTCTCCTCATACTTTCGCATACACACATCCATGCCAGATTGCATCTGCGCATCCCGGTAACCTTCGGTTCCGCCGTAATCAAGAGCAGACAAGCAGAAGTAGGGTTTTCCCTCCGGGGGCCTGAACCTGGGTAAACCTTGTGTCCCCGTGTTTCTTGTTTGCTAACCATTCCACGATCTCCAGCATCCCCATCTTCTCCAAAACCCAAGTCCATAACAATGGGCATTGATGAGATCAAACCTCGTCAACTGGCGCCGTCTGTGGGAACTGGGGGCCCTGATTGTGCGGTCGTGACGGTCCCAACCCGATCGATCTACAACTCTGCGGCGACGGAGAGTCACCTCCTCTTCGGCGCTTTCGACTTCACCGCCCACTCACCGGCCACCATGAAGGACTTCGAGCCCGTAGGCGACGGACTCGAGATTCTGTTCGGGATCTTCTGCTTCCTGGTGGGCAAACTAGCACCCTCCGCCTCCCTGAGCGGGTGCCCCTACCATCAATCAGGCCCGCTTCATGGACCCCGCACCCCGTGCTACGCACAACATCATCAACAGATGATTCCTACGACAGCAGCAGCTGCAACTCCGACCTGTGCGATCCGCCATCGGATGAAGGGACCTACGGTTCCGGATCCGAAAGTTGCGGCAGCAGCAGACCAATCGACGAGTGCTACCAATGCGCCGTAGTCATCCAGAGCGACGTGGACCAGCAGGCGCCCAACCCGCCGCCCAACCCAACACCTAACCCGCCAGATCGAAATGGCGGGAATAGAAGAAGCCAGTCGCCCCCCACCCGAAGGGGAAAACAACGGCCATGTCATCCGCCTTAGCAAAGAAGGATGGGCCCAGGCACGCAACGCCGTGGCAGGCAACATAGTCCTGCCTGCAGACTCCTCCCGGGATCTGCTGATGGCCTACCATCTGCTCCTGATCGAGGAGCACAAGAAGCAGGTCAAGATGCAGGAGGTGCTTAACAAACGTAAGCAGGCAGCCTCAGAGTCCAGCGCGCGACGAGCCGCGCTCTCCGCCATGGGCATCGGCTCCAGCTCGAACGGCAACCAAGGCAACAAGCACCGCTCTCGGATGGAGAACATGGATCCCAAGGAGCCGTGAGGTGACCCAAACCCTGCACACATCCTTCATGGAGATGGACGCCGACGGCAACGTCATCCCTAAAACGCCGCAGGATGAGATCATGGCAGCCACTGCGTACCTCGCGGCCCACCCACCACCGGAGGGGGACCCGAAAAGAGCCATGCACAAGTCCGCACTTACCGGACTCGGACTCGTCGGAGATGCGCTCCACCAGGAAGCTCCTACGGAGCCAAAAAAGAAAGCTCCGGTCAGGTTCGACCGTAGCCCCACCCCTCCATCCGAAGAAGAGGACCACGGCCTTCCTCGAAGGAACAAGAGTTCGCGTCACCACAACCGCGATTATGACGCCAGGGACGCGCTCACACAGCGCAAAATTGACAAAGCGCGAGCCAAGCGTGCATGCTCGTCTGAATCCGAGATGGACGAAGACGAAGGAGAACTCTGCGGAGCCCGATGCTTCAGCAGATCTGTTCGACGAACAAAGATGCCGCACAATTTCAAGCTTCCTTCGGATACTCCGAAGTTCGACGGCACACAAGACCCAAAGGCGTGGCTCAGCGATCACCTTTCATCCGTCAAATTGCACGGCGGAAACAAGGAAACCGCCATGCAATGCCTTAAGCTGCAACTGACAGGAGCGGCCCAGATCTGGCTCAGCAGCCTATCTTCAGGGTCCATCCGAAGTTGGGATGAGCTAGCCTACAGCTTCATCCGAAACTTCAAGGGCACCAACAAGAGGCCCGCCTCAATCGAAGAGTTGCGGGCCTGCACTCAACGAACGGGCGAATCCATTCGCTCGTACATACTACGCTGGTCCAACACCAAGAACTCCACAGCGCACATCTTCGAAGAGAGGGCCATCGACGCCTTCAGGGACGGCGTCAAGAGCCAAGACTTCAAGGAGTAACTCGGGCGCGTCAAGCCCAAAACACTCGACCACCTCATGGACATCGCAAACAGGTGGGCTGACGACGAAGACTCCATCCACCGAGCACAATGGAAGAAGAGGACGACTACGGCCGACGACGAGAGCGCCGTAGCAAGAGAAGATCACGCGTCTATGGCGACCGCGATGGACTCGACATGGTCGCGGCCGGCTATGCCGATCGCCGCAACGACGCCAACCGCAATAGCGGAGGATACCGCGGAGGAAACTTCCGCGACGGAGGACGCCCAACATAGTCCTGGCAGCGCCGCGAACGCGATAACGGACCCTCAGCATACGAAAAACTTTCGGGTCCATGCACCATCCACTTCTACATCGACAAACAGGATGGCAAGAAGAAGGCAAGCCACATGCTCAAGGACTGCCGCGAGTTCCAGAAACTCAGCAAAAGCATGGTCCAGATGAGGCAGCAAGCTCCACTTCTTGGATTCGGGAACGCACCCGCGCCAGGAGAGATAGCGCATGGAGCTCCTCCACCGCCACCTATACGAGGCCCAAACCAACTAGTCGCACCAGCACAGAACAACGCTGGGAACGAGTATCCCACGCCGAAAGGAGCACTGATGATCCAGAAGGGGCGCCCCACGAATAGGGTGCAGAAGAAAATCACCCGACAGATCAACCTGGCTGTGGCAACTCCACCCGCCATCCCTGAGTACCTCAGCGGATCGGAGTCCTGCATCACGTTCAGTCGCTCGGATCACCCTTGCCAGATCCCTCGCCCAGGTCATGCTGCCCTGGTGCTGGAGGCACAGATCGGAGGTTTCGAGACGAGCCGCGTCTTCATGGACGGCGGCAGCGGCATCAACCTGATGTTCGCAAGTACTCTAGCAGCAATGCGGATCCCGCAGTGCAGCCTGCAACAGTCAGACACAATGTTCCACGGCATCGTCCCAGGAAAGGGCATATTCCCCCTGGGCAGAATATGGCTCGACGTCATCTTCGGAAAGCCGGACAACTTCCGACTCGAGCGACTCGAATTCGAAGTGGTGGACTGGCCATCACAATACCACGCCATCCTCGGGCGTGTAGCATTCGCAAGGTTCTTGGCTGTCCCACACTACGCATACCTGCTACTTAAGATGCCAGGACCAAAGGGCGTCATCACAATCCACGTGAGCTTCACCCGATCGGACCAATGCGACAAGGATTTCAACAGAATCTCCCAATCATTCGGCATGCAGGAGGAGCTCGTAAGGCTCCGCGAGGTGACGGACAATGGGGCACCCCCAGTCGCACGACAAAACGCACCTGACATGTCCTTCGACTCCACCGTCAACACAAAGAAGGTGCAAGTCCATCAAACGGATGCCTCCAAGACGGCGCTGATCGCCAACGACCTAAGCACCGCATAGGAAAGCGCGCTCGTCGAATTCCTCTGTGAGTGCTGGGAAATCTTCGCCTGGTGTCCTGCGGACATGCCAGGAGTTCCCAGGGAATTCGCCGAGCATGCACTCAACGTCTTTCCAGACACCAAGCCCGTCAAGCAGTCCATCCAGAGACTGTCCGAGCCACGGGCCGAAGCCATCGGGAAGGAAATAAACCGGCTACTCGCCGCATACTTCATCAGGGAGATCAAAGAAAGCGAGTGGATCGCAAATACAGTAATGGTTCCCAAGAAGGACACGGATATCCTGCGGATGTGCGTTGACTTCACGTCGCTGAACAAGCACTACCCAAAGGACCACTTCCCTCTTCCTCGGATCGAACAGATCATCGATTCGACCGCAGGATGTGAGAAACTCTCCTTCCTTGACGCCTACTCAGGCTACAACCAGATTCGACTCAAGGTCGAAGATTAAGAGAAAACGACATTTATCACACCGTTTGGAGTGTTCTGATACAACAAAATGCCCTTCGGGCTAAAGAACGCAGGTGCCACGTACCAGCGATGCATGCAGGCATGCCTCAAGGACCAGATCGGTCGCAACATCCAAGTCTATGTCGACGACATAATCATCAAAACCAGGGAGGCGAGAACGCTCATCGACGATCTCCGCGAGACGTTCGATAACCTCGATCGCTACAAGATCAAGCTCAACCCCGAAAAGTGCGCCTTCGGCGTCCCATCGGGTCAGCTGCTTGGGTACTTCATCTCTCAGCGAGGGATTGAGGCGAACCCGAAGAAAATCAGGGCCATCATGGCGATGGAGAAGCCGAAAAACCTCAAGGGTGTCCAGCAGCTCGCAGGACGAATAGCAGCGTTGAGCAGATTCATCAGCCGCATGGGCGAGAAGGCCCTGCCATTCTACCAGCTGCTACGCAAGGCAGATAAATTCGAATGGACGCCCGAAGCCGAATATGCGTTCGAAAGCCTCAAACGGCTACTCTCCACCTCGCCCGTTTTGGTCACGCCAAAGGAGCGCGAGCCTCTGCTGCTGTACATAGCATCCACACACCAGGTGGTTAGCACCGTGCTAGTGGTCGAACTACCCGAAGAAGGCAAGACCCATGGGGTCCAACGCCCAATCTACTACCTCAGCGAGGTACTGACGCCAACAAAACAGAGGTACCCTCACTACCAGAAACTCGCCTACGGCGTGTTCATGATGGCTCGACGGCTGAGCCATTACTTTCAGTAGAACCAGGTGATGGTCGTCAACGAAGCACCCCTGAACAGCATCCTGAATAACCCAGAGGCCACAGGACGCGTGGCCCTGTGGGGCATCGAGCTGTCACCCCTGGACATCGTCTACGAGAAGCGACTCGCAATCAAATCTCAAGTCCTCCCGGACTTCCTTGTACATTGGATGGAGCTGCAGCTGCCAGACACCCCAGACATGTCGCAGTCATGGACGATGCACTTCGACGGCTCCAAGCGTGAAGCTGGAGCAGGAGCCGGGGTCATATTGAACTCCCCGCAGGGCGACCAGATGAAGTACGTCCTCCGGATAAAATTCCGAGCTTCCAACAACGAGGCCGAATACGAAGCCCTCATCCACGGCATGATGATGGCAAAGATCTGCGGCGCAACACACCTGGTAATCTATGGTGACTCCAACCTCGTCGTCTAGCAAAAGATGAACGAGTGCGACGCACACACCGAAAACATGATCGTGTACCGCGCACTCTACAACGCACTCGAAGGAGAATTCGACAGCTGCGAGCTTCAGCACGTTGGAAGAGAAAGCAACGAGGAAGCCGACAGACTCGCCAACATCGGCTCCACCTGCGCAAAGGTGCCACCGGGTGTGTTCCTCGAACAGATCTGCGTGCCATCCATCAAGCGGAAATTTCCCAAGGGATCACCCGAAGAAGCAGAACACTCGGGGGATACGCTGCCCAAAGGACACGAAGGACCCGAGAAACTGGACAAAGAGGTTGCTATGGTCAACCAGATGCAGGTCATGGCAGTCGAAGAAACTTGGACGCGACCGTACCTCCAGTTCTTGATAAACAGAGAACTGCCTGACAGCCCGACGGATGCCCGTCGCATATCTCGTCGGTCAAAAGCTTTCACCATCATCAATGGCGAGCTGTACAAGCGCAGTATTACGGGTGTACTACAAAGGTGCGTCACCATCGGTGACGGGAAAACCATCCTCCAAGACATCCACGAGGGCATCTGCGGCCATCATGCAGGCAGTCGCTCCCTTGTCGCCAAAGCTCTACGAGCTGGATTCTACTGGCCAACGACCATGAGCGATGCAAAGGACATCGTCCGAAGATGCAACGGCTGCCAAAGGTTCGCTGACAAACCGCACGCACCCGGGTCAGAGCTCAGACCCATACCTATAGCCTGGCCCTTCGCTCAATGGGGCCTCGACATGATCGGCAAACTGCCAAAGTCCTCGAAAGGAGGGCACGCTACCTCCGGTCGCAATGATAAATTCACCAAGTGGGTCGATGCCATGCCTTACCAACCAAAAGGGCAAGACCGGCTGTCAAGTTCTTCAATCCATTGTCTCATGATTCGCATGCGCACAAAGATCATCACCGACAATGGATCGAACTTCATCTCCAAAGAATTCCAAGACTTCTGCGAAGACCTCGGGATCAACATCACATACACCTCAGTGGCTCACCCGCAAACGAATGGGTAGGAAGAAAAAGCCAACGGCCTAATCGGCGCGGGCATCAAGAAGCGCCTCATGAGCCCACTCGAACGAAAGGCCAGAGCCTGGACGGAAGAGCTAACATCCTGTAGCATCCCAATTGTCTAACAACTGTAATGCTACTTGGTCTAGTAATATAATGGCTACTTCCTACACATAATTGTTGCATCATCATCATATCATGCTCATGTCATCATGCCACCTTGAATTTGAGCATCATACAAAAACCCTTGTGTTTTGGTTCTTATCTCATATGCATCATTATTTGTATTTTGCCTATTGATATTGTATTTGGTTCTTGATATATTGTTTAAATGCCCAAGTTGAGTTGGGGGCATATCTTTTATTCCATTCCACCACCTTTTTCTTTGTCACCACCTTACACTTCCACCATACCATAACCTATGAGCTTGTAATTTTTCTTTGGATTTTATTTCTAGCTCATGTGGGTTGGATGGATCCAATTCTAAATCCTTTTGCTTGTCTTGTTCCATATTTCTGGAATGCATATGTATGAATTCCCTGAATAATTGTTTTGTTTTCACAAGATTAAAACATGGCATTTAATGCTTATGCATGGCCCATGCAAGCTTGCACCAATCTCTTAGGGATTGCATTAAATGTAATGCGTGTCCCATGCAACCATCACCACTATGTGATCTCTGCTTGGACCTTCTCTCTCAATCCTCACCTTGCTCCTTCTCTCCTTGCCATGTCCACATCTCTCTCTCTCCTTTTTGTTGGCTCTTGTTGATCTTGTTCTTAGCTCCCCTCTCTAACCCCCCTCTCCTCTCTCTAATCTCACCTCTCTTTTCCATACCTAACCCTAATCCCCTCTCTCTTGATCCTCTCCCTAAACCCTAGCTCTAACCCGAATCACCTTACCCCCTCTCCTATCTAAACCCTAAGCCTCCCCCCCTCTCTCTCTCTCGGCCTCTCCCTCCCTCTCACCTAGCTGGCCCCACCATGCCACCTAGCTACCAAACCCTAACCGAGGCTACCTACCCGAGCCCCCCTCTAACCCTAGCTTCCACCCGAGCGCCTCCCCTCTTCTCTCTTCTCTCTTTTCTCTCTCTGCCGGGCATGCCCCACCACGAGCTACCTCCTCCCTCGCCCCCCTGGCCCTCCCCTCCCCTGCCCCACCCGCCCTGCCCCATGCCGATCACGTGAGGAAGGTGGCAAAAGGTGGCCGACGCCACCTTCCCCTCCCCCATGCCATCCACCCCCATCCCCACCCTTATCTACCCCCCACCGCCCCTCCGCCTCCCAGATCCGCCTCAGGCCCCGCCTTCCTCTCTTCCACGCCACACCACACCGACGCCACCACTGCTCTCCTCGCTCACGTCGATCCAGGAGGCGGCGTGGTTGTTGGGCGTCGAGGAAGAACGAGCCGAGCGCCAGCGACGCCCCTGTACCCGACGACGCGGAGGAGAAGGCCCAGGAGCGCCGGTACCAGCACGACACCGACGAAACCCTAGCTCTCGCCGGTGCCAGCTACGTCACCGATCTGCTGCGCCCCCACCCGATCCAACCACACCAACGGCCACGCGATGAGTCCCCGAACCCCCTAGACATGCCCCTGTCCTTCTTCGTTTCCTGTCGGCGGCGTTCGTTCCGTCGAGCAGCGCACCGGCGAAGGCGCAACGCCCGCTTCGCCACGCCGCACACCTTACCTAGGCCGCGCGTCCCTTCCTGACACCAAACCCAGGCCAGCGGTTGGTTTCTCTCACAAGACGCGCCCACGTCGCGGGTTCGACGCCCCGCCTCGCCAAGCTGCGCGCCGCGCGCGCCAGACGCAGAGAAAGGAAGAAGCACAGTACCGCGTGGTACTTTTCCCTAAAACCCCCCCACCTTTTTGCTTGCGCAGCCCGCGATCCCTCCGGACCCACCTGTCTGCGGCTGGGCATTTTTGCAAAAAGGCTCCCGGCCTTTAGGTTCCTCCACCCGCAGTCCCCTGGAGCCCCACCTGTCAGCGGCTGTGTTCTTTTTACAAAAAGCACCCCTAGTTTTCACAGCCTCAACCCGCGGTCCCCGGCTCCTCCACGTGGCACGCACAAGCGCCAAGCATGTGGCCCTGTGGTTGCCGCGGTCCCACCCGTCAGCGACAGGGGCTGGGTTCGACTGGGTAATAAAGGGTTTTTCTGTTTATCTGTTTTGACTTAAATCTTTTCAAATGAATTTAAATTCAAATTGAATTCTGCATTTAAATAACTTTTGAATTACAAACCCAAATTCAACAAATGATATATGATTTTGAATCAGAAAAATATGAGGATTACAAATATGCCATCCAAAATTTCAATTGAGCACTTTATGTTCCAAGTTGAATATAATTACATAAAATGCCCTTTTCCTTATTTATTTAATAACTTTTGTTTTATAACTCCGAATTTAACAAATGATATGTCTAAAATGATCAGCTTGACGAGACCTTTCTGTTTATGCTTTCCTTGTTCTTAGTTGCAGCATGCATCATATAAATATATAGTATACATCAACTAATATGACAATAAATTGTGGCCAAAACTCAATAAAATGACTTATTCTTGTATTCCACACCTCACCCATGCCATGCTACATTATTGCCATGCAACTTGTGCATCATTCATCATGGCATGATTGTTTGCTTGTCGCATTTTATTCCTATGCTTGTGCACTTTATTTATGTTGGCCCTTGTTTGTTTGGTTCTTCTTCGAATAGACGCTGAGCAGGGGATATATCAAGAAAACCAGGAGCACTACCCAGATCCGTCTCGCTTCAACGAGGTGACAGTAAGCACTACCACATGCTTGCATACATACAAGACCTATTGCCTCTATCTTATTCTTGCATCATTGAGTCGCATTGCATTAATTTGAATCCCAAGTATTGCATAGCCTTTACTATTAAACCCCACAAGCTTGTTCCTCCATCCCATGAGCCATTACTACAGGAGTTGTTTGAGCCATGCGAGTCGAGAACAACATGTGTAGGGTATGTGAGAGTCGATGTATAACGAGGTACCTAAACAACTTAACTGAGTAGTAATGGGATAACTAATGAAAGTGGCCGTGAGCAATATCTGCTATTTGGTTTTCCTGCTCACTTGTGTCCTGGGACCCCAGTACTTGATTCCTGTTCCTTGATTATTCGCTATCCACATCCGGGAGGCTTATGGGACCCCTGAGCCGAGCTTGATTCATCTTATTTCTTGGGGCCACAAACTAGTTTGAGGATTTATTTACTATCCTGTACTTATGCCATGCTTATCGCTATATTTACGATTGCGAGGAGCACTGTACTATTTAGGATCGGGACACGTTTGCTGCACCGACAAGCCCATTTTGGGTTCCCGATCGTTTACCGGCCCACCCAAACCTTGAGTCCGTCTCGGAGTCAGCTAACTTCGTTGCGGGTGTACTCAATGGGGTGGCCCCCTGAAATAATTCTGAATCCTGTGATTGCTTTGTCGTGAAGGCCTCGTTAGGTTTTGATTTGTTTTTTTTGAGGTTGATCGAGTGTGTGTTGCTATTTGTGCACCCCTGCAGGGTAAAACTTTCTGAAAGCCGTGTCCGCGGTTATGGACGACTTGGAGCACAGTTTCTCGATCATAGACAAGCATAACTAAAGTACCGCTTTTAATTTGACTAAATCGACTAGTAATTAGTGCAACACTCATGGAATGGTTAATAAAATTGCCAACGGATGGGGGTTGTTAAATCCGCTTCCTCGTTGGTAGCGAGGAGGAGGATGGATCTGATATTACTGTTATAACTGTTGTCATTAATTCACGGACATCCGTCTATCTTTGGTTAGGCGGATGGTTAGCGGTATCTATAGAACTGCTAGGGTTTATCTTTTCTGCAATTCGTCACCCAGGTTGTGTCCCCTTTAGAGGCATAAAGACTTGCTGAGTACCCCTAGGGTCTCACACGATAAATTATTGGTTCAGATGAACAGGTACACTCGCAAGACGGATACTGGGTGGAGGAGGCTGATGATGTGGGCAACGATCGTTCGGTGTAGAGATTCCAGGAACGGGGATCCATGAGATCTGTGGGCGGGATGTGCTTATTCATGGGGCATCTTATGCCGATTTGCTTCTTATCCGTACTCGGATCTTGTTGGCCGCTTCCGCCTGATACTCTGATGTGTGATGTATGGGGAGATATCCTAAACTATTATATCTATCTAGGTCATTTGAATCTTGCCATATGGCGTTGCTATATTTCCTTTCTTTTTAGATGGAATGGCTCTGATGTACTATTGTATGGTGGCTTCCATACATACTCATTTGTGTATGTAGTTGATCCCTTCGCCTGCCGATTACGCCGCCCGTACTTGTCCCGAAGATTGGAAATGGTTGGACGGCGAAAATCTACATGGGTGGCATTTGGGCCCCACCGTACTATTTCAACCATTTCCGCTCATCCAGGCTTGTATCTAGGAGCGTAATTAACCGAGGTAGTTACAATTGGTATCAGAGCCATCCCGCCCTTCAGGGTCTCAGCCAAATGGTCGTTGTCAGTCTAGCAAATATTTTTGGTAGCTATGTATACTAGGGAAAACAAAACGTGAGAGTAGGACTGCTTCCACTTTTCTTCTTACCCACCCACCCACCCTTTTCTGGTAAGGAAGTGTAACATTTTCAATCCTCTTCTTAAAAGTTCAAACTAGGATTCACGTGTTCTGGGTTTCCGTAGTACCATAGGTTGTGTGTTTGTGTGTGTGTGTGTGTGTGTGTGTGTGTGTGTGTGTGTGTGTAATTCCTTGTCTATCTGTTGCATCCAAGTTGTTATCTAATCAGCCTTTGGTTATCAACTGTTGGTACATTCCATACCGACAGGCTTTTTGCAAACTGACGCGATCTATCTGATTCGTTGTATACCGACGCGATCTGTCTTACTCTTTGTTATCCGACGTTATCTTGTTTGGGATGTTCGTTTCCGGAGTTACCAATCTTTAGGTTCATCGTGAGAAGAAGGGGTTAGGATATGTGTTCTACTTATTCATGTGCGGAGTAATGATTCGAGTGCGGGATGGAGTCGCGACCATACCACTACTCTTATCATTCGCTTTTGTATATTGAATTGGTAGAGTCACTAATCTTGATTCGTTAAGTAATTTTGCGCATCTATTGGTATTTTAATGCCGAAATTTGTGGAAATTTTTTCTTTGATATATCTGTGTACCACACTCCCTTTCGGTCAAAATGCGATATGCTTAATATCTTCTAGGTGCTTTGAACTTTGTTGATATTTTAATATCATCTTAGTAAATTGCATCCTTTAATCTTGGTTAATTCCATCTTGGTACTATTTTGGATTATTATTATTCTCCATTATAGTACTGACTTGTGTTTTATATCAATCACAGGATGGCTCCACCACGCCGTTCTGATGAGGACATATGACCTGAACTGGGCTCCGCGTTGTCAAACATCGCCAATGCCTTGGCAACAATGCAGCAGAACCAGCAGCGTTTTGAGGAAAGTGTTCGGAGGAATGAGTTTTCTCCACTACCTCCACCTCCCAAGCGAGGAGACATCAAAAGCTTCCTGAAGTTCAACCCTCGCCAATTTGATGTTTCTAATCGACCACTTGATGCTGATGATTGGTTGCGTGAGATGTCAAGGCTACTGGAGACTGCTGATGTTCCTGAGCAAGAATGGGTAAAGTGTGCTACTCACCTTCTGAAGGAGATGCGCTCTCGGTGGGAGAATTACCTGAAGGCAAACTGCACTGGTTTTCAGCCTACTTGGGAACGGTTCACTGGAGCGTTCAAAGAGCAGTATCTGTCAGAAATTGTCATGGAGAGGATGAAGGAAGCGTTTCTCAACCTCAAACAGGGAAATGATAATGTCAACACTGTGGCATCCCGCAAAACCACTACTAGAAAATCGCGTTGTTTTTGTGCATTGCATCATCATGACCACATGCTCATGTCATCATGCCGCATTGCATTTGAGCATAGTCATCGTCTTGCATCTGTTCGCATAAAACTATTTTCCGCAAAGCCCGATTTGTTTTCCAAACACCCCATCTTAATTCAAATGCAAAGCCCGGTCTCCGGATTATTTTTGTTTGAATGCTATCGGTTTGCAAACGGTGTTAATAAAACAAATAAAAATTATATTATTTTTAGTGGGGGAAGTCGAACGGGCCAGATCAACCCGAACGACCACCCCCAGGATTTTAAAATCGGTCCAACCTCTAAATCCTATAGCTACCCAGCTAACCTACCCACACCCAGCCTCCACCTCACCCTGGCCAATAACCTCTCGCCACCTCAGCTACCCTCTCCCCCCACCCAATCCTAGCCCTCCACCTAGACCCTCTCTCTCACCTCCCCACCCACCAAACACACACTGCCACTCACACCCCACGACACGCTACCAAGCGCCTCCGCGTCCCACCCGCCCTACACGGCCCCACCCGCCCTCCGCAGCGCATCGCGCCAGCTTCTTCTTCATCCTTCCCACACCGCAGCGTCCACCCCCTGCGCCTCCTCCTCTTCCTCCCAGGCTCGCCCCAGCAGCGCTCCTCACGCCTGCTCCGCTCGCCCTCTTCCCATGTGATCGCGGTCGCCTTCCTCCACCAACTCCCGCCCGCCTGTTCCGAAAGCGCCGCTCCCGTCGTCCCGCCGCCAGAGCTCCACCCTCGGCGTCTCCTCCATGAAGTCGTCGCCCGCCCGCATCGCCCTTCCGTGCTCGACGACCCGTTCTCCCGTGCTCCGGCGCCCCGCCAGCGGACTGCGCCCAGCACCTCGAGCCCCAACCGCCTCTCCACCCGCTCTCTGCGGCGGCCGCCCGCGCTGCCGCTCACCGGAGGCCGCCCTTCTGCTCGCCCGACCCGGCGCGCGCTGCCAACCTCCGCTCCCGCCGGCGCCAGCTCGCCTCACGCAGACCCGCGCGGACCTCCACCGCCACGCGCCAAGCTTCCCGCTTCCCGCAGTCTCCGCCTCGCCGGGCTAACGCCGTCGGCCACCTCAAGCTTCGCCCTCGCCTCGCGCCCTGCCCCTAGCCGCAGCCCGTGCGCGCGCTGTCCGTGCCCCCGCATCTCCGCCCGCCAAGCTCACCGGACCCGTCCGCCTCCGCAGCGCAAGCCGCCGCCGCGCGGGCCCACCTCGCCTCGGGCTCGTCCCATTTTGGAGTTGCACCGTCGATTCGCCAAGATCGTCCTCCTAGACGCACAAATTCCCGAACCGATGACCGAAGGGAACCATCTTGGAACGCCCTGAGCCGCTACCCCGACCACCGAAGACGGAACTCCAAGCGCGCCTTTTCGGACACCGAGACCCGCGAAGACCGAACCCGGTGGTGGATACCCCGAAGGCCGATCTCGCCGAACCCGAGAACTCCGCCGCGGTACCCGGGAGTCTCCTACAGGGAACCATCGACGCCACACCCCGAGCCCTGTCGCCGAACCCAAGTTCGCCACCGGCAAGTACGGTAGTACCTCAAGACCTTCGTCACGGGACACCGCGCCCCGGTGCGACAAGTACTCCGCCCGGACACCAAGTTCTGCACCCCGGACGCCAAGTCCGACCCGACCCGCGAACCCGACAAGATCGTCGCAACGACAAGAACGGCACCGAACCAGGGCGAATCCGCTGTCCCGACGCCGGACCACGTCCTCCCTCCCGGAACGCCAAGATCTTCGTAACGACAAGACCGACAACATGAACCGAAGACACGGATGCGCCAAGATCTACCCCGTTACCGAGAATGTTCCGTCGAACCCTGAACCCCAGAGCTGGACCCTGAGACCGACCCCGAACCCCGGAAACCCAAGATCGTCGAGACCCCTCAATGTGTGACCCCTTTTCCGAGCCCTATTTTATAAATGCTAAACATAAAACCTGTTGCACATTAATTGTCATACTTGCATGCATAATCATGGGGTTTGGGGGCCTTATGCCGATTCACCTTATAATTAAATATGGGGCCCATATGCGGGCAAATCTAGTCTCATATTGGTCCCATTTAACTTTGTGTAACGAACCGAAGATATAATTTCGCCTTGTTAAACAACATTTAAATTGCGGGGGTTCTAAACAACATGAACCATTTAATTAAGTGTCGGGACCCCGGTTCCGCTTAATATGACCTAATTGCATCGCATCTTTGCCATGCCATACATCATGCATGCATCATGCCGATCTTCTGCCGTTGTATTAAATATTGCATCCGGTGTTTATTCTAGTGTTTTGCTTCTTCGCGGATAAGGCCGTTGAGTTGATGTGAGTTTCGCCCCGATCTTCGGTTGAACCTTCGACAATGTTTTCAGGCGAGCATCTCCCCCTTTCTACCTATCTTACTTTTATAGTATTTATTCCCTCCTGTTGATCTATTGCTATCTGTGTTGCGATGCTTTAGTTTCCGTACATGTGAGATACCGTGCAGCCCTATATTGCCTTGGACACATCCTATTACCTGTTGTTTGGTAGATAGATGGACTTGCGCGTCGTAGTCGCTTGCTCAAGTGCTGTTGCGTGTCGTTCAGTGCCACAGTTGTTGATGTATTGCCGCATGTTGATGTTGGAGATGATCCTAGTTTTACTTATCGTTCACTTTAATTCCTGTTTAACAACTAAAATTGAAGTAAGCAGAGGCATCGGTGGGTGATAGATAATATTTGGTTTCCGAACGCCCACTTGTGTCCCGTAGGACCCCGAGTACTTGATACCTGTTCCTTGCTTTATCGCGCTATCCACATCCGGGAGGTATATGGGGCCCCCCTGAGCCAGAGCTTGATTCAGTCTTATATCTTGGGGCCACAAACTAGTTTGAGGTTTTATTTACGATCCTGTACTTATGCCATGCTACTTATGTATTTAAATTGTGAGAGGAGCACACTATACTGTTTAGGTAAGCGTAATGTTTACGCGGTATCGACAAGCCCAGCCACACTTTCGGGTTCCCAGTCGCTTACAGCCATTGTCGCAAACCTTGAGTCCGTCTCGAAGTCAGCTAACTTCGTTGCGGGTCTACTCAATGGGGTGGCCCCCTGAAATATTTCTGAATCTTGTGATTGCTTAGTCGTGAAATCCTCGTTGGGTTTTGATTTGGTTTTTCCGAGGTTGATCGAGCGTGTGTTGCTATTGGTGCACCCCGGCCGGGTAAAACTTTCTGAAAGCCGTGTCCGCGGATATGGACGACTTGGAGCACAGTATCTCGATCATAGACAAGCATAACTAAAGTTTATTGCTATAAATTTGACTTTATAATGACTAGTAATCAGCTTCACTATAATGGAATGGCTAATAATACTGCCCACAATTGCTTGTTTGGAGTGTCGCTTGCGACCATTGTACCTGACTAGTAAGTATTGCAACTACAACGGAATGGCTGAATAAAAGTACCAACAACTGCTGGGTTTTGGGTTATCTCATGCTAATTGTATCTGACTAGTAAGTGTTGCAACTATCACGGAATGATTAACTAAAAGTGCCCACTGCGTATTTTATCAGGACGACTATCTATACCTGACTAGTAATTGCTGCAACGATAACGGAATAACTAAAACTGCCAACTGTGTGAGTTCCTCGGTTGACTTCCTCGTTTGGTCTCGAGGGGGAAACACCAGGATGGGTTTGTTTGGTGTTAGCTTCAGGTTGGATCCGGTTAGGTCATTCTTATCCCTCTCTGATAACCGCCAGTTGTATCGAGTCTCTATAGGTTGTTTAGTGCATCTTTGCCGCTTGATCCACCATACCTATGTAGGCGAGGACCCAATTCTAGCCTCGCTGTCTTGGCCTCGATCGACGCTCCTCTTTTTCCTTTGCCCTTTGTCGGCACCCCTTTTGTTTAAGCAGGTTTTGAGATCGACGTCGTTAGCGTGGTTACCCTTCCGCTTGGCCCGGGGGTTATGGACGCCATTGGTTATTCTTCAGGGCTCTTAGCCCCATTTGCATCTTGTCCGTAGCCGGACGCTCTATCGTTTCAAGGTGATTTGGATCTTTGTATATTATATTTGTATTCTTGACTCATGGAGTCGCCGTTATATATATATCTGTTCTGTGGGTCCCATCGAGGACTGTTGCGTAATGTTATTACTTCGTTTTCCACCCGCACGAAAGTGCCTGGTGGGCACCTTTGAATCGTTTCTATGCGGGTTTTGGCGAATTTTGCTCAAACTTGCATAGGTCCGATTCTGACGGTGTTACAAACACCTACATCAGGAACTTCATGAATCTTTCTCGTTATGGTGGCGATGAGATCTCCGATGACAAGAAGAAGCAAAAGAGGTTCCGGCAAGGGCTCAATGCATCGATTAAATATGCAATCACACATGCAAGGCCGGCATCTTTTCTGGAACTTCAGCATACAGCTCTGCAGGAGGAAGCAAGTAGGCAAGTGTTTGAGGAGTCAAAGAAACACAACCGTGATGCACCAAGCTCTTCAGCTATGTCAGCTCCTTCTAAGCGGCGTGTCTGGGTTCCTAACACCCCACCGTCGCTCCCGTCTCCACCAAGACCTGCAAGCTACGCGACAAGGCCACCAAACTTCATCACTGCTGCTCCCAGGGGCTACAACCACCACTACCCTGGAGCGCCTGGCGGAGTCCCTGGCTACGTTGCTCCACGTCCACCGGGTGCTTGTTTCACGTGTGGAGACTCTGGACATCAAAGCTGGAACTGTCCGATGAAAAACAAAGCTCTTCCTCCACCCCCTCCAAGATCTACGGCAAGCTCTCCGTTGGTTCGTGCACCACCACCTCGGGCTCTCAACATCAACACCAAGCCCGGGTCTACTGTTGCTCGTGCCAACTGTGTCAACGCCGCTCAAGATGAGCATGCACCTGGAGTTGTGATGTGTATGCTTTCCGTTAACTCAGTCCCTGCACGAGTTTTGTTTGATTCTGGTGCATCGCATTCATTTGTTTCTCACAAGTTTGCAAATGAGAATGAGTTAGTCTTGGTTCCTCTCCTTAAGCGGTTGGTGGTACAATCTCCTGGTTCAAACATGAGGGCTGTTCATATTAGCCATGGCAATCAAATTGAGATTGGTGGCTCTTCGTTCTCGGCATCCTTAATTGTTCTGGGCAATTCTGACATTGATGTCATCTTGGGCATGGATTGGTTGACAGCAAATGCAGTTGTGATTGATTGTGCTGAACGCTCGGTTTCTCCGAAGATTCCTGAAGGCCATATAGTCTTTTCTCCAAGTTTGACTCCTGCTATCCAGCTTTTCTCTTTGGCGGCTCTGAATGATGATGCTATGGAAGCTATTCAGAGTGTTCCTGTGGTCTGTGAGTTCCCAGATGTCTTTCCTGAAGAGTTTCCGGGTATGCCTCCGGATCGTGAGGTTGAGTTTGTAATTGAGCTTGAACCTAGAACGGCTCCTATCTCCAAGCGGCCTTATAAAATGGGTCCTGCTGAGTTGGCTGAACTCAAACGTCAACTTGATGAACAAGAGAAGTTGGGTTTTATTCAACACAGTACTTCTTCTTGGGGTAGCCCAACAATCTTTGTGAAGAAGCGTGACAAGACTGATAGACTTTGTGTTGACTATCGGGCTCTCAATGTTAAAACCATCAAGAACAAATATCCCCTTCCGCGGATTAATGATCTCTTCGATCAGCTAGCTGGAGCTATGGTGTTATCTAAGCTTGACTTGAGAAGTGGTTATCACCAAATCAAGATTCGCAAGGAAGATGTTCCTAAAACAGCTTTCACCACCCGCTACGGCCTGTATGAGTACACGGTCATGTCTTTCGGTCTCACCAACGCACCTGCTACCTTCTCAAGGCTTATGAACTCGGTTTTCATGGAGTACCTTGATAAGTTTGTTGTGGTCTATCTGGATGACATACTAGTCTATTCAAAGTCAAAGGAAGAGCATGAAGAACACCTTCGGTGTGTCCTAAACAAGCTTCGTGAGAACCGCTTGTACGCAAAGTTCTCCAAGTGTGAGTTTTGGCTGCCTCAAGTAACCTATCTTGGTCACGTCATCTCTGCCAAGGGCATTGCAGTCAACCCGGAAATTGTGAAGACAATTGTTGAATGGCTTCCTCCTGTTAATGTCAAAGAAGTGCGGAGTTTCCTTGGTTTGGCTAGTTATTGCTGTCGCTTCGTTCAGAACTTTTCGAAGATAGCGAAGCCTCTTACCGATCTACTCAAGAAAGGCAAGAAATACCTTTGGACTCCTGCATGTCAAGCAAGCTTTGAGACACTCAAAGAGAAGCTCACTTCCACACCAGTCTTGGTTCCTCCGGATACATCTAAGCCTTTCCAGATATTCCTGGCCTCTTTGCAAGGATTGGGTGCGGTCCTTATGCAAGAAAAACAAGTGGTTGCTTATGCCTCTCGACAGTTGAAGACGCATGAGATCAACTATCCCACACATGACCTCGAGCTCGCAGCAGTTGTCTTTGCTTTGAAGCTATGCAGGCACTACTTGCTTGGCAACCGTTGTGAGATCTTTTCTGACCACAAGAGTTTGAAGTATATCTTCACTCATCCTGATCTCAACCTTCGGCAGAGGAGATGGATTGAAGCAATCAATGATTTTGATTTGACCATCAACTACACTCCGGGCAAAGCTAATGTCATGGCCGATGCTCTCAGCCGTAAAGCTTATGTCAATAACCTCATGATGGAAGAACAACAACCTCTCTTGTGCGAGGAATTCCGTCAGCTCAACCTGGAAATTGTGGAACAAGGGCATCTCCTGAACCTTCTGGCTACTCCTCTCTTGGAAGAAAAGATTCGCTCTCGTCAGCTTGGTGATCCGCACACCAAAAAGATCATCTCCAAACTTCAGCTTCCGAAGTATGAGTCCTTCCACGTCGATGATCAAGGCACGCTTTTCTTTGAGCACCGGATGTTTGTTCCGAACTACCCGGGTTTGAGAGAGCAAGTTCTCAAGGAGGCGCATGATTCTGTCCTGTCTATCCACCCTGGCAGCACAAAGATGTACATGGACTTGAAAACACAATATTGGTGGCCGGGTTTGAAACGATATTGTGCCAAGTATGTCTCGGAGTGTGATGTCTGCCGCAGAGTGAAAGCTGTCCATCAGAAACCTTTCGGTCTTCTACAGCCATTGAAACCCCCGGAATGGAAATGGGAGAAAGTAGAGATGGACTTCATCACTGGTTTTCCAAGGTCGCAGAAGGGCAACAATGCAATCTTTGTTGTCATTGACATGCTCTCTAAAGTGGCTCACTTCTTCCCCGTCAAGGAAACAATTTCTGGAATTCAGTTGGCTGAGCTCTATATCAACAAAATTGTCTCTCTCTATGGGGTTCCGCTTGAGATCAGTTCAGACCGTGGGAGCATATTCACTTCCAAGTTCTGGGAGAGTTTCCAAATGCTTTGGGAACAAAATTGAACTTCAGCACAACTTACCACCCTCAGTCGCAAGGACAAGTTGAAAGGATCAATCAGATTCTGGAGGATATGCTTCGTGCTTGCGTCATCTCTTTTGGCATGAAGTGGGAAGAATGTCTTCCTTATGCTGAATTCTCTTACAACAACAGCTTCCAGAAAAGTCTGAAGATGGCACCATTTGAGGCTCTCTATGGCCGCAAGTGCAGAACTCCGATTGGTTGGTCAGGCGCAGGAGAAAGAATATGGTTTGGCCCTGACATTGTAACTCAAGCGGAGGAGAAGGTGCATATCATCCTTGAGAACCTGAAGATTGCTCAAAGTCGCCAGAAGAGCAATTATGACAGGAAGCACACGGACATGGTGTATGCCCCTGGTGATCTCGTTTACCTTCGTGTCACTCCCATGAGAGGCACACACCGCTTTGGTATCAAAGGAAAGCTGGCTCCTAGATACATCGGTCCTTTCAAAATTCGTGGTAGAAGAGGAGAAGTTGCTTATGCTCTTGAGCTCCCAGAAAAACTCAAAGTCCATGATGTTTTCCACATCTCTCAACTCAAGAAGTGCTTCAAAGATCCCGGCAGGACCGTGGATCATGAGCTAATCGATCTCCAAGAAGACCTGTCTTATCAAGAACACCCCACAAAAATCCTTGAGACCGCAGAAAGAAGGACTCGCAACAAGTCCATCAAGTTCTGCAAGGTGCAGTGGTCGCACCATTCTGTTGATGACGCCACTTGGGAGCGTGAAGATGAACTCCGTGCCAACTATCCTACCCTTTTTGAGTCTTCTTCTTCTTCCTCCTAGAATCTCGGGGCGAGATTCCTGTTTAGTGGGGGAGAGTTGTAGCATCCCAATTGTCTAACAACTGTAATGCTACTTGGTCTAGTAATATAATGGCTACTTCCTACACATAATTGTTGCATCATCATCATATCATGCTCATGTCATCATGCCACCTTGAATTTGAGCATCATACAAAAACCCTTGTGTTTTGGTTCTTATCTCATATGCATCATTATTTGTATTTTGCCTATTGATATTGTATTTGGTTCTTGATATATTGTTTAAATGCCCAAGTTGAGTTGGGGGCATATCTTTTATTCCATTCCACCACCTTTTTCTTTGTCACCACCTTACACTTCCACCATACCATAACCTATGCGCTTGTAATTTTTCTTTGGATTTTATTTCTAGCTCATGTGGGTTGGATGGATCCAATTCTAAATCCTTTTGCTTGTCTTGTTCCATATTTCTGGAATGCATATGTATGAATTCCCTGAATAATTGTTTTGTTTTCACAAGATTAAAACATGGCATTTAATGCTTATGCATGGCCCATGCAAGCTTGCACCAATCTCTTAGGGAGTGCATTAAATGTAATGCATGTCCCATGCAACCATCACCACTATTTGATCTCCCTTGGTTGCTTGGAATTTTAATTGTTTTCCCTTTTCCTGAGCTTCCACCTTCTCTCTCAATCCTCACCTTGCTCCTTCTCTCCTTACCATGTGCATAAAAAATCCACATCTCTCTCTCCTTTTTGTTGGCTCTTGTTGATCTTGTTCTTAGCCCTACCTAAACCCCCTCTCTCTTTATTCCTCTCTCCAACCTAATCAACCCTAATCCTAGCCTCTCTCTAATCTCACCTCTCTCTTTTTCCATCCCTAACCCTAATCCCCCTCTCTCACTTGATCCTCTCCCCTAAACCCTAGCTCTAACCCGAATCACCTTACCCCCTCTCCTATCTAAACCCTAAGCCTCCCCCCTCTCTCTCTCGGCCTCTCCCTCCCTCTCACCTAGCTGGCCCCACCATGCCACCTAGCTACCAAACCCTAACCGAGGCTACCTACCCGAGCCCCCCTCTAACCCTAGCTTCCACCCGAGCGCCTCCCCTCTTCTCTCTTCTCTCTTTTCTCTCTCTGCCGGGCATGCCCCACCACGAGCTACCTCCTCCTGGCCCACCGGCAGCCCCTCTGCCCCACCCCCTGGCCCCATGCCGATCACGTGAGGAAGGTGGCAAAAGGCCGACGCCACCTTCCCTCCCCCGCCATCCACCTCTCCCCATCCTTATCTACCCCGGCCCCCCTCGCCTCCCCAGATCCGCCCAGGGCCTGCCCTTCCTCTCTCTTCCACGCCATAGCCACACCGGCCACCGTCGGCTCCCTCTCGTCACGTCGATCCAGGGCGGGCGTGGTTGTTGCGTCGAGGAAGAACGAGCGGCGCCGGCACGCCTGCATTCGGCACGCGGAGGAGAAGGCCCAGGAGCGCCGGTACCAGCGCGACACCGATGAAACCCTAGCTCTCGCCGGCCGCCAGCTACGTCACCGATCTGCTGCGCCCCCACCCTATCCAACCACACCAACGGCCCCGCGGTGAGTCCCCGAACCCCCTAGACATGCCCCTGTCCTTCTTCGTTTCCTGTCGGCGGCATTCGTTCCGTCGGCGGTGCGTCTGCCGGCCTTGTCTGCCCGCTTGCGCCTCGCAGACACCTTACCTAGGCCGCGCGTCCCTTCCTGACACCAAGCCCAGCGGCGCGTGCTCTCCCCTCTGCGCCGCGCCGTCGCGGGTTTGACGCCCGCCTACGCCAAGCCAGCGCGCCAGAGAAAGGAAGAAGCCAGATCTGCGTGGTACTTTTCCTAAACCCCCCACCTTTTGCTTGCGAGCGCGATCCCTCGGACCCACCTGCTGCGGTGGGCATTTTTGCAAAAGGCTCCGGCCTTAGGTTCCTCCACCCGCAGTCCCTGAGCCCCACATGTCGTGTGTGTTCTTTTTACAAAAAGCACCCCTAGTTTTCACAGCCTCAACCCGCGGTCCCCGGCTCCTCCACGTGGCACGCCCCCGCTGGCGCGCCCGCGTGTGGCCCTGTGGTTTCCGCGGTCCCACCCGTCATCGACAGGGGCTAGGTTCGACTGGGTAATAAAGGGTTTTTCTGTTTATCTGTTTTGACTTAAATCTTTTTAAATGAATTTAAATTCAAATTGAATTCTGCATTTAAATAACTTTTGAATTACAAACCCAAATTCAACAAATGATATATGATTTTGAATCAGAAAAATATGAGGATTACAAATATGCCATCCAAAATTTCAATTGAGCACTTTATGTTCCAAGTTGAATATAATTACATAAAATGCCCTTTTCCTTATTTATTTAATAACTTTTGTTTTATAACTCCGAATTTAACAAATGATATGTCTAAAATGATCAGCTCGACGAGACCTTTATGTTTATGCTTTCCTTGTTCTTAGTTGCAGCATGCATCATATAAATATATAGTATACATCAACTAATATGACAATAAATTGTGGCCAAAACTCAATAAAATGACTTATTCTTGTATTCCACACCTCACCCATGCCATGCTACATTATTGCCATGCAACTTGTGCATCATTCATCATGGCATGATTGTTTGCTTGTCGCATTTTATTCCTATGCTTGTGCACTTTATTTATGTTGGCCCTTGTTTGTTTGGTTCTTCTTCGAATAGACGCTGAGCAGGGGATATATCAAGAAAACCAGGAGCACTACCCAGATCCGTCTCTCGCTTCAACTGAGCTGACAGGCAAGCACTACCACATGCTTGCATACATACAGTACCTATTGCCTCTATCTTATTCTTGCATCATTGAGTCGCGATTGCATTAATTTGAATCCCAAGTATTGCATAGCCTTTACTATTAAACCCCACCGAAGCTTGTTCCTCCATCCCATGAGCCATTACTACAGGAGTTGTTTGAGCCATGCGAGTCGTAGAACAGCATGTGTAGGGTATGTGAGAGTCTTATGTATAACGAGGTACCTAAACAACTTAACCTGAGTAGTAATGGGATAACTAATGAAAGTGGCCCCGGTGAGCAATATCTGCTATTTGGTTTTCCCTGCTCACTTGTGTCCCGTAGGACCCCGAGTACTTGATTCCCGTTCCTTGATTATTCGCGCTATCCACATCCGGGAGGCTTATGGGACCCCCCTGAGCCATAGCTTGATTCAGTCTTATTTCTTGGGGCCACAAACTAGTTTGAGGATTTATTTACTATCCTGTACTTATGCCATGCTTTACTGCTATATTTACGATTGTGTGAGGAGCACCTGTACTGTTTAGGATCGGGACACGTTTTTGCGGTATCGACAAGCCCAGTTTTGGGTTCCCAGTCGTTTACAGCCGTCCACCCAAACCTTGAGTCCGTCTTGGAGTCAGCTAACTTCGTTGCGGGTGTACTCAATGGGGTGGCCCCCTGAAATAATTCTGAATCCTGTGATTGCTTTGTCGTGAAGGCCTCGTTGGATTTTGATTTGTTTTTTCCGAGGTTGATCGAGTGTGTGTTGCTATTTGTGCACCCCTGCAGGGTAAAACTTTCTGAAAGCCGTGTCCGCGGTTATGGACGACTTGGAGCACAGTTTCTCGATCATAGACAAGCATAACTAAAGTACCGCTTTTAATTTGACTAAGTAACTGACTAGTAATTAGTGCAACACTCATGGAATGGTTAATAAAATTGCCAACGGATGGGGGTTGTTCGTCCGCTTCCTCGTTGGTAGCGAGGAGGAGGATGGATCGATGATATTCTTGTTATAATTGTTGTCATTAATTCACGGACATCCGTCTATCTTTGGTTAGGCGGATGGTTAGCGTATCTATAGAACTGCTAGGGTTTATCTTTTGCTGCAATTCGTCACCCCAGTTGTGTCCCCTTTAGAGGCATAAAGACTTCTTGAGTACCCCTAGGGTCTCACACGATAAATTATTGGTTCGGATGAACAGTACACTCGCAAGACGGATCTTTGGGTGGAGGAGGCTGATGATGTGGGCAACGATCGTTCGGTGTAGAGATTCCGGGAACGGGGATCCGTGAGATCTGTGGGCGGGATGTGATTATTTATGGGGCATCTTATGCCGATTTGCTTCTTATCCGTACTCAGATCTTATTGGACGCTTCCGCCTGATACTCTGATGTGTCATGTATGGGGAGATATCCTAAACTATTATATCTATCTAGGTCATTTGAATCTTGACGTATGGCGTTGCTATATTTCCTTTCTTTTTAGATGGAATGGCTCTGATGTACTATTGTATGGTGGCTTGCATACATAATCATTTGTGTATGTAGTTGATCCCTTCGCCTGACGATTACGCCGCCCGTACTTGTCCCGAAGATTGGAAATGGTTGGGACGGCCGAAAGGTCTACCTGTGAGTGGCATTTGGGCCCCACCGTACTATTTCAACCATTTCCGCTCATCCAGGCTTGTATCTAGGAGCGTAATTCACCGAGGTAGTTACACATCCATCCTATGGAGTTTGCGCACCACGCCAAACAGCTCCACCGGCTACACGCTGTTCTTCATGGTGCACGGAGCCGAAGCCGTGCTACCAGCCAAAGTACGCCACCAAGCCCCCCGGGTCGTCGCTTACAGCGAAGCCGAATCCACGGCTGCACTCGAAGACGGCGTCGACACACCCGACGAGGCATGAGACGTAGCAGCAGCTCGATCAGCGGTGTACCAGCAGAGTCTCCGCAACTACCACAGCCGTCGGCTGCGCCCAAGGTCCTTCGTCGAAGGAGACCTCGTCTTGCGACTCAAGCAAGAGCGACCGAAGAAATTCGAGTCACCATGGGAAGGGCCCTACATCATCACCGAAGTCATCCCAGGTGGCGCCTATCGCCTCAAGCACGTGGAGTCTGGAGTCGCATACTCCAACCCATGGAACATCGCACACTTGCGACGATTCTACCCCTAGCTACCTACCTCTTTACTTTCAATAAGGCTTTTCAGCCAAGGCTATTCAGCCGAACAATGTACTTCCTCCATTACGATATAAATAAAGCTAAGTGTCTTGCCCCAAAATTTCGTTCGATATTTGCAACTTTACTTCATGGTACAAACGCACTCAGGGGCTCCCCCCACCTCACGATTTCATCGACTGAGGATAACACGTGTACACCTGAGTAGCTGACAACGTCAGACTAACGAAAAGGACACATACTCACACAAAGCACTGCGTGCTCAAACAACAACCAAACCTTTATAACAAAGGGCACAACATGCCCAGTCGAAATATACAAATTTTACATCTATGTCTTTTACAGGTACTACCTATTCTGAAGAATAACTTGAGCACGCTGCTCAAACAAATCTACGACCTATTCGGCATACTGCCTTACAGCCGCATAATGCGAACGCATATCCCACTCGCCACCATCCGGCCGAAGAGGTGGCCCAGCCGCTAAAGCAGACAGATCTACATCAGGACGATGCAGCCTAACAAGGGACAACGCAGCCTTCACCCTGCGACGAGCTGCTGCCTCACCAATTCCTGGACACGAGTCACGCTCCGAAATCTAGACAGAAGACCACACAGGGTTGTTGGCACAGCATCCAGGGGAAACATCACATGCAGAATCAACCAGAGTGAAGTCTGCACTTGACGAAGCACTCGCGATACTTGGTGAACGCGATCCTGCACCGTTGCCAGAGCCATGGCACGGTCGCGATCCATCTAGAATAACCCGCCAGCTTCCATGTCCTGTTGAGTCAAACAATTGACCCGAACAGCAACACGCTCTTTCTCCTCCCTTGGAGCAAGGTTAGCACCTGCGATGCATGCACAAAAGTAAGAAGCAAGCCAAGCATACGCATCCGAAGAAATGAGCTGCATCTCGAAAACAAAGAACAACTTACATTGCAGCTACTCAGACAGTCGAAGCAGTTCCGCCATCAAATACTCCTCTCTGGCTGCACCGCGATCTGCCTTGGACTTCCAAACATCGGTGTGACCACGCACCCCAAGCAACTCCTTCTCAAGACTACGAACACGGTCTCGAAGAAAAGCAAGTTGTGACGAATCATCCAAATATGGCCACAGCCGCGCTGCAGGCGAGGTGTCAACGGGATCAGCACCCGAAGGAACCTAGAGCAGCACAAAAGAAAAGGACATAAACACTCAGACGACGAAGAACACAACTCAACAAAATTCATTAAGTGGATAAATGCCACTACGTGGCACAGGGATTTTGTTTCCTCAACATAATTACAGCAAAATAAAATTACAAACTATCCTATAGCTACAGCGCCTAAGACGCGGCGCCCTGAGTCGCCTCGGAGCTGGATTGCCTCGCCTTGGCTTCCCCCTGCTACCGTAGCGCGTACTCGGCCAGCAGATCAATCAGCTTGGGCCCATATCTCTTGCAGCGAGCAGAATAGGTAGCGAAGGCTACCTCGGATCCATCCGCGGTCGTCGGCATCCGGGAGGTGCCGCTACAGCCGCCAAGGACATCGCCAGCCTGACGGACACGCCGATGCCCTTCTGCTTGCGCTTGTACGCTGCTGGCGCTTCGGCTGACAATGCCTCCGCCAAGGCGTCAACATCATCAAGAGCCGCTCCCTTGGGGACAAGCTCCTTGTAGAAGCGGCCAAGGACCTCCTTGGCCTTGGCAAGTGAGCTGACGACGGTGCTGCAGCGATCTTCGACCGCTGTAGTAGCATCATCTAGAGCACTCCCGTGCTCCAGAGCGCTACGATCAAATTCGATGCCTGCGGCATCTGAGACAATAAAGAAAAGGAATGAAGAAAGCACCCAGAAGAAAGACAAGAAAAACAAAAGGGGCAAAAGAAGATACTCACCCGAAATAGCCTTGGCAGCAGCCATGAGCTTGCCCGCCACCTCTCTTTCACGCGTAGTCGCAGCAGTGGCAAGCTGCTCCTCGCGGTCCGTGGCCTCCCGCTGCAGGCGCTCTTTAGCCTCCGCCGCAGTGGCCAGCTCCAGCTCGAGGCGCTCTTTAGCACCAGCAGCGACCTCGGCCTTCTTCTCCGCTTGACCGAGGCTCTTCTTGAGAGAATCAATCTCACGGAGGGAAGTGTTATGCTCCTCTGCACCCAAACAATAAAAGCGTCAGACAACAAGACAATAATACAAAAAGAAAGAAACATCAAAGGCAGAATGGTACCTTGAAGCTGTTTGAGGCTGGCCTCCAGCACCAGGTGCTCCTGCACCAGTCGCTTGGCATCCTGCACAAAAGGCTGCAGGAAGAAGACCTACCAGTTAGAAAAAGGACTCGGGGGGCTACGCCCAACAGAGAAGAACAAAAGCGAAATACACACACGAAAATTCTCAGGGGCTCCCCCCGAGACTCGAAGAATAAAACAAGAAAACTCTTTTACAGATGCTCGGGGGATCCCCCCGTGGCAGGAGACAGAAATACTTACATGATCCGATGGCGACATCGAAGGTCCGGTAGCAAAATTCTGAGGCGCAACCACCTGAACCTCCTGTGGAGGAGGGTTCGGAGCAGCACCCTCAGAAGTTGCCACCGTCTAAGGAGGAGGAGAAGCGACTTTCGACTCCCCCATCATCTCCCGAGCATCGTCGCTAGAGGAGTCGTTGGAATAGTGCCTGCACACAAACAAATTAGTACAAGAACAAAGTAAAAAGAAAAGAAAACGCAGTGCAGAGGAAACTTACGAGTCATGCTCGCTCAGGTTGAAGACAGGAGGGGTTCTTCGGACCCTCTTCTCCTCTCTCTTCTCCTCTCTCTTCTCCTCTTTCTTCTCTTCCTTCTTTTCTTCCTTCTTCCGCTTCGCTGGCGGGTGCGGCGCTACAGCCCGCACAGGAAGAGCAGGAATAGGGGAGGAAGAGCCTCCATGCCCATCACTATGGCGCTCAAGACACAGAGGATTCCTAGGAGTCGGAGGAGTCGAAGCATCCGAAGACTCGTTGGAGCTCCGCGATCATTTGCGAGTGTGGTCCTCGCTCGACTCGTTGGCATCTTCAGCCGGAGATCGCGCCGATGGCAGCTCGGACATGGAATCCACCAAATCATTATCCGGAGCATCCAGATATACTTCGGGTAATGGAGGCGACATACCCGGCACTTTGAAGCTCTGCACAGGAGAAGAACAATTTGTTAGCAAACAAACACAAAACAATGCAGTCGAAAAATAGCTCTACGCGCACGGATCTACACCTGTGGAACAGAAAGCGAAGAAAAGCGGAGGTCGGACTTCCGGGATATCCTCTCCGGCCTTGAACTTCAGCAGCAAGCAAAGGGCCCTATCGAGATCTCCCTGGGTGATTTTCTCAGCCGAAACCCTCGTCGGATCACGCCGGCCAGCATAAAGGAACTTCGGGTGCGCCCTAGCCTGGAGTGGCTGCACCCGACGATCGAGAAAGGTGCGGATGATATCCACACCGTTCACTTCCTTCTCCGGAATCAACTGGAGATCCTCCACCCGATGATACAGAGCCTCTATCTCTGCCACCTCGCCATCCAAGATCTTGTTTTTCCAAGACCTTTTCGGCTCAATCTCCTGGGAGGGGTCGAAAGGAACAAGACCAAAATCTTGCCCAGGTACTACGGAGTCGCGGATATAAAACCATCGTCTCCGCCAGTACTGGACAGATTCGGACATGGAAAAAGAAAAGAAAAGAAAAGCAGATTGGGCCTGAGGGAAATGATGCAACCCCCAATGGGATAAACACCATCTGAACCAGATTGCCTCTTCACGGAATAAAGTTTCCGGAAGAGGCCAAAGTGCGGCTCAATACCGAGCCAGCACTCGCAGAAAGTGATAAAACAAGCAATGTGAAGAAGAGAATTGGGGGAAAGATGGTGCAATTGGACGTCGTACAGAAAAAGGAGTCCACGAAGGAAGTCGTGGACTGGGAAGGAAAATCCGCGCAAGAAAAAGGCAAGGAACATAACCCGATACCCAACGGGGGGACGAGGGATTACCTCATTGCCTAGGAGTTTAACGGCCTTCCTATCCTGCGGGATCAGGCCCCGCTCGCGAAGCCTGCGGAGATCACTCTCCCGCGTCTCCGATCGCCGCCAGCCACCGTTGGTGACACGGGTAGCGGCGGCACTTTTCTTCCCTCCAGCGGCGCTGGTGCCAACCGCAGATGACGACTTCTTCGGTTTCCCTATCGCGGTACGGCGGAGCCGGCGGCGAGAGCGCAGGATGGAAGAAGGAAATGTGAGGGAATATTCCAGCGCGTCGCAAGAGCTCTCAGAATACAAGGAAGCAGTGAAAACAAGAATCGATGCGGTGAAAACAAACTGAGGTTTTCCCCAATGATTATAAAGACGAAGACGATGCACGACAGCCGACCATCGAGAAGACCTAACGCCAACGGCAGGATCTGGCCATACACGTGTCAGCATCACAACGAACCGTCGCTAACACGCCGTCCACTACACGCGAAAATCGAGGCGACGCCGTAATTATCTCCACGCCGCGCGTGACCGGTCAATTCAAGGTCAGACAGTGGGACCCATGTTCGTCCAGTCAAGTCATCTCTGGCGCAGCAGACGCTTGAGGTCATCGATCGTCAGCACTGACGTCATCAAAAGCTACACTAGCAACAACTGCAATTTCTTCGGCTTCAAAGCAAAGAGTACTCACTCTAATCTACAATTCGACCAATTACTAGGGGGCTACTCCTATCAGGAGCGATAGCCGCGCACCCGAAATATGAATAGAAGCGAACTATTATTTCGAGTCCTCCGTCGAGTCTACGACTCTACTACGGACTCGGGGGCTACTCCCATAGGGAGGACGAATTTAATCATCCAAAAAAATTTCGTGTCCTACGTACTTACAACTGAACAACGTCTGAATTAAAGTCTCCGCTCGAGTCTACGACTCGAACAGACACTCGGGAGCTACTCCCATAGGGAGCGCTGATCGCGCACCCTATGAATTCTTCGACTGTGATCCAGCATGCAAAAACTTTTCGACAACTCTGCCCTAATTAATGCTAAGTGAGTAACGTCCTCCTTGGCCACCCGAAACACCTCCGCGGTGATAAACATTCGGATGATGTGTCTGCGACACAAAGATAAGACCTACAGATATCATCTGATGGCCTGGCAATGCACACGACTGCGCTCTGCTAGTTAAAACCCGTGCCAACATGCGCGATGAAAAATCCCGACGGACGTGTTGGGTACATCAATTAAATTCACTGGAATTCCACTCATATAAGTCCTCCGCGGCCTGAGTCGAATTACGCCAGCATATGTTTCGGGTTCGAGTCGAGGGACTCGAACCTGAAGAAGATCGTGTTGTTTCGTCCTAAGACAGTTAACTGGCCCTGATCCGTCGGGTGAGTCAAGCACGCGCATCAACAATCCCTACACATGAACTATTGAAATACATAGTTGCACCCGAAAGATTGCAGAGTCCTCAGCCGAATCTATGATTCGACTGAACACTCGGGGGCTACTGACATGGTTATACCCCACGGGTACATGATCTCAGCATACCTGGTCCAGCCCAAGAAAGGCCCACGACAACTATACACCGGCCCATGAAGATTTTCGGGTGGCCAAGGCCCATGACACTTTCGGATCCTTGGAGAGCAAGACTAGAGTAGATAGGAAATTCAAAGGGGTAAAACCTCTAGAACCTGTAACCGACTAGGTTTATGCTCGGGACCTGCCTGAGTCTATATAAAGGCTAGTAGGGCACGACCTAGATCTCTCCTCATACTTTCACATACACACCTCCACGCCAGATTGCATCTGCGCACCCCTGTAACCTTCGGTTCCACCGTAATCAAGAGCAGACAAGCAGGAGTAGGGTTTTCCCTCCGGGAGCCTGAACCTCGGTAAACCTTGTGTCCCCGTGTTACTTGTTTGCTAACCGTTCCACGATCTCCAGCATCCCCATCTTCTACAAAACCCAAGTCCATAACAATGGGCATTGATGAGATCAAACCTCGTCACATACTGCCAGTCACTATACTAAGTTATGGGCTAATATTCGGAAATCCACTTTTGATCTTGGTGCCTGAATGTTTTCTTTAGATGTCAAAAAATTCCGAAAAATAATTTGGGCGTACATCTCAATATTATATTTGTGCACGACAAGTTTCGACGAAAACCGATCTTTGTCGTGTCCTGTATAAAAAACAAAGAAATGTCTCATTACCCTCATTTTTTAGCGTCAAATTTTGTGTTTTTACATAGGGCACAAAACATATCTTTTTTTATTTTCTTTTTAATATTTTAACATATGTTTAAAACTCAATTCAAAAACCGGGAGCATATAACTAAAACGCCTCGTCTGCTAATAATCTGCTAATTAATTAGTTAGGAGCACTAGTAGAAAACAGGCCATCCGTTCGCGCCCCCATAGAAGCATTAGTCCCGGTTGCGCCACCCGACTAGGACTAATGCACGCCCAGCCCCCTCTGTCTCCACTCTGTTTTTTCTCTTGGTGGAAGGTTTGAGGGGTGTGCTAGTTTTTTATCCCCTATGCATGCATTCAAGGTGTTTGATGAAATGTTTGAGTGAATAATCCTATTCAATTTCTCATAGAACAAAAATATAGAAGGTGTCCGAGACGCACTTGAGCTTTCTCCTCTTTATTTCCCTCGATGTAGGTTAGCAATCTTATATTTTCTCTGTCATTGATACAATGCATGTGTCGATGTGAATTGGTCATTTCACTATTTATGATGTCCTATTTTTGATAAACTTACTTATATGATGCAGATGAACGGTCGGGAATGGATGTACGGTGACGTGGCGTGGCGGGTATATGAAAGGCGTGGATAAATTTATCGATGTGGCTCGGCAAACAAAGAGAATGGTTTTATCGTTGTCCATGTGTTCAATGTCGGAACAACAAGAGTACTCTTCCTCGAAAATCATTCGCCACACGATTATGAAAGGTTTCATGCCCAACTATAATTGCTGGACCAAGCACGGGAAAGAGGGGTTATGATGGAAGATGGTGAAGAATAAGATGATGATAACAACTATCATCATATGTTTCCTGAATCTGATAATCTTGCAATGGAAGACAATAGAGAGGAAAGAGGTGAAGAGCGGGCATCGGATGAAATGGTGATGAACTTGGTAGGGTCATTTCTGATGCAAAGCGAGACTGTGAAACATAAAATGAGAAGTTGAAGTTAGAGGGCATGTTAGAAGATCACAAGAAATTGTTGTACCCAAATTGTGAATATGGCAGCACAAAGCTCGGTACCACACTGGAATTGTTGCGATGGAAGGCAGAGTGTGGTATAACTGACTCCTCATTTGAAAAGATGCTAAAAATAATGAAGCCGAAGTTTCCAAAACATAACGAACTTCCCGAGAGTACCTACAAAGCAAAGTAGACTCTTTGTCCTCTAGGATTAGATGTGCAAAATATACATGCATGCATTAATGACTGCATCCTCTACCGCGGTAAGGAGTATGAGAATTTAGATAAATGCCCGGTATGCAATGCGTTGCGGTATAAGATCAGATGAGAAGACCCTGGTGATGTTGAGGGAGAGCCCCTCCGGAAGAGGGTTCCTGCTAAGGTTATGTGGTATGCTCCTATAATAACAAGGTTGAAACGCATGTTCAGAAACAAAGAGCATGCCAGGTTGTTGCGATGGCACAAAGAAGACCGTAAGAAAGACGGGAAGTTGAGACACCCTGCTGATGGGTCACAGTGGAGAAAAATCGAGAGAGACTTCCCAGACTTTGCAGATGACGCAAGGAACTTATGGTTTGGTCTAAGTACGGATGGCATGTATCCTTTTGGGGAGCAGAGCTGCAGTCACAGTACCTGGCCCGTGACTCTATGTATCTACAACCTGCCTCCTTGATTGTGCATGAAGCGTAAGTTCATTATGATGTCAGTGCTCATCCAAGGCCCGAAGCAACCGGGCAACGACATTGATGTGTAACTTAGGCCATTAGTTGAATAACTCTTACAGTTGTGGGGCAAACCAGGTGTACGTGCGTGGGATGAGAACAAACAGGAGCCATTTGATCTACGAGGGTTGTTATTCGTAACCATCAATGATTGGCCTGCTCTTAGTAACCTTTCAGGATAGACAAACAAGGTATATAAGGCATGCACACACTATTTAGACAAGACTGAAGGTACATATGTGCATAAATGCAAGAAGGTTGTGTACCTGGCGAATTGACGATTTCTTCCGACCAATCATCCCGTAAGAAAGAAAGGCAAGTATTTCAAAGGTGAGGAAGATCACCGGAAGAAGCCTGAACTCCCTGCTGGTGATGATGTATTTGGTATGGTCAAGGACATAGAAGTAATCTTTGGAAAGGGTCCCGACGGTCAATCAGTTCGAACGACGTCGCTACAGTACACGCACCCATGTGGAAGAAGAAATCTATATTTTGGGAGCTGTCATATTGGAAAGTCCTGCGTTTTCGCTCTTTAATCGACGTGATGCACGTGACGAAGAATCTTTGCGTGAACCTGCTAGGATTCCTAGGCGTGTATGGGAAGACAAAAGATACACCAGGGTGTAGAATAGTTATTCTACACCCACCCTCTATCTTTATTTTACCTATATATATACGCTATTTGACACCCAGGGTGTAGAATAGTTATTCTACACCCACCCTCTATCTTTAGAACTGTATATTATTTTTACATCGTGTAAATTTTGTCTTACCTTTAGAGTTGAGAAGAACGTAAGAAAATATAGACATGTCATAATTTTTTTGTTTACATGCCGTATAAAAATACGACATAAAATGTGTATTTTTAGTGTTTTTTACACTATAATTACTCATAAATTATTTTTTTATGTCAATTTTTTTGCATTGTGGATGAATATGAACAAAATTATTTGTATACAAAACATAAATTTCTAAACGTGACAACATAAAGTTATGTGGGGTGCAAAATAACTATTCTATACTCTGGATGCTGAATAGGGTATATATATATATATATATATATATATATATATATATATATATATATATATATATATATATATGGTAAAATAACTAGTGCACCTTAGTGTCCAGATAGGCATAATTTTTTTTTGAAATAGACATACCTGAAGGTAACATAGCATGTTACACATACCTAAGAAAAAGATACCTAAGTTACATATAACTAAGATATCATATACCTAATATGTACGTACCTGTGTACGTAAATAAATATGCCACTTGGATACGTATACTTTAGATATGTGATACCTTAGGTATATGAAACTAGGATATATATAGTTTAGGTATATATATAAGTTAGGTATGTGAAATTTGCGTACCGTACATCATCAAATACGTAAGAATTTAAATGAAATATAGGTATGGTGTCTAGGCACCATGGTCTCCCATATGAGCTTTCTAAATTTAGACAAGTTTCTACATCTATTTTAAGACGGATAGAGTACAAATGCGGCACCACACGTCCCTATATTTGAGAGTTTGAAATATTGCCCTGACTTGTTTACATGACTCGGCCACTGCCAAGACAAGCTGACGACGGGGAGTAGAAGAACTTTCCCCCCAGCGATACGGGGACAAGTCGTTCGCAGCTTACACTTTCTCCTGCAGCAGGTGATATGATGCGTGAAACCGTCATAGATGTAGAGAGGACGCACAGCAAGATTATGACACGTTCAAAGGAGCAAGCCGACAGCCAAAAAAATTCCCAAATTATGCTCCTAGTAAAGCTAAGCACGGTGCAACTGGCATATTTCAAACGACAGGAGTCTGATAAGCTTTCCTCGTTCTTTATTGGCGTGGACGGCCACGTTACATCTGTATATGCGTAGTACTAAACGGGGTAAAGTCTGGATGAGAGCGCAGGGGTTGGAAACATCCTCATCAGCCATGTCATGCCAGACGAGACGTGAGAGCGAGACAACATAGAAATGGAGACACACCAGCTCTCTCCTCTCCCCTCCCATCTAGCATCCCACCACCCAGAGCTTCCCCCTCCCAGGTCCGTTCGGCCCCTCCCCCTCTCTTCTTCGGCGATGGCCGGCGTCGAGAACATGTGAGGGTCCCGCCCCTCTATCTCATAGTAGTAGTAGTCGTTTTGTCCCTCGTGGCGTCTTCCCTAGCGGCGTTTGAAGGTCGACCGGCGATCTCCGGTAGCCAGATCTGCCGCGTTGTGCTCCAGGCCTGCTTCGATACGTCCCGTGAGTGGCAAGCGGCAACGCGGAAGAGTTAGTATGAGGCGTACATACATCCGAATAAGGTCTACCGCGGGTTCTTCGAGCCGGTGGGGAAGGATCTCCCACCCCTCGATTTGGTGCCTTTCCTCTGTGGAGGTGCTCGCATGGGATGAGCCAGATTCTGCACAGGTCAAGACCACCAATCACCCTTCAAATAAGATCCAACCACGTGCCTTCTTCTGCCTTTTCCTTCGGCTTTCCACTCCGGCAAGTGGCAGATGCTTGGAGCTCGATGGCCAGCGCCTCATGTGGAGGCAGTTGAAGGCTTGCTGTGCCGAGAAGGATAAGGTTTGTTCTTCCCTCGCCCTCCCCCTCTGACATCATGGTGATGGCCAGGTTGTAGGGTCTGTGGTGAGCTGCCTTCTTCCTCATCGGTGGGGACTTGCTCCTTCTTCTGGCGGAGCACCCAAGCGATAGCGAGCTAGCGACGCCGCTATCTTTGGTCATGGCAACCTCCGGCGTGGCGATTCTTGATGAGCCGCTTCTTCATCAACCTCCTGAGGAGGCCCCTTCGCTTCTCGTCACGGCATCCCTCGGCTCTCCTTCGCCAAGTGGTGCTGTCCCTAGCGTCGGTGCGGCCGGCCGTGGCGTCGAGAGCTCCATCGTCCCTAGTAGAGGACTTCATTGCAAGCTTCATTTTATTTTTAGGTTTTTTTTGTAAAAGTCTAGGGCTTGATTGTAATTTCCTTGAATCTTGTAGTACTGGTTGTAATTATACCCACCAATTAATGCAGTACTGGACCCTTCTGGATCCTTCCCCTTGTTAAAAAAAGAGACAACATAGAAATGAGACCCACATCACAGTTATCCGCCTCTTTGCCACCTTCCACCTTTCGTCTCCTTTTCGTCCAACAGAGACACGCACATGAGAGATACACACAAATACAGCTCTAAAACGTTAGAGCAACTTTAGCAGTCGCTGTAAACCCATGCATGCACGCTAAAAACTGATTTTTTTCCGCGTAAGAGCCTGCACCGCGTCCTCCAGTCGATGTATTTTCCTGTGCACGGGGAAAACTTTCCCGCACACGCTGTTGCGCACGCTTCTTCTGGCGCACCGCTCAGCGCGCGCTCGTTAAATGGCGGCCCCCCCCGCGCGAAATCAAACCACCGACACTTCAGAACGCGCGCAAAGACTTCCCCACCCTATCGCTTCCCTGCCGACATGCCGCGCCCGCGCCACTGCTGCTATGCCTCCGCGCCGCGGAAGCTCCGGGTACCATGGCGTACACGCACGCCTGACCGGCAACTTCTACGTCGAGATACGGTCTGGCGATGACCACATCGTCCTCGGCACCTTCGACACCGTGCATGAGGCCACGCGCGCCTACGACTCCGTCGCATCTGGCTCAGGCGCCCGCGATCGTCGATGAACTTCCACGACATGTGGACGCGAGGCGCTCGTGCTGCCGCCTCGCCTCGTGACGGATGAGGAGATCCGCCGCAGGCGAGACGCGGAGCGCCGCCTGCTCATCTTTGAGCGCGATGAGCGCCTGCGAAAGAAGCGACGTGTGTTTTCCCGAAGACGTCACACCGCAGCGTAAGCACAACGCCGAGTTGGCCACAACCAAGGCGGCAGAGAAGGCGTCGAAGCATCAGAACCGCCTCGAGCGCCGGGTGGACAAGGTGGATGGGCCGGTGAGCATCCCCGACGACGATCCCCGTTGGTTGGATGTGTTTTCGTCGACGCTGGTGTCCAACATGACACCGGACTCGTTCGGCGATGACTACATCTTGGTCTCATCGTACTAGATTCTAGAAGTTCCTAATAATTTCCCGTAGTAGTAGATTCTAGTAGTAGAACTAATTACTGTAGGGGTTCGTAGCATGGAAAACAAAAAATTTCTATTGCATACAAACAAACAAGCCAAGATCTATCTACTAGATTGTAGCAACGAGTCGATGGAATAACTTACCCTCGAAGATTCCAAAGTGTTTAACGAGAGCGAATTCTCGTGGGTGATGTAGTCGTACTCTTCCCGATCTCAAGATCGTGTAGACGATCCTTCCGGCGCTGCGTTCCGGCAGCGCTTCCGCAGTCGGTCACACGTTCGGTACTCGACGAAGACCTTCCTCTCCCTTGTTCCAGCAGGCAGCGGAGGTTGTAGCACTCTCCTCGCGATTCGGCTGACAACGTGGTACCTAAGTAGAGGGAAATCCCGAGGCTTCGCCTTAAGCCGGGCGAGTATGGTGGAGTATGAGAGAGGGCTATTAGTGGTCTAGAGATTAGACACACCAATTAGAAGGCTCTAAACCGCAGGCTAAAGCAATTAGAAGCTCTAAACCAAACGGCTCTAAACCGGAGATTAGAGGATAGGAACTTGTGTGTAGAGAGGAGGCCCCGCCTCCTTTTATAGGTGGAGGGCTGGCGCCAGGAGGGGAGTCCTCCCAACTCGGCCTAGGCTGTCCGCCGCTTGGAGGAGAGGGACTCCTCCTCCAAGTTGGTTTCAACCTCCTCTTGCTTGTTTCCCACAGTTTCTGTTTCCCAGTTTCTGTTTTCCAGTTTGTTTTAGCCGTTTGACTTTCAAACCGCAGTTTGAATTTACAGTTTTGGAACAGCAAGAACACTTAGTACATGATGCAATCATTCAATGACACATTCATGTACCCTCCCCGAGTGCCGGACAATCCGAACCTTCTAGAACATTCCCGATGAAAACACTAATCATTCCCGAACTCAAACGGGACTTTCCTTATATGAATCTTATTCTCCGGACCATTCCGGATCACCTCGTGATATCCGGATCCCATCCGAGACTCGAACAACATTCGGTCTCTTTTCATAATACCATAACTACTCGAACAACGTCAATCCTTAAGTGTGTCTCCCTACGGTTCGTGAATTATGCGGACATGATCGAGACACTTCTCCGAACAATAACCAATAGAGGAATCTGGAAATTCATATGGATCCCACATATTTCTCACGATTACTTTGCGATCAAATGAACCACTTACATACGATACCAATTTCCTTTGTCTCACGATAGTTTACTTATCCGAGGTTATGATCGTCGGTATCTCTGCATACCTAGTTCAACCTCGTTACCGATAAGTACTCTTTTCGCTCCTGTGATATGTGATCCCTTGTGACCCAAGTCACATGCTTGCAAGATAATTGGATGACATTCCTTTGAGAGGGCCCAGTATATCTATCCGTCATATGGATGGACAAATCCCACTCTTGATCCATGTGTTTCAACCAATACTTTCCGAACACTCAATGCCACCTTTATAGCCACCCGCACGGTGTGGTGTTTGATGTCATCAAAGCATCCATCCGTAAAGGTGATATGCATGATCTCATGGTCGAAGGAATTAGGTTACTATGTATCAGAAAGCATATAGCAATTGAACTATTGAAATGACTTGATCTTTATGCTATGCTTATCTATAGGAGTATGTCCACCATATCATTCTCCTAACGATATGATCTTGTTGTCGATAACATCTCAATGTTCATGATAAGGAAACCACAATCATTAATCAACCAACAAGCTAGTGAAGTATAGAGGCTATACTAGGGACTTCAAATTAAGTTTACAAATCACACAAGTATTAATGTTTCCTTGTTAATACTATTATAGCATGAATGTAAACATTTATCATAAACACAAAGATATAATAATAACTATATTTATTATTGCCTCTAGGGCATATCTCCAACAGTCTCCCACTTGCACTAGAGTCATCTAATCTAGATTACATGGTAATATACCGAACACCCATGGCAGTTTGGTGTTGGTCATGTTTTGCCCTCGGGAGAGGTTTAGTCAACGGATCCGCCACATTCAGATCTGTGTGTACTTTGCAAATCTTTATATCCCCATCCTGGATATGTTCTCGAATAGCGTGAAAACGCAGCTTGATATGCTTCAGCTTCTTGTGTGACCTTGGTTCTTGCGCATTGGCTATTGCTCCCATGTTATCACAGTAGATAGACATTGGGTCCAACGCACTAGGAACCACACCTAGCTCTGTAATGAACTCTTTCATCCATATCGCTTCTTGTGAAGCCTCCGAAGCAGCCATGTATTCCGATTCAGTTGAAGATCTCGCCACAACGCTTTGCTTTGCACTCCTCCATAATCTGCACCATTCAAAATAAATACGTATCCAGTTGTGATTTAGAAGCATCCGGATCGGTGTTCCAACTAGCATCGGTGTAACCATTAACAACGAGCTGTTCATCACCTCCATAAGAAAGAACCATCTCCTTAGTTCTTCTAAAGTACTTAAGGATGTTTTTGATCATTGTCCAATGATCCACTCGGATCACTTTGATATCTGCTAGTTAGACTAACGGATATGCAATGTCGGGTATAGTACATAGCATGGCATACATTAGAGATCCTATGGCTGAGGCATAGGAGTCTTACTCATCCTTTCTCTATCTTACTGCCGATGTCGGACTTTGAGTTTTACTCAAGGTCGTATTGGGCAACATGGGCAAGAACCCTTTCTTGCTTTCTTCCATTCCAAACCTCTTTAGAACTTTGTCCAAATATGTACTCTGTGACAATGATATTTGGCGTTTCGATCTATCTCTATAAATCTTTATGCCTAATATGTAAGTGCTTCGCCAAGATCCTTCATTGAAAAACTATTATTCAAATATTCCTTGACACTATTAAGAAGGTCTACATCATTCCAAATCAACAATATGTCATCCACATATAGTATTAAGAATGCTACAGAGCTCCCACTCACTTTCTTGTAAATACAAGCTTCTCCATAAGTTTGTATAAAACCAAAACTTTTGATCACCTTATCAAAACGTTCATTCCAACTTCGGGATGCTTGCTTCAATCCATAGATGGACCGTTGAAGTTTGCATACCTTGTTAGCATCTTTAGGATCGACAAAACCTTTGGGTTGCATCATATACAACTCTTCATCAATATCTCCATTGAGGAATGCTGTTTTGACATCCATCTGCCATATCTCATAATCATAATATGCAGCGATTCCTAACATAATCCTCACAGACTTTAGCTTCGCTACTGGTGAGAAAGTCTCATCGTAGTCAACTCCTTGAATTTGTCGAAACCCTTTTGCGACAAGTCGAGCTTTATAGACAGTAACATTACCATCAGCATCTGTTTTCTTCTTGAAAATCCATTTGTTCTCGACAGCCTTCCGGCTATCCGGTAAGTCCACCAAAGTCCATACTTGGTTTTCGTACATGGATCCAATCTCGGATTTCATGGCTTCTTGCGATTTATTGGAATCTGGGCTCATCATCGCTTCCTCATATGTATCGGGGTCATCGGTGTTGTCCACCAACATGACACTCATAACGGGATCATACCAATCTGGAGTGGTACGAGTTCTCGTTGACCTCCGAGGCTCTGTAGCAACTACAACCGAAGTTTCATGATCATCATCATTAGCTTCCTCTCTAATTGGTGCAGGAACCACAGGAACTTCTTCCGGTGCTGCGCTACTCGCAATTTCGAGAGAAGGTTCGACAACCTCGTCGAGTTCTACTTTCCTTCTAGTCACTTCTTTCGAGAGAAATTCTTCTAGAAAGGATCCATTCTTGGCAACGAAGATTTTGCCTTCGGATCTATGATAGAAGGTATACCCAATAGTTTCCTTCGGTATCCTATGAAGACGCATTTTTCCGCTTTGGGTTCAAGCTTGTCCGGCTGTAACTTCTTTACATAGGCTTCGCATCCCCAAACTTTAAGGAACGACAATTTAGGTTTCTTCCCAAACCATAATTCATACGGTTTTGTTTCAACGGATTTAGACGGTGCCCTATTTAAAGTGAATGCGGCTGTTTCTAATGCATAACCCCAAAATGATAGCGGTAAATCTGTAAGTGACATCATAGAACGAACCATATCTAAAAGAGTTCGATTACGACGTTCGGACACACCATTACGCTGTGGTGTTCCCGGCGATGTCAACTGTGAAAGTATTCCGCATTTCTTAAAATGCTCGCCAAACTCGTAACTTAGATATTCACCTCCACGATCAGAACGCAGAAATTTAATCTTCTTGTTACGTTGATTCTCTACCTCACTTTGAAACTCCTTAAACTTCTCGAAAGTTTCGGACTTATGTTTCATGAAATAGATATACCCATATCTACTCAAGTCATCCGTGAAGGTAAGAACATAACGATAACCACCGCGCGATGCTACACTCATTGGACCACACACATCGGTATGTATGATTTCCAATAAGTCCGTAGCTCGCTCCATCATACCAGAAAATGAAGTCTTAGTCATTTTTCCCATCAGACATGCTTCGCATCTTTCAAGTGATTCAAAATCAAGTGATTCAAGAAGTCCATCGGAATGGAGTTTCTTCATACGCTTCACTCCAATGTGACCAAGACGAGCGGTGCCACATATAGGTCGAATTATCGCTGATTTCAAACGTTTAGCCTCAATGTTGTTGATATGTGTATTTCCACTATCGAGATTCAATAAAATAGACCATCTATCAAAGGTGCATGTGCATAAAACATATTACTCATATAAATCGAACAACCATTATTCTCGATTTAAACAAGTAACCGTCTCGCAATAAACAAGATCCCGATATAATGTTCATGCTCAACACAGCACTAAATAACAATTATTTAAGTATAAAACTAATCCCGATGGTAGATGAAGGGTAGCGTGTCGACCGCGATTACATCAACCTTTGATCCGTTTCCCACGCATCGTCACCTCGTTCTTTGCTAGCTTCCGTTTATTCTGCAGACCTGTTTTGAGTTACAAATATGAGCAACCGAACCAAGATCAAATACCGAGCACTACTACGAGTACTAGTGAGATACACATCAATAACATGTATATCGATATACCTTTCTTCTTGATGTTGCTGTTCTTCATCCGCCAAGTACTTTGGGCAATTCCGCCCAAAGGACCTTCTCCCTTGCAAGAAAGCACTCAGTTTCAGGCTTGGGTCCAGCCTTGGTTTTCTTCGCCGGCGTGGTAACTTTCTTACCACACTTCTTGAAGTGTCCCTTTTGCTTAGACTTGTCTTTCTTGAATTTGGTGGTCTTATTGACCATCAACACTTGGTGCTCTTTCTTGATCTCCACTTCTGCAGACTTTAACATAGCAAACAGTTCTGGCAACTCTTTGTTCATGTTCTGCATGTTGTAGTTCATCACAAAGTTCCTGTAACTTGGTGGTAGTGACTGGAGGACACGGTAAATCCCCAAAGCATTAGGAATCACTATACCCAAGCTTTGAAGTTTGTTTGCGTGCCCAGACATCTTAAGCACATGCTCACTGACGGAGCTGCCCTCTTCCATCTTGTAGTTAAAGAACTTTTCAGAAGCCTCATAGCTTTCAATTGCCGCATGAGTCTCAAAAATCAATTTGAGATCCTCGACAATATCATATGGGTCTGACTCTTCAAACCTTTTCTGAAGCTCCGATTCTAAACCATACAAGATAGCACACTGAACTATGGAGTATTGATTCTTCTGAGAGGTAAACATTCTTTACTTCATCGGAGCATCACCGTGTGGGTCACCCATGTGCATCCAGACATAGGTCAAATTACCACCGTGAGGACAATCCTCAAATTGCGGAACCAATCCGCGAAGTTGCTTCCATTGTTTTTCAACTTTTCTTTCTCTAGGAACGCATTAAAATTGATGGTAGGGGCTGCCATTGATCTACAACATATTTGCAATAGTTTAGACTAAGTTTATGACAAAATGAGTTCAAATTAATTAATGAAATTAAACTAGGTGAACTCCCACTCAAAACAACATCCCTCACATTGTTTTAGTGATCACACGAACCAAATCCACTACATCAACACCGATCATCACGAGAGTTGATATAGTTTCAATGGCGAACAATCGTCATGTTCATCATATCTACTATACGATTCATGCTTTACCTTTCTGTGATCCGTGTTCCGAGACCATGTCTGTACATGCTAGGCTCGTCAAGATCAAACCTTAGTTTCTGCATGAGCAAATCTGGCTTGCTCACGTTGTATAAACTTGCAGAATCTAACACACCCGATCATCACGTGGTGCTTCAAAACAACAAGCTTTAGCAACGGTGCTAACTAAGGGTGAACACTTTATGATTTGAAATTCATGTGCATGAGGGATCATCTTATAATGCTACCGTCGTCTACTAAGCAATACAAGATGCATAAAGGATTAACATCACATGCCATTCATAATATGTGATATGATATGGCCTTTCTTCTTTGTGTTTCCGATCTCCATCTTCAAGCACGAACATGATCTCCATCATCACCGGCATTGCATCAAGGTCAATGACGCTTCACCATGGTTGTCGTCCACCGGCTTCAACTATTACAACTACTTTGAATAGACACGCGGGTCTTAACATAAATTAAAGACAACCATATGGCTCCTGCCGGTTGTCAACTTACAATAAGGAACATTGCATACATCAAATATAATCACAATCATGGCCATATCACATCACTGCACACCCCTGCAAAACAAAGTTAGACGCCTCTGCTTTCTTTGCATATTTTACGTGGTTTGGGGCTTTCAATAAGTGTCGTTCTAACTTACGAACAATAACCACAACATTGATACTAGCATTGTTGATCACCCGTTGTAAATTGGATCTTAACTATGCTAGGAGAAATAGGCACCCGCAAAGCCACTTATGCAATACAAGTTGCATGTTAAGCATGGAGCAAGTCTCATGAACGATGTCATGTAAGGTTAGCCCGGGCCGCTTCATCCCAACATACCGCAATATGCAAAGTACACAAAAAGCAATCGACAATAAAAGCATCAACGCCCACAATGACCATTGTGTTCTACTCGTGCAACAGATCTACATATAGACACGGCTCGATACATCAGAGGGGTTCGTAGCATGGAAAACAAAAATTTTCTATCGCATACAAACAAACAAGCCAAGATCTATCTACTAGATTGTAGCAACGAGTCGATGGAATAACTTACCCTCGAAGATTCCAAAGTGTTGAACGAGAGCGGATTCTCGTGGGTGATGTAGTCGCACTCTTCCGATCTCAAGATCGTAGACGATCCTTCCGGCCATGCGTTCGGCAGCTTCTGCAATCGGTCACACGTTCGACTCGACGAAGACCTTCCTCTCCTTGTTCCAGCAGGCGGAGGTTGTAGCACTCTCCTCGCGATTCCAAAGACAACTGGCGTGGTACCTAAGTAGAGGGAAATCCCAGGCTTCGCCTTAAGCCGAGCGAGTATGGTGGAGTATGAGAGAGGGCTATTAGTGGTCTAGAGATTAGACACACCAATTAGAAGGCTCTAAACTGCAGGCTAAAGCAATTAGAAGCTCTAAACAACGGCTCTAAACCGGAGATTAGAGGATAGGAACTTGTGTGTAGAGGAGGCCCCGCCTCCTTTTATAGGTGGAGGGCGGCCAGGGAAGGGAGGAGTCCTCCCCAACTCGGCCTAGGCTGGCCGTATTGGAGGAGAGGGACTCCTCCTCCAAGTTGGTTTCAACCTCCTCTTGCTTGTTTCCCACAGTTTCTGTTCCCACAGTTTCTGTTTTCCACAGCTTGTTTTAGCCGTTTGACTTTCAAACTGGAAGTTTGACTTTCAGTTTTGGAACAGCAAGAACACTTAGTACATGATGCAATCATTCAATGACACATTCATGTACCCTCCCCCGAGTGCGGACAATCCGAACCTTCTAGAACATTCCCGATGAAAACACTAATCATTCCCGAACTCCGAAACGGGACTTTCCTTATATGAATCTTATTCTCCGGACCATTCCGGATCACCTCGTGATATCCCGGATCCCATCCGAGACTCCGAACAACATTCGGTCTCTTTTTCATAATACCATAACTACTCAAAACAACATCGAATCCTTAAGTGTGTCTCCCTACGGTTCGTGAATTATGCGGACATGATCGAGACACTTCTCCGAACAATAACCAATAGAGGAATCTGGAAATTCATATGGCTCCCACATATTTCTACGATTACTTTGAGATCGAATGAACCACTTACATACGATACCAATTTCCCTTTGTCTCACGATAGTTTACTTATCCGAGGTTATGATCGTCGGTATCTCTGCATACCTAGTTCAACCTCGTTACCGATAAGTACTATTTTCTCGTTCCTGTGATATGTGATCCCTTGTGACCCAGTCACATGCTTGCAAGCTAATTGGATGACATTCCACCGAGAGGGCCCAGAGTATATCTATCCGTCATATGGATGGACAAATCCCACTCTTGATCCATGTGTTTCAACCAATACTTTCCGAACACTCAATGCCATCTTTATAGCCACCCAGTTACGGTGTGGTGTTTGATGTCATCAAAGAATCTGTGGCATCCCGCAAAACCACTACTAGAAAATCGCGTTGAATTTGTGCATTGCATCGTCATCATCATGCATTGTTTGCATAAAACTATTTTTGCAAAGCCGTTTTGTTTTCTAAACGCCCCATCTTTTATTCAAACGCCAAACCCCCGGATGTTCCGGATATTTTGTTTGTCTAGAACTAGTTATAAAAGCTAATTAAAAATAAATAAAATATTAAATTAATTTTAGTGGGGCAGTCGAACGGGCCGAGTAGACCCGAACGACCACCCCTGTTTTTAAATCGGTCCAAATAGACCGGCCCTCTAAATCCTAAACTCACCCAACCTATCTACCCAGCCCTCCTCTCCACCTCACCCCAACCAGTAACAGCGCGCCACCTCACCTTTGGCCATCCTCCCCTCCACTCAAAAGCAGCCACCACCACCCAACTCTCCTTCCTCTCCCACCTCCTCTCACACCTTTTCACAGCCACACACACGACGCACACACGCACTACACGCACAGCAGCCACGCCCTGGGCCCCACACCCGCGCCCTTCCCCAGCTGTCCCCGACCCCACCTGTCCCCTACCCGGCCCACGCGCCCTGCACCGCCTCTCCCTCCTCCCTTTCTTCCTCCCGCGACCAGCGCACGCGACGCCAGCCTCCCGCACGCCTGCCATCACCGCCTCCTGGCCCTGTCCCCTTTTCCTCCTCCCCTCCGGCGTCCCCCCCTCGCCGCCGGCGACCCTCCTGCCTCTGCCGCGCTCGCCGTTCCCCCTCCGCCCCGCGCAGCTCCACCGACAACCGTCGCCCCGCTCACCTGCAAGCTCGCCGGCCGAGCACCGCCCTCCCCTTCCTCCTCGGCCCTCGCCTCGCCATCAAGCGCTGCCGCGCTTGCACCGCGCCGCTCTCCTCGCTTGCCAGCGCTTCGCCGCTTCCAGACGCGCTCACCTCTCTGCCGCCCCTTGCCGAGCGAGCCGCCGCCGAGGCCGCCCCTGTCGCTCGCCGCCCGCCCCGCTCAGGCCGACCCGTCCGCCCCGACCCTCCTCCTCCGCCGCTGCGACCTCCATGCTCGCGCCGCCGCCGCCTCCCTGGGCCGCCCCGCCAGTCCCGCACGCCGCTGGACCCACGCCACCCCGCCGTCCCGTCAAGCTCCTCGCCCGCCGCCGTTCCTCCTCGCCGGAGCCGAAGCTCGCCCGTCCTTCCGAGCTCAGCGCCGCCGCACGCCCGCTCGGCCCGGCCTTCCGCCGCCGCGTCCCCGACCCTCTGATCCGGTCCCTGTCAACCGAGCCGCTCCTCTGCGGGCCCCTCCGTCGAGCCGCACCGCCATCCCGACGCCCTTGTCGTCAACCACCTCGATCGGTCTGCGGAGAGAGCCCGTCCGCGAGCGAGCTGCTCCGGCCAGCACAGATGGTGTTCGATGCTATGTCTCTAAGGGACCTGAACCTGGTAACATGTCGGTTAGCCTCGATGCTCCTGTGTGTAGTGCTTGCCTCCAAGTGCGTGTACCGCATGTGTATCCTGTGGCATTCGACCCCTGAAGTCACCAAAGGTCCCCCCGACGCAAGCTCCCCGTGTAATCGTCTAGCTCCGAGGCCCCAAAACGACACCCCAAGAACTTCCTCATCGACAAGTCCTTCGCGAAGCCGCCATCGGTTTTGCCAAGATGGTTGTCCACGATCGACGCCGTGTCAAGTCCGTCATCGACATTGAAGCCCGAACGCTAAGGCCGCCATCGCGGAAAACCAAAGCCCCGACGCCCCGATCCGAAGACCGATTCCGTACCCGGCGCCGCGCCAAGATCTCCGAAAAACCCCGGTACCGGACAAGTTCGCCATCGACCTCGAGAACGCTACATGGAACGGCAAGATCGCCTCACGGAATCCTAAGCGCGGAACCGACAAGATTTGCCCGACGACTAGAACGACACCGACCCGGAAGATCCGATGCGCCCCGACACCGAACCAAGTCCGGCTTCCCGGAACGACAAGATCTACCCCCGCTATCCGAGAACGCATCCGTCGAACCCCGAACCCCAGATCCGTCGAACCCTGAGACCGACCCCGAACCCCGGAACCCCAAGACCGTCGCGACCCCTAATGTGTGAACCCTTTCCTCGAACCCTATTTCATAACATAATACAACTTGATGCATATTGAATTGTCATACTCGCATGCATATTGTGTGGTTTGGGGGCCTTATGCCGATTCACCTGCATAATTAAATATGGGGCCCATATGCGGGCAAATCTAGCCTTATATTGGCCTCATTTAAATTTGTGTAGCGGACCCGTTGCTATCTTCTACCATGTAAAACAACATTTAAATTGAGGGGTAGATAAACAACTTGAACCACTTGATTAATTGTTGGGACCCCGGTTCCGCTTAATATGACCTAATTGCATCGCACCTTTGCCATGTCATACATCATACATGCATCATGCCGATCTTCTGCCGTGTATTAAATATTGCATCCGGTGTTACTTCTAGTGTTTTGCTTCTTCGCGGATAAGGCCGTTGAGTTGATGTGAGCTTCGCCCCGATCTTCGGATGAACCCTTCGACAATGTTTTCAGGCGAGCATCTCCCCCTTTCTACCTATCTTACTTTTATAGTGTTTTATTCCCTCCTGTTGATCTATTGCTATCTGAGTTGCGATGCTATAGATTCCGTACCTGTGATATCCCTTGCAGCCATATATTGCCTTGGACACCTCCTATTACTTGTTGATTGGTAGATAGTTGGACTTGCGCGTCGTAGTTGCTTGCTCAAGTGCTGATGTGTGTCGACATATGCCATTCTTGATGTATTGCCGCATGTTGATGTTGGAGATGGTTCTAGTTTTACTTATCGTCACTTTAATTTCTGTTTAACAACTAAAATTGAAATAAGCGAGGCATCGGTGGGTGATAGAAAATATTTGGTTCAACGCCCACTTGTGTCCCGTAAGACCCAGTACTTGATACTGTTCCTTGTTTTATCGCTATCCACATCCGGGAGGTATATGGGACCCCCCTGGGCCAGAGCTTGATTCCGTCTTATTTCTTGGGGCCACAAACTAGTTTGAGGTTTTATTTACGATCCTGTACTTATGCCATGCTACTTTCTGTATTTAAATTGTGCGAGGAGCACACTGTACTGTTTAGGTAAGCGGAATGTTTTCGCGGTATCGACACCCCGAGTTTTCGGGTTCCCAGTCGCTTACAGCCATTGTCGCAAACCTTGAGTCCGTCTCGGAGCTTGCTTACTTCGTTGCGGGTAGACTCCAAGGGGTGGCCCCCTGAAATATTTCTGAATCCTGTGATTGTTCAGTCGTGAAAGCCTCGTTGGGTTTTGAGTTGGTTTTTCCGAGGTTGATCGAGCGTGTGTTGCTATTGGTGCACCCCGGCCGGGTAAAACTTTCTGAAAGCCGTGTCCGCGGATATGGACGACTTGGAGCACAGTATCTCGATCATAGACAAGCATAACTAAAGTTTACTGCTATAAATTTGACTTATAATGACTAGTAATCAGCTTCACTATAATGGAATGGCTAATTAATATTGCCCACAATTGCTTGTTTGGTTGTCACTTGCGACAATTGTACCTGACTAGTAAATCTTGCAACTACAACGGAATGGCTGAATAAAAGTACCAACAACTGCTGGGTTTTGGGTTTATCTCATGCTATCTGTACCTGATTAGTAATTGTTGCAACTATAACGGAATGATTAACTAAAAGTGCCCACTGCTTATTTTATCAGGACGATTATCTAAACCTGACTAGTAAAGTGCCGTAACTACAATTGACTACATAAAACTGCCAACGGTGTGAGTTCCTCGGTTGACTTCCTCGATTGGTCTCGAGGGGGAAACGCCAGGATGGGTTTGTTTGATGATAGTATCATGTTGGATCCGAATAGGTTTTTCTCACCCCTCTCTGATAACCGCCAGTTGTATCGAGTCTCTATAGGGTGTTTAGTGCATGCTGCCGCTGCCGCTCCGTCCACCATACCTATGTAGGAGAGGACCGCCAAATTCTAGCCTCGCTGTCTTGGCCTCAAGATCTTGACGCCTCTTTTTCCTTTGCCCTTTGTCGGCACCCCTTTGTTTAAGCAGTTTTGAGATCGGCGTCGTTAGCGGGTTACCCTTCCGCTTGGCACTGGGGGTTATGGACGCCATTGGTTACTCTTCAGGGCTCTTAGCCCCATTTGCATCTTGTCCGTAGTCGGACGCTCTATCATTTTCAAGGTGATTTGGTTCTTTGTACTGTATATCTGTATTCTTGACTCATTGAGTCGCTGTTATATATATCTGCATGGGTCCCATCGAGGACTGTTGTGTAATGTTATTACTTCGTTTTCCACCCGCACGAAAGTGCCTGGTGGGCACCTTTGAATCGTTTCTATGCGGGTTTGGCGAATTTTGCTCAAACTTGCATAGGTCCGATTCTGAGGGTGTTACAGAGTGGTATCAGAGCTCAGCAGTTGCGATACCCCACGAGTCCAGCCTGTAGGATAACCTAGCTAACGGCCGAAGTAGAGTGTCAAAACTATTTTCGCAAAATCGGTTGGATAGTTCTGATTAGGTCTGATTTTACTCCTTACCCCTCTGCTGTTCTCCTCTTACCTCTGCGTGTTTTGAATCCGCTCTCATCGCTTTCTTCGAGTCCAGGAATTCTCGTGGTTGGGTTTCCGTCGTACCTTCAGGGTTTCGCTTTCTTCCTTTTGTAACGGAGGCGCTTCGATCATCAATCTGCAACTTGTCTGTTGTACCCTTCCTCCAATCTTTTGTTCTGAGCTCTTTATCCATATGTGTTCCTTGCTGGATATCAGTGTCGTTGAAAAACATATGAGAAGGACGAGCATTGGTGAAGTTGGAGTATACCTTGAGCATGTGTTGTTCATGCCAATGGAACCATTGCGGAACCTAATCATTGTGTCTTTCAGACGATTTCTGCTGGCATCATCTCTTTGTTCCGGAAACCGCTTATGGAGATCTTCAGTCTAAATCTAGAGAGTTGAGTTGCCCGTTTCTCCTACCCATGTATAGAGTTGATAGTTTGTGTACGGGATGGACTGATCACCCTACCCGACTCTTACTGTTCGCTCTGTACATCGAACTGGTGGATCAATGTAACTTTTCCCTCTTCTAATGGAAGTTAGAGGTGGCCTTATCGTTTGATGCCTCTATCTTCGTCCTTTGTTTCTCCGGAGTGTTCCCTCGACGATCAGGAACAACGACCCTTTGTTGGTGGTGTCGCCGATTTCAAGATGGAGGATGAACCCTCGTTAGTGGTGTCGCGAGGATCTACACAAAGCGAGAAGACGGAGAACGCCGACCTTCCTTCCGGTACCATGCGGCGGATCTCGAGGGCGAGATCCATTGTTAGTGGTGTCGAATTGTGGCATCCCGCAAAACCACTACTAGAAAATCGCGTTGAATTTGTGCATTGCATCGTCATCATCATGCATTGTTTGCATAAAACTATTTTTGCAAAGCCGTTTTGTTTTCTAAACGCCCCATCTTTTATTCAAACGCCAAACCCCCGGATGTTCCGGATATTTTGTTTGTCTAGAACTAGTTATAAAAGCTAATTAAAAATAAATAAAATATTAAATTAATTTTAGTGGGGCAGTCGAACGGGCCGAGTAGACCCGAACGACCACCCCTGTTTTTAAATCGGTCCAAATAGACCGGCCCTCTAAATCCTAAACTCACCCAACCTATCTACCCAGCCCTCCTCTCCACCTCACCCCAACCAGTAACAGCGCGCCACCTCACCTTTGGCCATCCTCCCCTCCACTCAAAAGCAGCCACCTCACCACCCAACTCTCCTTCCCTCTCCCACCTCCTCTCACACCTTTTCCTGGCCACACAGGCCACACACACGACGCACACACGCACTACACGCACAGCAGCCACGCCCTGGGCCCCACACCCGCGCTCTTCCCCAGCTGTCCCCGACCCCACCTGTCCCCTACCCGGCCCACGCGCCCTGCACCGCCTCTCCCTCCTCCCTTTCTTCCTCCCGCGACCAGCGCACGCCTCCCTGACGCCTGCCATCACCGCCTCCTGGCCCTGTCCCCTTTTCCTCCTCCCTCCGTCCCCCTCCTGCGGCCGACCCTCTGCCCCGCTGTTCCCCTCCGCCTTGCAGCTCCACTGACAACTGCCCGCTCACACTGCAAGCTCGGCCGAGCACCGCCCTCCATTCCTCCTCCGGCCGCGCCAGCCCGCGCTCCGGCCTGCCGCATTGCCCTTCTGCCGCTTAGCCTAGCTCACATGCCCAGCCTTGCTGCCTCGCCGCTCACCTTCCGCTCGCCGCCGAGCAGCGCCTGCCGCCCCGGCCACTGACGCCCAGCCCGCCTGCCAGCCGCCCCGACCCGCCCGACCCTCCTCCTCCGCCCGCGCGACCTCGCATGCTCATGGCCGCGTCGCCTCCTGGGCCGGGCCCGCCAGTCTCCCCGAACGCCGCCATGGCCCCACGCCACCCGCCGTCCCGTCAAGCTCGTCCCCGCCCGCGTTCCTCCTCCTCGCCGAGCCGATCTCCGCCGTCCCTTCCGAGCTCACAGCCGCTTCGCCCGCTCGGCCCGGCCTTCCGCGCGTCCCGACCCTCGATCCGGTCCCATCAGCTGAGCGCTCCTCTGCGGGCCCCTCCGTCGAGCCGCACCGCCATCACGACGCTCGTCCAACCACCTCGATCGGTCTGCGGAGAGCCCGTCCGCAGCGAGCTGCTCGGCCAGCAGATGGTGTTCGATGCTATGTCTCTAAGGGACTGAACACGGTAACATGTCGGTTAGCCTCGATGCTCTGTGTGTAGTGCTTGCCTCCAAGTGCGTGTACCGCATGTGTATCCTGTGGCATTCGACCCCAGAAGTCACCAAAGGTCCCCCGACGCAAGCTCCCGTGTAATCGTCTAGCTCGAGGCCCCAAACGACACCCCAAGAACTTCCTCATCGACAAGTCCTTCAAGCCGCCATCGGTTTGGCCAAGATGGTTGTCCACGATCGACGCCGTGTCAAGTCCGTCATCGACATTGAAGCCCGAACGCTAAGGCCGCCATCGCGGAAAACCAAAGCCCGACGCCCGATCCAAGACCGATTCCGTACCGCCGCGCAAGATCTCCGAAAACCCGACGGACAAGTTCGCCATCGACCTCGAGAACGCTACATGGAACGGCAAGATCGCCTCACGGAATCCTAAGCGCGGACCCGACAAGGTCTTCCCGACGACAAGAACGACACCGCCCCGGAAGGATCCGATGCGCCCGACACCGAACCAAGTCCGGCTTCTCGGAACGCCAAGAACTACCCCGGAATCCGAGAACGCTTCCGCCGAACTCCGAACCTCAGATCCGTCGAACCCCGAGACCGACCCCGAACCCCGGAACCCCAAGACCGTCGCGACCCCTAATGTGTGAACCCTTTCCTCGAACCCTATTTCATAACATAATACAACTTGATGCATATTGAATTGTCATACTCGCATGCATATTGTGTGGTTTGGGGGCCTTATGCCGATTCACCTGCATAATTAAATATGGGGCCCATATGCGGGCAAATCTAGCCTTATATTGGCCTCATTTAAATTTGTGTAGCGGACCCGTTGCTATCTTCTACCATGTAAAACACCATTTAAATTGCGGGGTAGATAAACAACTTGAACCACTTGATTAATTGTCGGGACCCCGGTTCCGCTTAATATGACCTAATTGCATCGCACCTTTGCCATGTCATACATCATACATGCATCATGTCGATCTTCTGCCGTGTATTAAATATTGCATCCGGTGTTACTTCTAGTGTTTTGCTTCTTCGCGGATAAGGCCGTTGAGTTGATCTTCGGATGAACCCTTCGACAATGTTTTCAGGCGAGCATCTCCCCCTTTCTACCTATCTTACTTTTATAGTGTTTTATTCCCTCCTGTTGATCTATTGCTATCTGAGTTGCGATGCTATAGATTCCATACCTGTGATATCCCTTGCAGCCATATATTGCCTTGGACACCTCCTATTACTTGTTGATTGGTAGATAGTTGGACTTGCGCGTCGTAGTTGCTTGCTCAAGTGCTGATGTGTGTCGACATATGCCACAGTTGCTGATGTATTGCCGCATGTTGATGTTGGAGATGGTTCTAGTTTTACTTATCGTCACTTTAATTTCTGTTTAACAACTAAAATTGAAATAAGCAGAGGCATCGGTGGGTGATAGAAAATATTTGGTTTCCGAACGCCCACTTGTGTCCCGTAAGACCCCGAGTACTTGATACTGCCTTGTTTTATCGCTATCCACATCCGGGAGGTATATGGGACCCCCGAGCGAGCTTGATTCTCTTATTTCTTGGGGCCACAAACTAGTTTGAGGTTTTATTTACGATCCTGTACTTATGCCATGCTACTTTCAGATTTAAATTGTGCGAGGAGCACACTGCATCTTTAGGTAAGAGGAATGTTTTCGGGTATCGACACCCCGAGTTTTCGGTTCCCGATCGTTCTGACCATTGTCGCAAACCTTGAGTCCGCCTCTTTGAGCTTGCTTGCCGTTGGTAGACTCAAGGGGTGGCCCCTGAAATATTTCTGAATCCTGTGATTGTTCACCGTGAAAGCCTCGTTGGGTTTTGAGTTGGTTTTTCCGAGGTTGATCGGCGTGTGTTGCTATTGGTGCACCGGCCGGGTAAAACTTTCAAAGCCGTGTCCATGGATATGGACGACTTGGAGCACAGTATCTCGATCATAGACAAGCATAACTAAAGTTTACTGCTATAAATTTGACTTATAATGACTAGTAATCAGCTTCACTATAATGGAATGGCTAATTAATATTGCCCACAATTGCTTGTTTGGTTGTCGCTTGCGACAATTGTACCTGACTAGTAAATCTTGCAACTACAACGGAATGGCTGAATAGAAGTACCAACAACTGCTGGGTTTTGGGTTTATCTCATGCTATCTGTACCTGATTAGTAATTGTTGCAACTATAACAGAATGATTAACTAAAAGTGCCCACTGCTTATTTTATCAGGACGATTATCTAAACCTGACTAGTAAAGTGCCGCAACTACAATTGACTACATAAAACTGCCAACGGTGTGAGTTCCTCGGTTGACTTCCTCGATTGGTCTCGAGGGGGAAACGCCAGGATGGGTTTGTTTGATGATAGTATCATGTTGGATCCGAATAGGTTTTTCTCACCCCTCGATAACCGCCATTGTATCGAGTCTCTATAGGGTGTTTAGTGCATCTTTGCCGCCGCTCCGTCCACCATACCTATGTAGGCGAGGACCGCCAATTCTAGCCTCGCTGTATGGCCTCGATCGACGCTCCTCTTTTTCCTTTGCCCTTTGTCGGCACCCCTTTTGTTTAAGCAGGTTTTGAGATCGACGTCGTTAGCAGGGTTACCCTTCCGGCTTGGCCTGGGCAGGGTTATGGACGCCATTGGTTACTCTTCAGGGCTCTTAGCCCCATTTGCATCTTGTCCGTAGTCGGACGCTCTATCATTTTCAAGGTGATTTGGATCTTTGTACTGTATATCTGTATTCTTGACTCATTGAGTCGCTGTTATATATATCTGTTCTGTGGGTCCCATCGAGGACTGTTGTGTAATGTTATTACTTCGTTTTCCACCCGCACGAAAGTGACTGGTGGGCACCTTTGAATCGTTTCTATGCGGGTTTGGCGAATTTTGCTCAAACTTGCATAGGTCCGATTCTGAGGGTGTTACAGCATCCATCCGGTAAAGGTGATATGCATGATCTCATGGTCGAAGGAATTATGTTACTATGTATCAGAAAGCATATAGCAATTGAACTATTGAAATGACTTGATCTTTATGCTATGCTTATCTATAGGAGTATGTCCACCATATCATTCTCCTAACGATATGATCTTGTTGTCGATAACATCTCAATGTTCATGATAAGGAAACCACAATAATTAATCAACCAACAAGCTAGTGAAGTATAGAGGCTATACTAGGGACTTCAAATTAAGTTTACAAATCACACAAGTATTAATGTTTCCTTGTTAATACTATTATAGCATGAATGTAAACATTTATCATAAACACAAAGATATAATAATAACTATATTTATTATTGCCTCTAGGCATATCTCCAACAATTACTAGTATTTTTCTTGCACCAAGATCTATGTAAATTTTTTATGTTTTATATAATATATTTTCGCTTTAATTTTTATATCTATTTTATGTTATATGTAGTTGCAAAATTTTGTTTGCGCGTGCTCCAATTTAGCGTGCCTATTGGAGGGGCTTGTGCTAGAAATTTAGCGCGCATGTTTAGCGCCTCTGGCGGAGGAGATTCGCGTGCGGCGCTCTATACCCGGATCGTGCGTGCTGCATACGTGTTTTCACACGTTGAAATATACAGCGACTGCTGAAATTGCACTTAGCACATCTTCACTGAGCTATCTCATTCGACCACTGGCTGTCTGAATCTTTCAATGAGGATGCCTAAGTTATATATAACTAAGGTATCATATACCTAATATGTACATACCTGCATACGTAAATATATATGCAACTTTGATACGTATGCTTTAGGTATGTGATACCTTAGGTATATGTAACTAGGATATATATAATTTAGGTATATATAAGTTAGGTATGTGAAACTTTCGTACGTACATCATCACATACGTAAGAATTTGAATGAAATATAGGTATGGTGTCTGGACACCATGGTGTCCCATATGAGCTTTCTAAATTTAGACAAGCTTCTACATCTATTTTAAGATGGATAGAGTACAAATGCAGCACCACACGTCCCTATATTTGAAAGTTTGAAATATTGCCCTAACTTGTTTCCATGACTCGTCCACTGCCAAGACAAGCTGACGACAGGGAGCAGAAGAACTTTCCCCCCAAGCAAGACCGGGACAAGTCGTTCGCAGCTTACATTTTCTCCTGCAGCAGGTGACATGATGCATGACCCCGTTATAGATGTAAGAGAGGACGCACGGCAAGATTATGACACGTTCAAAGGAGCAAGCCGGCAGAACAAAAAAAGCCTCAAATTATGCTCCTAGTAAAGCTAAGCACAGTGCAGCTGGCATATTTCAAATGACAGGAGTATGATGAGCTTTACTCGTTCTTTATTGGCATGGACGGCCACGTTACATCCGTATATGCGTAGTACTACACAGGGGTAAAGTCTGGATGAGAGCGCAGGGGTTGGAAACATCCTCATCAGCCATGTCATGCCAGACGAGACGTGAGAGCGAGACAGCATAGAAATGGAGATACACTAGCTCTCTCCTCTCCCCTCCCATCTAGCATCCCACCACCCAGAGCTTCCCCCTCCCAGGTCCGTTTGGCCCCTCCCCCTCTCTTCTTCGTCGATGGCCAGCGTCGAGAACATGTGAGGGTCCCACCCCTCTATCTCATAGTATTAGTAGTCATTTTGTCCCTCGTGGCGTCTTCCCTAGCGGCGTTTGACGGTCGATCGGCGATCTCCGGTAGCCAGGTCTGCCGCGTTGTGCTCCAGGCCTGCTTCGATACGTCCCGTGAGTGGCAAGAAGCAACGCGGAAGAGTTAGTATGAGGCGTACATACATCCAAATAAGGTCTACCGCAGGTTCTTCGAGCCGGTGGGGAAGGATCTCCCACCCCTCGATTTGGTGCCTTTCCTCTGTGGAGGTGCTCGCATGGGATGAGCCAGATTCTGCACAGGTCAAGACCACCAATCACCCTTCAAATAAGATCCAACCACGTGGCTTCTTCTGCCTTTTCCTTCGTCTTTCCACTCCGGCAAGTGGCAGATGCTTGGAGCTCGATGGCCAGCGCCTCATGTGGAGGCAGTTGAAGGCTTGCTGTGCCGAGAAGGATAAGGTTTGTTCTTCCCTCTCCCTCCCCCTCTGCCATCATGGTGATGGCCAGGTTGTAGGGTCTGTGGTGAGCTGCCTTCTTCCTCATCGGTGGGGACTTGCTCCTTCTTCTGGCGGAGCACCCAAGCGATAGCGAGCTAGCGACGCCGCTATCTTTGGTCATGGCAACCTCCGGCGTGGCGATTCTTGATGAGCCGCTTCTTCATCAACCTCCTGAGGAGGCCCCTTCGCTTCTCGTCACGGCATCCCTCGGCTCTCCTTCGCCAAGTGGTGCTGTCCCTAGCGTCGGTGCGGCCGGCCGTGGCGTCGAGAGCTCCATCGTCCCTAGTAGAGGACTTCATTGCAAGCTTCATTCTATTTTTAGGTTTTTTTTGTAAAAGTCTAGGGCTTGATTGTAATTTCCTTGAATCTTGTAGTACTGGTTGTAATTATACCCACCAATTAATGCAGTACTGGACCCTTCTGGATCCTTCCCCTTGTTAAAAAAAGAGACAACATAGAAATGAGACCCACATCACAGTTATCCGCCTCTTTGCCACCTTCCACCTTTCGTCTCCTTTTCGTCCAACAGAGACACGCACATGAGAGATACACAAAAATACAGCTCTAAAACGTTAGAGCAACTTTAGAAGTCGCTGTAAACCCGTGCATGCACGCTAAAAACTGATTTTTTTTCCGCGTAAGAGCCTGCACCGCGTCTTCCAGTCGATGTATTTTCCTGTGCACGGGGAAAACTTTCCCGCACGCGCTGTTGCGCACGCTTCTTCTGGCGCACCGCTCAGCGCGTGCTCGTTAAATGGCGCCCTCCCGCGCGAAATCAAACCACCGACACTTCAGAACGCGCGCAAACACTTCCCCATCCTATCGCTTCCCTGCCGACATGCCGCGCCCGCGCCACTGCTGCTATGCCTCCGCGCCGCGGAAGCTCCGGGTACCATGGCGTACACGCACGCCCGACCGGCAACTTCTACATCGAGATACGGTCTGGCGATGACCACATCGTCCTCGGCACCTTCGACACCGTGCATGAGGCCACGCGCGCCTACGACTCCGTCGCATCTGGCTCAGGCGCCCGCGATCGTCGATGAACTTCCACGACATGTGGACGCGAGGCGCTCGTGCTGCCGCCTCGCCTCGTGACAGATGAGGAGATCCGCCGCAGGAGAGACGCGGAGCGCCGCCTGCTCATCTTTGAGCGCGATGAGCGCCTGCGAAAGAAGCGGCGTGTGTTTTCTCGAAGACGTCACACCGCAGCGTAAGCACAACGCCGAGTTGGCCACAACCAAGGCGGAAGAGAAGGCGTCGAAGCATCAGAACCGCCTCGAGCGCCGGGTGGACAAGGTGGATGGGCCGGTGAGCATCCCCGACGACGATCCCCGTTGGTTGGATACGTTTTCGTCGACGCTGGTGTCCAACATGACACCGGACTCGTTCGGCGACGACTACATCTCGGTCTCATCGTACTAGATTCTAGAAGTTCCTAATAATTTCCCGTAGTAGTAGATTCTAGTAGTAGAACTAATTACTAGTATTTTTCTTGCACCAAGATCTATGTAAATTTTTTATGTTTTATATAATATATTTTCGCTTTAATTTTTATATCTATTTTATGTTATATGTAGTTGCAAAATTTTGTTTGCGCGTGCTCCAATTTAGCGTGCCTATTGGAGGGGCTTGTGCTAGAAATTTAGCGCGCATGTTTAGCGCCTCAGTCGGAGGAGATTCGCATGCGGCGCTCTATACCCGGATCGTGCGTGCTGCATACGTGTTTTCACACGTTGAAATATACAGCGACTTCTGAAATTGCACTTAGCACATCTTCACTGAGCTATCTCATTCGACCACTGGCTGTCTGAATCTTTCAATGAGGATGCCTAAGTTATATATAACTAAGGTATCATATACCTAATATGTACATACCTGCATACGTAAATATATATGCAACTTTGATACGTATGCTTTAGGTATGTGATACCTTAGGTATATGTAACTAGGATATATATAATTTAGGTATATATAAGTTAGGTAAGTGAAATTTTCGTACGTACATCATCACATACGTAAGAATTTGAATGAAATATAGGTATGGTGTCTGGGCACCATGGTGTCCCATATGAGCTTTCTAAATTTAGACAAGCTTCTACATCTATTTTAAGACGGATAGAGTACAAATGCAGCACCACACGTCCCTATATTTGAAAGTTTGAAATATTGCCCTAACTTGTTTCCATGACTCGTCCACTGCCAAGACAAGCTAACGACAGGGAGCAGAAGAACTTTCCCCCCAAGCAAGACCGGGACAAGTCGTTCGCAGCTTACATTTTCTCCTGCAGCAGGTGACATGATGCATGAACCCGTTATAGATGTAAGAGAGGACGCACGGCAAGATTATGACACATTCAAAGGAGCAAGCCGGCAGCCCAAAAAAAGCCTCAAATTATGCTCCTAGTAAAGCTAAGCACAGTGCAACTGGCATATTTCAAATGACAGGAGTATGATGAGCTTTACTCGTTCTTTCTTGGCATGGACGGCCACGTTACATCCTTATATGCGTAGTACTACACAGGGGTAAAGTCTGGATGAGAGCGCAGGGGTTGGAAACATCCTCATCATCCATGTCATGCCAGACGAGACGTGAGAGCGAGACAACATAGAAATGGAGACACACCAGCTCTCTCCTCTCCCCTCCCATCTAGCATCCCACCACCCAGAGCTTCCCCCTCCCAGGTCCGTTCGGCCCCTCCCCCTCTCTTCTTCGGCGATGGCTGGCGTTGAGAACATGTGAGGGTCCCACCCCTCTATCTCATAGTAGTACTAGTCATTTTGTCCCTCGTGGCGTCTTCCCTAGCGGCGTTTGACGGTCGACCGGCGATCTCCGGTAGCCAGATCTGCCGCGTTGTGCTCCCGCCCTGCTTCGATACGTCCCATGAGTGGCAAGAGGCAACGCGGAAGAGTTAGTATGAGGCGTACATACATCCGAATAAGGTCTACCGCGGGTTCTTCGAGCCGGTGGGGAAGGATCTCCCACCCCTCGATTTGGTGCCTCTTTCCTCTGTGGAGGTGCTCGCATGGGATGAGCCAGATTCTGCACAGGTCAAGACCACCAATCACCCTTCAAATAAGATCCAACCACGTGCCTTCTTCTTCCTTTTCCTTCGTCTTTCCACTCCGGCAACTGGCATATTCTTGGAGCTCGGTGGCCAGCGCCTCATGTGGAAGCAGTTGAAGGCTTGCTGTGCCGAGAAGGATAAGGTTCGTTCTTCCCTCGCCCTCCCCCTCTTCCATCATGGTGATGGCCAGGTTGTAGGGTCTGTGGTGAGCTGCCTTTTTCCTCATCGGTGGGGACTTGCTCCTTCTTCTGGTGGAGCACCCAAGCGACGGCGAGCTGGCGACGCCGCTATCTTTGGTCATGACAACCTTCGGCGCGGCGATTCTTGATGAGCCGCTTCTTCATCAACCTCTTGAGGAGGCCCCTTCACTTCTCCGTCACGGCATCCCTCGGCTCTCCTTCGCCAAGTGGTGCTGTCCCTAGCGTCGGTGCGGCCGGCTGTGGCATCGAGAGCTCCATCGTCCCTAGTAGAGGACTTCATTGCAAGCTTCATTTTATTTCTAGGTTTTTTTTTTAAAATACTAGGGCTTGATTGTAATTTCCTTGAATCTTGTAGTCCTGGTTGTAATTATACCCACCAATGAATGCAGTACTGGACCCTTCCCCTTGTTAAAAAAAGAGACAACATAGAAATGAGACCCACATCACAGTCATCCGCCTCTTTGCCACCTTCCACCTTTCATCTCCTTTTCGTCCAACAGAGACACGCACATGAGAGATACACACAAATATAGTGTAAAACGTTAGAGAAACTTTACCAATCGCTGTAAACCCGCACATGCAAGCTAAAAACTGATTTTTTTTCTCTCGTAAGAGCATGTACTGCGTCCTCCTGTCGATGTATTTTCCTGTGCCCGGGGAAAACTTTCCCGCACGCGCTGTTGCACACGCTTCTTTTGGCACACCGCTCAGCGCGCGCTCGTTAAATGGAGGCTCCCGCGCGAAATCAAACCACCGTTACTTCAGCATGCGCGCAAACACTTCCCCTCCCTATCGCTTCCTGGCCAACATGCCGCGCCACTGCTGCTATGCCACCGCGCCGCGGAAGCTTCGGGTACCACGGCGTACGCGCGCGCCCGACCGACAACTTCTACGTAGAGATCCGGTCCGGCGATGACCACATCGTCGTCGGCACCTTCGACACCGTGCATGAGGCCATGCGCGCCTACGACGCCGTCGCATGGTGGCTCAGGCGCCCGCGCTAATCGATGAATTTCCACGACATGTGGACGCGAGGCGCTCGTGCCGCTGCCTCGCCTCGTGACGGATGAGGAGATCCGCCGCAGGTGAGACGCGGAGCGCCGCCTGCTCATCTTTCAGCGCGATGAGCGCCTGCGAAAGAAGCAGCGTGTATTTTCCCGAAGACGTCACACCGCAGCGTAAGCACAATGCCGAGTGGACCGCAACCAAGGCGGCAGAGAGGGCGACGAAGCATCAGAACCGCCTCGAGTGACGGGTGGACAAGGTGGATGGGCCGGTGAGCATCCCCGACGACGATCCCCGTTGGTTGGATGCGTTTTCGTCGACGCCGGTGTCCGACATGACACCGGACTCATTAGGCGACGACTACATCTCGGTCTCATCGGACTAGATTCTAGTAGTTCCTGATAATTTCCCATAGTAGTAGAACTAATTACTAGTATTTTTCTTGCACCAAGATCTATGTAAATTTTTTATGTTTTATATAATATATTTTCGCTTTAATTTTTATATCTATTTTATGTTATATGTAGTTGCAAAATTTTGTTTACGCGTGCTCCAATTTAGCGCGCCTATTGGAGGGGCTTGTGCTAGAAATTTAGCGCGCATGTTTATCGCCTCTGTCGGAGGAGATTCGCGCGCGGCGCTCTATATCCAGATCGTGCGTGCTGCATACGTATTTTCGCACGCTGAAATATACAACGACTACTAAAATTGCACTTAGCACATCTTCACTGAGCCATCTCACTCGACCATCGGCTGTCTGAATCTTTCAATGAGGATGGCTAAGTTACATATAACTAAGATATCATATACCTAATATGTATGTACCTGCGTACGTAAATATATATGCAACTTGGATATGTATGCTTTAGGTATGTGATACCTTAGGTATATGTAACTAGGATATATATAATTTAGGTATATATAAGTTAGGTATGTGAAATTTGCGTACGTACATCATCACATATGTAAGATTTTGAATAAAATATAGGTATGGTGTCTGGGCACCATGGTGTCCTATATGAGCTTTCTAAATTTAGACAAGCTTCTACATCTATTTTAAGACGGATAGAGTACAAATGCAGCACCACACGTCCCTATTTGGAAGTTTGAAAGATTTCCCAGACTTGTTCCCATGACTCGGCCACTGCCAAGACAAGCTGACGACGGGGAGCAAAAGAACTCCCCCCCCCCCAGCGAGACGGGAACAAGTCGTTCGCAGCTTACACTTTCTCCTGCAGCAGGTGAAATGATGCATGAAACCGTCATAGATGTAAGAGAGGACGCACGGCAAAATTATGACATGTTCAAAGGAGCAAGCCGGCAGCCAAAAAAATCCCCAAATTATGCTCCTAGTAAAGCTAAGCACGGTGCAGCTGGCATATTTCAAACGACATGAGTCTGATAAGCTTTGCTCGTTCTTTCTTGGCATGGACGTCCACGTTACATCCGTATATGCGTAGTACTACACAGGGGTAAAGTCTGGATGAGAGCGCAGGGTTTGGAAACATCCTCATCAGCCATGTCATGCCAGACGAGACGTGAGAGCGAGACAACATAGAAATGGAGACACACCAGCTCTCCCCTCTTCCCTCCCCTCTAGCATCCCACCACCCAGAGCTTCCCCCTCCCAGGTCCGTTCGGCCCCTCCCCCTCTCTTCTTCGGCGGTGGCCGGCGTCGAGAACGCGTGAGGGTCCCGCCCCTCTATAGCATAGTAGTAGTAGTCGTTTTGTCCCTCGTGGCGTCTGCCCTAGCGGCGTTTGAGGGTTGGCCGGCGATCTCCGGTAGCCAGATCTGCCGTGTTGCGCTGCAGGCCTACTTCGATACGTCTCGTGAGTGGAAAGCGGCGACGCGGAAGAGTTAGTATGAGGCGTACATCCATCCGAATAAGGTCTACCGCGGGTGCTTCGAGCCGGTGGGGAAGGATCTCCCACCCCTCGATTTGGTGCATCTTTCCTCTATGGAGGTGCTCGCATGGGATGAGCCAGATTCTGCACAGGTCAATACCACCAATCACCCTTCAAATAAGATCCAACCAGATTCCTTCTTCTGCCTTTTCCTTTGGCTTTCCACTCCAGCAAGTGGCAGATGCTTGGACCTCGGTGGCCAGCGCCTCATTTGGAGGCAGTTGAAGGTTTGCTGTGCCGAGAAGGATAAGGTTCGTTCTTCCCTCGCCCTCCCCCTCTGCCATCATGGTGATGGCCAGGTTGTATGGTCTATGGTGAGCTGCCTTCTTCCTCATCGGTGGGGACTTGCTCCTTCTTCTGGCGGAGCACCCAAGCGACGGCGAGCTGGCGACGCCGCTATCTTTGGTCATGGCAACCTCCGGCGCGGCGATTCTTGATGAGCCGCTTCTTCATCAACCTCCCGAGGAGGCCCCTTCGCTTCTCCGTCATGGCATCCCTCGGCTCTCCTTCTCGAAGTGGTGCTGTCCCTAGCGTCGGTGCGGCCAGCCGTGGCGTCGAGAGCTCCATCGTCCCTAGTAGAGGACTTCATTGCAAGCTTAATTTTATTTCTAGGTTTTTTTTGTAAAAGTCTAGGGCTTGATTGTAATTTCTTTGAATCTTGTAGTCCTGGTTGTAATTATAACCACCAATTAATGCAGTATTGGACCCTTCTGGATCCTCCCCCTTGTTAAAAAAGAGATAACATAGAAATGAGACCCACATCACAGTCATCCGCCTCTTTTCCACCTTCCACATTTGGTCTCCTTTTCGTCCAACAGAGACATGCACATGAGAGATACACACAAATACAGCGTAAAGTTAGAGCAACTTTAGCAGTCGCTGTAAACCCGCACATGCGTGCTAAAAATTGATTTTTTTTCCGCGTAAGAGCCTGCACCGCGTCCTCCAGTCGATGTATTTTCCTGTGCACGGGGAAAACTTTCCCGCACGTGCTATTGCGCACGCTTCTTTTGGGGCACCGCTCAGCGCGCGCTCGTTAAATGGCGCCCCCCCCCGCGCGAAATCAAACCACCGACACTTCAGCACCGCTCAGCGCGCGCTCGTTAAATGCCCAAAAATATTAAAAATTAGAAATTGATTGTTATTTTATTTTATGCATCATCATGACATCATCATCCATATTTTATCCGTAAAATTATTTTATCAAACCATATTTTGTTTTACTAAATATCTATGTGGTTTTATTAAACCCGTCTCTCGTTCTTATTTTAAAATTAAAATAAATAATATATCTCGCAGCAAAAGCTTTTCTTGTTTTATAATAAAATTAGGCTAAAGGCCCGTCTAGAGTTTTGGCCCAGAACTAGCCCCATTTGGTCTACTTTGGACTAGATAAATTCTCCTTCCACCTTTCTCCTTCTAAACCCTAGATCCAATCCCCAGACTGAGATATACATCTGCCCAAATTCCTCACTCAAGAATCCTCCCCGCCGCCCTTTTTCATTTCTTTTGACCGTGTGATAAAGCAGCTAGCATCGAGCTGACCGTCGTCCTTCCTCTCTGTCTATATGCGAGATCTCACCAAGTATTTCCAATTCATCTGCAAGAGTAGCCCCAGATTCGTGGCCTCCTTGTATTAATTCTTGAGCTATCAACCTGATTCATTCCCTTGTTCCAATCAATCTCCACCCAAACCAGCTCCACACGTCACGATCCCCTCTTGTTGATTTAATCCGCCTCGCCACCACCAGGTTGCATCCTTACAGATAGCAGAGTAGGTAGCTGCCGCATTGGCTCTCACTCGTGCACATCGGCAGCAAGATCTTTGACCCTGCAGGGCTCCTTTCAGCTCCCCATCTAATCCACCGGCATCAACGTACAACCGGATCACCACCACCACTATGCCTTGGCTCTTCACGACAAAAGCTGGGCAGCTCTAAATCTTCACTCCGCTGGCATCACCTCGGTCGCCGCCCGGGCATGCTCCAGGCCAACCGCCGACCAGGCTGCTCCCGCCTCAGACCTGCAGTCCAGCGTACACCGCTGCTGCTGACTGCTTCCTGTTCGCCCCGCCCCAGGTCGATGCCAGCACACGGAGAGCAGCGCCACACCTGGTCCCCTTGACGCTCTGCAAGCAGTACCGCTCGCCTCCAAGTGCCATTCACCAGCAGGCTAGCCAGGTGCTCTGATTTTCCGCGCGCCAGCACACTATTTTGTCTCTTCAATCTGTTGCTTGCTAAATTTTGGTTTCATGTCCTCGCCGCATCTGCTCCTGAAGCTATGCCTGTCACGTGTTTGACAAAATATCCGCAAGAGTTGTGGTACTGTCTCCTTTTAATTCAACTTGTCCGACTTGTCGTCCGATGCTGCCACTCTCGGACAAGATCTTCTTCTGGTAACCGCTACTTCAACTATATTGCAAAGATCATCTCTTTGCCTCTCCGATCCGAACCGTAAGACCTCTATCCGAGCCGCTATTTCATAAATCACCATATTAAACTTGTTGCATATTAAATCGTTCATACTCGCATACATATTTACTTGTCTGGGGTATTTTGTCGAATCACCTAATAATTAAGTATCGAGGCTATATGTGGGATAATCTTGTTTTATCTTGACTCCATTTAAATTGCGTTCAATGATGCCATGCTTCGCCTTGTTAACTCAACATTTAATATGCGGGGTAGTTAAATAACTTGAACCTTTTATTTAAATGTCGGGATCCCGATTCAACTTAATATTGCTAAGTGGGTCCGCATATTGCCATACTATGCATCATATCATAAACATGCTGGATCTTCCGCCGTATTATTAAATATTGCATTGGGTATTCTTTCTAGTACTTTGATTCTTCACCGGATAGGACGATGAGTGGATGCGAGTTGCGACAAGCCTCCGTTTTCCGATCTTGTCTCTCAGGCGAGCATTCTCCCCCTTCTACCTATTTTGCATTTATAGTCTTTACTTTCTTCCTTTGATCTATTGCTATCCCTATTTGTCGATGCTATAGTGTCGTTCCTTTTATTTACCTGCTCCACTATATTGCCTTGGTTATCCTATTGCCTTGTTTGATTAGCTAGCTTTGTCCTTGCGAGTCGTAGGCATGCTTAGTACCGCTCTCATACAGGTGGAACATGATACTTGGATGTTGATGGTGATAAGATAATTAAATTGGTGATGTTGGTTATGGTTATGGTTTTACCTAATGATAAGGCCCCGGCAGGGACCACCTTTGGGAACTGCTTGAGCCGACCTAGGACCCGTTCGTTCTAAGATACCAGTTCTGAGTTGATTGCGCTAACCAAACGTGGGGCCTCTGGGAACCCCCCTCAACTACCGGCGCTATTCGTATATCCAGAGGGTTACAAAATTGGTTTTCCATTTGGTGCATACGCATAATATGTCCTCGGACATGGGTGAGTTGATATGTCTTCGGACTTCATGTTTTGGTGGATTGCCATGGCTTGCATACATAAATTGCGGTACACGGTGGCGGCACCCATGGTGTGTACAAGTTACCCCGCAGGGCCCGATCCACCAGTAGGCGCAAACGCTGTGCCTTCCTTGAGAATCGTCGTACCTCTTGGTTGGATTCCCCACAGTAGGTGATGCCTCTGGATATGCGCGTAGTTATGGTACAGTTCTTGTTGTGAGATTCGGATGGCACACGTGATATGTTGCCTGATGGGTTGAGCATGCGTTTGGGTACAGTAGTACACCCCTGCAGGGTAAATCTTTTCGAGAAGCCGTGTGTCCATGGTTATGGACGCCTCAGGAGTACAGTGTCATGATCATAAACAATGCCACTAATGTTTTGCTCTTTAATAATATGATTAGTAATTAGCCTTATCAATTAAATACATGCTTAACTAAAATTGCCACCGCGTGTGTTCCGCAAGGGGACTTCCTCGACTGGTCTTCGATGGGGAGATCTTCGGATGGGTTAAGTTTGGTGTTATATTATGCTATTATGTAGTGCTCTCTTATCTCGCTCTAATAGCCGAAGTTGTAGCGTGTCACTATAAGTTAGATAGTGCAAGCTCTGCTGCCGCTGAGCCCACCATACCTATGTAGGCGAGGACCACCGAATTCTAGTCTCGCCGTGTACTGGCCTCAGTACTGACCGCTCTCTTTCTGTTTTCCTTTGCCCTTTGTCGGCACCCTTTTGGCTTGACAGGTATGTGATTGACGACGTTAGCAAGGTTACCCTTCCGGCTTGGCCTGGGCAGGGTTATGGACACCGCTTGGTTATTCTTCAGGACTCTTAGTCCCATTTGGATCTTGTCCGTACTCGGATACTATTTTGCTTCTTCTTGAGCTGTATCTTCGTATTGAATCTTTTGTATTCTTGACTCGTGGAGTCGTTGTTGTATATGTAAGTTCTTGTGGACTCTGTTGTAAACTACTGTGATGTAACTACTTGTATTCAAATCCCACCCACACGAAAGTGTCTGGTGGGCGTCTTTGAATCGCTTCTATGCGGGTTTTGGCGGGAAATGCTGAGATCTGCATAGACCCGATTCGGGGGCGTTACAAGTGGTATCAGAGCAAAGGTTTACGATACCCCACTGGTCCAGCCTGTAGGTTAACCTTGCCAACGGACGATGTCTAGAGTCAAAACTATTTTGCTACAAATGCGTTGGATAGATCTGATTACCTATGATTTTACTCCTTACCTCCATTCTTTCTCTTCTTATCTTCGCGTGTTTTAATCTTCTCTCTTATCTTCTTCAAGTCTAGGATTTCCCGCGGTTGGGTTTCCATCGTACCTTTAGGGTTCCGCTTCTCTCCTTTTGTAACGGTGGAGCTACATCTGGATTTCATTCTATCTGATCTCTTTTCAAATGTTCCCGGTGTCCTACAACTTCTGTGACGACATTATCTACCTGAATCTTTTGTTAATACTAAATGTCAAGATCTTAAGTCTAAATTCTGAGAGTTGGTTGCATGATCCTTCTATTCATGTATAGAGTAATGCTTTGAGTGCGGGATGGAGTAGCTACCATACCACTACTCTTATCATTGTCCTTGTACATGGAGTGGTGGAACCATGCAAGATTACTCCTTCCACGGAAGTTAAAGGTGGCCCTATCTTTGATACCTCCACTTCCTCCTTTGCCTCTCCGGAGTGATTCCTCGAAGAGTGCGAGCAACAACCCGTGTTGATGGTGTCGACGATTTCAAGATGGAACAAGAATTCTTGTTAGTGGTGTCGCAACCATTAACCCGACGCAAGAAGATCCGATCATCAAACCTCATTCCCCCTGGTGTCCTTGCTTGGATCTCGGGACGCGATCCTTGTTAGTGGTGTCGAGTTGTAATGCCCAAAAATATTAAAAATTAGAAATTGATTGTTATTTTATTTTATGCATCATCATGACATCATCATCCATATTTTATCCGTAAAATTATTTTATCAAACCATATTTTGTTTTACTAAATATCTATGTGGTTTTATTAAACCCGTCTCTCGTTCTTATTTTAAAATTAAAATAAATTATATATCTCGCAGCAAAAGCTTTTCTTGTTTTATAAATAAAATTAGGCTAAAGGCCCGTCTAGAGTTTTGGCCCAGAACTAGCCCCATTTAGTCTACTTTGGACTAGATAAATACTCCTTCCACCTTTCTCCTTCTAAACCCTAGACCCAATCCCCAGACTGAGATACACATCTGCCCAAATTCCTCACTCAAGAATCCTCCCCGCCGCCCTTTTTCATTTCTTTTGACCGTGTGATACAGCAGCTAGCGTCGAGCTGACTGTTGTCCTTCCTCTCTGTCTATATGGGAGATCTCACCAAGTATTTCCAATTCATCTGCAAGAGTAGCCCCAGATTCGTGGCCTCCTTGTCTTAATTCTTGAGCTATCAACCTGATTCATTCCCTTGTTCCAATCAATCTCCACCCAAACCAGATCCACACGTCACGATCCCCTCTTGTTGATTTAATCCGCCTCTCCACCACCAGGTTGCATCCTTACAGATAGCAGAGTAGGTAGCTGCCGCATTGGCTCTCACTCGTGCACATCGGCAGCCAGATCTTTGACCCTGCAGGGCTCCTTTCAGCTCCCCATCTAATCCACCGGCAGCAAGGTACAACCGGATCACCACCACCACTCTACCTTGGCTCTTCACGACAAAAGCTGGGCAGCTCTAAATCTTCACTCCGCTGGCCTCACCTCGGTCGCCGCCCGGGCATGCTCCAGGCCAACCGCCGACCAGGCTGCTCCCGCCTCAGACCTGCAGCGCAGACACCGCTGGCCGCTTCGCCTGCCCCTGTGTCGATGCCAAGACACGGAGAGCAGCGCCACACTGGTCCCTTGACGCTCAGCAGCAGCTTCGCCTCAAGTGCCATTCACCAAAGAGGCTAGCTGTGTGCTCGATTTTCAGCCAAAGACACACTATTTTGTCTCTTCAATCTGTTGCTTGCTAAATTTTGGTTTCATGTCCTCGCCGCATCTGCTCCTGAAGCTATGCCTGTCACGTGTTTGACAAAATATCCGCAAGAGTTGTGGTACTGTCTCCTTTTAATTCAACTTGTCCGACTTGTCGTCCGATGCTGCCACTCTCGGACAAGATCTTCTTCTGGTAACCGCTACTTCAACTATATTGCAAAGATCATCTCTTTGCCTCTCCGATCCGAACGTAAGACCTCTATCCGTGCCGCTATTTTGTAAATCACCATATTAAACTTGTTGCATATTAAATCGTTCATACTCGCATACATATTTATTTGTCTGGGGTATTTTGTCGAATCACCTAATAATTAAGTATCGAGGCTATATGTGGGATAATCTTGTTTTATATCGACTCCATTTAAATTGCGTTCAATGATGCCATGCTTCGCCTTGTTAACTCAACATTTAATATGCGGGGTAGTTAAATAACTTGAACCTTTTATTTAAATGTCGGGATCCCGATTCCACTTAATATTGCTAAGTGGGACCGCATATTGCCATACCATGCATCATATCATAAACATGCTGGATCTTCCGCCGTATTATTAAATATTGCATCGGGTGTTCTTTCTAGTACTTTTTTTCTTCACCAGATAGGACGATGAGTGGATGCGAGTTGCGACAAGCCTCCGTTTTCCGACCTTGTCTCTCAGGCGAGCATTCTCCCCCTTCTACCTATTTTGCATCTATAGTCTTTACTTCCTTCCTTTGATCTATTGCTATCCCTATTTGTCGATGCTATAGTGCCGTTCCCTTTATTTACCTGCTCCACTATATTGCCTTGGTTATTCTATTGCCTTGTTTGATTAGCTAGCTTTGTCCTTGCGAGTCGTAGGCATGCTTAGTACCGCTCTCATATAGGTGGAACATGATACTTGGATGTTGATGGTGATAAGATAATTAAATTGGTGATGTTGGTTATGGTTATGGTTTTACCTAATGATAAGGCCCTGGCAGGGACCACCTTTGGGAACTGCTTGAGCCGACCTAGGACCCGTTCGTTCTAAGATACCAGTTCTGAGTTGATCGCGCTAACCAAACGTGGGGCCTCTGGGAACCCCCCTCAACTACCGGCGCTATTCGTATATCCAGAGGGTTACAAAATTGGTTTTCCATTTGGTGCATACGCATAATATGTCCTCGGAGATGGGTGAGTTGATATGTCTTCGGACTTGATGTTTTGGTGGATTGCCATGGCTTTCATACATAAATTGCGGTACACGGTGGCGGCACCCATGGTGTGTACAAGTTACCCCGCAGGGCCCGATCCACCAGTAGGCGCAAACGCTGTGCCTTCCTTGAGAATCGTCGTACCTCTTGGTTGGATTCCCCACAGTAGGTGATGCCTCTGGATATGCGCGTAGTTATGGTACAGTTCTTGTTGTGAGATTCGGATGGCACGCGTGATATGTTGCCTGATGGGTTGAGCATGCGTTTGGGTACAGTAGTGCACCCCTGCAGGGTAAATCTTTTCGAGAAGCCGTGTGTCCATGGTTATGGACGCCTCAGGAGTACAGTGTCATGATCATAGACAACGCCACTAATGTTTTGCTCTTTAATAATATGATTAGTAATTAGCCTTATCAATTAAATACCTGCTTAACTAAAATTGCCACCGCGTGTGTTTCACAAGGGGACTTCCTCGACTGGTCTTCGAGGGGGAGATCTTCGGATGGGTTAAGTTTGGTGTTATATTATGCTATCGTGTAGTGCTCTCTTATCTCGCTCTAATAGACGAAGTTTTAGCGTGTCACTATAAGTTAGATAGTGCAAGCTCTGCTGCCGCTGAGCCCACCATACCTATATAGGCGAGGACCGCCGAATTCTAGTCTCGCCGTGTACTGGCCTCAGTACTGACCGCTCTCTTTCTGTTTTCCTTTGCCCTTTGTCGGCACCCTTTTGGCTTGACAGGTATGTGATTGACGACGTTAGCAAGGTTACCCTTCCGGCTTGGCACAAGGGGTTATGGACACCGCTTGGTTATTCTTCAGGACTCTTAGTCCCATTTGGATCTTGTCCGTACTCGGATACTATTTTGCTTCTTCTTGAGCTGTATCTTCGTATTGAATCTTTTGTATTCTTGACTCGCGGAGTCGTTGTTGTATATGTAAGTTCTTGTGGACTCTATTGTAAACTACTGTGATGTAACTACTTGTATTCAAATCCCACCCACACGAAAGTGTCTGGTGGGCGTCTTTGAATCGCTTCTATGCGGGTTTTGGCGAGAAATGTTGAGATCTGCATAGACCCGATTCGGGGGAGTTACATGCGTGCTGCATACGCGTTTTCGCACGCTGAAATATACATCGACTGTTGTTCACTTAGCACATCTTCACTGAACCATCTCACTCGAAAACTGGCTGTCTGAATCTTTCAATGAGGATGCCCGTATGGTGAAACCTTCTCCAGTTGTCTGACCCAAACCACCATGCGTGTCTAGGCCTCGCACATTCGTAACCCAAATATGCTCTTGGAAAGCGTCGCTAGACACGACACAGACATCGCGGGTGTCCTCCCTTGTGTCATGTTCGCGCACAGTCCCGCCTAGCAGTGATCGGCCTTCGCTTGTTGCCACGGCCAGCACCATTGTGGCCATTTTGGAGATATGCTCAAGACGCTATAATAAAGTGGTTATTATTATATCTTTGTGTTTATGATAAATTTTTACATCCCATGCTTTAATTCTGTTAATAGGAAACATTAATACTTGTGTGTTTTGTAAACATAAAAGAGTACCTAGTAAGCCTCTTGTTGAAACTAGCTTGTTGATTAATAAATGATCATGGTTTCTCGATCATGGATATTGGATATTATTAATAACAAGATCATATCATTAGGAGAATGATGTGATGGACACACACTCATAGTAAGCATAGCATAAGATCAAGTTATTAAGTTCGTTTTGCTACAAGCTTTCAAATACATAGTAACCTAATCCTTCGACCATGAGATCATGTTAATCACCATCACTAGATGAGTACTTTAATGAGATAAAACACCACTTCCATAACTAGGTGGTTATAAAGGTGGCATTGGGTATTCTGAAAGTATGTGTTGAAGCGCATGGATTAAGAGTGGGATTTGTCCATCCAAATAACAGATAGATATACCCTGGACCCTCTCAGTGGAATGTCATAACAATTGGCTTGCAAACATGTGAGTAGGTCACAAGGGATGTCATATCACGAAACGAGCAAAGAGTACTTATCGGTAACAAGGTTGAACTAGGTATGGAGATACCGACGATCAAACCTCGAATAAGTAAAGTATCCCGTGACAAAGGGGATCACTATCGTATGTTAATGCTTCATTGGATCATGAAGTCATCGTTGAATATGTGGGATCCATTATGGATCTCTAGGTCCCACTATTCTTTATTGATCGGAGAGGTGTCTCGATCATGTATGCATAGTTCGCGAACCGTAGGGTGACACACTTAAGGTTCGATGTTGTTTAAGTAGATATGGAATATGAGTTGGAGACCGAATGTTGTTCGGAGTCTCAGATTGGATCCAGGACATCACAAGGATATCCGGAATGGTCCGGAGAATAAGATTCATATAAAGGTAGTCATCTTCCAGGGTTAGGAAATGTTTTCAGTATTGATCAGATAGGTGTCTCGATATTGACCGGAGCTTCTAGAATGTTCTAGTGGTGCCACCAGTGGCCCACCACCCCAGGAGGGGCAAAATAGGCTGGGCAATGTTGTGGGGGCTCATGGGCCAGCCGCACCAAGCCCTAGAGGCCCAACCAGCCAGCCACAAAGGGTTTGGGGCAAAACCCTAAAAAGGAAAGGGAAACTTGGGGGGCAAGTTTCCCTCCTCTCCCTATGTGCGCCGGCCCTAGGAGGGGAGGGCCAAGGGGGCTTCCCTAGCCGCACCCCCTCTATATAAAGAGGGGAGGGGAGGGCGCACCCCTTGATCTCTCTCCCAACCCTAGCCGCCCATCTCCTCCTCCATCCTGCTTCTCCGGCTTAGGCGAAGCCCTGCAGGATTATCTCCTCCACCACCACCGTGCCGTCGTGATGCTGGGATTCCTAGGGGATCTACTACCTCTGTTGCCCTCTGGAACAGGGAGAGGAAGGTCTTCATCGACTTCGCACATGTGACCGAGTGCGGAAGTGCTACCGGAACGCGGCGCCGGAAGGATCATCTTCGTGATCCTGAGATCGGCAAGTGATCGACTAGATCAACCATGAGATCCGATCTTGCTAACTCTCTGGATCTACGAGGGTTAATCTCGTTGCACCGATCTCGTAGATTAGACTTGGGCTTTTCCATAGATTGGTTCTTAGTTTTATGTGTTTTTGCGATAGAATTTTTTTGTTTTCCATGCAACGATGCATAGATCTGTTGCACGAGTAGAACACAATTGTTTTGTGGGCGTTGATGCTTTAGTTGTCTCTTGCTTTTCGTGTACTTTGCATCTTGCGGGATGGTGGATGAAGGCCCGGGCTAACCTTACATGTCGTTGTACATGAGACTTGATCCACGCTCAACGTGCAACTTGCATTGCACAAGTGTCTTTGCGGGTGTCTATCTCTCCCACCATAGTTAAGATTTAACTTACAATCTGCACTTGACAACACTTGTATTAGCATTGTGGTTCTTGTTCGTAGGTAAGAACGGTTCTTATTCGAAAGCCCCAAGCCATGTAAAACATGCAAAGAAAATTAGAGGCATCTAACTTGTTTTTGCAGGGGCATGTGATGTGATATGTCCATGATGTGATTGTTATATTTGATGTATGAGATGATCCTTATTGTAATATGGCAACCGGCAGGAGCCTAATGGTTGTCTTTAAATTTGTTAAGACTTTGCGTGTCTATTCATCATGTAATAGCTTTATTCCAAGTAGTTGTAATAGTTGCTGTTAGTGATGGACAACCATGAAGCGGCGCCACTGACCTTGACGCCACACTAGTGATGATGGAGATCATGTCCGTGCTTTGGATATGGAGATCAAAGGCACAAGAATAAAGGCCATATCATATCACATATTATGAATTGCATGTGATGTGAATCCTTTTATGCATCTTATATTGCTTAGATCGCGACGGTGGCACTATAAGATGATCCCTTTCACTAAATATCAAGTAATAAAGTGTTCTTCCTTAGTAGGGACCATTGATAAGACTCGTCATTTAAAAGCATCTCGTGATTATTGGGTGTTATAGATTCTATGTGTGCATACAACGGGTGCAAGCCAGATTTGCACATCCGGATACTAAGGTTAATCTTGACGAGCCTAGCATGTACAGACATGGCCTTGGAACACGGAATACTAAAAGGTAAATCATGAGTCATATGAATGATATTATGAACATGTTGTGTTGGAGATATGCCCTAGAGGCAATAATAAAAGTAGTTATTATTATATCTTTTTGTTTATGATAAATGTTTACATTCATGCTATAATAGTATTAACTGGAAACATTAGTACTTGTGTGATTTGTAAATTAAATTAGAGTCCCTATTAAAGCCTCTTTATAATACTGGCTTGTTGGTTGATAGATGATCTTGGTTTCCCGATCATGAACATTGAGATGTTATTAACAACAAGATCATATCATTAGGAGAATGGTGTGATGGAAATACTCCTATAGATAAGTGTAGCATAAAGATCAAGCCATTTCAATAGTTAGTTTGCTATAAGATTTTTGATACATAGTAACCTAATTCCTTCAACCATGAGATCATGATAATCACCATTACTGGAAGGATACTTTGATGACATCAAACACCACACCGTAACTGGTTGGCTATAAAAGTGGCATTGAGTGTTCGGAAAGTGTGTGCTGAGGCATATGGATCAAGAGTGGGATTTGTCCATCCATATGACGGATAGATATACTCTGGGACCTCTCGATGGAATGTCATCCAATTAGCTTGCAAGCATGTTACTGGCTCACAAGGTATCACATATCACGAGAACGAGAAATGAGAACTTATCAGTAACGAGGTTGAACTAGGTATGCAGAGATATCGACGATCAGACCTCGGATAAGTAAACTATCACGAGACAAAGGGAAATTGGTATCATATGTAAGTGGTTCATTCGATCGCAAAGTAATCATAGAAATATGTGGGAGCCATATGAATTTCCAGATTCCTCTATTGGTTATTGATCGGAGAAGAGTCTCGTTCATGTCTGAATAATACACGAACCGTAGGGAGACACACTTAAGGATTCGATGTTTTTAGTAGATATGGAATGTAAGTAGGGAGAACGAATGTTGTTCGGAGCATCGGATGGGATCCAGGATATCATGAGGAGATCCGTAATGGTCCGGAGAATAAGATTCATATAAGGAAAGTCCAATTCCGGAGTTCGGGAATGATTCCGATGATTTCCTCGGAGAGGTTCTAGAAGGGTCTAGAAGGTTCACCGAACCGGAAGGGGAAGGGTACATGAATGTGTCATGGATAAGTGCAATGATTGAATCATGTCCTGGGTCACTTGGTTGGGAATTTGCAAGAAATAAATTAAGCTCCAAATAAGGCAAGTTTTAAAAAGTCAAACTGGGACAATGTATCCTGGTGGAGGAAGGAAAGAATCCTTCTTTCCCTCCACCACAAGCCAACTAGGAGAGGGATTTGGGGAAGGATTCAAACTCCCCTCTCCCAAGCTTCCCTCCCTATCATAAATATAGGGGAGGGGGTGCCCCAAGGACACACAACACCAGACCCTCCATACCGAGCCGCCACGCCGCCGCCGCCAGCCGCCTCGCGCCACCCTAGCCGCCGCCGGCCATGCCTCCTCCTCTCCGTCCCTCTAAACCCTAGATCGCCAGAAACCCTAGATCCAATATAACCTGCTCCGGCTTAGGCGAAGCCCTGCGAGATCTTCCCTCTACTTACGACACCACGCCATCGTGGTGTCGGAATCGCGAGGGGAGAACTACAACCTCCGCTGCCTGCTGGAACAAGGGAGAGGAAGTTCTTCATCGAGTACCGAACGTGTGACCGACTGCGGAAGCGCTGCCGAAACGCAGCGCCGGAAGGATTGTCTACGCGATCTTGAGATCGGCAAGTGTACGACTACATCACCCATGAGAATCTTCTCTCGTTAACCGCTTTGGAATCTTCGAGGGTGAGTACTCTAATCTGCTACAATCTAGTAGATAGATCTTGGCTTGTTTGTGTTCATGCGGTAGAAAGTTTTTGTTTCCATGCTACGAACCTCTACAGTGGTATCAGAGCCGTGTCTATATGTAGATCTATTGCACGAGTAGAACATAATGGTCATTGTGGGCGTTGATGCTTTTGTTGTCGATTGCTCCTTGTGTACTTTGCATCTTGCGGGATGGTGTAATGAAGCGGCCCGGGCTAACCTTACATGACATTGTTCATGAGACTTGCTCCACGCTTGATATGCAACTAGTATTGCATAAGTGGCTTTGGGGGTGCCTGTTTCTCCCAACATAGTGAAGATTCAATTTAGAACGGGTAATTGACAATACTAGTATCAACGTTGTGGTTCTTGTTCAAGTTAGAACGACACTTATTGAAAGCCCCAAACCACGTAAAACATGCAAAGAAAATTAGAGGCGTCTAACTTTGTTTTGCAGGGGTGTGCTGTGATGTGATATGGCCATGATTGTGATTATATATGATGTACGCAATGTTCCTTACTGTAAGTCGGCAATCGGCAGGAGCCTTATGGTTGTCTTTTAATTTCATTAAGGCCTACGTGTCTATTATTCAAAGTAGTTGTAATATTTGATGCTAGTGGACGACAACCATGGAGTGGTTCCATTGAACTTGATGCCACACCGGTGATGATGGAGATCATGTTCGTGCTTGAAGATGGAGATCGGAATTACAAGAAGAAAGGCCATATCATATCACATATTTTGAATTGCATGTGATGTTAATCCTTTAATGCATCTTGTATTGCTTAGTTCGTGATGGTAGCATTATAAGATGATCCCTCTCACAAAATATCAAGTTATAAAGTGTTCGTCCTTAGTAGGCACCGTTGCTAAAGCTCGTTGTTTCGAAGCACCATGTGATGATCGGGTGTGTTAGATTCTGTGAGTGTATACAATGGGAGCAAGCCAGATTTGCTCACGCGGAAGCTAAGGTTTGATCTTGACGAGCCTAGCATGTACAGACATGGTCTCGGAACACGGATCACCGAAAGGTAAAGTATGAGTATAGTAGATATGATGAACATGTTGATTGTTCGCCATTAAAGCTTCATCATCTCTCGTGATGATCGGTTTTGATGTGGTGGATTTGGTTCGTGTGATCACTAAAACAATGTGAGGGATGTTGTTTTGAGTGGGAGTTCACCTAGATTAATTTAACTATTAATTAGAACTCAATTTGTCATAAACTTAGTCTAAACTATTGCAAATATGTTGTAGATCAATGGCGGCCCCTACCATCAATTTTAATGCGTTCCTAGAGAAAGAAAAGTTGAAAAATAATGGAATCAACTTCGCGGATTGGTTCCGCAACTTGAGGATTGTCCTCAATGCTGGTAATTTGACCTATGTGCGGGGTGCAGCGCTGGGTGACCCACCTACAGAAAATGCTACCGATGAGGTAAAGAATGTTTTCCTCGCTCGGAAGAATCAGTACTCCATAGTTCAGTGTTCTATCTTTTATGGTTTGGAATCGGAGCTTTAGAAAAGGTTTGAGAACCATGACCCACATGATATTGTCCGTGAACTCAAGATGATATTTGAGGCTCATGCGGCAGTTGAGAGTTATGAGGCTTCTGAAAAGTTCTTTAACTACAAGATGTAAGAGGGCAGCTCCGTCAGTGAGCATGTGCTTAAGATGTCTGGGCATGCAAGTAAGCTCCAAAGCTTGTGTATAGTGATTCCTAACTCTTTGGGGATTCACTGTGTCCTTCAATCACTACCACCAAGTTACAAGAACTTTGTGATGAACTACAATATGCAAAACATGGACAAGTCGTTGCCCTAACACTTCTCCATGTTAAAGTCTGCGGAAGTGGAGATCAATAAAGAGCACCAAGTGTTGATGGTCAATAAGACCACCAAATTCAATAATCTAGGCAAGTCTAATAAAAAGGGAAACTTCAAGAAGGGCGGTAAGAAAGTTACCGCACTGGTGAAGAAGACCAAGGCTACGCCTAAGCCTGATATTGAGTGCTTTTACTACAAGGGAGAAGTTCACTAGAAGTGGAATTTCCCTAAGTACTTGGCATATTTGAAGAACGACAACATCAAGAAGAAAGGTATATCTGATATACATGTTATTGATGTGTATCTCACTAGTAGTCGTAGTAGTGCCTAGGTATTTGATACTGGTTCGGTTGCTCATATTTGTAACTCCAAACAGGTACTGCAGAATAGACGGAAACTAGTGAAGAATGAGGTGATGATGCGTGTTGGAAATGGATCAAAGGTTGATGTCATCGCGGTCGGCACGCTACCTCTTCATCTACCATCGAGATTAGTTTTATACTTAAATAATTGTTATTTGGTGCCTGCGTTGAGCATGAACATTATATCTGGATCATGTTTATTGCGAGACGGTTACTTGTTTAAGTACGAGAATAATGGTTGTTCGATTTATATGAGTAATATGTCTTATGCACATGCACCTTTGATAGATGGTCTATTCTTGTTGAATCTTGATTGTAGTAATACACATATTAATAACATTGAAGCTAAACGTTTGAAATTGAGCGATAAATCGACCTATATGTGGTACAGTCATCTTGGTCACATTGGAGTGAAGCGTATGTAGAAACTCCATTCCGATGGACTTCTTGAATCACTTGAAAGATGTGAAGCATGTCTGATGGGTAAAATGACTAAGACTCCATTTTCTGGTATGATGGAGAGAGCTATGGACTTATTGGAAATCATACATACTGATGTGTGTGTACCAATGAGTTTAGCATCGCGTTGTGGTTATCGTTATGTTCTTACTTTCACGGATGACTTGAGTAGATATGGGTATATCTATTTCATGAAACATGTCCGAAACTTTCAACAATTTTAAGGAATTTCAAAGTGAAGTAGAGAATCAACATAACAAGAAGATTAAGTTTCTACGATCTAATCGTGGGGGTGAATATCTAAGTTACGAGTTTGGCGAGCATTTGAAGAAATGTGGAATACTTTCACAATTGACACCGCCAGGAACACCACAACGTAATGGTGTGTCCGAATATTCTAATCGAACTCTCTTAGATATGGTTCGTTCTATGATGTCACTTACAGATTTACGGCTATCATTTTGGAGTTATTAATTAGAAAAAGTTGCATTCAATTTAAATATGGCACCATCTAAATCCGTTGAAATGACACCATATGAATTATGGTTTGGGAAGAAACCTAAATTGTCGTTCCTTAAAGTTTGGGGTTGCGAATCTTATGTAAAAAAGTTACAGCCCGACAAGCTTGAACCCAAAGCGGAAAAATGCATCTTCATAGGATACCCGAAGGAAACTATTGGGTATACCTTCTATCATAGATCCGAGGGCAAAATCTTTGTTTCTAAGAATGGATCCTTTCTAGAGAAGGAGTTTCTCTCGAAAGAAGTGTCTGGAAGGAAAGTAGAACTCGACAAGGTTATCGAAACTTCTCTTGGATTTGAGAGTAGCGCGGCACCGGAAGTAGTTCATGTGGTAACTACACCAATAGGAGAGGAAGCTAATGATGTTGATCATGAAACTTTGGTTGAAGTTACTACAAAACCTCGCAGGTCAACGAGAACTCGTACCACTCCTGATTGGTATGATCCTGTTATGAGTGTCATGTTGGTGGACAACAACGATGACCCTGCGACATATGAGGAAGCGACGATGAGCCCAAATTCCAATAAATGGCAAGAAGCCATGAAATCCGAGATTGGATCCATGTATGAAAACTAAGTATGGGCTTTGGTGGACTTACCGGATGGCTGTCGAGAACAAATGGATTTTCAAGAAGAAAACATATGCTGATGGTAATGTTACTGTCTATAAAGTTTGACTTGTCGCAAAAGGGTTTCGACAAATTCAAGGGGTTAACTACGATGAGACTTTCTCACCAGTAGAGAAGCTAAAGTCTGTGAGGATTTTGTTAGCAATCGCTGCATATTATGATTATGAGATATGGCAGATGGATGTCAAAACGGCGTTCCTCAATGGAGACATTGATGAAGAGTTGTATATGATACAACCCAAAGGTTTTGTCGATCCTAAATATGCTAACAAGGTATGCAAACTTCAACGGTCCATTTATGGATTGAATCAAGCATACCGAAGTTGGATTCAATGTTTTGATAAGGTAATCAAAAGTTTTGGTTTTATATAAACTTATGGAGAAGCTTGTATTTACAAGAAAGTGAGTGGGAGCTCAGTAGCATTCCTACTACTATATGTGGATGACATATTGTTGATTGGGAATGATGTAGACCTTCTTAATAGTGTCAAGGATTATTTGAATAATAGTTTTTCTATGAAAGATCTTCGCGAAGCATCTTACATATTAGGCAAAAAGATTTATAGAGATAGATCGAGACACATAATATCATTGTCATAGAGTACGTATTTGGACAAAGTTCTAAAGAGGTTTGGAATGGAAGATAGCAAGAAAGGGTTCTTGCCCATGTTGCCCAATACGACCTTGAGTAAAACTCAAAGTCCTGATACGGCAGAAGATACAGAAAGGATGAGTAAGACTCCCTATGCCTCAGCCATAGGATCTATCATGTATTCCATGCTATGTACTAGACCTGACATTGCATATGTTGTTACTTTGACTAGCAAATATCAAAGTGATCCAGGAGTGGATCATTGGACAACGGTCAAAAACATCCGTAAGTACTTAAGAAGAGCTAAGGATATGGTTCTTTTTTATGGAGGCGATGAACAACTCGTTGTTAATGGTTACACCGATCCAGATGATTCTAAATCTCAATCTGGATACGTATTTACTTTGAATGGTTCAGCAGTTAGCTGGAGGAGTGCAAAGTAAAGCGTTGTGGAGAGATCTTAAACTGAATCGGAATACATAGCTGATTCGGAGGCTTCACAAGAGGCGATATGGATGAAGGATTTCATTACAGAGCTCAGTGTGGTTCCAAGTGCGCTGGACCCAATGTCTATCTACTGTGATAACATGGGTGCCATAGACAATGCGCAAGAACCAAGGTCACACAAGAAGCTGAAGCATATCAAGATGCGTTTTCACGCTATTCGAGAGCATGTCGAAAATGGTGACTTAAAGATTTGCAAAGTACACATAGATATGAATGTGGCGGACCCGTTGACTAAACCTCTCCCGAGGGCAAAACATGACTAGCACCAAACCGCCATGGGTGTTCGGTATATTACCATGTAATCTAGATTAGTTGACTCTAGTGCAATTGGGAGACTGTTGGAGATATGCCCTAGAGGCAATAATAAAAGTAGTTATTATTATATCTTTGTGTCCATAATAAATGTTTGCATTCATGCTATAATAGTATTAACCAGAAACATTAGTACTTGTGTGATTTGTAAACTAAATTAGAGTCCCTAGTAAAGCCTCTTTATAATATTGGCTTGTTGGTTGATAGATGATCGTGGTTTCCCGATCATGAACATTGAGATGTTATTAACAACAAGATCATATCATTGTGAGAATGGTCTGATGGACATACTCCTATAGATAAGCATAGCATAAATATTAAGTCATTTCAATAGTTTGTTTGCTATAAGCTTTCTAATACATAGTAACCTAATTCCTTCGACCATGAGATCATGATAATCACCATTAATGGAAGGATGCTTTGATGAAAACAAACACCACACCGTAACTGGGTGGCTATAAAAGTGGCATTGAGTGTTCGGAAAGTGTGTGTTGAGGCACATGGATCAAGAGTGGGATTTGTCCATCCATATGACGGATAGATATACTCTGGGCCCTTTCGATGGAATGTCATCCAATTATCTTGCAAGCATGTGACTGGCTCACAAAGAATCACATATCACGGGAACGAGAAAGGAGTACTTCTCAGTAACGAGGTTGAACTAGGTATGCCGAGATACTGACGATCAAACCTCGGATAAGTAAACTATCGCGAGACAAAGGGAAATTGGTATCGTATGTAAGGGGTTCATTCGATCATAAAGTAATTGTAGAAATATGTGGGAGCCATATGAATTATAGATTCCTCTATTGGTTATTGATCGGAGAAGATTCTTGTTCATGTCTACATAATTCACGAACTGTAGGGAGACACACTTAAGGATTCGATGTTGTTTACTAGATATGGAATGTAAGTAGCGAGACCGAATGTTGTTCAGATCCTCGAATGGAATCCGGGATATCACGAGGAGATCCGGAATGGTCCGGAGAATAAGATTTATGTAAGGAAAGTCCAATTCCGGAGTTCGTGAATGATTGCAATGATTTCATCGGAGGTGTTCTAGAAGGGTATAGAAGGTTCACCGAACCGGAAGGGGAAGGGTACATGAATGTGTCATGGATAAGTGGAATGATTGAATCATATCCTGGGTCACTTAGTTGGGCATTTGCAAGAAAGAAATTAAGCTCCAAATTGAAAGTCAAAAGTCAAGTTTGAAAAGTCAAACTGAGACGATGTATCCTGGTGGAGGAAGGAAAGAATCCTTCTTTCCCTCCACCACAAGCCAACTAGGAGAGGGAGTTGGGGAAGAAATCAAACTACCCTCTCCCAAGCTGCCCTTCCTCTCATAAATAGAGGGGAGGGGTGCCCCAAGGACACACAAGACCAGCCCCTCCCCACCGAGCCCCCGTGCCGCCCCCCCTAGCGTCGCCGCCACCGCTGCTCGCTGCCACCGGCCACTCCTCCTCCTCTATGACCCTCTAAACCCTAGATCACAGGAAACCCTAGATTCACCATAACCGGCTCCGTCTTAGGCGAAGCCCTGCAGGATCTTCCCTCTACTTCGGACACCACGCAATCGTGCTGCCGGAATCACGAGGGGAGAACTACAACCTCCATTGCCTGCTAGAACAAGGGAGAGGAAGGTCTTCATCGAGTATCGAACGTGTGACCGACTGCGGAAGTGTTGCTGAAACGCGGCGCCGGAAGGATCGTCTACGCGATCTTGAGATCGGCAAGTGTACGACTACATCACCCACGAGAATCTTCTCTCGTTAAATGCTTTGGAGTCTTCGAGGGTGAGTACTCTAATCGACTCGTTGCTACAATCTACTAGATAGATATTGGCTTGTTTATGTTCCTGCGGTAGAATTTTTTTTGTTTTCCATGCTACAAACCCCTACATGTTGATTGTTCGCCTTTGAAACTACATCTTCTCTCGTGAAGATCGGACTTAGGGTAGTGGATTTGGTTCGTGTAATCACTAAGGCAACATTAGGGATGTTGTTTTGAGTGGGAGTTCACCTAGTTAATTTATGAATTAAATTTGAACTTAATTTATCATAAACCTAGAATAAACTCTTTGCAAATATGTTGTAGATCATGGCGGCCCCTACCATCATTTTAATGCGTTCCTAGAGAATGAAAAGTTGAAATACAATGGAAGCAACTTCACAGAATGGTTCTGTAATATGAGGATTGTCCTCGATGCTGGAAATTTGACCTATATGCTGGATGCACCGCTAGGTGACCTGCAAGTACTACGTCTCGGGATGAACGCAATGTGTATGACACAAAGAGTGATGACTACAATCTTGTGAAATATGTGATATTTATGTCAATGGAGCCTGAACTCCAAGAACATTTTGAACTTAGCAGCTCTGCTTCCAAGGTGGAGGAACTCAAAACCATGTTTGAGATCCAAATCCATGTCGAGAGATATATGATCTCTAGCATGTTATTTAGTGTTAAGATGAAGGAACACAGCTCTATGAATGATCACATCATGATGATGATGCAATATGTTCAACGTCTCAAGACACTAGGATATGTCATCCGAGTTGATCTTGTGACGGATAGATTTCTGTAGTCGCTCCCACCTAGTTACAAAGAGTTTATGTTGAATTACAAGATAAGTGGCGCAATTTGATCGCTCACTGAACTTGTTGCCACTTTGGTGTCTGCCAAAGTAGACATGAAGTAAAAGGGTGAGCCCAAGGGTAACTTCAAAAAGGGAGACAAAAATGTTGCTACACTTGAGAAGAAGACCCAAGATGGCCCTAGCCCTGATGTAGAATTCTTTTGTTGCAAAGAGTGTTGTCATTGGAAACGGAATTGTAGCAAGTACTTGGCAGATCTGAAGAACGACAACATCAAGAAGAAAGCTATATTTGATATACATGTTATTGATGTGTATCTTACTAGTAATCGTAGTAGTGCATGGGTATTTGATACTGGTTCACTTGCTCATATTTGTAACTCAAAATAGGAACTGCGTAATAAATGAAGACTAGCGAGAGACGAGGTGACGATGCGCGTTGGAAATGGCTCCAATGTTGATGTGATCGCCGTCGGCACGCTCCATCTTCATCTACCATCGGGATTAGTTTTAAATCTAAATAATTGTTATTTGGTGCCTGCGTTAAGCATGAACATTTAGATCTTGTTTATTGCGAGGCTGTTACTCGTTTAAGTCCGAGAATAATGGTTTTTCGATTTTCATGAGTAATATATTTTATGGTCATGCACCTAATATGAATGGCTTATTCTTATTGAATATTGAATGATGATTGCACATACATGTGGCACTGTCGTCTTGGTCACATTGGAGTGAAGCGCATGAAGAAAGTCCATTCCAATGGACTTCTTGAATCACTTTAAAGATGCGAAGCATGTCTGATGGTAAAAATGACTTAAGACACCATTCTCTGGAATAATGGAGCGAGCTATAGACTTATTCGAAATAATAAATACCGTTGTGTGTGGTCTAATGAGTGAAGCATCACGCGGTGGATATCGTTATGTTCTTACTTTCACGGATGACTTGAGTTGATATCGGTATATCCACTTCATGAAACATAAGTCCGAAACTTCCGAGAAGTTTAAGGAATTCCAAAGTGAAGTTGAAAATCAGTGTAACAAGAAGATTAAGTTTCTGTGTTCTGACCGGGGAGGTGAATATATGAGTTACAAGTTTGGCATGCATTTAAAGAAATGCGGAATACTTTAACAATTGAAACCTCCGGGAACACCACAGCGTAATGTTCTGTCCGAACATCGTAATTGAACTCTCTTAGATATGTTTCATCTATGATGTCTCTTACAGATTTACAGTTATCGTTTTGGGGTTATGCATTAGATACAGCCGCATTCACTTTAAATAGGGCACCATCTAAATACATTGAAACGACACCACATTAATTGTGGTTTGGAAAGAAACCTAAGTTATCATTCCTTAAAGTTTGGGGTTACGAAGCTTATGTAAAGAAGTTACAGCCCGACAAGCTTGAACCCAAAGCGGAAAAATGCGTCTTCGTAGGATACCCATAAGAAACAATTGGGTATACCTTCTATCATAGATCCGAAGGCAAAGTTTTTGTTACCAAGAATGGATCCTTTCTTGAAAAGGAGTTTCTCTCAAAAGAAGTGACTAGAAGGAAAGTAGAACTCGACGAGGATGTTGAACATTCTCTCGGATTTGATAGTAGAGCAGCACCGGAAGATGTTCCTGTGCCACCTGCACCAATAAGAGACGAAGCTAATGATGGTGATCATGAAACTTCGAACGAAGTTTCTACTAAACCTTGCAGGTCGACGAGGGTTCGTACCACTCCTGATTGGTATGACCCTGTCTTGAATGTCATGTTGGTGGACAACACCGATGACCCTGCGACGTATGAGGAAGCAATGATGAGCCTAGATTCCAACAAATGGCAGGAATCCATGAAATTCGAAATAGGATCCATGTAAGAAACCAAGTGTGGACTTTGATGGACTTACCTGATGGCCGCAAGGCTGTCGAGAACAAATGGATCTTTAAAAATAAAACAGACAATGATGATAATGTTACTATCTATAAAGCTCGACTTGTCGCGAAAGGGTTCCGACAAGTTCAAGGAGTTGACTACGTGTGGTGACCCAGCATACCACTGCATGATGTAGTACACTATAGTCGTTGACATAACACTAATGAAACACCGTTCACTAGTATTACATCTCTCAGAGTGGTACAACAGAAACATAGCATGTCCAAGACATGACTATAAGTTACAACTCGACTCTTTACAAAAGATCCAAACAACACTCTAGGTTATATAGAGAGAAAGCAACATATTTCAAAGAAGAACCAGAAATAATAATTCACATCTATCCTTCTAATAAGACTAGTATCTAAACTACTTGGCTTGCAATTGCTTCTATTGCATTGCTCTCCAGAAGTAGGTTCTACGGCTAGACATTGTACTCCTATCTACTCAGCAACTTTGTCTTCACTTTAGTTGATGTATATATTGATATCCTCGACTTGTTTGAAGAACTTGAGATTTTGGTGATGATTCCTTTGAGTAGAGTTTGATGTAAACGTTGTTTGTATTGGCTTCAGAATCTAGCAAGGGTTAAGAAGATACATTGAGTACGAGTGTACTCAGTAAGTTCACTAAAAAGGAGTGTTTGATGCACTAGATACAACCACAGACCATAGGTCGTAGGCTATGCAGGTTTTAATAAACATTTCTTCAAAGGTTGATTTTATTCTGAAAAGCTATGTCTGTCAGCCTTCATCGGTTTACCAGAACTTTCATGGAGTTCATTTCCTGCCGCGTTAGTAGATCGTTCCTGGAACAGGGAGTAACAAGTTATAGTTCTTACACTCTGCAGAGGTGCGTTACTTTACCCATGAGAGACCTTAGCCTTGTTGCACAACCAAGTCATGAGCTTTTCCACACTTCCTTGTTATGGAGCCCAGTTTAATATCCAAGCAAATCACTGCCCTCTCCACGACCCCATATGTCTGCCCGATCCTTCGAGGCTGACTACATCTCCGTTAAGCCCCCTTTCGGGAAATCTACAACCCTGATGAGTTCCCGAAGACTCTATGAGGTGGTGATGCCCCTTACAAGCTCCATATAGGTCCGACTATACCTCTGGCAGCCAATCATAGATATATAGACACCAAAATCATGGGGCCTAAGGGTGCCGACTCATATGCTGGATCCTCACAAGGAAACACAGCGTCATGTTAAGGTCGTCTTCCCTACATACGAAAGGAAGAGGATACAGCTGACTTCTCCATCCCATTCCAAATCTCGTGGTCAACGTGTGATATACGACGCAAGAATCACTGACGACATTGGTTGTTAAGTCCTAGATAATATGTTCCTTTACCACCGGAACTTTCATAGTAGGTTATTACCTCTTGGTAAATAACCTATAATCATATTATTATAAAAATTGTGATTTCTGACCTTTTTGAAATGCAGGTGATGCCAACACTGGATTTGTAAAATACTTTATAGAAAATAATCAAAGGACATGAGCAAGTGTGAACTTTCCTTTTGTGATTTCAAGATTATGCACTCACGGTCTTCGAGACAATAGAAGATCCAATATCTGAAAACAACATCATTGGTCTGGTAAGGACTAATGTTTAAATAAGCAATATGCAGTTATGCAAAAGTAAAGTTATGCATTTTTGTAAAACTCCCAAACTGAACCCTTACTAATGAAATTTTATTAAAATTAGGTGATTTCTTTAAGAGTTGGTTTGTCTTCAATTTTTACTTCACAAACAAACGTATTTATAAAGTATTTAGGTTTTAACATACAAAATATAAAAGTAGAGTATAAAGCAATCTAAGATTGAGGTTAATTGCCCTCTGGTGACTATGATGAAAGTCCATATATTAGGTTGTTAGGAGTTGAAGGAATTGTTATAGAGTGGTTGTTAGAAGTGGAAAAAAGAATAACATTTGAAGAAACTAGTTTTTAGGTCAGGTTAATCAATCTTGAAGGTTACTAGGATTTACATTAGGGTTTTTGCTAGTTACAAATGATGTTGAGTTATTATACTTTGATTGGTTTTATAAGTGACAAAAGTTAACTATAAAAACATGAATAAAGTTCAAATAATATGTTTATGAGTATTTAGACCAAAATTAACTTTAAAACTAGAAGTGAATCTTAAGGTGTAATGTTTTTATAACATTATCAAGTTTCAGGATTCTGATAGGTATAATTACGAATGTGGAATCATTCACTTTCAGTTAAAGTGGATGATGAGTTTAATATTTGATGTAGTATTATGAAAATAACATGGAACATATCAATGGGAGCATAATTAGACGATCTTAGTAATTTTTTAATATTAGAAATCATGTTAATGATTATTAAGAGATAAAGATCATTCACCTTCAATATAGGTGAATGATGCATAATATTAGTTTTCAGGTTTGCTGGTTCAATTTGGATTTAAGATTCCAAAGGGGTATTATAATTTTAATAATTTACTCTTAAGGAATTATAGTTATGGTTTCGCATTTGGTACCTAAACTTGAAGGATTTGATATTTATAAAGGAATGTTATTATTTATTACTTAGGAAATAATTTGAAGTAATTAACAAAACAATTATCTCATTTTAATAAGATGGTAAAGCAAATTTTATTACTTGGAAACCTTAAAATGTTTTGGAGTAATATACCTAGTATTTTTCAAGTAAAATATACTTATTTAAGATCTTACAAAATAATTTTATTTATTTTTAAGTATTATATTTATTTTTGTAAAATTACTCAAAGGATCAAATATATTTAAATATTTTATTCAAATATTTGTAAAATATTTAAGTTAATATTTATAAAGTAGTAAATTTTAATTTTATAAACTAAAATGATTTTATTAATTTTTAGGATTTTTCTTATTTTCATTTAGGATTTTAATATCTTTGATATTTAGTTTTATTATTTTTAGTTTAAATAAGTAATGTTATTTTGTCTGAAGTAGAGTTTTTTTGAACATTTTGATATATCATATGTATTTTTAGGATTTTAATGGAATTATATATTTATGTTTTGAGTTGGAAATGATTTCTTAAAATTTATTAAAATAGAAAACTATTTGTTTTATGTAATATTAAATTAGGCTGCGACCCAGCTGGGCAAACTAGACCGGTTCCAGTGACCAGGCCCACTATAGCCCAACTCAGCATGGAATATGGTCAACCCCAGCCCGACCCACTTCCTCTCTCACTCTTATCTCTACCTCTCTGGCGCGACACACATGCTCGCACGACTTTCTTCCTTATTCCCCTTCCGCCAGAGATTGATATGCTTCCGTCTTCTCTCCTAGCCGGTCGCCGACCGTTTTTGGCGATGCCGCTTGCCGGCAAGAAACTCCGCCGCTCAGATTTTTCGATTCCCTCCGAATCAGCATGTTTCGGTGACCCTACGCGCGTGGCTCTAGAACCCTAACTTGCTGCCCTGTCGGTTTTCTCGGACGTCACCGGCGGCTTTCGGTACTGCTGCTTGTCGCTGCCATGCCCACCTGGGTGGCCCTAGATGCAAGTTCAAGCCGCGTCAGCTCAGCTGTCGGCTTCCTCATGGTGGCATGGTGCTGCAGCGGCTGCTGCGATCCACTCCATTTTTATTGATGCCAGAGGGACAGCGCCACGGTGCAACCTGGAGCTCTCAGTCAGCTGCCTAGGAACCTTGCTAGGGTGACAATGGTGATTCTTATGAAACTACTTCTTTTCTAAGCACCGGTGAGATGGCAGTGTCTGCAATCCCGGCGTGAGTCTCTTCATCTATTTCATCTATTATGTTCCCAGCATCGACTACTGTATCAGCCTCTACCCTAGACCAGGTAATTCCTTTGTGACCGGCCTTCGAGACAATGTGCTGTGTTGGTCAAAGCACTATGAGAATGGTGATATTCTGACTATGATCTCATGGTTATGGTGCTACTGGGAGTTTGATCAGATGTTGGTGCATTTTTTTTGCATAGTCAGATTAGAATATATCTAGCTAGTCTCCTATTAATTCTATGAGTAAATAAGGATTGTTGGTGATTATACTATGGTACTATTTGGATCTAGTTCAACTATGAAATTTTGATTGTGCTAGTGGTATATTGGCCATTTGATTTCTAGTAATTCTAAGGATAAGATATGCTGCTATACTTGTGCTAACTAGATAGGTTATAGTTAATGTCCCATGGATATCTTGTATGATCTTGTGTATCTTTAGTGGAGACTATGATTAAAACTTGTATGGACATTATATAAAATAACTAGGATATGAACATAATGTTCTATAACACGTTATGTGTATGTGAGTTCTAGAGTGATTTAGCACATAGATTAGTTGATTTCTATGTTCATGTGATTGGGAATGGGCGATTGCTCATGATCCATTTGTAGGTGTTCATACAATATAACATATTATGTTTTATTTAATAATCTATCTAATCACTTTCTAAATGCTCTTGTAGATGATATGCATTTGATAGGACATGAATGATTTATCAGAATTAGATTGATAGACATATACATGTTGGTTCACCAAATCAATGTGTATGTGAGGCACACATGTGAGTATAATTCATCTAAGTGAGCTGAACATATAGGTAATACCTATAGATGATCACTTGGAGGGGTAATATAATAAATTGCAGAAAATATTTTATTTTGACCTTGTTCTATAAGTAAAAACTTCTTAAATATTATACTTGAACTACTTGTGATTTCAAGATCTAACTTCATACACATGATCTTCTTGTAGATGATTTCCTGATGATCATGTACTTGATCATTTTAGTTAAGTTGCTATAATTTAATCCTATACATGTGCTTTAATGTTAGGGTAATACAAGTGGTTTTCCATGTTTTAATATTGGATCACAAGCAAGTGCCCATGCTTAATTGTTGGTAGAAATGATGTATTTTAAAATTGTCTAGTGTAAATCTTAATTGGTTTAATGATAAATGGATGTGGTTGTGGGTTTTAGATGAGATTGCCTTAATCTGTGGACATATTCTAGTTGCTGGTTTTAACCTTGTGGCTATTTCTATGGTGTTTGCCATTGTGGTGCCTCCCTTATGAGTGTGCACAATGGTGGACCACATATAGGAAGAATTGTTGCTTGTTTAGCTAATAGTTAAAAGGACATGTATTAGTTTTTCTTTTGGGACCCCCTGCTATAACAGAAATTCTATAAAGATGATTCCTAGCTAGATAGTTATGAAAATGATTGGTCTTTGGAGATATTATCTCTTAAGAATAGATCTTACTTGTATCTCAGATGGCCAATGATCCAAAGATTGAGGCACTAGTGGGTAATAAGAACATATACTATAATTTGTCTTCCTAGCTCAATGATGAGACTAGCATACCACTTCTATGCTAGCCTGAGAGTTCTCCTAATCTCTAAAACATCTCTTTGTTTAAGTTGATAAAAAATACGGTCGTTGGGTTGAGGTTTAACAACCTGATGCTTGTAGATCTGCTTATTTGTGGTTGTGCATGTGGTCCTATTGATGTGCTGCCAGTGATCATTCTTGTATGATTGTTCTGCTCCTTCTTGAGATGTTGCTAGACTTCTTCTTGATCTTCTACTACTCAATCTTCTTGACCTAATTCTTGGTCTCCTCTAAGTAATCCTGATGGCTGTGTATATTTTTGGTAATTCTTTTGTGGTGTTCTTGGACTAATAGATGACTAGAGGTGATGTGGAATTGGTGGTGTAGGTGAAGTGGCGTATGGGAGTTTTCTCATGACTGGCTCAATTAGATGATGCCTTCTATACTACTGCTCTACTCCTTGTGCTATTGATAGCACAACAGCTGCATGTGATGATAGTGCTTCTTGCGTGTGACCCCTCTACTTGTGCATGTGATCAAGTTTGACTTTTTTGTATCCTAGTGCAGGGCATGGCTGATGATGAGTATTACTGTTGGACAATGTATTGATCCTTTTACTTACTGATGTAAAATTTATCATTTAATCTTCTTAGCTAATTAGTGCTAAGCTAGATTATAGCTTTGTTGCCTCTTCTTTTAGTTGATTATAGATAAGATTTGGAAGGTACCATAGCTTGTCCACTACCTGAATGTTGGTATTAAATCATTTGACAAGTGTATTTGTTAATAAGATGCCTCTATCAGAATCAAGTGTATAGGTCCAAGGTTGCCTAGATTGGGTGGTACCTTCTTAGGTTATTTGTGGATTTTGGGAGTTCCTACGAAAATCCCTAAGCTACTTTCATATATTTAATTTCCTCACATATGTTGGGGCAAACATTTTAACATTGGAACAATGTTTCTTTTCTCTTTCTTGATTATTTTACAGGAATGAAGATCAAGAAGAAGAAAAGAAGCTTAGTTATATTTTATTTTATTATTCTTATTGTAATATCTTTTTATTCGAAAGTGTAAAGATATTGTAATATTGTGTAATGTTATTTTTGTATTAAGGTATTCTTTTTGTTAAAGTAAAGTTTTATTCATGTTAGTATTCAATAAATGTTCTAAAATATTCTTATGAGTAATACTTATAAATAGTATTTGTTTCTTATTCTTGTAAGATTATGTATATGATAATAATAAAGTAAATGTATTCTTTCTTAATGTAACTTAGAACTTGTAGATATTTGTATCTTATTCATAAATAAGAATTTAATTATTTTTGTATTATTGTAATTCATTTAACATTTATTATTCCATTTACCTATTCTTTTATAATTTAAATATATCATTTGAATACTCGGATTTGAAGTGCTTTTACCAAGAACAAAGAATTCAGCAAAGGTCATGTCGAAATCCATCGCAACTGCCCTGATGTTTCCATCAGAATAAGAGAGATCTCAATCCCTCTATAGATTCTTTAGGTTTGCGCGAAAATTCCCCGGATTTTCTTATGCATGAATACAATGCACAAACATGTCTCCTGTCTATTTATAGGTAGCTGGGGTATTACAGCCTCTCCCCCTTAAACTCAACTTTGTCCCCGAAGTTCATACTCTCTTCCATTTTGGAAGGTAAGATTGACTTCTTCAGACCCTTCTAACTCTTTAAATCCATGATGAAGATAATTGTTGTATCTTCATTCAAGATTTTCCTTGAATCCTCTTCTTATTTGAAATGAGCCAACTGCTAATCCCGTTTGATATAGGGATTACTATTGAATCCAGCACATCAGCCCTGATGAGGTCCTTTCGAGTGTTTTGGATTAGGGCATCTTTTAGAGAGATGTTTGTTTCTAGAAAGTTTTAACTAGGATAAGATCTAGGTTTATACTTTGGCCAACTATATCCTTGGCTCTACTATTAACCTATTTATGGTATACTTAGTTCTTATGGTTTTCTAAGAATGTTTTGGACTCATTTAGTCCAAATCACTCATAGTTTCATATTCCTCATTATAGTTTTGTTTTGGTACTCTATATTCAAACTAAGAGTTATTCGGTTCTTAGTTATCTTCTGTTTTGGCGTTCGAGGTTAACATCTTTATCCCCATTGAGCTATAGCTTAACAAAACTTCCTTTTATAACCAAACTGAAGATCTTTATTTTACTACATTCAGGCATAAATCTCAATTTCTATATTGTCATACTTCCCAGAGTCCCATTAACATTATCAAAATAAGGTCTATCTGAATCATAGATGAGGATTACTCCTTAACCTTACTCCAGATATCGAATCTCCATGCTTCTTCATTGTTCACTCTCCCCCTTAGGGTTTTCTAATGCTTTCCGACACCTGAATATACCACCATATGTTTGCATGGTTAGGACATTGGTCTATTTGCAAGACCGACTTCACGAAGTATCTCGAAAGACGATTGCTTTAATTTTATAGTTCTTTATATATTACTTAACTTAGGTCAAGTTTTATGCTCATTATGATATACAAAGATGATCTAGGTAACTAAACCAGCAAAATACCAGTTGCGGACCATTCTAAGGTGTATGAATTACCCTACAGGTTTTCAGCTTACTACTGGAATTCTCTCTGAGTTGTCAGAGCTTGAGTACCATTTTTGTTCCAATACTTCTTCTTTGTACTTATTCATGATGCTTCCATGAATCTGGTACTACTACTTCATTGACTCCTTAGAAACATCACCTACTTTGAGTGAACTTAAGTTCATCACTTCTTGTTGCTCCATACATTTTCTACACTAATATTCCTTCTTATTGCTGGCTAATAATGATCTTAACTTGAAACATTCTTCAAATTGTGTTGATACTCCTAATACTTGGCTTCACCCTTCAAGTAAGTCTTCATCTTGGTCTTTGGAACTCGTCACTGCCTTACACGAATTCCCATTTTTATCTAGGTCTATAACATCAATTAGTAACTAGATGTTTCAACATGCATTTGCACACCAAGTCAAACTTCATGTAAAGATCTAGTCAATCAAGAATATCCAAGAAAAACCAATAAATCCAAATGTGGTACATATAACACACAATATTCTAAGCCCGGAATATAGTAGTTGAGTATAACATCTCTTGAATTCGGGCTTAGTTGTGTAGTATATGAAACCTCCTCATATAGGTTTACTTCGTGATACTTAGCAATTAGGGTCATACTATTCTTTGCCTCATAATTTACCCAAATTTCTCAACTGCAACAGAATAATTTTATGGAAAGTGGTCTCAATTTGGTTTTAACTAACTTTTTTCTCTCACTTTTGGAATGACTAACTATAACTAACCTTTCATTTGCCAGTAAGCTAATCTCACATGATCTCTCCAAACGACTAATAAGTTTCTATTGAACACCTAAAATTAAATATTATTGGAAATTTATGACACCTGTGACTTCTATCATAGTTCTACCATGATATTTTCTTACTTCCACTACAAGATAATTTACTAAGTACTTGGCATATTTACACTTATATCATGGTTTTGGAGCTAATCTCATCATGACCTTGTTATGTTTTACCTATACATCATGATTTAAGAGATAATCTCACCATAATGACTTCACTCCTCATTGTACTATCATTGATTCTTAACATAATTTCACTTCATTACGTAGAATTCTCAAGTGAATCCCACATGATTTACTTCCCATAACAACTACACATGCTCTAATGGTCTTCATTATGTTTTCTATTGTTATCAATTAACAATAAGATTTTACTGCCTTACTTGAATTCTATGATTAGATTACACCATTTTGAACTACTTCAAATGATGTCTTAAACTTGATCCTAATCTACTGTGGCCAATTGACTTTCCTAAAGTATATTGGTGGGTTATATCTCCTTCGGAAGACACTAAATAACACTTTACTGAGAGAAGATACATAACTATTCCTAAGAAAGATGACTTTAGCATCTTGTGACAAAGTTATCCTCAAGTGGATACTCATCATAAGTCATAAGAAATATTTGGTTTAGATAAGATGTCTTCCTCTAGTCACTATCCAACCAACAGATTTCCTAAAAGGGTTTTAATCCTAAGGTCAAAGCATATGCTCTGATACCAGTTGTGGTGACCCAGCATACCACTGCATGATGTAGTCCACTATAGTCATTGACATAACACCAATAAAACATCGTTCACTAGTATTAGATCCCTCAGAGTGGTACAACAAAAACACAACAGGTCCAAGACATGACTATAGGTTACAACTCAACTCTTTACAAAAGATCCAGAGAACACTCTAGGTTATAGAGAGAGAAAAAAACTTCTTTCAAAGAAGAACCGAAATAATAATTCACATGTATCCTTCTAATAAGACTAGTATCTAAACTATTTGTCTTGCAATTGCTTCTATTGTATTTCTCTACAGAAGTAGGTTGTATGGCTAGAAATTGTACTCCTATCTACTTAGCAACTTCATCTTCACTTCAGTTGATGTATATGTTGATCTCCTCAACTTGTTTGAAGAACTTGAGCTTTTGGTGACGATTCCTTGGAGAATAATTTGATGTAGACATCCTATGTATTGGCTTCATAATCTAGCAAGGGTTAATAAGATACGTTGAGTATGAGTGTACTCAGTAAGTTCACTAAAAAGAGTCTTTGATGCACTAGCTACAGCCATAGACCATAGGTCGTAGTCTATGCATGTTTTCATAAATATTTATTCAAAGGTTGCTTTCATTATGAAAAGCTATGTCTGTCAGCCTTCACAGGTGTAACATCCCAAAAATATTAATCTAGGTTATCAAATTCCAATCACCCAAAATTAGGGTTAACAAAAACTTTTGTTAATTAAATACATATGAATTCATGTGTGTATGTGGTGAATGTGTAACATCCCAAAAATCTTGATCATGATTATCAAATTCTAATAACTAAAATTAGGGTTAACAAAAACTTTGATTGAATAAAAACCAAATGAATGCATGTGTGTATGTGATGATTGTATGAATGTGTGAATGGACTTGTGTGATTAACCTAAATATCAAGGAATGGTTTAAAGATGAAAATAACATCATATAAAACATTTCCAAGCAGAAACAAATAAGGAGAAAATCAAAAACAAAACAAATAAAGAAAATGGTCATTTTTGCTAATCTTGCTCACTAGGTCACTTTGAGTGTTTCTAGTCCAAGATTTCAAACAGAAAATTTTCCATTTCTTTTCACCCCTTGCAAGACCAAGTAAAAGTGAATCAAAGACCACCTTTCAAACTTACAAAAACATTTGGAAACTTGATTCAAATGACAATTGAAAATTGAATCTATAACATATGTGAAGATCCCACATTTTCAAAACCCAACCAAACCAGTGCCCCTTAACCAATCCAACTAACCCAAGACTCCCTAGTATGTACCTAGCAAACCCACCAAGTTTGAATCCAAAATTCAAATTTGAATTTCTTTCGGCCATTTCATCAAACACCTTGTAAGCAGCAAACAAATAAACACAAAACACTATTAGAAGCAGTAATTTTGGCCAACCTTGACCCCTCTCTAGGTCACTCTACACTCTCAGTAGATGATCGAACTAAATTAACTAGCCTTAGCACCACTGTGAGCAAGCATAGCCATCAATGGTGACCATGCCGAGAGCACCCTTGTCACCCCCATGTCGCCAGCGAGCTAGGAGAAAATCTAGCCTTGCTAACCTTGTCTAGAGCACTAACCACCTTCCACCGCCACCCCCTGTCCCATGCTCGAGCCTTGCCAGCCACTGGACCACATGACAAGCTCGCGCCCAGATTCTCTGCGTGCGTGCCGAGAGCGCGCCAGTGCGCCATCAGCGACACGAGGCCATAGACCGCGCGCCACCCTCGCCACTTGCATGCGTGATCGCAAGCACCCCAGCAACCCGCCAGACAACCCCGTTCGCCGTCGCGCGGATCATGGACGCTGTGCGCCATTAAACTTGCCGTCGGACCCGCCCAGAGTGCCACGACGTTCCGACCGTTCCTCACCGCCCCACGTCGCGCCGTCAAGCCGTTGAGCTTCGCTAGGAGGCAACGCACTGCCCCTATCATCGCCCATGCCACTAGCACGCTGTGCCGACGACCACGACGAGCTCCACCCGCGCCCGTCGGTCCCCTTCAGACACTATAAAAGGAGGCCACCCCCGTTTGAATTGAGCACACCATCTCACTCCCCACCTCTCACTGATCTCACCCACTCACCCCTGGAGCAAGGCGAGCACTAGGTGGCCGGAATTTCACCAGAGTTTTCTGCTGTAGAGGAGGAGAGGCGCCATCGATTGGAGCCGCCCCAGGAGGAGCTGTCGGTACCAGGAGGATCGTCGTCGTCGACCTCGTCATTTGCCCCCATCGCCGACCATCGCCAGAGCCCCGGTAAGCCTCCTTTGACCCCCACTGGCCGCGCTAGGGTTCAACCTTGCCGTGTCATGTTCAGGCGTGGATGATGAACCACAACCGTAGGATTCGAACAAGATCGCAAGGCCTAGATCACCTAGTACCGCTTCGCCACTCTCTGTCTCACTGACGAGTGAGGACAGCCACTTAACCAGCCAGCGCACGTTGTGCGTAGTTGGCCGGCCCAGTTAAACCTCCCGCGCGACCTAGCAATTCAAACTTAGGTTTATTCATTTAGTTTCAATATCAGTTCTGTACCTAGATTCAAAAATCCACCCAGCTCGATTCACTGAACCAACATGCATGAAACCAATTTTGTTAGAAAGGTACTAGAGTGCTTAATCCAAGCCCGTTGGATTCAAAGCAATTGGAGTTGTAGATCACCCATGGTAAAAATAACAAGGCAGAAGCTTTTCTGCATTCAAACATTTTTCAAAATTCAACCATGAAAGCTTTTGAGTTGATTACAACTCTCAAAAATCATATTTAACCATACTTTTCAGAATATATAAAAATATATAGGTTTAATTGCAGAAATAATGATCAAGTAATAAAAGAATGCCCCATGGGCCATTCTAGTCACTTTAATTAATTAAAATAATAAGGTAACCTTATTAAATCGTGACACCACTTTAAATCACATTACCAAGTACTGAAATATGTGGTGATGACATGTTTCAACATGATCCCATGTTTTAGTTGGAGAATATTAAATCTTAAGTAGTTTTTCAATGAGTAGAAATTACTATTCTAAAATAGAATAAATAAGACAAGTGCTTTAATCTTTGTGATAATAGTGATGATGCTAGATCATCTAGTGTGAACCTTTGTGTGGTAAATAGAGTAGATAAGAATTGTGTGGTGATTGTGTACCTCGTATTTATTGATAAACGCTAGTACCGACCAAGGATACGAGGAGGAAGGAGGATACTACGAGAAAGAAGCCGAGGAGAACTCCAACCACTACTCTACACAAGGAAAGCCTAATACTACTAGTTGAATTAGCAAGCTATTGAATTTGCAAGCCTATACTTGCAATCTTGCAAGCCTTACTATATAAGTTGACCTAGAAAGCTTACACCTTGATGACACACCATCCTAGTTTTACTTGCAAGATTAGTATTTTATTTCTTTGTCAAAGCTTTCTATCAAAATTTTACTTAGTGGCTTGTAGATTTCAGAAAGATATTTGAAGGTAGCATAAAGAGCATAAAACTTGGCCTAAGTTAGATAATCTTGATGTCATCCTGAGGCATGAGATTGAACTTAGATCATTCACGCTGGTTTACCAACCCTCATTAGTATTTACCCCCAGTTGTAGATGCTAGTGTAAGCATAAAACTTGATCAACTTTAGATGGGAATACTTGGTCAAAATGGTTATGAAAACCTTAGAATGATGAGTCATTCTACTGAACTATTTTGACATGTGTTCTTGAACACCAAATGATTTGGATGATGAAAATGTTAAGGCATGAGCCTTAGCCCTTTATAAAACTGATGGTTGTCTGGATGCGATACCATTCCAATTTTACCATACAACCATAACACCCGAAAATTGGGTAGGGCTTGACTGAAAATTTATATACCTTGGTATGGGTTCCCTTGCGGCCAAGGTTTAAGCTGAGGCTACCTTGTGAAGATTGTCCACCTGTGCAGTTCCCAAGATGACAGTTGGTCATGGTTGGGAGGCCAAACTCACAGGAGAGGTGCCTATACTAGGGCGTGTAATTGAAAGGTTAGGATTGATTATCCGCATACTGAGTATGGTGAATTCAGGATTGTTCCTGACGGATGTATCGAATGTTGTGGTGAAATTGTACAATCTCTGCAGAGTGTCAAACTATTCAAATATCCGCGTCCGCAGTTATGGACAGTTGGAGTGGCCATACTATTCCGTCGTCAGATGTTTCCAAAATGACTTATAAAATGATTTATGACTTTCACTTGACCATAATAGAGTTGTGACATAAAATTACCTTTCTTGCTTCTGAACTTAGTAGAGGTAAATCTGGCTTTTTGCAAAACAACCTAGAGCTTAGTATCCTACTCAAAACCACTTCACTTGTTAGTATTAGTTTTCGAGTACTTAAAGTGTACTCATGGCTTTGTCCCTGGCTATTCCCGTGCCTAGACTATGAGGAGGACTATCAAGAGGACGGACAGCAGGAAGGTTATGACAATTAGGGTCATCTCCCATCGTCAGCATTGCATGTGACCATGAAGATGGACCCTCGCCTACGCTATCATTATTATTACATTATTCCTCTGCTTGATTGTATTAAGACTGGATCATGTGATCCTTATATGTTATAAGACCTTATGTATGGTTTGTAATGGATGATGTACTGTGATATCCAATCTGTTATGTCTCGCAAAAATGGTAATCCTGGGATTGCGATGTATGGTATAACAGGCATCTGGGATTAAAAATCCGGTGTTGACAGAATGCATGAATTCTTGTATGTACTTGTGTGATTGTTGTGAATGGCAAGGATTGGTTTAAAGATGAAAACAACATCATCTAAATCATTTCCAAGCAGAATCAAATCAAGAGCAATTCAAAAACAAACAATATAAGCAAATGGTCATTTTTGCTAATCTTGTTCACTAGACCACTTTGAGTGTTTCTAGTCCAAGATTTCTAACAGAAACAAATCTAATTATTTTCACCCCTTGCTAGACCAAGTAAAAGTGAACCCAAGCCCACCTTGTGAACCCCCAGAAACATTTGGCAACCCTATTCAAATGACATTTGAAAATTGAATCTAATTCATATGGTTAGATCACCATTTCTCAAAACCCCACCAAACCAGTTCACCTTGAAAAATCCAATCAACCAGATACTTCCTAGTATGTGCCCAGTACACTCACCAAGTTTCATCCACAAATTCAAATATGAATATATTGCGGCCATTTTATCAAACACCTGGAGTCACAAACCAAATTCTGCCAAACTTCACTATTTTGAGCAGTAATCTTTCCAAACCTTGTTCCCCATTGACCACCCTTGTCTCCCCTAGTGACAACCAGTGCATTAAACCAGCCTAGACCTCTCCATTGCACCATGCCGAGAATGCCCGATCAAACGCTTGCCCGCCGACCATGGAAAGCTAGAACGAGCCATCGCCGCACTTAGCCACCATGTCTAGGAAGCATGCCACCGTCCACCGCCACCCTCTATCCAGCCCTCGAGCCTTGACAAGCAGTGGACCACTGAGAACACACACGCCCAGTTTGTCTCTTCCATGTCTAGAGCGCTCCATCTCGCCGCGCTCAATACGCTCGCACAGACCATGCCTCACCTTTGCTTCTCGTGCCTGCGATCACCACCGTCCCAGGAGACCACCAGACATGCCCGTTCGCCTCCGCGCGACCAGGAGCGCATGTACGTCATCAAAAACATCGTCGGTGCCGCTCAGAGCACCAGCGCGTTCCGACCAAACCCCACCGCCCCTTGTCGCACCATCAAGCCATTGAGCACCGCCAGGAGACCGCGCACCGTCCCTAGCCTCAGCCATGCCCGTACCTCGCTGTAACACCGACCCCGACGAGCACTGCCCATGTCTCTCGGCCTCTCTCGCTCGCCTATAAAAGGAGGCCTCCCCCGATCGTTTTCTTCACACCATTTCACTCTCCACCTCTCACTAATCCTTCCCACCTCTTCCTGGAGCAAGGCGAGCTCTCCGTCGTCGGAATTTCGCCAGAGCCTGCCGCTGCTGAAGGAGAAGGACGCCGTCGATTGGAGCCACCCCAGGAGGAGCTGCCAGTACCAGGAGAACTATTGTCGTCGACTTCGTCATTCTCCCCCATCACCGACCATCGCCTGAGCCCCGGTGAGCCGCCCCAGACCCCCACTGGCCGTGCTAGGTTTAGCCACCGTCATGTTCTGTTCGACGAGGACGACGACCGTGAGCTGTTGATCCTTAGTCCAATCCAACGGTCGTAATCGCCATGTACCCCTTCGCCAACCCATGTCTCACTGACGTGTGGGGACACCACTTAACCAGCCCGTGCGCGCGATGTGTGCACTGGGCCGGCCCAGTTATCTCTCCCGCGTGACCCAGTAGTTTGAATTTAGAGTTGTCTATTTAGTTTCAAACCTAGTTCTGTCTATTAATTGAAAAATCAATTTAGAGAGTTTTACTAAACCAAATAGCATGAAACCAATTTTTTTAGAAAGGCATAGAAATTCTTAATCCAAACATGTTGGATTCAAACCATTTGGAATTACAGATCACCTATAGTAAAAATAACAAGGCGGATACTTTTCTGTGTTCAAATATTTTTCAAAATTCAACCATAAATTCTTTTGAGTTGATTCCAACTCTCAAAAATCACATTTGACGAGACCTTTCTGAATATATAAAAATATCTTGGTTTACTTGTAGTAATAATGGACAAGTAATAAAAGAATGCCCCATATGCATTTCTAGTCACTTAAATTAATTAAAATAAAAAGGTTAAACCTTATTAAATTGTGACACCACTTTAAATCACATTCCCAAGTATTAGAATATATGGTGATGACATGTGTCAACATGATCCCATGTTTTAGTTGGAGAATATTAAATCTTAAGTAGTTTTTCAATGAGTAGAAATTACATTTCTAAAATGAAATGAATAAGACTATTGCCTTAATTCTTGTGATGATGCTAGATCATCTAGTGTGAACCTTGGTGTGCTTAATATAAGTAGTTAAGTATTGTTTAGTGATTGTTTACTTCGTATTTATTTATAAACGCTAGTACCGACCAAGGATACGAAGAGGAAGGAGACTACTACGAAGAAGAAGCAGAGGAGAACTTCAACCACTTCACTGCACAAGGAAAGCTATCTAAGCAAGCTAGAAATTTGCAAGATAACACTTGCATGATAACTATGCAAACTAGATGCCTTAGGCATATGTGATTATACCCCTTTGATTACACCAAATCCCAGTTTTACTTGCAAGCTTGATTATTTTATTTCGTTATCAAAGATTTTTATTTATGTTTACTTAGTGACTTGTGAATTTTGAAAGATATTAGAGGTAGCATAAAGTGCATAAAACTTGTCCTAAGTTAGATAGAATTAGATGTCATCTTGAGGCATGATATTATACTTAGATAAGTCACACTTGAATTTTGGAAAGATGATTTTTGATGATGAAAATGTTGAGGCATGAGCCTTAGCCCTTTATAAAACTGATGGTTGTGTTCGAATGCGATACCATTCCAATTTTACCGTACAACCATAATACCCGAATTTGGGTAGGGATTGACTGGAAGTTTATATACCTTAGGCTGTGTTTGGGACAGCTCCACTCCACCAAATCACAGGTGGAGCAGCCGAAGCTGCCCCAAACGCATAAACTCCGCATAATAGCCGGAGTGGAGCTAGCGTGTCTCGTAGTTGATTTTACCGAAGCGGTGGAGGAGGTGCTTCGTCCGCTTCACTCCACCTTTCACGTCTGGAAGATGTCAACGTACCCCTAATATTAAGATGGTAATTACCCACGTTGCCACTGAACTACCCCAAATCAGCCGATTGTTTTTCTTTGGAAGTCACGGGACGGACTCCTCAAGGTCTTCTTGTAGCGATGGATATGGGCTCCTAGGGCAGGCCGCCGCCACCATCTCCGGCCAGATTGAACGCCGGTAGAGCAGCACCGGTGAACCTTCCCCTCTCCCACGACGTGCGAACCTCTCCCCTCCCTCTCCCCTCCCGTCGCCTCCTCCTCCCGTCGACCGCCGTCTCCTCCTCCCCGACTCCCTCCAATCGGCTCCTTCCTTCTCTGCCCCTGGTCCCTCCCGTCGACTGCTGCCGGATCAGACCAGAATCAAGGCATTATTTGTTGCTCGTCTACACTAGTTACTCCCCACCCTCAGCTGCTGGCAGGTAATCGCAGATGCTTCTCTGTATTTTTTGTTTGTATTCACGATGAAAACTGGATGCTTCTCTGTATTCTTTGTACAAGTATGCCTAGATAATTTCCCGTGCGGTACGTACGTGTATAGACATGTGTCCATCCATGTAACCAGGAGCTGGCTTATATATATATGATCTGTAGCACGTTCATATTCTGTACATGATGAATATATAGATTGTAGAACGCGGTTGATAAATATGACCTGTAGCTCTAGAAGATGCATGTAATTGGTGAATAGATTGTACATCTTATGTTGGTGCATCCGGGTGCATTTTCTCCGTGTTTGAAAAATGACATTAGTATCATCACAGAATTCTGAAAATCCCAGAGGTTCACGTCCATGTTCCATGTGCATATGTACATTTTCTTTGAAAAACATAAGATTGGTGACATGTGGTCGATAATTTTGTATGACATTATGGTAACAATCTTGAAAAAATTTCTTTGAAGAATGGCTTCTATTCAGTGGACCAATGAAAATACTAGTATAGTTACAAAATTATTTGCCGAGCAAGTTGATCGTGGGAATCGATCAAGCACCCACTTGAATAATGCTGGATATGACGAGGTAGCCAGGAGATTTAAAGATAAGACGGGCATAGAGTTAAAGAAGACACAACTGAAGAACAAATGGGACAAACTGAAGAATGACTATAGCATATGGAAAAGGTTGCTCAAACAAACAGGTGCCGGATGGGACCATACAAATGAACTTTCGAACAAGACAAAGAGTGGTGGAAGAAAGCCATAATTGTAAGTGTTTATTTTATAATGTTTATGACAGTGATTGTTCCAAACTCTTTTATTTGTAGTAATAATGCTTATATGTTTCAACAGGACATTCCAGGTTGTGGTAGGTTTCAAAAGCATGGTATTCGTAATGAGGAACATCTAAAGACTATGTTTGAAGATATCAGTAGCGATGGAAGTGATCATTGGTGTCCAACATCGGGAGATTTGCCACAACCAAATGCTGAAGTAGATCTTGTTAATGTTGATGGAGAGGATAGTATTGACATTGACGAGATAGATGAGTCTCCTGGATGTTCCAAAGGGAAGAGGGCTGCGAAGTTTGTGGGTGACAAGCCGAAGAAGTTGAAGACATCCCAAGTGATGCAAGATGAGATTAAAAAACTTGGTGCTTTGGCCGAGAGGACTCAATCATCATTAGAGGCTTACACCAAGAAAGATGAGACCATCACTGTCAATGCCGTGATGGATTTGGTGGTTGAGTGTGGTGGGGTCATTGGTAGTGATGAGCATTTCATCGCTAGCGAGCTATTTATTAAAAAGGAGCAAAGGGAGATGTTCCTCCATATGCAAGGAACACATGATCGTTTTAATTGGCTTAAGCGGAAGTTTGCGGCCAAATATGGTCATTCTGGAACCATTTGAGAAGTGTGGTTCACACGCTGTTGAGAACCAATGAAATTATCTTTATTTTTGTGTCAAAATAATTGTATTTGTAATCTTGTGTGATTACAACTATTGTCGAGAATTTTTCTATAGATTCACGTGAGTGCATATTGTCTAATGGGTGTGTTATTTGTCCTACGAATACTTGATGTCTATTATTTTTGTTCACCATATTATCATGCATTTTTTTGTTCTCCATGTACGTGTGCATCTTTTGTTCTACCTATACTTGTTGTACGTATATTTGGTATTATCTATGCTAATGCTTAATCTATGTGTGCACAGATGTCGTCGGATAGTGGTAACGATGATGATGAGAGAGAGTTGATTGTTCATCAGCATGCTCAAGCTCTGAATGTTATATATAATGGTGTCGCCAATATTGCTGCGCTATACTGTGATAAATTTTTGGACAAGGCAAGCCCAAGAACCTCTATCCTCAGTGGAATGGTTGGCTGAGAGAGACATTGTCAACTCCGGGAGAAACATACAGGATGTTGCGTGTGAACAATCATACCTTCTTCGACCTGCACGACTTGTTGGTGCGCCGGTACAATCTAACCACATCTTTTGATTTGAGTAGTCATGAGGCTCTTGCAATTTTTCTATGGACTCTTGGCGGATGTGAGTCAAACAGAAAAACACAGAATAGGTTCAAGCACTCAGGTGAGACCATTAGTCGGAAGTTTGGTGAGGTTCTTCTTTATGTTGTTAAGATGTCACCTCATTTTTTAAAACCAAAAGATCCTAATTTCCGCGGCGTCCACAAAAGGATTAGAGATGACAAACGAGCTTATCCACATCTCAAGGATTGCATTGGTGCACTAGATGGTACTCACATTCGTGTATCGATCGCTGGTGAAAAATCAATAAGATACATTGGAAGGACAGGCGTTCCAACTCAGAATGTGTTGGCGATTTGTGATTTTGATATGCGCTTTACATATGCATCTATTGGGAAACCAGGCGCCATGCATGATACAAGTGTGTTATATCATGCCATGCAAGCAGACAAAGATATATTTCCACATCCTCCAAAGGGTAATATTTGCACCGAGCTATAATGTTTATTTCATTATTACTATATCATGACTAGTATTTCATTGCATGTTTCAGGCAAGTATTATCTGGTTGATGCCGGTTATCCCAACCGACCAGGGTACCTTGCTCCATACAAGGGTGAAAGGTATCATGTGCCTGACTTTCACAGAGGTGTGGAACCAACTACACCAACAGAAAAGTTCAATAGGGTGCACTCATTGGCGCGTAATGTGATCGAGAGAATGTTTGGTGTATTAAAAATGAAGTGGAGGATGTTGTTGAACATGCCAAGATATTCGCTGGAGAAGCAAAAAATGATTGTAGCGGCTTGCATGGTGCTTCACAACTACGTGCGCGAGCATCAAAGTGGAGATCGACATTTCCATAGGTGCGACCGAGACCCAGATTATGTGCCAACTATTCCATCAAGGTATCAAAAGTACGCAATTTCTCAAACTGCGTCTGATGGGTCCACACCAGCAGAGAGCGAGATGACAATGGATGTCTTCCGCAACAAGCTAGCAACTGCTATTTCTAATTCATGGTGATATATCATGTCTACTTCGTTCAGAAGAACAGATTTCGATTTTTGTGGTGAACTTGTCTATATTTTTATGAGAATGAATTTATCACCATCGTTCATGGACACCTTGTCATGTAAAAAAGAATCAATAACTGTGACCTTCGCATGCATATACAAGCACGTTATTCTTAAGCAATTGAAAAGAGAATAACAAAAAAATCAAAGTGCATGAGCTCATACGTACATGCAGTACCTACCGTTCATGAATAATAAAAAATAAATAAAAAGGACGCCAAAGTCATTTCCAAAAGCCTCCTAGATAATCAGAATCTGGAGCTAATCTTTGAGCCAAACGGTTTTCTACCGCTCCGGAGCCTGTTGGTGGAGTGGAGTTGAGGAGGGGAAGTGAAGTGGAGTGGAGTGTAGCTGTCCCAAACACAGCCTTAGTATGGGTTCCCTTGCGGCCGAGGTTTGAGCTGAGGCTACCTCGTGATGATTGTCCACCTGTGCAGTTCCCAAGATGACAGATGGTCATGGTTGGGAGGCCAAACTCATAGGAGGGGTGCATATACTAGTGTGTAATTGAAAGGTTAGGATTGATTATCCGCATACTGAGTATGATGAATTCAGGATTGTTCCTGATGGATGTATCGGATATTGTGGTGAAAATGTACCACCTTTGTAGAGTGTCAAACTATTCGAATAGCCGCGTCCATGGTTATGGAAAGTTGGAGTGTCCATACTGTTCCTTCGTCAGATGTTTTCAAAATGACTTGTGAAATGAATCATGACTTTGACTTGACCACAACAGGGTTGTGAACATGAAAACTATGTTTCCACTTACGTGTTATAAAAACTTTAACTAGTTTTCTTTACTTTTCAACTTAGATAGAGATAAACCTGGCTTTTTTCAAAACAACCTAGAGCTTAGGATTCCTACTTGAAACCCCTTTACATGTTAGTGATAGTTTGCGAGTGCTCATGGCTTTGTCCCTGGCTATTCCCGTGGCCAGACTATGAGGAGGACTATCAAGAGGATGGACCACAGGAAGTCTACGACAACTAGGATCATCTCCCATCGTAAGCATTGCTTGTGACCATGAAGGTGAAGCTTCGCCCACGCTACCGTTATTAATTATTCCGCTGCGTTGATTGTATTAAGACTGGATCATGAGATCCTTTATTTGTAAGACCTTTATTATGGTTTGTAATGGATGATGAACTATGGTACCAATCTATTATGTCTCGCAAAAATGGTAATCCTGGTATTGCGATGTATGGCACAACAGGCATCTGGGATTAAAAATCCGGGTGTTGACAACAGGTTTACTAGAACTTTCATGGAATTCCTTTCCTGCCGCGTTCGTAGCTACTTCCCAGAACAGGGAGTAACAAGTTACAGTTCTTACACTCTGTAGAGGTGCGTTACTTTGCCCATGAGAGACCTTAGCCTTGTTGCACAACGATACATCGGAAACGTATCTATAATTTTTGATGTTCCATGCTTGTTTATTATCTACTTTTCTTTGCTTTGTCTACACTTTGAGGTGTTTTTATATGTTTTCTGGTACTAACCTATTAACAAGATGCCACAGCGCCAGTCACCTATTTTCTTCTGTTTTTGGTTCTAGAAAGGAAGACAATCAATATTCTCGGAATTGGACGGGACAAAAGCCAAAGTCAATATTTTACCGTGGGGAACATGAAGTCTGAATACGAGACGGAGGAGAGTCACCAGGGGCCACGCCCCCTGGCCAAGCGGGTGGGCCCACCCCGCCGCTAGCGGGTGTAGCCGCCCTGGCGGCCCCCCTGCCTCACCTCTTCGCCTAAAGAAGACCCCAATGCCTAAACCCTAAGTACCAGATCAATATTCCACGAAATCGTCTGTAGCCGCCGCCACCATTGTCCCTAGATCGGGGGGATCTGAAGCTCTTCCGGGCACCCTACCGGAGGGGAGATCATCCTAGAGGCCTTCTTCTTCATCATGCCAGCCAGCCTCCGGTAAGAAGCGTGAGTAGTTCCACCTTGGACTACGGGTGCATGTAGTAGATAAATGGTTGTATCTCCTCCTTTGTGCTTTCATGTCTAGATCTTGTGAGCTCCGTTCATGATCAAGATCTCATCTATTTGTAATCATGCATGTTGTGCTTGCGGGAATCCGATGGATATTGAGATTATTATGTCAGATTGATTAATGGTTTTGTCTTATTGATTCTATCATGTCTGTGTTGTTTGTGATCTTGCATGCTCTTCGTTGTTAGTAGCTATCTTGGCCAAGTAGTTGCTAGTTACTCCAAGAGTGGGTATTTATGCTCGATAGTGGATTCATGCCTCTATTTAATCTAAGGGAAGTGACAAAAATCTCTAAGGTTGTAGATGTGTTGTTGCCACTAGGGAGAAAACAACGGTCTCTTGTTCATGGAACAAGTGGATTGTTTACCTTACACACTTTGCTTAAAGCAGTTGTCTGTTGCTTGCAACTTAATACTGGAGGGGGTTCGGATGATAACCCAAAGGTGGACTTCTAGTCATAGATGCAGTTGGATGGTGGTCTATGTATCTTGTTGTATTGCCCAATTGAATCTCATAGGATCATGAATGTCTAGTATTGCATTGTTATGTCTTGCTCAGTCCTATCAATTGCCCTGCTGTAATTTGTTTACCCAGCATGCCATGTTTTTTTATCTAAGGAGAATACCTCTAGTGAACTATGGACCCCGGTCCAATATTTACCATTGATACATATTTCACTATTAATTTTTACTTGTTGCACACCACTATTACCTTCCACACCATACAGTTAATCCTTTGTTACAGCAAACCGGTGAGATTGACAACCTCATTGTTCGTTGGGGCAAAGTCTTGAGTTCGTGTTGTGCGGGTCTCCAAGTTGCTAGCAACACCTTTCAGTCGTTTCCTTCCTCCTACTGGTTCGATAACCTCGGTTTCTTACCGAGGGAAAACTTGCTGCTATGCTAATCATACCTTCCTCTTGGGGTCTCCCAATGAAGTGTTCACACACTCATCAAGTGTTTTTCTGGCACTGTTGTCGGGGAGGCTAAGGACTTCTTCACAAGGGGAGTCCTTCTCAACCTTTCTCTTTACTTTGTTTTTGTTTAGCTTAGTTTATTTTGCTTGGTTTTGTTTGCCTCTTTTTATCAAAAAACTCCAAAAAATTTAGTTTAGTTTGGTTTACTTTCTCTTATCAAAAACACAAAAAAATAGTTCCTGCTCTAGTTGCTGGTCTGTTATTGCCTTTCTTTGTCATGCTTTCTATCAATGGATGGTTTCTTTGAAACTAGTTCTTATTGTCAAGGTGGGTTCACGGAAGAACAAAAGTATTATTATAAGGAACACCGTTTGTCACAAAAAGGGAAACACTTATGGGAATCAATTGATAAGTTGAATACTATTGCTAGAGAGGTGTGCTCTACTAATAATGTTACTTATTGCTTTGAAAAATCTTGTTGCTGTAGGAGGTATAAACACCTGCCTTTTCAATGTGAGTATAATGATAATGTTACCATATCTTCTTATGTTAAAGGAAATTATGACTTTTATGATGCGGAACAAATTGAAGAATTTATTGTTTTCAAGGGTGCATTTGAACTTGCTAGTTTGCTTGAAAATACTGATGATGCACCTTATGAATATGAGGTTTATGAGATACTTAAATTTTCTTTGATAATTACAAGGAAGACAATGGCTATATTCTTGAATATCTGAATAGATGCTTTCCACAAACGGAAGAGACTAATGCCTTGCGGGAGCCTATGGAAGAAGAAATTGATGAACCTGAAAGCTCATTAGATGAAAAAGAGGAGGAGAGTGATGAACAAAAGGAGAAGAATGGATCTACCCATGCCCACCTTATAATGAGAGTAACTCTTTACCTCTTACATTATTTGATTGTCCCCCATGCTTACCAAAGGAGGATGAATGTTATGTTCCTGTGGATTCCTTTGAAATATCTGCTATGGGTAAAACTTGTGATAATAGTTATGCTCTTGTTATCTATGATAATCCTATATTTGTGCCTAACTTCAAAATGCATGGTACTAAAGAGTTTTTCTTAGAAAATGTTTATGATAAAGCTCTATGTGATGGTCCTATATTGAATGACTAGTCACCTTATTATAGGATTGTTAAAAGTGGGTTTGAAGGTTTTAATCTCGCTATTTTTGAGCTTGATAAAAATTATGTGCTTGTAGATCATGAAAATCATGCTTTATGTGATAGTTATATTGTTTAGTTTATTCATGAGGGTTCTGAAAATTATTATGAGAGAGGAAAATATGGTTTTAGAAATTTTCATGGTACTGAAACACCTCTCTATGTGCTGAAAGTTTTGAAGTTGTCTTGTTTTATCTACCCATTCTTGTTACTTTGTGCTTCTTTGATTTATTTTATTACAAGATTCTTATGCATAGGAAGTGGGTTAGACTTAAATGTGTTTTGAATTTGCTTCTTGATGCTCTCTTTTACTTCAATTCATATTTCTTATGTGAGCATCTTCTCAAACTATCATGCCTAACTTAAAGGCGTTAAAGAAAAGTACTTGTTGGGAGATAACCCAAGAGTTTTCTTAAGTCTTGGAAGTTATTACTTCAGTAATGACCTCTCCTTATACTTTTTGTTTATTTTGTGCCAAGAATGACCTCTAATGAGAGGGAAGTAAGATTTGGGGAGTTGTCCCGAAACAGATTTTTGTGCTCCACCATAAAAATTTGTGAGGAATCTATGTAAGTCGGATTGATATGATACTTTATGAATACATCCCCCAGTATGTTATCTAACTTTCGTTATTTCAACACTTTTTGATTTGAGCAACTGAAGGTCTTCGAAAAAATCGGTTTCTACCTGTTGGTCTGTTTTAACAGATTTCTGCCATTATTTGCATTTGCTTCTTATTGATTCCTTTTTGGGTTCTTTTTGGGAAATTGAGCTTTTTGAGGGAATTTATATAGTAGCTAGTGTTTTCAGTGAAAGTTTTGCAGCTCTAAAGCTAAACCCAAGGGTCTATTATATTCTGAATACACTAATGTTCCTAATGAAGATTGTGTGAAGTTTTGTATTAAGGAAAAATTTTAGGTGTAGAGAGAGAATGATGTAATGAGATGAAGAATGGATAAAAGCTCAAGCTTGGGGATGCCACCCCGGTGTCATCCCAAGAAATATCCAAGAGGTATAAGCGTAAAAGCTTGGGGATGCCCAAGGCATCCCCTTCTTCATCAATAAAAAGCTCAGGTCTTTCTAGACACTTCGTTTTTATTGTTTCATGCACTGTTGTGTTGTTTTTGGAGCGTCTTAGTTTTCGTTTGGTTTTCTTAGTTTGCTTAGTTTTCTTGAATAAATTAGTTTGGACCCTCGTTCTCGCTGTGTTGTTTCAAATAAGTTGATTGGTGTTGGAAAGGAGTAGAAAGTTCTTGCTTGAATAGTACAAGAGGATCTTGCATTGACTGTGACTTAAACTTTAGCATGTCATGCTAGGTGTTGTTTTGACCTTATGATTAGTGATTATTGTTGTGGCATGACTTGTTCCAAACAATTGGGATTGCTTAGTATGCCTTGAAAGAATCATGCATTGTTTTAGCATACAAAAGCATAGTATTGTGGTATTCTCCTTTGATGCTTTGTTTGGGTTGAATTGGCGCATGCTCACACCATGTTATGACTATGAACAAGTCACCATAGCCTCTATGATCATTTATTCCTAGACTTGTAGTACCACTTTATTATTTGATTAGTAATGTTTTGTCGCTCTGCGTGATTATTGACATTATTGCTCTCTTAGTTGGTCGCTCCCAGTCTTTTGCTAGCCTCCACTTGTATGAGTAAGCTCTACTCATGCTTCCAACTCCCAAGAAACCAAGTTATTCCAAAGTTTACACTATAAATTCCTATGCATGGTGTGTTACACCATTCCAAGTATATTCTTGTTTTCATCTATCTTCCAATTAAAGAGTATTTTTTATGTGAAAACTTTAGTGATTAAAGCTCTCACAAACTTGATGGCACACTTTATATTTCTTGCCCCTAATAAACTTGAACCATTGTGTCATCTATGTTGTATACGCTTGCACTTATACATTGGAATTAGCAGAACCATGCTGTCATGGGGAACGCTTTCAACATTGCACTTGTACTTTGTACACAGTTGATATCATGCTCTTTTGTATATGGATGTCGTGGGTGTGAAATAAAATGGGAGCTTGTAGGTCCATCGAGTTATGTATGTGTGTTAGAGAAACGCCTGGGACGCTATCCTAAGCCATGCCTAATCACGGTGGAAACTTGCAGCATCACCATAGTGACATCTATGAAGCATTCTTCTTATAAAAAAAGAGAGACATATTGAAAAGAGGAAAGAGAGAAAAAAGCACCATATTCCCATGGTAAATAAGAAGATTGCTGAGATGCTCATTGTCTGCTTGCCTTGTCATTTTGGTTATGGGGTAGCTCCTTTACCATGTGCAAGGGGTACCCCGTTGGTGGTTCTCTATGATACACATGTGCTTACTATGACAAGAACTTACAGGTGACTAAAGTTGAGTAGCATAAGGAGCGGCCCTCATATTCAAGAGACATGAGATTTCTAACTTATACTTTGTCAAGCATATACTCCATAGTTTGTTCACTTTAACCTTAATCACTTCAAGATGCTTATGATATGGGCAATGAGAGCTGAAAGCTAACAAGTACCATAAGTTTTGGAAGCTCTTTTTGAGACTTGAAATCCCTGATTCCCATTATGAAGGGTCTTTCTTCCACTATTATATTGAGTCTCCCACCTTTTACCTATAGGCACCAGCTAAGAGAGCATGGTTCCCATTCTTAGTTCTATGTGCATTGTCCGAAAACTTATTGATTGACGCATATTGTTGATATTACTTGTTCTTGTGCTATTTGTATCTAGTCACTCTAGTGAACTTTGAAGGTGTCCAATGCATCTATTTGCTACTCCATGAGGGACAAGCTGATTGCCACTATGCCATGTTTTCTGTATGTGAAACAAGCAAACGTTTTTCAATGCATGTTATTCATGATCTTTGTTTGTAGCCTTTCATGTTGCATGGATAGTTACTTTGTCTTACTGTTAGAACTCCATCTTTAATGCTCATGTTTAGAGTTCTTTGATCCCAACTTTCAATGCTTGCAAATGGTTTAGTCTTGATTTTGATGGTGCATGTCACCTCAAAAATTATTATTTTTATCACTTACCTACTTGAGGACGAGTAGGAGTTAAGCTTGGGGATGCTTGATACGTCAAAAATGTATCTATAATTTTTGATGTTCTATGCTTGTTTATTATCTACTTTGCTTTGCTTTGTCTACACTTTGAGGTGTTTTTATATGTTTTCTGGTACTAACCTATTAACAAGATGCCATAGTGCCAGTTGCCCGTTTTCTACTATTTTTGGTTCCAGAAAGGTAGAAAATCAATATTCTCGAAATTGGACGGGACAAAAGCCAAAGTCAATATTTTACCGTGAGGAACACGAAGCCTGTATACGAGACGGAGGAGAGTCACCAGGGGGCCACACCCCCTGGCCGCACGGGTGGGCCCACCCCGCGCCTGGGGGTGCAGCCGCCCTGGCGGCGCCCTGCCTCACCACTTCGCCTATAAGAAGTCCCTGATGCGTAAACCCTAAGTACCCGATCAATATTCCACGAAACCGTTTGTAGCCGCGAACACCATCATCCCTAGATCAAGGGGATCTGAAGCTCTTCCCAGCACCCTGTCGGAGGGGATATCATCCCGGAGGCCTTCTTATTCATCATGCCAGCCTCCAGTATGAAGCGTGAGTAGTTCCTCCTTGGACTACGGGTCCATGTAGTAGCTAGATGGTTGTATCTCCTCCTTTGTGCTTTCATGTCTAGATCTTATGAGCTCTGTTCATGATCAAGATCTCATTTATTTGTAATCATGCATGTTGTATTTGCGGGGATCTGATGGATATTGAGATTACTATGCCAGATTGATTAATGGTTTTGTCTTATTGATTCTATCATGTTTGTGTTGTTTGTGATCTTGCATGCTCTCTGTTGTTAGTAGCTATCTTGGCCAAGTAGTTGCTAGTGACTCCAAGATGGGGTATTTACGCTCGATAGTGGGTTCATGCCTCTATTTAATATAAGGAGTGACATAAATCTCTAAGGTTGTAGATGTGTTGTTGCCACTAGGGAGAAAACAACGGTCTCTTGTTCATGGAATAAGTGGATTGTTTACCTTACACACTTTTCTTAAAGCAGTTGTCTGTTGCTTGCAACTTAATACTGGAGGGGGTTCGCATGATAACCCAAAGGTGTACTTCTAGTCATATATGTTGTTGGATGGCGGTCTATGTATCTTGTTGTATTGCCCAATTGAATCTCATAGGATCATGAATGTCTAGTATTGCATTGTTATATTTTGCTCAGTCCTGCCAATTTCCTTGCTGTAATTTGTTTACCCAGCATGCCATGTTTGTTTATATAAGGAGAACACCTCTAGTGAACTATGGACCCCGGTCCAATCTTTACCATTGATACATCTTCCACTATTACTGTTTACTTGTTGCAAACTATTATTACCTTTCACACCATATAGTTAATCCTTTGGTACAACAAACCATTGAGATTGACAACCTCACTGTTCGTTGGGGCAAAGTCTTGAGTTTGTGTTGTGCAGGTCTCCCAGTTGCTAGAAATACCTTTGAGTCATTTCCTTCCTCCTACTGGTTCGATAACCTCGGTTTCTTACCGAGGGAAAACTTGTTGTTGTGCTCATCATACCTTCCTCTTGAGGTCTCCCAACGAAGTGTTCACGCACTCATCACACAACCATGTCATAAGCTTGTTCACACTTCCTTGGTACGGGGCCCAGTTTAAGATCCAAGCTAATCACCGCCCTCTCCGCGATCCCATATGTTTGTGCTATCCTTCGGGGCAGACTACATCTCTGTTAAGCCCCCTTTCGGGAAAGCTACAACCCTGATGAGTTCCCTAAGACTCTATGAGCTGGTGATGCCCCTAGCAAGCTCCATATAGGTCTGACTATACGTCCGGCAGCCACTCATAGATAATATAGACACCAAAATCGTGGGGCCTAAGGGTGCCCACCCATATGCTGGATCCTCGTAAGGAAACGCAACTTCGTGTTAAGGTCGTCTTGCCTACATACGAAAGGAAGAGGATACAGCTGACTTCTCCATCCCATTCCAAATCTCATGGTCAACGCGTGATATACTGGGTAAGAATCACTATCTACATTGGTTGTTAAGTTCTAGATAATATGTTCCTTTACCACCGGAACTTTCATAGTAGGTTATTGCCTCTTGGTAAATAACCTATAATCATATTATTATGAAAATAGTGTTTTCTGACCTTTTTGAAATGCAGGTGATGACAAGTGTGAACTTGCCTTTTGTGATTTGCAAAATACTATACAAAAAATAATCAAAGGACATGAGCAAGTGTGAACTTGCCTTTTGTGGTTGCAATATTATGCACTCACGTTCTTCGAGACAATAGAAGATCCAATATCTGAAAACAACATCATTGGTCTGGTAAGGACTAATGTTTAAAGAAGCAATATGCAGTTATGCAAAAGTAATGCTATGAATTTTTGTAAAACTCCCAAAGTGAACCCCCACTAATGAAAGATAATTAAAATTAGGTGATTTCTTTAAGAGTTGGTTTGTTTTCAATTTTTACTTCACAAACAAATGTATTTATAAAGAATTTAGGTTTTAACATACAAAATATAAAAGTAGAGTATAAAGCAATCTAAGATTAAGGTTAATTGCCCTCTGGTGACTATGATGAAAGTCCATGTATTAGGTTGTTAGGAATTGAAGGAATTATTATAGAGTGGTTACTTGAGGTGGCAAAAAGGATATCATTTGAAGAAACTAGTTTTTCGGTTAGGTTAATCAATCTTGAAGGTTACCAGGGTTTACATTAGGTTTTTTGATGGTTACAAATGATGTTGAGTTATTATACTTTGATTGGTTGTAGAAGTGACCAAAGTTAACTATAAAAACATGAATAAACTTCAAATAAGATGTTTATGATTGTTTAGACCAAAAGTTAACTTTAAAACTAGAAGTGAATCTTAAGGTGTAATGTTTTTATAACATTATCAAGTTTTAGGATTTTGACAAGTATAATTACGAATGTGGAATCATTCACTTTCAATTAAAGTGAATGATGAGTTTAAGATTTGATGTGTTATTATCGAAATAACATGCAACTTATTAATGGGAGCATAATTAGATGATCTTAGTAATTTGTTAAGATTTGAAATCATGTTAATGATTATTAAGAGATAAAGATCATTCACCTTCAATATAGGTGAATGATGCATAATATTAGTTTTCAGGTTTGTTGGTTCAATTTGGATTTAAGATTCCAAAGGGGTATTGTAATTTTAATAATTTACTCCTAAGGAATTATAGTTATGGTTTCAGATTTGGTACCTAAACTTGAAGGATTTAATATTTATAAAGGAATATTACTATTTCTTACTTAGGAAATAATTTTAAGTAATTAACAAAACAGTTATCTCATTTTAATAAAATGGTAAAGGAAATTTTATTACTTCGAAACCTTAAAATGTTTTGGAGTAATATACCTAGTATTTTTCAAGTAAAATATACTTATTTAAGATCTTAAAAATGAATTATATTTATTTGCTTATTCAAGTCAAATATATTTAAATATTTGCTTCAAATTTTTGCTTATTCAAGTCAAACCCTATACTTATTCAAGTCAATATATCTAAATATTTGCTTCAATTTTTATTTGTAAAATATTTAAGTTAATATTTTATAAAGTAGTAAATTTATTTTTATATACTAAAATTATTTTATTCATTTTTAGAATTTTTCTTATTTTCATTTAGGATGTTAATAGCCTTAATATTTAGTTTTATTATTTTTAGTTTAAATAAGTAATGTTATAATTTTCTTAAGTAGAGTTTTTTTAACATTTTGATATATCATTTGTATTTTTAGGATTTTAATGGAATTATATATTTATGTTTTGAGTTGGAAATGATTTCTTAAAATTTGCTAAAATATAAAACTATTTATGTTTAGGTAATATTAAACTAGATTGCGGCCCAGCTGGGCAAACTGGACCGGTTCCAGTGATCAGGCCCACTAGAGCCCAACTCGGCATGGAATGGGGTCAACCCCAGCCTGACCCACTTCCTCTCTCGCTCTTCTCTCTACCTATCTCGTGCGACACACACACTCGCACGCCTTTCTTCCTCGTTCCCCTTCTGCCAGCGATTGATATGCCGCCGCCTTCTCTCATGGCCGGTAGCCGGCCATTTTCGGAGGAGCCGCTTGCCAGCAAGAAACTCCGCCGCTCAGATTTTTCGATCCCCGCTGAATCGGCCTGTCTTGGTGAACCTACAAGCGCAACTCCGGAACCCTAACTTGCTACCCTGCCGGTTTTCTAAGCCATCATCGTGGAAATTCGGTACTACTGCTTAGCGCTGCCATGCCCACCTGCGCGGCCCTAGATGCAAGTTCAAGCTGCATCGGTGATATGTCCAAAACGTATCTAGTTTCCCAAACACTTTTTCTATTGTTTTTCCTCTAAACTTGTGTGATTTGGATACAACTAACACAGACTAACGTTGTTTTCAATATAATTGCCTTGGTGTTTAGTTTTTGTGTAGAAAATCAACTATCAGGAAAAATCCAGGAAAATATACCAAAAGTCCTATTTCACCATAAGATTCACGGAGCCAGAAGACAAGATGGAGTGGGGCTCCGAGGGGCCCACACCCCTAGGCCACGCGGGCTAGGCCTGGCCGCGCCTGGGGGTGTGTGGCCACCTCGGGCACCCCCATCGGCCTCCCTCTTTGCCTATAAGTTGCCTTCTGACGTGAAAACTCAGGGGGGTTTGAAAATTTTCCAGAAAGAGTTCCATTGTGCCACCACCACCAGAAACCGCGATTCAAAATCAGAAACTCCATTTTGGCACCCTACCGGGACACGGTTTTGGAGGAAACTCTGTTGCGCTGCTATCATCATCACCGATGCCTCTCCATCAACCATCCATGTTCCCCCCATCCATGAGTGAGTAATCTCCCGCTGTAGGCTATGTGGATGGTAGGGATTGGATGAGTTCTATCATGTAATCGAATAAGATTGTTAGGGCATGGTGCCTAGTATCTCTATTAGTGCTATTTGACTTTGTTGCAACTTGTTATGCTTAATGCTTGTCACTAGGGACCGAGTGCCATGATCTCATATCTGAACTTATTATTAATTCATGATGATAGTTTTGTTTGTGATCTTATCTGTAAGTTGTGTACACGTATCATTGTCTGGAACCAAAGGCCCCGAACTGACAGAAATTGGGATAGTCGGAGGGGATGGCTGTGATGTGAGGATCACATGTGTTCACGGAGTGTTAATTCTTTGCTCCGGTGCTCTATTAAAAGGAGTACCTTAATTGCCAGTAGATTTCCTTGAGGCCCCGCTGCAACGGGCTCGCAGGACAAAAGATGTTGTGCAAGTTCTCATTGCGAGCACGTATGACTATATATGGAGCACACGCCTATGATTGTTTAGTACTAGGATCTGCAATTTCCCTAGACCTTGAAGTTACATGTTTAGACTTGTCCATGCAACGCCCGTCCATCCATCCCTATGACTACCGCATTCATATCCTACTATTTGCTACAACTGTTACTATTGCTCTTGTTTTACTGCAGTTGTTACTTTACTATTTCTACTACAAAATTGTTGCTACTGATAAACTACTGTGATCAAGATTATTTCCAGGTGTAGCTAAATTGACAACTCATTTGTTAAGTCTTATAAGTATTCTTTGGCTCCCCTTGTGTCGAATCAATAAATTGGTTAATACTACCCTCGAAGACTGTTGCGATCCCCTATACTTGTGGGTCATCAAGAATATTTTCTGGAACCATTGCCGGGGAGCATAGCTTTATTTGTAAGTTCACTTGGATCTATTATTGTTCACTGTTATTCCTTTCATCATGGGGAAGTATCATGATGGAAAGTTCCCTATTTTACCATCCACTACAAGAAGAGGTACAGTCCTAAACACCTGTGCTGCTCTTGATTCACCGTATGTTGTAAGTAAGCTTGTCACACCACCACCACATACACATGCTACACGCACTGCTACTACTGCTGAATCTGAAATTGATTCTGATACTCATGATGTTACTTCTTGTCAACACCCGGATCTGTTATGCCATACATCGCAATCCTAGGATTACCATTTTGCGAGACATAATAGATTGGATATCACAGTACATCATCCATTACAAACCATACATAAGGTCTTACACAAATAAAGGATCTCATGATCCAGTCTTAATACAATTGAAGCAGCGGAATAACGTAATAATAACGGTAGCATGGGCGAAGCTCCGTCTTCATGGTCACAGTCAATGCTAACGATGGGAGATGATCCTAGTTGTCGTAATCTTCCTGATGTCCTTCCTCCTGATAGTCCTCTTCATTGTCTGGCCACGGGAATAGCCACGGACAAAGCCATGAGTACTCTTTAAGTACTCGCCACGGGAAGTGGTTTTGAGTAGGAGATACTAAGCTCTAGGTTGTTTTGCAAAAGCCAGATTAATCTCTACTGAGTTCAGAAGCAAATAAAGCTAGTTGAAAGTTTTATAACACCTAAGTGGGAACTTGAATTTCATATCACAACCCTGTTGTGGTCAAGTCAAAGTCATGAATCATTTCACAACTCATTTTTGAAAACATCTGACGACGAAACAGTATGTCCACTCCAACTCTCCATAACCACAAACACAGCTATTTGAATAGTTTGACACTCTGCAGAGGTGGTACACTTTCACCGCAACATTCGATACATCCGTCAGGAACAAATCCTGAATTAACCATACTCAGTATGCGGATAATCAATCCTAACCTTTCAATTACATGCCCTAGTATAGGCACCTCTCGTGTGAGTTTGGCCTCCCAACCATAACCAACTGTCATCTTGGGAACTGCACAGGTGGACAATCTTCACAAGGTAGCCTCATCTCAAACCTTGGCCGCAAGGGAACCCATACTAAGGTATATAAATTTCTAGTCAACCCTACCCAAATTTCGGGTATTGTGGTTGTACGGTAAAATTGGAATGGTATCGCATCCAGACAACCATCAGTATTATAAAGGGCTAAGGCTCATGCCTCAACATTTTCATCATCAAAATCATTTGGTGTTCGGAGACACATGTCAAAACATTTCAGTAGAATGACTCATCATTCTAAGGTTTTCATAACCATTTTCACCAAGTTTTCCCATCTAAAGTTTATCAAGTTTTATACTTAGCACTAGCATCTACAAGTTGTGGTAAATACTAATGAGGGGTGATAAACAAGTGGGGATTTGCTAAGTTCAATCACATGCCTTAGTATGACATCAAGATTATCTAACTTAGGCCAAATTTTATGCTCTTTATGCTACCTGTAGTTATCTTTCTAGAATCTACAAGTCACCATGTAAACTCTAAGAGAAAGCTTTGATAAAGAAAATAAAGTATTAAGCTTGCAAGTAAAACTAGGATTGGGTTATCAAGTGGGTATGATCACATATGCTTAAGGCATATAGTTGGCATAGTAACAAGCAAGTACTGGCTGATATAATTTGCAAGGGTTAGCTTGCTAAGTTAATAGCTTGCCTTGAGCAGAGCAGTGGTTGAAGTTCTCCTCGGCTTCTTCCTCGTAGTATCCTCCTTCCTCCTCGTATCCTTGGTCGGTACTAGCGTCTATAAATAAATACGAGGTACACAATACCCAACCAATACTTAACTATTTTTAAAACATCACACAAAAAGTCATACTAGATGATCTAGCATCATCACTATTATCACAAGGAGTAAAGCACTTGTATTTTTTATTTTATTTGAGAAAAGTAATTTCTACTCATTTAAAAACTAATTAAGATTTACTATTCTCCAACTCAAATATGGGATCATGTTGACACATGTCATCACCACATATTTCAGTACATGGGAATGTGATTTAAAGTGGTGTCACAATTTAATCTTTTTATTTTAATAAAAAAAGTGACTAGAAAAGCCTATGTGGCATTCCTTTATTATTTGAACATTAATTCTACAAGTAAACCCATATGTTTTTATATATTCTGAAAGGTATGATCAAATGTGATTTTTGAGAATTGGAATCAACTCAAAATCTTTTATTGTTGAATTTTGAAAAAAAATTGAATGGAGAAAAGCTTCTACCTTGCTATTTTTACCATGGTTGATCTATAACTCCAAATGATTTGAATCCAATGGGCTTGGATTAAGCATTTCAGTTACTTTCTAACAAAATTGGTTTCATGCATTTTGGTTTAGTGAATCAAGCTGGGTGGATTTTTCAATCTAGGTACAGAACTATGTTTGAAATTAAATGAATAAAGCTTAATTTGAATTGTTGGGTCGCGCGGGATGTTTTACTAGGCCGGACCACTACACACAGCGCGTACGCGGGCTGGTTAAGTGCATGTCCCCACGTGTCAGTGAGACGGAGAGGGGCGAAGCGATACAGGGCAATGTGAACCGCACGATCTAACTCTAATCGAACGGCTACGGTTCATCGTCCATGTCGGGCAGCGCCGGCGAGACAGAACCCTAGCGAGGCAGGTGGGGGTCGTAGGAGGCTCACCGGGGCTCAGGCGAGGGTCGGCGACGGGGGAGAACGACGAAGTCGACGACGGCGGTTCTCCTGGTACCGGCAGCTTCTCCTGGGGCGGCTCCAATCGACGGCTCCCTTCTTCTCCAGCAGCGGCGGGTTACAGCCAAATTCCGGCGATGTGCTGCTCGCCTTGCTCCGGGAGTGAGGTGGGGTGGTTCTGGGTGAGAGAGGAGTGAACTGGTGTGGCGAAAATGAGCGGTGGAGTCCTCTATTTATAGTGGCGGAAGGGGACCGACGGGCGCGGGCTGAGCTCGTCGTGGTCGACGGCATAGAGGGCTACTGGCATGGGCGACGGTAGGGGCGGTGCTGTGCTCCCTGGCGAAGCTCAACGGCGCAATGGCAAGGCATGGGGCGGTGCTGATCGGTCGGAACACGCTGATGCTCTGGGAAGGTCCGACGGCGGTTTTAATGTCGCACAGAGCGCGTGGTCCGCGCGGCGGCGAACGGCCATGTCTGCGGGGTTGCTGGGGTGCTGGTGATCATCCCTGCAAGCGGCGAGGGCGGCGTGCGGTCTGTGGGTGCTAGTCGAGCGTGGCACACTGGCGCGCTCTCGGCATGGTCGCAGAGAGGTTTGGCATGGGCGTGTCGTGTGGTCCAGGGGCTGGCATTACTCGGGGCTGGGATAGTGGGTGGCGGTGGACGGTACTGCATGTCCCAGACAAGGTTGGCGAGGCTAGTGCGGCCTCTAGCTCGCTGGCGACAATGGGGTGGCAATGGTGCTCTCGGCATGGTTGACATTAATGGCTAGGCCTGCTCACAGTGGTGCTAAATCTAGTTAGATTACTTTGATCATATACTGAGCATGTAGAGTGAGCTATAGAGGGAACAAGTTAGGCAAATTTTACTGCACACTATTGTGTTTGATGTTTGTTTGATTTGTATCTACAAGGTGTTTGATGAAATGGCCGCAAGAACTTTAAATTTGAATTTTGGATTCAAACTTGGTGGGTTTGTTAGGCACGTACTAGGGACTGCCTGGTTAGTTGGATTAGTCAAGGGGCACTGGTTTGGTTGGATTTTGAAAATGGGTGATCTTCACATATGATAAAGATTCAATTTTGAATTGGGATTTGAATAAGGTTGCCAAATGTTTCTGCAAGTTTGAAAAGTGGGCTTTGATTTACTTTTACTTGTTCTAGCAAGGGGTGAAAAGAGTTGGAAAAGTTTTAGTTTTAAATATTGAACTATAAACACTCAAAGTGACCTAGTGAGCAAGATTGGCAAAAATGACCATTTGCTTTATTTTATTTGTTTTTGATTTTCTCTTGTTTTGTTTCTGCATGGAAATGTTTTATATGATGTTATTTTCATCTTTAAACCATTTCTTGCTATTTAGGTTAATCACACAAGTTCAGTCATGCATTTATCAAATCATCTCATTCACACATGCATTCATATGATTTTAAATTAATCAAAGTTTTTGTTAACCCTAATTTTAGTGATTAGAGTTTTGATGATCCTTCTGTTATATTTTTGGGATGTTACACTTATTTAGTTCTGCTAGTTCAGACGTGTTCATACTATATGTTCTCTGGGCTATGGGTCCGGTTCTAGGGATTAGTTCAATGATAAACTCGATATCTCGATCTAGGGGCATACCGGGCAAAACATCTGGAAATACATCGGGGTATTCGCAGAATATCCGGACTTGGTTAATGGTAGGCCGGGCTATACTCTTGTTGCACTTGAACTAATGAGGCAAGGTTTCAGATACATGCTCGACTGATATTCCGGCTGTTCTGGTCATGGTTATGGCTTTCTTGGCACAGTCGATTAATCCTTTTTGTTTGGACATCCAATCCATTCCTAGTACAACTTCCAAACCTTTAGTTCCGAGTACTATTAGATTAGCATAAAATTCTATGCCATGGATTCAGATAGGGATGGCTTTGCAAATTTTCATAGCTTTGGTGGTTGAACCGGGTATTTGAACAATCATAACATGCTTCAGTTTGGTTGGTTGAATCCTACTAGTGCATGCAAATTCTTTCGTGACAAATGAGTGCGATGCTCCAGAATCAAACAACACTCTTGTAAGTACTGAGTTAACAGAAAACATACCCAGCACGACATCCGGCGCTTCCTGGGCTTCTTCAGCATGCATGAGAGAAATACGGCTGTTGTGGTTAAGCGAATTCCCTGGGGCAAACCTTCTTCCGAGCTGAACATGACGTTGTTGCTCAGCTGGGGCATTTGCATTGGGAGCTGCGGCATTCTTCTTGGGGCACTCATTGGAGTAGTGACCCTTGGTTCCACATTCATAACAAGTCACTTGAGACTTGTCCTTCGCTGCAACAGGCACAACATTTGCTTCCGGTCCTTGGGGAAGTGTTGGTGTTGGTGGCGGCATTGTTGTAGTTGAACTTGGGTGGTGCACAGTTGAAATTTCTAGAGTTGCCAGGGTTGTTGTGGTTTCCTCCGGGCCTTGGGTTTCCACGGTTGGGATAGGTCAGACGGTTCATCGGGGGTCTGTTGTTTCTTGGGGAAAATCGTGGAGATGGGTTGGGGCGATACTTTGGCGTCTGGTGGGTTCCTGGTTGATGCATCATGCGGCGCTTGCGGTTCTCATTGGCTTGGTCGATCTTTCCTTCCATCTGAACGGCAGAGTCGCCTAGGGCTTCAATATCAGCAAAGGGGATATTGACTACACCATCTGCATCTCATCATGCAGACCATTCAGGAATCTCTCTTTCTTCTTGGCTTCAGTGTCGATCTCATCCGGGGCATACCTAGCTAATGACAAGAATTTGTCACGGTATTCCACTACTGTCATCCTTCCTTGCTTCAGTTCTCTGAATTCATATCTCATCCTCTTGATCAAACCAGGTGGCACATGGGTTCTGCTGAACTTGACCTTGAATTCTTCCCAAGTCATCATCTGACCTCCGGTCATTGCACGAACGCTGTTCCACCATGCTCTTGCATCTCCGGCTAGATAGTATGTGGTGAATAGAACTTTCTCGTTAGCTTCCACTCCTGCGACTTCCAGATTGTTCTCCATTGTTTGCAGCCAATCATCTGCATCTAGGGGTTCTTCTGACTTAGAGAAAACAGGTGGATTGGTGTTCTGGAAATTCTTGAGCTTAGATCCATGGTTGTCCTTATTTCCATGGCCTTGATTGTTGTTGGCCATCTGGGATATCTGTTGAAGGGTCGCTAAGTTGGCTTGACGTTCGACTCTTTCGGCTTCGCGGTCCGAAACCATCATTTGCAAGAGTTGCAATATCGGGTCCGGGGCTGAGTTGCTTCCTCCGCGAGGCATCTGAAGATTGAGATAGATCATGAGAAAAGAGGGAAATTTCTAAGGTTTAGGGTTGTTTTGTAAAGTTTTTAAAGTGTGACTCAGATTTTTCTAGCAATTTTCTTTTCATTCATTCATAGCACACAATACAACACACACCACAACAAAGAAAAACAGATGGTTTTAAGAACCATTCTGTGAAGCTACGATACAGGGGGACCAAATACAATTCACTAACGCTAATGCTCAAGTGCTACTACTCCTTGGAGTCAGTGTACTCATCATCCTCCTCCTCCTCCTCATCATCATCATCATCATCGATGAAGGTGAAACCATCCTCATCGGTGAAGAAGTCCATGGCCTGATCCTCCAGAAAGTCATCATCATCGGTAAGATAGGAGTAGGGGTCTCCACGAAGGTCTTCTCCGGCATTCTCCCTCTGCTCCAATTGCATGTGTCTCTCGTGGATGGTCTCCTCCAAATCCGTGATCCGGTAGAGAACACGGGCAATGATGCTCTCCTTCTTGTCGAGCTAACGGCGACGAGACTTGCGATCCTTCACTAGCATGGCGAGGGTCTGATCCTTCTTCTTGGCGATGGCGTACTTGTGGTTGGCGTAGGAACGGGCATTGTCCAACTCCTTCTGAAGGTCGTACATCATGAAGCTGAGGTGGTCCAATTGGATCTTCAGCTCGGGGTGATATGGGGCCTCTAGTGGCTGTCCCATAACATCACACCTTGGATAGAACTCAAAACGGTTACCCTTGATCTGATTGATACTCTGCCCACACAGACGGGCAAGAGCTTCCTGCATGGCCCTGGCCAGTCCATCGAGCCAGTTATTCTCTCTTAAGGTGAATTGAATTCCCTTTGCAGTGGGACGTTCAATCTTTCCTCGGAGACTTGCAACAACTAGCCACTGCAGATCTTCTCCTTCCTGATCATTGAGCTGAGCTCCGAAGAACTCGTGGTGCGGACGCTCCAGAAGTTCCGAAAGCTGGTCCAAGTCACGCTCAAAGATGAGGTCTCCTCCATTCCCCAACTGATAAAACTTGTTGTGCTTCACGTCCATCTATAAGAATATAGGATGAGTAAGTTAGTAGAGTGATCAAGTGTGTAAAATTTTATGTATTTTGCAAGAATTCTGGAGGAACATGAAATTTTCATGAAAGAATCCAAGTGATAAGAATGGGAATAAGTTTTTTTTTGTAAATACTCACTTCCTTTGGTTTTGAAACTAGTTTTTGATTCAAACGTCCATTCTAACTAGGGTCTCCTATGGTTAGGATGGCTCTAATACCAACTTGTCAACACCTGGATTTTTAATCTCAGATGCCTGTTATGCCATACATCGCAATCCCAGGATTACCATTTTTGCGAGAATAAACACATTTGGATATCATAGTACATCATCCATTACAAACCATACATAAGGTCTTACACAAATAAGGATCTCATGATCTAGTTCTTAATACAACTCAAGCAGCGGAATAACGTAATAGTAATGATAGCATAGGCAAAGCTCCATCTTCAGGGTCACAGGCAATGCTGACGATGGGAGATGACCCTAGTTGTCGTAACCTTCCTGCGGTCCGTCATCCTGATAATCCTCTTCATAGTCTGGCCACGGGAATAGACAGGGACAAAGCCATGAGTACTTTTTAAGTACTTGCAAACTAATACTAACAAGTTAAGGGGGTTTTTGTAGTAGGACACTAGGTTCTAAGGTTGTTTTGCAAAAAGCCAGATTTACCTCTACTCAATTCAGAAGCAAAGAAATACTAGTTGAACTTTTATAACACCTGAGTGGGAATTTGAATTTCATGTCACAACTCTATTGTGGTCAAGTCAAAGTCATACTTCATTTCACAAGTCATTTTGAAAACATCTGACGGGGGAACAGTATGGCTACTTGAACTGTCCATAACCGCGGACGCGGCTATTCGAATAGTTTGACACTCTGCAGAGATTGTACACTTTCACCACAACATTCGATACATCCGTCAGGAATAATCCTGAATTCACCATACTTAGTATGCGGATAATCAATCCTAACCTTTCAATTACACGCCCTAGTATAGGCACCTCACCTGTGAGTTTGGCCTCCCAACCATGACCAACTGTCATCTTGGGTACTACACAGGTGGACAATCTTCAAAAGGTAGCCTCAGCTCAGACCTTGGTCGCGAGGGAACCCATACTAAGGTATATAAATTTCCAGTCAAGCCCTACCCAATTTTCGGGTATTGTGGTTGTATGGTAAAATTGGAATGGTATCACATCCAGACAACCATCAATTTTATAAAGGGATAAGGCTCATGCCTCAACATTTTCATCATCAAAATCATCTGGTGTTCGGGAACACATGTCAAAACATTTTAGTAGAATGACTCATCATTCTAAGGTTTTCATAACCATTTTCACCAAGTATGCCCATCTAAAGTTGATCAAGTTTTATACTTAGCACTAGCATCTACAAGTGGTGGTAAATACTAATGAGGGGTGCTAAACAAGTGGGGATTTGCTAAGTTCAATCTCATGCCTTAGGATGACATCAAGATTATCTAACTTAGGCCAAATTTTATGCTCTTTATGCTACCTTTAGTTATCTTTCTAGAATCTACAAGTCACCATGTAAACTCTAAGAGAAAGCTTTGATAAAGAAAAATAAAGTACGTAAGCTTGCAAGTAAAACTAGGATTGGGCATCCTCAAATGTATCTAACCAAGCATGCTTATTGCAATGCATAGGTTCTCTAACTTTCATAGTTGCAAGGGATAGCTTGGTAAGTTTCCAGTATTGGATTGCCTTGTGAAAAGAAGTGGTTGAAGTTCTCCTCGGCTTCTTCCTTGTAGTATCCTCCTTCCTCCTCCTATCCTTGGTCGGTACTACCGTCTGTAAATAAGTACGAGGTACACAATCACCAGACAATACTTAACTATTTTTAATCATCACTCAACAAGTCACACTAGATGATCTAGCATCATCACTATTATCACAAGGATTAAAGCACTTGTCTTATTTATTTTATTTGAGAAAAGTAATTTCTACTCATTAAAAAACTATTTAAGATTTAATATCCTCCAACTCAAACATGGGATCATGTTGACACATGTCATCACCACATATTTCAGTACATGAGAATGTGATTTAAAGTGGTGTCACAATTTAATAAGGCTTAACCTTTTTATTTTAATTAAATAAAGTGACTAGAAATGCCTATGTGGCATTCTTTTATTACTTGAACATTATTTCTATAAGTAAACCTATATATTTTTATATATTCCGAAAGGTATGATCAAATGTGATTTTTGAGAGTTGGAATCAACTCAAAAGCTCTTATGGTTGAATTTCGAAAAATGTTTGAATGCAGAAAAGCTTCTGTCTTGTTATGTTTACCATGGTTGATCTATAACTCCAAATAATTTGAATCCAACGGGCTTGTATTAAGCATTTCAGTACCTTTCTAACAAAATTGGTTTCATGCGTTTGGTTTAATGAATCGAGCTGGGTTGATTTTTGAATCTAGGTACAGAACTATGTTTGAAAATAAATGAATAAAGCTTAATTTGAATTGTTGGGTCGCACGAGATGTTTTACTGGGCCGGCCCACTACACACAGCGCGTATGCGGGCTGGTTAAGTGGCTGTCCCCATGCGTCAGTGAGACGGGGAGGGGCGAAGCGGTACGGGGCAATGTGAATAACTGGGCGAAGCGGATTTTTAGGGGTTTCTAATAAAGCAAGGAAATAAAGTGCAAGTAAATAAGACAGCAAACAATTGCAACAACTAGCCCAATTCTTTCTTAGAAAAGGACTAGCCGGTGTAAATACTAATGAGGATCAAACATTATCGAGGACACATGGGAATACTGTCAAGTGCTTTCGTTTCATATAGCTGATTAATCTTCTTTGGTTTCATAAGTGTTGTGTGGGTGAACCTATGCTAATGTGCCAACCTTACTTGGACTAATACATACTTGTGATTAAACCCCTTGCAAGCATCTGCAACTACAAGAAAGCAATTAAGATAAAAACCTAACCACAGCCTTAAACTCTAAGATCCTACACTCCCTTGTGCAAAGGTTTCCTAACAGGGGTTCGGGTTTCTGTCACTCTCGCAACCCCACAATTAGTAGCCAAATACACAATGCATTCCCCTAGGACCATAAATGGTGAAGTATCATGTAGTCGACGTTCACATGACACCACTAGAATAATAGCACCACAACTTAAATATTAAACCATTGAATAATACCATAACACAAATCCACTACTAACAACATGACTTCTCCCATGTCCTCAAGAACTAAACGAGCTACTCATGAGACATCATATGGATCAAGATCAGAGATGATATAATGATGGATAACAATCTGAACATAAACAATAATTCAATGGTTCCACTCACAAGCATCAACTACAATAGTAATCAATACCAAGAAAGTTTCCCCTAAGAACTATGCAAGATTCAACACAATTGTTACAGTGGGATGGAGTGGTGATGATGGTGCTGGTGGAGATGATGGTGTGGATGATGATGATGATCCCTATGAAGTCTAGCTTGATGATGGTGTTGATGGCGATGATCTCCCCTCTCCGGGAAGGAATTTCCCCGGCAGAAATTTGTCCGTCGAAGAGCTCTTTCTCTCTCTCTCTCGGTATTTTCCGCCCCGTAGAGGCGGAGAAATCTTTCTGTAGTTGCTCCCTATGTATTAGGGTTTCGAGGAGAATATATAGGCAAGAGGGTGGAGCCAGAGGTGGGACAGGGTGGCCACACCCCCTGTAGGCGCGGCCTAGGGTGGACCGCATCTACGGGGTGTGGGCCCCCTGTGGCCCAACTCTGCCTCCCCTTCTAGCATCCTTCGTCTTCTGGGAAAATAGAGTTTTCCGTAGTTTTCTGGTATTTTTCTGATCTTCATGAAATTGCATCAAAACACCGCTTTTTCCATCAGAATCCTGACTCCGGCAGTTCATCCTCCAAGAATCATCCAATATGCAAAAATAGATAAAAAAGACATAAGTAACACCTCTTAATACGAAATATGTCAATGAATAGAGGCAAATTATGATATAGAATGGTGATACAAATTGGACGTATCAACTCCTTCCAAGCTTAGACCTCGCTTGTCCCCAAGCGAAAGCTGAGCTCGGTAAACATGTCCATAGGTTTATGGAGTGAAGTGTCGATAAAAAGAATACGGACAAGAAGCATCACACTTACCAATACACAACTCATAGAAGAAAGCAACTCACCATTATATAACTTAGCTTGCAACAAGTATGGGAGTCACAAAAAAGATGCATAAACATAAATCATAATTGGGATTGGCAAACTTTGTTCTTGGTCAGAGAATAGTTGGCAAACAGTTTTCAAGTAAAGCTTTTGTAAAGAAGTTTATAATAGGAGTAATCTTTGCTCAAACATAAAAGGCTTTTCACAATAATGGCTTTCAAAGTAGTACTCATTTAGATAAGAGTCTTGTGCAAACAAGGAAGATAAAGAACATGATTGAATAAATCATCATATAAATGCTTGAAACACAACAACTCAAGTGCTTGCTGGAGAGGAAGTAGGTTTACTGACTCAACTTAGAAGTAGAAGAAAGGCCCTTCGTAGAGGGAAGCAGGGATTTCAAGTTCATAAAGAGCTTTCAAAAGATTATGGTACTTACTAGCTTTTAGCTCTCACTGCCCCTATCATAAGCATCTTGAGGCGATTAAGGTTAAAGTGAACAAGGATGGAGTATATGCTTGACAAAATATAAGTTGGCAATCTCATGTCCCTTGAGTGCGAGGGTCGCTCCTCATGCTACTCAACTTTAGTTACCGGTAAGTTCTTGTCATTGTAAGTACATGCGTATCATAGAGAACCGCCAATGGGGTACCCCTTGCAGGTGATGCAGGAGCTATCCCATAATCAAAATGACAAGGCAAGCAGAAATGAGCATCTCAGGGATCTCTTATTTACCATGGGAAAATGGTGCATTTTTCTCTCTTTCCTCTTTTCAATATGTCTCTTTCTTTTTTATATAAGGATAAAGCTTCATAGATTGATCATTATGGTGATGCTGCAAGTTTCCACCATGATTAGGCATGGCTTAGGTTAGCGGGCCAGGTGTTTCTCTAACACATATACATAAATCCATGGACTTACAAGCTCCCCTTTTATTTCACACCAACGACATCCACAAACAAAAGAGCATGATATCAACTGGGTATGTATTTACAAGTATTGAAAGCATTCCCCATGATAGCACGGTTCTTCTAATCCCAACGTATACATGCAAGCATATACAACTTCGATGACACAATGGTTCAAGTTTATTAGGGGTGAGAAAATAAGGTGTGCCATCAAGTTCGTGAGAGCTTTACTTACTTATTTTCACACAAATGGCAAAGGTTTTGGTTTAAGGGATTGGATGCATGAGAAGTGTGATGTCTACGCACTTCTATTATTGTAGACAGTTGTTGGGCCTCCAAGTGTAGAGGTTTGTAGAACAGCAGCAAGTTTCCCCTAAGTGGATTACCCAAGGTTTATCGAACTAAGGGAGGAAGTGGTCAAAGGTATTCCCTCTCAAGCAATCCTGCAATCAAGATTCATGAAGTCTCTTGTGTCCCCAACACACCCAATACACTTGTCAGGTGTATAGATGCACTAGTTCGGCGAAGAGATAGTGAAATACAAGTGGTAACGGTGCCAGAAAAGAGCTTGACGGTGAGGTAAGGTAAAAGGACCAAAACCTCCCCAGCAAACATGCAACAAATCTAAATGTGAACGGTGTTTCAATGTTTAGAAACAAGGCCTAGGGATCATACTTTCACTATTGAACACTCTCATATAAATATCTTCTCTTAATGATACTACTCTTAACTACTCTTTGGTTGGACACTCTAATGCACGGTAGGCCTACAAAAGCACACCTCAAAGTCTGCCTTCTCCATCTAGATAACCCCACACTATCACCTTGAGCGCTAGATGGTTCCAACAAACACCACAATTTCATAAACACATCCAACTCCAAATATAACTCATGAAAATAGCTTGACGGAGAGGTAAAGACTAAAGCAAGCAAACATGCAACAGATCTAGATGCAAACGGTGTTTCAGTGTTTAGAAACAAGTCCTAGGGATCATACTTTCACTAGTGAACACTCTCTCATATAAATCTCATCTCTTCATGATACTACTCTTAACTACTCTCCGGTTGGACACTCTAATCATCGGTAGGGCTATAACAGCACTCCTCAAAGTCTGCCTTCCCCAATCTAGATAGCCGCACACTGTCACCTTGAGCGCTAGATGGTTTCAACAAACACCAAAATTTCATAGAGACATCCAACTCCAAATATAACTCATAACAAATATTCAATCTAGCCAAAGTGCCACACACGGTATGCATGATATCACTTTCACACACGTGGGGAAAAGCATAGATCTATTAAAGCACAAAGAGTATTTATGTAGACTCTAGCCTAAGTGCCACCATGGCATGCACGCTGTCACTTTCACACACATGGGGAGAGAAGAGATCTATTGAAGCACTTGAGTAGCAAGGTAGATCTACTTGATTACAAAGCTCATGACCACAACAAGATCATGCATAGAGAGAGAGAGAGAGATGAACACATAGCTACCGGTAGAGCCCTTAGCCTCGAGGAAGAACTACTCCCTCCTCATCATGGGAATCAACAACGGTGATGAAGATGGCGATGGATATCGATGGCGATGGCTCCAGGGGCACTTCCCCGTCCCGGCAGGGTGTCGGAATAGAGACTTTCTGTCCCCCGAATCTCCCTTTCGGTAGCGGCGGCGCTACGGAGGTTTTTCTGGAAGTATGATGGATTATCTAGGGTTTCTACATAGGGGGCTTCTTATAGGCGAAGAAGCTAGGAGGTTGCCGGAGGGGCCACACCCTACCCAGGTGCGGGTCCACCCTAGCCCACGCCTGGGGGGTGTGGTGGCCCTCTGGCACCTCTCCGTCTCTCCTTCTGGCTTCATGACGCCCACGGTAAAATATTGACTTTGGCTTTTGTCCCGTCCAATTCCGAGAATATTGATTTTCTGCCTTTCTGGAACTAAAAACAGAAGAAAACAGGCAACTAGCACTGTGACATCTTGTTAATAGGTTAGTTCCAGAAAAGATATAAAAACACCTCAAAGTGTAGACAAAGAAAAGCAAGGTAGATACTAAACAATCATGGAGCATCAAAAATTATAGATACGTTTCCGACATATCAAGCATCCCCAAGCTTAACTCCTGCTCGTCCTCGAGTAGGTAAGTGCTAAAAGAATAATTTTTGAGGTGACATGCACCGTCAAAACCAAGATCAAACCATTTGCAAGCATTAAAAGCTGGGAACAAAGAACTCTAAACATGTGCATGAAAGATGGAGTTCTAACAATAGTACATAGTAACTATGCATGCAACATTAAAGGCTACAAACAAACATCATGAATAACATGCATTGAAAAAGTTTGTTGTTTCACATACAAAAAACATGGCATAGTGGCGTTCATCTTGTACCTCATAGAGTAACAAATAGATGCATAGGACACCTTCAAAGTTCACAAGGGTGACTAGAAACAAGTAGCACAAGAACAAGTAATATCACAATATGCATCAATCAATAAGTTTTGGGACACTGGACACAGGATGGCAACTATGCTCTCTTAATGGTGCCTAAAGGTAGAAGCTGGAGACTCAAATAATGGTGGAAGAAAGGCCTTTCATAAAGGAAGAAGGGATTTCAAGTTTCAAAAAGAGCTTCCAAAAAATATGGTACTTGTTAGTTTTCAGCCCTCATTGCCCCTATCATAAGCATATTGAAGTGGTTAAGGTTAAAGTGAACAAACTATGGAGTATATGCTTGACAAAGTATAAGTTGGCAATTTCAAGTCCCTTGAATACGAGGGCCACACTTCATGCTATTCAACTTCAGTCACTTGTAAATTCTTGTCATTGTAAGTATATGCATATCATAGAGAACCACCAACGGGGTACCCCTTGCACATGGTACATGAGCTATCCCATAACCAAAATGACAAAGCAAGCAGACAATGAGCATCTCAGCGATCTTTTTATTTACTATATGCATAGCTTTTTATTGAGGATGCTTCATAGATAGCTCACTATGGTGATGCTGCAAATTTCCACCATGATTAGGCATGGCTTAGGCTAGCGGCCCACGCGTTTCTCTAACACAGGATACAAACTCCATGGACTTACAAGTTACCTATTTATTTCACACCGGTGACATCCATAGATAAAAGAACATGATATCAACTAAGTACAAAGTACAACTGCAATGTAGAAAACGTTCCCGGTGACAACACGGTTCTGCTAATTCCAACTTATAAGTGCAAGCATATACAACAAAGTTGTCACAATGGTTCAAGTTTATTAGGGGCAAATAATATAAAGTGTTGCATCAAGTTAGTGAGGGCTTTAATCACTAAGTTTTCACATAACAAAATAGTTTTTAATTGGAAGATAGATGAAAACAAGAATATACTTGGAATGGTGTAACACACCATGCATAGGAGTTTATAGTGGACACTTTGGAATAACTTGGTTTCTTAGGAGTTGGAAGCATGAGTAGAGCTTACTCATACAAGTGGAGGCTAGCAAAAGACTGGGAGCAACCAACTAAGAGAGCAATAATGGCTATAATCATGTAGAGCAACAAAACATTACTAATCAAAGCATAGAGTGGTATTAGAAGTCAAGGACTAAATGATCATAGAGGCTATGGTGACTTTTTCATAGTCATAACATGGTGTGAGCATGTGCCAAGTCAACCCAACCAAATCATCAAAGGAGAATACCACAATACTATGATTTTGTATGCTAAAAGAACGCATGATTCTTTCAAGGCATATTAAGCAATCCTAATTGTTTTGAACAAGTCATGCTATAGCAATAATCACTAAGCATATATTCAAAACAAGATCTAGCATGACATGATAAAGTCTAAGCCACATTCAAAACAAGCTCCCTTTTGTACCACTATAAGCATGAAACGTTCTACTCTTTTACAACACCAAACAACTTATTTGAAACAACTCACAAAGATAATAATCAATAAATATCTGTGTGCTTGTCTCACAAATCCACAAAGAAGAACTAAAAAGTTCTAAGCTGAAAGCACAAGAAAACTAAGGCTGACCGCAGTGCTAGCAAAAGTGAACACTCACAAAACAATAAGAGTGAAAACTAGAGTGTTCTAGGCAATGGAAACAGAGTGTCTGTCTCTCCAAAAGAAGTGTGGTGTAACCAACCAACTTACTCAAGCAAACTAAGCAAACAAAAACCAAAAACAAAAACTAAGATGCTCCAAGAACAACACAACAATGCATGAAACAATAAAAACGAAGTGTCTAGAAAGACCTGGGATTTTTATTGATGAAGAAGGGGATGCCTTGGGCAACCCCAAGATTTGATGCTTGTACCTCTTGAATATTTCTTGGGGTGACACGGGGTGGCATCCCCAAGCTTGAGATTTTTTCCATTCTTCATCTCATTACATCATTCTTTCTCTACACCTGCAAATTTTCCTTCATACAAAACTTCACACAATCTTCATTAGCAACATTAGTGTATTCAAAAGATAATAGACCCTTGGGTTTATCTTTAGAACATAAAAACTTTTCACTAAAGACACAAGATACTATAGCAACTCCTTCAAAAATCTCAATTTCCCAAAAAGAACCCAGAAAGGAATCAATAAGAAGCAAATGCAAATAATGGCAGAAATGTGCCAAAACAGACCAACAGGTAGAAACCAAATTTTTCGAAGACCTTCTGTTGCTCAAATCAAAAAGTGTTGAACTAATGAAAGTTAGCTAACATACTGGGGGATTTATTAGTACATTTTCAGCTCAATCTGACTTACAGAGACTCCTCGCGAATTTTTATGGTGGAGGACAGAAATCTGTTTCGGGACATCAACTCCCCAAATCTTACTTCCCTCTCATTAGAGGTCATTCTTGGCACAAAAAACAAACAAAAAGGATAAGGAGAGTTCATTACAGAAATAATAACTTTCAAGACTCAATAAAACTTTTGGGTTATCTCCCAACAAGTACTTCTCTTTAACGCCTTTAAGTTAGACTTGATAGTTTGAGAAGATGCTCACATAAGAAATATGAATCGAAGTAAAAGAGAGCATCAAGAAGAAAATTCAAAACACATTTAAGTATAACCCACTTCATATTCATAGGAATCTTGTAAAGAAACAAGTCATGAAAGCACAAAGCACCAAGCATAGGAAAGAAAAACAAATGCAACTTCAAGACTTTCAACATAAAGAGGGTAAACTTAATATTATTGAGATGCATAAAACCATGTTTACCTCTCTCATAATAACTTTCAGTAGCAACATGAACAAAATTAATAATATAACTATCACATAAAACATTCTTATCATGAGCCACATGCATAAAATGATTATTACTCTCCACATAAGAATAGCCATTATTGTTAATTGTAGTGGGAGCAAATTCAACAAAATAGCTATCTTCCCAAGTGTGTTCATTTGGAAACATATCATCATTGGAAGGAACATGGATAGCACTAATAGCACAACAATTATTAATATTATCATTTTCAGAATTGGTGAAAAAGAGATTTTCAATATCAAAAGTAGTGTGCTTTTCCCAATCATGATCACTAATATAGGTAACAGGAATAGGAACATCATTTAGTTTAGATTCATCAGAAAAAACTATGATAGGAGCAACATGCTTAGGGGAAGATACCGTTTCCTCTCTCCTTCTACTCCTCCTCTTCTTCTTCTCCTCTTTAGGAGGGAGAGGCTTGAAAGGAAGCTTCTCCACATTCCCTGGTTTATTGTTAGAGACAATAAAAGAAACTTTGGAGGATTCCTCCTTTTCATTAATAAGAACAAAACTCATATCAGTCCTATCATATTTTGGTAAAACATCATCTTTTATAAGATTTTGTATGTAAGTATTCACATGGCAATTATCAACACAATAAAGATGACACCCATGCAGGACGCAATTCATACCAAAAGCACTCATGTCCATCAAAGAAGTTTTTTCTTGATAACTCTTCACATCCCAAAAACAATACAAGCTTGCAGTACTCATTGGATTAGAAAGGTCATTAGTATGGCCTGAGCATTGAAAATTGAAATGACCCACTTCATAGCAGAGTTCAAAAATAAAAGGATAGAGGGCACACATTTTTTTACCAAGATCATTTAGAGCCTTATACCATGTTCTGGTTTTTTAATTCCAGTGTGTGATACAATATTCTTCTTCTATTTGATTCTTCTCACAAGGTCTATGCACACCACAAAAATTAACATGCTTATAAGAAATAGTACTTTCAGAAGTTTGAGCATGTTTATTGCAATCATTAATAACATTTTCATTTTCCATGCAAGTGTCTTTAAAAGGTTCATGATACATGTCCCACTTTTATTTAGGAGCATATGGGAAGCAAAGGCTCTATAATATTTAACAAGAATTTGAGGATCAATACCATATCTAGCACTAAGCTCTTGAAAATTAGCAGTTTCAGCGAAAGAATTAATGCAATCATACTCATAGTTTATACCTGGTTTTTTACCTTTGTCGTTATCCCAACCTTCGGTATTGCTTTGAATTGTTTCAAGAAGATCCCACTTAGCCTTGACCTCCTTACTTGTGAAGGATCCCTCTGAACAGGTATCCAGATAGTCCTTGTAATGTCCAGAGAGCCTTGCATGAAAATTATTGATAACAACATTACTGGGAGCTCATGAATGGGACATTTGAGCATTAGTGACTTCAATCTCCCCCAAGCTTGGGAAATACTTTCTCCCTCATGAGGATGAAAATTATAAATATAATTCCTATCTTTATGAATTTCATGAGGAGGATAAAATTTAGAATAAAAGAGAGATTCAAGTCCCTTCCACTCCAAATGATAAGGATCATCTAGTAGCTCATACCACTCCCTTTCTTTGTCCCTAAGTGATAAAGGGAATAGCTTCCTCTTAATTTGGTCCATTGAAATACCTGCACACTTGAACGACTCGCATAATTCATGTATAAAGAGTAAATGATCACTAGGATGGACAGTTCCATCTCCAAAATAGCAGTTATTCATAACACGTTCAACAATTTCAATAGGTATTTTAAAAGGGACACTTTCAGTATGTGGATTTAAAATATCACAAGTATCATTAGAACTACCACATATGGGAGATAAAGTAACATCAGAGCAAATTTTCTTCCCTAAAGCTGGGGAACTAAAAGATATTTCTCATAAAAACTAGCTTCCCCAAGCTTAGACGTTTCCATACCATTAGTAAAAATGGTGTTCAAAAAAATCATACTAATAACATTGCTATTAGCATGCAACGAAAGTTCCATAGGTTTTTCAATTTTCTTTTCAAACCACTCAAATTCTAACTTAGGAAAAATACTAAAAAGATCTCTAATTTTTTTATTTTTTTCCATTAAGACTAACTAGTGAAAACAAGAAACAAAAAGACAAAACTTCAGAATCTAAAGGAAATAACTTCGAGCACTCACACTGGAGGATGTGAGTACCTTTTACCTTACCTCCCCAGCAACGGCGCCAGAAAATAGCTTGATGTCTACGCACTTCTATTCTTGTAGACAGTTGTTGGGCCTCCAAGTGTAGAGGTTTGTAGAACAGTATCAAGTTTCCCTTAAGTGGATTACCCAAGGTTTATCAAACTAAGGGAGGAAGTGGTCAAAGGTAATCCCTCTCAAGGAATCCTGCAATCAAGATACAAGAAGTCTCTTGTGTCCCCAAAACACCCAATACACTTGTCAGGTGTATAGGTGCACTAGTTCGGCAAAGAGATAGTGAAATACAAGTGGTAACAGTGCCAGAAAATAGCTTCACGGTGAGGTAAAGTGTCACATCCCAAGATTTTCCATATCTTGTAATGTGAAAAATAAATAAACAAAATAAATATTTTTTGAAAATTAGGGTGAAAAGAAACTTTTGTTTCTAAATAGAAACTTAAAATCTCATCTTGAACAAACTTTGGTTAACATTTGAATCCAACTAAAATTCAAATCAAGTGGATTTCATTCTTCATATATGCATCTTGAAATTTAAACACTTGAGAAATAAACTAGAACCCTAAAACCCTAATGGAAGAAATCATTTTCAAGTTATCTCTAAGACCATGGATTTGATCCATATAAAAGTTGTCAAGCAAACATTTCAAAATGATCAACAATGACAAATAGAAATATTATAGAACCATATGAATTGGATTCACTTACTTTGGAGCCATGAATAAAATCTTATGAATTTAATAAGGTAAGGAAAAGTAATTTCCAAAGCTAATAAGGCACTTATCTAAAATCCATACCAAATGGTGAACAAATAATCCTAAAAGGATTTAAAAATATAAGAAAATAATAAATAAAGTTATAATAGTTGGAATCACTATTTTTGGATCTTTTAATAAAAAGATATGGTTTTCAAAAGCAAAGGTAGAAATATAAATAAGGATTATTTTATAGAGCCAAATTAAATCTTGTCCAAGCTTTTGAAATAAAATGTTTTTATTTGATAAAAATAGTAAAGGTTTATTTAAATAAAATAATGAGGATTTATTAATATCCATTTTTATTAAAGTAAAGGTTTTCCATTTTAAATAAACACTAAAACTTGTTAATTTATTTTAATTAAGATTTCCATGTGTTTTAGTTTTTCAAATGAAACCTACTGAAAAGATTTTTTATATTATTTAGTTTTCAAAAGGAATTTTAAAATAAATTAAAACCTATTTGAATTAAATACTATGGTCTATTTATTTAATTATTAATAGATCCTAAAAGAATAAAAGAATTATTTTATTTTGGACTTTGAAATATGTTGATAAACAGAATTAAAATTCACCCATCAGTAGCCCACCTGCTCGCCCCCGCAGTGAAACGTTATACACTCAGAATCTCACCCGCTGAGTCTATGACGCGTGGACCCCATTCCCCCTCTTCCTCTCTCGCTGACGCCAGGCCCCACTACCACCTCACCATCTTCTCCACCCACGCGAAGACCGCGCCCTCCCAGCCGTTTCCCGCCGTTAACTTCTCGGAGTAAATTCGCTGCAATGGCTCGACGTTTAATCCTCGCAATCACGCCTGATAAATCCCCTCCCTCTCCTCTTCCTTTCCCCTCATACTCCGCTGCTAGTGAGCCACCAGGCTGCCCCTAATTTACTTTGCATTGCCGCTGTCTCCGGCGAGCTCCGACGACGATTCCGGCACCCCTCGCCGCCCCTTGCCTCCTCGACCACGCTCACTTGATTCCCACCTCCTGGCGAATCTCCCCGTAGCACCAGCTCTCCCGTGCGTGCTCTGAAACATCGACAGCGTCTCCAACAGAGCAACGCCACCATCTGCTTCAACTCCGGCGACGCCTCCCCGTAAGCCACGTCTCCCCCTCCACCTCTAGATGACCCTCCTACACTCACCACTCTCCCGCGCATCTAACCATGCTTTCCATTTTCTCTGGCATGCTCTGAACCCTCGTCTTCAACCTCGCCTGAGCACGCCCGACGACTCCACGAGCTCCGGCGAGCAATTGCCATCACCACCGTGCGCCCCTCGACGAGCTATCACCACGTTGAGCATCGTTCCGGCCCCGCGAACTTGGTGAGCATTTCCCTGCACTCTCGCTTCTGTGCGTAGGCCGACACGGCACCGACTGCTCCGCCGCCAGCGCCGCCCATCTCTGGCAAGCATGCTTAGCGCTGTCCGATCTCAATCTAGTGGCTAGGAAAGAAACTAATCCGAAGGGGTAAGTAGTTCCTCTAAGCCGTGTGATGTCACTTAGATCCAACGGCTCGCATCTGTCGATCCGAGTGAAACGGTACCGACGAATAGGAACTAGACACGTGGCTTGGAATTTGTTTTAAAATCAGAAACTTGTCTATTAGATGTTCCAATTTGAAAAATTCATAACTTTCAAACCACACGTACAAATTTTGAAAATTTTATATCAATGGATTCAGCAAAACAAGTACTTTCTGACCATGCATTTTTTTTAGTAAATTGCTTCTATTAAATTGGTTGATTTTGCAGAAACTTGTGTAGGCATATTTAGAATATAAAATTTGTTCTAAAATGAATTTTGAGATGAAACCTTTGGAAAATGGTTTGTTTTGAACCTACTGATCATAGGAATCAAATTGTGGTTTCAAAAATGTATTTGGTGAAACAAAAGAATAAACCTTTGATTTAAACCATTTCTAGTCAAATACAAATATTGTTTATTTGTTAAAAATGCTTTTTGAAGAAAACCTTTGGGAAATGTTTTGGAATAAACTCTCTGACCCCAAGAACCAAGTTTTAGGATTTAAAAATGTATTTGGTAAACCCTATAAAGGTTGCTACTTTGATAAAAGCATTTTTAACCACATAAAATAATGATTTGGTTTGAAAATGGTTTATGAATAAAATCTTTTTCAAATAGTTTTGCCACTTTATAAAATGACCAATAAGTGTTTTATAATGTTTATAACCTATTATAAACCACTTTTGTAAATAAAACAAAGTTTGGCATGCTTGCATGCATTGTTTTGTTGCTATTATTTTATGTGATGTTTGCTTGAATGGTAGATTGAAATTGTGCCTTGCTTGATTGAATTGTAGTGATTTGAAGAGTGTGATCATTGCAAAGACAAGGAGTGAACTTATATTCTCTACCAAAAAGGCAAGTGATGCTTCATACTTTTGTCCCATTATTTTCACTATGCATTAGTGATATTTCTAAGTAGGACTTGCATGGAATTTTGCTAAGTATAAACTATGCCATGGGAAATCCTTGTACATGAAACCTTAGTAGAATTCTCCTAAGTTAAGATTCCTACTACTATCATGCTTAGCTTAGCTAGTAGAAAACAAGGGTGGATTATATTTCATGCTATGGAATATTTCTAAGTCTTTGGACTTGTGTTTTGTTTAATAAAACAACTAAGTGAATGAATCACCTGGGTGGAATGGAAGGAATGGTTTGTTTTGAGTGGTTCACAAGGCCCATTTATATGGTTTACCTTGTGTATCTCACGTGTGGATGGCCACCTAGGAACAAAGAGATTTGAGATGTCAAATGTTGAGAAGCTTCAAGTGCATCCACTTGGCATTATGGGCTCTGCCTGGATCATATAGGTTGCAATAACTTAGCCAAATGGACAGTTGGTGGTAGGGGATTGATAGGTTGGAGCGCGTCCATTCTGGTCTAAGGGAAGGCTTCTGAAAGATCTTGTCTTGGTGAAACCAAGTCTTGTGGGGAAAGTGCACCACCTCTGTAGAGTGTAAAATCTAAGTACTTAGCCATGTCGCTGGTAAAGGACAATTTGAGCATCAAGACATGGAAGCTATCAAGAATCTACTCATCCAAATTTCTAAGTTAAAATATTATGGCTGAACAAGGGTTGAAGGATCACCAATTTCTATTGGGAGATGCCTTGGGTGATTTTGTCAAGCAAAAACTTAGTGTTTTCAAATGATAAGGAAAAACTATTTTGAGCAAAGGAAGCCTAAGCTCCACTTAGCCAAATGCATATAGATAACATAATCTACTATACTACCATAGTATCACTTGCCAATACAATTCAAATGTATTGACCCTTGTGGCTATAACTTGTTATGTTGCAGGTTTGTTTGATGTTAGTGAAGTTTATTGATTAGGATTACAAGTCTACAACCAACATGTTTGCATGTGGCACTTTGAAGATGAAGGACCCCATGCTATTGTTATATTCTGCTGCATTGTAATGAGATAGCCAAATGAGCTATGTAAGATGTAATAAATTATTTTATTCCTGGTTATAAAGTTGTATTATGACGTTTGTGTCTTGATATTACAACTTAACCGTGGATGCTAGCTATTGATCCAGGGACTAGCATTGTAAACACAGGGATCTCTACCTTATTTAAGGTTGGGAACGCTACAGATGGTATCAAAGAATTGTGTTGCATGTAGAATTGTAACCCTAGGATCGGACAAAACCCCTTAGAAAATAGGAGTTGTATTTGTTCCAAAACTTATTTACAAACAATCTTATAAACTCTTTCCTCAACCATTTTGGTTTTGACTCTACATCTCTTCTATTTCAACTTTATGGATAAAGCCTTCTCCATGGTCAAAGACTTCACCATGAGCAAAGGACTTCATCAACTCTAATGACTTTAACATCTTGAAATGATTTCAACTTTATTCTCTACAAGGACTTCAACCTTGGATATCACTAAGGACTACAAGTGAGACAATAAATGTTGCTCAAGACTTGAAGACTAAGGAAACACAACTTGGGAATCACCTTTGAAGTTTTTGTGACCAAGAATTTTCCCAAGGATACAAAGATCTTGTTCAACAAGAATCAACCAAGAAGGATGGAAAGATCTCAAGTGAACCATATAGATGGACCACCATATTAAGTCAAACCCACCAACTTATGTGGTGTAACAAAAATATTTTTGGTTGCCTAAAAATATGCTTGAAACTTGTTGTTTGAGTGGAATGCTTGTTTGTGATTGCTTGCACTTTGCTTGTGTGAATTGTGATGTGTGTGATTAGAATTATTCCCTTAGAAATATTTTGCCTATCCTAATCCCAATCCAACCCAAACAGATGACTTCTCCAAGAAACTTCGACATCAAGGATGGCAAAAACAACAACCAAGAGGTCAACATGAGAGAACAACTATTAGTAAACCAAACCCATTTGAATCAGATGACAACTCAGTTTTTAGCCATCAACAATGAGTTAGACCCAACCATACAAAAGTTTTTGTTAATCCAATCCCAACTGCTGCAAGGGGATGACCACTCAAATGATCAACATGGGAGACAACTCTTCCCAAGGATTTTATGACAGCAAGGATGTCAAGGATGATATTTTAGAAGGAACCCAAGCTTGCAATATTTGTGGAGACAAGTATCACACTTCCAAGGAGCATGAAGATCAATGCCCCAATTGTGAAGAGAAACATCCAACTAATCAATGCCCCACATCTCAAGCTGCTTGCTTCCTATGTGAAGGAAATAATCATGTCCCTATCCAATGCCCCATCTATTCCATAGTTCAACAAAGGAAACAATGTGGAGTGCAACAACAGTTTGTAAACCCTCATGAAGGAACAACTTCTACCAAGAAGGATGAAGGCAAAGTCAAAACTATGCACCATAAGGCCAAATCCAAAGTGACCACAAAGTGTTGCTACTCTTGTGAAGAAGAAGGTCATATCTCTAGTAAATGCCCCAAGAAGAGAGAAAGATTTCCCACCTTTGTGGTGAAGTATGAAGAGCATGAACTAGAAGAACTCCTAGCTTTGGAGAGACCCAAAAAGAAGAAGAAGGACATAAGCCAGTTGCAATGTTACAATTGCAAAGAAATGGGACACTATGCCAGTGATTGCCCAGAAAAGAAGAAGAACCAAGGAAATAAACAAGAAGAATTGATACCAAAGAAGAAGAAGGATAATATCCAAGTGATGTGTTTCAAATGCAAAGAGCTAGGCCATTATGCAGATGTTTGCCCAGAGAAGTTTCAATAAGATTCCAAGCAAGCCAAGAAGTAATCTAGTTGGAAAAATTTTAAGGGTGGTAGTACCCTAGATGCTTTGAGCCAACTTGTAACCCTAGCCTCCCCAAATCTCGGGACGAGATTTATTTTAAGGGTGATAGCCTGTCACATCCCAAGATTTTCCAAATCTTGTAATGTCAAAAATAAATAAATAAAATAAATCATTGTTGAAAATTAGGGTGAAAAGAAACTTTTGTTTCTAAATAGAAACTTAAAATCCCATATTGAACAAACTTTGGTTAACATTTGAATCCAACTAAAATTCAAATCAAGTGGATTTCATTCTTCATAAATGCATCTTGAAATTTAAACACTTGAGAAATAAACCAGAACCCTAAAACCCTAATGGAAGAAATCATTTTCAAGTTATCTCTAAGACCATGGATTTGATCCATATAAAAGTTGTCAAGCAAACATTTCAAAATGATCAAGAATGACAAATAGGAATATTATAGAACCATATGAATTGGATTCACTTACTTTGGAGCCATGAATAAAATCTTATGAATTTAATAAGGTAAGGAAAAGTAATTTCCAAAGCTAATAAAGCACTTATCTAAAATCCATACCAAATGGTGAACAAATAATCCTAAAAGGATTTAAAAAGATAAACAAATAATAAATAAAGTTATAATAGTTGGAATCACTATTATGGATCTTTTAATAAAAAGATATGGTTTTCAAAAGCAAAGGTAGAAATATAAATAAGGATTATTTTATAGAGCCAAATTAAATTTTGGCCAAGCTTTTGAAATAAAATGTTTTTATTTGATAAAAAGAGTAAAGGTTTATTTAAATAAAATAATGAGGATTTATTAATATCCATTTTTATTAAAGTAAAGGTTTTCCATTTTAAATAAACATTAAAACTTGTTAATTTATTTTAATTAAGATTTCCAAGTGTTTTAGTTTTTTAAATGAAACCTACTAAAAATATTTTTGATATTATTTAGTTTTCAAAAAGAGTTTTAAAATAAATTAAAACCTATTTGAATTAAAGACTATGGTTTATTTATTTAATTATTAATAGATCCTAAAAGAATAAAAGAATTATTTTATTTTGGACTTCAAAATATGTTGATAAACAGAATTAAATTCACCCAAAGATTGGTGGAGATTTAAATTCAAATGGAGATTGAATAATATTACTAAATATTATTTAATTAAAACTAGAGACTATTTTAAATAATTAAAGACCCTAAAAAGGATAAATATATTATTCTGAATTTGACTTTGCAATGTGCTATTAATCAGTATTTGAGTCTTCACAAAATTTGGCAAAGGTTTGAATTCAAATGAGTGTTTGAATTGTTTAATCAAAATCAAAACAGAAAAACAAATGGGAAAAGAAAAACCATCAGTATAAAAAAATGGAAACAAACTCAGCCCAGCCGAGCTAGCCCATTAAGCCCATCAGCAGCCCACCTGATCGCCCCTGCAGCGAAACGTTATATACTCAGAATCTCACCCGCTGAGTCTATGACGCGTGGACCCCATTCCCCCTCTTCCTCTCTCCATGACGCCAGGCCCCACTGCGACCTCACCATCTTCTCCACCCAGGCGAAGACCGCGCCCTCCCGGCCGTTTCCTGCCGTTAACTTCCCGGAGTAAAGTCGCTGCAATGGCTCGACGTTTAATCCTCGCAATCACGCCTAATAAATCCCCTCCCTCTCCTCTTCCTTTCCCCTCAAACCCCGCTACCAGTGAGCCACCAGGCTTCCCCTAATTTACTTTGAATTGCCGCTATCTCCGGCAAGCTCCGACAATGATTCCGGCCACCTCTCGCCGCCCCTTGCCTCCTCGACCATGCTCACTTGATTCCCACCTCCTGGCGAATCTCCCCGTAGCACCAGCTCGCCCGCGCATGCTCTGCAACATCGACAGCGTCTCCAACAGAGCAACGCCGCCATCTGCTTCAACTCCAGCGACGCCTCCCCGTAAGCCACATCCCCCCTCCACCTCTGGATGACCCTCCTACACTCACCACTCTCCCGCGCATCTAACCATGCTTTCCATTTTCTCTGGCATGCTCTGAAGTCTCGTCTTCAACCTCGCCTGAGCACGCCCGACGACTCCACGAGCTCCGGCGAACAATTGTCGTCACCACCGTCACGGCCCCGCGAACTTGGTGAGCATCTCCCTGCACTCTCTCGCTTCCTGTAGCGTCGACACCGCCACCGTCGACTGCCACTGCCACCGCCGCCGCCCATCTCTGGCAAGCATGCAGAGTGCCGTCCGATCTCAATCTAGTGGCTAGGAAAGAAACTAACCCGAAGGGGTAAGTAGTGCCTCTGAGCCGTGCGATTTCACTTAGATCCAACGGCTCGCATCTGTCGATCCGAGCGAAACGGTACCGACGAATAGGAACTAGATACGTGGCCTGGAATTTGTTTTAAAATCAGAAACTTGTCTATTAGATGTTCCAATTTGAAAAATTCATAACTTTCAAACCACACGTCCAAATTTTGCAAATTTTATATCAATGGATTCAGAAAAACAAGTACTTTATGACAATGCACTTTGTTTAGTAAATTGCTTCCGTTAAATTGGTTGATTTTGCAGAAACTTGTGTAGGCATATTTAGAATATAAAATTTGTTCTAAAATGAATTTTGAGATGAAACCTTTGGAAAATGGTTTTTTTTGAACTTACTGATCATAGGAATCAAAATGTGGTTTCAAAAATGTATTTGGTGAAACAAAAGAATAAACCTTTGATTTAAACCATTTCTAGTCAAATAAAAATATTGTTTATTTGTTAAAAATGCTTTTTGAAGAAAACCTTTGGGAAATGTTTTGGAATAAACTCTCTGACCCCAAGAACCAAGTTTTAGGATTAAAAAATGTATTTGGTAAACCCTATAAAGATTGCTACTTTGACAAAGGCATTTTTAACCACATAAAATAATGATTTGGTTTGAAAATGGTTTATGAATAAAATCTTTTGCAAATAGTTTTGCCACTTTATAAAATGACCAATAAGTGTTTTATAATGTTTATAACCTATTATAAACCACTTTTTTAAATAAAACAAAGTTTGGCATGCTTGCATGCATTGTTTTGTTGCTATTATTTTATGTGATGTTTGCTTGAATGGTAGATTGAAATTGTGCCTTGCTTCATTGAATTGTAGTGATTTGAAGAGTGTGATAATTGCAAAGACAAGGAGTGAACTTATATTCTCTACCAAAAAGGCAAGTGATGCTTCATACTTTTGTCCCATTATTTTCACTATGCATTAGTGATATTTCTAAGTAGGACTTGCATGGAATTTTGCTAAGTATAAACTATGCCATGGGAAATCCTAGTAGATGAAACCTTAGTAGAATTCTCCTAAGTTAAGATTCCTACTACTATCATTCTTAGCTTAGCTAGTAGAAAACAAGGGTGTATTATATTTCATGCTATGGAATATTTCTAAGTCTTTGGACTTGTGTTTTGTTTAATAAAACAACTAAGTGAATGAATCATCTGGGTGGAATGGAAGGAATGGTTTGTGTTGAGTGGTTCACAAGGCCCATTTATATGGTTTACCTTGTGTATCTCACTTGTGGATGGCCACCCAGGAACAAAGAGATTTGAGATGTCAAATGTTGAGAAGCTTCAAGTGCAGCCACTTGGCATTATGGGCTCTGCATGGATCATATAGGTTGCAATAACTTAGCCAAATGGACAGTTGGTGGTAGGGGATTGATAGGTTGGAGCGCGTCCATTCTGGTCTAAGGGAAGGCTTCTGAAAGATCTTGTCTTGGTGAAACCAAGTCTTGTGGGGAAAGTGCACCACCTCTGTAGAGTGTAAAATCTAAGTACTTAGCCATGTCCCTGGTAAAGGACAATTTGAGCATCAAGACATGGAAGCTATCAAGAATCTCCTCATCCAAATTTCTAAGTTAAAATCTTGTGGTTGAACAAGGGTTGAAGGATCACCAATTTCTATTGGGAGATGCCTTGGGTGATTTTGTCAAGCAAAAACTTAGTGTTTTCAAATGATAAGGAAAAACTATTTTGAGCAAAGCAAGCCTAAGATCCACTTAGCCAAATGCATATAGATGACAGACTCCACTATACTACCATAGTATCACTTGCCAATACAATTCAAATGTATTGACCCTTGTGGCTGTAACTTGTTATGTTGCAGGTTTGTTTGATGTTAGTGAAGTTTATTGATTAGTATTACAAGTCTACAACCAACATGTTTGCCTGTGGCACTTTGAAGATGAAGGACCCCATGCTATTGTTATATTCTGCTGCATTGTAATGAGAAGCCAAATGAGCTATGTAAGATGTAATAAATTATTTTATTCCTGGTTATAAAGTTGTATTATGACCTTTGTGTCTTGATATTACATCTTAACTGTGGATGCTAGCTATTGATCCAGGGACTAGCATTGTAAACACAGGGATCTCTACCTTATTAAAGGTTGGGAACGCTACATAAAGACTAAAGCAAGCAAACATCCAACAGATCTAGATGCAAACGGTGTTTCAATGTTTAGGAACAAGGCCCAGAGATCATACTTTCACTAGTGAACACTCTCTCATATAAATATCCTCTCTTCATGATAGTACTCCTAACTACTCTCCGGTTGGACAATCTAATCATCGGTAGGGCTATAACAACACTCCTCAAAGTTCGCCTTCCCCAATCTAGATAACCCCACACTGTCACCTTGAGCGCTAGATGGTTCCAACAAACACCACAATTTCATAGAGACATCTAACTCCAAATATAACTCATAACAAATATTCAATCTAGCCAAAGTGCCACACACGGTATGCACGTTGTCACTTTCACACACGTGGGGAAAAGCATAGATCTATTAAAGCACAAAGAGTATTTATGTAGACTCTAGCCAAAGTGCCACCATGGCATGCACGCTATCACTTTCACACAAATGGGGAGAGCAGAGATCTATTAATGCACTTGAGTAGAAAGGTAGATCTACTTGATTACAAAGCTCATGACAACAACAAGATCATGCATAGAGAGAGAGAGAGAGAGATGAACACATAGCTACCGGTAGAGCCCTTAGCCTCGAGGAAGAACTACTCCCTCCTCATCATGGGAATCAGCAATGGTAATGAATATGGCGATGGATATCGATGGAAATGGCGCCGGGGGCACTTCCCCGTCCCGGCAGGGTGTCGGAACAGAGACTTTCTGTCCCCCGAATCTCCCTTTTCGTGGCGGCGGCGCGACAGAGGTTTTCCTAGAAGTATGATGGATTATCTAGGGTTTCTGCATCGGGGGCTTCTTATAGGCCAAGAGGCGAGGCTGGGAGGCGGCCGGAGGGGCCACACCCTGCCCAGGCGCGGGTCCACCCTAGGTCGCACCTGGGGGGTGTGGTGGCCCTCTAGCAGCTCTCCGTCTCCCTTTCTGGCTTCATGACGCCCATGGTAAAATAATGACTTTGACTTTTGTCCCGTCCAATTCCGAGAATATTGATTTTCTGCCTTTCTGGAACCAAAAACAGAAGAAAACAGGCAACTAGCACTGTGGCATCTTGTTAATAGGTTAGTTCCAGAAAAGATATAAACACACCTCAAAGTGTAGACAAAGCAAATCAAAGTAGATACTAAACAAGCATGGAGCATCAAAAATTATAGATACATTTCCGACGTATCAAAGTGTTCCCTCTCAGTACAGGTTTTTGGCTAGCAAGCAAAAGAGTTTAAGGAAACAAGCAAACGTACAAGTGATAAAGCTAAACATGCAATATTCCTTGAAGACACAAAAGATCTTAAATAAAGAATACTAAGATTATGAGCCAATCAAGAAAGAGATAAATGATACAAAATACCTGTAAGATTTTTATCTTTTCCTTTCAAACCTCAAAACATGTTGCTACTGACCAGAGCTTGGTTTTCCAAAACCAATTTAGATCTACTTGATGCTCCCAAAGTGATACCAATACTGATAAACAAGATCAATCATATAATAGAGACTCCAAACTAAAATAAGAAGTGCAAAAAATAAAAGATGAGACTTCGCATTAATATTCCATAAAGGCACTCACACCAAGGGATACATAGATAACCAACTATAGGAGAGATACTTCCATAATGCAAACCAACCTATAAGATAACTTCTCTACCCAAGATATGACTCTACTAAAAAGGTAAAAAGATAAAAGATAATGATGTGATACCGTGGCACTCCCCCAAGCTTGGAACAAGCCAAGGGGATGCCAAACCTGGTGACAAATTACTCCTTAGGTGGTGGTGTTGTGCCTTGTTTAGGGTGAGAAAACCCTCCAGCATCTTATGAAGCCTGTTATTATCCTCTTGAAGTGTATCCACCCTCATCCTTAGAGCATTGTACTTATCACAAAACTCATCAGTGGTTCGAAGGGCTTCCACTACCTTAGGGCAGGATCTGAAGTCAGGATCTGAAGTCCATGAGGTTTACCACTAGACGCGCAGTTGGGGATTACTGATGAAGCGCGTCAGTTGATGCAGTGCAGTCCTCAAGATCCGATCGTCCTGGTGCTGATCGTACAACACCTCTGCTGGTATCCACACGTGCAAGGAGGAGCACCGACGGTGAACTGCTAGGTTCGGTACGACGACAGGACTGCTGTGGAGCTAGGGTTTCCAACACATGGAATGACCTAACCGATCAACGATTAACCCTTCTGGGTTACTATGCTCCACTATATATAGGGAGTGAACGTGGGCTCCACTCTCATGGCCCATTCACTAAAGCCCATATAAAACTAGTCACCGTGATTCCGACTCACTGACTCTGTCCAAATCCGGCTAGGGTACCCAACCAGATTTCCGGTTCAGATCCAATCCGAACTTGCTCCCGCTCTTAAGTGTGTGACCCCGCAGGCTCATGGTTACTTGGACACGATTAGAGTCCAACTCTCAATCGATTAGTCGGTAACGGCTCCTAGCAGAACGTGCCGACTCCCAAGTACGAAAGAGTCATGACGCCTTGCCTTTCCAATGCGACTTGCACCCGAGTCCCTTTTGCCTCACGATATACCTTGTCAGACTATAGGAGAATAATTACCATCCCTTAAATAGTCTGACTCTCTTCTCGATCCGAGATAAGTGATTCTCCCGACTAACTCTTAGTCGATCACCTTGGTTAACACTTAACCGAGTCATGCATGGCCATGATTTCCGAATCATATCATCCGAGAGGGCCCAGAGAATATCTCTCCAAGTGGAGGGGGAAAATCCCATCTTGATTATTCACATCACGCAGCTTGATTCTCAGTCGACCCGAACTCTGCCTTTATGACTGCCCAGTTACGGATCAACGTTTGATAGAACCTAAGTCGGTGATCCTCAACTCGGACTATGCAACAACCTCAGGTCTAAGGATTACATTGATTGAGATATACAAATGAAAACTTGTTCGTTGTACCTCAATATGGGTCAATCTGACTCGCTAAACTCTTTAGCCGAATCTGTGTAGATCGGAATGGCATCACCATGCCCATGATAAGTGGAACCGAGTCATCAAGCCGACTTTCACATTAGTGTAAGTTGTGTGTCCAGCACAACCTCAATGACCAAGGACATTTAGTATAAACAACATGAATGTATAGTTCCACAACCGAATCACATATTCAATGATATACATCAGATGCTCATACAAGGGCAGTTTAATAACTTTATGAATACAATGGGAAATATCATCATACATGATTGCCTCTAGGGCATATTCCCAACAGTCTCCCACTTGCACTAGAGTCAATCTTCCGACATCACATGTCTAGGCATCTAATGCCCATAGCTCTTAGGTGCGCCTCATGCTTTGGATGTGGTAACGGCTTTGTCAATGGTTCTGCAGTATTTGCATCCATGTGTACCTTGCATAACTTGATATCACCCTGATCCACAAACTAGCGAATCAGGTGGTACCGCATGAGTATGTTCTTGTTCTTCTGGTGTTGTCTAGGTTCCTTGGCTTGTGCAATAGCACCATTGTTGTCACAATACACGTCTAACGGATTGGACGAGCCCTGAACCACACCAATATCCATGAGGAAATTACTCATCCAAATAGCTTCCTTTGCTGCCTCTGAGGCGACAATATACTCAACCTCTGTTGTAGATGCAGACACAGTCTCTTGCTTGGAACTCTTCTAGCTCACAGCACCTCCATTTATAATAAACACGTATCTGGATTGCGAACGAGAATCATCAGAGTCGGTAAGATAACTCGCATATGTGTAACCCTTTACACTGATTTCAGATTCACCACCATAAACCAAGAACATATCCTGAGTCCTTCTCAAGTACTTTAGGATATTTTTAGTCGCTGTCCAGTGGATTTCTCCAGGATCAGGCTGGTATCTGCTTACAACACTTAGATCATATGAAACATCCATCCTAGTACAAATCATGGCATACATGATGGATCCGACTACAGAAGCATACGGAATTGCACTCATCCGACTTCGCTCATCAGTTGTCGAAGGACACTAAGTCTTGCTAAGTTTTACACCATGGGACATCGATAAAAACCCCTTCATAGACGATTCCATGTTGAACTTCTTCAACACTTTGTCCAAATAAGTACTCTGACTCAATCCAATGAGCCTCCTTGATCTATCTCTATAGATCCGGATTCCGAGGATGTATGTTGCCTCACCCAATTCTTTCATTGAGAAACTCCTTTCCAATGATCCTTGGTTTCTTGAAACATCTGGACATCATTTCCAATCAGTAATATGTCATCCACATATAAGATTAGAAAGTTTACTTTGCTCCCACTAAACTTCTTGTATAAAAAAGAATCGTGATCACTCTTGATGAAGCCAAAAGATTTGACTACCCCATCAAAGCGAATATTCCAACTCCGAGATGCTTGCTTCAACCCATAAACGGATTTCTGAAGTTTGCACACTTTTTCAGCATTAGCCAGATCGACAAAACCCTCGGGTTGTATCATATACACGTCCTCGGTTAAATTTCCATTAAGGAAAGCCATTTTGACATCCATCTGCCATATCTCATAGTCGAAATAGGCGGCTATAGCTAACATGATCTGAACTGATTTAAGCATCGCTATGGGCGATAAAGTCTCGTCGTAATCAACTCCTTGAACTTGTCAGAGCCCCTTCATGACAAGATGTGCTTTATAGACAGAAAAATTTCCATCCATATCAGTTTTCTTCTTAAAGACTCATTTGCACTCGACGGGTCGTGCACCATCTGGCAGATCAACCAAATTCCAAACTTGATTTTCATCCATGGACTTTAACTCGGATCTCATGGCTCCAAGCCATGACTCTGAATCAGATCCCACCATCGCTTTCGTATAATTTGTCAGCCCATCACTGTCTAACAGTAACACATCACGAACACTTCGTAATCTCGCCGATCTTCATAGTACAGGTGCTGCTATCGGCTCAGCTACCACGACCGCCTCAACCTCCAAGGTTTTTGCTGACTCTCTACTAGTCGGTTCCTCTCGAATTTCTTCGAGCTGCACCGTGCTCCCACTTACTCCCCGATTGAGAAACTCTTTCTCAAGGAAGATACCGTTCCGAGCGACAAACACTTTGCCCTCTTCTCGGTTGTCCAAGAAGTAACCCAAGGTTTCCCTCGGATACCCCATGAAAATACACTTATCCGACTTGGCCGTAATCTTGTCGGACTGAAGTCGCTTGACAAATGCTTCACAACCCCAAATCTTAAGAAAAGACAAACTCGCCTTTTTGCTTGTCCACATCTCATGCGGTGTCTTATCTACCGATTTTGATGGTACTCTGTTTAGTGTGAATGGCGCTGTTTCTAGACAATAACCCCAAAATGATAAAGGCAGATTTGTCCGACTCATCATTGATGGTACCATGTCCAACAAGGTCCGATTACGCATTTCCGAAACACCGTTCCTTTGCAGCTTTCCTGGCGGAGTAAGTTGAGGAACTAGTCCACAACTTTTCAGATGGTCATCAAACTCATGGCTCATGTACTCGCCTTCTCGGTCCGACCGAAGAAACTTTATTTTCTTGCCGAGTTGATTCTGTGCTTCAATCTGGAATTAGTTGAACTTTTCAAAGGCTTTCGAATTATGTTTCATCAAGTAGATATATCCATACCTACTCAAATCATCAGCGAAGGTAATGAAGTAGTCATAACCACCCCTGGCTGTCGTGCTCATTGGTCCACATACATCACTATGTACTAGTCCCAACAAGTCGGACGCCCTTTCACAAATCTTTGCAAAAGGTGTCTTGGTCATTCTGCCGAGTAGGCAAGATTCGCATGTCTCGAACGACTCCAAGTCGAACAAAGTTACGAGTACATCATCATGGATCTTCTTCATACTTTTCCAACTTATATGACCAAGCCGACAATGCCAAAAGTAAGTCATGTTTAGATCATTTGGTTTCAGCCTTTTAAAATTTATGTTATAAACCGACTCACCATCAAGATTCAAAATAAATAACTCGTCCTGGACGGGTGCAAAGCCATGAAACATATCATTCAAATACAAAGAACAACCATTATTCTTGATATTCGACTCATAGCCTTGCCTCATAAAACATGAAGCAGAAATAATGTTTCGACTGAGCACTGGAACATAATAACAATTATTCAGTTCCATAATGAATCCGGAAGGTAAATGAAGTTGCATCGTGTCGACTTCCAACGCAGCAACTCTTGCTTTGTTGCCGACTCGAATATCAACCTCGCCTCTTGCTACGCTCCTAGTTCGTACAAGTCCCAACAACAAGTTGCAGATGTGAATAACTGATCCGGCATCATATACCCAAGAACTATTAGGTGCATCATCAAGATATATGTCTATAACATTGCAAACAAGTGTACCTAAGTCGGAAGTCATACCTCCACTCTTGGCTTTATCAGCCAAATACTTGCTGCAGTTCCTCTTCCAGTGGCCATCCGCCTTGCATTAGAAGCAAGTGGATCCGGCTAAAGGAGATGGCTTAGTCCCTGAGGAAGCGCTTGGGACCGGGTCCTGAGCCTGCTTTCCTCCTGACTTAGCCTTCTTCTTAGTCCAAGAACTCTTCTTGAACTTAGCCTTATTCTGCACCATCAACACTTGACTGGTGCCCTTCTTGAGATCCGCCTCTACTTGCTTGAGCATCCCATGTAATTTAGTGAGCTTCTTATCCATACCATGCATGTGGTAGTTCGAAATGAACTGCCCATATGCACTAGGAAGAGAGTTCATAATTATATCCGTAGCGAACTCTTCGCTAATGGGGTAGCCAGGCCTCTCCAGAGACTGCACGTAACCAACCATCTTGATCACATGCGGACTCAGTGGATCACCATCCTTAAGCTTGCAACTCAACAAAGCTTGAGACACTTGATACCTCTCAATCTTCGCATGAGCCTAGAACATACTTTTGAGGCTTTCGATCATATCGTAGGCCTCAACATTCTCGAACTGCTTTTCCAAGTCCGACGGTAGGCATTGGTGGCGGCGATAGTCGCATTCTCATTCGGCTCATCTGGAAGTGGGTTGTCTAGGACATGGTCCTTCTTTTCTTGTTTGAGAATAATTCTCAGATTTCGATACCAGTTGGTAAAATTAGTGTCGTTCCGAATAGTTCTCAATGCAAAACCGGATATCTGAGAGTGACTGCTACTTGGTGCCATGATCTACAACAGAAATATGCAGAACACTTAAGACATGTATTCATAAAAGATCGAGCATATTAAAAACTTCAATATTTTATGCTCCCACTAGAACCAACACCCCTCCGATGGTTACTTTAGCATCACCGCTAGCCGCCAAGTGATCTAGGTAGACAACTCCTTGTCAATCGTATCTCATCCGACTCCTGTTGGACAGGTGGCATCACATGCCCCAGATCCCATCCGGCTTTTCCCCGAGCCCCACAACCGTTGTGATAGACCCATCTAGCTTACCGAGTGTTTCCGCAGTAAGAGTCCGACTCGAACCCACCTAGTCGGAAAGAATTGGCAGCACCTCAATTTTATGAGCCCACTACCAACATTTTCCGACTTGTGATGGTGTAAACACTGATGGGAAAACCGACTAGACCTTCTTTGAGGGATTAAATTTTACCAACTATCTAATAGAGGTAAAATAGAGACATAACAATAACACAAAATAAAGCAATTATAATGTGAAATGGTATGGCTCTCTTCATGGCGATCTCCATCTCCATAAAGCCTGTAATCTGACTCGTGCCAACTCTAGTCACTTGTCATATTACTCCATGTCGCCGACATGTACATCGCCTTGCATGCCATCTGGGTTCTCCAAACAGCTACACTAGCTTAATAAAGTAAATTACGAGAATCCGACACGCAGGTCTTTATACAATAATATGACAACACCTAGGCTCCAGTCGGCTGACAAAACCCGTGATTCGTAGATCACGTATGGATTACACATATACATCACATGCACATGAACCATACCATTCACAACTTCCTGCAAAAACAATTTATGCATAGATACGATACCTACCGGCGTTGTGAAACTCGCAACAACATCTAAGGCTCTACGACAGGGCGAAGCCGGCGATCCCATTATTCCGATTATTCCGAAAACGTAGATCTCATCTACGATTCGGACATGGATTCCGACCATTATTCCGATTCGATCAAACTCTTTGATCTTCGATCATCGCTTCTGGATTTACGTGTCACAGTCTACCCCGATGGCGGAAGCCGACCGGTAGGGGTATGTCGTTCCACGACCTCAACAGTATGATCATGGAAATCAGATCTACCATTTCCTGAGTACAGTTGATCCAATCAACATCGCACAAAGCAGATCTATCTCATAGATCGACCATAGAAACAACATATAGATCTCATCTACAGCTAACCGCATATCACATATGCGAGATCTCGAGCCTAAAACCAGAAGCTATCGCTCTGATACCACTGGTGGGCCACGTAGAGATAAAACAAAACTTTTTCCTCTAACGTGGTGATCCCAAGATCTAGCTGAGGTAGAAGGCCACGAGGTTTACCACTAGACGCGCAGTTGCGGGTTACTGATGAAGCGCGTCAGTTGATGCAGTGGAGTCCTCACGATTCGATCGTCCTGGTGCTGATCGTCAAACACCTCTGCTGGTATCCACACGTGCAAGGAGGAGCACCGGCGGCGAACTGCTAGGTTCGGTACGACGGCAGGACTATTGTGGACCTAGGGCTTCCAACACATGGAATGACCTAACCGATCAACGATTAACCCTTATGGGTTACCTTGATCCACTATATATAGGGAGTGAACGTGGGCTCCACTCTCGTGGCCCATTCACTAAAGCCCATATAAAACCGGTCACCGTGAGTCTGACTCACTAACTCAGTCCAAATACTGCTTGGTTCTAACCCAACCAGATTTCCGGTTCAGATCCAATCCGAAATTGCTCCCGCTCTTAAGTGTGTGACCCCGCAGGCTCATGGCTACTTGGACACGATTAGAGTCCGACTCTCAATCGATCAGTCAGTAGCGGCTCCTAGCAGAACGTGCCGACTCCCAAGTACCAAAGAGTCATGACGACTTGCCTTTCCAATGCGACTTGCGTCCGAGTCCCTTTTGCCTCATAATATACCTTTTCAGACTATAGGTGAATAATTGTCATCGCTTAAATAGTCCGACTCTCTTCTCGATCCGAGATAATTGATTCACCCCACTAACTCTTAGTCGATCACCTCTTTAACACTTAACTGAGTCATGTATGGCCATGATTTCCGAATCATATCATCCGAGAGGGCCCAAAGAATATCTCTCCAAGTGGAGGGGCAAAACCCCATCTTGGTTATTCACATCACGTAGCTTGAGTCTCGGTCGACCCGAACTCTGCCTTTATGTCTGCCCAGTTACAGATCAGTGTTTGACAGAACCTAAGTCGGTGATCCTCAACTCGGACTATGCAACAACCTCAGGTCTAAGGATTACATTGATTGAGATATACAAATGACAACTTGTTCGTTGTACCTCAATATGGGTCAATCTGACTCAGTAAACTCTTTAGCCGTAGGTCGGAATGGCATCACCATGCCCATGACAAGTGGAACCGAGTCATCAAGCCGACTTTCACATTAGTCTAAGTTGTGTGTCTAGCACAACCTCAATGACCAAGGACATTTAGTACAAACAACATGAATGTATAGTTCCACAACCGAATCACATATTCAATGATATACATCAATTGCTCATACAAGGACAGCTTAACAAATTTATGAATACAATGGGAAATATCATCATACATGATTGCCTCTAGGGCATATTCCCAACACATCCTTCCCTGCAGATTATGAGAAAAAGCACGTCCAGTGTTAATTGCTCCTACAAAAGTAGGTTTCCTTGCCCTTGACCCTGCGGCGGTTTGTTCCTCAATGATTGCTGACATGTTCTTTACTTCCTCCTAGACACTCCAATCCATGTCTTCGCGCCTAGCAGCGATCCTTTCTTCTTCCACGGGCCCCTTGCCCTTGTCGTTGGCGGAGACCATGGTGCTCTAACCTTGAGAAGATTTCCTGACAGAAACAGATCGAAACGAAAACACGACGAAAACATGATATAAGAACCTCGGGGGATCCGGCGGGGTTATATATTACGAAGTTTCAATGCATAATGAAGGTACTATGCGAAAACGAGGCAGAGACGGACTCCAGGGGTCTCACACCCCCTGGTGGCGCGACCAGCTGGGGCCCGCGCCACTGGTGGGTGTGGCCCACCTGGGCTCCGTTTCCTCCTCTATTTTATCTCATTTTCCATATGTAATAAAAACATCAAAAATATAAATAAAAAGGTTTTTCTCGAACCTTCTGTTTGCACCACTTTTACCTATTCAAACACGGACTCTGCAGATTCCTTCTCTCCATCTCCTGAAAATTCTTTTCATATAAGGCCTTACACAAACCTCATTGGCAACATTAGCATATGCAAAAACAATAAACCTTTAGGTTCAAACTTCAACTGAAAAACATCAAAACAAAAGCTACTATAGCAAATCCTTTCCAAAAGCCCAAAAAGAATCTGAAAGGGAATCAATATAAGAGGAAAATGCCAATGATGGCAAAAATCTATCAAAACAGACCAGCAGGTAAAGATTCATTTTTTCGAAAAACTTCTGTTGCTCAAATCAAAAAGTGCAAAACTAATGAAAGTTGGATAGAAACTTGGAGAACAAGCACAGGAAAATACAGCTCCATAGTATTGAGCTCCTTCGCGAATTTTTACAATGCAGCACAAAAATCTATCCCATGACAGCCACTTTCAGAACTCCTGTACTTCTCAAAAGTAGTTAATCTTGACACAAAAACGAAACAAAAGGGATAAGGAGCGGTTATTACTGAGGTAATAACTTCCAAGACTCAACAAAACTATTGGGTTATCTTCCAAGAAGTACTTTTCTTTAATGCCTTTAAGTTAGGCTTGATCATTTCAAAGATCCTCACATAGGAGATATAGATTTGAAGTGAAAGAAAGCATCAAGAAGAAAATATCCAACACATTTGAGTCTAACCCACTTCCTATGCAAGGGAGTATCATTAGAAAACAAATTGTTGAAACAAAAGGACACTATCCTAGGAAGACAAAACAAATGCAACTTCAAATATTTCAACATAAAACGGGGAAACTTAATATTATTGAGATGCATAAAAGCATGTTTCCCTCTCTCATAATAACTTTTAGTAACACTCTGAATAAAGTTGACAATATAACTGTCACAAGAAACAACTTTATCATCAGAATGATCATGCTTACAATCATCAAAAAGAGATCCAGGGTTATAAACTGGATCAATAGAAGCAAGTTGTTCAACCCTGAAATCTTCATTAGGCAAACTATTTTCATAAGGAGCTTTAGAAAATTTTGAAAAGTTAAACTCATAAGAATATCCATCAAACTTTGTTGAAACCTTCTCCTTTTTACAATCTATAATAGCTCCACAAGTGTTCAAGAATTGTCTACCAAATATAATAGGACAAGTTTAACTAGCTATTGAACTAAGTACTAGAAAATCAGCATGATACTTGATCTTACCTCAAAGGACTTCCACACCTCTTACAATACTAATAGGGCAAATTGTTTCCTTATTAGCAAGGTGAATAAGCACATCAATGTCCTCAAGCTCACAAGGACCAATTTCATACATAATTTCTTTGTAAAGCTCATAAAGAATAGTACTAGAACTAGCACCAATATCACATAAGCCATAGTAGAAATGATCACAACTTCTAATAGAAAGCACAGGGACACTAGTTTTCCTAGCTTTACTAGGATAAGAGACAATATTAGAAGCGTCTTCATAGAAGACAATGTGCCCAACTTCTACATTTTTAGTGACAAGATCTTTCTCAATGGATACTACAGGTTTAATGTTTATTTGCTTATCAGGTTCCATAGTTTCCTTTGTACCTTTGTTAAACACACTAATTATCATAGAATACTCCTTTACCTTAGCTAGGAAAGGTGTTTTGTCAACATAAGGTTCAGGCAAAATATGATCAATAGTACAAACTTCAGTATTTCTAACAGGAACATGATCAACAACATCTTTATAAGGTCCATGGTACTTGTCCCACTTCTTTTTAGGAATTTCTATATAAGAGGCAAAAGCCTTAAAACAATTGGCAATACTTTGAGAATCAATACCATACTCAGTACTAATATCACGAAAGTCATTAGTTCCCATAAAATATTTAATGCATTCATAATCATAATTTATACCAGACTTTCTTCCTTTGTCATTCTCCCATGCTTCAGTGTTTTCTTGAATACGGTCTAGGATATCCCATTTAGCTTCTTCCTTCATACGTGTGAATGATTGTAATGCCCCGAAATTTTTTCCAAAATTAAAATCGCATGTTATTTTATTTTGTGCATCATCATGCATATTTTATCCGTAAAATTATTTTATCAAACCATATTTTGTTTTAATAAATATCCATGTGGTTTTATTAAACTCGTCTCTCATTCTTATTTTTAAATTAAAACAAATAATATTTCTCGCAGCAAAAGCTTTTCTTGTTTTATAAATAAAATTAGGCTAAAAGCATGTCTAAAGTTTTGGCCAAAACTAGCCACATCTATTCTACTTTGGACTAGATAAGTAGTCCATTCCTTATCTTCTTCCTTACCAAAACCCTAGCCACCAAACCTATACAAAATTCCCCAATCCTTGATGTCCAAAATTCCTCTCCGCTGCTTGTTCCTTTTTTGTGAGCCAACAGCTATCTTCGATCTTCACATGCATGTTTGTCAACACCCGAATTTTAATCCCTAATGCCTATTATGCCATACATCGCAATCCCAGGATTACCATTTTTGCGAGACATAACAAATTTGGATATCACAGTACATCATCCATTACAAACCATACATAAGGTCTTATACAAATAAGGATCTCATGATCCAGTTCTTAATACAACTCAAGCAGCGGAATAACGTAAAGATAATGATAGCGTGGGCGAAGCTCCATCTTCAGGGTCACAGGCAATGCTGACGATGGGAGATGATCCTAGTTGTTGTAACCTTCCTGGGGTCCATCATCCTGATACTCCTCTTCATAGTCTGGCCACGGGAATAGCCAGGGACAAATCCATGAGTACTCTTTAAGTACTCGCAAACTAATAATAACAAGTGAAGGATTTTTGTAGTAGGATACTAAGCTCTAGGGTTGTTTTGCAAAAAGACAGATTTACCTCTACTAAGTTCAGAAGCAAAGAAAGCTAGTTGAAAGTTTTATAACACCTAAGTGGGAACTTGAATTTCATATCACAACTCTATTGTGGTCAAGTCAAAGTCATAAACCATTTCATAAGTCATTTTGAAAACATCTGACGATAGAACAGTATGGCCACTCCAACTGTCCATAACCACGGACATGGCTATTCGAATAGTTTGACACTCTATAGAGATTGTACACTTTCACCACAACATTCGATACATTCGTTAGGAACAATCCTGAATTCACCATACTTCGTATGCGGATAATCAATCCTAACCTTTCAATTACACGCCCTAGTATAGTCACCTTTCCTGTGAGTTTGGCCTCCCAACCATGACCAACTGTCATCTTGGGAACTACACAGGTGGACAATCTTCACAAGGTAGCCTCAGCTTAGACCTTGGCCGCAAGGGAACCCGTACTAAGGTATATAAATTTCCAGTCAAGCCCTACCCAATTTTCGGGTATTGTGGTTGTACGGTAAAATTGGAATGGTATCACATCCAGACAACCATTAGTTTTATAAAGGGCTAAGGTTCATGCCTCAACATTTTCATCATCAAAATAATCTAGTGTTTGAGAACACATGGCAAATCATTTCAGTAGAATGACTCATCATTCTAAGGTTTTCATAACCATTTTCACCAATTGTTCCCATCTAAAGTTGATCAAGTTTTATGCTTAGCACTAGCATCTACAGGTGGGGGTAAATACTAATGAGGGGTGGTAAACAAGTGTATCTTATCTAAGTAAATCTCATGCCTCAGGATGACATTAAGATTATCTAACTTAGGCCAAGTTTTATGCTCTTTATGCTACCTTCAATTATCTTTCTAGAATCTACAAGTCACTAAGTAAACTTTTGATAGAAATCTTTTAAAAAATAAAATAAAATACTAAGCTTGCAAGTAAAACTAGGGTGGTGTGTCAAGTGGGTATAATCACATATGCTTAAGGCATATAGTTGGCATAGTAACAAGCAAGTAGTAGCTTGCATAAGTAGGGTATCTTGCAAGTGTTATCTTGCAAGGTTGCAAGTATTGGCTTGCCTTGTGCAGAGCAGTGGTTGAAGTTCTCCTCGGCTTCTTCCTCGTAGTATCCTCCTTCCTCCTTGTATCCTTGGTCGGTACTAGCGTCTATAAATAAATATGAGATACATGATCACCAAAAAATACTTAACTATTGCTAATCATCACACTAAGGTTCACACTAAGTGATCTATCATCATCACTAATATTACAAGGATTAAAACACTTGTCCCATTTATTTTATTTTGAGAAAAGTAATTTCCACTCATTGAAAAACTACTTAAGATTTAATATTCTCCAACTCAAACATGGGATCATGTTGACACATGTCATCACCATATATTTCAGTACATGGGAATATGATTTAAAGTAGTGTCAAAATTTAATAAGGTTTAACCTTTTTATTTTAGTTAATTAAAGTGTCTAGAAATCCCTATGTGGCATTCTTTTATTACTTGATCATTATTTATGTAAGTAAATCTATATATTTTTATATATTCTGAAAGGTATGGTTAAATGTGATTTTCGAGAGTTGGAATAAACTCAAAAGCTCTTATGGTTGAATTTTGAAAAATGTTTGAATGCAGAAAAGATTATGCCTTGTTATTTTTACCATGGGTGATCTACAAATCTAAATGGTTTGAATCCAACGGTCTTGGATTAAGCATTCCAATACCTTTCTAACAAAATTGGTTTCATGCATTTTGGTTCAGTGAATCGAGCTGGGTGAATTTTTTAATCTAGGTACAGAACTATGTTTCAAATTAAATGAATAAAGGTAAATTTGAATTGTTGGGTCGCACGGGACGTTTAACTGGGCCGGCCCACTATGCACAGCGCACGCACAGGCTGGTTAAGTGGTTGTCCCCACGCGTTAGTGAGACAGTGAGGGGCGCAGCGATACGGGGTGATCTAGGCCGCATGATCTAACTCTAATCAAACGGCTCTGGTTCATCGTCCACGTTGGGCAGCGCCGGCGAGACAGAACCCTAGCGCGGCAGGTGGGGATCGTGGGAGGCTCACCGGGGCTCAGGCGATGGTCGGCGACGGGGGCGAACGACAAAGTCGACGACGGTGGTTCTCCTGGTACCGGCAGCTTCTCCTGGGGCAGCTCCAATCGACGGTGCCTCTCCTCCTCTACAGCGGCGAAATCCGGTGAAATTCCGGCCACCTGGTGCTCACCTTGCTCCGGGAGTAAGTGGGTGTGATCAGTGAGAGGTGGGGAGTGAACTGGTGTGAAGAAAACGAGCGGGGGAGGTCTCCTTTTATAGTGGCTGAAGGGGACCGACGGGTGCGGGCTGAGCTTGTCGTGGTCGACAGCACAGAGGGCTAATGGCATGGGCGACGATAGGGGGCGGTGTTGTGCTCCCTGGCGAAGCTCAATGACATGGTGGCGAGGCGTGGTGCGGTATTGATCGGTCGTAACGCGTCGATGCTCTAGGCAGGTCTGACGGCGAATTTAATGGCGCACGGGTTCTCCTGGTCGCGCAGCGGTGAACGAGGTTGTCTGGCAGAGTGCTGGAGTGTTGGAAATAACGCACGCAAGCGGCAAGGGAGGCGCGCGGTCTATGGGTGCTGGTCGGGTGCGGTGACCCAGCATACTACTGCATGATGTAGTACACTATAGTTGTTGATAACACCAATGAAACACCGTTCACTAGTATTACATCCCTCAGAGTAGTACAACAGAAACACAGCAGGTCCAAGACATGACTATAGGTTGCAACCCAACTCTTTACACAAGATCCAGAGAACACTCTAGGTTAAAGAGAGAGAGAAAAAAACTTCTTACAAAGAAGAATCAGAAATAAACAACTCCAAAATTATAATACTATTAAGCCTAATATCTTAACTAATGGTCTGGCATTGCTGCTATTGCAATACACTACAGAAATAGGTTCTATGGCTAGAGATTCTATTCTTATCTAATCAACAACTTCGTCTTCACTTGAGCTGATGTATATGTTGAATTTCTTGACTTCATTGAAGAGCTTTAGCTTTTGATGATGTTTCCTGGAGCATGGCTTGATATAGTCATCATCTGTACTGGCTTTAGAACCTAGCAAGGGTTAAGAAGATACTTTGAGTACGAGCGTACTCAGCAAGTCCACTAGAAAAGGAGTGTTTGATGCACTATATCTACAGCCACAGACCATAGGTCATAGGCAATGCAGGTTTTCGTAAACATTTCTTCAAAGGTTGCTTTTATTCTGAAAAGCTATGTCCGTTAGCCTTCATGGGTTTACCAGAACTTTCATGGAGTTCCTTTCCCGCCGCGTTCGCATCTCCTTCCCGGAATAGGGAGTAACAAGTTACAGTTCTTACACTCTGCAGAGGTGCATTACTTTACCCATGAGAGACCTTAGCCTTGTGGCACAACCAAGTCATGACCTTGTCCATACTTCCTTGGTATGGGGCCCAGTCTAAGATCCAAGCCAATCACTGCCCCCTTCGCGACCCTGCATGCCTCCTTGGTGTACACCATGCCCACATATTGAATTACAGCAATGGTTTGTACAGACCGTTAGATGCCAGAACTATCGTGGGACGTTGAGGGTTCCCACCCATATGTTGCATATCCTCTATGAATTACCAATTAATATGCATGCTACGAGTGATAACAGCCACGACCTGCACATCCGGCTTCATGCGAGAGGAAGAAGATACAGCTGACTTCTATGTCCCATTACAAATCTCATGGTTAACACGTGATATACGGCCCAAGAATCACTGGCGACATTGGTTGTTAGGTCCTAGATAATATGTTCCTTTACCACCGGAACTTTTATAGTCGGTTATTACCTCATGGTAAATAACCTATAATGACATTATTATGAAAATAGGTTTTCGGATCTTTTTCAAATGCAGGTGATGACAACACTGGATTTTCAAAATACTTTACATAAAATAATCAAAGGACATGAGCAAGTGTGAACTTGAGTTTTGTGATTGCAAGATTATGCACTCACGGTCTTCGAGACGACATAATATCCAATATATGAAATCTACATCATTCGTCCGGTAAGGACTAATTTTTAAAGAAGCAATATGCTGTTGTGCATAAGTAATGCTATGCATTTTGTAAAACCCCCAAACTGAAACCCCAATACTGTAAGTGAAGTGAACTTAGGTGATTCTTTTAACATTGGTTTATCTTCAAGTTTTTACTTCACATGAAGTGCATCTATAGGGATTTTAAGTTTTGATATACAAGATATAAAAGTAGAGTGCAATAATAATTTAAGATTTAGATTAGTTACTATTATGTGATTAGGATGGATGTCTATGTATTGGATTATTAAGGTTTTAAAGAACTATCCTAGAGTTGTTGCTTGAAGTGGCAAAAAGAATAACTTTTGAAGAAAAGATTTCCTTTCTAAGGTTTAAACAACCATTATTGTTAATAGAACATGATCAATGTCTTTTGGTGTTTGATGTACTAGTTTGGACTTGAGATGCTTTATGTCTTAAGTTTAAATAGACCAAAGTTAACTATAAAAACAGAAGGGATTTATTAGACATGATGTTTATAAGCTTTGAGACTGAAGTTAATTTTAAATGGTTAAGTAACCTTAAGATGTAATATATTTTAATTATTCCCAAGTTTTAGATTTATGATAGGTATAACTAAGGTGTGGAATTATTCACTTTATATTTAAGTGAATGATTGGATTAAATTTGTTTTGCTTATTAAAAAATAATATGTATTTATTTAATGGAAGCATAATTAGATGATCTTAGTAATTTGTTAAAATTTGAAGTTATGTTAATAATGGTGAAGATATAATGGTTATTCACCATATTGTATAAATGGGTGATACCCAATGTTTATTTAAAAGAATCCTTAATAAGATTTTAAAAAGAATATTTTAAAGTTAAAAGTTATACTTAAATTTGATTATGAATTTAAGTTGTGTGGTTTGGAATTTGATATAAAGACACTAATTGCTCAAGGTTTTATAAGAATGGTGATTATTTCTTACTTAATAATTATTTTTAAAGAATTCACAAAATAGTTATTAGGTAAGGATTTATTATTTAAAATATTAAAGACTTTTCTAATAATATATTTAATATTTTTTTAGTGTAATATATTTATTCAAGACCTTGAAAATTAATTTTATTTATTTTTAAGTATTATATTTATTTTTATAAAATTCATCAAAAAATTAAGTGTCTTTAAATATTTGCTTTATGTTTTATTTGTAAAACTCTAAATTAGTATTTGTATGAAATAGTAATGTTATTATGATACACAAAAATGATTTTTATTTATTTTTAGAGTTTTTGTTTTATTTTATAACATTTCATTTAAGATTTAATGGTGTTAATAATATTTTACTTTATATTTATTTTAAAAAAGTAAAATTTTATTTTTATTAGGTAGATATTATTTTTGTGGTTATTTTGATATATCATATGTATTTTTGGGATATCTCTATATTTTTCTAGGGTATAAATTATATCCAGGATTCATTTAGTAATTTCCTTATTTATTTATTTATTTTTAAATTTAGGGTCAGTTGGGTGTTGGGATTGGGCTTGTCCGGCCCAGTTCGATCTAGCCCAAGGCAATCCTACCTCTACCCCACCCTCCCCTCACGCATCAACCACACTCATACTCAACCCCCGCATGCACGCCTTGCCCCCTAGGTCGATGGCGATGCCGCTGCCGCCGCTAGCGCCTCCGCCTGCCTCACTGACCATCGTCGGCGTCCCCCGGTGGCGCCATGCCTCTCTATCTCTCCTCCCTCAATTTTCCTCCACTATGGTGCCTAGCACCCTCGCGCGCTCACCCCGGGAGAAACCCTAGCTTCTACTGCTTGTGCTCACAACTCGCCCCCCAATCCCGCTTCTCCGGCTGGTTGGCGTCGGGGTCGGCGCGGCCTAGCTCGTTTTACCGCTCCTGCCTATGCTTCCAGTTCGAGGTCCACTTCCTATGGTGATGTACTGTAGTTACCACTACGGACGACCCCTATCCCTGATGCCGGAGGGACGACATCCAGGGATGCAACCCCGGCACCCTTCGTTGCTTCGTCGTGCTGCTTCATGATCTTCCTGTGGTGGTCGGGGAGGTGTTGTGGCATTATTTCTTCTCTGACACCGGTGGGAAGGAAAATTTCTACAACCCCGGCGTCGGCCTTCTTGTCAACTACAACAACCATGTCATTAGACAGGTATTGTTCCTGTGAACGTCCTTCGAGCTGATGGATTGTTTTAGGCTTAAGGTTATAGTGGTTGGTTGGATTTCCTTGACATGTACTAGGCTATGATGCTAGTCGAATGTGTATTCAGGTGATTGGTGAATTTGTTTGGAATTGGTGGTGTTGCAGTGATCTCTAGTTCATCAGACTTTGATGAGTACAGGAGTATATTTTGTTACTTTCATCTGATGGTCAAATGGTTATGAATTGCTACCATGTTAGATGGAAAATTGTAATCTATTTCGAAAAGTTTGGCTTAGTTCTGGTGGTGACTAGTAGTAAAACTTGTATGGCCAGTTGTCCTACTTGGTTAAGCAATCTGATAGAACAGTTCACAGATGCTCTTGCCAAAGATATGTCTAAAATTGTTTTAGCTAAATGCATCCACATGATTATGTAGTAAATAAGATGTATGTGAGGTATAAGATTGGGCATTGAAGATTTAAGCATGCTATAACTTGTGATTTTAGTTGAAATGCTTGCATGTATTTTAGGATGCATATGTTGCACACAAATATCTCTCAGATTATGTGTATGTGAGGTGTGGTAGTATGTACACATATGCAGTAGATGTATATTTTATCAAGTTTATACACATATATGTTCTAGTGTTAGTATACTTACTGCAATACCTATTTTTATTCTGTTTTGTCAGTTCTTGTTTATTTGAGATACTTCTTTATCTCCAAACTGCTGCTAGGGGATTTATTACTTGCTCTGGTACTGTTGACTAAGAAAATTCCAGGATGTGATGCTGCTGGTAGCATTGGTCATGGATTGCTATCCATCTAATGTTAACAAGTGAGTGTATTTGTAGATGATTCCTAAAATGCTTGAGTAGGGAAATGATTTGAATTCATTTGGGGTGCCCTTTTTGTATTGTAACATGACAAAATTCATTAGCAATGATCTATTAGATCCCTGAATGGTGGCTTCTGCTACCTGGAGGTTTTTGCCGTCGTGCCTCCTTTTGGAAGGTGCACAACAATCCTTCAGATGGCATGATCTGCTGCTATCTGTTTGGCTATACTAGATGGGACCATCCTTTCTATGATTAAATGATGGAAATATTTGGAAAGCATCCCTGTCTATTTTCACATCCCAAGATTTTCCAAATCTTGTAATGTGAAAAATAAATAAAAAAAACAAAAGATTGTTGAATTTTAGGGTGAAAAGAAACTTTTGTTTCTAAATGGAAACCTAAAATCCCATCTTGAACAAACTTTAATTAAAGTTTGAATTCAACAAAATCCAAATCAAGAGAAATGCATTCCTCATAAAATGCATCTGGAAATTTGAACACTTGGAACATAATTCCAAACCCTAAAAGCCTAATGGAAGAAAAACATTTCCAAGTTATCCCTAAGCCTATGGATTTGATCCATATAAAAAGTTTTCAACAAACATTCACAAATGATCAAGAATGACAAATAGAAATATTATAAAACCATAGAAATTGGTTTCACTTATTTTTGAGCCATAGATAAAATCCTGTGAATTTAATAAGATAAGGTAAAGTAATTTCAAAAGCTAATAAAACACTTGTCTAAAATCCATACCAAATGGTGAGAAAATAATCCTAAAGATATTTAAAAGGATAAACAAATATCAAATAATATTTTACAAATCACCAAGTTTGGATCTATAAATAAAAAGATATGGATTTTATAAGATGAAGAAAGAAATATTAAATAAGGAATATTAAAAGACCAAATTAAATCTTGGCCTAATCCATAAGCAAACGGAATGAATACAATCCCAATCCAAATAAAATAAAGGGATAAAGAATACTCCAAATAAAATAAAATGACTTTGACCAAATCCTATTTTATTGGAATAAAGATAAAAATCCCTATTAGAAATAATTGATTAAATCTTGGGAAAATAGTAGTTTGGAATTTACCCAAGTGAAATAAAAGTGGTTTAATTCAACTTAAATAAGATTAAAGAAACTTTCCAAATAAACTTTAGGGAATTAAACTATATTTAATTCCATTGGAATTAAAACAAATACCCAATTCAAATGATTTATGAATCATATTAAATATTTTCCAACAAATTCTAGGTGAATATTTTGACACCCTAATAAGTAAATAAAACCTACTTAAAGGTTTTGGAAGGACTTAGAATTCAAATGGAAAATAAAAACATTATTAAATCTTGAAGGAATTAATACAAGGACCTACTTTAAATAATTAAAAAGGCACTTAAGGAATAAAAGTTTTATTCTAAATTTGACATCATAATGTGGTAATAAACAGTGTTTGATTATTCGCAAAATTTGGCAAAGGTTTGAATTTAAATGAGTGTTTGAATTAATTAAAAAAAACCAAAACAGAAATTAGAAATAGAAAAAGAAAAGGGTTTCAGTATAAAAAAATGGAACCAGCCAGCAGGCCCAGTCCAGCCCAGCATCAGCCCACCCCCTTCTTCCCCCGCAGGAAAACGATTCACACCAAAATTTTAACCCACAGAGCCTATGACTGCATGGACCCACTCCTCCTCTCTCTCACTCGCTGACAACGCAGCCCCACTGTCCCGTCATCGTCGTCAACCCTACGACCCATTCATTCCCAAACCTCGTTGTTGTTTCTGCAGTGATTGCGCACCTTCAATTCGCGTTAATGGACGATTAATCCCTCGCTGCAACGATGCCCTCTTAATCGCCCACGTCCCCTCTCTCTTTTCCCCTCAGACGCCACACACTCTCCGCCCCTAGGCTGCCCGAATTTCTTGTTGCAACCTTGCTGCCCCGACGACCTTTCCCAGACGATTCCGGCGAAGGCAGACCTCCCCACCGCCCCTGGACAACACGAGATCGACCAGCATTCCTGTACGCATCTCCCAGTAACTCCAACTCGCCCGCGCGTGCCCTGCAAGCTCGACAATGTCTCCGCCAGAGCAGCGCCACCGTCTGCCTCTGCTCCGACGAGCACTACTGGTGAGACCAGACCTCCCCTCTCCCTCTCTTTCACACGCGCATACTCGCCACGACCCTACGCATCTAACACCACCTTTATTTTTCTCTGGCGTGCACCGTAGCCTCGCCACCGTCTTCAAAAGAGAGCACCCGACGACTCCATGAACTCCGGCGAGGAATCCACGCCACCACCGTGCGCCCCTTGCCTTCTCGCGAGCACGACGAGCATCAGCGACACCACGCAAACCTGGTGAGCCCTTCCTCTTCCTCCCTTGCTTCCTGTATTCACCGCGACGACGTAGGCAGAGCCAGCGCCGCCACTCGATGGCAGGCACGCTGTGCACCGTCCGATCTTGAGCCGTGTGATCCCACTTAAATCCAACGGCTGTCAGCAGCCGATCCGCGCGAAACGGTATGCGCCAATAGGAACGCGCCGCGTGTCACAGAGTCTGTTTTAAAAACAAGATTTGATCTATTTGTGATTCAATTTTGAAAAATTCATAACTTTCAAACCACACGTCCAAATTTTACAAATTTTATATCAATGGAATCAACAAGACAATTACTTTCTGACCATGCACTTTGTTTAGTAAAAAGCTTCTGTTAAATTGATTGTTTTTGCAGAAACTTGTGTATGCATGTTTAGAATATAAAATTTGTTCTAAAATGAATTTTGAGATGAAATCTTTGACAAATGGTTTTTTTTGAACCTACTGACCATAAAAATCAATTTGTAGTTTCAAAAACATATTTGGTGAAGCAAAAGAATAAACATTTGATTTAAACCATTTCTAGTCAAATAAAAGTAATGTTTATTTATTAAAAATGCTTTTGGGAGAAAATCTTTGGGAAATGTTTTGGAATAAACTCTCTGACCCCAAGCACCAAGTTTTATGATTTAAAAATGTATTTGGTGAACCACATAAAATTGTTGTTTTACTAAAGGCATTTTCAGCCACATAAAATATTGGTTTTGTTAAAAATGGTTTAAAGGTAAAATCTTTTGCAAATTGTTTTGTCACTTTATGAAATGACCAATAAGTGTTTTATAATGTTTATAACCTATTATAAACCCCACTTTTGTAAATAAAACAAAGTTTGGCATGCTTGCATGCATTGTTTTGTTGATATTATTTTATGTGATGTTTGCTTGAATGGTAGATTGAAATTGTGCCTTGCTTGATTGAATTGTAGTGATTTGAAGAGTGTGATCATTTCAAAGACAAGGAGTGAACTTATATTCTCTACCAAAAAGGCAAGTGATGCTTCATACTTTTGTCCCATTATTTTCACTATGCATTAGTGATATTTCTAAGTAGGACTTGCATGGAATTTTGCTAAGTATAAACTATGCCATGGGAAATCCTAGTAGATGAAACCTTAGTAGAATTCTCCTAAGTTAAGATTCCTACTACTATCATGCTTAGCTTAGCTAGTAGAAAACAAGGGTGGATTATATTTCATGCTATGGAATATTTCTAAGTCATTGGACTTGTGTTTTGTTTAATAAAACAACTAAGTGAATGAATCACCTGGGTGGAATGGAAGGAATGGTTTGTGTTGAGTGGTTCACAAGGCCCATTTATATGGTTTACCTTGTGTATATCACTTGTGGATGGCCACCCAGGAACAAAGAGATTTGAGATGTTAAATGTTGAGAAGCTTCAAGTGCAGCCACTTGGCATTATGGGCTCTGCCCGGATCATATAGGTTGCAATACCTTAGCCAAATGGACAGTTGGTGGTAGGGGATGATAGGTCAGAACGCGTCCATTCTGGTCTAAGGGAAGTCTTCTGAAAGATCTTGTCTTGGTGAAACCAAGTCTTGTGGGGAAAGTGCACCACCTCTGCAGAGTGAAAAATATAAGTACTTAGCCATGTCCCTGGCAAAGGACAATTTGAGCATCAAGACATGGAAGCTATCAAGAATCTCATCATCCCAATTTCTAAATTAAAATCTTGTGGTTGAACAAGGGTTGAAGGATCACCAATTTCTATTGGGAGATACCTTGGGAAAGATTTTGTCAAGCAAAAACTTAGAGTTTTCAAATGATAAGGAAAATCTATTTTGAGCAATGGAAGCCTAAGCTCCACTTAGCCAAATTCATATAGATGATAGACTCCACTATACTACCATAGTATCACTTGCCAATACAATTCAAATGTATTGACCCTTGTGGTTGTAACTTATTATGTTGCAGGTTTGTTTGATGTTAGAGAAGTTTATTTATTTAGGATTACAAGTCTACAACCAACATGTCTTCATGTGGAACTTTGAAGATGAAGGACCCCATGCTATTGTTATATTCTGCTGCATTGAAATGAGATAGCCAAATGAGCTATGTAAGATGTAATAAATTATTTTATTCATGGTTATAAAGTTGTATTATGACCTTTGTTACTTGATATGACATCTTAACTGTGGATGCTAGCTATTGATCCAGGTACTAGAATCGTAAACACAGGGATATCTACCTTATTTAAGGTTGGGAACCTTACATCTATGATGCTAAGGCTGAGACTTTCTTTTTAATAAGAACAGATTTTGTGCTTGATCTGAAGGCCTGGCCTATGATGCAAGAGTCTGAGGCACTAATTTGGATAAGAACAGATATTTATTTTCGGTGGTTTGTTATTCTCTAGGATGAGATTTGCATAGCATCTCTATGCAAGACTGAGAGAAATCCATATTCTAATCCTCCTAAACAGCTCTATTGGAAAGATAGCTGGGTTTGGATGATTTGTGACATAGCCATTGTTTCACTATAATCTGATGGTGCACACTAATAAGAACATGTGCTATTGTTTACCCTTTATACACTCTACGATGATCCTCTCATCCAGATGCATGTAGATCTGAGGGTTATTCCCTCCATCTCTATGTATTCCTAATAAATCTAATAAAAACAGATACTAAGGAATGATTTTGGTGGTCAACATGTGGTTGCTGAGTTCTTGCTGTTGGTGGGCTGGTGTTGATCTTGATCAACCACTATTAATTTGGTGCCCTGCTTTCCTCCCTTCTTCTGATGTAGCTAATGCTACTGCTCTTCTTGGCACCGAGACCTCCTCCTTATGATCCTGATCATGTTCTTCTATTTCTGGAGCTGATATCTCCTTTATGAAAACTTATCTCCTCCTCACTCTTGGATGGATTTACTGAGCAACCAGGGTTAGGGATATGATGTTGACCTAGAGGAGTGATCTGGTGTTGATGAGAAAGAACATGTGTTGTTCCTGGTGATGAAATAGTGGTCTGGTGGTAGTTGTTGGAAAAGTATGGTGGCCATGGGATATTTAGCTTTCCTGCTACGGCTGTGCACTCTTATCTCTCTTTGAATCTTCCTTGTGCTGACAGCACATACACATGCAGGTATGTGTATGCTTCTTACCTATAAGCTTGCACTGTTATGGATCAGCACAAGTAGTTATAGTGCTTTTACTCCTTCCTTTCTACCTCCTCTGGTGAAACTTGCCCCTCTTACTGCCAATGATGTAGGATTGAGGATACACATCTAATAAGAACACATGCCCTATTTGGTGAAACTTTCCCCTCATTCTAATTAAGCTCTATGATGAATAGTGGCAGTGCACTTCACTTTACTTACTGAGAGCAACTAAAACTACCCCCTCACATCTTATATTTATTTTTCTTGTTTTCTTTTGCAGGTACAAAAGTTCTTTGAAGGGTTTGGGAATTAATAGATAGAAGAAGTAGAGTAGGAAAATAAGTTTAGGTTTCTATAATTTTTATTCTTTTGTCATTCATTTATTCATTTGTATAAGATAATGTAATATATATTTCCTTGTAATAAAGAATTATTTTAGTTGTTTCATTTATGTAATTCCTTTTTCTATTTATTTGTTTCATAGTAATTTACTTTTATTATTTTATTGTAAAAGAACAATAATACAATATGTATTATTGTATTAATAAAGAACCCTTTATACTATTATTGTAATAATTTCATTTCAAATTCTTTTTAGATTCAATTTTTTTATCAATTGAGTAATAAAATTTGAATTGTCTTCCCCTGAAACACAAAAGATACAAGAGAGGTCATGACGAAATCCATCGCAGTTGTACTGATGTTTTTATAAGAACAAGAGAGATCTTGATCCCTCTATAGCCTCTTGTAGTTTTGCGCGAAAATTCCCCGGATTTTCTTATGCATGAATGCAATGCACAACCATGTGTCCTCTTTATTTATAGGTGCTAATCCTGGGATGTTATAGACTCTCCCCCTTAAAATAAACTTCGTCCTTGAAGTTCGTATACTCTCATGTTTTAGAATAATGAATTGCCATTGTATTGATCACGACACTTCCCAATTCCATGATAATCTCAAATGGGAATAATTGTAATATCCCATATCCATACCTTTTCTTTGAATTCTCTTCCTACTTGTCAATGTCCAACTTGGTGTCTACAATGCACTAATCTTCCTCTTACTATATTCCCTTAGGCTACGTCCTTACTAGAAGATCCTTCAATTGGGGTCTCTGATTTAGTTCATTACCCATATTAGGTATCCTAATACAACTCCTTTACTTGATCATCAAACTTCCTGATTATACTATATAAGTTCCAGGAAGTATTACTAAATAAACCAGGATTTTTAACTCTATTAAACAATAACTATGGTCAAAAGACTAACTTTTCATTTGTGATGATATTGGTTTATACTGGTAGTCCTTTTGAAAATTGGATTTGAACACATTTAGTCCATACCCATTGGAATTTCCTTGTTCCTCTACACATGTCCAATTGGATGTGTTATATTACCTCTTCAGAATCACTTAAGAATTGTTTCTTTTAGGATTAGTTTGTTAGAACTATTCTATTTTATTACTTCGAGCTTTTACCTTATTAGGCTTTTAGACAATCTTTTGTTATTATCTTCAGTACTTTATAAGAATAACTTCCTTTTAACCTTATGAAAATAAGGCTTGTTGTTTTTGTAGGTTAGTCCTTCTCCATCCTTTATTCGGAAAGTCGGATAATAATACCTTCATTTCTAAGGTTTACTCTCCCCCTTAGGGTTTACTAATGGTCTTCAAAATGTCTATATAGTATTTCTTAACTTTATAAATATAATATTGGTCCCTATCTAGCTTATGCGCAGCCTAATTAGGGTCTGATGAAAGATTGTACGGTGTATCCACACATTTGTGGATCTCCTAAGTGAATCTTTCAGAATTATTTGTCTTACTTACGATGTGGACATTTTCACTTTGGTAGGTCAACTTTTGCGAAGAGTCTCGAAAGACGGTCGCTTTCAAATTTTTTATACTCCTTTGTGTCTTACTTAACTTAGGCCAAATTTTATGCTCTTTATGCAACTTCTAAGAAGGTCTGGTTAACAATGTCAATCAACACCGGCGGCGGCCAAGATACCAACTGTGGATCAAATACCAGCTGTGGATATTTACCAGCTGCAAACCATTCTAGGGTGTATGTATTACCCTATGGTTTCTAGCATCCTTATGGCATTCTCTCTGAATTGTCAGAGCTTGAATACCATTTTGGTTTCAAAGCTACTTCTTTGTATTTATTCATGATGCTTACATGAACTTGCATAATTACTCCATTGACTTCTTAGCAAAATTACCAATTTTGATTGAACTTTAAGTTCATCACTTCTTGTTGCTGAGTAATAATGATCTAAGCTTGATCCATCCTACAAATTGAGTTGATAATCCTTACACTTGGCTTCATTATTCATGTAAGTCTTCATTTTGGTCTTTGAATATCACATCCCAAAATTCTCCTAATTTTGGAATGTGAAATAAATAAATAAGTTTGATTGATTGTTTGACTATGTTGAAAATTCTCAAAGAGAAGAAACTTTTTGAATAGAAAATCCTCTCAACCTTGAATTCAAAATCTTATATTATTTTGTTATGACCTAAGTAGCCATATAGGAAAAAGGGCATGGATTGATTATGGATTGTAGAATTGGTGTGCAAGATTTCGAAATGAAAATCATGAAGCATTCATAAGCATTTCATTACATCCATGCAAAGTTCTCACAAACTGAATCCTAATCCTGGTATCTAAATCCTATAGTTGATTCGCCCAAATGTTCCTAAAGGTAATTAAATTGACTTTATAAAACCCACGGTTGCTAAGGCATAAATTATTGATAATTATAGCCTAAAGAAATCCAATTAATATTACAAAATTTTAGAAACAAAATTGAGCTTATTTGGAGCTATTATGAAAAAGTTATGAAATAAATACAAACAAATAAAGATATAAATAAAATAGAATATACAAGGATTTATAAACCCACTACTTGCAAACTAGTAAAAATATTACAAATATGATCCTAGAATGATATATGATCCTACAATGATCTATTCGATTTTAGAAAATTTTAGAAACAAGAATCATGTCATTTGGAGTTCATAAGCAAAAGATATGAGAGAAACAAATAAATAAATAAAAATAAAAAAACTAACGGGCCGGCGGCCCAGCTAGCGGACCGAACCAGCCAGGACGCGCGTACGTGACCGAACGGTTGTCCCAGGTGCTTTAAAAAGCGTGCGAAACAGTTTTTGTCAAACCTATCTCTACTCAAACTCTTATAACTTTTTATCTACAACTCTGAATCGAATTACGTTTGTTTCTACTTGTTACTTACTCCAAGACCTATCTCTAAACCATCCTAAATCTCCATATAAACTCGTGGAGCTACAGCTGTACGAGTTTTCCTTCTTGAAATCCCGAATCTACACATGTCTGAATCTTATTTCGCGTTTTAACCCATATAGACCTCATTGTTTGCCTTCGGCCAAAAAACGAAAGTTGCAGATCTCGTCGAAATCTTTCGTTCCTGAAAAAACTCACCTCTTTTCATCCACCACAGCCGGAGAATTTCGCACCGTAATATTTTAGATATGACGGTGTAAATCCAAGATGTACTCGCGCTCGTGTCTTCAAATCCAAATTCCTTTGGTGAGAAGGTAGGACTAATAATTCCCCACAAATTTCATGTTGTAATTTTTTAAATTTGACCTACGTATTTTTCTCTCTAACACGGATCTGTTTCTTGTCTATTTTGAGCCAAAATCGGGTCAATCTCCTCTCCTAACCACTGGATCTCATCCCAACGGCCAGGATTAGATCGATTCCGCGAAAGGGTACTAGCCAACCGGATCTCTCCACGTGTCAATGCCAGGTCAGCCCCGCGTCCCAGTCAGCATAGAATATTCCCTGTAGATTTGAAATTGAATTTAAATTGCAGAAAATTGTGTAAACTTGCAAAAATTATATAAAAAGATTCGTAGATCCAAAAATAGCAAATAATATATCAATGGATTCAGAAAAATGTCTAGAATACTAATATAGCATTAGATTCAACCTTTACTGTCTGCGTTTACTTCAGTAACTTAATTAGTTTTAATGGTCTTTTAGGTTAATAAATTCATAGGAAATTATCTGTAACTCCGAAAAATATGAACAATATATCAAATTGAATCTACTATAATGTGGATTAATAATATCTGGTTGGATCCAAATTTTGCGGACTATTTACCCCGTAGTAATTTAATTAGTTTTAATGGCTTTATAAATAATTAAATTCATAGTAAATTAATTGCTTGTCACAAAAATATAAATGATATAACGATGGAAAGCTGGTTCCATGTAGATCATCAATATGCAAATGGTTCAGGCAAATACTGTAAGGTTTCGCAGCAATTAAATAAATAGATTAATGGATTATTTAGAGTATTAAAATCATAGTAATTCGAATACTGCTTAGAAAATTACAAATAATATGTTCCTGGAATAAAAATTCTATGGAGATTATAGATATAATTCTAGTTTGATTTGTAGGCATCAGAGACTATATGTATCATTTAAAACCCATTAAACACTATTTAAATCATACAAAAATATCTATAACTCCGATTAGGGTGAATCCAACGCCTACTAGTTCGTATTAACGTCCTCTATCCAGTAAACCCAAGAAAAAAAATTTATTCGACAGTTAGAACAGGCGTTACAACAGAACTATTAAAAACCCTATATTGGCAAGTAATTATTAATAACAAGTACTCCATTGCATTAATTGGCCTCTTTCATGCATCATATACTTCAATATTGTTTATAGAACTAAAGTAACAACCATTGTGACTTATTAAATTGTCATGCATGCATTTGTTGCATTTGTTTGATCTCTTTGTGCTATTGTTTATGATTGTATGCAATTGTTTGCTCGACAGATTGCGAGGAGTGCAACGTGTGTGATTGCAACTACTATGATTTCAAGTATTGTGGTTAGTGAAACCATTATATCTATGATGATTGTGAGGATTATCTAATCGACTACATCTACAACAAAGGCAAGTGGTGTTATCTTGGTCATAAATGTCCTACCGTTTTCCTATGCATTGTAGATGTTTTTGTAGAATTGCATATGTAGGAATTGATGTGTATATGCTATGCTATGTCCCATATTATTCCCTAGTATTCCTTGTTTATGAGCCATCGTATTGGTAGATTGCTTAGCTATGCTATTTAGACGAGGAAGGGAATCATACCATGAAAAGTTATTTGTTTTGAAAGGATTTTATTTTGTTAAATTACAAACCAACATGATTTTAATGAACCACCTGGGCGGAATGGCATTGATTGGGTCATCGAGTGTGGATTATGGTGGGGAATGCCGCCCAAGACACTGAGAAAGGATTGGCTTCTTTGTTTGGTAGCTTTCATGTGCAACCACGTGCCAATAATGAAATGGGCGGTTGGTTGGACTCAGTAGGTTGTGGTAACTCGAACCCACGTATCTAGTGATGTAGATAGTGTAGGTTGGACCGGTGCGTGTCGGGTTTGGGGAGCTACTTCCCGAACGGTTCCTTCTTGAACTTATCCCTATCATCACCCAATATGAGAGTGGTGGTACGAGTTGGGCTGGCCAAGTCACATGGGTAAAGTGTACTAACCCCTACAGGGTGTATAAACTAAGTGCTTAGCCGTGTCCCCGGTTATGGACAATTTGAGCGACCTGATAATGGTGCTATGATATTTCTCACTCATCCTTATTTCTTAATTACTTAAAACTTGTTGGGTGAACATAATTGGGTAGGAGCACCTGGGAGTGAACCAGAGTGTCCTATTTATCGTATTGGAAAACTACTTGTTACAAATGTTAGGATAAAACTGTTGCTTTATGAAAATGAGCCTGAACTCCACTTGGCCAAATAAGCATGTAGTTGATAGATATGTTGTTAACCACTTTAGCCTACTTGCCATACATTCAATGTATTGACCATTCGTGGCTACAACGTTTCATGTTGCAGGTTATATCGTATCTGAGTGATTGTTCATAGGTCGCGAGACTCCACTCAATAATTGTTCGCATGTGGCACATTTGGAGGATGGAGATCTACCTTGTATTCGTTTTCTGTTGTGTACTTGAATAAATAATGTAAATTCTGGATCATATTCATTGTATTTATGATGCACAGTTATATTTGGTATCATTTTGTACTGTGTGTGCCAGTGAACCGATCCAGGGATTGGCACTATACACATGAACTCAGCCTTATCAGGCGAGGGTGTTACATTGAACTTCATCACTCCCTTACACGAATTCCCTTACTCTATCTAGGTCTATAACATCAAGTAGTGACTGGATGTTGCAACATGCATTTGCACACCAAGTCAAACTTCATGTACAGATCTAGTCAATCAAGAAGATCCAAGAAAAACAAATAAATCCAAATGTGGTACATATAACACACAATATTCTAAGCCCAGAATATAGTAGTCGAGTATAATATCTCTAGAATTTTGTCTTAGTTGTGTAGTATATGAAACCTCCTCATATAGGTTTACCTTGTGATACTTAGCACATAAAGTCAACTATTCTTTATCTCAATATTTACCCAAATTGCTCAAGTGCAATAGGATAATATTAAGCAAAGTCGTCTCAATTTGGTTTTTACTAACCTTTGGTTTCACCTTTGGAATGATTAACTATGTTCAACCTTTCTTTATTATCCAACTAACCTCACATGATCTCTCCAAATGACTAATCAGATTCTATTTGTTAACTAAAACCAAAGATTATTAGAAAGTTTTAGCACCCATGACTTCTATCATAACTCTACTATGTAATTTTCATACCTCTACTCCAAGATAAATCACTAAGTACTTGTCATACTTACTCCTACATCATGGTTTCGAATCTAATCTCACCATGATCTGGTTATGTCTACCTATACATCATGATTTAGGGGTTGATCTAACCATGATGGCTTTGTTTCTCATTACACTATCATTAAGTCTTATCATAATTTTACTTCATCACGTAGAATTCTCAAGTGAATCCCACATGATTACTACTTATTACATCAACATTTATCCTAGTGAGATTCATCTCGTTGTCTTTGGTTAACAACTAACAATAAAATTCCATTGTGCTACTTGAATTCTAGAGTTAGGCTACACCATTTCCATATGATGTCTTACACTTTCTTACAGTATCTTGGTGGTTTATGTCTCCTTCGGAAGACACTAAATAGCACTAGACTGAGAAAATATAAAATATTTACTCCTAAGAAAGAATGACTTAAGCATCTGACTTAGGTATGACAAGGTTATCCTCAAGTGGATACTCATCACAAGTCATAAGAATATTTGGTTTAGATAAGATGGCTCCTATAGTCACTATCCAACCTACAGATCTTCCTAAAATGGTTTTAATCCTAAGGTCAAAGCATATGCTCTGATACCAACTGCGGTGACCCAGCATACCACTACATGATGTAGTACACTATAGTCGTTGACATAACACCAATGAAACACCGTTTAATAGTATTACATCCCTCAGAGTAGTACAACAGAAACACAGCAGGTCCAAGACATGACTATAGGTTACAACGCAACTCTTTACACAAGATCCAAAGAACACTCTAGGTTAAAGAGAGAAAAAAAACTTCTTACAAAGAAGAATCAGAAATAAACAACTCCAAAATTATAATACTATTAAGACTAATATCTTAACTAATGGTCTGGCATTGCTTCTATTGCAATACACTACAGAAATAGGTTCTATGGCTAGAGATTCTATTCTTATCTAATCAACAACTTCGTCTTCACTTGAGCTGATGTATATGTTGACTTTCTTGACTTCATTGAAGAGCTTTAGCTTTTGATGATGATTCCTGGAGCATGGCTTGATGTAGTCATCGTCTGTACTGGCTCTAGAACCTAGCAAGGGTTAAGAAGATACTTTGAGTACGAGCGTACTCAGCAAGTCCACTAGAAAAGGAGTGTTTGATGCACTATATCTACAGCCACAGACCATAGATCGTAGGCAATGTAGGTTTTCGTAAACATTTCTTCAAAGGTTGCTTTTATTCTGAAAAAAAACTATGTCCGTGAGCCGTCACGGGTTTACCAGAACTTTCATGGAGTTCCTTTCCCGCCGCGTACGCAGCTCCTTCCCGGAACAGGGAGTAACAAGTTACGGTTCTTACACTCTGCAGAGGTGCGTTACTTTACCCATGAGAGACCTTAGCCTTGTTGAACAACCAAGTCATGACCTTTTCCATACTTCCTGGGTATGGGGCCCAGTCTAAGATCCAAGCCAATCACTGCCACCTTTGTGACCCCGCATGCCTACTTGGTGTACACCATGCCCACATATTGAATTACGGCAATGGTTTGTATAGACCGTTAGATGCCAGAACTATCGTGGGACATTGAGGGTTCCCACCCATATGTTGCATATCCTCTACGAATTACCAATTAATATGCACGCTACGAGTGATAACAGCCATGACCTGCACATCCGGCTTCATGCGAGAGGAAGAAGATACAGCTAACTTCTCTGTCCCATTCCAAATCTCATGGTTAACGCGTGATATATGGCGCAAGAATCACTTTCGACATTGGTTGTTAGGTCCTAGATAATATGTTCCTTTACCACCGGAACTTTTATAGTATGTTATTACCTCATGGTTAATAAATTATATTGACATTATTATGAAAATAGGTTTTTGGATCTTTTTCAAATGCAGGTGATGACAACACTGGATTTGCAAAATACTTTACATAAAATAATCAAAGGACATGAGCAAGTGTGAACTTTCCTTTTGTGATTGCAAGATTATGCACTCACGGTCTTCGAGACGACATAAGATCCAATATTTGAAATCTGCATCATTGGTCCGGTAAGGACTAATGTTTAAAGAAGCAATATGCTATTGTGCATAAGTAATGCTATGCATTTTGTAAAAACCCCAAAGTGAAACCCCAATACTGTAAGTGAAGTGAACTTAGGTGATTCTTTTAACAGTTGGTTTATCTTCAAGTTTTTACTTCACATGAAGTGCATCTTTAGAGGGATTTTAAGTTTTGATATACAAGATATAAAAGTAGAGTGCAATAGTAATTTAAGATTTAGATTAGTTGCTATTTGGTGATTAGGATGGAAGTCTATGTATTGGATTATTAAGGTTTGAAAGAACTATCCTAGAGTTGTTGCTTGAAGTGGCAAAAAGAATAACATTTGAAGAAAAGATTTCCTTTCTAAGGTTTAAACAACCATTATTGTTAATAGAACATGATCAGTGAGTTTTGGTGTTTGATGTACTAGTTTGGACTTGAGATGCTTTATGTCTTGAGTTTAAATAGACCAAAGTTAACTATAAAAACAGAAGGGATTTATTAGACATGATGTTTATAAGCTCTGAGACTGAAGTTAATTTTAAAAGGTTAAGTAACCTTAAGATGTAATATATTTTAATTATTCCCAAGTTTTAGATTTATGATAGGTATAACTAAGGTGTGGAATTATTCACTTTATATTTAAGTGAATGATTGGATTAAATTTGTTTTGCTTATTAAAAAATAATATGTATTTATTTAATGGAAGCATAATTAGATGATCTTAGTAATTTGTTAAAATTTGAAGTTATGTTAATAATGGTGAAGATATAATGGTTATTCACCATATTGTATAAATGGGTGATACCCAATGTTTATTTAAAAGAATCCTTAATAAGATTTTTAAAAGAATATTATAAAGTTAAAAGTTATACTTAAATTTGATTATGAATTTAAGTTGTGGTTTGGAATTTGATATAAAGACACAAATTGCTCAAGGTTTTATAAGAATGGTGATTATTTCTTACTTAATAATTATTTTTAAAGAATTCACAAAATAGGTATTAGATAAGGATTTATTATTTAAAATATTAAAGACATTTCTAATTATATATTTAATATTTTTTTAGTGTAATATATTTATTCAAGACCTTAAAAATGAATCCTTACCTAATAACTATTTTAAATAAAACCTTGAGCAATATATTCGCCAATGAATTTTATTTATTTTTAAGTATTATCTTTATTTTTATAAAATTCATTAAAGAATTAAGTGTCTTTCAATATTTGCTTTATGTTTTATTTGTAAAACTCTAAATTAGTATTTTTATGAAATAGTAAAGTTATTTTGATACACAAAAATGATTTTTATTTATTTTTAGAGTTTTTGTTTTATCTTATAACATTTCCTTTAATATTTAATGGTGTTAATAATTATTTTACTTTATATTTATTTTAAAAAATTAAAATTATATTTTTATTAGGTAGATATTATTTTTGTGGTTATTTTGATATATCATATGTATTTTTGGGATATTTCTATATTTTTATAGGGTATAAATTATATTCAGGATTCATTTAGTAATTTCCTTATTTATTTATTTTTAAATTTAGGGTCAGTTGGGTGTTGGGATTGGGCCGGTCCGGCCTAGTCCGATCTGGCCCAAGGCAACCCTACCACGACCCCACCCTCCCCTCACGCGTCAACCACACTCATACTCAACCCTCGCACGCACGGCTCACCCCTGTGTCATGGCGATGCCAGCGCCGCTAAGCGCCGCCTCATCGACCATCGCCAAGGCCCCGGTGGCACCATGCCTCTCTATGTCTCATTCCTCGATTCTCCTCTATAGTGGTGCCTAGCACCCTCGCGCGCTCACCCCGGGAGAAACCCTAGCTTTTACTTCTTGTGCTCACAACTCGCCCCCCAATCCCGCTTCTCCGGCTGGTTGGCGTCGGGGACGGCGCGGCCTAGCTCATTTTACCGCTCCTGCCTATGCTTCCAGTTCGCGGTCCGCTTCCTATGGCGATGTGGTACTGTAGTTACCACTACAGCCGACCCCTATCCCTGATGCCGGAGGGACGGCATCCAGGGATGCAACCCTGGCGCCCTTCGGTGCTTCGCCGTGCTGCTTCATGATCTTCCTGTGGTGGTGGGGGAGGTGTTGTGGCATTATTTCTTCTCTGACACCGCGGAAGGCAATTTCTAACCCAAGGCCGGCCTTCTTGTCAACTACAACAAACATGTCATTAGAAAGGTATTGTTTTTGTGACCGGCCTTCGAGCCGATGGATTGTTTTAGGCTTAAGGTTATAGCGGTTGGTTGGATTTCCTTGACATGTACTAGGCTATGATGCTAGTCGAATGTGTATTCAGGTGATTGGTGAATTTTTTTGGAATTGGTGGTGTTGCAGTGATCTCTAGTTCATCAGACTTTGATGAGTACAGGATTATATTTTGTTACTTTAATCTGATGGTCGAATGGTTATGAATTGCTACCATCTTAGATGGAAAATTGTAATCTATTTCGAATAGTTTGGCTTAGTTCTGGTGGTGACTAGGAGTAAAACTTGTATGGCCAATTGTCCTACTTGGTTAAGCAATCTGATAGAATAGTTCACAGATGCTCTTGCCAAAGATATGTCTGAAATTGTTTTAGCTAAATGCATCCACATGATTATGTAGTAAATAAGATGTATGTGAGGTATAAGAGTGGGCATTGAAGATTTAAGCATACTATAACTTGTGTTTTTGTTGAAATGCTTGCATGTATTTTAGGATGCATATGTTGCACACAAATATCTCTCAGATTATGTGTATGTGAGGTGTGGTAGTATGTACACATATGCAGTACTCTTTGGAAAAAATTTATGAGCATAGTAGATGTATATTTGATCAAGTTTATACACATATATGTTCTAGTGTTAGTATACATACAGCAATACCTATTTTTATTTTGTTTTGTTAGTTCTTGTGTATTTGAGATACTTCTTTATCTCCAAACTGCTACTAGGGTATTTATTACTTGCTCTGGTACTATTGACTAAGACAATTCCAGGATGTGATGCTGCTAGTAGCATTGGTCATGGATTGCTATCCATCTAATGTCAACAAGTGAGTGTATTTGTAGATGATTCCTAAAATGTTTGAGTAGGGAAATGATTTGAATTCATTTGCGGTGCCCTGTTTGTATTGTAACATGAAAAAATTCATTAGCAATGATCTATTAGATCCTTGATTGGTAGCTTCTGCTACCTGGAGGTTATTGCTGTGGTGCATCCTTTTGGAAGATGCACAACAATCCTTCAGATGGCATGATCTGCTGCTATCTGTTTGGCTTTACTAGATGGGACCATCCTTTCTATGATTAAATGATGGAAATATTTGGAAAGCATCCCTATCTATGATGCTAAGGCTGAGACTTTCTTTTTAATAAGAACAGATTTTGTGCTTGATCTCAAGGCCTGGCCTATGATGCAAGAGTCTGAGGCACTAATTTGGATAAGAACAGATATTTATTTTCGGTGGTTTGTTATTATCTAGGATGAGCTTTGCATACCATATCTATGCAAGACTGAGAGAAATCCATATTCTAATCCTCCTAGATAGCTCTATTGGAAAGATAGCTAGGTTTGGATGGATTTGTGACAAAGCCATTGTTTCACTTGAATCTGATGGTGCACGCTAATAAGAACATGTGCTATGGTTTCCCCTTTATACACTCTACGATGATCCTCTCATCCATATGCATGTAGATCTGAGGGTTATTCCCTCCATCTCTATGTATTCCTAATAAATCTAATAAGAACAGATACTAAGGAATAATTTTGGTGGTCAACCTGTGGTTGCTGAGTTCTTGCTGCTGTTGGGCTGGTGTTGATCTTGATCAGCCACTATTAATTTGGTGGCCTGCTTTCCTCCCTTCTTCTGATGTAGCTAATTCTACTGCTCTTTTTGGCACCAAGACCTTCTCCTTATACTCATGATCATGTTCTTCTACTTCTGGAGTTGATAGCTCCTTTATGAAAACTTATCTCCTCCTCACTCTTGGATGGCTTTACTGAGCAACTAGGGTTAGGGATATGATGTTGACCTAGAGGAGTGATCTGGTGTTGATGAGAAAGAACAGGTGTTGTTCTTGGTGATGAAATAGTGGTCTGGGGGTAGTTGTTGGAAAAGTATGGTGGCCATGGGATATTTAGCTTTCCTGCTACGGCTGTGCACTTTTATCTCTCTTTGAAGCTTCCTTGTGCTGACAGCACATACACATGCAGGTATGTGTATGCTGCTTACCTATAAGCTTGCACTATTATGGATCAGCACAAGTAGTGATAGTGCTCTTACTCCTTCCTTTCTACCTCCTCTGGTGAAACTTGCCCCTCTTACTGCCAATGATGTAGGACTGAGGCTACACATCTAATAAGAACAAATGCCCTATTTGGTGAAACTTTCCCCTCATTCTAATTAAGCTCTATGATGAATAGTGGCAGTGCACTTCACTGTACTTACTGAGAGTAGCTAAAACTACCCCCTCACATCTTATATTTATTTTTCTTGTTTTCTTTTGCAGGTACAGAAGTTCTTTGAAGGGTTTGGGAATTAATAGATAGAAGAACTAGAGTAGGAAAATAAGTTTAGGTTTCTGTCATTTTTATTCTTTTGTTATTCATTTATTCATTTGTATAAGATAATGTAATATATATTTCCTTGTAATAAAGAATTCTTTTAGTTGTTTCATTTATGTAATTCATTTTTCTATTTATTTGTTTCATAGTAATTTACTTTTATTATTTTATTGTAAAAGAACAATAATACAATATGTATTATTGTATTAATAAAGAACCCTTTATACTATTATTGTAATCATTTCATTTCAAATTCTTTTTAGATTCAATTTTTTTAATCAATTGAGTAATCAAATTTGAATTGTCTTCCCCTCAAACACAAAAGATACAAGAGAGGTCATGCCGAAATCCATCGCAGTTGTACCGATGTTTTATAAGAACAAGAGAGATCTCAATACCTCTATAGCCTCTTGTAGTTTTGCGCAAAAATTCCCCAGATTTTCTTATGCATGAATGCAATGCACAACCCTGTGTCCTCTTTATTTCTAGGTGCTAATCCTGGGATGTTACATCGGGTGTGGCGCACTAGCGCGCTCTCGGCTCGCATTTAAAAGAGACCCAGGCGCGTTGGCGGTGGTCCAGATGGTCGGCTCGGGGCTAGGGATGTGGAGTGGCGATGGACGGTGCTGCATGTTCCAGACAAGGTTGGCGGGGCTAGTTCTTCCTCTAGCTCGCTGGCAACATTGGGGTTGGCAAATGGGCTCGGCATGGTCACCATTAATGGCTATGCCAAGCTCTTAGTGGTGCTAAGGCTTGTGAATTGGGATAGATCATCTACTGAGAGTATAGTGAGAGCTAGAGAGGGAACAAGGTTAGCCAAATTCACTGCTCACTATAGTGTTTGTTGTTTGGTTGTTTGCTGCAAATAAGGTGTTTGATGAAATGGCCGAAAGAAATTCAAATTTTAATTTTGGATTCAAACTTGGTGGGTTTGTCAGGCACATACCAGGGAGTCTCTGCTTAGTTGGATTAGTCAAGGGGCACTGGTTTGGTTGGGTTTTGAAAATGTGTGATCTTCACATATGATAAAGATTCAATTTTGAATTGTGAATTGAATGAGGTTGCCAAATGTTTCTGCAAGTTTGATAGGTGGGTTTTGATTCACTTTTACTTGGTCTAGCAAGGGTTGAAAAGAATTGGAAAAGTTTCTGTTTGAAATCTTGGAATAGAAACACTCAAAGTGACCTAGTGAGCAAGATTGGCAAAAATGACCATTTGCCTTAATTGATTTGTTTTTTATTTTATCTTTATTTGTTTATGCTTGGAAATGTTTTATATGATGTTATATTCATATTTAAACCATTTATTTCTATTTAGGTTAATCACACAAGTTCATTCATGAATTTATCAAATCATCACATACACACATGCATTCATATGATTTAAATTAATCAAAGTTTTTGTTAACCCTAATTTTAGTGATTAGAGTTTGATGATCATTGTTTTATTTTTTTGGGATGTTACACTGTTCCTCTTTGTCAGCACACGACACATCAAAAAGCATCTCAAAGCCTTTTGCAACACGAGAGCACAAGAATCCACCGTGGCATCATGCCTTAATTTTGGATCCAACAAATCCATCCCCTTGCCCCAATCTATCTCCATCAAGTTCAACCAAAGCTCCACAAGCGTACACCAATTTATATCACCACCTGATCCCCTACCAATTTCCACCTATCGATAACACCTTGGTCCCCGTGGACATGTCCCAAATCCCCTCATCTGCACACCAGCGCACGCGCGAGGCAGCTAGCAACCAGCAAAGTGGATCTAGTGACCATGCCGCCATCCAACCGAGCCGCTCCAGCAGGCCAGCGACAGTCGCATGGGGATCTACCGCTGACCAAGATCCCTAGGGAAGCGAACCCCCTTCTTCCCTGGTCATCCTTGTTGCGCTCACAGGGGACAGGCACGGTCTGCATTGACTCCTATTCTACATGTTTATACCATCGCGTCTGTGTCATTCCGCGCCTAATCGATGAGCCGATTTTCTTTGCAGGCGCTAGCATTGGTCTTTCTATCAAGAGAATCCACTTATTTTGTTCATGTGCAGTGGTATAACGGCAGGCTGTTTGCCGTCTCCGCTCTTCTTGTGATACCCACCAAGTGTTCGATGAAAGTCTTCTAAGAGATTTAATCTCGGTTTTCTTGTACTCGCGCCTCTGATCTGTCACCGCTCCATCAGGCTACTCCTCATCAAGTGTGACATCATTTTGTCCGTCATTGTCGTCCTTCTAACAAGATATTCTTGGCATTCGTGACTTCGGCAAAATTGACTATTTCCTATACTTCCTCTACAACCCCAACACCGTCTCTTCATCCCAAACCATGAGACCCCAATCATATCCATATTTTTTTTAAATGCTATCTAGTTTTTTGCATTTATATCTTATTCATGTTTGCATACATACTTTATTTTGGGATATTTTTTCGATTCACCGAAATTAAATATGGAGACCATATGCGGGATTTTCTAGTCTTATCTTGGCTACATTTAAAATTGTGTAGTTCACCAATGCCATGTTTTCCTTGTAAACTCAACATTTAATATGTGGGGTAGCTAAATAAATTGAACCCAATAAGAATTGCCTGGATCTTGATTCCTCTTAATATTGCTAAGATAGACCGCATATTGCCATGTCATACATCATATCATAAACATGCCGGATCTTTTGCCTAGTATTAAATATTGCATTTGTTGCCTCTTCTAGTATTTTGCTTCTTCACCAGATAGGACGATGAGTGGATGCGGGTTGTGACAAGCTTCCGGTTTCTTGACTTTGTCTCTCAGGCGAGCATTCCCCCCCCCCCCTTCTACCTATTTTGCATTTATAGTCTTTACTTCCTTCCTTTGATCTATTGCTATCCTTATTGTCGATGCTTTAGTACTGTCCCTTTATTTACCTGCTCCACTATATTGCCTTGGTTATCCTATTTCCTTGTTTGACTATCTAGTATTTTCCTTGCGAGTCGTAGGCATTCTTAGTATTGGTCCCATACAGGTGGAGCACGATACTTGAATATTGTTGGTGATAAGATAATTAATCTGGTGTTGTTGGTTATGGTTATGGATATGGTTATGGTTTCACCTAATGATAAGGCCCCGGCAGGGACCATCTTTGGGAATTTCTTGAGCCGACCTAGGACCCATTCGTTCTACCATACCGGTTCTGAGTTGATCGCGCTAACCAAATGTGGGGGCCTCTGGGACCCCCCCCCCCTCAACTACCGGCGCTATTCGTATATCTAGAGGGTTACAAAATTGGTTTTCCATTTGCTGCATACGCATAATATGTCCTCGGACATGGGTGAGTTGATATGTCTTTGGACTTGATGTTTTGGTGGACTGCCATGGCTTGCATTGCATAAAATTGGGATATCATGTCGGAGGTGGGATGGAGCTCTACAAGTTATCTTCCGATCATCGCCTGGCCGTAGACTCAAACGATGTGCCTCCCTCGAGAATCGGCGTACCTCTTGGTTGGATCAACACAGTAGGTGATGCCTCTGGATATGTGCGTAGTTAAGGGCCAGTTCTTGTTGTCAGATTCGGATGGCACGGGTGATATGTTTCCTGAAGGGTTGAGCATGCATTTGGGTACAGTAGTGCACCCCTGCAGGGTAAATCTTTTCGCGAAGCCATGTGTCCACGGTTATGTACGCCTCAGGAGTACAACGTCATGATCATAGACAACTCCATTATTGTTTTGCGTCTTTAATAATTTGATTAGTAATTAGCCTTATCAACTAAACACATGCTTAATTAAAATTGCCACCGTGTGTGTTCCGCAAGGGGACTTCCTCGACTGGTCTTCGAGGGGGAAATCTTCGGATGGGTTATGTTTGGTGTTATATATAGTTATCGTATAGTGCTCTGTTATCTCGCTCTAATAGCCGAAGTTGTAGCATGTCTCTATAAGTTAGATAGTGCAAGCTTTGCTGCCGCTGATCCCACCATACCTATTTAGGTGAGGACCGCCGAATTCTAAGACTCGCCGTGTACTGGCCTCAGTACTGGCCGCTCTCTTTCTATTTTTCCTTTGCCCTTTGCCGGCACCCTTTTGGATTGACAGGTATGTAATGGACGATGTTAGCAAGGTTACCCTTTCGTCTTGGCCTGGGCGGGGTTGGACACCGCTTGGTTATTCTTCAAGACTCTTAGTCCCATTTGGATCTTGTCCGTACTCGTATACTATTCTCACTTTCGCTTTGAATTGTATCATTTGTATTCTTGACTCGTCGAGTTGTTGTTGTATATATAAGTTCGTGTGGACTCTATTGTAAACTAATGTGATGTAACTACTTGTAATCAAATCCCCTACACACAAAAGTGTCTGGTGGGCATCTTTGAATCGCTTCTATGCGGGTTTTGGTGGGAAATGCTAAGATCTGCATAGACTCGATTCGGGGGCGTTACAATGATCCAACACAAGAAGCATCTAGTAAATATTTATCATGAAGAGAAAGCCTATCATAAAAGTTATTGATAATAATATTGTTAGGGAGTTCATGAATAGGACATTTAAGCATTAGTAATTTCAATATCCCCCAATCTTGAGTTGTACTCTCTCCATCACGAGGCCAAAAGTTATATATTAGATTCCTATCCTTATGAATCTCACTAGGAGGATAGAATTTAGATTAAAAGAGAGGTACTATTTCCTCCCATTCCATAGATTGTCCATTCTTCAGCAACTTATACCATTCTTCAGCTCCTCCTTTCGATGATATAGAGAGTAACTTCTTCTTCACCTGTTCAATTCTGATACTTGCACAATTAAACAACCCGCATAATTCATGGATAAAGAGCATCCCCTAAATAATAATTATCCATAACACGATCAACAATACTTGTAGGTATCTTAAAAGGATCTATGTCAATAGGTGGTGGTTCATCTACTACCCTAACAGTAGTAGTAGTAGTTTTCCCAAACAGAAAACCAAGTGGGTTATCCATATTGGAAACAAAGTAACAAACAGAAATAAAAAGCAATCCTCACAGTAGAAGTTTCCTTTACTAGTTCCACTCTTCAATAGCGCTTCACTCACCGGCAACGGCGCCAGAAAATAGTCTTGATGACCCACAAGTATAGGGGGTGTATCGTAGTACTTTCGATAAATAGGAGTGTCGGTCCCAACGAGGAGCAGAATGTGTTGACTAGTGGTATGGAGCAGGAAATCTCTGTAAATACTTAGCAAACGGATTTTTAGGGGTTTCTAATAAAGCAAGGAAATAAAGTGCAAGTAAATAAGACAGCAAACAATTGCAACAACTGGGCCAATTCTTTCTTAGAAAAGGACTAGCCGGTGTAAATACTAATGAGGATCAAACATTCTCGAGGACACATGGGAATACTGTCAAGTGCTTTCGTTTCATATAGCTGATTAATCTTCTTTGGTTTCATAAGTGTTGTGTGGGTGAACCTATGCTAATGTGCCAACCTTACTTGGACTAATACATACTTGTGATTAAAACCCCTTGCAAGCATCTGCAACTACAAGAAAGCAATTAAGATAAAAACCTAACCACAGCCTTAAACTCTAAGATCCTACACTCCCTTGTGCAAAGGTTTCCTAATGGGGGTTCAGGTTTCTGTCACTCCGGCAACCCCACAATTAGTAGCCAAATACACAATGCATCCCCCTAGGCCCATAAATGGTGAAGTATCATGTAGTCGGCGTTCACATGACACCACTAGAAGAATAGCGCCACAACTTAAATATTAAACCATTGAATAATACCTCAACACAAATCCACTACTAATAACATGACTTCTCCCATGTCCTCAATAACTAAACGAACTACTGCAACATCCCAACATTAGAGCTTAGAAATAAGCTGAACACAGGTGTGTGCATTGCATTCATGCATAGAAAATCTGAATAATTTTCGCGCTTTTAAATAAAAACTTGTCTAAGTGATTGAAGCTTCTCTTAACTTGATGGAATTGATGTAGATCATCAAGTTGACTACGATAAGTTTAAATATGACCTTTGGTAAAACCTTATTTTGGGTAAACATGATTTGATCTAAGGGAAGATCAAATGTAATAAGAGTTAAACCCTAATACATGACTTAATGATTTATAGTTGATCCTTAGGTGATCATATCATAGTATTCATTATAATCACTCATGAATACTAAATTATAAATATAACACAAATAATAAGAATGTAACAACTATATCTTAATCTCATCTACTTATACCATGAGTATCATGGAAATACCTAACTTTAACTCTCTAGTGAGATTGAGTAGGAAAGAAACCAAATTTAAGATCATTCACCATATATCTTTCTTTCCATATCAATCTTTATCATCTCTATTGAATCCTATCCTTATATTTGTTGTTCATCAATATTGAGAAATCAACTATTGATTCACCAATTCTTAACCTATCAATTCTTGACCTATCAACTCTTGTCCTGATTATAGCATTCACCTAAGGCTTATAAAGAAAGAAGTAAGAAGAGATAAATAGAGATGCTAGTTTTAGATTTCATCTATAGGATGGGAGTGATTGGAGGAAATCAAATCAATATGGTAACAAATAAGATTACAAGGATGAAGTCTGAAGATAGTTACCAGGAGTAGTCCTATTGGATCAAGTAGGTATAGTCAATGAATTATGTCTCTTAATCCAATAGAGCTAAACATAACATAATTATAATACAATTGTAATGTTGTATTGATGAAGCCTTGTTTAGACAATTGGAAACCTGAATCATAAAGGATCAAAGGATTATAATGATCATGCCTTATTCACCAATATTGAATGCTTACACCATGTATAAGTGACATTGGTGGATAAAACATGATTGAACCATAGTATAGATATATTATCCTAGATTAGACATTACAAGTCACATTAATATAATATGAGGTTAGAATGTTAGATATTGGAGTCAAGTAGAGACAAGATAGTATAATTAAAATGATGTTGGAGAAACATTGGATTAAACAAGTAGTATTTTCCTCTTTGGAAATACTAAGCACTTGAAGTGAAGTAGGATTTGATGCATACATCTATTGAAGTGATATTAGTGAAGGATGCTTAAGGGAGAATATGAGAAGATTATGAAAAGGCTTTAATGACAAGCTCATTGGATTTATAAATGGATTTGGAAGAATAAAAGGTGGATAGAATATTCTTGTGAAGCAAACTCATCATGTTCACACATGATGATGGATATAGAGAAGTAATATATCTAGGAAAGGAATTCATTAATTAGAAGTCCAGAATTATGAAGTATGGAATATAGGAATCCTTGTTAAACGCCTAGACCCTAAATCTTTACCTAACATATTATCCATTTCATCTGATTGATCTATCATCTTATTTACTCAAAGCTTCATAAAATATTTACTATATCAAATCACATGAGCACATCTTTGTCATATTCAACCATCATTATCATAGGTGCTTATGGAACTATCTTTATTAATTGTTTCTCATAAGTTATCCTAGAAAATAATTCCACTATTTTACTTTAAATGGTGATATTATTAAAATCACAAACATAAAGACAATAGGTTTAGCCATTAACCTTTATTCACATTAACAAAAGAAAATAAGTATAGTAAGTACCTTAAACCCTAGGGTGAGTAATTACAATTCAGAACTCTAAACTTATTAATAAGTTTTCTAATCAACATCTCATAAATATTCTATCTATAATCATTAGACAAAGTCCTTAATTCATTCCTCTAACCACTCATCCCATATGAGCATGGAATAAGTGGGGATCCAATATTATAAACCATTCTACCCTATACTATGTGATTAAATGCATATAAACAAAACCTATGTATATTATCAAACATTTTCAAACTTAATTACTCCAAATAAAAGTGAAAACAATGTTATAGAAAATAATATATATAAAGGAAATAAAGAAAATATCACAATACATAATAAAAGTTCACAAATGGATTTTTAATAACTTTATTGTTGCTGCAACTATTCAGCAAATAAAATTTCAAAAAGAAAAGTTCAACCCAAATAAAAATACAAACCTGAAAACAAAACAGAAAATGAAAAAGGAATAAAACCAGGAAAAAAACAGAGGAAACACCCAATCTAGCCCACGGCCCATTTTCTCTCCTTTCTATTTGTCGCCCGCAGGTCGCAGCCAAACCCCTCCTCTCACTCCGCTGCAGCCAACTCCGGCCCAACAGTAGCCCGCATACCCTTTCGTCCTTTTCTTTTCTTCTTCCTCACAACCGGCGACAAGCAGCTGTGTGGAGGTGCTCTTGCCATCGATCTCCCGGCGTCGTGATCGAAATCCCTCATCCTTATCCTCACTTTCTTCCTCTCCTTTCCGTCGGCAACCGAAAACCTAGCCACAGTCATCAGAGCACGCTGGCATGTGGAGATCGTCCCGGAGTCCATGGAGTGGTCCAGGAGATGCGCCAGCATGCGTAGATCGTCTGTGAGGAGCACTGCATCAGGAGAAGCTCGGAGGGAGGCGAATTTCTCGAATCCTTTTCCACGGTGGTCGTCGGAATCCGCAGAATTGTGCTCGCCTCCGGTCACCATCTACATCACCGACCACACCATCACATCGGGGGTGAGTTTCCGCATCGAACAACCTTAACTGCGTTTCCTAGTATCATCTGTAACTCGAGTTCGCCGTCGGGCCGATGGACACCACCGTCGTAGGTCATCACCGGAGTAACTCCAGCGACTAAATCGTAGCGTAGACACCACCCCTAGTATCGCCTTGCCCTCACGGTTCCAACCCAACCGTCCACAGTCACTAGGGAGCTCCGGCTCGCCGCCGGTGACCACTTTCTGGTGGTGGTGGCCGTGCTGATGTCACAATGACATCATGCATGCGTCGAGGTTGACGTGGTCAGCTGTTGACTGGTCCTTGCCCCTGTGGTGTATGACATGGCCTTGGTCCCACCTGTCATCGACTAGTAGTAGGTATAGGAACGGTAACAAATGCCTTTACTGCTTTGGGTATGCCATGTGGCAACTGGCCCAAGGGTCAGTGACCCTAGGTAAGTTTAGCTTAGGTGTAAAAAGTAATTTATGTTTAGGAAATAGATAAAAACATTATAAGATTAAATATGAATATTTCCTGAAATATAATTTAAAATTATTCTCAAATATTATTATGATGATTATTTAAATATATATTATATAATAAAAGTTTTATAAGTGATAAAACTTTGATAATTAATAGTTTAATAATGGTAAATGTTAAAAATATAAATAAAATACTAAAAATCTTAGAAAAATAAGAATTATACTTTAAAATTATAATTATACATTAATATTTCCCTTAATTAAATATTTGTTAATTATTAAGTATTTATATAGTAATAAACCTTATTAAAATCATATCTTATTATTTATAAATCACAAAAATAAATGTAATATACCAAAATGATCACAAAAATAATACATACATGTTAAAAATGTGATATTCCACTTTTTAGTTAAATAAAAGATTAAACAACTTTAATAACTTAAATATAAACTTATTTCCTTAATAGATAATTCATATAAGGTAAATAAAATTTGTTAATATTCCTAAAATTGCCAATTTAGATTTAATAAGTAATATCAGTCTTCAATATTGATAATATGAAGTCAAAATGGTTCAACGCATTTTAAATGCAATTTATTTAAATTATCCTTCAACCATAAGTGCAGATTATTTTATAAAAGAATCCTTATCCAATCTAAAATCTCCAAGATTAATTATAATAAAATAAAAACCATTTCTTTACTTTAACCACAAGTTTATGAACAAATCAAAACACTATAAGTGAATCCATCAGTAGTAAATAATATTGTTTACTTATTCATAAACCTTAACCACATATTTATAGGAAGGTAAATCCCTTTATACCAATATAATGTAAATAAATCACTACTCCAATAGAAGTAATGCCATTCTTATGTAACTCTAAGGAAACAATATAAAATGAACAGGATACAAGTATCATAAGTAATACACCCTAAGTCTATCTACAATCTTAAAGTTACTTATAGTTACAAAGCTTTAAGTATAATCTTGAAAACTTTATTATATACTTTATAGTTAACTTTGGTCTGTTATAATTAAATTGTAAAAAACATCTCAATTCCAAACTATTCAAGAAAGCACAAACAACATCAACCACATCTGATTAACCACAAAGATTTTTTAAACCTTTATAAAGGAATATTTTCTTCAAAAGTTATTCGTTTTGCCACTTCAATCAACATATGACAATTAATAGTAAACACCTTAATTTATACTTTACTTGTATAATAAGATTGTTAATACTTAAATTCTTGATAAGTGACATTACTTGTAAAGTAAAACTTGAAGATAAACAATTAAGATGTAAGGAACCTTGAGTAGCATTCCATACTGTGTATTTTGTTGTTGTATAAATACATGTTGTTTTCCACACACTCACAAGCCTTAATAAGAAGCACATGTGTGAAACTTAATCTAAAATGGCAACACATTCCAAGGAAACCCTTTCCAGTATACAAACCCTAGAACAACGTTATTCTCGGGATTCGCGTTTATCAACTTGCATTACATTACTTATGCATAAAAGCATCTTTCTTCTTTAAACATTAGTCCTTATCGGACCAATGATGCAGATTTCAACTATTGGATCTTATATTGTCTTGAAGACCGTGAGTGCATAATCTTGCAATCACAAAAGGCAAATTCACACTTGCTCATGTCCTTTGATTATTTTCTATAAAGTATTTTACAAATCTAGTGTTGTCATCACCTGCATTTGAAAAAGGTCAGAAAACACTATTTTCATAATAATGTGATTATAGGTTATTTACCATGAGGTAATAACCTACTATAAGAGTTCCGGTGGTAAAGGAACATATTATCTAGGAATTAACAACCAATGTCGCCAGTGATTCTTGTTCCGTATATTACGCGTTGACCATGAGATTTGGAATGGGACAGAGAAGCCAGCTGTATCTTTTCCCTCTCGCATGAAGCTGGATGTGCGGGTCGTGGCTGTTATCACTCGTAGCTTGCATATTATATGGTAATTCGTACAGGATATGCAGCATATGGGTGGGAGCCCTCAACATCGCACGATAGTTCCGGCATCTGAACGGACTATACTGCCATTGCCGTAATTCAATAGGTGGGCTGGCATAAACCAAGGAAAAATGCGGGGTCGCGGAGAAGGCAGTGATTGTCACATCCCAAGATTTTCCAAATCTTGTAATGTGAAAAATAAATAAACAAAATAAATTATTGTTGAAAATCAGGGTGAAAAGAAACTTTTTGTTTCTAAATGGAAACTTAAAAATCCCATCTTGAACAAACTTTAATTAAAGTTTGAATTCAACAAAATCCAAAATCAAGTGGAATGCATCCCTCATAAAATGCATCTGGAAATTTAAACACTTGGAAAATAAATCCAAACCCTAAAACCCTAATAGAAGAAAATCATTTCCAAGTTATCTCCAAGCCTATGGATTTGATCCATATAAAAATTTGTCAACAAACATTTACAAATGATCAAGAAAGACAAATAGAAATATTATAAAATCTTATGAATATAATAAGATAAGGAAATTAAATTTCCAAAGCTAATAAAGAACCTAACTATAAATCCATACCAAATGGTGAGCAAATAATCCTAAAGATATTTAAAGGGATAAATAAATATTAAATAAGATTTCATAAATTAGAATCACTAAGTTTGGATCTCTAAATAAAAAGATATGGTTTTCATAAGATGAAGAAAGAAATATTAAATAAGGAATATTCAAATACCAAACTAAATCTTGGACTAATCCATAAGAAAATGGAATGAATATAATCCCAATCCAAATAAAATAAAGGGATAAAGAATACTCCAAATAAAATAAAATGACTTTGACCAAATCCTATTTCATTGGAATAAAGATAAAAATCCCTATTAGAAATAATTGACTAAATCATGGGAAAATAATATTTTGGAATTTAGCCAAGTGGATTAAAAGCTGTTTAATTAACTTAAATAATAAGATCAAAGAAAACTTCCAAATAAAATTGAAGGAATTAAAAACTATATTTAATTCCATTGGAATTAAAACAAATACCCAATTCAAATGATTTATTAATCATATTAAATACTTTCCAAATAATTCAAGATGAATATTTTGACACCCTATTAATCAAATAAAAACCTACAGAAAAGATTTGGATGGTTTTTGGAAATTCAAATGGTGTTTGGAAATATTATTAAATCTTAATTGATTTAAAACAAGGGCCTAACTAAATAATTAAAAGACCCCGAAAAGAATAAAATTTTATTTCAAAATTGACTTCAGATTATATTACTAATCAATATTTAAACCTACACAAATTTTGGCAAAGTTTTGAATTCAAATGGATGTTTCAATTGACCAAATAAAATTGTTATCTCGAAGCTCCCCTGTCCGACGATACTCCGGCGACACATCCGGCCGAACCCGGCCACCCCTTGCCCCCTTGACCACACTCACTTACTCCCCAGACTCTGGCTCATCTCCTAGTAGCACCAGCTCGTCCCCGGGCGCCTGTAACCTCGGCATTTACGACGACCACCGCCACCGTCATTTCTCTCCAATAAGCCTCGGTAAGAACCGCCCCTCCCTTCCTCTTTCACGCACGCATCTTCGCCACATCTTTGCACGTCTAATTATACTCTCCTCTCCCTCTGGCATGTACCGAAGCCCCGTCCCCATCGACGTCTGAGCGCAACCGACGACCCCACGAACTCCGGCGAGCGATTCTCATCGACCCCGTGCGCCCCTGCCCTATGACAACCACGTTAAGTACCAGTACATCGCTGTGAACCTGGTGAGCCACACCTTTCTCTCCCTCGCTTCATGTAACCGCCGTGACGCCGTAGCCAGACATGCCGCCGCCACCTGCCGCCGCCAGCGCCGCCCATCTGTGGCCGAGTGTTGTGCACCGTAGGATCCAGATCCAAGCGCTGCGATAGAATCTAGGCGAAGGGGTATGTTTGCTTCTGAGCCACACGATCTACTTTAGATACAACGCGCCAGAGTAGCTGATCCGGAAAAAACGGTATGGACGAGTAATATCACGCCATGTGGCTCTGTTCGTTTGATTTAAAACAGAATTGTTCTATTAGATATGCCAATTTGAAAAATTCATAACTTTCAAACCACACGTCCAAATTTTGCAAACTTTATATCAATGGATTCAGAAAAACAAGCCCTAGCCAACCATGCACTTTTTTTAGTAAAAATCTTCTGTTAAATTGTTTGTTTTTACAGAAAATTGTGTATGCATGTTTAGGATATAAAATTTATTCCAAATATTATTTTGAGGATAAAATATTTGGCAAATGGTGTGTTTTGAACCTACTGACCATAGGAAACAAATTGTGGTTTCAAAAATGTATTTGGTGAAGCAAAAGAATAAAACCTTGAATTAAACATTTCTAGCCAAATAAAAATATGGTTTAATTGTTAAAAATGATTTTGGAGGAAATGCCCTGGGAAATGTTTTGATTTAAACTCTCTGACCCCAAACACCAAGTTTTATGACTTAAAAATATATTTGGTGAACCATATAAAATTTATTACCTTTTCTAAAGACTTTTTCAACCACATAAAATAATGACTTGGTTTAAAAATGGTTTATGAAGTGAAATCTTTTGCAAATGATTTTGCCACTTTGTAAAATGACCATTAGGTGTTTCCAAATGTTTATGACCCATTAGGAACCACTTTTACAAATAAAACAATCTTTTGCATGCTTGCATGCATTTTTTTGTTTCTATCATTTTATGTGATGAATTGCTTGAATGGTAGATTGAAATATTGTTTGCTTGATTGAATTGCAGTGATTTGAAGTGAGTGAATATTGCAAAGATCAAGGAGTGAACCTATACTCTCTACCAACAAGGCAAGTGATGCTTCATACTTTGTCCCATTATTTTCACTATGCATTAGTGATATTTCTAAGTAGTACTTGCATGGAATTTTGCTAAGTATAAACTATGCCATGGGAAATCCTAGTAGATGAAACCTTAGTAGAAATTTCCTAAGTTAAGATTCCTACTACTATCATGCTTAGCTTAGCTAGTAGAAAACAAGGGTGGAATATATATTCATGCTATGGAAAAAATTTTAAGTCTGAGGACTTGTGTTTTGTTTAATAAAACAACTAAGTTAATGAATCACCTGGGTGGAATGGAAGGAATGGTTTGTGTTGAGTGGTTACACAAGGCCAGGGGACTGGTGAACCTTGTGTATCTCACTTGTGGATGGACACCCAGGAACAAAGAGATTTGAGATGTCAAATGTTGAGAAGCTTCAAGTGCAGCCACTTGGCATTATGGGCTTTGCCTGGATCATATAGGTTGCAATAACTTAGCCAAATGGACAGTTGGTGGTAGCAGAATGATAGGTTGGAGCGCGTCCATTATGGTCTAAGGGAAGGCTTCTGAAAGATCTTTTCTTGGTGAAACCAAGTCTTGTGGGGAAAGTGCACCACCTCTGCAGAGTGAAAAATCTAAGTACTTAGCCATGTCCCTGGCAAAGGACAATTTGAGCATCAAGACATGGAAGCTATCAAGAATCTCATCATCCCAATTTCTAAGTTAAAAACTTGTGGTTGAACAAGGGTTGAAAGGATCACCAATTTCTATTGGGAGATGCCTTGGGAAAGATTTTGTCAAGCAAAAACTTAGTGTTTTCAAATGATAAGGAAAATCTATTTTGAGCAAAGCAAGCCTAAGCTCCACTTAGCCAAATGCATATAGATGATAGACTCCACTATACTACCATAGTATCACTTGCCAATACAATTCAAATGTATTGACCCTTGTGGTTGTAACTTGTTATGTTGCAGGTTTGTTTGATATTAGTGAAGTTTAATGATTAGGATTACAAGTCTACAACCAACATGTTCGTGGCACTTTGAAGATGAAGGACCCCATGCTATTGTTATATTCTGCTGTATTGTAATGAGATAGCCAAATGAGCTATGTAAGATGTAATAAATTATTTTGTTCCTGGTTATAAAGTTGTATTATGACCTTTGTTTCTTGATATTACATCTTAACTGTGGATGCTAGCTATTGATCCAGGGACTAGCATTGTAAACACAGGGATCTCTACCTTATTAAAGGTTGGGAACCTGACAGATGGTATCAGAGCATTGTGTTGCCTGTAGGATTTGTAACCCTAGGATTGGACAAAACCCCTAAGAAAAATAGGAGTTGTACTTGTTCCAAAACTTATTTACAAACAATATTGTAAACTCTTTCCTCAACCATTTTGGTTTTGACTCTACATCTCTTCTATTTCAACTTGATGGACAAGCCTTTTCCATGGCCAAAGACTTCATCATGTGCAAAGGACTTCATCAACTCTAATGACTTCAACATCTTCAACATTTTCACCAAGGACTGCAATATTGGATATCACTAAGGACTACAATTGAGACAAGAAATGTTGCTCAAGACTTGAAGACTAAGGAAACACAACATAGAAGGAACCATCATCACCTTGAAGTTTGAGACCAAGATGCAAGAAACTCTCCAAGGATACAAAGATATTGTTCATGAAGAATCAACTAAGAAGGATGGAAAGATCTCAAGTGAATCATATAGATGGACCCCCATATTTATTTTAAGTCAAACCCACCAACTTATGGGGTGTAACAAAAATATTTTTGGATGCCTAAAAATATGCTTAAGACTTGTTGTTTGAGTGGAATGTTTGTTTGTGGTTGCTTGCACATTGCTTGTGTGAATTCTGATGTGTGTGATTAGAATTATTCCCTTAGAAATACTTTGCCTATTCTAATCCCAATCCAACCCAAACAGATGACTTCTCCAAGAGACTCCAACATCAAGGATGGTGACAAAAACAACAACCAAGAGGTCAACATGAGAGACCAACTGCTTGCAAGACAAACCCAGTTGAACCAAGTGACAACTCAGTTTTTAGCCAACAACAATGAGTTAGACCCAACCATGCAAAAAGTTTTGGAAACTCAATCCCAATTGTTGCAAGGGATGGCTACTCAAATGATCAACATGGGAGACAACTCTTCCCAAGGATTTTATGACAACAAGGATGACAAAGATGTTATTCTAGAAGGAACCCAAGCTTGCAATATTTGTGGAGACAAGGATCATACTTCCAAAGAGCATGAAGATCAATGCCCCAATTGTGAAGAGAAACATCCAACTGACCAATTCCCCACATCTCAAGCTACTTGTTACCTATGTGAAGGAAATAATCATGTTCCCATCCAATGCCCCATCTATTCCATAGTTCAACAAAGGAAATAAGGTGGAGTGGAACAATTGATTCCGGATTACCATGAGAGAGCCAAGTCTACCAAGAAGGATTAAGACAAAGGAAAATCTCAGCTTACACCTCCATGCAATTTGACTCAATTTAAAGGACCAAAAAGGAGACATATGTATTATCCAGGGAATAATAGAAGGTCAAGGAGACCAGGAACTGTTCCTACCTTTGAGATAACATATGAAAAACATGAACTAGAAGCACTCCTAGATTTGGAGAAACCCAAGAAAAAGAAGGACAAAAGCCATGTGCAGTGTGGTCATTGCAAAGAAATGGGACACTATGCCAGTGAATGTCCAGAGAAGAAAACGTATAAGGAGATTAGCCAAGTATGGTGCAACAACTGCAAAGAGCTAGGTCATTATGTAGGAACTTGTCCATAGAAGATACGTGAAGAACTCAATTTTATCACATGTTATAACTGTGGTAACCAAGGACATTATGCAAGCAATTGTCCAGAAAAGATGAAGCACAAGATAAATCCTATGAAGGATATCAGCCTTGTCACATGTTTTAAGTGTGGAAACAAAGGACACTATGCAGATGTTTGCCCAGAGAGATTTCAACAAGACCCCAAGCAAACCAAGATGTTATCTAGTTGGAAAATTTTTAAGGGTGGTAGTACCCTAGATGCTTTGAGCCAACTTGTAACCCCTAGCCTCCCCAAATCTCGGGACGAGATTTATTTTAAGGGTGTTAGCCTGTCACATCCCAAGATTTTCCAAATCTTGTAATGTGAAAAATAAATAAACAAAATAAATTATTGTTGAAAATCAGGGTGAAAAGAAACTTTTTGTTTCTAAATGGAAACTTAAAAATCCCATCTTGAACAAACTTTAATTAAAGTTTGAATTCAACAAAATCCAAAATCAAGTGGAATGCATCCCTCATAAAATGCATCTGGAAATTTAAACACTTGGAAAATAAATCCAAACCCTAAAACCCTAATAGAAGAAAATCATTTCCAAGTTATCTCCAAGCCTATGGATTTGATACATATAAAAATTTGTCAAAAAACATTTACAAATGATCAAGAAAGACAAATAGAAATATTATAAGACCATATAAATTGGTTTCACTTAAATTGGAGCCATAAATAAAATCTTATGAATATAATAAGATAAGGAAATTAAATTTCCAAAGCTAATAAAGAACCTAACTATAAATCAATACCAAATGGTGAGCAAATAATCCTAAAGATATTTAAAGGAATAAATAAATATTAAATAAGATTTCAAAAATTAGAATCACTAAGTTTGGATCTCTAAATAAAAAGATATGGTTTTCATAAGATGAAGAAAGAAATATTAAATAAGGAATATTCAAAGACCAAACTAAATCTTGGACTAATCCATAATCAAATGGAATGAATATAATCCCAATCCAAATAAAATAAAGGGATAAAGAATACTCCAAATAAAATAAAATGACTTTGACCAAATCCTATTTCATTGGAATAAAGATAAAAATCCCTATTAGAAATAATTGACTAAATCATGGGAAAATAATATTTTGGAATTTACCCAAGTGGATTAAAAGCTGTTTAATTAACTTAAATAATAAGATCAAAGAAAACTTCCAAATAAAATTTAAGGAATTAAAAACTATATTTAATTCCATTGGAATTAAAACAAATACCCAATTCAAATGATTTATGAATCATATTAAATACTTTCCAAAAAATTCACGATGAATATTTTGACACCCTATTAATCAAATAAAAACCTACTGAAAATATTTGGATGGTTTTTGGAAATTCAAATGGTGTTTGGAAATATTATTAAATCTTAATTGATTTAAAACAAGGGCCTAACTAAATAATTAAAAGACCGTGAAAAGAATAAAATTTTATTTCAAAATTGACTTTAGATTATATTACTAATCAATATTTAAACCTACACAAATTTTGGAATAGTTTTGAATTCAAATGGATGTTTGAATTGACCAAACAAAATCAAAACAGAAAATCAAATTGGAAAAAGAAAAATAACAGGAGAAGAAAAAAAATATGAAACGAGGCAACCCAACTAGCCTAGCCCACTAAGCCCATCGGCAGCCCATCTCTTTTTCCCGAACCGTTTTCCTTCTCACTCAAACACACACCCGCAGTGTCGCTGACAGATGGACCCCATCTCCACACTCTCTCCCTCACTGCCAAGCGACCCCACCCTTCCCAGTCATCGTCTTCACCCACCCCGCTGACCACGCCCCCTCTCGCCGGCCGTTTCTGTAGGTTTTAAATTTGCTTCAATACGCGTTGATGCCGCGACCATTACTCGCCGCTACTGTTCCCTATTAACCGCCCTCGCCTCCTCTCTGTTTCCCCTCAGTCCCCGTTTCCCCGGATCCACCAGGCCGCTGAAATTGTTATCTCGAAGCTCCCCTGTCCGACGACACTCCGGCGATAATTCAGGCCTAACCCTGCCTCCCCTTTCCCCCTTGACCACACTCACTTACTCCCCAGACTCTGGCGCATCTCCTAGTAGCACTAGCTCGTCCCCGGGCGCCCTAGAACCTCGGCAACGACGACGACCACCGCCGCCACCATCTGTTTCCTCTCCGGCGAAGCCTCGGGTAAGAACCAGACCGCCCCTCCCTTTCTCTTTCACGCACGCATCTTCGCCACATCTTTGCACGTCTAGTCATACTCTCCTCTCCCTGTGGCATGCACCGAAGCCCCGTCACCGTCGACGTCTGAGCGCAACCGACGACCCCACGAACTCCGGCGAGCGATTCTCATCGACCTTGTGCGCCCCCTGCCCTACGACAACCACGTTAAGTACCAGTACATCATTGCGAACCTGGTGAGCCACACCTTTCTCTCCCTCGCTTCATGTAACCGCCGCGACGCCGTAGCTAGACACGCCGCCCATCTGTGGCCGAGTGCTGTGCACCGTAGGATCCAGATCCAAGTGCTGCGATAGAATCTAGGCGAAGGGTTATGTTTGCTTCTGAGCCACACGATCTACTTTAGATCCAACGCGCCAGAGTAGCTGATCCGGACGAAACATTATGGACGAGTAATATCATGCCACGTGTCTCTGTTCGTTTGATTTAAAACAGAATTGTTCTATTAGATTTCCCAATTTGAAAAATTCATAACTTTCAAACCACACGTCCAAATTTTGCAAACTTTATATCAATGGATTCAGAAAAACAAGCCCTAGCCAACCATGCACTTTGTTTAGTAAAAAGTTTCTGTTAAATTGTTTGTTTTTACAGAAACTTGTGTATGCATGTTTAGGATATAAAATTTATTCCAAAAATGATTTTGAGGATAAAATCTTTGGCAAATGGTGTGTTTTGAACCTACTGACCATAGGAAACAAATTGTGGTTTCAAAAATGTATTTGGTGAAGCAAAAGAATAAAACCTTGAATTAAACATTTCTAGCCAAATAAAATATGGTTTAATTGTTAAAAATGATTTTGGAGGAAATGCCTTGGGAAATGTTTTGATTTAAACTCTCTGACCCTAAACACCAAGTTTTATGACTTAAAAATATATTTGGTGAACCATATAAAATTTATTACCTTTTCTAAAGACTTTTCAACCACATAAAATAATGACTTGGTTTAAAAATGGTTTATGAAGTGAAATATTTTGCAAATGATTTTGCCACTTTGTAAAATGACCATTAGGTGTTTCCAAATGTTTATGACCCATTAGGAACCTCTTTTACAAATAAAACAATCTTTTTCATGCTTGCATGCATTGTTTTGTTTCTATCATTTTATGTGATGAATTGCTTGAATGGTAGATTGAAATATTGTTTGCTTGATTGAATTGCAGTGATTTGAAGTGAGTGAATATTGCAAAGATCAAGAGGTGAACCTATACTCTCTACCAACAAGGCAAGTTATGCTTCATACTTTGTCCCATTATTTTCACTATGCATTAGTGATATTTCTAAGTAGTACTTGCATGGAATTTTGCTAAGTATAAACTATGCCATGGGAAATCCTAGTAGATGAAACCTTAGTAGAAATTTCCTAAGTTAAGATTCCTACTACTATCATGCTTAGATTATCTAGTAGAAAACAAGGGTGGAATATATATTCATGCTATAGAAAAATTTCTAAGTCTGAGGACTTGTGTTTTGTTTAATAAAACAACTAAGTTAATGAATCACCTGGGTGGAATGGAAGGAATGGTTTGTGTTGAGTGGTTACACAAGGCCAGGGGACTGGTGAACCTTGTGTATCTCACTTGTGGATGGACACCCAGGAACAAAGAGATTTGAGATGTCAAATGTTGAGAAGCTTCAAGTGCAGCCACTTGGCATTATGGGCTCTGCCTGGATCACATAGGTTGCAATAACTTAGCCAAATGGACAGTTGGTGGTAGGGGAATGATAGGTTGGAGCGCGTCCATTCTGGTCTAAGGGAAGGCTTCTGAAAGATCTTGTCTTGGTGAAACCAAGTCTTGTGGGGAAAGTGCACCACCTCTGCAGAGTGAAAAATCTAAGTACTTAGCCATGTCCCTGGCAAAGGACAATTTGATAATCAAGACATGGAAGCTATCAAGAATCTCATCATCCCAATTTCTAAGTTAAAAACTTGTGGTTGAACAAGGGTTGAAAGGATCACCAATTTCTATAGGGAGATGCCTTGGGAAAGATTTTGTCAAGCAAAAACTTAGTGTTTTCAAATGATAAGGAAAATCTATTTTGAGCAAAGCAAGCCTAAGCTCCATTTAGCCAAATGCATATAGATGATAGACTCCACTATACTACCATAGTATCACTTGCCAATACAATTCAAATGTATTGACCCTTGTGGTTGTAACTTGTTATGTTGCAGGTTTGTTTGATATTAGTGAAGTTTAATGATTAGGATTACAAGTCTACAACCAACATATCTGCCTGTGGCACTTTGAAGTTGAAGTACCCCATGCTATTGTTATATTCTGCTATATTGTAATGAGATAGCCAAATGAGCTATGTAAGATGTAATAAATTATTTTATTCCTGGTTATAAAGTTGTATTATGACCTTTGTTTGTTGATATTACATCTTAACTGCAGATGCTAGCTATTGATCTAGGGACTAGCATTGTAAACACAGGGATCTCTACCTTATTAAAGGTTGGGAACCTTACAGTGATTGGATTGGATCTAAGTCTGGGCCTCACACCAAGGAAGTGTGAATGAACCTACAATCCGGATGTGCAACAAAGCTAAGATCTCTCATGGGTAAAGTGACGCACCTCTGCAGAGTGTAAGAACTATAACTTGTTACTCCCTGTTCCGGGAAGGAGCTGCGAACGCGGCGGAAAAGGAACTCCATGAAAGTTCTGGTAAACCCATGAAGGATGACAGACATAGTTTTTTTTAGAATAAAAACAACCTTTGAAGAAATGTTTACGAAAACCTACATTGCCTATGACCTATGGTATGTTTCCATAGTTATAGTGCATCAAACACTCCTTTTCTAGTGAACTTGCTGAGTACGCTCGTACTCAAAGTATCTTCTTAACCCTTGATAGGTTCTAAAGCCAGTACAGATGACGTCCACATCAAGTTATGCTCCAGGAATCATCATTAAAAGCTAAAACTCTTCCATGAAGTCAAGGAAGTCAGCATATACATCAACTCAAGTGAAGACAAAGTTGCTGATTAGGTAAGAATAGGATTTCTAACCATAGAACCTACTTCTGTAGAATATTGCAATAGTAGCAATGCAAGCCTAGTAGTTCAGCTATTAGTTTTATAAGTATGGTAACTATGAGTTATTTATTCCTGATTCTTCTTTGTAAGAAGTTTCTTTCTATCTCTTTAACCTAGAGTGTTCTCTGGATCTTGTGTAAAGAGTTGAGTTGTAACCTATAGCCATGTCTTGGACCTGCTGTGTTTCTGTTGTACCACTCTGAGGGATGTAATACTAGTGAACGGTGTTTCATTGGTGTTATGTCAACGACTATAGTGTACTACATCATGCAGTGGTATGCTGGGTCACCACAACTACTCACAAGACATCATATGGATCAAGATCAGAGATGATATAATGATGGATAACAATCTGAACATAAACAATAATTCAATGGTTCCACTTAGAAGCATCAAATATAATAGTAATCAACACAGGGAAAGTTTCCCCCAAGAACTATGCAAGATTCAAAACAATTGTTACAACAGGATGAAGTGGTGATGATGGTGCTGGTGGAGATGATGGTGTGGATGATGATGATGATCCCGATGAAGTCTAGCTTGATGATGGTGTTGATGGCGATGATCTCCCCTCTCCGGGAAGGAATTTTCTCGGCAGAAATCTGTCTGCCGGAGAGCTCTTTCTCTCTCGGTGTGTTCTGCCCTGCAAAGGCGGCGAGATCTTCCTGTGGTGGCTCCTAGTGTATTAGGGTTTCGAGGAGAAGATATAGGTGAGAGGGCGGAGCTAGAGGTGGGCCAGGGTGGCTGTAACATCCAAAAAATTTAAACTAGAATCATCAAACTCTAATCACCAAATTTAGGGTTAACAAAAACTTTTCCAATTAAAATATGAAAGCATTCATATGAGTGTGCATTGGAATTTGGATTCTTTTGAATTGCCATGATTATGTGTTTATTTGCTTGTAAAATGATTCTTAGGTGAAATAAACATCATCTAAACAATCCCCAAACTTTTCCCAAGGACAAATAAATCAAAACAAACAAATTAAGTGAATGGTCACTTTGGCCAAATTAACTCCCATGCCTACTTTGGCTATCTCTAACTTTCAGAACTTAATAGAAACTTATTTGGATCTTTGCACCCCTTGATAGTACTCACAACAAAGTATCAAGGCCCACTTTGTGATCATCCAGAAACATTCAAATGCATAGTTTAAATGATAGTTTAAAATTGAATCTATTTCATATGGGAAGATCCCACTTTTTCAAAAACCCCTCAAACCAACTCAAGTTTCAAAACCCAAGCATCTACAGACTCACCAGCACAGGCCTAGCACCCCCACCAAAAATAATTTCAAAATTCAAAACTTGAACTCATGTGGCCATTTCATCAAACACCTTGCAGATACAAATCAAACAAAATCAAAACACTATAGTGTGTAGTGATTCTGGCCTAACTTGTTCCCTCTATGGACACCACTAGCCTTAGTAGATCATCTAACAACCTTAACTAATCACTAGCCCCACTGTAAGCTTGCCAATATCATCAATGGTGAACAGGCCGAGAGCACCCATGTCACCCCAGTGTGGACAGCAGGCTAGAGGAAGAACTAGTCGTGCCAACCTTGTCTGGGATGTAGCCCATGCCTCACCGCCCCCTCTCGACCAGCCCTGCCTCGCAGACAGCAACCAGAACCGCCAGGAACACCGCGCCCGCACCGCTGTCGACCATGCCGACGCGCACCGCAGAGCACACTCCGTTCCCACGCAACCCGACCACCTCGAGCCCTTGCCGCCCGCCAGCATGCACCCCACCGTCCCAGGAGACCGCCAGACATGCCCATTTCACCGCCCGTGCCCCGTAGCCACCACTCGCCGCAGAGTTCGCCTCCTCTGCCTCGTAGAGCATCGTGCGTTCCCGACCGTTTGCCACCGTCCCTACATGCGCATTAAAGCCCTAGAGCATCGCCAGGATACCACCGATCGATCGCCACCCTCGGCCATGCCTCTAGCTGCCCGTAGCCGTGTCGCCACCATCGCCTGCCCATCCCGTTCGGTCTCACCGTCGAGCCTATAAAAAGAGGCCACCCACAGCCGAATTGAGCACACCATCTCACTCCCCTCACCTCACTGATCGTTCCACCTCATTCCCGGAGCAAGGCGAGCTGCGCATTGCCGGAATTGCACCGGAGCAGGCCACCTCTAGAGAAGAAGGGCGCCGTCGATTTCGTCCATCCCAGGAGGAGCTGCCGGTACCAGCAGGTTCGCCGTTGTCGACTTCGTCGTTCGCCCGCATCGCCGACCCTCGCCTGAGCCCCGGTGAGCCTCCCACGACCCCCACCTACCTCGTTAGGTTTCTCTCTCGCCGGCTCCGCCCGACGTGGAAGATGAGTAGCAGTCGTTCGATTAGACTTAGATCGTGCGGATGAGATTGCCTCGTACCGCTTCGCGTTTAAAGAGTCACTGACCAGTAGACCCCCCTGTCAGTTTCGCCCCGCGCCGCAGAGTGACACTTGGCCAGCCCATTAGCAGTTCCCGCGCAGCCCAGTCGTTTGAATTTAACTTTTTCCATTTTAATTCAAACATAGTTCTATACCCAGTTTCAAAAATCAACCCAGCTCGATTTATTTAACCAAATTGAATGAAACCAATTTTTCTGGAAAGGTTTTGAAATGCTTAATCCAAGCCCGTTGGATTCCAATCATTTGGATCTATAGATCAACCCTGGTAAAAATAACAAGGCAGAAGCTTTTCTGCATTCAAACATTTTTCAAATTTAAACCATAATAGCTTTTGAGTTGATTCCAACTCTCAAAAATCATAATTGATCATACCTTTCGGAATATATAAAAATATATGGGTTTACTTACATAAATAATGTTCAAGTAATAAAAGAATGCCACATAGGCATTTCTAGTCACTTTATTTAATTAAAAATAAAAGGTTAAACCTTATTAAATTGTGACATCACTTTAAATCACATTCCCATGTACTGAAATATGTGGTGATGACATGTGTCAACATGATCCCATGTTGAGTTGGAGAATATTAAATCTTAAGTAGTTTTTCAATGAGTAGAAATTACTTTTCTAAAGATAAAGGGAATAATCTTGTAATATTAGTAATGATGCTAGATCATCTATAGAACACCTTTGTGTGATGACTGAAAGTAGTTAAGTATTGTTTGGTGATTGTGTACCTCGTATTTATTCATAGACGCTAGTACTGACCAAGGATACGAGGAGGAAGGAGGATACTACGAAGAAGAAGCCGAGGAGAACTTCAACCACTGCTCTGCACAAGGCAAGCCTAATACTACTAGTTGATTGAGCAAGCTAACACTTGCAAGATACTCTACTTATGCAAGCCAATACTTGCAAGCTATTAACTTAGCAAGCTTATACTGATACCTATGCAAGCAAATACTTGCTTGTTACCATGCCAATTATATGCCTTAAGCATATGTGATCATACCCACTTGACAACCCCAATCCTAGTTTTACTTGCAATATTTATACTTTATTTCTTTATCAAAGCTATTACTTAGAGATTACTTAAGTAAATTGTAGATATTAGAAAGATAATTGAAGGTTGCATAAAGAGCATAAAACTTGGCCAAAGCTAGATAATCTTTATGTCATCCTAAGGCATGAGGTTGAACTTAGTAAAACTCCCTTAGTTTACCACCCCTCATTAGTACTTACCCACACTTGTAGATGCTAGTGCTAAGCATAAAACTTGATCAACTTTAGATGGGAATACTTGGTGGAAAAATGGTTATGAAAACCTTGGAATGATGGATCATTCTATTGAGATGTTTTGACATGTGTTTCCGAACACTAGATGATTTTGACGATGAAAATGTTGAGGCATGAGCCTTAGCCCTTTATAAAACTGATGGTTTTCTGGATGCGATACCATTCCAATTTTACCGTACAACCACAATACACGAGAATTGGGTAGGGCTTGACTGGAAACTTATATACTTTAGTATTTGTTCCCTCACGGCCAAGGTCTGAGCTGAGGCTACCTTGTGAAGATTGTACACCTGTGCAGTACCCAAGATGACAGTTGGTCATGGTTGGGAGGCCAAACTCACAGGAGAGGTGCTTATACTAGGGCGTGTAATTGAAAGGTTAGGATTGATTATCCGCATACTGAGTATGGTGAATTCAGGATTTGTTCCTGACGGATGTATCGAATGTTGTGGTGAAAGTGTACAATCTCTGCAGAGTGTCAAACTATTAGAATAGCCGCGTCCGCGGTTATGGACAGTTGGAGTGGCCATACTGTTCCCCCGTCAGATGTTTTCAAAATGACTTGTGAAATGAATTGAGACTTTGACTTGACCACAACAGAGTTGTGATATGAAATTCAAGTTCCCACTTAGGTGTTATAAGACTTCAACTAGCTTTCTTAGTTTCTAAACTTAGTAGAGGTAAATCTGGCTTTTTGCAAAACAACCCTAGAGCTTAGTGTCCTACTACAAAAACCCTTTCATTTGTTAGTATTAGTTTGCGAGTACTTAAAGAGTACTCATGGCTTTGTCCCTGGCTATTCAATTCCCATGGCCAGACTATGAAGAGGAGTACCAGGAGGATGGACCCCAGGAAGGTTACGACAACTAGGATCATCTCCCATCGTCAGCATTGCCTGTGACCTCGAAGATGGAGCTTCGCCTATGCTACCGTTATTATTACATATCCCGCTGCTTGAGTTGTATTAAGAACTGGATCATGAGATCCTTATTTGTGTAAGACCTTATGTATGGTTTGTAATGGATGATGTACTGTGGTATCCAAATCTGTTATGTCTCGCAAAAATGGTAATCATGGGATTGCGATGTATGGCATAACAGGCATCTGGGATTAAAAATCCGGGTGTTAACAAGTTGGTATCAGAGCAGCTGACCATAGGAGACCCTAGTTAGACTGGACGTTTGAATCAAAAACTTAGTTTCAAAACCAAAGGAAATTCTGATCACCTTGATTCTTTCATAAAAACTCATGTTCCTCAAAACTCTTGCAAAATACATAAAATTTGACACACTTGAGCACTCTACTAACTTACTCATCCTATATTCTTATAGATGGACATGAAGTACAGCAAGTTTTATCAGTTGGGGAAAGGAGGAGACCTTATCTTTGAGCGGGATTTGGACCAGCTTTCGGAACTTCTGGAGCGTCCGCACCCCGAGTTCTTTGGAGCTCATCTCAATGATCAAGGAGGAGAGGATCTGCAGTGGCTAATTGTTGCAAGTCTCCGAGGAAAGATTGAACCTCCCACTGCTGAGGGAATTCAGTTCACCTTAAGAGAGAACAACTGGCTTGATGGACTTGCCAGGGCCATGCAGGAAGCTCTTGCCCGTCTATGTGGGCAGAGTATCAACCAGATCAAGGGTACCCGCTTTGAGTTTTGTCCAAGGCGTGATGCTAATGGACAGCCACTGGAAGCCCCATACCACCCCGAGCTGAAGACTCAATTGGACTACCTTAGCTTCATGATGTACGATCGTCAGCAGGAATTGGAAAATTGCCGTGACTACTCCAACCACAAGTCCGCCATCATCAAGACCAAGGATCAGACCATCGCCATGCTAGTGAAGGATCGCAAGTCTCGCCGCCGTCAGCTCGAGAAGAAGGAGCGCATCATTGCTCGTCTTTGCCACCGTATCTCGGGTTTGGAGGAGATCATCCATGAGAGAGACGTGCAGATGGAGGAAAGGGAGAATGCAGGAGAGGATCTTCGTGGAGACCCCTACTCCTATCTCAGCGATGATGATGATTTTCTGGAGGATCAGGCTATGGACTTCTTCACCGATGAGGATGATTTCGCCTTCATCGATGACGATGAGGATGATGAGGATGACGATTACACCGACTCCAAGGAGTAGTAGCACTTGAGCACTAGCATAGTGAGTAGTATTCGGTCCCACTGTATCGTAGATTCCAGAATGGTTCTTAAAACCATCTGTTTTTCCTTGTTGTGGTGTGTGTTTGTATCGGGTGCTATGAATGAATGAATGAAAAGCAAGTTGCTAGAAAAATCTGAGTCAAACTTTAAAAACTTTCCAAAGTCCCTGAACCTTAGAAATTTCCCTCTTTTCTCTTGATCCATCTCAATCTTCAGATGCCACGCGGAGGAAGTGGTTCATCCCCGGACCCGATGTTGCAGATACTGCAAATGTTGGTTACTGACCGCGAAGTTGAAAGAGCCGAATGTCAAGCCAACCTAGCCACCCTTCAGCACATAGCTCAGATGGCCAACAACAACCAAGGCCACGGAAATCAGGACAACCATGGATCGAAGCTCAAGAATTTCCAGAACACCAACCCACCTGTTTTCACTAAGTCAGAAGAGCCCTTAGATGCCGATGATTGGCTGCAAACAATGGAAAATAACCTGGAAGTCGCCGGAGTGGAAGCCAACGAGAATGTTCTGTTCGCCACCCACTATCTATCCGGAGACGCTAGAGCATGGTGGAACAGCGTTCGTGCAATGACCGGAGGACAAATGATGACCTAGGAGGAATTCAAGGTCAAGTTCAGCAGAACCCATGTGCCACCGGGTTTGATCAAGATAATGAGAGATGAGTTCAGAGAACTGAAGCAAGGAAGGATGACCGTAGTGGAATACCATGACAAATTCTTGTCATTAGCTAGGTATGCCCCGGATGAGATCGACGCCGAAGCCAAGAAGAAGGAGAGATTCTTGAATGGTCTACACGATGAGATGCAGACAATGTTATTCAATATCCCCTTTGCTGATATTGAAGCCCTTGTCAACTCTGCCATCCAGATGGAAGGAAAGAGCAACCAAGCCAATGAGAATCGCAAGCGTCGCATGATGCATCAACCAGGAACCCATCATACCCCAAAGTATCACCCTAACCCATCTCTAGGATTTGCCCCGAGAACCAACAAACCCCCGATGAACCGTTCGACCTATCCCAACCATGGAAACCCAAGGCCCGGAGGAAATCAAAACAACCCCGGCAACTCTAACAATTTCAACCGTGCCCCACCCAAGTTCAACAACAACAATGCTGCCACCAACACCAACACTGCCTCGAGGACTGGAAGATATGTTGTGCCTGTTGCAGCAAAGGACAAGTCGCAAGTGACTTGTTATGACTGTGGAAATAAGGGTCACTACTCCAACGAGTGCCCCAACAAGAAGAATGCCGCATCCCCCAATGAAAATACCCCAGCTCAGCAGCAGCATCGTGTTTAGCCTGGAAGAAGGTTTGCCCCAGGGAACTCGCTCAACCGCAACGACCGTCTTTTTCTCATGCATGCTGAAGAATCTCAGGAAGCGCCAGACGTCGTGCTGGGTATGTTTTCTGTTAATTCAGTACTTGCTAGAGTGTTCTTTGATTCTGGTGCATCGCATTCATTTGTCACCGAAGAATTTGCCTGCACTAGTAAGATTCAACCAACAAAACTGAAGCATGTTATGATTTTTCAAATCCCCGGTTCAACCACCAAGGCTAGGCAAATTTGCAAATCCGTTCCTATCCAAATCCATGGCATAGATTTTTATGCTAATCTTATAGTACTTGGAACTAAAGGTTTGGAAGTAGTACTAGGAATGGATTGGATGGCCAAACATAAAGGATTGATTGACTGTGCCAAGAAAGCCATAACCATGACTAGTACAGCCGGAATATCAGTCGAGCATATATCTGAAACCTTACCTCGGCAATTCAAGTGCAACAAGAGTATAGCCCAACCTACCATTGACCAAGTCCGGATAGTCTGCGAATACCCCAATGTATTTCCAGATGTTTTGCCCGGTATGCCCCCAGATCGGGATATCGAGTTTATCATTGAACTAATCCCCGGAACATGACCCATAGCCCAGAGACCATATAGTATGAACCCGTCGGAATTAGCAGAACTAAATAAGCAACTGGATTCCATGTTGGAAATTGGATTGATTCAACCAAGTGCGTCACCTTGGAGATCACCTGTATTGTTTATGGACAAGAAGGATGGAGGTAACCGTTTGTGTACGGATTATCGGAAGTTGAATGATGTCACTATCAAGAACAAGTACCCATTGCCCAAGATAGAAGATTTGTTTGATCAGTTGATCGGTGCCAAAGTGTTTTCTAAGATTGATCTTAGAACTGGCTATCATCAACTCAAGATTCGCGCAGAGGATATTCCAAAGAATGCCTTTACCACCAGATATGGATTTTACGAGTATACTGTCATGTCCTTTGGATTAACCAATGCCCCCGCTTATTTCATAAATCTCATGAATAAGATTTTTATGGACTTCCTGGATAAGTTTGTCGTTTTTTTCATCGATTACATTCTAATTTATTCCAAATCAGAAGAAGAACATGAGCTACACCTAAGGACCATTCTTGGAACCCTTAGAGAGCATCAGTTGTATGCCAAGTTTAGCAAATGTGAATTCTGGTTACAGGAGGTAGGATTTCTCGTCCACATTGTCTCAGCCGTAGGAATTGCCGTTGACCCTACAAAGGTGAAAGATGTCGAAGATTGGCAAGCCCCAACCACTCAAACCCAAGTTCGTGAATTTCTCGGATTGGCGGGATATTACCGCAAATTCGTAGAAGGATTCTCGAGTATCGCCAGACCCATGACCCAATTGCTGAAGAAGGACAAGAAGTTTGAATGGATAGACAAATGTGAAGCGAGTTTTAAAGAACTCAAGAGGAGATTGATTTCAGCCCCAATCTTAATCATGTCGGATATCACGAAGCCCTTCGACGTGTATTGTGATGCATCCAAGATCGGTCTCGGATGTGTGCTAATGCAAGAAGGCAAAGTTATATCTTATCTATCTAGACAACTGAAACAACATGAGCAAAATTACCCAACCCATGACCTCGAACTCGCAGCTGTAGTTCTAGCCCTGAAGACATGGAGGCACTACCTGATGGGAAATAGTTGTGAGATTTATTCGGATCACAAGAGCCTGAAGTATATATTCACTCAGAAGGATCTGAATATGAGACAGAGAAGATGGATTGAGCTAATCAAGGATTACGACCTGGACATTCACTATCACCCTGGTAAAGCCAACGTGGTAGCGGATGCCCTTAGCAGATTGTCGTGCCGCTTGAACTCCATGATTTTGAAGGAGCAACCAAGCTTGCACAAAGAGATGGAAGATTTCCGAATGGAATTAGTAAGTGAAGGATTTTTGGCTAGCATAGAACTTCAACCCATTGATCAGCCAGATCAAAGAGGCGCAGAAAGGAAATGCTAGTATCGACGGAATCAAGCGTCGTATCGGTAAAGGCAAAGTACCCGAATTCACCGAAGACGAAGAAGGAGTTATGTGGTACAAAGGACGCCTTTGTGTACCCGCAGATTCTGAGTTGAAAGAAGTTATTCTGAAGGAAGCTCATGACACTCTTTATTCTATCCACCCCGGAGGAACTAAGATGTATCAAGATTTGAAAGAGCAATTTTGGTGGCATAAGATGAAGAGAGAAATCGGAAGTTATATCGCCAAGTGTGATATATGTCACAGAGTCAAGGCCGGACATCAAAGACCCGCTGGATTGTTGCAAACATTGCAGATTCCGGAATGGAAATGGGATTCAGTTGGAATGGACTTTATCACCGGATTGCCTACTTCTAGTAGGGGAAATGACTCTATCTGGGTCATAGTGGACCGATTGTCCAAAGTTGCCCATTTCTTACCCGTCAAGACCACATATCAGAGTTCGAAGCTAGCGGAGTTATACATCGCTAGAATCTTCAGTTTGCATGGAGTCCCCAAGAACATCGTATCGGATCGAGGAACTCAGTTTACCTCGAGATTCTGGAAGAAAGTCCAAGAAGGTTTAGGAACCCGACTAGATTTCAGCACCGCTTATCACCCTCAGACCGATGGACAAATGGAGTGAGTAAATCAAATACTCGAAGATATGCTAAGAGCATGTGTGCTAGTGTATGGATCCAAGTGGGAAGACTGTCTGCCGTTCGAAGAATTTTCTTACAACAACAGTTACCAAGCCAGTTTGCAAATGGCCCCATTTGAATTCATGTATGGAAGAAAGTGTCGCACCCCTTTGAATTGGTTGGAATTAGGAGAGAGTCAGATTTTTGGACCCGATATCCTACAAGAAGCAGAGGAGAAGGTTCACAAGATTCGTGAGCAGCTCAAGACAGCCCAGTCCAGACAGAAGATTTACGCCGATAAGAGACGTAGAGACCTCGCCTTCAACATAGGATATTGTGTGTATCTGAAAGTGTCGCCATTGAAGGGAATGCAACATTTCCAACTCAAGGGAAAGTTAGCCCCCAGATATATCGGCCCCTTCAAGATTCTGAACCGTCGAGGAGAAGTGTTGTATCAATTGGAACTACCCTAAGAGATGTCATCCGTGCACAATGTGTTCCATATCTCATTACTTCGCAAGTGTCTCGAAGTCCTGGAGAAGACTGAAGTGTTCAAGAATATTGATCACTGGACCATAGAGATCAACGATGACCTGAACTATCCCGAAGTACCCATCTGTATTTTGGAAGAAGCTTTCAGAACTACCAGAACCCGAAGCATCAAGTTTCTCAAGATTCAGTGGAGCAACCACACAGAAGAGGAAGCTACCTAGGAGCGCGAAGATCACATCAGGATGGAGTTTCCCGATCTCTTCAAATCCTAGGTAATCTTTTCGTCCTTTTTCAAATCTTGGGACGAGATTTTGTTTAAGGGGGGAAGGTTTGTAACATCCCAAAAAATTTAAACTAGAATCATCAAACTCTAATCACCAAATTTAGGGTTAACAAAGACTTTTCCAATTAAAATATGAAAGCATTCATATGAGTGTGCATTGGAATTTGGATTCTTTTGAATTGCCATGATTATGTGTTTCTTTGCTTGTAAAATGATTCTTAGGTGAAATAAACATCATCTAAACAATCCCCAAACTTTTCACAAATACAAGTAAATCAAAACAAACAAATTAAGTGAATGGTCACTTTGGCCAAATTAACTCCCATGCCTACTTTGGCTATCTCTAACTTTCAGAACTTAACAGAAACTTGTTTGGATCTTTGCACCCCTTGAGAGTACTCATAAAAAATTATCAAGCCACTTTGTGATCATCCAGAAACATTCAAATGCATAATTTAAATGACAGTTTAAAATTGAATCTATTTCATATGGGAAGATCCCACTTTTTCAAAAACCCCTCAAACCAACTCAACTTTCAAAACCCAAGCATCTACAGACTCAACAGCACAGGCCTAGCACCCCCACCAAAAATAATTTCAAAATTCAAAACTTGAACTCATGCGGCCATTTCATCAAACACCTTGCAGATAAAAATCAAACAAAATCAAAACACTATAGTGTGCAGTGATTCTGGCCTAACTTGTTCCCTCTCTGGACACCACTAGCCTTAGTAGATCATCTAACAACCTTAACTAATCACTAGCCCCACTGTAAGCTTGTCAATATCATTAATGGTGAACAGGACGAGAGCACCCATGTCACCCCAGTGTGGACAGCAGGCTAGAGGAAGAACTAGTCGTGCCAACCTTGTCTGGGAGGTAGCCCATGCCTCACCGCCACCTCTCGACCAGCCTCGCCGCAGACAACGAGAACCGCCAGAACGGCAGCTGCGCTGCGCGGCCATGCCGACCATCTTGCCAGCGCCGCAGAGCATGCTCCGTTCCCACGCAACCCGACCACCTCGAGCCCTCGCGCCCGCCAGCATGCACCCCACCGTCCCAGGAGACCGCCAGACATGCCCATTTCACCGCCCGTGCCCCGTAGCCACCACTCGCCGCAGAGTTCGCCGCCTCTGCCTCGCAAAGCATCGTGTGTTCCCGACCGTTTGCCACCGCCCCTACACGTGCATTTAAACCTTAGAGCATCCGCAGGATACCACCGATCGATCGCCACCCTCGGCCATGCCTCTAGCTGCTCGTAGCCGTGTCGCCACCGTCGCCTGCCCATCCCGTTCGGTCTCACCGTCAAGCCTATAAAAGGAGGCCACCCCCAGCCAAATTGAGCACACCATCTCACTCCCCTCACCTCACTGATCGTTCCACCTCATTGCCAGAGCAAGGCGAGCAGCGCATCGCCGGAATTGCGCCGGAGCAGGCCGCCTCTCGAGAAGAAGGGCATCATCGATATCGTCCACCCCAGCAGGAGCTGCCGGTACCAGGAGGTTCGCCGTCGTCGACTTCGTCATTCGCCCGCATCGCCGACCCTCGCCTGAGCCCCGGTGAGCCTCCCACGACCCCCACCTGCCGCGTTAGGTTTCTGTCTCGCCAGCGCCGCCCGACGTGGAAGATGAGTAGCAGTCGTTCGATTAGACTTAGATCGTGTGGATGAGATTGCCCCGTACCGCTTCACGTTTAAAGAGTCACTGACCAGTATACCCCCCTGTCAGTTGCGCCCGGCACCGCGGAGTGACACTAGGCCGGCCCATTAGCAGTTCCCGCGCAGCCCAGTCGTTTGAATTTAACTTTTTCCATTTTAATTCAAACATAGTTCTGTACCTAGTTTCAAAAATCAACCCAGCTCGATTCAGTGAACCAAATTGAATGAAAACAATTTTGTTATAAAGGTTTTGAAATTCTTAATCCAAGCCCGTTGGATTCAAATCATTTGGATCTAAATATCAACCCTGGTGAAAATAACAAGGCAGAAGCTTTTCTGCATTCAAACATTTTTCAAATTTAAACCATAAGAGCTTTTGAGTTGATTCCAACTCTCAAAAATCATAATTGATCATACCTTTCAAAATATATAAAAATATATGGGTTTACTTACATAAATAATGTTCAAGTAATAAAAGAATGCCACATAGGCATTTCTAGTCACTTTATTTAATTAAAAATAAAAGGTTAAACCTTATTAAATTGTGACACCACTTTAAATCACATTCCCATGTACTGAAATATGTGGTGATGACATGTGTCAACATGATCCCATGTTTGTGTTGGTGAATATTAAATCTGAAGTAGTTTTTCAATGAGTAGAAATTACTTTTCTAAAGATAAAAGGAATAATCTTGTAATATTAGTGATGATGCTAGATCATCTATAGAACACCTTTGTGTGATGATTGAGAGTAGTTAAGTATTGTTTGGTGATTGTGTACCTCGTATTTATTCATAGACGCTAGTACCGACCAAGGATACAAGGAGGAAGGAGGATACTACGAAGAAGAAGCCGAGGAGAACTTCAACCACTGCTCTGCACAAGGCAAGCCTAATACTACTAGTTGATTGATCAAGCTAACACTTGCAAGATACTCTACTTATGCAAGCCAATACTTAGAAGCTATTAAGTTAGCAAGCTTATACTGATACCTATGCAAGCAAATACTTGCTTGTTACCATGCCAATTATATGCCTTAAGAATATGTGATCATACCCACTTGATAACCCCAATCCTAGTTTTACTTGCAATCTTTATACTTTATTTATTTATCAAAGCTATTACTTAGAGATTACTTAAGTAAATTGTAGATATTAGAAAGATAATTGAAGGTTGCATAAAGAGCATAAAACTTGGCCAAAGCTAGATAATCTTTATGTCATCCTAAGGCATGAGGTTGAACTTAGTAAAACTCCCTTAGTTTACCACCCCTCATTAGTACTTACCCACACTTGTAGATGCTAGTGCTAAGCATAAAACTTGATCAACTTTAGATGGGAATACTTGGTGGAAAAATGGTTATGAAAACCTTGGAATGATGGATCATTCTATTGAGATTTTTTGACATGTGTTTCCGAACACTAGATGATTTTGACGATGAAAATGTTGAGGCATGAGCCTTAGCCCTTTATAAAACTGATGGTTGTCTGGATGCGATACCATTCCAATTTTACCGTACAACCACAATACCCGAGAATTGGGTAGGGCTTGACTGGAAACTTATATACTTTAGTATTGGTTCCCTCATGGCCAAGGTCTGAGCTGAGGCTACCTTGTGAAGATTGTCCACCTGTCCAGTACCCAAGATGACAGTTGGTCATGGTTGGGAGGCCAAACTCACAGGAGAGGTGCTTATACTAGGGCGTGTAATTGAAAGGTTAGGATTGATTATCTGCATACTTAGTATGGTGAATTCAGGATTTGTTCCTGACGGATGTATCAAATGTTGTGGTGAAAGTGTACAATCTATGCAGAGTGTCAAACTATTCGAATAGCCGCGTCCGCGGTTATGGACAGTTGGAGTGGCCATACTGTTCCCTCGTCAGATGTTTTCAAAATGACTTGTGAAATGAATTGAGACTTTTACTTGACCACAACAGAGTTGTGATATGAAATTCAAGTTCCCACTTAGGTGTTATAAGACTTCAACTAGCTTTCTTAGTTTCTAAACTTAGTAGAGCTAAATCTGGATTTTTGCAAAACAACCCTAGAGCTTAGTGTGCTACTACAAAAACCCTTTCACTTGTTAGTATTAGTTTGCGAGTACTTAAAGAGTACTCATGGCTTTGTCCCTGGCTATTCCCGTGGCCAGACTATGAAGAGGAGTACTAGGAGGATGGACCCCAGGAAGGTTACGACAACTAGGATCATCTCCCATCGTCAGCATTGCCTGTGACCCCGAAGATGGAGCTTCGCCTACGCTACCGTTATTATTACGTATTCCGCTGCTTGGGTTGTATTAAGAACTGGATCATGAGATCCTTATTTGTGTAAGACCTTATGTATGGTTTGTAATGGATGATGTACTGTGGTATCCAAATCTGTTATGTCTCGCAAAAATGGTAATCCTGGGATTGCGATGTATGGCATAACAGGCATCTGGGATTAAAAATCCGGGTGTTGACAGTGGCCACACCCCATGTAGGCGCGGCCTAGCGTGGCCCGCGCCTGGGGGGTGTGGGCCCCCTGTGGCCCAACTCCACCTCCCCTTCTGGCATCCTTTGTCTTCAGGGAAAATAGAATTTTCTTTAGTTTTTCTGGTATTTTTTTGATCTTCGCAAAATTTCATCAAAACACTGCTTTTTCCATCAGAATCCTGACTCCGGCAGTTCATCCTCCAAAAATCATCCAACATGCAAAAATAGATAAAAAAATACATAAGTAACACCTCTTAATACGAAATATATCAATGAATAGAGGCAAATTATGATATAGAATGGTGATGCAAATTGGACGTATCAGTAACTCTTTAAATCCATGATGAAGATAATTGTTGTATATTCATTCAAGATTTTCCTTGAATCCTCTTCTGATTTGAAATGATCCAACTGATATAGGGACTAGTGTTGAATCCAGCACTTTATCCCTGATCAGGTCCTTTCGAGTGTTTTGGATTAGGGCATCTTTTAGAGAGATGTTTGTTTCTAGAAAGTTTTAACTAGGATAAGATCTAGGTTTAGACTTTGGCCAACAATATCCTTGACTCTATTATTAACCTATTTATGGTATACTTAGTTCTTATGGTTTGCTAAGAATGTTTTGGACTCATTTATTCCAAATCACTCATAGTTTCCTATTCCTCTTATAGTTTTGTTTTGGTACTCCATATTCAAACTAAGAGTAATTTGATTTTTAGTTATCTTATGTTTGGGCGTTTGAGGTTAAACATATTTATACCCATTGAGCTATAGCTTAACAAAACTTCCTTTTATGACCAAACTGAAGATCTTTCTTTTACTACCTTGAGGTATAAATCTCAATTTCTATATTGTCATACTTCTAAGAGTCCCATTAACCTTATGAAAATAAGTTCTATCTAAATCATAGTTTATGATTCCTCCTTAACCTTACTCCAGATATCGAATCTCAATGCTTCTTCATTGTTCACTCTCCCCTTAGATTTTTCTAATGCTCTCCAACTCCTAAATATACCACCATATGTTTGCATGGTTAGGACATTAGTCTATTTGCAAGCCCGACTTCACGAAGTATCTCAGAAGATGATTGTTTTAATTTTATAGTTCTTTATATATTACTTAACTTAGGTCAAGTTTTATCTTCTTTATGATATACAAAGACGATCTAGGTAACTAAACCAGCAAAATACCGATGCGGACCATTCTAGGGTGTATGAATTACCCTACAGGTTTTCAACTTACTACTGGCATTCTCTCTGAGTTGTCAGAGCTTGAGTACCATTTTTGTTCCAATACTTATTATTTGTACTTATTCATGATGCTTCCATGAATCTGGTACTACTACTTCATTAACTCCTTAGAAACATCACCTACTTTGAGTGAACTTAAGTTCATCACTTCTTGTTGCTCCATACATTTTCTACACTAATCTTCCTTCTTATTGCTTACTAATAATGATCTGAACTTGAACCAGCCTTCAAATTGTGCTGATACTCCTAATACTTGGATTCACTCTTCAAGTAAGTCTTCATCTTGGTCTTTGGAACTCGTCACTCCTTACACGAATTCCCCTTTTTATCTAGGTCTATAACATCAAGTAGTAACTGTATGTTACAACATGAATTTGCACACCAAGTCAAACTTCATGTAAATATCTAGTCAATCAAGAAGATCCAAAAAAACCAATAAATCCAAATGTGGTACATATAACACACAATATTCTAAGCCCGGAATATAGTAGTTGAGTATAACATCTCTTGAATTCAGGCTTAGTTGTGTAGTATATGACACCTCCTCATATAGGTTTACTTCGTGATACTTATCACTTAGGGTCATACTATTCTTTGCCTCATCATTTACCCAATTGCTCAACTACAACAGGATAATTTTAAGCAAAGTGGTCTCAATTTGGTTTTGACAAACTTTTTGTCTCACTTTTGGAATGACTAACTATAACCAACCTTTCATTTGCCAGTAAGCTAACCTCACATGATCTCTCCAAACGACTAATAAGTTTCTATTGAACACCTAAAATTAAATATTATTGGAAATTTATGACACCTATGACTTCTATCATAGTTCTACCATGTTATTTTCTTACTTCCACTACAAGATAATTTCGTAAGTACTTGGCATATTTACACTTATGTCATGGTTTCGGAGCTAATCTCACCATGACCTTGTTATGTTTTACCTATACATCATATTTAAGAGATAATCTCACCATGATGACTTTACTCCTGATTGTACTATCATTGATTCTTAACATAATTTCACTTCATCACTTAGAATTCTCAAGTGAATCCCACATGATTTACTTCCCATAACAAGTACACATGCTCTAATGGTCTTCATTATGTTCTCTATTTGTATCAATTAACAATAAGATTTTACTGCTTTACTTGAATTCTATGATTAGATTACACCATTTGAACTACTTCAAATGATGTCTTAAACTTGATCCTAATCTACTGTGGCCAAATGACTTTCCTAAAGTATCTTGGTGGGTTATATCTCCTTCGGAAGACACTAAATAGCACTTTACTGAGAGAAGATACATAACTATTCCTAAGAAAGATGACTTTAGCATCTTGTGACAAAGTTATCCTCAAGTAAATACTCATCACAAGTCATAAGAAATATTTGGTTTAGATAAGATGGCTTCCTCTAGTCACTATCCAACCTACAAATTTCCTAAAAGGGTACTAATCCTAAGGTCAAAGCATATGCTCTGATACCAGTTGTGGTGACCCAGCATAACACTGCATGATGTAGTACACTATAGTCGTTGACATAACACCAATGAAACATCGTTCACTAGTATTACATCCCTCAGAGTGGTACAATAGAAACACGGTAGGTCCAAGACATGACTATAGGTTACAACTCGAATGTTTACAAAAGATCCAGTGAACACTCTAGGTTATAGAGAGAGAAAACAACTTGCCCCCCCCCCCCCGTTACGTGCTGACAAGTAGGGACACGTTCAGTCAGGTCCCGTAGTAGGACCCCCCATGTTGGACTATGTGGGTCCGTCTTGTTGGGAACGTGTTTTGAGGGATGTGGTGTGGGACCATGTGGGGCATGTTTGGTAGTTAGGTGCGCCCTATCGCCTAAATTGGAAGATTTATATTTTGTTATTTTTATGATTGGCCTTTTTAAGAGCGCATTTTCCCCTTTATGTAGGTAACAATTGTGTTAATTTTTGCCCCAAAAGGCAGCGAATCTAAAACAGCTTCTCTCTTCATTCATCGTACCTTTTGGCCCTCGTATTTTCCCAATCTAGTAGCAAATCTAGAGCAGGAAATCTAACCAGCACCATAAATATGTAGATAAACAGAGCAGATGTAGATAAAGCAGATAATATAGGATTATATAGTACAATACTTAAACAAGGTTCGACAACTAGGTTGCTCGGCAGCAGCAGCGGACAAGTTCAACACAGACAACAAAACAAAAGAAGCTGCTTTACAGCAGTGATGTCTACGCACTTCTATTCTTGTAGACAATTGTTGGGCCTCCAAGTGCAGTGGTTTGTAGAACAGCAGCAAGTTTCCCTTACGTGGATTACCCAAGGTTTATCGAACTCATGGAGGAAGTGGTCAAAGGTATCCCTCTCAAGCAACCCTACAATTAAGATACAAGAAGTCTCTTGTGTCCCCAACACACCCAATACACTTGTCAGGTGTATAGGTGCACTAGTTTGGCGAAGAGATAGTGAAATACAAGTGGTAATGGTGCCAGAAAATAGCTTGACGGTGAGTTAAGGTAAAATGACCAAAACCTCCCCAGCAAACATGCAACAGATCTAAATGTGAACGGTGTTTCAATGTTTAGAAACAAGGCCTAGGGATCATACTTTCACTAGTGAACACTCTATCATATAAATATCTTCTCTTAATGATACTACTCTTAAGTACTCTTTGGTTGGACACTCTAATCCACGGTAGGCCTACAAAAGCACACCTCAAAGTCCGCCTTCCCCATCTAGATAACCCCACACTATCACCTTGAGCGCTAGATGGTTCCAACAAACACCACAATTTCATAAACACATCCAACTCCAAATATAACTCATGAATATATATATGTAATCTAGCTTAAGTACCACACACGGCGTGCACATTGTCACTTACACACATGGGGAAATCATAGATCTATTAAAGCACGATGAGTATTTATGTAACCTCTAGCCTAAGTGCCACCACGGTATGCACGCTGTCACTTACACACACGTGGGGAGAGCATAGATCTATTAAAGCACTTGAGTAGCAAGGTAGATCTACTTGATTACAAAGCTCATGACCACAACAAGATCATGCATAGAGAGAGAGATGAACACATAGCTACCAGTAGAGCCCTTAGCCTTGAGGAAGAACTACTCCCTCCTCATCATGGGAATCAGCAACGGTGATGAAGATGGTGGTGGATATTGATGTCTACGCACTTCTATGTTTGTAGACAGTTGTTGGGCCTCCAAGTGCAGAGGTTTGTAGAACAGCAGCAAGTTTCCCTTAAGTGGATTACCCAAGGTTTATCGAACTCAGGGAGGAAGTGGTCAAATGTATCCCTCTCAAGCAACCCTGCACGATACAAGAAGTCTCTTGTGTCCCCAACACACCCAATACACTTGTCAGGTGTATAGGTGCACTAGTTTGGCGAAGAGATAGTGAAATACAAGTGGTAACGGTGCTAGAAAATAGCTTGACGGTGAGGTAAGGTAAAAGGACCAAAAACTCCCTAGAAAACATGCAACAGATCTAAATGTGAACGGTGTTTCAATGTTTAGAAACAAGGCCTAGGGATCATACTTTCACTATTGAACACTCTCTCATATAAATATCTTCTCTTAATGATACTACTCTTTGGTTGGACACTCTAATCCATGGTAGGCCTACAAAAGCACACCTCAAAGTCCGCCTTCGCCATCTAGATAACCCCGCACTATCACCTTGAGCACTAGATGGTTCCAACAAACACCACAATTTCATAAACACATCCAACTCCAAATATAACTCATGAATATATGTGTAATCTAGCTTAAGTGCCACACACGGCGTGCACGCTGTCACTTACACACATGGGGAAATCATAGATCTATTAAAGCACGATGAGTATTTATGTAACCTCTAGCCTAAGTGCCACCACGGTATGCACGCTGTCACTTACACACACGTGGGGAGAGCATAGATCTATTAAAGCACTTGAGTAGCAAGGTAGATCTACTTGATTACAAAGCTCATGCCCACAACAAGATCATGCATAGAGAGAGAGATGAACACATAGCTACCAGTAGAGCCCTTAGCCTTGAGGAAGAACTACTCCCTCCTCATCATGGGAATCAGCAACGGTGATGAAGATGGTGGTGGATATTGATGTCTACGCACTTCTATGTTTGTAGACAGTTGTTGGGCCTCCAAGTGCAGAGGTTTGTAGAACAGCAGCAAGTTTCCCTTAAGTGGATTACCCAAGGTTTATCGAACTCAGGGAGGAAGTGGTCAAAGGTATTCCCTCTCAAGCAATCCTGCAATCAAGATATAAGAAGTCTCTTGTGTCCCCAACACACCCAATACACTTGTCAGGCGTATAGGTGCACTAGTTCGGCGAAGAGATAGAAAGTGGTAACAGTGCCAAAAAAAATAGCTTCACGGTGAGGTAAAGACTAAAGCAAGCAAACATGCAACAGATCTAGATGCAAACGGCGTTTCAATGTTTAGAAAAAAGGCCTAGGGATCATACTTTCACTAGTGAACACTCTCTCATATAAATATCCTCTCTTCATGATACTACTCTTAACTACTCTCCGGTTGGACACTTTAATCATCGGTAGGGCTATAACAACACTCTTCAAAGTCGGCCTTCCCCAATCTAGATAACCCCACACTGTCACCTTGAGCGCTAGATGGTTCCAACAAACACCACAATTTCATAGAGACATCCAACTCCAAATATAACTCATAACAAATATTCAATCTAGCCAAAGTGCCACACACGGTATGCACGCTCACACATGTGGGGAAAAGCATAGATCTATTAAAGCACAAAGAGTATTTATGTACACTCAAACCTAAGTGCCACCATGGCGTGGACGCTGTCACTTTCACATGCATGGGGAGAGTAGAGATCTATTAAAGCGCTTGAGTATAAAGGTAGATCTACTTGATTACAAAGCTCATGATCACAATATGACCATGCATAGAGAGAGATGAACACACAACTACTGGTAGAGCCCTTAGCCTCGAGGAAGAATTACTCCCTCCTCATCATGGGAATCAGCAATGGTGATGAAGATGGCGATGGAGATGGCTCAGGGGGCACTTCCCCATCCCGGCAGGGTGCCAGAACAGAGAATTGTTGTCCCCCGAATCTCCCTTTCGGTGGCGGCGGTGCTACAAAGGTTTTTTTGGAAGTATGATGGATGATTTAGGGTTTTCTCCCTGGGGGATTCTTATAGGCGAAGGAGGCAAGGTCGATGGAGGGCCAGGGGGCCCACACCCCTGTAGGCGCCACTAGGGCTTCCCCGCGCCTGGGGGGTGCGGCCACCCTGGTGCCCTACTCGGTCTAGGCTTCGTGGTTCTGTTTTGGTCCAGGAAAAATAATGACTTTGGCTTTTGTCCCGTCCAATTCCGAGAATATTAATTTTCTGCCTTTCTGGAACCAAAAACAGAAGAAAACATGAAACTGGCACTGTGGCATCTTGTTAATAGGTTAGTATCAGAAAGTGTATTAAAATACCTCAGAGTGTAGACAAAACATAGCAAAGTTGATATAAAACAAGCATGGAGCATCAAGAATTATAGATACGTTTCCGACGTATCAAGCATCCCCAAGCTTAACTCCTGCTCGTCCTCGAGCAGGTAAGTGATAAAGAATAATTTTTTAGGTGACATGCACCATCAAAACCAAGATCAAACCATTTGCAAGCATTGAAAGCTGGGATCAAAGAACTCTAAACATGAGCATGAAAGATGGAGTTCTAACGATAGGACAAAGTAACCATGCATGCAACATGAAAGGATACAAACAAAGATTCATGAATAACAATGCATTGAAAGACGTTTGTTTGTTTCACATACAGAAAACATAGCATAGTGGCATTCATCTTGTCCCTCATAGAGTAGCAAATAGATGCATAGGACACCTTCAAAGTTCACAAGGGTGACTAGAAACAAATAGCACAAGAACAAGTAATATCACAGTATGCATCAATCAATAAGTTTTGGGACACTGCACACAGTATGACAACTATGCTCTCTTAATGGTGCCTAAAAGGTAGAAGGTGGAGACTCAAATAATGGTGGAAGTAAGGCCTTTCATAAAGGAAGCGGGAATTTCAAGTTTCAAAAAGAGCTTCCAAAAATTATGGTACTTATTAGCTTTCAGCCCTCATTGCCCCTATCATAAGCATCTTGAAGTGGTTAAGGTTAAAGTGAACAAACATTGGAGTATATGCTTGACAAAGTATAAGTTGGCAATCTCAAGTCCCTTGAATATGAGGGCCACACCTCATGCAACTCAACTTCAGTTACCTGTAAGTTCTTGTCATTGTAAGTACATGCGTATCATAGAGAACCGCCAACGGGGTATCCCTTACACATGGTACAGGAGCTATCTCATAACCAAAATGACAAGGCAAGCAGACAATGAGCATCTCAGCGATCTTTTTATTTACTATATGCATAACTTTTTATTGAGGATGCTTCATAGATAGATCACTATGGTGATGCTACAAGTTTCCACCATGATTAGGCATGGCTTAGGCTAGCGGCCCAGGAGTTTCTCTAACACAAAATACATACTCCATGGACTTACAAGTTCCCTCTTTATTTCACACCGGTGACATCCATAAACAAAAGAGCATGATATCAACTGAGTACAAAGTACAAGTGCAATGTTGAAAACGTTCCCCGTGACAGCACGGTTCTGCTAATTCCAACGTATAAGTGCAAGCATATACAACATATATGACACAATGGTTCAAGTTTATTAGGGGCAAAGAATATAAAGTGTGCCATCAAGTTTGTGAGGGATTTAATCACTAAGTTTTCACATAACAAAATAGTTTTTAATTGGAATATAGATGAAAACAAGAATATACTTGGAATGGTGTAACACACCATGCATAGGAATTTATAGTGGACACTTTGGAATAACTTGGTTTCTTGGGAGTTGGAAGCATGAGTAGATCTTACTCATACAAGTGGAGGCTAGCAAAAGACTGGGAGCAACCAACTAAGAGAGAAATAATGGCCATAATCATGCAGATCAACAAAACATTACTAATCAAAGCCTAGAGTGGTACTACAATTCAAGTACTAAATGATCATAGAGGCTATGGTGACTTGTTCATAGTCATAACATGGTGTGATCATGTGCCAAGTCAACCCAAACAAAGCATCAAAGGAGAATATCGCAATACTATGCTTTTGTATGCTAAAACAACGCATGATTCCTTCAAGGCACATTAAGAAATCCTAATTGTTTGGAACAAGTCATGCTACAGCAATAATCACTAAGCATAAGGTCAAAAAAATATCTAGCATGACATGATAAAGTCTAAGTCACGGTCAAAACAAGCTCCCTTTTGTACCACTATAAGCATGAAACTTTCTACTCTTTTCCAACACCAAACAACTTATTTGAAACAAATCACAAAGATAATAATCAATAAATATCAGTGAGCTTGTATCACAAATCCACAAAGAAGAACTAAAAAGTTCTAAGCTGAAAGCACAAGAAAACTAAGGCTGAACGCAGTGCTAGCAAAAGTGAACACTCACAAAACAATAAGAGGGAAAACTAGAGTGTTCTAGGCAATGGAAACAGAGTGTGTCTCTCTCCAAAAGAAGTGTGGTGTAACCAACCAAATTACTCAAGCAAACTAAGCAAACAAAAACCAAAAACGAAAACTAAGACGCTCCAAGAACAACACAGCAATGCATGAAAAAATACAAACGAAGTGTCTAGAAAGACCTGAGATTTTTATTAATGAAGAAGGGGATGTCTTGTGCTTCCCGTAGCTTTGACGCTTGTACCTCTTGAATATTTATTGGGGTGACACGGGGTGGAATCCCCAAGCTTGAGCTTTTGTCGATTCTTCATCACATTACATCATTTTTTTTCTCTACACCTGCAAATTTTCCTTCATACAAAACTTCACACAATCTTCATTAGCAACATTAGTGTATTCAAAAGATAATAGACCTTTGGGTTTAGTTTCAAAACATAAAAACTTTCACTAAAGACACAAGATACTGTAGCAACTCCTTCAAAAATCTCAATTTCCAAAAAATAACCCAAAAAGGAATCAATAAGAAGGAAATACAAATAATGGCAGAAATCTGTTAAAACAGACCAGCAGGTAGAAACCAATTTTTTCAAAGACCTTCTGTTGCTCAAATAAAAAAGTGTTGAACTAACTGAAGTTAGCTAACATACTAGGGGATTTATTCATACATTTTCAGCTCAATCCGACTTCCATAGACTCCTCACGAATTTTTATGGTGGAGGACAGAAATCTGTTTTGGGACAGCAACTCCCCAAATCTTACTTCCCTCTCATTAGAAGTCATTCTTGGCACAAAAAACAAACAAAAGGATAAGGAGAGGTAATTACAGAAGTAATAACTTCCAAGACTCAGGAAAACTCTTGGGTTATGTCCCAACAAGTACTTTTCTTTAATGCCTTTAAGTTAGGCTTGATAGTTTAAGAAGATGCTCACATAAGAAATATGAATTGAAGTAAAAGAGAGCATCAAGAACCAAATTCAAAACACATTTAAGTCTAACCCACTTCATATGCATAGGAATCATGTAAAGAAACAAGTCATGAAAGCACAAAGCACCAAGCATAGGAAAGAAAAACAAGTGCAACTTCAAGACTTTCAACATAAAGAGGGGAAAATTAATATTATTGAGATGCATAAAACCATGTTTCCCTCTCTCATAATAACTTTCAGTAGCAACATGATCAAAATTAACAATATAACTATCACATAAAACATTCTTATCATGAGCCACATGCATAAAATGATTATTACTCTCCACATAAGAATAGCCATTCTTATTAATTGTAGTGGGAGCAAATTCAACAAAATAGCTATCTTCCCAAGTGTGTTCATTTGGAAACATATCATCATTTGAAGGAACATGGATAGCACTAATAGCACAACAATTATTAATATTATCATTTTCAGAATTGGTGCAAAAGAGATTTCCAATATCAAAAGTAGTGTGATTTTCCCAATCATGATCACTAATATAGGTAACAGGCATAGTAACATCATCTAGTTCAGACTCATCGGCAAAAACTATGATAGGAGCAACATGCTTAGGGGAAGATACCGTTTCCTCTCTCCTTCTACTCATCTTCTTCTTCTCCTCTTTAGGAGGGAGAGGCTTGAAATGAAGCTTCTCCACATACCCTGGTTTATTGTTAGAGACAATATAAGAAACTTTGGAGGATTCCTCCTTTTCATTAATAAGAAAAAAACTCATATCAGTCCTGTCATATTTTGGTAAAATATCATATTTTATAAGATTTTGTATGTAAGTATTCGCGTGGCAATTATCAAAACAATAAAGATGACACCCATGCAGGACGCAATTCATACCAAAAGCACTCATGTCTACCAAAGAAGTTTTTCTTGATAACTCTTCACACCCCAAAAACAATGTAAGTTCATCGTGTTGATTATCAGTGATCGTGTTATCACAATACAAGATTGCAGTACTCACTGGATTAGAAAGGTCATTAGTACGGCCTGATCATTGAAAATTGAAATGACCCACTTCATAGCAGAGTTCACAAATAGAAGGATAGAGGGCACAAATTTTTTTACCAATATCATTTACAGCCTTATACCACATTCTGGTTTTTTCATTCTAGTGTGTGATACAATATTATTCTTCTATTTGCTTCTTCTCACAAGGTCTATGCATACCACAAAAATTAACATGCTTATAAGAAATAGTACTTTCAGAAGTTGAGCATGTTTATTGCAATCATTAATAACATTTTCATTTTCCATGCAAGTGTCTTTAAAAGTTTCATGATACATGTCCTACTTTTCTTTAGGAGCATTTGTAAGAAGTCTCAACCTAATAAGGTAGATTCCTCCTGTGTTTTACAATGCTAGTCCCTGGATCAATAGCTAGCATCCATAGTTAAGATGTAATATCAAGAAACAAAGGTCATAATATAACTTTATAACCAGGAATAACATAATTTTATTACATCTTTCATAGCTCATATGGCTATTACATTACATTGCAGCGGAATAACTATAAGCATGGGGTCCTTCATCTTCAAAGTGCCATAGGCAGATGTTGGTTGTAGACTTTGTAATTCTAATCAATCAATCTTCACTAAAAACAACCAAACCAGCAACATACAAGTTACAACCACAAGGGTCAATACATTTGAATTGTATTGGCAAGTTTCACTGTTATGTTTAATATAAGTGGATCCTATCATTACATGCAAATCTAGCTAAGTAGAGTTTTAGGCTCATTTGCATAAAGCAATATTTTATACTATCTTTTCAAAAGGGTTTTGGTACTTTGTCAAATCTCTTTTCCAAGTTCCTTGAACTCCTTGGTAGAAACTCAAGTGTTCAAGTCCTTGTCAAAATTCCTTGAGCACCTTGGTAACCCCAAGTGCAACAAGTCTTATCAAAATCTCATGAGTTCCTTGGTAACCCCAAGTACCTCAAGTGTTAAGCAAAATCTCTTGAGCACCTTGGTAACCCCAAGTGCATCAAGCTTAACAAAATCTCTTTGAATTCCTTGGTAGACACACAAGGGCATCAAGTTTTTATTTTAAAGTTGGAATGTCGAGATCTCCCATAGATCAAACTTTAGTTGCTCAGTATTGTCCATAACCGGGGACACGGCTAAGTACTTAGATTTTATTAACTTCTGCAGAAGGAGTACACTTTACCCACATGTCACAATCCCATCGTGTTGCCACCAGTGGCCTACTGGATTAGTGCTCACCAAGATGGAGTACTGGCAGACTGAGAGTGTGACGAAGTCTTTCCAAAAGGTCCTCTCATACATCATTGCTAGCTTGTCTTCAGCCCCCATGAAGCATTCCAGATCCCCATGTCCGGTAACTAAAGACAATGTATGGGTCTTCCTAATGTAGTTGACTAAGCCAGAGCCATAATAGCATGTGGTTGCACACGAAAGCCACAATTGGAGAAGCATGTTCAATCTCTAAGTTTCCTAGGTGGGTTTTCTTTTGGAGCACAACACAAAGATATCACCATAGTCATGGTTCCTTTTTTTGCCACCTTCTCCAAAACTTAAAGTATCCTCCACCTAGGTGGTTCATTGAGTCCTTGTTTTATTATGTAAAACACAAGTCCTTTTCTCAACTTTGTAAAATCTTAACATGTATCTTTCTTTTCAAATAAGCATGGCTAAGAATGTACAACTACAATGTTTTCTCTAAAGAATGTACAAGGTATCCTATTAGGATTTAGCATAGCATAAGTATAAATCATTTTCATGCATGTTTTCAAAATCCACTAATGTATAATAAAAATAGTAGGACTTTTGTATGATAGTGTAACTTGCCTTTTTGGTAGGGAATGGTGGTTCACTCCTTGATCTTGCTAGTCTCACACTTTGCTAAATTCAATACAAGTCAATCAAGCAAACACAAAATCATCTAACTTTCCAAACCAAACGGTCAAACAAACAATTTCACACTCACAAAGCAATGGAATCCAAGTCATGCATAAGTATGCAAAGGATGCTTCTATTGCAAGGATGGTCTCCACTAGGTTTCTAAACTTTGTAAGGTCCAAATTGGTCATTTACCAAAATGGCAAAGTCATTAGTTAGAGGGTTTTGCTCAAAAACTATTTTAAAATCCATTCAACAATTTATGTGGTGGAAAATGGTTTTATCAAATCAAAAAAAAATCCTTAAGTTTCTAACTCTCAAGTCATGGTGTTTTGGGTCAGTAGCTTTGAATCAAAATATTTTCCCAAAGTTTTATTCCAAAATCCCTTTTTCATAATAAAACCATTATCTTTACTTAGCTAGAAAGAGACTAATTCAATTAATCGATTCTAAATTTTTCCAATTTCATTTTCAAAACCATGGGTTGGTTCCTAGGGTCAGTAAGGTCACAACAAACCATTTTGCAAAAGTTTTAACCCTAAAATCAATTTTAAACAATTTTTATACTCCAAACAAGCTCACAAAAGAATTTACAAAAACAAGCAAGCTAACAAATACTATTTTCTAAACCAAGGGCATGGTTGGCTAGGTCTTGTTCTCCTGAATCCAATGACATAAAATTTGTAATTTTTGGACGTGTGGATCCAAAGTTATAAGGGTTTGAAATTTGCAAATAAATCTGATTCAAAACTGATTTTTGATCTAATACAGGCCACGCGTCGCTGTCTCATTGGGCGGTACCGGTTCGGTTGGATCGGCAACGTGGACCGTAGGATTTAGTTTGATCGCACGGCACAGGGCGTGTACCTCTTCGCGGCTTAAGTGATCTATCGTAGGCGTTGGATTAAGATCCTACGGATGCTACTACTCGGTCACAGATGGGTGGCGCTGCGCGGTGGTGGACGGCGGCGACGGCCAGACAAAGTGCTCGCGGTGGTTCTAGGAAGCAAGGAAGATGGAGGTGGCGCTTACCGTGTTCGCGAGGACGAGGTGGTGCTCGACGTGTGGTCGATGTGGCAAGGGGCGCATGGGTTCAGGTGGAATCTCTCGCCGGAGTTCGTTCTGGCGGCGGGTGGCTCTGGTTGAGGTCGAGGATGTTGCTGCAGATCGCCCTAAGGCAAAATGAAGGCGCGGTCAGATGCGCAGGATCAAGACAACGCTGTGTGCGTGAACGAGAAGTGAAGGGGCGGTCTAGTTCACCTGGAAAACGTCGTCGGAGAAGAAACAGACGGCGGTGCTGTCGGAGCTTGTCAAAGCCGACGCTCCGGGGCGCCTGAGGTTGAATGAAGGGCACGGGGAGAAGCGTCTGGGAGTGTGGAAGCTGCCAGCATGCTCAGGGAGGCTCGGGGTGGTGTGGCTTGGCCGGAATCGGTCGGAGACGATGGTCGGAGCTGTGAGTGTGTCGAGTCAAATTGGGGCAGCCTCGAGGCAGAGAGGGAATGACGATAGAGGGAAAGGGAGGGGATGATGCAGGCGCTTAATATCGTGCAGTCACGGACAGATTAACGCGCGGCATTACTGTGAATTGAAAACGGCATTCAAAGGCAGCAACGGCAGCGAGGTTTGGGGGTGACAGGGTCGCGCGGGTGTGGACGATGAGAAGTAGAGGTGGGGTCCACCGGTCAGTGGGAAAAGAAATGAGAGTGAGGTCCACCGTCAAGATTCGGCTGGTCGACACGAGGTGCTAAACGCTTTTCTTGGGTGAGGAAAGCTGGGCTGGTTCTGGCTGTTGGCTGGGTTGGGTCGGCTTAAATCTTATTTTTTTTGTTTCTAATTCTTTTTCTATTTCTATATTCTGTCTTAAATTTCAAACAATTTCCAAGCAATCAAAACAATTCAAATCTTCACCCAATTTTGTAACTCTGAATTTAGTTATGTTTAGTAACCTAGACCAAATTCTAAAGTCAAGATAATAATTTTATTTGTAGGTACCATTATTAACTAAATAACATGGTTCATGATTTATTAATCAAATAGGGTTTGATTTTATTAATAACATCTCCATTTGAAATCCAATTATTTTCAAAACCAAATCAGTAGGTTGTATTTGAAAATAAGGAATATTTAGAAAGCTTGTTTAAAATAAATAACATTTTTGTTATGGTGTCCATTTATAATTAAATAATATGGGCCTTAGTTATTAATCAATTAGGATTGGTTTTATTTGAATCCTTTATTTTGAAATCTAAAATAAAATCAAAACACTTCAATATGTTTTATTTGAGAATATAAAATATTTGGACAACTTATTTAAAATAAATTAATAAGTTTTGGTGTTCCATTTAAAATGGTAAAACCTTTTATTTAGATAAAAATTGGATATTAAATCCTTATTAATTTATTTAAATAAACCTTGGCTATTTTTATTCAAAACAAAATGTTTTAATTCCAAAGCTTGGACAAGGTTTAATTTGGCTTTATAAAATAATCTTTATTTATAAATCCACCTTTTCATTTGAAAACCAAATCCTTTTATTTAAGGATCCAAACTAGTAATTTTAAATATTTTTATTTTCCTTTAATAAAAGTTTATCTTGTTAAATCCCTTTAGTACTTTATTTGATTCCAATTGGTTTGAAGTTCCAATTAAATTCAAAAAGTTTCTTCTGGCCCTGAAAATCAAACAAAGTTTTATTTTATTCATTTATTTTCACATTACAAGATTTGGAAAATCTTGGGATGTGACAGGCTACCACCCTTAAAATAAATCTCGTCCCGAGATTTGGGAAGGATAGGGTTACAAGCAGGTTAAAAACAACTAGGGTACTACCACCCTTAAAAATTTCCAAACAAAAATTACACATTGTCCTTCTTGGGATCCTGGGAAAACTTCTCTAAGCAAACATTTGCATTGTGTCCTTGGTTTCGATTCTTGACTCATGGGCCAAGGTTGAGTTTCTCCATAGGCTTGTTCAACTTGTTCTTCATCTTTTCTGGACAGTTGCTTGCATAATGTCCTGGGTTCTTGCAGTTGAAACAATGGATATCCCTGAGTTCCTTACGTGGCTCTTGTGGACAAGTTGCTACATAGTGGCCTAACTCTTTGCAGTTGTTGCACCACACTTGGTCAATCTCTTTATTCTTCTTGTTCTCTGGGCACTCACTGGAATAGTGTCCCATTTCCTTACATTTACGACATTGCACAAGGTTCATGTCGGGTCTTGTTTTCTTGGGTTTCTTTGATCCTTTCAACTGGGTCGTCTTATTTGGGGGTATAAGTGGTCCTTTTCCTTTGGTAGACTTGGATCCTTCTTGTTTCCTTTGTTCCACCATGGAGTAGATAGGGCATTGGATAGGAACATGGTCATTTCCTTCACAAAGGTAACAAGTAGCTTGAGAGGTGGGACATTGTCCAACAGGATGATTTTCTTCACAATTAGGGCATTGACCTTCATGCTCCTTGGAAGTATGGTCCTTGTATCGACAAATAATGCAAGCTGGGGCTCCATCTAGAATAACATTCTTGTCATCCTTGTTATCATAAACCCCTTTAGGATAGCTTTCTTCCATGTTGATCATTTGATTAGTCACCTTAAGCATCAGTTGGGATTGTTCTTCCAAAAACTTCTGCAGTGCTGGATCTTTATCACTATTGTTGGCTATGAACTGAGCTGTCAGTTGGTTCAACTGGTGTTGGGTTGCTATGAGCTCTTTCATGCTGTCAGCTTGGTTGGTGTTGGTGTCATCAACCTTGATGTTGGAGTCCTTTGGAGTAGTCATCTGTTTGGGTTGAAGGAAGATTAGAATAGGCAAGATATTTCTAAGGACTTAATTCTAATCACACACATCACAATTCACACAAGCAATGTGCATGCAATCACCAACCAAACATTTCACTCAAACAAGGTTCAAGCACGTACTTAGTCAACAAAATATTTTTGCTACACCACATAGGTTAGTGTGTTTTTGACTTATCTAAATAGGGTGGTCCATCTATATGGTTCACTTGTGATCTTTCCTTCCTTTATGATTCTTCTTGTATGAGATCATGGTTTCCTTGAGAAAAACTCTTGGTCACAATAACTTCTGGTGATGTAGGTTCCTTCTAACTTTTGCATTCCCTCAGTCTCTAAATCCTGAGCAAGATTTCCTTGTCTTACTTGTAGTCCTTAGTGATATCCAAGTTGGAGGTCCTTGGTGAACATGCTGAAGATGTTGAAGTCATTAGAGTTGAAGAAGTTGAAGTCATTAGAGTTGAATAAGTTGAAGAAGTTCTTTGCACATAGTGTAGTCCTTGGCCATGGGTAGGTTTTTCCATCAAGTTGAAATAGAAGAGGTGTAGAGTTGAAACCAAAATGGTTAAGGAAAGAATTTACAAGTGTTTTTGTAAATAAGTTTTGGATCAAAATATAACTCCTATTTTTCTAAGGGTTTTTGTCCAATCCTAGGGTTTACAAATCCTACAGGCAACACAATGCTCTGATACCATCTGTAAGAAGTCTCAACCTAATAAGGTAGATTCCTCCTGTGTTTTACAATGCTAGTCCCTGGATCAATAGCTAGCATCCACAGTTAAGATGTAATATCAAGAAACAAAGGTCATAATATAACTTTATAACCAGGAAAAACATAATTTTATTACATCTTTCATAGCTCATATGGCTATTACATTACATTGCAGCGGAATAACTATAAGCATGGGGTCATTCATCTTCAAAGTGCCACAGGCAGATGTTGGTTGTAGACTTTGTAATTCTAATCAATCAATCTTCACTAAAAACAACCAAACCTGCAACATACAAGTTACAGCCACAAGGGTCAATACATTTGAATTGTATTGGCAAGTTTCACTGTTATGTTTAATATAAGTGGATCCTATCATTACATGCAAATCTGGCTAAGTAGAGTTTTAGGCTCACTTGCATAAAGCAATATTTTATACTATCTTTTCAAAAGGGTTTTGGTACTTTGTCAAATCTCTTTTCCAAGTTCCTTGAACTCCTTGGTAGAAACTCAAGTGTTCAAGTCCTTGTCAAAATTCCTTGAGCACCTTGGTAACCCCAAGTGCAACAAGTCTTATCAAAATCTCATGAGTTGGTAACCCCAAGTACCTCAAGTGTTAAGCAAAATCTCTTGAGCACCTTGGTAACCCCAAGTGCATCAAGCTTAACAAAATCTCTTTGAATTCCTTGGTAGACACACAAGGGCATCAAGTTTTTATTTTAGAAGTTGGAATGTCGAGATCTCCCATAGCTCAAACTTTAGTTGCTCAGTATTGTCCATAACCGGGGACACGGCTAAGTACTTAGATTTTATTAACTTCTGCAGAAGGAGTACACTTTACCCACATGTCACAATCCCATCGTGTTGCCACCAGTGGCCTACTGGATTAGTGCTCACCAAGATGGAGTACTGGCAGACTGAGAGTGTGACGAAGTCTTTCCAAAAGGTCCTCTCATACATCATTGCTAGCTTGTCTTCAGCCCCCATGAAGCATTCCAGATCCCCATGTCCGGTAACTAAAGACAATGTATGGGTCTTCCTAATGTAGTTGACTAAGCCAGAGCCATAATAGCATGTGGTTGCACACGAAAGCCACAATTGGAGAAGCATGTTCAATCTCTAAGTTTCCTAGGTGGGTTTTCTTTTGGAGCACAACACAAAGATATCACCATAGTCATGGTTCCTTTTGTTGCCACCTTCTCCAAAACTTAAAGTATCCTCCACCTAGGTGGTTCATTGAGTCCTTGTTTTATTATGTAAAACACAAGTCCTTTTCTCAACTTTGTAAAATCTTAACATGTATCTTTCTTTTCAAATAAGCATGGCTAAGCATGTACAACTACAATGTTTTCTCTAAAGAATGTACAAGGTATCCTATTAGGATTTAGCATAGCATAAGTATAAATCATTTTCATGCATGTTTTCAAAATCCACTAATGTATAATAAAAATAGTAGGAATTTTGTATGATAGTGTAACTTGCCTTTTTGGTAGGGAATGGTGGTTCACTCCTTGATCTTGCTAGTCTCACACTTTGCTAAATTCACTACAAGTCAATCAAGCAAACACAAAATCATCTAACTTTCCAAACCAAAAGGTCAAACAAACAATTTCACACTCACAAAGCAATGGAATCCAAGTCATGCATAAGTATGCAAAGGATGGTTCTATTGCAAGGATGGTCTCCACTAGGTTTCTAAACTTTGTAAAGTCCAAATTGGTCATTTACCAAAATGGCAAAGTCATTAGTTAGAGGGTTTTGCTCAAAAACTATTTTAAAATCCATTCAACAATTTATGTGGTGGAAAATGGTTTTATCAAATCAAAAAAAAATCCTTAAGTTTCTCACCAAAAGTTTCTAACTCTCAAGTCATGGTGTTTTGGGTTAGTAGCTTTGAATCAAAATATTTTCCCAAAGTTTTATTCCAAAATCCCTTTTTCATAATAAAACCATTATCTTTACTTAGCTAGAAAGAGACTAATTCAATTAATCCATTCTAAATTTTTCTAATTTCATTTTCAAAACCATGGGTTGGTTCCTAGGGTCAGTAAGGTCACAACAAACCATTTTGCAAAAGTTTTAACCCTAAAATCAATTTTAAACAATTTTTATACTCCAAACAAGCTCACAAAAGAATTTACAAAAACAAGCAAGCTAACAAATACTATTTTCTAAACCAAGGGCATGGTTGGCTAGGTCTTGTTCTCCTGAATCCAATGACATAAAATTTGTAATTTTTGGACGTGTGGATCCAAAGTTATAAGGGTTTGAAATTTGCAAATAAATCTGATTCAAAACTGATTTTTGATCTAATACAGGCCACGCGTTGCTGTCTCATTGGGCGGTACCGGTTCGGTTGGATCGGACACGTGGACCGCAGGATTTAGTTTGATCGCACGGCACAGGGCGCGTACCTCTTCGCGGCTTAAGTGATCTATCGTAGGCGTTGGATTAAGATCCTACGGATGCTACTACTCGGTCACAAATGGGCGGCGCTGCGCGGTGGTGGACGGCGGCGACGGCCAGACAAAGTGCTCGCGGTGGTTCTAGGAAGCAAGGAAGATGGAGGTGGCGCTTACCGTGTTTGCGAGGACGAGGTGGTGCTCGACGTGTGGTCGATGTGGCAAGGGGCGCACGGGGTCTGGTGGAATCTCTCGCCGGAGTTTGTTCCGCGCGGTGGCTCGTTGAGGTCGAGGACGTTGCTGCAGACGCCTTTGCAAAAACGGCGCCGCCGATGCGCAGGATCAAGACAACGCTGTGTGCGTGAACGAGAAGTGAAGGGGCGGTCTGGTTCACCTGGAAAACGTCGTCGGAGAAGAAACAGACGGCGGCACTGTCGGAGCTTGTCAAAGACGACGCTCCGGGGCACCCGCGGTTGAATGAAGGGCACGGGGAGAAGCGTCTGGGAGTGGGGAAGCTGCCAGCGTGCTCAGGGAGGCTCGGGGTGGTGTGGCTTGGCCGGAATCGGTCGGAGACGATGGTCGGAGCTGGGAGTGTGTCGAGTCAAATTGGGGCAGCCTCGGGGCAGAGAGGGAATGACGACAGAGGGAAAGGAAGGGGAAGATGCAGGCGCTTAATATCGTGCAGTCACGGCGAGATTAACGCGCGGCATTACTGTGAATTGAACGCGGCATTCAAAGGCAGCAACGGCAGCGAGGTTTGGGGTGAGGTCGCTGGTGTGGACGATGAGCAGAGGTGGGGTCCACCGTCGTGGGAAAAGAAATGAGAGTGAGGTCCACCGTCAGCCTCTGCTGGTCGACACGAGGTGCAAACGTTTTCTTGCGGGTGAGGAACTGGCTGGTTCTGGGCTGTTGGCTGGGTTGGGTCGGCTTAAATCTTGTTTTTTTTTGTTTCTGATTCTTTTTCTATTTCTATATTCTATCTTAAATTTCAAACAATTTCCAAGCAATCAAAACAATTCAAATCTTCACCCAATTTTGTAACTCTGAATTTAGTTATGTTTAGTAACCTGGACCAAATTCTAAAGTCAAGATAATAATTTTATTTGTAGGTACCATTATTAACTAAATAACATGGTTCATGATTTATTAATCAAATAGGGTTTGATTTTATTAATAACATCTCCATTTGAAATCCAATTATTTTCAAAACCAAATCAGTAGGTTGTATTTGAAAATAAGGAATATTTAGAAATCTTGTTTAAAATAAATAACATTTTTGTTATGGTTTCCATTTATAATTAAATAATATGGGCCTTAGTTATTAATCAATTAGGATTGGTTTTATTTGAATCCTTTATTTTGAAATCTAAAATAAAATCAAAACACTTCAATATGTTTTATTTGAGAATATAAAATATTTGGACAACTTATTTAAAATAAATTAATAAGTTTTGGTGTTCCATTTAAAATGGTAAAACCTTTTATTTAGATAAAAATTGGATATTAAATCCTTATTAATTTATTTAAATAAACCTTGGCTATTTTTATTCAAAACAAAATGTTTTAATTCCAAAGCTTGGCCAAGGTTTAATTTGGCTTTATAAAATAATCTTTATTTATAAATCCACCTTTTCATTTGAAAACCAAATCCTTTTATTTAAGGATCCAAACTAGTAATTTTAAATATTTTTATTTTCCTTTAATAAAAGTTTATCTTGTTAAATCCCTTTAGTACTTTATTTGATTCCAATTGGTTTGAAGTTCCAATTAAATTCAAAAAGTTTCTTCTGGCCCTGAAAATCAAACAAAGTTTTATTTTATTCATTTATTTTCACATTACAAGATTTGGAAAATCTTGGGATGTGACAGCATTAATATGGGAAGCAAAGGCTCTATAATATTTAACAATAATTTGAGGATCAATACCATATCTAGCACTAAGCTCTTGAAAATTAGCAGTTTCAGCGAAAGACTTAATGCAATCATACTCATAGTTTATACATGGTTTTTTACCTTTGTCGTTATCCCAACCTTCGGTATTGCTTTGAATTGTTTCAAGAAGATCCCACTTAGCCTTTACCTCCTTATTTGTGAAGGATCTCTCTAAACAGGTATCCAGATAGTCCTTGTAATGTCCTGAAAGCCTTGCATAAAAATTATTGATAACAACATTACTATGGAGCGCATGAATGGGACATTTGAGCATTAGTGACTTCAATCTCCCCCAAGCTTGGGCAATACTTTCTCCCTCATGAGGATGAAAATTATAAATATAATTCCTATCTTTATGAATTTCATGAGGAGGATAAAATTTAGAATAAAAGAGAGATTCAAGTTCCTTCCACTCCAAATGATGAGGATCATCTAGTAGCTCATACCACTCCCTTGCTTTGTCCCTAAGTGAGAAAGGGAATAGCTTCCTCTTAACTTGGTCCATTGAAATACCTACACACTTGAACAACTCCCATAATTCATGTATAAAGAGTAAATGATCACTAGGATGGACAGTTCGATCTCCAAAATATCAATTATTCATAACCCGTTCAACAATTTCAATAGGTATTTTCAAAGGGACACTTTCAGTATGTGGATTTAAAATATCACAAGTATCATTAGAATTACCACATATGGGAGATAAAGTATCATCAGAGAAAATTTTCTTCCCTAAAGCTGGGGAACTAAAAAGATCTTTCTCATAAAAACTAGCTTCCCTAAGCTTAGACGTTTCCATACCATTAGTAACAATGGTGTTCAAAAAATTCATACTAATAACATTGCAATTAGCATGCAAAGAAAGTTCCATAGGTTTTTTAATTTTGTTTTCAAACCACTCAAATTCTAACTTAGGAAAAATACTAAAAAGCTCTCTAATTTTGTTGTTGTTTTCCATTAAGCCTAACTAGTGAAAACAAGAAACAAAAAGACACAATTGCAGAATCTAAAGGAAATAACTTCAAGCACTCACACCGGAGGATGTGAGTACCTTTTACCTTACCTCCCCGGCAACGACGCCAGAAAATAGCTTGATGTCTATGCACTTATATTCTTGTAGACGGTTGTTGGTCCTCCAAGTGTAGAGGTTTGTAGAACAGCAACAAGTTTCCCTTAAGTGGATTACCCAAGGTTTATCGAACTCAGGGACGAAGTGGTCAAAGGAATTCCCTCTCAAGCAATCCTGCAATCAAGATACAAGAAGTCTCTTGTGTCCCCAACACACCCAATACACTTGTCAGGTGTATAGGTGCACTAGTTCGGCGAAGAGATAGAAAGTGGTAACAGTGCTAGAAAATAGCTTCACGGTGAGGTAAAGACTAAAGCAAGCAAACATGCAACAGATCTATATGCGAACGGTGTTTCAATGTTTAGAAACAAGGCCTAGGGATCATACTTTCACTAGTGAACACTCTCTCATATAAATATCCTCTCTTCATGATACTACTCTTAACTACTCTCTGGTTAGACACTCTAATCATTGGTAGGGCTATAACAGCACTCTTCAAAGTCCGCCTTCCCCAATCTAGATAACCCCACACTGTCACCTTGAGCGCTAGATGGTTCCAACAAACACCACAATTTCATAGAGACATCCAACTCCAAATATAACTCATAAGAAATATTCAATCTAGCCAAAGTGCCACACACGGTATGCACGCTATCACTTTCACACACGTGGGGAAAAGCATAGATCTATTAAAGCACAAATACTATTTATGTACACTCAAACCTAAGTGCCACCATGGCATGCACCTTGTCACTTTCACACACATGGGGAGAGCAGAGATCTATTAAAGCGCCTGAGTAGCAAGGTATATCTACTTGGTTACAAAGCTCATGATCACAATATGACCATGCATAGAGAGAGAGATGAACACATAGCTACCGGTAGAGCCCTTAGCCTCGAGGAAGAACTATTCCCTCCTCATCATGGGAATCAACAACGATGATGAAGATGGCGATGGAGATCGATGGAGATGGCTCCAGGGGCACTTCCCCGTCCCGGCAGGGTGCTGAAACAGAGACTTTTTGTCCCCCGAATCAATAAGTTTTGGGACAATGCACATAGAACTAAAGAATGGCAACTATGCTCTCTTAACTGGTGCCTGAGGATAGAAGGTGGAGACTCAACATAATAGTGTAATAAAGGCCCTTCATAAAGGGAAGCAGGGATTTCAAGTTTCATAAAGAGCTTCCAAAAATTATGGTACTTGTTAGCTTTCAGCTCTCATTGCCCCTATCATGAGCATCTTGAAGTGATTAAGGTTAAAGTGAGCAAACTATGGAGTATATTCTTGACAAAGTATAAGTTGGCAATCTCATGTCCCTTGAATACGAGGGCCTATCCTCATGCTACTCAAGTTTAGTTACTTGCAAGTTATTTTCATAGGAAGTACATGTGTATCATAGAGAACCGCCAACTGGGTACCCCTTGCACATGATACAGGAGCTATCCCATAATCAAAATGACAAGGCAAGCAGACAATGAGCATCTCAGCAATCTTCTTAATTACCATGGGAATATGGTGCTTTTTTATCTCTTTCCTCTTTTCTCATTTTTTTTCTTTTTCTCAATCTCTTTTTTTCTATCTCTTTTTTATAAGAAGAATGCTTCATAGATGTCATTATGGTGATGCTACAAGTTTCCACCATGATTAGGCATGGCTTAGGCTAGTAGCCCAGGCGTTTCTCTAACACACATACATAACTCCATGGACTTACAATCTCCCCTTTCATTTCACACCGACGACATCCATAGACAAAAGAGCATGATATCAACTGTGTACAATGTACAAGTGCAATGTTGAAAGTAGTCCCCGTGACAGCATGGTTCTGCTAATTCCAATGTATAAGTGCAAGCATATACAACATAGATGACACGATGGTTCAAGTTTATTTGGGGCAAGAAAAAATAAAGTGTGCTATCAAGTTCGTGAGAGCTTTAATCACTAAGTTTTCACATAACAAAATACTTTTTTCTTGGAAGATAGTTGAAAACAAGAATATACTTGGAATGGTTTAACACACCATGCATAGGAATTTATAGTGGACACTTTGGAATAACTTGGTTTCTTGGGAGTTGGATGCATGAGTAGAGTTTACTCATACAAGTGGAGGCTAGAAAAAGACTGGGAGCAACCAACTAAGAGAGCAATAATGGCCATAATCATGCAGAGAGACAAAACATTACTAATCAAAGCATGAAGTGGTACTACAAGTCAAGGACTTAATGATCATAGAGGCTATGTTGACTTGTTCATAGTCATAACATGGTGTGAGCATGTGCCAAGTCAACCCAAACAAAGCATCAAAGGATAATACCACAATACTATGCTTTTGTATGCTAAAACAACGCATGATTCCTTCAAGGAACGCTAAGCAATCCCAATTGTTTGGAACAAGTCATGCTGCAGCAATAATCACTAAACGTAAGGTCAAAACAATACCTAGCATGACATGATAAAGTCTAAGTCATAGTCAAAGAAAGCTCCTCTTGTACTACTCAAGCAAGAACTTTCTACTCCTCTCCAACACCAATAAACTTATTTGAAACAACACGGCAAGAGCGGGGGTCCAAACTACTTTACTCAAGCAAACTAAGAAAACCAAACGAAAACTAAACCGCTCCATGAACAACACAACAGTGCATGAAATAATAAAAACGAATTATCTAGAAAGACCTGAGCGTTTTATTGATGAAGAAGGGGATGCCTTGGTTGACCCCAAGCTTTGACGCTTGTACCTCTTGAATATTTCTTGGGGTGACACGCGGTGGCATCCCCAAGCTTGACCTTTTGTCCATTATTCATCTCATTACATCATTCTCTCTCTACACCTAAAATTTTTCCTTCATACAAAACTTCACACAATCTTCATTAGCAACATTAGTGTATTCAAAAGATAATAGACCTTGTTTAGCTTTAGAACAGAAAAAAATTTCATTAAAAACACAATCTACAGTAGCAATTCCCTAAAAAATATCAATTTCCCAAAAAGAACCCAAAAAGGAATCAATAAGAAGCAAATGCAAATAATGGCAGAAATCTGTCAAAACAGACCAGTAGGTAAAAACCGATTTTTTCGAAGACCTTATGTTGCTCAAATCAAAAAGTGTTGAACTAACGGAAGTTAGCTAACATACTGGGGGATTTATTCAGAAAATATTAGATCAATCCTACTTACAGATATTCCTCACGAATTTTTACGCTGGACCACAAAAATCTGTTTCGGGACAGTAACTCCCCAAATCTTATATCCCTCTCATTATAGGTCATTCTTGGCACAAAAATCAAATAAAAAGGATAAGGAGAGTTCATTACTCAAGTAATAACTACCAAGACTCAAAAAAACTTTTGGGTTATCTCCAAATAAGTAATTTTCTTTAATGCCTTTAAGTTAGGCACAAGAAGCAAGAATCAAGTATTTTCAAATGAAAAAGCATTAAGATCAAACCTTGCAATCTCTTCAAATAGGAAAGGTATCTCATCCAAATGAGTTTTAGAGGATCCCTTCTCATCTCTCCTTGGTTCACTACTTTCATCAAAAGGTTTTTAGGAACAATCCAATCAAAATTCTAACCTAAGGCTTCATGCATTCCTACAAGTTCAAAAGGTATGGGTTTGGTTTTATCTAAAGTACCCATAACATCTACACAGAAGCCTAGAATATTAAAACGTTCAAAGACCTTTTTGCTTCCTTAGCAACATCATTGAACTCTTTTAGTAAAGTTTTAAGGATAAATTCTCTCTTTTCAGCATCCTTTTCTTCTTTTAGTTTAAGTAACAAGATTTGCATCATGGGGTTAAGGTTAACAAACCTAGCCTCCAACATATGAACTAAAGAAGCTGCAACAATTTCATAATTAGGAGCAAGTTCTGCTATAGATCAATCCTCAATATCCTCATGTTTGCTAACATGATTAAAGAATTCTTCAATATTTTGTTTCCCAATTATAGAGCCACTACCTATTGAAAGGTCTTTCAGGGTGAACTTGGGGATCAACATGGTGAGCTAGAGCAAGGTGACAACTAGAGTAGGAACTAAATTTTTTGCGTTTTTGATAAGAGAAAGCAAACCAAACTAAACTAATTTTTTTTGGATTTTTGATAAAAAAGAGGCAAACAAAACCAAGCAAAAGAAACTAAGCAAAACAAAAACAAAGTAAAGAGAAAGGTTGTGAATGACTCCCCTTATGAAGACGTCCTTAGCCTCCCCGGCAACAGCGCCAGAAAACTTGTTGATGGCGCGTGGTAGCGCTTCGTTGGGAGACCCCAAGAGCAAGGTGTGATCATCATAGCAGCAAGTCTTCCCTCATTAAGAAACCGAGGTTATCGAACCAGTAGGAGAAAGGAAATGACTCAAACGTGTTGCTAGCAACTTGGAGACCTGCACAACACAAACTCAAGACTTTGCACCAACAAACAATGAGGTTGTCAATATCACCGGTTGCTGTAACAAAGGATTAACTGTATGGTGTGGAAGGTAATATGGTTTGCAGAAAGTAAACAGTAACATTGGAAGATGTATCAATGGTAAAGACTGGACCGGGGTCCATAGTTCACTAGAGGTGTTCTCCTTAAGATAAACAAACATGGCATGCTGGGTAAACAAATTACAGCAGGGAAATTGATAGGACTGAGCAAGGCATAACAATGCAATACTAGACATTCATGATCCTATGAGATTCGATTGGGCAATACAACAAGATACATAGACCGCCATCCAACTGCATTTATGACTAGAAATCCACCTTCAGTTTATCATCCTAACCCCCTCCAGTATTAAGTTACAAGCAACGGATAACTGCTTTAAGCAAAGTGTGTAAGGTAAACAATCCACTTGTTCCAGAACAAGAGATCATTGTTTTCTCCCTAGTGGCAACAACACATCTACAACTTTAGAGATTTCTGTCACTTCCCTTAGATTAAATATAGGTATGAACCCACTATCGAGCATAAATACCCCCTCTTGGAGTCACTAGCATCTACTTGGCCAAGATAGCTACTAGAAATGGAGAGCATTCAAGATCACAAACAACACAGACATGATAGAATCAATAAGACAAAACCATTAATCAATCTGACATAGTAATGTCAATATCCATCGGATCCCCGCAAACACGACATGCATGATTATAAATAGATGATCTTGATCATGAACGGAGCTCACAAGGTATAAACATGGTAGCACAAAGGAGGAGATACAACCATCTAGCTACTACATGGACCCGTGGTCCAAGGTAGAACTACTCACATTTCATACCGGAGGCTGGCATGATGAAGAAGAAGGCTTCCGGGATGATATCCCCTCTAGCAGGGTGTCGGGAAGAGCTTCAGATCCCCCCGATCTAGGGACGATGGTGGCGGCAGCTAGAGACTGTTTTGTGGAATATTGATTGGGTACTTAGGGTTTCTGCATCGGGGGGTCTTTATAGGCAAAGAGGCGAGGCAGGGGGCGTCTAGGGTGGTCACCCCCTCCAGGCGCGGCTAGCCCTAGCCCACGCCGCCAGGGGGTGTGGCCCCCTGGTGCCTCCCCTCCGTCTCGTATTCTGGCTCTGTGTTCCCCACGGTAAAATATTAACTTTGGGTTTTGTCCCGTCCAATTCCGAGAATATTGATTTTCGGCCTTTCTGGAACCAAAAAGAAAAGAAAACAGGCAACTAGCACTATGGCATCTTGTTAATTGGTTAGTACCAGAAAATATATAAAAACACCTCAAAGTATAGACAAAGCAAAGCAAAGTAGATACTAAACAAGCATGGAACATAAAAAATTATAGATAAGTTCCCGACGTATCAAGTATACATTCTAAAGTCTAAATATCACAAAAACCACTTTAAAATAATATAATAATTTTTTATAGCCAAAATAGTCCTACAAATGTCTCTGTATAAAACTCTAATTTTTCAGAAACAAAAGTCCAAAGTAAGGCCATAGAATTAAAGTTCATAATTTTCTGAATCCATGGACACCTAATCTGTAATTTTCTGAAATACAGATCAAAAGTTATGAATTTTATAAGTTAAATCATCAAATAGAACAAATCTGGATTTTAAATCTAAAAGACAGACACGCGGCAGGATCTGATTGGCTAGTACCGGTTCGCGAGGATCACACTCACCCGCCGTTGGATTTAAGTGGGATCCTACGGTTCAGATCTGACCATACCTCTTCGCTCTGGATTCTAATCTCGACTGATGGATCTAGATCCAGCGAATCTAATCTTACCGACCTAAACTAAGTGGCGCGAATGGCGACTGCGACGGCGGCGCGTCTGGTGACGATGTTCCGACGAGTCCAGGGGGTAAGGGAGGGGGCTCAGGGGCTTACCGAGGTCGCAGAGAAGGGGTGGTTGTAGTGGCGGTCGCGGATGAGGGCGGGGTGCACGGACACGGCGGCAATTCCACGTCGGAGTGAAGCTTGGCGTCGGGTGCTCACAGTCATCGACGGAGGCGAGCCTGCAGGCCACGAGCAAGAGAATGGCGAGTGTCAGAAGGTGCGCAAGCATATGTCGAGCACGACAACATGAATCAGAGGTCAAGGGGCGCAAGGGGCTCACCTTAATCGGTCGCTGGAGCACATCGATACAGCGACGGTGCATAGAGAAATTTGTGGAGCCTGGCGGCACTCAGGCGTTGTTGAGTGAGGGCGGATGGGGTAGGGTGAGAGTGGGTTAAGTAGCCGGGGCGAGGGAGGGAATCACGCCGGCAATCAACGCCAATTAAGCACGAATTGATTCTGATTAAGAGGGGAAAATGGCAGTGGCGAGCAGGTCGTTGCACGGAGTTTGGGGACGAAGGGGTGACGTGGAGTGCGGGGCCACCTGTCAGCGAGGGGGTGCGGCAGCGCACGGTGAGAAACAGAGGGGGAAGAGGGGGAAATCCTAGGTGGGCTGCTGGGCTGTTAGTTGGGCCGCGGGTGGGGTGCTGGGCCAGATGGCTGGTTGGTTCTCTATTTCCTTAAAGCATTTTTCTTTTTCTGATTTGATTTTCCAAATTTGATTTGAAGCATCAAATCAACTCCAAATCACTTCAAACTTTCACCACATTTTTGTGGGGTGATCCTAGTATGAAAAAGTGTTTTAAACACACAATCCACTCCAAAACATTTTGGGGGTAATAAAATAAAAATAAAACACATGTCCCATACATGCAAATAAGAGGGGTATAAAATAGGGTTTTGCTAGTGTTTAAATTTTGAAAATCTTTGTGCAATTATTACATGCTATGATGATATGAATGCAATGAGAATGTTTTGGATTTGATGAAATTTGGGATGTTACACACGCATCCGCTACCGCCCCGTGCACCGCGACACGCGTACCGTGCGTCACGTTTTCCTCCTCGTGTCTAACCTTGGCCACTTAGTTATGCTCAGTTATACCCTCGAGTGTAGCACTGGTAGTTTGGTTGTACTCAGTTTTCCCTCCAATACTAACACTGCTGTGTGCAATATACTCACTTTTACCCTCCGGTGGCTGGTCAACAGAGAGTCAACGAATGGGTTTTAGCTATCTAATTGAGTCATTTTATGCACAACAAATTCAAAAAGATTAAAACATAGTGGCATCTACCCAGGGAGTCTTATTATGTGACCTGCCACCATAAAAAATGTATATAAAACAAGTTTTAACCTAAATCACCACTTCTCAAATCACCTACTATCTATGAAGGTTCATGGCTTTCTACTCAAGCCTGTTCCCAAAACATCCCTCCCCAAAAAATAATTTTCCTAATGAGGCAATAATTGTCAAACTGATATATATTTGAATTGCAAATAGTTTGATGTATGCCAATATGTATTTTATTATATAAAAAAATCATTTTCCATTTTTTAAATCTCTTTTTGTTTTCTATTTGAACCCCCTTGTCAGTTTTGCCCTTGGTTTTTAAGTTCTACTCAGATTTGCCCTTGGTTTTTAAGTTCTACTCGGTTTCTCCTCTCTCTTAGTTACAAACTCTCACACCTGTGCTCATCTTGGTTGGTACGCTCTGATTGGTCGAGACAGTTGTCACGCGGATCATACCCACCAACCGTTGATCCTCTGATTGATCCTCTGTAATCTAGCTGATAGGATAACCCCTATATCTGCCGGGGGCACCCTCTATCCATGCAAAATAACGATTTTTTCACCGATGCTTTAACTCCATAAACAAATGATTTTGAATATAATTTGAAGGGAAAGTGTTCAAAGGTGTATAATTTTTGCATTATATTTCACTCCATGAAAATGATAAATGATTAGGATTTTATTAGAACAACATTATCATTTCCTAAGTGCGATTTCAAAGAGTTCAAAGGTGTATAATTTTTGCCATATTCAAGTTTACGCATTACATTCTATAAAAATGATAATCTCCCAAGATTTTCTTAGCACATCATTATCACATATTAAGTGCGATTTCATAGTGTTCAAAGGTTTATAATTTTCGTATAAGCAAGTTTAGGGATCACTTTTCACACTCTAAAAATGGTATACACTCTTTTACATTAAGAGTTGTATAATTTTTTTTTAATTTGAAATTATTCAAGAGTTATGTCAATTATAAACACTCTTTTACATTAAGAGTTGTATAAGTTTTTCAATTTGAAAGTGTTCAAGAGTTGTGTCAATTATAAACATTCTTTTACATTAAGAGTTGTATGATTTTTTCAATTTGGAAGTGTTCAAGAGTTGTGTCAATTATAAACACTCTTTTACATTAAGAGTTGTATGATTTTTTCAATTTGCAAGTGTTCAAGAGTTGTGTCAATTATAAATACTCTTTTACATTAAGAGTTGTATATTTTTTTAATTTGAAAGTGTTCAAGAGTTGTGCCAATTATAAACACTCTTTTACATTAAGAGTTGTATAATTTTTTCAATTTGAAAGTGTTCAAGAGTTGTGTCAATTATAAACACTCTTTTACATTAAGAGTTGTATAATTTTTTAATTTGAAAGTGTTCAAGAGTTGTGTCAATTATAAACACTCTTTTACATTAAGAGTTGTATAATTTTTTCCAATTTGAAAGTGTTCAAGAGTTGTGTCAATTATAAACACTCTTTCACATTAAGAGTTGTATATTTTTTTTAATTTGAAAGTGTTCAAGAGTTGTGTAAATTATAAACATTCTTTTACATTAAAAGTTGTATAATTTTTTAAATTTGAAAGTGTTCAAGAGCTGTGTCATTTATAAACACTCTTGTACATTAAGAGTTGTATAATTCTTTTAATTTGAAAGTGTTCAAGAGTTGTGTCATTTTCTTATTTATTATACATCCATGTCCCTAATTTTTAATTATAAACACTCTTTCACTTGATTGCAGCCGAGAAATTAACTCGGTAAACCAATTAAATCATCGAAACGGCTCGTCGGTCGCATTCTCCACAGCAAGCGCCCCGGTTGCCATTTTGGTGCGAGATTTTGGTGCATTTTGGTGCGAGATCTAACCCTCTCTGCGCACGGTTGCCATTATCATCCTTCCTACAGGTCAACGAACGACACCATACTGTGGCCAGGACAAATGGGAGGCCAAAGTGAAGCTCGACAAAGGGTCGCCGTCGATGGAGAAGGGCTGATGTCGCTGGAGAAGAAGAATAAAGGGGAGGCAACAGCATGGGCGCGGGCACGTGCCTAGCTCACGTGGATAAGTTGTGGGTCCCATGCTGATCTGGATAAGTGGAGAGAGGTGTCCACTACGGGAATCAACTAAACACGGTGCCACTTGTCAACATGTAATGTCAAGGGTCCACTACGGGACCTGACAGACCGTAGCCCCACTGTTCAGCATGTAACAGCGAGGGTCCACTACGGGACCCGAATGAATGCGGCCCCACTTGTCAGCATCTAACGGCAAGGCTGACGGATAGCGAGTTTCAGACCGTGCAAGAGTTCCATAATAGGAGATGGGCAAAAGTGAGGAAAAGCTAAGCGGCTGGGGAAAAGTGAGTACAACTAAGGAACCAAGGGCACAAAAATAGAAATCCCAAAAGAATAACATTTGAAGAAACTAGTTTTTAGGTTAGGTTAATCAATCTTGAAGGTTACTAGGGTTTACATTAGGGCTTTTGATGGTTACAAATGATGTTGAGTTATTATACTTTGATTGGTTGTATAAGTGACCAAAGTTAACTATAAAAACATGAATAAACTTCAAATAATATGTTTATGATTGTTTAGACCAAATTTAACTTTAAAACTATAAGTGAAACTTAAGGTGTAATGTTTTTATAACATTATCAAGTTTTAGGATTTTTTTACAAGTATAATTACGAATGTGGAATCATTCACTTTTAATTAAAGTGAATGATGAGTTTAGTATTTGATGTGTTATTAGGAAAATAACATGCAACTTATGAATGGGAGCATAATTAGATGACCTTAGAAATTTGTTAAGATTTGAAATCATGTTAATGATTATTAAGAGATAAAGATCATTCACCTTCAATATAAGTGAATGATGCATAATATAAGTTTTCAGGTTTGTTGGTTCAATTTGGATTCAAGATTCCAAAGGGGTATTATAATTTTAATAATTTACTCTTAATGAATTATAGTTATGGTTCAGATTTGGTACCTAAACTTGAAGGATTTAATGTTTATAAAAGAATTTTATTATTTACTTAGGAAATAATTTTAAGTAATTAACAAAATAGTTATCTCATTTTAATCAGATGGTAAAGCAAATTTTATTACTTGGAAACCTTAAAATGTTTTGGAGTAATATACATAGTATTTTTCAAGTAAACTATACTTATTTAAGATCTTAAAAATGAATTTTATTTATTTTTAAGTATTATCTTTATTTTTGTAAAATTCCTTAAAGGAATAAATATATTTATATATTTGCTTCAAATTTTATTTGTAAAATATTTAAGTCAATATTTTATAAAGTAGTAAATTTATTTTTATCAACTAAAATGATTTTATTCATTTGTAGGATTTTTCTTATTTTCATTAGGATATTAATAGCTTTAATATTTAGTTTCATTATTTTTAGTTCAAATAAGTAATGTTATATTTTTCTTAAGTAGAGATTTTGAACATTTTGATATATCATATGTATTTTTAGCATTTTAATGGAATTATATATTTATGTTTTGAGTTGGAAATGATTTCTTAAAATTTGCTAAAATAGAAAACTATTTGTTTTTAGGTAATATTAAACTAGGTTGCGGCCCAACTCGGCAAACTGGACCGATTCTAGTGACCAGGCTCACTAGAGCCCAAATCGGCATGGAATGGGGTCAACCCCAGACCGACCCACTTCCTCTCTCACTCTTCTCTCTGCCTCTCTCGTGCGACACGCATGCTCGCACACCTTTATTCCATGTTCCCCTTCTACTAGCGATTGATATGACGCCCCCTTATCTACTGGCCTGTTGTCGTCCATTTTCGGCGGCGCCGCTTGCTAGAAAGAAACTTTGTCGCTCAGATTTTTCAATCTCTGCCGAATTAGCCTGTTTCGATGACCTGACATGTGCGGCTCCGGAACCCTAACTTGTTGCCCTACCGGTTTTCTTGGCCGTCACCAGCGGCTTTCGGTACTGATTCTTAGCGCTGCCATGCCCACCTATGCGGCCCTAGATGCAAATTCAAGTTGCGTCGGCTCAGCTGTCGGCTTCCCCATGGTGGTGTGGTGCTACAGCGACTGCTGCGATCTACTCCATTTTTATTGATGCCGGAGGGACGGCGCCACGGTGCAACCCCGACGCTCCCAATCGGCTACCTAGGAACCTTTCTAGGGTGACAATGGTGATTCTTCTAAAACTACATCTTTTCTAGGCACCGGTGAGATGGCGGTGTCTGCAATCCCGATGTCAGTCTCTTCATCTATTTCATTTATTATGTTCCCAGCATCGACTACTGTATCAACCTCTACCCTAGACCAGGTAATTCCTTTGTGACCGGCCTTCGAGCCGATGTGCTATGTTGGTCGAAGCACTATGAGAATGGTGATATTCTGATTGTGATATCATGGTTATGGTGCTACTAGGAGTTTTGTAACACCCTCAGAATCGGACCTATGCAAGTTTGAGCAAAATTCGCCAAACCCGCATAGAAACGATTCAAAGGTGCCCACCAGGCACTTTCGTGCGAGTGGAAAACGAAGTAATAACATTACACAACAGTCCTCGATGGGACCCACAGAACAGATATATAACAAATGACTCAAAGAGTCAAGAATACAGATATAATATACAAAGATCCAAATCACCTTGAAAACGATAGAGCGTCCGACTACGGACAAGATGCAAATGGGGCTAAGAGCCCTGAAGAATATCCAATGGCGTCCATAACCCTGCCCAGGCCAAGCCGGAAGGGTAACCCTGCTAACGGCGTCGATCTCAAAACCTGCTTAAACAAAAGGGGTGCCGACAAAGGGCAAAGGAAAAAGAAGGAGCGTCAAGATCGAGGCCAAGATGCATGAGGCTAGAATTCGGTGGTCCTCGCCTACATAGGTATGGTGGACTGAAGCGGCAGCGGAAGCATGCACTGAACAACCTATAGAGACTCGATACAACTGGCGACAGTCAGAGAGGGGTAAGATAGACCTATCCGGACCCAACCTGAAGCTAACACCAAACAAACCCATCCTGGTGTTTCCCCTCGAGACCAAACGAGGAAGTCAACCGAGGAACTCACACCGTTGGCAGTTTTATTTATTCAGTTATCGTTGTAGCAATTACTAGTCAGGTTTAGATATTCATCCTGATAAAGTAAGCAGTAGGCCCTTTTAATTAACCATTCCGTTATAGTTGTAACACTTACTAATCAGCTATGAATAGCATGAGATAACCCTTAAACCCAGCAGTTGTTGGTACTTTTATTCAGCCATTCCGTTGTAGTTGCAATACTTACTAGTCAGGTACAATGGTCGCAAGCGACAATCCAAACAAGCAATTGTGGGCAGTATTATTTAGGCATTCCGTTATAGTGAAGCTGTTTACTAGTCATTATAAAGTCAAATTTATAGCAGTAAACTTTAGTTATGCTTGTCTATGGTCGAGATACTGTGCTCCAAGTCGTCCATATCCGCGAACATGGCTTTCAGAAAGTTTTACCCGGCCGGGGTGCACCAATAGCAACACATGCTCGATCAACCTCGGAAAAACCAAATCAAAACCCAACGAGGCTTTCACGACTGAACAATCACAGGATTCAGAAATATTTCAGGGGGCCACCCCTTGGAGTACACCCAGAACGGTAAGCAAGCTCGAGACGGACTCAAGGTTTGGGTGGACGGTCGTGAACGACGGGAACCCAAAATTGGGCTTGTCGACACCGCGAATCGTGTCCCGATCCTAAGCGAGACAGTGTGCTCCTCGCACAATAAATACATAAGTAGCATGGCATAAGTACAGGATAGTAAATAAAACCTCAAACTAGTTTGTGGCCCCAAGAAATAAGACTGAATCAAGCTCGCTCGGGGTCCCATATACCTCCCGGATGTGGATAGCGCGATAAATCAAGGAACAGGTATCAAGTACTCGGGGTCCTACGGGACACAAGTGGGCGTTCGGAAACCAAATATTTTCTATCACCCACCAATGCCTCTGCTTACTTCAATTTTAGTTGTTAAACAGGAATTAAAGTGAACGGTAAGTAAAACTATGATCATTGCCAACATCAAGCATGCGGCATTACTCCAACAACTGTTGCACTTGACACACGCAACAGCACTTGAGCAAGCGACTAAGACGCGCAGGTCCAACTATCTACCAAACAACAGGTAATAGGGTGTGTCCAGGGCAATATGAGGCTGCAGGGAATATAACGGGTACGAAAACTAAAGCAACGCAACACAGATAGCAATAGATCAACAGGAGGGAAGTAAATACTATAAAAGTAAGATAGGTAGAAAGGGGGAGATGCTCGCCTGAACACATTGTCGAAGGTTCATCCGAAGATCGGGGCGAAGCTCACATCAACTCAACGGCCTTATCCGCGAAGAACCAAAACACTAGAAGAAACACCGGGTGCAATATTTAATTCTACGGCAGAAGATCGGCATGATGCATGCATGATGTATGGCATGGCAAAGATGCGATGCAATTAGGTCATATTAAGTGGAACCGGGGTCCCGACAATTAAATAGGTTGTGCATGTTGTTTAGCTACCCCGCAATTAAATGTTGTTATAACAAGGCAAGATAAGATACCGGTTCGCTACACAAATTTAAATGAGGCCAATATAAGGCTAGATTTGCCCGCATATGGGCCCCATATTTAATTATGAGGTGAATCGGCATAAGGCCCCCAAACCACAGACAAGGATGCATGCATGAACAATTCAATATGCAACAAGTTGTATCATATTATAAAATAGGGTTTCGGGAAGGGGTTCACACATTAGGGGCTCGACGGTCTTGGTGTTCCGGGGTTCGGGGTCGGTCTCGGGGTTCGGATCTGGGGTTCGACGGGATTGGCGAGATCGTTCTCGGACTCCGGGGGTTAGGGTCTTGTCGCATCCGGGTTCTCGGCGAGCTCGGCGTCCGGGAAGGAGAACTTGTCGTTCAGGGTCTCGGTGTCCGGGGTGAAGCACTCGGCGTCCTACGGTTCCACGTCGGCCGCCATGGTTCCCTCGATGGAGAACTCGGTGTGTCCGTGTCGGGGTTCTCGGCTTCGAGCGCCGGGCGTCAGTAGATCTTGGTGATTCCATGGTCTTCGGGTTCGGCCCTTGGCGTCATGGTGGTCGATGACGAACTTGTTGGATGGCATGTTCTTCGGAAGATCTTGGCGTTCTAAATTGAGGTTGTCGGGTGTCGGTGCCGGACTCGGGTGTGGCGTCGATGGTCTTGCGTGGCCCGATGGTTCCATGTAGGAGATCTCCGGGTACCGCGGCGGAGTTCTCGGGTTGCACAAACTCTAAAAAGTCTCCACCAATCTTCCACCACTGCACCTCATCTCCAAAACGGCACCTCTTTGCAAAACCACCATAGCACCAAAATACCACACGATACAAGACAGGTGCTACCGGTGCACGTAGCAGAGTGCAGAGGTCCCGCTGCATCCAAAGAGCCTGAGGGGCGAGGTTGGTGGTCGGCGAGCGCCTGGGAGGAAGGCGGGACTGCAGGCGAGGCGGCGGAGGGGGTCGACGCAGCCGCGGCGGAGGGAAGGAGCAGAGCGGCGAGACGGCGGAGGTGCAGGCGTGAGGACGCGTGGCCGAGGAAGGCTCCGTGGCGGCGGAGTTCTGCAGGCCAGGAGGCGGGGTCCGAGCGGCGGTGGGGCGGTGGCGAGGGAGCTCGCAGGCGGGGACGGGCAGAGGGCGGGCTCGCCGGCGGCGGAGCGGCCGGTGGCGGGGCCGGCGGACGCGCTAGACGGCGGGGAGGAGGAACCAAGGGGGAGGAGGGAGAGCCGCGAGCGGCGGAAGCACAGAGGAGAGAGCGAGCACGCGGGGCAGGTGGATGGGCTCGAGTGGGAGGTAGGGGAAGGAGGCTGCGTGGGGCGCGCTGGGGAGGTGGGGCCGGGTGGGTCCAGGACGTGGGGCGAGCCAGGCGCGGGTGGTTGGTTGGGGAGCGTCGGGTGCGTGCGTGCCTGGGTGGGGCCACGCGGGCAGGGAGAGGGGCGCCGCGTGCGTGTGTGAGTGGTGTGTGCTGGGAGGGGTGGTGTGCTGGTGGGAGAGAGAGGAGAGAGAGACGGATGAGGCTGATGTGGCAACAGTTGGTTGGTGGGAATTTTGGGGAGGGCGACGTGGCGTCTCGTGATAGGAGGGGGGTGAGGTGGCCAGAGGGTTGGGTAGGTTAGGTGGGTAGCTGTAGGAATTAGGTGGACCGTTTGTAAATTTCTTGGGGGTGGTCGTTCGGGTCGATCGGCCCGTTCGACTGCCCCACTAAAACAATTAAATGTTTTATTTAATTCCAACAAGTCTTTTGCAAACTAATAGCAGACGAAGTAAAATATTCCGGCGACCCGGGTTTTGATATTTAATGAAGATGGGGCGTTTTAAAAAAAACAAAACGGGCGTTGCGAAAATAGTTTTTGACAAACAACATATGATGATGACGATGCAATGCACAAATTCAACGTGATTTTCTAGTAATGGTTTTGCGGGATGCCACAATTCGACACCACTAACAAAGGATCTCGCCCTCGAGATCCGCCTCATGGTACCGGAAGGGAGGTCGGCGATCTGAATCTTCTCGCTTCGTGTAGGTCCTCGCGACACCACTAACAAGAGGGCGTTGTCCGTGATCGTCGAGAGAACACTCCGGGAACAAAAGGTCGAAGGTAGAGGTATCAACAAATAAAGCCACCTCTAGCTTCGATGGAAAGAGGGAACCGATGCATTCTCATCCACTGCAATGTACAAAAGCGAATAGAAAGGGTAGTCGGCATGGGGGCCAATCCATCACGCACCCAAACTATTACTCTGCACAATCAGTGGAAAAGCATGCAACCGTTCTCGGAATCAGACTGAAGATCTCGACAAGCGAGGTTCGGAAACAAAGGAGTGATGCAGACTCTGCATCGGATCTGGCATAGAGGATGTCGTCGCGTCGGGAAACACCGGATTGCACAAACAAAGAACAAAGGATGATACCACAGTAGACGGATTCATCAGGCAGCTTGAACACCGGATGGTAGAACACCGTTATCAAAGAAGGAAGCGAAACCCTGAGGGTACGACGGAAACCCAACCACGAGAATTCCTGGACTCGAAGAAAAGATAAGAGAGTAGGTTCAAAACACGTCGAGGTAAGAGGAGAATAGCAGAGGGGTAAGGAGTAAAATCAGACCTAACCAGAACTATCCTACAGGCTGGACTTGTGGGGTATCGTAACTGCTGAGCTCTGATACCACTCTGTAACACCCTCAGAATCGGACCTATGCAAGTTTGAGCAAAATTCGCCAAACCCGCATAGAAACGATTCAAAGGTGCCCACTAGGCACTTTCGTGCGGGTGGAAAACGAAGTAATAACATTACACAACAGTCCTCGATGGGACTCACAGAACAGATATATATAACAGCGACTCAAAGAGTCAAGAATACAGATATAATATACAAAGATCCAAATCACCTTGAAAACGATAGAGCGTCCGACTACGGACAAGATGCAAATGGGGCTAAGAGCCCAAGAATATCCAATGGCGCCCATAACCCGCCTGTGCCAAGCCGGAAGGGAACCGCTAACGGCGTCGATCTCAAAACCCTTAAACAAAAGGGGTGCCGACAAAGGGCAAAGGAAAAGAAGGAGCGTCAAGATCGAGGCCGATGCAGCGAGGCTAGAATTCGGTCCTCGCCTACATAGGTATGGTGGATCAAGCGGCAGCAGCATGCAATCCGAACAACCTATAGAGACTCGATACAACTCGGCGATACCGAGAGAGGTAAGATAGACCTATCCGGACCCAACCTGAAGCTAACACCAAACAAACCCATCTCGTGTTTCTCGAGACCAAACGAGGAAGTCAACCGAGGAACTCACACCGCTGGCGCTTTATTTATTCATTATCGTTGTAGCAATTACTAGTCGGTTTAGATATTCATCCCGATAAAGTAAGCGAGGCCCTTTTAATTAACCATTCCGTTATAGTTGTAACACTTACTAATCAGCTATGAATAGCATGAGATAACCCTTAAACCCAAAGGCTTGTTGGTACTTTTATTCAGCCATTCCGCTAGAAGTTGCAATACTTACTAGTCAGTACAATGGTCGCGACAATCCAAACAAGCAATTGTGGGCGATTATTTAGGCATTCCATTATAGTGAAGCTGTTTACTAGTCATTATAAAGTCAAATTTATAGCAGAACTTTAGTTATGCTTGTCTATGGTCGAGATATCGTGCTCCAAGTCGTCCATATCCGCGACACGGCTTTCGAAAGTTTTACCCGCGGGTGCACCAATAGCAACACACGCCGATCAACCTCGGAAAAACCAAATCAAAACCCAACGAGGCTTTCACGAGAACAATCACAGATTCAGAAATATTTCAGGGGCCACCCTTGAGTACACCAACGAAGTAAGCAAGCTCGAGACGGACTCAAGGTTTGGGTGGACGGTCAGGAACGATCGGGAACCCAAAACCGGGCTTGTCGACACCGCGAATCGTGTCCCGATCCTAACATACAGTGTGCTCCTCGCACAATCGTAAATACAGAAGTAGCATGGCATAAGTACAGGATAGTAAATAAAACCTCAAACTAGTTTGTGGCCCCAAGAAATAAGACTGAATCAAGCTCTGGCTCAGGGGGTCCCATATACCTCCCGGATGTGGATAGCGCGATAAATCAAGGAACAGGTATCAAGTACTCGGGGTCCTACGGGACACAAGTGGGCGTTCGGAAACCAAATATTTTCTATCACCCACCGATGCCTCTGCTTACTTCAATTTTAGTTGTTAAACAGGAATTAAAGTGAACGGTAAGTAAAACTATGATCATCTCCAACATCAAGCATGCGTCATTACTCCAACAACTGTGGCACTTGACAACACGCAGCAGTACTTGAGCAAGCGACTAAGACGCGCAGGTCCAACTATCTACCAAACAACAGGTAATAGGGTGTGTCCAGGGCAATATGAGGCTGCAGGGAATATAACGGGTACGAAAACTAAAGCAACGCAACACAGATAGCAATAGATCAACAGGAGGGAAGTAAATACTATAAAAGTAAGATAGGTAGAAAGGGGGAGATGCTCGCCTGAACACATTGTCGAAGGTTCATCCGAAGATCGGGGCGAAGCTCACATCAACTCAACGGCCTTATCCGCGAAGAACCAAAACACTAGAAGAAACACCGGGTGCAATATTTAATTCTACGGCAGAAGATCGGCATGATGCATGCATGATGTATGGCATGGCAAAGATGCGATGCAATTAGGTCATATTAAGTGGAACCGGGGTCCCGACAATTAAATAGGTGGTGCATGTTGTTTAGCTACCCCGCAATTAAATGTTGTTATAACAAGGCAAGATAAGATACTGGTTCGCTACACAAATTTAAATGAGGCCAATATAAGGCTAGATTTGCCCGCATATGGGCCCCATATTTAATTATGAGGTGAATCGGCATAAGGCCCCCAAACCACAGACAAGGATGCATGCATGAACAATTCAATATGCAACAAGTTGTATCATATTATAAAATAGGGTTTCGGGAAGGGGTTCACACATTAGGGGCTCGACGGTCTTGGTGTTCCGGGGTTCGGGGTCGGTCTCGGGGTTCGGATCTGGGGTTCGACGGGATCGGCGAGATCGTTCTCGGACTCCGGGGGTTAGGGTCTTGTCGCATCCGGGTTCTCGGCGAGCTCGGCGTCTGGGAAGGAGAACTTGTCGTTCAGGGTCTCGGTGTCCGGGGTGAAGCACTCGGCGTCCTACGGTTCCATCGCCGACGCCATGGTTCCTCGATGGAGAACTCGTGTGTCCGTGTCGGGTTCTTGTCGGGGTTCTCGGCGGGCGCGTCGAGATCTTGGCGATTCCATGGTCTTCGGGTTCGGCCCTTGGCGTCATGGTGGTCGATGACGAACTTGTCGGATGGCATGTTCTTCGGAAGATCTTGGCGTTCTAAATTGAGGTTGTCGGGTGTCGGTGCCGGACTCGGGTGTGGCGTCGATGGTCTTGCGTGGCCCGATGGTTCCATGTAGGAGATCTCCGGGTACCGCGGCGGAGTTCTCGGGTTGCACAAACTCTAAAACGTCTCCACCAATCTTCCACCACTGCACCTCATCTCCAAAACGGCACCTCTTTGCAAAACCACCATAGCACCAAAATACCACACGCATACAGTACAGGTGCTACCCGGGTACGGTAAGCAGAGGTGCAGGAGGTCCCGGCGTCGCATCCAGCAGCCGACGGAGGGGCGAGGTTGGTGGTCGACGGCGAGCGCCAGGGGGAGGAAGGCGGACTGCAGGCGAGGCGAGGGGGGGCCGACGCCGACGGAAGGAGAGCGCAGCAGAGCAAAGTGAGGGGCGAGCGGGAGGACGGCGAGCCGAGGGCGTTCTGCAGGGCGAGGCGGAGGCGGTCCGGCGGTGAAGGTGGCGAGGAAGCTCGACGGGCAGAGGGCGGGCTCGCCGGTGGCGGGGCCGGCGGACGCGCGAGACGGCGGGGAGGAGGAACCAAGGGGGAGGAGGGAGAGCGGCCAGCATGAAGAGAGAGCGAGCACGCGGCAGGTGGATGGGCTCGAGTGGGAGGTAGGGAAGGAGGCTGCGTGGGGGCTGGGAGGTGGGGCCGGTGGGTCCAGACGTGGGCGAGCCAGCGGTGGTTGGTTGGGGGAGCGTCAGGTGCGTGCGTGCACAGGGGCCACGCGGGCAGGGAGAGGGCGCCAGCGTGCGTGTGAGTGGTGTGTCTTTGGGAGGGTGGTGTCTTGGTGGAGAGAGAGGAGAGAGAGAGGGATGAGGCTGATGTGGCAACAGTTGGTTGGTGGGAATTTTGGGGAGGGCGACGTGGCGTCTCGTGATAGGAGGGGGGTGAGGTGGCCAGAGGGTTGGGTAGGTTAGGTGGGTAGCTATAGGAATTAGGTGGACCGTTTGTAAATTTCCTGGGGGTGGTCGTTCGGGTCGATCGGCCCGTTTGACTGCCCCACTAAAACAATTAAATGTTTTATTTAATTCCAACAAGTCTTTTGCAAACTAATAGCAGACGAAGTAAAATATTCCGGCGACCCGGGTTTCGATATTTAATGAAGATGGGGCGTTTTAAAAAAAACAAAACGGGCGTTGCGAAAATAGTTTTTGACAAACAACATATGATGATGACGATGCAATGCACAAATTCAACGCGATTTTCTAGTAGTGGTTTTGCGGGATGCCACAGTTTGATCGGATGCTACTACAATTTGTTTGCATAGTCAGATTATAATATATATAGCTAGTCTCCTATTAATTCTATGATGAAATAAGGAATGTTGGTGATTATACTATGGTACTATTTGGATCTAATTCAAATGTGAAATTTTGATTGTGCTAGAGGTCTATTGGACATTTGATTTCTGGCAATTCTAAGGATAAGATATGCTGCTATAGTTGTGCTAACTAGATAGGTTATGGTTAATGTCCCATGGATATCTTGTATGATCTTGTGTATCTTTAGTGGAGAATATGATTAAAACTTGTATGGCCATCATATAAAATAACTAGGATATGAACATAATGTTCTATAACAGGTTATGTGTATGTGAGTTCTAGAGTGATTTAGCACATAGATTAGTTGGTTTCTATGTTCATGTGATTGGGCATGGGCGATTGCTCATGATCCATTTGTAGGTGTTCATACAATTTAACATATTATCTTTTATTTAATAATCTATCTAATCACTTTCTAGATGCTCTTGTAGATGATATGCATTTGATAGGACATGAATGATTTATCAGAATTAGATTGATAGACATATACTTGTTGGTTCATCAAATCAATGTGTATGTAAGGCACACATGTGAGTATAATTCATCTAAGCGAGATGAACATATAGGCAATGCGTATAGATGATCACTAGGAGGGGTAATAAAATAAATTGCAGAAAAGATTTTATTTTGACCTTATTCTGTAAGTAAAAACTTCTTAAATATTATACTTGAACTACTTGTGATTTCAAGATCTAGCTTCATACACATGATCTTCTTGCAGATGAGTTCCTGATGATCATGTACTTCATCATTTTAGTTAAGTTGCTATAATTTACTCCTAGACATGTGCTTTAATGTTGGTCTAATACAAGTGGTTTTCCATGTTTTAATATTGGATCACAAGCAAGTGCTCATGCTTAATTGTTGGTAGAAATGATGTATTTTAAAACTGTCTAGTGTAAATCTTAATTGGTTTAATGATAAATGGATATGGTTGTGGATTTTATATTAGCTTGCCTTAATCTGTGGACATATTCTAGTTGTTGGTTTTAACCTTGTGGCTATTTCTATGGTGTTTGACATTGTGGTGCCTCCCTTGTGAGTGTGCACAATGGTGGACCACATATAGGATGAATTGCTGCTTGGTTAGCTAACTGTTAAAAGGATATGGATTACTTTTTATTTGGGACCCCCTCCTATAATAGAAATTTTATAAATATGATTCCTAGCTAGATAGTTGTGAAAATGATTTGTCTTTAGAGATATTATTTGTTAAGAACCAATCTTACTTGTGTTCTTAGCTGGACAATGACGCAAAGACTAAGGCACTAGTGGGTAATAAGAACAGATACAAAAATTTGTCTTACTAGCCCAATGATGAGACTAGCATAACACTTCTATGTTGGCCTGAGATTTCTCCTAATCTCTAAAACATCTATATGTTTAAGTTGATAAAAAATACGTTGGTTGGGTTGAGGTTTAACAACTTAATGCTTGTAGATCTGCTGATTTTTTGGTTGTGCATGTGGTCCTATTGATGTGCTGCCAGTGATCCTTCTTATATGACTGTTCTGCTCCTTCTTGAGCTATTTCTAGGCTTCTTCTTGATCTTCTATTACTCCATCTTCTTGACCTAATTCCTAATCTCCTCTAAGTAATCATGATGGATGCGTATATTTTTCGTAATGCTTTTGTGGTGTTCTTGGACTAATAGATGACCAGAGGTGATGTGGTTTGGTGGTGTAGGTGAAGTAGCGTATGGGAGTTTGCTCACGACTGGCTCAAGTAGATGATGCCTTCTATACTACTACTCTACTTCTTGTGTTGTTGACAGCACAGCAGCTGCATGTGATGATAGTGCTTCTTGCGTGTGACACCTCTACTTGTGCATGTGATCAAGTTTGATTTTGTTGTCTCCTAGTGCAGGGCATGGCTGATGATGAGTATTACTGTTGGACAATGTATTGATCCTTTTACTTACTAATGTAAAATTTATCATTTAATCTACTTACCTAATTAGTGCTAAGCTAGATTATAGCTTTGTTGCCTCTTCTTTTAGTTGATTATAGATAAGCTTAGGAAGGTACCATAGCTTGTCCACTACCTGAATGTTGGTATTAGATCAGTTGACCAGTGTATTTGTTAATAGATGCATCTATCAGAATCAAGTATATAGGTCCAAGGTTGCCTAGATTGGGTGGTACCTTCTTAGGTTATGTGTGGATTTTGGGAGTTCTTACCAAAATCCCTAAGCAATTTTCATATATTTAATTGCCTCACCTATGGTGGGGCAAACATTTTAACATTGGAACAATGTTTCTTTTCTCTTTGTTTATTTTACAGGAATGAAGATCAAGAAGAATAAAAGAAGCTTAGTTGTAATGTATTTTTATTCAAAAGTGTAATGATATTGTAATATTGTGCAATGTTATTATTGTATGAAGGTATTCTTTTTTTTTAAGTTTTATTCTTTACTCATGTTAGTATTCAATAAATGTTGTAAAATATTCTTATGAGTAATACTTATAAATAGTATTTGTTTCTTATTCTTGTAAGATTATGTATATGATAATAATACAGTTAATGTCTTCTTTCTTAATGTACCTTAGAACTTGTAGATATTTCTATCTTATTCATAAATAAGAATTCAATTATGTCTGTATTATTGTAATTCATTTAACATTTATTATTCAATTTACCTATTCTTTTATAATTTAAATATATCATTTGAATACTCGGATTTGAAGTGCTTTTACCAAGAACAAATAATTTAGAAAAGGTCATGTCGAAATCCATAGCACCTGCCCTGATGTTTCCATCAGAACAGGAGAGATCTCGATCCCTCTATAGCTTCTTTAGTTTTGCACGAAAATTCCCCGAATTTTCTTATGCATAATGCACAAACATGTCTCCTTTATATATTTCTAGGTGCTAATCCTGGGGTGTTACACTACGATGATACTTTCTCACCGGTAGCGAAGCTAAAGTCTATGAGGATTTTGTTAGCAATCGCTGCATATTTCGATTATGAGATTTGGCAAATGAATGTCAAAACGGTGTTCCTTAGTGGTGACATTGAGGAAGAGTTATATATGGTACAACCCAAGGGTTTTGTCGATCTTAAAGATGCCGACAAGGTATGCAAACTTCAACGTTCCATTTATGGACTGAAGCAAGCATCCTAGAGCTGGAATCAACGTTTTGATAAGGTGATTAAAAACTTTGGATTTATACAAACTTTTGGAGAAGCTTCTATTTATAAGAAAGTGAGTGGGAGCTCTGTAGCATTCCTAGTACTATATGTGGATGACATATTGTTGATTGGGAATGATATAGAACTTCTTGAAAGTGTCAAAGGCTATTTGAATAATAGTTTTTCAATAAAGGATCTTGGAAAAGCAGCATACATCTTAGGCATCAAGATTTATAGAGATAGATCAAGATGCTTAATAGCGCTTTCACAAAGTACATACCCGAACAAAGTTCTAAAGAGATTTAGAGTGGAAGAAAGCAAGAAAGGTTTCTTTCCCATGTTGCCAGGTACGACCTTGAGTAAGACTCAAAATCCAGCTATGGTAGAAGATAGAGAAAGGATGAGTAAAATTCCTTATGCCTTGGCCATAGGTTATATCATGTATGCCATGTTGTGTACGAGACCGGATATCGCACATGCTGTTAGTTTGACCAAAAAATATCAAAGTGATCCAGGAGTGGAACACTGGATAGAGGTCAAAAATATCCTAAAGTACCTGAAGAGGACTAAGGATATGATTCTTTCTTATGGAGGTGACGAAGAGCTCGTTGTAAATGGTTACACCGATGCCAGTTGGAACACCGATCCAGATGACTCAAAGTCATAGTCTGGATACGTATTTATTTTGAATGATGCAACAATGAGCTGTAGGAGTGCCAAGCAAAGCGTTGTGGCAAAATCTTCAATTGAATCAGAATACATAGATTCTTCGAAGGCTTCACAAGAAGCGATATGGATGAAGGAGTTCATTACTGATCTTGGTGTGGTTCCTAGTGCATTGGACTCGATGACCATCTATTGTGACAACATGGGTGCCATAGATAATGCACAGGAGCCAAGGTCACACAAGAAGCTGAAGCACATCAAGCTACGTTTTCATTCGATTCGTGCATATGTCCAAAACGTATCTACTTTCCCAAACACTTTTGATATTGTTTCTCCTCTAAACTTGTGTTATTTGGATACAACTAACATGGACTGATGCTGTTTTCAGCAGAATTACCTTGGTGTCTAGTTTTTGTGCAGAAAATCAACTATCAGGAAAAATTCCGGAAAATATGCCAAAAATCCTATTTCACCAGAAGACTCACGGAGCCAAAGTACGAGACGGAGGGGAGACCTGAGGGGCCCACACTCCCTACCGCGCGGGTGGGCCCAGGCTGCGCCTGGAGGGGGTGTGGCTGCCCCAGGCACCCCCTCGACCTCCCTCTTCGCCTATCAGATGCCTCTTGACCTAAAAACCGAGGAGGGTTCAAAAAATTTCCAGAAAGAGTTCTGATGCGCCGCCACCACCAGAAACCGTGATTTGGAACCTAAAACTCCGTTCTGGCACCCTGTCGGGACAGGGAATTTGGAGAGGATCATCGCCATTGTCATCAACAACTCCTCCCCATCAACCATCAATGTTTCCCTCATCCATGAGTGAGTAATACCCCGCTGTAGGTTATGGGGATGGTAGGGATTGGATGAGTTCTATCATGTAATCGGATAAGATTGTTAGGCATGGTTCCTAGTATCTCTATTAGTGCTATTTGACTTTGTTGCAACTTGTTGTGCTTAATGTTTGTCACTAGGGCCCGAGTGCCATGATTTCATATCTGAACTTATTATTGAATCATTATGATAGTATTGTTTGTGATCTTATCTGCAAGTTGTGTACACATATCATTGTCCGGATCCAAAGACCCCGAAGTAACAGAAATTGGGACAACCTGAGGGGATGGCTGTGATGTGAGGATCACATGTGTTCGTGGAGTGTTAATTCTTTGCTCCGGTGCTCTATTAAAAGGAGTACCTTCATTGCCAGTAGTTCCCTTGAGGCCCCGCTGCAAAGGGCTGGCAGGACAAAAGATGGTGTGCAAGTTCTCATTGCGAGCATGCATGACTATATATGGAGCACATGCCTATGATTGTTTAGTACTTGGATGCTTATTCTTATTTATCTGCAATTTCCCTAGATCTTGAAGTTACATGTTTAGACTCGTCCATGCAACGCCCGTCCATCCATCCCTATGCATACCGCACTCATATCCTACTGTTTGCTACTACTGTTACTATTGCTCTTGTTTTGCTGCTGCTGCTTTGCTGTTGCTACTACCAAACTGTTGCTATTGATAAACTTCTGTGAGCAAGAACTATTTCCATGTGCAGCTGAATTGACAACTCGGTTGTTAAGGCTTGCAAGTATTCTTTGGCTCCCCTTGTGTCGAATCAATAAATTGGGTACTACTACTCTCGAAGACTGTTGCGACCCCCTATACTTGTGGGTCATCAAGACTATTTTCTGGCGCCGTTGCCGGGGAGCATAGCTTTATTTGTAAGTTCACTTGGATCTACTATTGTTCACTGCTACTCCTTTCATCATGGGGAAGTCTCGTGATGGAAAGTTTCCTATTTTACCATCCACTACAAGAAGAGGTACAGTCCTAAACACCTATGTTGCTCTTGATTCACCGTCTGTTATAAGTAAGCTTGTTACACCACCACCACATACTCATGCTACACACACTGCTACTACTGGTGAATCTGAAAATGTTTCTGATACTCATGATGTTACTTCTACTGTGCTTGATGCGAGTGGTTCATTAGGTCCTTTCCTAGATGCTACTATGGCTATTCTAGGAAATACTAAATCTCCTAGTGAAGACACTATTACACCTGTTATCTCACCTGAGTCTAGAGAGAGATATGATATTAATGATGGTTACATTGAGTTTACTGATGAATTTATTGAATATTGCCGAAACACACATGGTGCTAGTGCTATTAAGAGTCTCCTTGAGAGACATACCATTATTCCTAAAATGTCCTCTGATCCTAAGTTTTCCACCTCTCCCATAGATATTAAAGATAAAGATTATGATTTCTCCCTTGATTTATCCTATTTAGACATTGTTGAGACAGAACCTTTTTGTGGGACTGAAAATGAGAGTGTTGTAGCTCATATGAATGAGCTTCCCATTATGAGTGCTTTATTCTCTAATGATTTTAAGATGCGCAAGTACTTTGTTACTAAGGTCTTCCCTTTTTCACTAAAAAGAGAAGCTAAAGCTTGGTTTAATAGATTACCTCCTGGTTCCATTGATAGACCTGATTGCTTGATTGCTTCTTTCTTCCAGAAATATTTTCCTCCCATTGCTAGACATACTGCTTTGCAGAAACTTTTTAATTTTAAACAGGGAGAAGAAGAGAAATTGCCTGAGTCATGGACAAGGTTTTGTTCCTTGATTCATGCACATCCTGGATGTCCATTACCTAAAAATGAGCTTCTTGACATTTATTATAATGGACTAACTGATGATTCTAGGACATACCTAGATAGCTTTGCTGACTGTATTTTCAGGAAAAGAACTCCTACAGGTGCTGGAGAATTAATGGCTAAAATAAGCAATAATTATGATGATTGGACTTCAACTAAGCTAAATACACCAGAGCCTATTACTCTTGAACCAGTTGTGCCTGAACCAGTTCCAACACCAACACCAAAGAAGAGGGGAATGATTGCATTAAATGATGAAGTGATGAAACAAGCTAAGAAATGTCTTAAGGAGAAAGGTATTAGAGCTGAAGATGTGAAGAATCTACCTCCTATAGAAGAATTATGTAAGCCAATTCCCCACTCATATACTATTGAGGTACACTCTCTCCACTTTGATGAAGGTGATATTCCATATGGTAAGCCTCCTGATCAATGCTTAGAGGAACTTGACACATTTACTGTTAAATAAGGTAATTTTAATAAATAAGTTCAGAATCATTTATTGGAAAACTCTAGAGCTATTAATGAGTTGAAAGATATTGTTGAAAGAACTAATGATATTAAAATGCTTTGTAAACACTTTCAAATGGTTCAAACCCAAATTGATCAACTTGCTAATGTACAAAAGGATATGCTAATTAATGACTCAGGAGATCAACATTCTTATGGAATTAGAACTAGGAGTGGTATAGCTACTCAAGATACTTTATATCCTGAAGGACACCCTAAAAGAATTGAGCAGGATTCTCAACAAGGTGAAAGTAGTGGTAGTCCTCGTAAGAAAAAGAAAAAAGAAACATAAAATAGTTGAGGAACCACTTGAACCTGATGTAGATCCTAATAGTATATTTGTCTCTAATGCTGAAACTAGCAGTGGTAATGATAAAAATGATGCTCTTGATGAGGAGGAAGTTGAGGAAGAACCTGAGAAGCACACTAAGAACACTAGGTACACTAAGGAAGATTTTATTGCTAAAAAACATGGTAGTGAGAGAGAACCTTGGGTGCAGAAACCTATGCCTTTTCCAAATAAGAAACACAAGTCAAAGGAGGAAGAACACTACAACAAGTTTTGTGAGTGGATGAAAACTTTATTTTTGCAAATTCCTTTGACTGATGCTATTAAGTTGCTTGCTTATTCAAAGTATATGAAGGATATTGTCTCTAATAAAAGGATGATTCCTAATGAGGAAATTTCTACATTGTTTTCTAATTATTCCTTCAATGGAAAGGTTCCAAAGAAACATGGTGATCCAAGTATACCAACTATTCCTTTCTCTATTAAGAACAATTATGTTAGAACTGCTTTATGTGATTTGGGAGCTAGAGTTAGTGTTATGCCTTTTTCTCTCTACAAGAGACTCCATCTAGAAAAGTTGATACCAACTGATATATCTTTGCAAATGGCTGATAAGTCAACTACTATTCCTGTTGGTATATGTGAGGATGTTCCTGTTCAAGTGGCTCATAATTGCTTGGTATTAATTGATTTTGTTGTGCTTGAGATGCCTAAAGATGATAATATGTTCGTTATTCTTGGGAGACCTTTTCTCATACTGCATGTGTTGTCATCAATTGTAATCAAGGAAAGGTAACATTTAATATTAATGACAAAGATCATACTATCTATTCCCCAAGAAGGTTGCTAAGAGCTACTGCCTTAATTCCATTGAAAATATTGAGAGCATCAAGGTTGGAGAAATATATTGTCCCATTCCACAAGGAAGTTTTAAAACTATTATGATTGGGACCATTGCTATCAAGTTTGAGGTAACATAATCACTTTATGGAATGCAAAGTTTTGCTTCATATAAGATTGTTTTGGTAACAATACTTGATCAACCTTGTTAACAAAGGAATTCTAATGAACAAAACAATGTTTTCACTATGGTTATACTTGCTCACTTTTATTTTTCGCCTTCCTAGTCTTTGCTCTTCCTCTTGTTAGCTTTGGTTTTGCTAGTTTTTTGCTTGTTAGAGTGTCTTAGAACTTCTGTAGTTTTGGTTTTTGTTTGCTTTTGATTCTTCTAAAAAAATCTTTTCTGCAAGAAAATCAATTTTTATACCCTGAAAATTGACCAAAAATAAAGTTTCCCAAAAAATCCCAGAAAATTCATAATAAATTTTTCCTTGAAAAAGGGGCAGAGGGACACCTGGAGTGGCCCCAGGGGGACCCCCCAGGCCAGCACACCCCTGGTGGCGTGGCCAGCCCCAGGGTGCGTCTGGCATGGGTGGGACCCACCTGAGGCCCTCCAAGTTGTCTCCTCCCAGCCACCTTCTTTCTCACTCCCGAAAAGCACCGAAAAACTTTCTCAAGCTCGAGTTCTTGCTGTTCTTGCTCCCGATTTTCGATCTCCTTGCTCAGCCCATCTTTGCTACTGATTTTTTGAGGGATTGCTCCTTGGTATGTGCCTCCTCCGCTTGTCCAATTAGATTTGTGATTGGTAGATTGTATCTTGAGTAGTTTGCTGCTATAGGTGTCAGGTTGTGTGATCTTGCATGCTTGTTATATGCTTAGATATTTCATTTTGATGCATGTGTAGCCCCTCTAGCAAGTTCCTATAGTAGTTTCTCATCATCTATCAACTTGGAAATCACTTGGTTTGATGTTTGTCTAAAAATTTCAGAAAAAAAGAGGTCATGGACAACCAAACCTATGGTGAAATATTTGAGAGTAATGCACCTAGAAGGACAATGCCTTCAAGATCATCCTCCCGAGCTAGGCCCTCATATAATGAGGATCTCATTACACCGCGATTTGGCGACGAGGGAGATGAGGGGGATGCGCACCCTTCTACCTTTCCTTGTCCAACCTTTTTGCGGGCAGCTGGGATTCTCAATGATTTTCTAACCTTGCTTCGGAGGGTTGGACAAACAAGCTATATGAAGGATGAGAGTGTGCAGTATGCTACTCTCACTAAAACCTTTGTGGAGAGTTTCGCTTTTTCTCACAGCCCTTTCAAGCCAGATGTGTCTTTCAAAATCTATAACAGGCATTTCTCCATGACACTGAAGAAATTTTGTGAGATCCTGGGTATTGGTACGGCTGCGACGGTGAAGAAGATTCCAGCTCAACCCACTGATTTGTTGGAGCTCTACCGCGGGATAACTAATGATGATGACTGTAGAGCCCAGCGGGGAAAGATAAGAAATATTCAACTCCCAGCTATCAGGTACTTTGCTTATTATCTTGCCACTAGTGTTCTTGGTAGGGAGAACACTAGCAATTTCCAACTATCATTTGGCCTTCCTAGTTGTTGCACTCAACAATGAAACGAGGTACAATCTTGGTTCTCTCATTGCTCGTCGCTTAACTGCTAAGGGACCCATTTATGGGGGAATTATTGCTGCGAGTGTTGTTGCTGCCTTAGACCTTGCTGTTGATCCAAATGATATAGTTTTGGCTCCTCAGAGGCTTGATCTTACTACCACGAAAGCGCATCACTTTGTCACTGCTGGCTCTACCCTTGATAATCCGGTTTATAGAATGTTGTTTAGTAACGGGGAAGAGAGAGAGAGATTCCTCTACCCCAAACCACTTTGTTCAGTATTTCCCAGCGACCTTTGTCACGCTCCAAGGAGGAGATGGACGAGAAGCTGCGCATTCTCGGCTTCCATGGACACTATCAAGGGGACGCGCCCTCATACGACCCCTCTGTGCACTACACAGGCGAGTCCTCGAGCTCTTACCAAGATGAAGGGGCCTCCTCTTCGTACTACAGAGGTGCACCTTCTTGGTCACCATGGAGTTGATCCCCACTTATGACAAAAGCCTAAGCTTGGGGGGAGGTATACCAACATCACACTCATCTATATATCATCTTTCATCGGTTCTTTGTATATCCATTATTTCGCTTTCTTTTTGGTTTTTGTTTCTTCTTTCTCAAAACACAAACATACCAAAAATATTTTCTTTGTTTCTCTTGGTTTGTTTCTTTGTTTTTTAGCTTTAGTTTGCCTTAAAGAAAAATCCAAAAATATTTTGCTTTGTTTGCTTTTGCTTTGTTTGGTTTTTCTTTGTGTGCTTGCTTTAAAAAATCGAAAACACCAAAAATATTTGTTTTTCTTCTTGGTTTTGTGAGTTCTTTGCAGGGTTCAGCCGTCCTCAGTGGAGTTTGGTTTCATGTTATTATTCAAGCCACACAAGTGAAGGGCAATAATGAAGATTAAGACAACTTAAGGTGTGGTAAGAGGGTGGTAACGAACTCTATTTGTTTTCATTTTTGTACATATACTCATCATTGTGAGCATGCTTAGTCTGTTCATGTAAGGTGTATGTTGTTTATGGATGCTTAGTAGTTCTTGCTTTCTTGTGATTAGCTCCAGCTTGCTAATAGTTTGTAGCATGTCATATGAGTGTTTGCTTGCATTGTTCTGTTCATAAATTGGTATGATATTGTGGTATCCTCCTCTGAATGTTTCATGTGAATCGACTTGGCACATGCTCACGCATGTATATGACTAAACAATAGTCAGTAAGCCTCGATGATTTATTTTGCCTCAGAGTTCTTGTATCACTTTCTTGCCATAATTAGTCCTGTTTTGTTGCAAGCATGATTATGATAGTTATTGATCCCTCGTTTGTCGCTCCCTCTCTATTGCTATCCTTCACTTGCACTGAGTATGAGCTCTACTTGTGCATCCAACTCCCTAAAACCAATATTGCCAACAGTGTCCACGATACCTACCTATTAGCATCATTTGCTTTTTAGTGCATATTCATTATGCCTTGTTTTCTTCCAAAAAAAATGTTTGACTGTTTTGAGAAAGTTAGTTAGTAAAGCTCTCACGAACTTGATGGCACACTTTATTCCTTGCACTTAATAAACCTGAACCATTGTGACTGTCCATGAAAGTTATATGCTTGCAAATTATAGGCTGGTAGTTAGCAGAACCGTGCTGTCACGGGGAACGCTTTCAACACTTATGGATACATATCCAGTTGATATCATGCTCTTTTGTTTGCGGATGTCGTCGATGTGAAATAAAAGGGGAGCTTGTGAGTTCATGGAGTTATATATATGTGTGTTAGAGAAACTCCTGGGCCGCTAGCCTAAGCCATTCCTAAACACGGTGGAAACTTGCAGCATAACCATAATGAGCAATCTGTGAAGCATCCTCAATAAAAACCTATGCAAATAGAAAATAAAAAGATCGCTAAGATGCTCATTGTCTGCTTGCCTTGTCATTTTTATTATGGGATAGCTCCTATATCATGTGCAAGGGGTACCCCGTTGGAGGTTCTCTATGATATGCATGTATTTACGATGATAAGAACTTACCGGTAACTAAAGTTGAGTAGCATGAGGAGAGGCTCTCATACTCAAGGGACATGGGATTTCCAGTTTATGGTCTGTCAAGCATATAACTCATATTAGACCTCACTTTCACCTTAACCATATAAAGATGCCTATGATAGGGGCAATGAGAGCTCAAAGCTAATGAGTACCTTACTTTCAGAATTTGGAAGCCTTTCAAACCTTTCAAAACCTTTTCACCTCCTTGTTGAGTCACCACTTATTCTATGAGCACCTTCTTGAGAGCATAGTTTTCATTCTTATGTTTGTCTCAAAACTTGGTTAATTATGTCATGACTTTGATTCTTGTACCTCTGATATCTTTACTTCTAGTCTTCACTTGAACTTCAGAGGTGCCTTGGCATTTATATTGTGCTCTACAAACAAAGGCAAGCGAGATACCACTCTATCATACCTTATTATAAGCATTGCAATGTTGCTTATGTTTATGTTTCATGCCACTTATTATTATTGAGTTGGAATATCTTCATAGCTTGCAATGACTATTGAGTAGACTTAGTTGCATACTTCTTATTATCGGACTCAGTTTTCAACTGAATTGCTTGAGGACAAGCAATAAGCTAAGCTTGGGGGAGTTGATACGTCCAAAACGTATCTACTTTCCCGAACACTTTTGCTAATGTTTCTCCTCTAAACTTGTGTGATTTGGATACAACTAACAAAGACTGACGCTGTTTTCAACAGAATTACCTTGGTGTCTAGTTTTTGTGCAGAAAATCAACTATCAGGAAAAATCCCGGAAAATATGCCAAAAATTATATTTCACCAGAAGACTCACGGAGCCAGAGTACGAGACGGAGGGGAGGCCTGAGGGTCCCACACCCCCTGCCGCGCGGGTGGGCCCAGGTCGCGCCTGGAGGGGTGTGGCTGCCCCAGGCACCCCCTCAACCTCCCTCTTCGCCTATAAGATGCCTCTTGACCTAAAAACCGAGGGGGTTCCACGTTTTTTCAGAAAGAGTTTCACTGCGCCGCCACCACGAGAAACCGCGATTCGGAACCAGAAACTCCGTTCTGGCACCCTGTCGGGACAGGGAATTTGGAGAGGATCATCGCCATCGTCATCAACAACGCATCCCCATCGACCATCCATGTTTCCCTCATCCATGAGTGAGTAATACCCCGCTGTAGGTTATGGGGATGGTAGGGATTGTATGAGTTCTATCATGTAATAGAATAAGATTGTCAGGGCATGGTGCCTAGTATCTCTATTAGTGCTATTTGACTTTGTTGCAACTTGTTGTGCTTAATGTTTGTCACTAGGGCCTGATTTCCATGATCTCAGATCTAAACTTATTATTGAATTATTATGATAGTATTTTTGTGATCTTATCTGCAAGTTGTGTACACATATCATTTTCCAGATCCAAAGGCCCCGAAGTAACAGAAATTGGGACAACCTGAGGGGATGGCTGTGATGTGAGGATCACATGTGTTCGCGGAGTGTTAATGCTTTGCTCCGGTGCTCTATTAAAAGGAGCACCTTAATTGCTAGTAGTTCCCTTGAGGCCCCGCGGCAACAGACTGTCAGGACAAAAGATGTTGTGCAAGTTCTCATTGCGAGCACGTATGACTATATATGGAGCACATGCCTATGATTGTTTAGTACTTGGATCCTTATTCTTATTTATCTGCAATTTCCCTAGATCTTGAAGTTACATGTTTAGAATCATTCATGCAACACCCGTCCATCCATCCCTATGCCTACCGCATTCATATCCTACTGTTTGCTACTACTGTTACTATTGATCTTGTTTTGTTGTTGCTCCTTTGTTGTTGCTACTACCAAACTATTGCTACTGATAAACTTCTGTGAGTAAGAACTATTTCTATGTGTAGCTGAATTGACAACTCGGTTGTTAAGGCTTGCAAGTATTCTTTGGCTCCCCCTATGTCGAATCAATAAATTGGGTAATACTACCCTCGAAGACTGTTGCGATCCCCTATACTTGTGGGTCATTATCCACCAGTTGGCCCACCACCCCGAGAGGGGCCACATAGGCCGGGCAATGTTGCAGGGGCTCATGGCCAGCCGCACCAAGCCCTGGGGGCCCAACCGACCAACCCCAAAGGGTTTGTTGGGGAAAAACCCTAAAAAAGGAAAGAGGAAACTTGGGGGGCAAGTTTTCCCCCCCTCTCCCTATGTGTGCCGGCCCTAGGAGGGAAGGGCCAAGGGGGCTTCCCTAGCCGCACCCCCTCTATATAAAGAGGGGAAGGGAGGGCGCACCCCTTGATCTCTCTCCCAACCCTAGCCGCCCTTCTCCTCCTCCTACGTCATGCTGATCTGGCTTAGGCGAAGCCTTGTAGGGTTCTCTCCTCCACCACCACCACGCCGTCGTGCTGCTATGATTTCGAGGGGATATACTACCTCCGCTGCCCACTGGAACAGGGAGAGGAATGTCTTCATCGACTTCGTACGTGTCACAGAGTGCGGAAGCGCTGCCGGAACGCGGCATCGGGCAGATCGTCTTCGCGATCTTGAGATCGGCAAGTGATCGACTACATCAACCACGAGATCCGATCTCTTTAACGCTTTGGATCTATGAGGGTTAGTTCTCTTCAATCTCGTTGCACTGATCTCGTAGATTAGATCTTGGATTTTCCATTGATTAGATCTTGGTTTTATGTGGTCTTGTGATAGAATTTTTTTGTTTTCCATGCAACGAACCCTACAGGCCAAGGCTAGCCAAAAGTTGACAGTCGTTCAGCGCACCATTGATGGCCAAGGTCATCCAAAGGCTGACAGACGGTCATCGGTGCCGAGCTGAAGTGATGGCTCTCTGTCAACACCCGGATTTTTCAATCGTAGATGCCTGTTATGCCATACATCGCAATCCCAGGATTACCATTTTTGCGAGACATAACAGAATTGTATATCATCGTACATCATCCATTACAAACGATACATAAGTTCTTCCACAAATAGGGATCTCATGATCCAGTTCTTAATACAACATCAAGCAGCGGAATACGAAATAATAACGGTAGCGTAGGCGAAGCTCCATCTTCGGGTCACGAGGCATTACGGCGATGGGAGATGATCCTAGTTGTCGTAACCTTCCTGGGGTCCATCTTCCAGGTACTCCTCTTCATAGTCTGGCCATCGTAATAGCCAGGGACAAAGCCATGAGTACTCTTTAAGTACTCGCAAACCAATACTAACAGGTAAAGGGGGTTTTTGGATAATAGGACACTAGCTCTAGGGTTGTTTTGCAAAAGCCAGATTTATCTCTACTAAGTTCTAAAGATAGTCACAATTTTATAACTCCTAAATGGGATCTTGTAACTCATGTCACAACTCTGTTGTGGTTAAGTCAAAGTCTTAATCCATTTCACAAGTCATTTTGAAAGTTCTGACGGGGGAACAGTATGGCCACTCCAACTGTCCATAACCGCGGACGCGGCTATTCGAATAGTTTGACACTCTACAGAGATTGTACACTTTCACCACAACATTCGATACATCCGTCAGGAACAAATCATGAATTCACCATACTCAGTATGCGGATAATCAATCCTAACCTTTCGATTACACGCCCTAGTATAAGCACCTCTCCTGTGAGTTTGGCCTCCCAACCATGACCAACTGTCATCTTGGAGTGCTGCAGTGGGCAATCTTCACAAGGTAGCCTCAGCTCAGACCTTGGCCGTGAGGGAACTAATACTAAGGAATATAAGTTTACAGTCAAGCCCTACCCAATATTCGGGTATTGTGGTTGTACGATAAAATTGGAATGGTATCGCATCCAGACAACCATCAGTTTTAAAAAGGGATAAGGCTCATGCCTCGACCTTTTCATCACCAAAGTCATCAAGTGTTCGGAAACACATGTCCAAAACATTTCAATAGAATGATCCATCATTCCAAGGTTTTCATAACCATTTTTACACCAAGTATTCCCATCTAAAGTTGATCAAGTTTTATGCTTAGCACTAGCATCTACAGGTGGGGGTAGGCACTAATGAGGGGTGGTGGACTAGTGGAGTTTCAACTAACTACAACCTTATATCTTAGGATGATATCAAGGTTCCTGGCTTAGGTCAAATTTAATGCTCTTTATGCAACCTTCAGAATATTTCCAGTATCTACCAGTCACTTAAATAAACTCTAAGTAAGCTTTGATAAAGAAATAAAGTAAGGAGCTTACAAATAAAACTAGGATTGGTTTATCAAGTGGGTATGATCACATATGCTTAAGGCATATAGTAGGCATAGTAACGAGTAGGGGTTTGTTGCCTCAGTAGGGTATCTTGCAAGGGTTATCTTGCATAGGTCAACTTGATTAGTAAGGCTTGCTAAAGTAGAGTGCCTTTCAAGTTTTAGCTTGCATTAGTATAGTATCAGCTTGCCTTGTGCAGAGCAGTGGTTGAAGTTCTCCTCAGCTTCTTCTTCGTAGTATCCTCCTTCCTCCTCGTATCCTTGGTCGGTACTAGCGTCTATGAATAAATACGAGGTACACAATCACCAAACAATACTTAACTACTTGCAATCATCACACACAAGGGTCCTATAGATGATCTAGCATCATCCCTAACACTACAAGGTTAAGGCTTGATTTAATTCCTTTTATTTTTAGAAAAGTAATTTCTACTCATTGAAAAACTACTTAATATTTAATATTCTCCCAAACCAAACATGGGATCATGTTGACACATGTCATCACATCATATTGTAGTCTAAGGGAATGTGATTTAAAGTGGTGTCACAATTTAATAAGGTTTCACCCTTTTATTTTAATTAATTAAGGTGGCTAGAAATGCTTGTGTAGCATTCTTTTATTACTTGAACATTATTTCTGCAAGTAAACCTATATATTTTTATATATTATGAAAGGTATGGTTAAATGTGATTTTTGAGAGTTGGAATCAACTCAAAAGCTATTATGGTTTGAATTTGAAAAATGTTTGAATGCAGAAAAGCTTCTGCCTTGTTATTTTTACCATGGGTGATCTATAGATCCAAATGACTTGAATCCAATGGGCTTGGATTCAGCATTCCCAGAACTTTCCAACAAAATTAGTTTCATCCAATTTTCTGCACTGAATCGATCTAGGTTGATTTTTGAAGTTGGATACAGAAGTGTGTTTGAGAAAAAGTTTAATTTGAAAAACTGGGCTGCGCGGGAAAAGTTAACGGGCCAGCCTGCTAAGCGCAGTGCTCCCGCGGGCTGCTTAAGTGGGTGTCCCCACTCGTGAGTGACACGGGGCTAGGCGAAGCGGTATGGGGCAACGTGGATCGTTCGATCTAGTTCTAATCCAACGGTTGGGAGTCATCGTCGACGCGAGACAACGCCAGCGAGAACGAAACCTAGCGCGGCCAGTGAGGGTTGCTGGGGGCTCACCGGGGCTCACCGGGGTGGCTTCTCCTGGGGCGGCTCCAATCGCTGGCTCCCTTCTTCTCCAGAGGTGGCGGGCTCCAGTGAAATTCCGGCGGGGTGGTGCTCGCCTTGCTCTGAGAATGGTGTGGCACGATCAGTGAGGAGAGGGGAGTGAGATGGTGTGAAGAAATCGTGCGGGGGTGGCCTCTATTTATAGTCGAGCGAGGGGACCGTCAGGCGCCGTGTGAGCTCGTCGAGCCGGTTCTGGTGACTAATGGCATGGGCAAGGGTAGGGGCAGTGCGGTGTCTCTGGCGATGCTCAACTACATGGTCTCGAGGCATGGGGCGGTGGGGTTTGATGCAGGCGGTGCTCACATGGCAGAGGCGGCGTTGACGGCGGGCGGTGGCAGGGCACAGTGCAAACGGGATGTCTGGTGGTCTCCTCTGGGTTAATGGTGATCGTGTGTGCACGGTGAGGCGCTGCGCATGGGTGCTGGTCGAGGTGCTGGCTCGCGCATGCTTGACATGGTCTCTGGCGGTCTAGGCGCGGCTTGTGCGCGTGGTCCAGGGCTTGGCAATGCTCGCGGCTGGGATAGGGAGTGGCGGTGGACGGTGGGCTGCCTCCCAGACAAGGTTGGCACGGCTAGTTCTTCCTCTAGCCTGTTGTCCACAATGGGGTGACAAGGGGGTGCTCGGCTGTTCACCATTGACGGCAATGGCAAGCTCACAGGGGTGCTAGTCCTTAGTTAAACTTCCTAGATGATCAACTGAGCTGGGTGTGAGCTAGCTAGGGAACAAGTTAGGCCAATTTTACTGCACACTATAGTGTTTGATGTTTGATGTTTGTTTGATTTGTGTCTGCACCTTTGTTTGATGAAATGGCCGCATGAACTCAAGTTTTGAATTTTGAAAAGATTTTTGGTGGGTTTGCTACATTGGTGCTGGTGAATCTGCGATCTTTGGGGTTTTGCAAGTTGAGTTTGTTTGAGTGGTTTTTGAATAAGTGGGATCTTCCCATATGATAAATATTCAATTTTGAATTGTCATTTAAACTATGCATTTGAAAGTTTCTGGGTGATCACAAAGTGGGCCTTGATACCTTGTTATGAGTACATTCAAGGGGTGCAAAGATCCGTAAAAGTTTACATTAGGTTAAAAGTTTGAGACAGCCAAAGTAGGCATGAGAGTTAAATTGGTCAAAGTGACCATTCATTTAATATATGTGTTTTGATTTACTTGTCTTTAGGAAAAGTGTGGGAAATGTTTTAGATGATGCTTATTTCACCTAAGAAACATTTTACAAGCAATGAAACAAACAAACAAGGTGGTTTAAAAGAATTTCAAAATCAATGCATACACATATGCATGCATTCCTAATTTTAATTAGAAAAGTTTTTGTTAACCCTAATTTTGATGATTAGAATTTGATGATCCAAGCTTAGTATTTTTGGGATGTTACAAACCTTCCTCCCTTAAACAAAATCTCGTCTCGAGATTTGAAAAAGGATGAAAAGATTACCTAGGATTTGAAGAGATCTGGAAACTCCGTCCTGATGTGATCTTCGCTCTCCCAGGTAGCTTCCTCTTCTGTGTGGTTGCTCCACTGAATATTGAGAAACTTGATGCTTCGGGTTCGGGTAGTTCTGAAAGCTTCTTCCAAAATGCGGATGGGTACTTCGGGATAGGTCAGGTCATCGTTCATCTCTATGGTTCGATGATCGATATTCTTGAACACTTCGGTCTTCTCGGGGACTTCGAGACACTTGCGAAGTAACGAGATATGGAACATATTGTGTACAGCTGACATCTCTTCAGGTAGTTCCAATTGATATGATACTTCTCCTCGACGGTTCAGAATTTTGAAAGGTCCGATATATCTGGGGGCTAACTTTCCTTTGAGTTGGAAATGCTGCATTCCCTTCAATGGCGACACTTTAAGATAAACAAAATCTCCTATATTGAAGGCGAGGTCTCGACGTCTCTTGTCGGCATAAATCTTCTGTCGGGATTGGGCGGTCTTGAGGTGCTCACGAATCTTGTGAACCTTCTCTTCTGCTTCTCGTAGGATGTCAGGTCCGAAAATCTGACTCTCTCCTACTTCCGACCAGTTCAAGGGGGTGCGACACTTCCTTCCGTACATGAACTCAAATGGGGCCATTTGCAAACTGGCTTGGTAACTGTTGTTGTATGAAAATTCTGCAAACGACAGAAAGTCTTCCCACTTGGATCCATACTCTAACACGCATGCTCTAAGCATATCTTCGAGTATTTGATTTACTCGCTCCGTTTGTCCATCGGTCTGAGGGTGATACGCGGTACTGAAATCTAGGCGGGTTCCTAAACCTTCTTGAACTTTCTTCCAGAATCTCGAGGTAAATTGAGTTCCTCGATCCGATACTATGTTCTTGGGGACTCCGTGCAAACTAACGATTCTAGCGATGTACAACTCCGCTAGTTTCGAACTCTGATATGTGGTTTTGACGGGCAAGAAATGGGCGACTTGGGAAAATCTGTCCACTATGACCCAGATAGAGTCACTTCCCCTACTAGAAGTAGGTAGTCCAGTGATAAAGTCCATTCCTACAGAATCCCATTTCCATTCCGGAATTTTCAAAGGTTGCAACAATCCAGCGGGTCTTTGATGTCCTGCCTTGACTCGCTGACATATATCACACTTGGCGATATAGCTTCCGATTTCTCTCTTCATCTTATGCCACCAAAATTGCTCTTTTAAATCTTGATACATCTTAGTTCCTCCGGGATGGATAGAATAAAGAGTATCATGAGCCTCCTTCGAGATAACTTCTTTCAACTCAGAATCTGCTGGTACACAAAGGCGTCCTTTGTACCACAGAACTCCTTCTTCGTCCTCGGTGAATCCGGGTACTTTGCATCTGATCTGACGCTTGATTCGTCGATATTGGCATTTCCTTCCGCGCCTCTTTAATCGACCGATCAAAGTGGGCTGAAGTTCTATGCTAGCCAAAAATCCTTCACTTACTAATTCCATTCAAAATTTTCCATCTCCTTGTGCAAACTTGGTTGCTCCTTCAAAATCATGGAGTTCAAGCGCACGGCAATCGCTTTCGGGCATCGGCTACCACGTTGGCTTTACCAGGGTGATAGTGAATGTCCAGGTCATAATCCTTGATTAGCTCAATCCATCTTCTCTGCCTCATATTCAACTCCTTCTGAGTGAATATATACTTTAGGCTCTTATGATCCGAATAAATCTCACAACGGTTTCCCATCAGGTAATGTCTCCATGTCTTCAGGGCTAGAACTACAGCTGCGAGTTCGAGGTCATGGGTTGGGTAGTTTTGCTCATGTTGCTTCAATTGTCGGGATAGATAAGATATAACTTTGCCTTCTTGCATTAGCACACATCCGAGACCGATCTTGGATGCGTCACAATACACATCGAAGGGCTTCGTGATATCCGGCATGATCAAGATTGGGGCTAAAATCAATCTCCTCTTGAGTTCTTGAAAACTTGCTTCACATTTGTTGGTCCATTCAAACTTCTTGTCCTTCTTCAGCAATTGGGTCATGGGTATGGCGATACTCGAGAATCCTTCTACGAATTTGCGGTAATATCCCGCCAATCCGAGAAAGGCACGAACTTGGGTTTGAGTGGTTGGGGCTTGCCAATCTTCTACATCTTTCACTTTGGAAGGGTCAACGGCAATTCCTCCGGCTGATACAATGTGACCGAGGAATCCTACCTCATGTAACCAGAATTCACATTTGCTAAACTTTGCATACAGCTGATGCTCTCTAAGGGTTCCAAGAATGGTCCTTAGGTGTAGCTCATGTTCTTCTTCTGATTTGGAATAAATCAGAATGTCATTGATGAAAACAACGACAAACTTATCCAGGAAGTCCATAAAAATCTTATTCATGAGGTTCATGAAATAAGCGGGGGCATTGGTTAATCCGAAAGACATGACCGTATAATCATACAATCCATATCTTGTGGTAAAGGCAGTCTTTGGAATATCCTATGCACGAATTTTGAGTTGATGATAGCCAGTTCTAATATCAATCTTAGAAAACACTTTGGCACCGGTCAACTGATCAAACAAATCTTCTATCTTGGGAAAGGGGTACTTGTTCTTGATGGTGACATCATTTAACTTCTGATAATCCGTACACAAACGGTTACCTCCATCCTTCTTGTCCACAAATAATACAGGTGATCTCCATGGTGACGCACTTGGTTGAATCAATCCAATTTCTAGCATGGAATCCAGTTGCTTCTTCAGTTCTTCTCGTTCTGACGGGTTCATACTATAGGGTCTCTGGGCTATGGGTCCAATTCCGGGGATTAGTTCGATGATAAACTCGATATCCCGATCTGGGGGCATACCGGGCAAAACATCTGGAAATACATCGAGGTATTCACAGACTATCCAGACTTGGTCAATGGTAGGTTGGGCTATACTCTTGTTGCATTTGAATTGGCGAGGTAAGGTTTCAGATATATGCTCGACTGATATTCCGGTGGTACTGGTCATGGTGATGGCTTTCTTGGCACAGTGAATCAATCCCTTATGTTTGGACATCCAATCCATTCCTAGTACTACTTCCAAACCTTTAGTTCCGAGTACTATTAGATTAGCATAAAAATCTATGCCATGGATTCGGATAGGGGGACTTTGCAAATTTTCCTAGCCTTGGTGGTTGATCCGGAATTTGCACAATCATAACATGCTTCGATTTGGTTGGTTGAATTTTACTAGTGCGAGCAAATTCTTCGGTGACAAATGAATGCGATGCACCGTAGTCAAACAACACTCTTGCAAGTACTAAATAAAGCGAAAAACATACCCAAGACAACGTCTGGCGCTTCGAGCTTCTTGAGATGCATGAGAAAAAAGCGGCCATTGCGGTTGAGTGAATTCCACAGGGCAAATCTTCTTCCTGGCTGGACACGACGATCTTTGGTGGGGCATTGGCATTAGGGGCTGTAGCATTCTTCTTGTTGGGGCACTCGTTGGAATAGTGGCCTTTATTTCCTGATCATAACAGTCACTTGTGACTTGTCCTTAGGCTGACAGCCTGACATTGCTTCCAGATCCTCGGCAGTGTTGGTGTTGGCGGTAGCATTGTTGGTGTTGAACTTGGGTGGGGCACGGGTGAAATTCCTAGAGTTGCCAGGGTTGTTGTGATTTCCTCCGGGTCTAGGGTTTCCACGGTTGGGGTAGGTCGGACGGGTCATAGGGGGTCTGTTGGTTCTTGGGGCAAATCCTGGAGATGGGTTGGGGCGATACTTTGGGGTCTGATGGGTTCCTGGTTGATGCATCATGCGACGCTTGCGGTTCTCATTGACTTGGTTGATCTTTCCTTCCATCTGGATAGCAGAGTCGACAAGGGGATATTGACTAACACTGTCTGCATCTCGTCATGCAGACCATTCAGGAATCTTTCTTTCTTCTTGGCTTCGGTGTCTATCTCGTCTGGGGCATACCTAGCTAATGAAAAAAATTGTCACGGTATTCCACTACAGACATCCTTCCTTGCTTCAGCTCTCTGAACTCGTCTCTCATTCTCTTGATCAAACCTGGTGTCACATGGGTTCTGCTAAACTTGACCTTGAATTCCTCCCAGGTCATCATCTGGCCTCCGGTCATTGCGCGAACACTGTTCCACCATGCCCTGGCATCTCCGGCTAGATAATGGGTGGCGAATAGGACTTTCTCGTTGGCTTCCACTCCGGCGACTTCTAAGTTATTTTCCATGGTTTGCAGCCAATCATCGGCATCTAGGGGTTCTTCTGACTTGGTGAAAACGGGTGGGTTGGTATTCTGGAAATTTTTGAGCTTAGATCCATGGTTGTCCTGATTTCCGTGGCCTTGGTTGTTGTGGGCTAGCTGGGCTATCTGTTGCAGAGTGGCTAGGTTGGGTTGACGTTCCGCTCTTTTAGCTTCGCGGTCAGAAGTCAACATTTGCAGGATTTGCAACATCGGGTCCGGGGCTGAACCACTTCCTCCACGTGGCATCTGAAAATTGAGATAGATCAAGAGAAAAGAGGGAAATTTCTAAGGTTTTGGGTCTTTGAAAAGTTTTAAAGGTTTTACTCAGATTTTTTTCTAGCAACTTGCTTTTTCATTCATTCATTCACACGATACAACGCACACCACAACAAGGAAAAATAGATGGTTTTAAGAACCATTCTGGAATCTACGATACAGTGGGACCGCATACTACTCACTACGCTAGTGCTCAGTGCTACTACTCCTTGGAGTCTGTGGCTTCATCATCTTCGTCATCATCGATGAAGGCGAAATCATCCTCATCGGTGAAGAAGTCCATGGCCTGATCCTCCAGAAAATCATCGTCATTGCTGAGATAGGAGTAAGGGTCTCCACGAAGATCCTCAATGGCATTCTCCCTTTCCTCCAACTTCATGTCTCTCTCGTGGATGGTCTCCTCCAAATATGAGATGCGGTGGCGAAGACGGGCAATAATGCGCTCTTTCTTGTCGAGCTGACGGCGGCGAGACTTGCGATCCTTTGCTATCATGGCTATGGTCTGATCCTTTGTCTTGATGATGGCAGACTTGTGGTTGCAATAGTCACGGCAGTTGTCCAACTCCTGCTGACGATCATACATCATGAAGCTAAGGTGGTCCAATTGAGTCTTCAGCTCGGGGTGGTATGGGGCTTCCAGTGGTTGTCCATTTGCATCACGCCTTGGGCGAAACTCAAAGCGAGTACCCTTGATCTGATTGATGCTCTTCCCACATAGACGGGAAAGAGCTTCCTGCATTGCTCTGGCAAGTCCATCGAGCCAGTTGTTTTCCCTCAAGGTAAAATGAATTCCCTCCGCAGTGGGAGGTTCAATCTTTCCTCGGAGACTTGCAACAATTAGCCACTGTAGATCTTCTCCTCCTTGATCATTGAGCTGAGCTCCGAAGAACTCGGGGTGCGGACGCTCCAGAAGTTCCAAAAGCTGATCCAGATCCCTCTCAAAGATAAGGTATCCTCCATTCCCAAGTTGGTAAAACTTGTTGTACTTCACGTCCATCTATAAAAATAGAGGATGAGTATATTAGCAGAGTGATCAAGTGTGTCAAATTTTTATGTATTTTGCAAGAGTTTTTGAGGAACATGAATTTTTATGAAAGAATCAAAGAGATAAGAATGAGAATATTTTTTTGTAAATAGTGGTTTTCTTTGGTTATGAAACTAAGTTTTTGGTTCAAACGTCCTGTCTAGCTAGGGTCTCCTATGGTCAGGATGGCTCTGATACCAACTTATCAACACCCGGATTTTTCAATCCTAGATGCCTGTTATGCCATACATCACAATCCTAGGATTACCATTTTTGCGAGACATAACAGAATTGGATATCATCGTACATCATCCATTACAAACGATACATAAGTTCTTACACAAATAGGGATCTCATGATCCAGTTCTTAATACAACATCAAGCAGCGGAATACGAAATAATAATGGTAGCGTAGGCGAAGCTCCATCTTCGGAGTCACAGGCAATGCTGACGATGGGAGATGATCCTAGTTGTCGTAACCTTCCTGGGGTACATCTTCCAGGTACTCCTCTTCATAGTCTGGCCATGGTAATAGCCAGGGACAAAGCCATGAGTACTCTTTAAGTACTCGCAAACCAATACTAACAGGTAAAGGGGGTTTTTGGATAATAGGACACTAGGCTCTAGGGCTGTTTTGCAAAAGCCAGATTTATCTCTACTAAGTTCTAAAGCTAGTCACAATTTTATAACTCCTAACTGGGATCTTGTAACTCATGTCACAAGTCTGTTGTGGTTAAGTCAAAGTCTTAATACATTTCACAAGTCATTTTGAAAGTTCTGACGGGGGAACAGTATGGCCACTCCAACTGTCCATAACCGCGGACGCGGCTATTCGAATAGTTTGACACTCTGCAGAGATTGTACACTTTCACCACAACATTCGATACATCCGTCAGGAACAAATCCTGAATTCACCATACTCAGTATGCGGATAATCAATCCTAACCTTTCGATTACATGCCCTAGTATAAGCACCTCTCCTGTGAGTTTGGCCTCCCAACCATGACCAACTGTCATCTTGGGTACTGCACGGGTGGACAATCTTCACAAGGTAGCCTCCGCTCAGACCTTGGCCGTGAGGGAACTAATACTAAGGAATATAAGTTTCCAGTCAAGCCCTACCCAATATTCGGGTATTGTGGTTGTACGATAAAATTGGAATGGTATCACATCCAGACAACCATCAGTTTTAGAAAGGGCTAAGGCTCATGCCTCGACGTTTTCATCACCAAAGTCATCAAGTGTTCGGAAACACATGTCCAAAACATTTCAATAGAATGATCCATCATTCCAAGGTTTTCATAACCATTTTTACACCAAGTATTCCCATCTAAAGTTGATCAAGTTTTATGCTTAGCACTAGCATCTACAGGTGGGGGTAGGCACTAATGAGGGGTGGTGGACTAGTGGAGTTTCAACTAAGTACAACCTTATATCTTAGGATGATATCAAGGTTCCTGGCTTAGGTCAAATTTAATGCTCTTTATGCAACCTTCAGAATCTTTCCAGTATCTACCAGTCACTTAAGTAAACTCTAAGTAAGCTTTGATAAAGAAATAAAGTAAGAAGCTTGCAAATAAAACTAGGATTGGTTTATCAAGTGGGTATGATCACATATGCTTAAGGCATATAGTAGGCATAGTAACAAGTAGGGGTTTGTTGCCTAAGTAGGGTATCTTGCAAGGGTTATCTTGCATAGGTCAACTTGATTAGTAAGGCTTGCTAAAGTAGAGTGTCTTGCAAGTTTTAGCTTGCATTAGTATAGTATCAGCTTGCCTTGTGCAGAGCAGTGGTTGAAGTTCTCCTCAGCTTCTTCTTCGTAGTATCCTCCTTCCTCCTCGTATCCTTGGTCGGTACTAGCGTCTATGAATAAATACGAGGTACACAATCACCAAACAATACTTAACTACTTGCAATCATCACACACAAGGGTCCTATAGATGATCTAGCATCATCCCTAACATTACAAGGTTAAGGCTTGATTTAATTCCTTTTATTTTTAGAAAAGTAATTTCTACTCATTGAAAAACTACTTAAGATTTAATATTCTCCCAAACCAAACATGGGATCATGTTGACACATGTCATCACCACATATTGTACTCTAAGGGAATGTGATTTAAAGTGGTGTCACAATCTAATAAGGTTTTACCCTTTTATTTTAATTAATTAAGGTGGCTAGAAATGCTTATGTAGCATTCTTTTATTACTTGAACATTATTTCTGCAAATAAACCTATATATTTTTATATATTCTGAAAGGTATGGTTAAATGTGATTTTTGAGAGTTGGAATCAACTCAAAAGCTATTATGGTTTGAATTTGAAAAATGTTTGAATGCAGAAAAGCTTCTGCCTTGTTATTTTTACCATGGGTGATCTATAGATCCAAATGACTTGAATCCAACGGGCTTGGATTCAGCATTCACAGACCTTTCCAACAAAATTGGTTTCATTCAATTTGGTGCACTGAATCGATCTAGGTTGATTTTTGAAGTTGGAGTGCAGTGTGTTTGAGAAAAGTTTAATTTGAAAAAGCTGGGAAAAGTTAACGGGCCGGCTGCTAAGCGCTGAGCTCTGCTGGCTGCTTAAGTGGGTGTCCCCACTGAAATGACACGGGCGGCGGTATGAACAACGTGGATCGTTTGATCTAGTTCTAATCCAACGGGGGAGTCATCGTCGACGCGAGACAACGGCGAGAACGAAACCTAGCGCGCGGTGAGGGTTCTTTGGGATCACCGAAATGCTGGCGAGGTCGGTGAGGCGGCGAGCAGCAAGTCGACGACGGCGAATCTCGTGGTAGCGGTGGCTTCTCCTGGGGCGGCTCCAATCGCTGGCTCCCTTCTTCTCCAGAGGCGGCGGGCTCCAGTGAAATTCCGGCGGGGTGGTGCTCGCCTTGCTCTGAGAATGGTGTGGCACGATCAGTGAGGAGAGGGGAGTGAGATGGTGTGAAGAAATCGTGCGGGGATGGCCTCTATTTATAGTCGAGCGAGGGGACCGTCGGGGCGCACGGTGAGCTCGTCGGCGAGGTTACTGAGGCTAATGGCATGGGCAAGGGTAGGGGCGGTGCGGTGTCTCTGGCGATGCTCAACTACATGGTCTCGAGGCATGGGGCGGTGGGGTTTGGTGCAGGCAGGCGGTGCTCTGCTGGCGGCGGGCGTCTTCGGCGGGCGGTGGTCTTGACGCAGGCGGCAAACGGGGATGTCTGGTGGTCTCCTGGGTTAATGGTGATCGTGTGTGCACGCGGTGAGGGCGGCGCGCGGTCTGTGGGTGCTGGTTGAGGGTCGTGCTCTGGCGCATGCTCGGCATGGTCTCTGGCGGTCTGGGCGCGGCTTGTGCGCGTGTTCCAAGGCTTGGCAATGCTCGCGCCTGGGAAAGGGAGTGGCGGTGGACGGTGGGCTGCCTCCCAGACAAGGTTGGCACGGCTAGTTCTTCCTCTAGCCTATTGTCCACAATGGGGTGACAAGGGGGTGCTCGGTTGTTCACCATTGATGGCAATGGCAAGCTCACAGGGGTGCTAGTCCTTAGTTAAACTTCCTAGATGATCAACTGAGCTGGGTGTGAGCTAGCTAGGGAACAAGTTAGGCCAATTTTACTGCACACTATAGTGTTTGATGTTTGTTTGATTTGTGTCTGCAACCTGTTTGATGAAATGGCCGCATGAACTCAAGTTTTGAATTTTGAAAAGATTTTTGGTGGGTTTGCTACATTGGTGCTGGTGAATCTGCAGATGCTGGGGTTTTGCAAGTTGAGTTTGTTTGAGTGGTTTTTGAATAAGTGGGATCTTCCCATATGATAAATATTCAATTTTGAATTGTCATTTAAACTATGCATTTGAAAGTTTCTGGGTGATCACAAAGTGGGCCTTGATACCTTGTTTTGAGTACATTCAAGGGGTGCAAAGATCCAGAAAAGTTTCTGTTAGGTTCTGAAAGTTTGAGACAGCCAAAGTAGGCATGAGAGTTAAATTGGTCAAAGTGACCATTCATTTAATATATGTGTTTTGATTTACTTCTCTTTAGGAAAAGTGTGGGAAATGTTTTAGATGATGCTTATTTCACCTAAGAAACATTTTACAAGCAATGAAACAAACAAACAAGGTGGTTTAAAAGAATTTCAAAATCAATGCATACACATATGCATGCATTCCTAATTTTAATTAGAAAAGTTTTTGTTAACCCTAATTTTGATGATTAGAATTTGATGATCCAAGCTTAGTATTTTTGGGATGTTACAAACCTTACCCCCTTAAACAAAATCTCGTCTCGAGATTTGAAAAAGGATGAAAAGATTACCTAGGATTTGAAGAGATCTGGAAACTCCGTCCTGATGTGATCTTCGCTCTCGGTAGCTTCCTCTTACGTGTGGTTGCTCCTTTGAATATTGAGAAACTTGATGCTTGGTTTGGGTAGTTCAAAGCTTCTTCCAAAATGCGGATGGGTACTTGGGATAGGTCGGTCATCGTTCATCTCTATGGTTCGATGATCGATATTCTTGAACACTTGGTCTTCTCGGGGACTTGAGACACTTGCGATAACGAGATATGGAACATATATTGTGTACGGTGACATCTCTTCGGTAGTTCCAATTGATATGATACTTCTCCTCGATGGTTCGAATTTTGAATGGTCCGATATATCGGGGCTAACTTTCCTTTGAGTTGAAATCTTGCATTCCTTCAATGGCGACACTTTCGGATAAACAAAATCTCCTATATTGAAGGCGAGGTCTCGGCGTCTCTTGTCGGCATAAATCTTACATCGGGATTGGGCGGTCTTGAGGTGCTCACGAATCTTGTGAACCTTCTCTTACGCTTCTCGTAGGATGTCGGTCCGAAAATCGACTCTCTCCTACTTGACCAGTTCAAGGGGTGCGACACTTCCTTCGTACATGAACTCAAATGGGGCCATTTGCAAAGCGGCTTAAATCTGTTGTTGTATGAAAATTCTGCAAGCGTAAAGTCTTCCACTTGGATCCATACTCTAACACGCATGCTCTAAGCATATCTTGAGTATTTGATTTACTCGCTCCGTTTGTCCATCGATTACGAGGGTGATCTGTGATCTTGAAATCTAGGTGGGTTCCTAAACCTTCTTGGACTTTCTTCCAGAATCTCGAGGTAAACTGAGTTCCTCGATCCGATACTATGTTCTAGGGGACTCCGTGCAAACTAACGATTCTAGCGATGTACAACTCCGCTAGTTTCGAACTCTGATATGTGGTTTTGACGGGCAAGAAATGGGCGACTTTGGAAAATCTGTCCACTATGACCCAGATAGAGTCACTTCCCCTACTAGAAGTAGGTAGTCCAGTGATAAAGTCCATTCCTACAGAATCCCATTTCCATTCCGGAATTTGCAAAGGTTGCAACAATCCAGCGGGTCTTTGATGTCCTGCCTTGACTCGCTGACATATATCACACTTGGCGATATAGCTTCCGATTTCTCTCTTCATCTTATGCCACCAAAATTGCTCTTTTAAATCTTGATACATCTTAGTTCCTCCGGGATGGATAGAATAAAGAGTATCATGAGCCTCCTTCAAGATAACTTCTTTCAACTCAGAATCTGCTGGTACACAAAGGCGTCCTTTGTACCAGAACTCCTTCTTCGTCTCGGTGAATCCGGGTACTTTGCTGTCTGCGTCGACGCTTGATTCCGTCGATACTGGCATTTCCTTTCTGCGCCTCTTTAATCTGACTGATCAAAGTGGGCTGAAGTTCTATGCTAGCCAAAAATCCTTCACTTACTAATTCCATTCGAAAATTTTCCATCTCCTTGTGCAAACTTGGTTGCTCCTTCAAAATCATGGAGTTCAAGCGGCACGGCAATCTGCTCAGGGCATCGGCTACCACGTTGGCTTTACCAGGGTGATAGTGAATGTCTAGGTCATAATCCTTGATTAGCTCAATCCATCTTCTCTGCCTCATATTCAACTCCTTCTGAGTGAATATATACTCTAGGCTCTTATGATCCGAATAAATCTCACAACGGTTTCCCATCAGGTAATGTCTCCATGTCTTCAGGGCTAGAACTACGGCTGCGAGTTCGAGGTCATGGGTTGGGTAGTTTTGCTCATGTTGCTTCAATTGTCGGGATAGATAAGATATAACTTTGCCTTCTTGCATTAGCACACATCCGAGACCGATCTTGGATGCGTCACAATACACATCGAAGGGCTTCGTGATATCCGGCATGATTAAGATTGGGGCTGAAATCAACCTCCTCTTGAGTTCTTGAAAACTCGCTTCACATTTGTTGGTCCATTGAAACTTCTTGTCCTTCTTCAGCAATTGGGTCATGGGTATGGCGATACTCGAGAATCCTTCTACGAATTTGCGGGTAATATCCCGCCAATCCGAGAAAGGCACGAACATGGGTTTGAGTGGTTGGGGCTTGCCAATCTTCTACATCTTTCACTTTGGAAGGGTCAACGGCAATTCCTCCGGCTGATACAATGTGACCGAGGAATCCTACCTCATGTAACCAGAATTCACATTTGCTAAACTTTGCATACAGCTGATGCTCTCTAAGGGTTCCAAGAATGGTCCTTAGGTGTAGCTCATGTTCTTCTTCTGATTTGGAATAAATCAGAATGTCATTGATGAAAACAACGACAAACTTATCCACGAAGTCCATAAAAATCTTATTCATGAGGTTCATGAAATAAGCGGGGGCATTGGTTAATCCGAAAGACATGACCGTATACTCATACAATCCATATCTTGTGGTAAAGGCAGTCTTTGGAATATCCTCTGCACGAATTTTGAGTTGATGATAGCCAGTTCTAATATCAATCTTAGAAAACACTTTGGCACCGGTCAACTGATCAAACAAATCTTCTATCTTGGGCAAGGGGTACTTGTTCTTGATGGTGACATCATTTAACTTCTGATAATCCGTACACAAACGGTTACCTCCATCCTTCTTGTCCACAAATAATACAGGTGATCTCCATGGTGACACACTTGGTTGAATCAATCCAATTTCTAGCATGGAATCTAGTTGCTTCTTCAGTTCTTCTAGTTCTGACGGGTTTATACTATAGGGTCTCTGGGCTATGGGTCCAGTTCCGGGGATTAGTTCGATGATAAACTCGATATCCCGATCTGGGGGCATACCGGGCAAAACATCTGGAAATACATCGGGGTATTCACAGACTATCCGGACTTGGTCAATGGTAGGTTGGGCTATACTCTTGTTGCATTTGAATTGGCGAGGTAAGGTTTCAGATATATGCTCGACTGATATTCCGTGATCTTGGTCATGGTGATGGATTTCTTGCACGATCAATCAATCCTTATGTTTGGACATCCAATCCATTCCTAGTACTACTTCCAAACCTTTAGTTCCGGTACTATTAGATTAGCATAAAATCTATGCCATGGATTCGGATAGGGACGACTTTGCAAATTTGCCTAGCCTTGGTGGTTGATCAGAATTTGCACAATCATAACATGCTTGATTTGGTTGGTTGAATTTTACTAGTGCAGCAAATTCTTGTGAAAAATGAATGCGATGCACGAGTCAAACAACACTCTTGCCAAGATCTTGAATTAGCGAAAACATACCCGGACAACGTCTGGCGCTTCTGAGCTTCTTGACATGCATGAGAAAAGCGGCCATTGTGGTTGAGTGAATTCCAGGGCAAATCTTCTTCTGGCTGGACACGACGTTCTTCTTGGTGGGGCATTGGCATTAGGGGTTGTAGCATTCTTCTTGTTGGGGCACTCGTTGGAATAGTGGCCTTTATTTCCACAGTCATAATAGGTCACTTGTGACTTGTCCTTGGCTGCGACAAGCACAGCATTGCTTCCAGTCCTCGGGGCAGTGTTGGTGTTAGCGGTAGCATTGTTGGTGTTGAACTTGGGTGGGGCACGGGTGAAATTGCTAGAGTTGCCGGGTGTAGAACCCCGGTATATTTCACTACTAGAAATCGCTTGCTGTTTTATATATGTGCATAATCATCAAACCATCATGCATGTTTTTCCTAAATCTATTCCCAAAAGACTATATTGTTTTCTAATTATCCCCTTCTCTATTTCAAATTGAAATCTCGGTCTTTTCCGATTATTTTGTTTTGTCTAAAACCTATTTATAAAAACCTTTAAAATAAATCTATATTTTTTTTTTTAATAAAATATAAATATTTTTATCGGGAGGCCATTTCTTGCCAAAAAGCCAACAAGCCCTCACTTTAAACCCTAACACCCTTCGCCACACTCCCTCCACCTGCCGCCGCCACTCCCCTAGGCCACATGCACGCGCGTGAGCACAACCCGCTCCCCGCCTGGCCCACCTTCCAGTCTCTACCCAACCCATGCCATCTCCCCAGGCTCGGTCAAACCCCTCCTGTCCTTGATCCCCATGTGACCCCACCCCCGGCCACTAGCGCTTGCGGCCCCACCACCCGTTCGGCCGCGAGGCCTTGCCCGCACTCAACGTAGCCTCCGCATCCCCGCTTCTCTCCTTCCTTCCGAGAGACGCCGCCGCCAGCGGGCCTCCTTCTGCTCGCGAGCAACCGTCGCTCGACCCTGCTCCTCCCCATTGCCGGCATGCGCGCCAGGCCTCCCGGACCTTCCGTCGCCTTCCTGTCCCTGCTTCCCGGTGATCTGCTGCCGTCGCTACTTCCTCCACCCTAGGTCTCTTCAGCCTCCGTGCCGCGCCTCCTCAAGCCTCGTCGCCGGCCACGCGTCCTCTCCTCTCCGCCGACGCCTGCTGTCCCCGGCTACCCTCGTCTCGGGCACCGTCAGTCGCCTCCCTCGCCAACCTCCCTCGCGCGCGAGCCCTGGCCGCCATCGGACGAGATCTGCGCCGCCTCCTCCGTTGGTGCAAGCTCTGCCCGCCGGGGCGAAACAGCGCCGCTTTCGCCTCATGTCACCGTTGCGGTGAGTGCGGCCACGCGCATTCTCTACTGGTCGCCCGGCTTCCTCGTGCTTCATCTCGGCCTAGCGGCTTGTCCTCGACCCCACGCATGATCGTCCCTGCCCCAAGCTCGTCAAGTCTTGCCAAAACGCGCCTTCCCGCCGTGTCCTGGCTCCTCTGCTGAGCCAGCTCGGCCTCCACATCATGTGGGTGCCCGACTGCTCGTGAACAACCTCACCGCGTGCACCGTCGTGGCGCCTCGTCTTTGTGGCATGTGAACCCACAGGACACCTCATATACGCCTTGCAGCACCTCGGGTGCCAGTGTTACGCTCCTGCCGCTAGTGTGGTCACGGTGTTGTTGCGGCTGGAACCCGATGCAAGCTTTGCCTTATGCATGTCGAAGCACCGGGTGATTCTATCAAGAACACCCAAAACTCAAGATCTTCTCTGCTAATGTGTTTTGTCAAGACCTCCGCTCTGGTGTTGTGATCCTGTGGCCACCAAGTTCGGCTCTGCATGCCAAGTATGACATTGGCAAACCAAGATGGAACCACAAGATCGTCGACACGGATACAATCCGGAGACCCCGGACCACAAGAATGTCCCCAGAGTCAAACCCCGAAGACCGATCCGGCCGTGACCGAGCCCGAACCCCAAGGTCGCCGAGTCCCGCTAATGTGTGACCCTTTTTTCGAGACCTCCCCTATTTTTACAATATATATGACATCCATATTTTGCATATTAAATTGTTCATACTTGCATAAATTGTGTGGTTTGGGGGCATTATGTCGATTCGCCTTATAACTAAATATGGGGCCATATGCGGGCTTTTCTAGTCCTATATTAGCCCATTTAAATTTGTATAGAGAACCGGTGCCATGTTTTGCTTTGTTAATACAACATTTAAAATGCGGGGTATTTAAAAACATGAATATATTAATTAATTGTCGGGACTTCGGTTCCACTTAATATTGCCTAATTGCATTGCATCTTTGCCATGTCATACATCATACATGCATCATGCCCGATCTTCTGCGTAGTATTAAATAGTGCATCCGGTGTTTATTCTAGTGCTTCGCTTCTTCACGGGCTAGGCCGATGAGTTGATGCGAGTGTCGACCCGATCTTCGGATGAACATTCGGCAATGTTTTCAGGCGAGCATTCTCCCCCTTTCTACCTATCTTACTTTTATAGTCTTTATTCCCTCATGTTGATCTATTGCTATCTGTCTTCCGATGCTCTAGTTTTCGTGTCCGTGATATCCCTTGCAGCCTTATATTGCCTTGGACACATCCTATTACCTGATGTTTGGTAGATAGTTGGACTTGCGCTGTCAGAATCGCTTGAAATCTTGTTGCGTGTCAAAGATTACCACAGCTGTTGGAAGGCTGCCATTTTCTTTATGTTGGAGATGATCATGGCTTTAATTATTGTTTAATAACTAAAATTGAAAGTAGGTAAATGCAGAGGCACCGGTGGGCAATAGACAATATTTGGATTTTAACCGCTCACTGGTGTCCCATAGGACCCCGAGTTCTTGACACCTATTCCGAGATCGAGCGCGCTAACCACAGGTGGGGTGTGTGGGCACCCACATCGATTTAGTACACGATTTCAAATCTTGTCTTGGGGGCCACAAAGTAGTTTGGGGATTTATTACTATCCTGTACTTATGCCATGCTTTCTTGCTTTATTTACGATTGCATGGAGCGCTGTTGTTAGGAACCCGTGATACGTTTTATTGTGTCGACAAGCCCGATACACTTCGGGTTCCCAGTCGTTCTGATCGACACAAACCACAGGTCCGTCTCGGAGACCGGCAAAGTTACGGGTAGCTTAGTGGGGTTGCCCCGTGCTTGCTTTGGCAGGAAGCGTCGTGTCAAAACCCGTCGACATACCGTTGGGTGTATGTTTTGTGATCTTGTACCTACGATCGACAACAAGGGTGTAGGTGCGTGTAGGAACTTTGGTGCACCTAGAGGTTTAATCTTTTCGAGAAGCCGTGTCCGCGGTTATGGACGACTTGGAGCACAGTTCTCGATCATAGACAACTATAACTAAAGTTTACTATTATAATTTGAATTGTATCCGATATGACTAGTAATCAGCTTCACTACAATGGAATGGCTAAATAAAAGTACCAACAACTGCTGGGTTTGGGATATCTCATGCTAATTGTACCTGACTAGTAAGTGTTGCAACTACAACGGAATGGTTAACTAAAAGTGCCCACTTCTTATTATATCAGGAGATACCTGACTAGTAATTGTTGCAACGATAACTGAATAAATAAAATTGCCAACTGTGTGAGTTCCTCGGTTGACTTCCTCGGTTGGTCTCGAGGGGGAACACCAGGATGGGTATGCTTGGTGATAGTTTCAGGTTGGATCCGAATAGGTCTTTCTTACCCCTCTTTGATAGCCGCTAGTTGTATCGAGTCTCTATAGGTTGGTTAGTGCATGCTGCGCTGCCGCTTCAGTCCACCATACCTATGTAGGCGAGGACCGCCGAATTCTAGTCTCGCCGTGTACTGGCCTCAGTACTGACCGCTCTCTCTTTTTCCTTTGCCCTTTGTCGGCACCCCTTTTGTTTAAGCAGGTTTTGAGATCGACATCGTTAGCAGGGTTACCCTTCCGGCTTTGGCGGGAGTTATGGGCGCCATTGATTATTCTTGGGGCTCTTAGCCCCATTTGCATCTTGTCCGTAGTCGGACGTACGTATCGTTAAAGGTGATTTGGATCTTTGGTATTGTATATTTGTATTCTTGACTCTTTGAGTCACTTTTGTATATCTCGTTATGGATTCCATCGTGGACTATTGTGTAATGGTATTACTTCGTTTTCCACCCGCACGAAAGTGCCTGGTGGGCACCTTTGAATCGTTTCTATGCGGGTTTGGCGGGAATCGCTGAAACTTGCATAGGGCCGATTCTGAGGGTGTTACATCGGGGTTGTTGTGATTTCCTCCGGGTCTAGGGTTTCCACGGTTGGGGTAGGTCGGACGGGTCATAGGGGGTCTGTTGGTTCTTGGGGCAAATCCTGGAGATGGGTTGGGGCGATACTTTGGGGTCTGATGGGTTTCTGGTTGATGCATCATGCGACGCTTGCGGTTCTCATTTGCTTGGTTGATCTTTCCTTCCATCTGGATAGCAGAGTCGACAAGGGCTTCAATATCAGCAATGGGGATATTGACTAACACTATCTGCATCTCGTCATGCAGACCATTCAGGAATCTTTCTTTATTCTTGGCTTTGGTGTCTATCTCATCCGGGGCATACCTAGCTAATGAAAAAATTTGTCACGGTATTCCACTACAGTCATCCTTCCTTGCTTCAGCTCTCTGAACTCGTCTCTCATTCTCTTGATCAAACCTGGTGGCACATGGGTTCTGCTAAACTTGACCTTGAATTCCTCGGTGTCATCATCGGCCTCCGGTCATTATGAACAACATTCCACCATGCCACAGCATCTCCGGCTAGATAATGGGTGGCGAGCAGGACTTTCTCGTTGGCTTCCACTTGGCGACTTCTAAGTTATTTTCCATGGTTTGCAGCCAATCATCGGCATCTAGGGTTCTTGACTTGGTGAAACGGGTGGGTTGGTATTCGGAAATTTTGAGCTTAGATCCATGGTTGTCCTGATTTAGTGGCCTTGGTTGTTGTGGGCTATGGGATATCTATTGCGAGTGTCTAGGTTGGCTTGACGTTCCGCTCTTTCAACCAGCGGTCGAAGTCAACATTTGCAGGATCTGCAACATCGGGTCCGGGGCTGAACCACTTCCTCCACGTGGCATCTAAAGATTGAGATAGATCATGAGAAAAGAGGGAAATTTCTAAGGTTTTGGGTCTTTTTAAAGTTTTAATGGTTTGGCTCAGATTTTTTTCTAGAAACTTGCTTTTTCATTCATTCATTCACATGATACAACGCACACCACAACAAGGAAAAACAGATGGTTTTAAGAACCATTCTAGAATCTACGATATAGTGGACCGAATACTACTCACTACGCTAGTGCTCAGTGCTACTACTCCTCGGATTCTGTGGCTTCATCATCTTAGTCATCATCGATGAAGGCGAAATCATCCTCATCGGTGAAGAAGTCCATGGCCTGATCCTCCAGAAAATCATCGTCATTGCTGAGATAGGAGTAAGGGTCTCCACGAAGATCCTCTCCGGCATTCTCCCTTTCCTCCAACTGCATGTCTCTCTCGTGGATGGTCTCCTCCAAAGATGAGATGCGGTGGCGAAGACGGGCAATAATGCGCTCTTTCTTGTTGAGCTGACGGCGGTGAGACTTGCGATCCTTTGCTAGCATGGCTATGGTCTGATCCTTTGTCTTGATGGTGGCAGACTTGTGGTTACAATAGTCACGGCAGTTGTCCAACTCCTGCTGACGATCATACATCATGAAGCTAACGTGGTCCAATTGAGTCTTCAGCTTGGGGTGGTATGGGGCTTCCAGTGGTTATCCATTTGCATCACGCCTTGGGCAAAACTCAAAGCGAGTACCCTTGATCTGATTGATGCTCTGCCCACATAGACGGGAAAGAGCTTCCTGCATTGCTCTGGCAAGTCCATTGAGCTAGTTGTTTTCCCTCAAGGTAAACTGAATTCCCTCCGTAGTGGGAGGTTCAATCTTTCCTCGGAGACTTGCAACAATTAGCCACTGTAGATCTCCTCCTCCTTGATCATTGAGCTGAGCTTCGAAGAACTCGGGGTGCGGACGCTCCAGAAGTTCCGAAAGCTGATCCAGATCCATCTCAAAGATAAGGTCTCCTCCATTCCCAAGTTGGTAAAACTTGTTGTACTTCACGTCCATCTATAAAAATAGAGGATGAGTATATTAGCAGAGTGATCAAGTGTGTCAAAATTTTATGTATTTTGCAAGAGTTTTTGAGGAACATGAATTTTTATGAAAGAATCAAAGAGATAAGAATGAGAATAAGTTTTTGTAAATAGTGGTTTTATTTGGTTTTGAAACTAAGTTTTTGGTTCAAACGTCCAGTCTAACTAGGGTCTCCTATGGTTAGGATGGCTCTGATACCAACTTGTCAACACCCGGATTTTTCAATCCTAGATGCCTGTTATGCCATACATCGCAATCCCAGGATTACCATTTTTGCGAGACATAACAGAATTGGATATCATCGTACATCATCCATTACAAACGATACATAAGTTCTTACACAAATAGGGATCTCATGATCCAGTTCTTAATACAACATCAAGCAGCGGAATACGAAATAATAACTGTAGCGTAGGCGAAGCTCCATCTTCGGGGTCACAGGCAATGCTGACGATGGGAGATGATCCTAGTTGTCATAACCTTCCTAGGGTCCATCTTCCAGGTACTCCTCTTCATAGTACGGCCATGGGAATAGCCAGGGACAAAGCCATGAGTACTCTTTAAGTACTCGCAAACCAATACTAACAGGTAAAGGGGGTTTTTGGATAATAGGACACTAGGCTCTAGGGCTGTTTTGCAAAAGCCAAATTTATCTCTACTAAGTTCTAAAGCTAGTCACAATTTTATAACTCCTAACTGGGATCTTGTAACTCATGTCACAACTCTGTTGTGGTTAAGTCAAAGTCTTAATCCATTTCACAAGTCATTTTGAAAGTTCTGATGGGGGAACAGTATGGCCACTCCAATTGTCCATAACTGCGGACGCGGCTATTCGAATAGTTTGACACTCTGCAGAGATTGTACACTTTCACCACAACATTCGATACATCCGTCAGGAACAAATCCTGAATTCACCATACTCAGTATGCGGATAATCAATCCTAACCTTTCGATTACACGCCCTAGTATAAGCACCTCTCATGTGAGTTTGGCCTCCCAACCATGACCAACTGTCATCTTGGGTACTTCACAGGTGGACAATCTTCACAAGGTAGCCTCAGCTCAGACCTTGGCCGTGAGGGAACTAATACTAAGGAATATAAGTTTCCAGTCAAGACCTACCCAATATTCGGGTATTGTGGTTGTACGATAAAATTGGAATGGTATCGCATCCAGACAACCATCAGTTTTAAAAAGGGCTAAGGCTCATGCCTCGACGATTTCATCACCAAAGTCATCAAGTGTTCGGAAACACATGTCCAAAACATTTCAATAGAATGATCCATCATTCCAAGGTTTTCATAACCATTTTTACACCAAGTATTCCCATCTAAAGTTGATCAAGTTTTATGCTTAGCACTAGCATCTACAGGTGGGGGTAGGCACTAATGAGGGGTGGTGGACTAGTGGAGTTTCAACTAAGTACAACCTTATATCTTAGGATGATATCAAGGTTCCTGGCTTAGGTCAAATTTAATGCTCTTTATGCAACCTTCAGAATCTTTCCGATTCTACGGTCACTTAAGTAAACTCTAAGTAAGCTTTGATAAAGAAATAAAGTAAGAAGCTTGCAAATAAAACTAGGATTGGTTTATCAAGTGGGTATGATCACATATGCTTAAGGCATATAGTAGGCATAGTAACAAGTAGGGGTTTGTTGCCTCAGTAGGGTATCTTGCAAGGGTTATCTTGCATAGGTCAACTTGATTAGTAAGGCTTGCTAAAGTAGAGTGTCTTGCAACTTTTAGCTTGCATTAGTATAGTATCAGCTTGCCTTGTGCAGAGCAGTGGTTGAAGTTCTCCTCAGCTTCTTCTTCGTAGTATCCTCCTTCCTCCTCGTATCCTTGGTCGGTAATAGCCTCTATGAATAAATACGAGGTACACAATCACCAAACAATACTTAACTACTTGCAATCATCACACACAAGGGTCATATAGATGATCTAGCATCATCCCTAACATTACAAGGTTAAGGCTTGATTTAATTCCTTTTATTTTTAGAGAAGTAATTTCTACTCATTGAAAAACTACTTAAGATTTAATATTCTCCCAAACCAAACATGGGATCATATTGACACATGTCATCACCACATATTGTAGTCTAAGGGAATGTGATTTACAGTGGTGTAGCATTCTTTAATAAGTTTTTACCCTTTTATTTTAATTAATTAAGGTGGCTAGAAATGCTTATGTAGCATTCTTTTATTACTTGAACATTATTTCTGCAAATAAACCTATATATTTTTATATATTCTGAAAGGTATGGTTAAATGTTATTTTTGAGAGTTGGAATCAACTCAAAACCTATTATGGTTTGAATTTGAAAAATGTTTGAATGCAGAAAAGCTTCTGCCTTGTTATTTTTACCATGGGTGATCTATAGATCCAAATGACTTGAATCCAACGGGCTTGGATTCAGCATTCACAGAACTTTCCAACAAAATTGGTTTTATTTAATTTGGTGCACTGAATCGATCTAGGTTGATTTTTGAAGTTGGGTACAGAAGTGTGTTTGAGAAAAAGTTTAATTTGAAAAACTGGGCTGCGCGGGAAAAGTTAACGGGCCGGCTTGCTAAGCGCTGTGCTCCCGCGGGCTGCTTAAGTGGGTGTCCCCACTCGTCAGTGACACGGGGCTGGGCAAAGCGGTATGGGGCAACGTGGATCGTTCGATCTAGTTCTAATCCAACGGCTGGGAGTCATCGTCGATGCGAGACAACGCCGGCGAGAACAAAACCTAGCGCGGCCAGTGAGGGTTGCTGGGGGCTCACTGGGGTACTGGCGAGGGTCGACGAGGCGGGCGAACGACGAAGTCGACGACGGTGAATCTCCTGGTACTGGTGGCTACTCCTAGGGCGGCTCCAATCGCTGGCTCCCTTCTTCTCCAGAGGCGGCGGGCTCCAGTGAAATTTAGCGGGGTGGTGCTCGCCTTGCTCTGAGAACGGTGTGGCACGATCAGTGAGGAGAGGGGAGTGAGATGGTGTGAAGAAATCGTGTGGGGGTAGCCTCTATTTATAGTCGAGCGAGGGGACCATCGGGGCGCACGGTGAGCTCGTCGGGGGCGAGGTTACAGGCGGCTAATGGCATGGGCAAGGGTAGGGGACGGTGCGGTGTCTCCTGGCGATGCTCAACTACATGGTCTCGAGGCATGGGGCGGTGGGGTTTGGTCTGGAATGGGCGGTGCTCTGTGGCGGCATCTTCGGCAATGGCGGTGGTCATGTGCACGGGCGGCAAGCACGGGATGTCTGGTGGTCTCTGGGTTGATGGTGATCGTGTGTGCACGCGGTGAGGCGGTGCGGCGTGGGCGCTGGTCGAGGTCGTGCTCTGGCGCATGCTCGGCATGGTCTCTGGCGGTCTAGCGCGGCTTGTCTGCGTGGTCGAGGCTTGGCAACGCCATGGCTGGGGTGGGAGTGGCGGTGGGCTGCCTCCCAGACAAGGTTGGCACGGCTAGTTCTTCCTCTAGCCTGCTGTCCACAATGGGGTGACAAGGGGGTGCTCGGCTGTTCACCATTGATGGCAATGGCAAGCTCACAGGGGTGCTAGTCCTTAGTTAAACTTCCTAGATGATCTACTGAGCTGGGTGTGATCTAACTAGGGAACAAGTTAGGCCAATTTTACTGCACACAATAGTGTTTGATGTTTGTTTGATTTGTGTCTTCAAACCTGTTTGATGAAATGGCCACATGAACTCAAGTTTTGAATTTTGAAAAGATTTTTGGTGGGTTTGCTAGATTGGTGCTGGTGAATCTGCAGATGCTGGGGTTTTGCAAGTTGAGTTTGTTTGAGTGGTTTTTGAATAAGTGGGATCTTCCCATATGATAAAGATTCAATTTTGAATTGTCATTTAAACTATGCATTTGAAAGTTTCTGGGTGATCACAAAGTGGGCCTTGATACCTTGTTATGAGTACATTCAAGGGGTGCAAAGATCCAGAAAAGTTTCTGTTAGGTTCTAAAAGTTTGAGACAACCAAATTAGGCATGAGAGTTAAATTGGTCAAAGTGACCATTCATTTAATATATGTATTTTGATTTACTTGTCTTTAGGAAAAGTGTGGGAAATGTTTTAGATGATGTTTATTTCACCTAAGAAACATTTTACAAGCAATGAAACAAACAAACAAGGTGGTTTAAAAGAATTTCAAAATCAATGCATACACATATGCATGCATTCCTAATTTTAATTAGAAAAGTTTTTGTTAACCCTAATTTTGATGATTAGAATTTGATGATCCAAGCTTAGTATTTTTGGGATGTTACAAACTTTCCCCCCTTAAACAAAATCTCGTCCCGAGATTTGAAAAAGGATGAAAAGATTACCTAGGATTTGAAGAGATCTGGAAACTCCTTCCTGATGTGATCTTCGCTCTCCCAGGTAGCTTCCTCTTCTGTGTGGTTGCTCCACTGAATGTTGAGAAACTTGATGCTTCGGGTTCGGGTAGTTCGGAAAGCTTCTTCCAAAATGCAGATGGGTACTTCGGGATAGGTTAGGTCATCGTTGATCTCTATGGTTCGATGATCGATATTCTTGAACACTTCGGTCTTCTCGGGGACTTCGGGACACTTGCGAAGTAACGAGATATGGAACACATTGTGTACAGCTGACATCTCTTCAGTTAGTTCCAATTGATATGATACTTCTCCTCGACGGTTCAGAATTTTGAAAGGTCCGATATATCTGGGGGCTAACTTTCCTTTGAGTTGGAAACGCTGCATTCCCTTCAATGGCGACACTTTCAGATAAAAAAAATCTCCTACATTGAAGGCGAGGTTTCGACGTCTCTTGTCGGCATAACTCTTCTGTCGGGATTGGGCGGTCTTGAGGTGCTCACGAATCTTGTGAACCTTATCTTCTGCTTCTCGTAGGATGTCGGGTCCGAAAATCTGACTCTCTCCTACTTCCGACTAGTTCAAGGGGGTGCGACACTTCCTTCCGTACATGAACTCAAATGGGGCCATTTGCAAACTGGCTTGGTAACTGTTATTGTATGAAAATTCTGCAAACGGCAGACAGTCTTCCCACTTGGATCCATACTCTAACACGCATGCTCTAAGCATATCTTCGAGTATTTGATTTACTCGCTCCGTTTGTCCATCGGTCTGAGGGTGATACGCGGTACTGAAATCTTGGCGGGTTCCTAAACCTTCTTGGACTTTCTTCCAGAATCTCGAGGTAAACTGAGTTCCTCGATCCGATACTATGTTCTTGGGGACTCCGTGCAAACTAACGATTCTAGCGATGTACAACTCCGCTAGTTTCGAACTCTGATATGTGGTTTTGACGGGCAAGAAATGGGCGACTTTGGACAATATGTCCACTATGACCCAGATAGAGTCATTTCCCCTACTAGAAGTACGTAGTCCAGTGATAAAGTCCATTCCTACAGAATACCATTTCCATTCCGGAATTTGCAAAGGTTGCAACAATCCAGCGGGTCTTTGATGTCCTGCCTTGACTCGCTGACATATATCACACTTGGCGATATAGCTTCCGATTTCTCTCTTCATCTTATGCCACCAAAATTGCTCTTTTAAATCTTGATACATCTTAGATCCTCCGGGATGGATAGAATAAAGAGTATCATGAGCCTCCTTCAAGATAACTTATTTCAACTTAGAATCTGCTGGTACACAAAGGCGTCCTTTGTACCACAGAAATCCTGCTTCGTCCTCGGTGAATCCGGGTACTTTGCCTGTACCGATACGACGCTTGATTCCGTCGATATTGGCATTTCCCTTCTGCGCCTCTTTAATCTGACTGATCAAAGTGGGCTAAAGTTCTATGCTAGCCAAAAATCCTTCACTTACTAATTCCATTCGAAAATTTTCCATCTCCTTGTGCAAACTTGGTTGCTCCTTCAAAATCATGGAGTTCAAGCGGCACGGCAATCTGCTCAGGGCATCGGCTACCACGTTGGCTTTACCAGGGTGATAGTGAATGTCCAGGTCATAATCCTTGATTAGCTCAATCCATCTTCTCTGCCTCATATTCAACTCCTTCTGAGTGAATATATACTTTAGGCTCTTCTGATCCGAATAAATCTCACAACGGTTTCCCATCAGGTAATGTCTCCATGTCTTCAGGGCTAGAACTATGGTTGCGAGTTCGAGGTCATGGGTTGGGTAGTTTTGCTCATGTTGCTTCAGTTGTCGGGATAGATAAGATATAACTTTGCCTTCTTGCATTAGCACACATCCGAGACCGATCTTGGATGCGTCACAATACACATCGAAGGGCTTCGTGATATCCGGCATGATCAAGATTGGGGCTGAAATCAATCTCCTCTTGAGTTCTTGAAAACTCGCTTCATATTTGTCGGTCCATTCAAACTTCTTGTCCTTCTTTAGCAATTGGGTCATGGGTATGGCGATACTCGAGAATCCTTCTACGAATTTGTGGTAATATCCCGCCAATCCGAGAAAGGCACGAACTTGGGTTTGAGTGGTTGGGGCTTGCCAATCTTCTACATCTTTCACTTTGGCAGGGTCAACGGCAATTCCTCCAGCTGATACAATGTGACCGAGGAATCCTACCTCCTGTAACCAGAATTCACATTTGCTAAACTTTTCATACAGCTGATGCTCTCTAAGGGTTCCAAGAATGGTCCTTAGGTGTAGCTCATGTTCTTCTTCTGATTTGGAATAAATCAGAATGTCATCGATGAAAACAACGACAAACTTATCCAGGAAGTCCATAAAAATCTTATTCATGAGGTTCATGAAATAAGCGGGGCATTGGTTAATCCGAAAGACATGACCGTATACTCATACAATCCATATCTGGTGGTAAAGGAAGTCTTTGGAATATCCTCTGCACAAATTTTGAGTTGATGATAGCCAGTTCTAAGATCAATCTTAGAAAACACTTTGGCACTGGTCAACTGATCAAACAAATCTTCTATCTTGGGCAAGGGGTACTTGTTCTTGATGGTGACATCATTTAACTTCCGATAATCCGCATACCTGAAAGTTACCTCCATCCTTCTTGTCCACAAAATACAGTGATCTCCATGGTGGCACTTGGTTGAATCAATCCAATTTCTAGCATGGAATCCGATTTGCTTCTTGATTCTTCTAGTTAAGCGGGTTCATACTATAGGGTCTCTGGGCTATGGGTCCGATTCAGGGATTAGTTCGATGATAAACTCGATATCCGATCTGGGGCATCTGGGGCAAAACATATGGAAATACATCGGGTATTCACGGACTATCCGGACTTGGTCAATGGTAGGTTGGTCTATACTCTTGTTGCATTTGAATTGGCGAGTAAGGTTTGGATATATGCTCGATCGATATTCGGTCTTGGTCATGGTGATGGCTTTCTTGGCACGATCAATCAATCCTTTATGTTTGGACATCCAATCCATTCCTAGTACTACTTCCAAACCTTTAGTTCCGAGTACTATTAGATTAGCATAAAATCTATGCCATGGATTCGGATAGGGACGGCTTTGCAAATTTGCCTAGCCTTGGTGGTTGATCCGGGAATTTGCACAATCATAACATGCTTCAGTTTGGTTGGTTGAATTTTACTAGTGCGAGCAAATTCTTGGTGACAAATGAATGCGATGCACGAGTCAAACAACACTCTTGCAATCTTGAATTAACGAAAACATACCCAAGACAACGTCTGGCGCTTCGAGCTTCTTGAGATGCATGAGAAAAACGGCCATTGCGGTTGAGTGAATTCCACAGGGCAAATCTTCTTCTGGCTGGACACGCTGCTAAGCTAAAGGGCATTGGAATTAGGGGCTGTAGCATTCTTCTTGTTGGGGCACTTTCGTTGGAATAGTGGCCTTTATTTCCACATCATAACAGGTCACTTGTGACTTGTCCTTGGCTGCAAGCACAAGATTGCTTCCATCCTCGGGCGTGTTGGTGTTGGCGGTAGCATTGTTGGTGTTGAACTTGGGTGGGGCATGAGTGAAATTGCTAGAGTTCTTGGTTGTTGTGATTTCCTCCGGGTCTAGGGTTTCCACACGGTTGGGGTAGGTCGGACGGGTCATAGAAGTCTGTTGGTTCTTGGGGCAAATCCACGGAGATGGGTTAGGCGATACTTTGGGGTCGATGGGTTCTGGTTGATGCATCATGCACGCTTGCGGTTCTCATTGGCTTGGTTGATCTTTCCTTCCATCCGGAGGCGAGTCGACAAGGGCTTCAATATCAACAAAGGGATATTGACTAACACTGTGCATCTCGTCATGCAGACCATTCAGAATCTTTATTTCTTCTTGGCCGGTGTCTATCTCATCCGGCATACCTAGCTAATGACAAAAATTGTCACGGTATTCCACTACCATCCTTCCTTTGACTCTGAACTCGTCTCTCATTCTCTTGATCAAACCAGTGGCACATGGGTTCTGCTAAACTTGACCTTGAATTCCTCCCGGTCATCATCGCCTCCGGTCATTAGCTTGCACACTGTTCCACCATGCCCTGGTATCTCGGCTAGATAATGGGTGGCGAGCAGGACTTTCTCGTTGGCTCCACTCGGCGACTTCTAAGTTATTTTCCATGGTTTGCAGCCAATCATCGGCATCTAGGGGTTCTTGACTTGGTGAAACGGGTGGGTTGGTATTCGGAAATTTTGAGCTTAGATCCATGGTTGTCCTGATTTAGTGGCCTTGGTTGTTGTGGGCTAGCTGGGATATCTCATTGCGAGTGGCTAGGTTGGCTTGACGTTCGCTCTTTCGACCAGCGGTCAGAAGTCAACATTTGCAGGATCTTCAACATCGGGTCCGGGGTTGAACCACTTCCTCCACGTGGCATCTGAAGATTGAGATAGATCATGAGAAAAGAGGGAAATTTCTAAGGTTTTGGGTCTTTGAAAAGTTTTAAAGGTTTGACTCAGATTTTTTTCTAGCAACTTGCTTTTTCATTCATTCATTCACATGATACAACGCACACCACAACAAGGAAAAATAGATGGTTTTAAGAACCATTCTGGAATCTACGATACAATGGGACCGAATACTACTCACTACGCTAGTGCTCAGTGCTACTACTCCTCGGATTCTGTGGCTTCATCATCTTCGTCATCATCGATGAAGGCGAAATCATCCTCATCGGTGAAGAAGTCCATGTCCTGATCCTCCAGAAAATCATCGTCATTGCTGAGATAGGAGTAAGGGTCTCCACGAAGATCCTCTCCGGCATTCTCCCTTTCCTCCAACTGCATGTCTCTCTCGTGGATGGTCTCCTCCAAAGATGAGATGCGGTGGCGAAGACGGGCAATAATGCGCTCTTTCTTGTCGAGCTGATGGCGGCGAGACTTGCGATCCTTTGCTAGCATGGCTAAGGTCTGATCCTTTGTCTTGATGATGGCAGACTTGTGGTTGCAATAGTCACGGCAGTTGTCCAACTCCTGCTGACGATCATACATCATGAAGCTAAGGTGGTCCAATTGAGTCTTCAGCTCGGGGTGGTATGGGGCTTCCAGTGGTTGTCCATTTGCATCACGCCTTGGGCAAAACTCAAAGCGAGTACCCTTGATCTGATTGATGCTCTGCCCACATAGACGGGAAAGAGCTTCCTGCATTGCTCTGGCAAGTCCATCGAGCCAGTTGTTTTCCCTCAAGGTAAACTGAATTCCCTCCGTAGTGGGAGGTTCAATCTTTCCTCGGAGACTTGCAACAATTAGCCACTGTAGATCTTCTCCTCCTTGATCATTGAGCTGAGCTCCGAAGAACTCGGGGTGCGGACGCTCCAGAAGTTCCGAAAGCTGATCCAGATCCCTCTCAAAGATAAGGTCTCCTCCATTCCCAAGTTGGTAAAACTTGTTGTACTTCACGTCCATCTATAAAAATAGAGGATGAGTATATTAGCAGAGTGATCAAGTGTGTCAAAATTTTATGTATTTTGCAAGAGTTTTTGAGGAACATGAATTTTTATGAAAGAATCAAAGAGATAAGAATGAGAATAAGTTTTTGTAAATAGTGGTTTTCTTTGGTTATGAAACTAAGTTTTTGGTTCAAACGTCCTGTCTAGCTAGGGTCTCCTATGGTCAGGATGGCTCTGATACCAACTTGTCAACACCCGGATTTTCAATCCTAGATGCCTGTTATGCCATACATCGCAATCCTAGGATTACCATTTTTGCGAGACATAACAGAATTGGATATCATCGTACATCATCCATTACAAATGATACATAAGTTCTTACACAAATAGGGATCTCATGATCTAGTTCTTAATACAACATCAAGCAGCGGAATACGAAATAATAACGGTAGCATAGGCGAAGCTCCATCTTGAGGTCACGAGCAATCTTGACGATGGGAGATGATCCTAGTTGTCGTAACCTTCACAGGGTCCATCTTCCGGTACTCCTCTTCATAGTCGCCATGGGAATAGCCAGGACAAAGCCATGAGTACTCTTTAAGTACTGCAAACCAGATACTAATAGGTAAAGGGTTTTTGGATAATAGGACACTAGGCTCTAGGGTTGTTTTGCAAAAGCAGTTATCTCTACTAAGTTCTAAAGCTAGTCACAATTTTATAACTCCTAAGCGGGATCTTGTAACTCATGTCACAACTCTGTTGTGGTTAAGTCAAAGTCTTAATCCATTTCACAAGTCATTTTGAAAGTTCGACGGAGAACGATGGCCACTAACTGTCCATAATCATGACGCCGCTATTCGAATAGTTTGACACTCTGCGAGATTGTACACTTTCACCACAACATTCGATACATCCATCGAGAACAAATCCAATTCACCATACTCGATGCGGATAATCAATCATAACCTTTCGATTACACGCCTAGTATAAGCACCTCTCCTGAGTTTGGCCTCCCAACCATGACCAATGTCATCTTGGGTAGTTCACAGTGGACAATCTTCACAAGGTAGCCTCATTTCGGACCTTGGCCGTGAGGGAACTAATACTAAGGAATATAAGTTTCCAGTCAAGCCCTACCCAATATTCGGGTATTGTGGTTGTACGATAAAATTGGAATGGTATCGCATCCAGACAACCATCAGTTTTAAAAAGGGCTAAGGCTCATGCCTCGACGTTTTCATCACCAAAGTCATCAAGTGTTCGGAAACACATGTCCAAAACATTTCAATAGAATGATCCACCATTCCAAGGTTTTCATAACCATTTTTACACCAAGTATTCCCATCTAAAGTTGATCAAGTTTTATGCTTAGCACTAGCATCTACAGGTGGGGGTAGGCACTAATGAGGGGTGGTGGACTAGTGGAGTTTCAACTAAGTACAACCTTATATCTTAGGATGATATCAAGGTTCCTGGCTTAGGTCAAATTTAATGCTCTTTATGCAACCTTCAGAATCTTTCCAGTATCTACCAGTCACTTAAGTGACACGGGGCTGGGCGAAGCGGTATGGGGAAACATGGATCATTCGATCTAGTTCTAATCCAACGGCTGGGAGTCATCATCGAAGCGAGACAACGCCGGCGAGAACGAAACCTAGCGCGGCCAGTGAGGGTTGCTGGGGGCTCACCGGGCATCTTGGCGAGGCGAGCAGCGAAGTTGACGGCGAATCTCCTGGTACCGGTGGCTTCTCCTGGGGCGGCTCCAATCGCTGGCTCCCTTCTTCTCCAGAGGCGGCGGGCTCTAGTGAAATTCTGGCGGGGTGGTGCTCGCCTTTCTCTGAGAACGGTGTAGCATGATCAGTGAGGATAGGGGAGTGAGATGGTGTGAAGAAATCGTGCGGGGGTGGCCTCTATTTATAGTCGAGCGAGGGGACCGTCGGGGTGCACGGTGAGCTCGTCGGGGGCGAGGTTACTGACTAATGGCATGGGCAAGGGTAGGGGCCGGTGCGGTGTCTCCTGGCGATGCTCAACTACATGGTCTCGAGGCATGGGGCGGTGGGTTTGGTGGGCAGGCGGTGGTCTGCCAAGGCGGCATCTTGACGGCGGGCGGTGGCTGTGCGGCACGGGGCGACAAACGGAAATGTCTGGTGGTCACCTGGGTTGATGGTGATCGTGTGTGCAGCGGTGAGGCGTAGCGGCGCTGGTCGAGGGTCGTGCTGGCGCATGCTCGGCATGGTCTCTGGCGGTCAGGCGCGGCTTGTGCGCGTGGTCCGAGGCTTGGCAACGCTTCATGGGACAGAAGTGGCGGTGGACGGTGGCTGCCTCCTAGACAAGGTTGGCACGACTAGTTCTTCCTCTAGCCTTGTCCACAATGGGGTGACAAGGGGTGCTCATTTGTTCACCATTGATGGCAATGGCAAGCTCACAGGGGTGCTAGTCCTTAGTTAAACTTCCTAGATGATCTCTTGAAATGGGTGTGAGCTAACTAGGGAACAAGTTAGGCCAATTTCTTGCACACTATAGTGTTTGATGTTTGTTTGATTTGTGTCTGCAACCTGTTTGATGAAATGGCCGCATGAACTCAAGTTTTGAATTTTGAAAAGATTTTTGGTGGGTTTGCTAGATTGGTGCTGGTGAATCTGCAGATGCTGGGGTTTTGCAAGTTGAGTTTGTTTGAGTGGTTTTGAATAAGTGGGATCTTCCCATATGATAAAGATTCAATTTTGAATTGTCATTTAAACTATGCATTTGAAAGTTTCTGGGTGATCACAAAGTGGGCCTTGATACCTTGTTATGAGTACATTCAAGGGGTGCAAAGATCCAGAAAAGTTTCTGTTAGGTTCTGAAAGTTTGAGACAGCCAAAGTAGGCATGAGAGTTAAATTGGTCAAAGTGACCATTCATTTAATATATGTGTTTTGATTTACTTGTCTTTAGGAAAAGTGTGGGAAATGTTTTAGATGATGTTTATTTCACCTAAGAAACATTTTACAAGCAATGAAACAAACAAACAAGGTGGTTTAAAAGAATTTCAAAATCAATGCATACACATATGCATGCATTCCTAATTTTAATTAGAAAAGTTTTTGTTAACCCTAATTTTGATGATTAGAATTTGATGATCCAAGCTTAGTATTTTTGGGATGTTACACTCTCTAATCACCACGTCGACATTAATGTACGAGGACGGAGCAGACCTTTTTAGTCCAAGGGGCACGTGGACTGGCCTCCCCGCAACCTTGATTTTGCCATTTCGAACCCAGATAATCCCCTCTCCATCGACGTCATGTCCAACTGGTGGAAGAAGGCGATGATGAATGACCACGAGGCCGATGGTTCCTCATCGGGCTGCCGCCATCATCACACTCGCCTCCTTCTCCGACGGTGTCGCCGCCTCCATCTACCGTGCGGGGCCCACATGCGCCCCTACCGTCGTGTTCGCGGACGCGGGACTTCGCCGTTGTGGCCCGCGCTGGATGCGTTTCTGCTGCGATGGGCCATGCCCATCGTCTTCCTGACGGGAAGGACATGTGGTATGTGCCTATCACCGAGTGTCAACACCATTGGAAGGAGCGCCACCCCTGTGAGCACCACGATGTGTCTCTGCCAGGGGGTGGAAACTGAATCGTGTGCGTGTCCATGTGCCGCCTATGCTAGCGGACGAGACACGACTTGACTGGGAGATCAAGCGATGTCGGTGCCAGATACCAGCGCACCTACGCAATGACCCTGCGTACGCGCTTCGGGATTTCTAGGTGAAATTCCTCGACTAGGAGCACGAGGCGAAGTGCCACTCATCCTACATGCGACTTCCCGATCGAGGGAAACGTCAACCTCCCTGGCGTCGACTTATCCTACATGGGGACGAAGACGAAGGCTAGGGGAGGAGCTGAAGATGTCAAGGAGAAGGAGCCCGCGCTACCGTCTGTGGTTGTGCCGCCGGGCTATGACAAGAATGAGGCCACTCACGCCGCCATGGAAGCATCCAAGGCAGAGGAGGATGCCAAGTGGCAATGGGAGGTGTTGGAGGACGTTGTCCACCTCTTCGCCCACCTGGTGGAGTATGGAAACCAGCTGCCCCGCCACCGCTGCCGGAGGGGTGGCCTGCCCGCGCCGAGGTGTGAGGGCAGGAAGTGTGGGAATTGCCACCGTGCACACCACCCGTAGTGCCCATGATGTCGTCGTACCAGCAGTCGCCGCCACCACCGGCGTACCAGCAGCTTCCATCGCCACCAGTGTTCACCGACCTCTCCAACTAGCCCAATAACTAGGCGCCACCGCCACCGTGCCAGCCACCAGATGCTCTAGCCGTAGCTAGGGTTTATTTTTTATTATGTTTTTATTTTTATAGTATGTAAATTAAGACTATTATGTACTCCCTCCGTCCTAAAATAGATGTCTTGAGTTTATCAAAATTTGGATGAATCTATATGCTAAATAGTGTATAGATTCGTTCAAATTTTGACAAATCTAAGACATCTATTTTAGGACGGAGGGAGTAATATATATGTAAGTTTTTATTGTATTTTGGTTTTTTAGTGTTTTGTATTTTGTTGAAAAAAATAGATCGTTTGGGACCGCGAGCCAAATGTATGGAGATCAAAATGGCTTGTTTTTATACGCGTGAACAGACTAAAACAGATTGATCTAGACGTATCCCGTATCTGGAATGGCTCGAGCCGGTGGATATGCCTTTGCTCCTTGGGCTCTCTTTTTTGCCATGTTCTTCCGCCACTCTACCGCACACACAATCGAGAGAGCAATCGAGCGGAGAGAGATGTTATATGTTGATCCAAATTCTACAAAGTATAGGCCAACTTCTGATGAGTGGAGCGAGGCCCGTCGCCGGAGGCTTGGGCCGGAGGCTTGTTAGATGAGTTTGATAAGTAGATACATGGCTAATCCTGGTAAAGAACATTGGAAGGCTGTTCAGTGGGTTTTCAGGTACCTTCTTGGCACTTCCAATGCTTTTTTGAAGTTTGGCAGGACCGGTGAGGGACTCGTTGGCTATGTGGATTCAGATTTTGCTGCCGATTTGGATAAGAGAAGATCCCTCAGAGGTTATATGTTTAATGTTGGTGGTTGTGCTGTTAGCTGGAAGGCTACATTGCAGGCTGTTGTTGCACAATCTACTACTGAAATGAATACATGGCTATTCTTTGAAGCTTGCAAAGAATCTGTTTGGTTGAAAGGTTTGTTTGAGCTTTGTGGAGATGATTCTTGCATTACTTTGTTTTGTGACATCAAAGTGCCATATACCTTACAAAAGATCGGATGTTCCATGAGAGAACTAAGCACATTGATGTCAAGTACCATTTTGTTAGAGACATTGTTGCTCAAGGTAAATTAAAGGTATGCAAGATCGGCACTTATGATAATCCTGGCGATATGATGACTAAACTGTTTACATTGCTAAGTTTGAGCTTTGCTCGAACTTAGTTGGTTCTTGATTAGCCCAAGTGGCTATTGTAGAAAGTATTTGCTTTGTTTGTTCGGGAGATGGTTCATTGATGCTACAAGGAGGAATTTGTCTCAAGGTGGAGTTTGTTATATGTTGATCCAAATTCTACAAAGTATAGGCCAACTTCTGACGAGTGGAGCGAGGCCCGTCGCCGGAGGCTTGGGCCGAGTGTAAACCCCTTGTAAACACCCCTTGTAAACCCCTTGCCACGGGCTTGGTACGGTACGGATCGTAGAAGACCTAGGTTTCCACCGATATATAAACCCCTTGTAAGCCGCCGGTTGGGATGAGTTGCATCTGTGAAATCCCCGGCGTTTGTAAACACTCCTCGATATAGTGAAGTTTTGCTGGCTGGCGCCCGTGGTTTTTTCCTCTCTTTGTTGGAGAGGTTTTTCCACGTTAAATCTGTGTCCCCCTTGATGTGTTTTTCGTTTTCGTTCTTCGTTATCTTCTTGTCGCAATTGTAACAAGAGAACCAACATCTGAACTGCCCAGGGAAGGGAGCACTGCAGCGGAAGGAAATAAAGGCATGACATCAGTCTTTTCTTACACTTGTTACGTTGAATTTTTGATTAGTTGGAGGAGAGAGATTTAAAAAAGAGAAGATTGTCTTCCATTAGCTAAAAGATCATCGTTTATAAAATTAGAGAAGACTATTTTCTCCATCGTATCATATGCATTCGTTTATTAACATAATTTATTACTCCCTCCGGCGTATAATAATTGACTTGGATTTGTCAAAAATTTGGATAAATCTATATTCTAAATAGTATCTAAATTTATTTATATCTAGACAAATGTGAATCAATTAATATGGGTCAGAGAGAATACTAAAGTTAGTCAATATATATCAAATTATTAGAGATGGCAACAAGAATTGATGCATTGTATGACTTAATCATATTGACTTTCCTAGATGACAAGAAAGGTTAAGACTTCTCTACCATTGGCCTAAGAGCATGTATTATGTGAGGTGTTTAGAGAAATGTTTATAAAAATAAATCAACCATTTTGCTAAACATTGATGTTTATTTTTATAAAAAAGATGCTTAGTTAGACATCTGTCTAATATAAATAGCACCGATGCTAAATAAACTAATTCACTTTTCTAAACACCATCTAACCACTTTGCATTGTACATGCTCTAACAGCTCATCCACGAAGGTCGATCGGAAAAGACACTCCGGCCCCGCCGCAGACCAGAGGACCCACACGGCGTCGTCTCTGCGTCCAAATTCAATTCCACTGCAACCAACGAACAAAACAGGACAAAAGTGGAAAGTGGAGAGAGAGAGAGTCCCGGGCCTACAAGCCACCGGCACCAGATGAGATGAACAGAGGGGCCAAGCCGAGGCCGAGGAGCGGAGTTTAAAAACTTTGCGCCCGCAAAGAGATTCGCTCGCGGCTGGGGAAGGAGGAAACGGAACCAAATTGGGTCAAATTCCGCGACAGAGAGGAGGCCAATCAATGGTAGGGCCGGAGGCGGTCGTCGTGGCGGTGGAGTCCGCGGCGTGCGTGGAGGATGGGCGGATGGAGGGGTGGCTGTACCTGATCCGATCCAACCGGCTCGGCCTGCAGACCTTGCGCAAGAGGTACTTCGTCCTCGACGACTCCGCGCTCCGGTGCTACAAGGCCGCACCGGCGCCTTCCACCTCCGGCTCCACGCTCGAGGTATACCGCCTCTCCGCTGTTTCCACCGCCCGGCCTCTGCTTCTCGGTCGCGTTTTTTTCGCCGGAATTTGTGCGACATTTTCGGGGTTCTGTACGATCCTGTGCCGCTCGGGGAAATTTGATTGGATTTTTTAGCGATTTTGTTCTCGCTGTGTTCGGAGGATCCTGAACTGGATTCGCCACCAACGCTACTACTCCTAGTAGTATCATTCCCACGGGAAATTGAAATTTACTCCGGAGGGGGAGCGAGAGTTGGTTTCTGTTATTTTAACGGCGGGTAGGTGAGATAAGTCACAGACGCTTTGTGCCAGCCGCAGAGTCGCATGATTTACTTTGCGCGTGCTTGGGAGCAGTAATAAGTACTATTGTCCCTCAGAATGTTCGGATTTATCTTGATTCCCTAACAGTTGTAGGTACTTAGCCTGGGTTAACACGAAACAGTTACGTGTACTAGCTAGCCTAATCCGGTGCGGTATCCGCGATGATTCTCTTAGTATGTCGTGTCCTTGTGTTACGGTTACTTCAAAGCCCACTTATGGAGCGATGTTTTGCCGACACAGGAAGGAAGGATTGCGCAGCTGTACGCAATGTATTAGGAGGAATCAGAATCTCCTTGTGGCACTATTCCAGAACTAAGGGTAGCGTAGCTTAGAGACAAAGACTTGTTTTCTGGATTTATAATATAAGCTATATAAGATGGTGCCTGAGATGACGCTCCGCTGAGCAGCTTTCTAGTGTCTGCTTCTATTTCTATCAAATGAGAACTTACAAATATCGTATTTCTTTTGGGGACATGATACACAATTGAACCATGGTGGTTGCCCTGTTTGCCTGGCTTGCCGCATATGTGTCAGCTCAACTGATTATCAATTTTGAGTGAAAATGTAACCCAGTTGTGCTTAACCATGAATTTAAACTTGAATGGCATATTGATCATGCATAACCTATTACAAGCTTTGAATTGCATTTGAAAGTTATTCTAAGTACTGATCTTTTGCCCTCATTTCCGCAGCAAACTTTGGTTACTCTGCTTCTATGTTGTTTTGAAACATGACACTCTGTTTTTTGTTTTGTTTTTTCCTTTATGGGTACAGGATCCTATTAGAAATGCAATAATTGACTCTTGTATACGTGTTACAGACAATGGGAGAGAAAGTGTTCATAGAAGTGTAAGCTCACTTATTTGTTATTTTACATTTTTTACTTACAAGTATGGAAACAATACCTTGAGCCTATTCTTCATCATTGTGTTGACAGGTTTTTTACATATTCACACTCTACAATGCTTCTAACCACTATGATCAGCTGAAGGTAAGCATTGGTGTTAAATGTTATGTCATGTGTCTTACACTGGACGTCATCTTTCTTCTTTGGTTTGTGATACAAAGATTATTCTGATTGACCGATACTTTTCAGCTGGGTGCTAGAAGCTCAGAAGAAGCTGCTAGGTGGATCAGGTGCTTAATGGAGTCTGCCCTAAAGGTTGGAAAAAAAGCGTTTTTCTTATTTTATTGTTTCATTGTCATTATGTTCGCAAAAAAATTAACTTGATTTCTGTACCGAGAGCAGTCTCCGAGAAAAGATGAGCATGTTGTTGCTTGTTCACATAGAAGATGGCAGGCTTTCAGGTAAAATACGCAGCACAAATGCTTTGGTTTCCTACTGATTAATGTTCAAAAAAATTAGTTTTTCTACTTCTGTATACCCCCTTTCCCATTGGTTGTACCTTTCTTTAATGATTTAATCAGAAACTTGGCTTTGTCAATGAAAATGACACACAGATAGCAAACATTTATAAACTGGTATCCTATTATCCATAGTCACCCTATTTTGTGCAAAGTTAGAAAGTTCTTGTTACTGCCTGAAGATAAGCCTTGGTATGTTGGCACTGAATGCCAGGAACAGATGGTTACTGGCTTACTGCAATACCGCTTAGGCCATGTATGCTGCAAGGTGCTTAGAAGTGCTTACAAAAATAAAAAGAACTTCTTAAGCACCCGTGCTTATTTCTATAGGAGAGGTGCCTAGTTAAGCATCTGCCTTATATGAACAAGCACTAGTGCTTAAGAAAAATAGGTTTATTTTTCTAAGCACCTTGCATTGTACATGCCCTTATGCTACATTTGTTGTAAGAGTTGTGGAGCTAAAGGAAATAATGATGTCTAGCCATAACTGATGGGAAAAGGAAATGCACATGCAATGGTTGGTGCTTGAGTTTAGGGTTTGCCTAATTGTGCATCTTAGAAAATTCTCAATTACTCGTGATTGCCATAGTTTATCATGATCATATTTTTATAAAAATGTTATCAAATGTGAAAACATGCTTTCATGTATTCTCGTACGGTTATACACGGATTCTTTGATCTGAGTTTTACTGCTGGTCTTTGCAGTTCTATGTTCATGTTCTGTTCTTTCCAGTTTTTGGCTAAAATTTCAATTTATATATTAATTTTTTTGATTAAATTTTGTAAGAAGATGATATCCACGTCTATTCTACTGGCTAATTAGCTATTACATAATTGCAGATTAAGCCGCCACAGTAGCCGCATGCAATCAATAGGTAAGTATTGTGTTCTTATACTTGTGATGGACAAGTATTATTAGTAAGCAACTTAGTATCTTAGAACTTAATTTTTGTTGCCTGAATTTTTCATAGAAATGATAAATCTCTTTGTGCTCTGTAATGTCATTTCACCCTTATTTTTTGTTTTATGTGAAAATTTTACCAGATTGGACTGCATTGTCATCTGCTAATAATGATCCCATGGCATCTGATGTTATTGCCCCTTCTGCATGGACAATATTTGGCTGCACAAATGGTAAATTTCCTTCCCTTTATTATATGATTAAAATGTCAATATGTACACTGTAGTCTGTACATAAGCCAAATTTCATATGGTGCTTAAAAACACTGTTTCATATGGTGCTTAAAAACATGCATGTCTACATGAACACATTAATAGTAAAAAAGAGATAAATCTACAATCAGTTTGGTTCACAGAGATTTCAATGGGTAGATTAAACAGTACCAGCAAATTTGGACGAATGCTAGCTTTATACTCTGTTATTACCAATACCAGATACAAATAGCTTTTGCAACTCTGTGATGGTATTGTGAAACACTAGAGTCCATTGTACGTATTACCCTGTAATAATAAAGACTGAAGCACCTGGCCAAGACAACAGACTGGTAGAGCTTAGATGCACCAGGGAAGACAGCCCAAGATTACTGCAGTTGTACATGGTGTGGGTCCCTCATCCGGTACTTATAAAAGGATATATAAGTGGAAATAGTTTAGAAAATTAGACTAGCTCATGGGCTAACTTTAACTGGGGAAGATTAAGATGGATTTGCGTTAAATGTGGGGGAAGTTTCATTGTAAATATAATCATTCCTACATATAAAGATTTGACTAGGTGGTCATCAGTTTACTCCTTTGCTACCCTTCCTCATCTCAATCTCACAAGTGCGACCATACAAACCTATGAGGATAGGAGCAAAGCTACTGTCTCCTCTGCCGCCCCCGATAAAATGAAAGCATCGAAGTAAATTAATTTGACATATAACTTGGGTAACTATATTTGACAATGTTTTTTGGTTCCGTAGCGTAGCACGTGTGTCTTGTTAGGGGTGAAGGATTGAAACATGATTGGGTGCACTTTCCATCTTTGATCTTCTAATAGAAAGAGATGCCTTGAGTCAGATTTGGTGATGAATTGAGAAAGAAGGATACTAACATGTACCAAAGAAAACATTTTAAATTTCCCTGGCCACCTCCCCAGTCTCTATTCGAAATTGCCTTGATGTGTACTTCAATTTTCAGATAGTCACAAATTTCTTAAGCAGAGGAGCAAAAAAATTTCCGAATTTTAGTATCTTTCAATATATAAGTCTTTTCAGAAAGAAAAATAGGGTGTTTTTTTATCTTCAATACTCCTTTTAGTTTGGGCCTCCTTTTGTTCTTTCTTTAGAGTTTTGTATATGCACAATTTCTCGAAGCAACGACTGGAGCGGGGGAGTCAGTCGAAAGAGGATTCCTCGCTTCTTTCTCTTATGCAGAACTGTGCATGAGACTTTCATCTCGCACGGCTCCTAAGTGATAAAAGAAAAAAGAACTCTTCTAATAAGCATGTAAGATATGTGCTCCCTCTGTCCCGAATTAGATGCCGCCAATTTGTCTAGATTCGCATGTATATCTGTCTAAAACGTGTCTAGATATATCTAGACAAATCTGCGAAAAGTAGTTCAGGGACAGAGGGAGTAGTAATAATACATAAAGAAATAAGATGAAAACGCAACTCTTTGAAAGTATGAGTGCAGAGCAGATATTATCATGGCACAGTTCAACAGAATGCTATAGGACTGTGCAGTCATACAAATAATTAAATTTACAATTAACGAAATATCAGTAGTCATGAGTTGTGACTCCTGTCCTTTATAGTTGATAGCATTGTACAGAAGTGTACAATACAGATACCATAGGTTCAGAAACTATACAAATTTTATCCTTTCCCAATTACCATTTTGATCAATGTAACCACTAGCGGCATGACCTGATTGTCTTCTACAACATGGCTCGGTCATTATAATATGTGTGATTCACTTCTCTCTAGAAAAAAAAGAGAAACGTTAATTTTATATTATGCGGCAATGGTGTATGTAGCCAAAAAAAGTCTTGGATGTCTTTCTTCGTACATCAAAGTGGAGTAGATTGAAATTTTTCTACAGCAGATTACACAGATGTACGAGTCAGAAAAAACAGATGAGGCCATGGTGCAATTCTGAGGGATCTTTGTTAATTTTATTGTTTTATACAGCACACATTTTTGTTCATATTATCAGACACAGTGATATGATCTGTTTGTGTACGAGAGAAATAATACAATAAACTTAGCTAGCCACACATTTGCATGGGTAAGCAAGATAGTTATCAATGAACTTTCTGCTAAGTGCTAACTTCCAACTTCCTGGCATTTAGGATTACGTTTGTTTACCGAGGCAAAAGATGGTGGCTCACGTGGGAAGGTACTAATTGTTCTCAACAAGATATTTTGTTGATGGATTGTCGAATTCATATTGATTCTGCCCATTTTCCCAGTATTGGGATGATCATCCAGCTATAATGGCAGTTGGAGTTGTTGATGCGAATACTGAGGATATCTTCCAGACTTTAATGTCCCTTGGTCAATCAAGATCCGAGTAAGATAGTGTTCTCTATTAATAGGTTCCTACTTTTCCTACTTCGGGGCTCTATTTTTTTTGTAACTCTACTCCGAACAAATGCATAAGCGCTCCAGAGTAGGAAAGCTGGTCGTATGAAAAAGTATTAGTATTACAATAACACCAGCATATTGTACTTACTCTTGTAAGCTGCAATATATTATATTTGGTTCTTTCTGCTTTGGAATCTTCCTAGGCATGATTTAAACTTTGAATGTCGTGTCACTAAATGCATGACATTACTACATGAACATCTATGTGAATTTGTTTCTTTTTCCACCAATCAACCAGTGAGATTTTTGTAGGTGGGACTTCTGTATGAGGGAAGGACGTGTGGTTGAGCACCTAGATGGCCATTCAGACATAATCCACAAGAAATTAAGAGGGGACTGGCTACCATGGTCTGGTCCTGGATCTAGCCTGTTATCTGTATGCGCGCTTTATCGTTAAGTTATAATAGTTTATATTATATTTAGTTTTCAGGGGAATGGGAAAGAGAGATCTATTACTTCGACGGTATTGGAGGAGAGAAGATGACGGAACTTATGGTACTATTGTTGACAGAAAATGATAAATAATCCGCTCTCTGTGATCTATACCTGACCCTTCTCATGTTTTTTCAGTTATCCTGTACCACTCTGTTTTCCACAACAGATGCAGTCCAGAGAAAGGCTACATCCGTGCATGTCTTAAAAGTAATGTATGCTTGATTTTTCAGTTATCTCTGTGAGATGGTGTAAAACTGATTATTATCTTCTGTTTATCATGAACTAAGGTCTGGTTTTGTATAATAGGTGGAGGATATGTAATATCACCAGTTAGTCAAGGAAGACAATCAGTTGTGAAGCATATGCTTGCTATAGACTGGAAATTCTGGAAGTCTTATCTCCTTGCGTCATCCGCAAAATACATCACCATACGTATGCTAGGAAGAGTAGCAGGCATGTTTTGTGATAGATCAATGAATCATTGCTTCTTGTAGTTATCAACTTTGTTTACCCGTAGTGTTCAGTAAGCTAATTTACATTTGTTTCCAGCCCTACGAGAATTCTTCCGAGCAAAAAATGGAAACTGTGCTTGTATTGAGTTCTCATCGGGTGAGCTGACAAGGGATATGGGACTGCAGCAGGGTGAAAATGAGCGACTAAAAATAGAAATGCAGTCGGCAAATGAGAGCAAAAGGTTTGAGGATACTACAGAAGGATCACAGGGTGGTTCTAACCGGCACTTAAGCAGTGCTGGTTCCCTTGTTCAACTTAATGACACAACGGATGAGTTCTTTGATATCCCTGATGAATCAGAATATGATCAGAGAGAAGCCATGTGGTCTTCTGATGAGAGCACACATGCTCCGGTGAGTTCTTTACATATAGAGGAATTTGTGTTTGCATGACAGAAGGTTCTTATGTAATTGATTTACTGTTCTTGCTGATTAAGATGGTTTTTTATTTCCATTTCATCTCTAGAATGACTGGTTATTGATTGTTGTGTCCGTATTAGTATGCTTTAACCCTGTGGTGTTGATGTTGAAATGTAAAGATTAATCCGACTAGAGAACTGCCTGTGTTTTTCAATTGTTCACTGTTGCGTCGTCACATTGACTGTAACATGTGTACCTTAGCCTGTCGTGTGACTTCTGCATTTCCCATCAGAAAGTAGGAATGCTTCTCCTGGATATGTTGCAAAGGCAAACCCTTGGCAAGCCAGTAATTGATTGTGCGAATATGTTATTTCTTTACTGTACCAAAGTCATAGCATGACACAATTTCCTCATACTCGAAAAGATGAAATGCTGATAGTCATAAGTTAGAACCACAATTTAATTACTCCCTCCATCTCGAATTAGATGCCCGAGATTCGTCTAGATTTACATGTATCTATACACTAAAGCGTGTCTAGATACATACTCCTCCCGTTTCGAAATATAAGATGTTTTAGGTTTGTAAAGAAGATGTACCTAGACTTGTTTTAGTGTGTAGATTCACTCCAAAACTGAGTGAACCTACCTACTAAAAGAAGTCTAGATACATTTGCTTCACAAAGCTAAAACATCTTATATTTTGAAACGGATGAAACGGAGGGAGTACTAATCCAGACAAATCCGAGACATCTAATTTGAGACGGAGGGAGTACAAGAAATGTTAATGTCACGATGTTTGCATAATTCAGAGTACCAGGGCAGAACTCTCACATAGGTTTTCTACATTCATGTGATTAATATTTGGCATGACATGGCAGGACCAACGGCATGCTAAATTATCCGGTGCTGCTGTCTTCGTACGAAAGTTGCATGATCTTGCAGGTGCATCATGGCTGCTGTATGTCTACAGTTTTCAGTATTTTCATTTATTTTTGGTTCTAACTATTCTCATTTCTTATATTCTAGTCCAAAAGAGAGGGTATGTTGATTTACAGGGAGCTGCAGATGCTGATAATGGGCCATGTTACTATGGAAATACTCTCCCTAAAGATTCTAGCTGTACAATGCCTTCTAGTTGGTCAATGACAGATCCTACAACATTCTTGATACGGGGAGAATCATATCTGCTTGATCGTCATAAGGTGGCTTACTACTGTTTTTATTCTAATTTACTAGGCTGGGATGCAAGTCTTTGGTCTGCAGAATATAAGGGATCATATATTTTACAACGATAGTCATCTTTCACTAATCCGGTCAACATATTGACAGTCTGGGTTTGTGTACATCACTGTCCATAATGATGAAATTATCTGTAATTTTGACAGATAAAAGCAAATAGTACACAAATGCAAATGGTAGGTGCTGACTGGATAAAATCTGATAAGCGTGAGGATAATCTCGCTGGTCGTCCTGGGGGCCTAGTCCAGGTATATTCTACTGGAACCAGTAATTTCCCTTCAAATGAAAAAAAAAACAAAAAAAATCACAACCAATTTTCTTGCAGAAATATGCAGCACAGGGAGGCAACAAATTTTTCTTCATTGTAAATATACAGGTGGGATTTCATCAGCTTTGTATGTGTATGGAGGCTTCTTATGTCTTTTACTTATAACCCTGATCGGTATGCAGGTCCCTGGTTCTACCACGTACACCTTAGCTTTGTATTATATGATGGATACTCCATTGGAAAAGGTTCCCCTACTTGAAGCATTTGTAAATGGAGATGATACATTTAGAAATTCGAGGTTCAAACTCATTCCTTATATATCAAAGGTATGTATTTTCTTCCACAAGACCTTTTTCGTTTTAAACAGAAAGCCATGATGGTTTATGTTTGGAAATTCTGAATGTGTCGATTCAGGGATCTTGGATAGTGAAGCAGAGTGTGGGCAAGAAAGCTTGTTTGATTGGTCAAGCACTAGAAGTCAATTATTTCCGTGGAAGCAACTATCTGGAGGTACGTCCTTTGCATGCCACTAGGATTCAGTTTCTTTGATTCGATTTCTGTGGATAGCTGGCATATTTTGCGTAGCTGGCGTATTTTGCACACTTGTTGTGTTCAAAAAGTCCGTATATGTCTGAGTTATGTTCTCTTTGAACGGTGTAGTCGCTAGTAATAATTGCTTCAATACTGGTCAAGATTATTTTGCCTTTTACTTGTCTGATTTTGTTTCAAGATTTCTCCATGGAACAAAATCTGACTGTACTACTCCCTCCGTTTCAAAATATAAGATGCTTTAGGTTTGTGAAGAGAATGTATCTAGACTTATTTTAGTGTGTAGATTCACTCCAAACATGAATGAACCTACATACTAAAAGAAGTCTAGATGCATTTGCTTCACAAAGCTAAAACATCTTATATTTTGAAACGGAGGGAGTATTATGAAAAGGTAACTGTTGGTTGTTCACACCATAACATAGATTGCAGTGGTCTTTTGCAATCATAATCTGCTACGTGACATTTTGCGTGTGATTACTTAAAAAAAAACATTTTGCGTGTTTTTGTGTTCCGCTCAGAAAACGAATTTTGTTTACTGCCCAGTAAAATTGAAATAATTAGCACTGAACATCTTGAAATGCAACCCTTTCAGCTTGGAGTTGATATAGGCTCATCAACAGTGGCACGAGGTGTAGTGAGCCTTGTGCTTGGGTACTTGAACAACCTGGTGATTGAAATGGCCTTCTTGGTACAGGTACTTGTCGCATACCTTTCTACAGTACTTTGTTACATACATTCTTGTTCTACTCAAGATTGAAAATGGATCTTGATTATAAGCATCCTTTCGTCCCTGCCTCATGCAGGGCAACACACAAGAAGAGCTCCCGGAGTTCCTTTTAGGGACCTGCCGACTGAATTTTCTCGACGCCTCCAAAGCTATATCTCTAGACGAATGCTGATATCTGAAGGAGGCGTGAAGCTGACCCAACTCCTTTTCGAAGCCCAAGTACAGCAAAACAAGACCAAAAAGGCTCAAGTCATTTCTTGAGCCGGCCACGAAAGTATGGGCCTGGATTTGCCGCAGCATTGTACATTCATTCATTTCTCGTTTGCTGAGAGAGAGGTAGTATTACGTTGTAATGATGACTGTAGTCTACTACTACGATACAAAGCCTTCCACTCTTTGGCCGACAACTCGTCATCAAATAAAGATTCAGGCAAAAGAAAAGTGTATTCTAACCTGACCCCGTGTCGTTAATTCTGAACCTAATCTGGTGTCAGAGATCATCAGATCCAACACCAAAAGAACCCATTACTGGACGTTGACCCTTAGCTGAGAGTGATGGCATCTGCCATGATTCTATCCGAGGACTAGGAGCTCCCTCTAGACACTCATACAGAATCGAAAGGGACACGACCCCAGGCCCAGCACCAACAGACGCAGTGATTATCATGGGGAAATTCCCCTAGTTCATTTTTTCGAATGGTACATCATGGTCAGTTGGTCACTCACTCACGGGCACACACACTTCACTTTTGTTCTCACTTGATCCGGAAGGAACATGCATGGGTAGTGGAGTTGGCATTTCTTGGGTCTTTGGCCTAGAAAGGACAGCAGTGGGGAAAGAAAATGATGGTGTCATCATGGCAGCCAGTTCACAGCAGCTACATCGTGATCAGCAACCAGGATCACTGTGCCTAGCAAGCTAAACCCTTTTCTTTCCCTAACTGTGTAGGTCAAACGTTGCATCGCTGCAACTGTAGCAGTCGACGTGACAGGCGAACGGCCTCCTCCTGCGCCCACTTTGAGGCTGCACTTTGGAGCAGAGGATGGTGTGATGCGTCGCTTGCTTGTTGTACTAATAATAATTCTGTGTCGCGAAGAGAGGGAGATTAAAGTAGACGCAAGAGTTGTGGAGCTTTAGACAGGATTCTTAATGCCATTGACCTGGGCCGATCCCTATGGCGCGTCGCTGGCGGCGGCGATCAGATCGGGTCGATCGGCAGCGCGAGGCACGGCTCCGTGCTTTGGGGTCAGTGGGTCACGTGCAAGCCTGCGCAGCGCCTCTGGATTCGTTTTCCGCTGCATCGCCGCATTTGCTTGTCGCTGGATCATCCGCTGGCCGCCGAAAAGGAGGGTAGCCACGTCTCCACATCTTGCGTCTAAAATCCATCCGGCGAATTTAGGCAAAACTTTAGAAACGCCGGATGAAACGAAAAGCCAAGTGTTCTTGGTCTGTCAGCGAGAGAAGCCGATTTCCCTTTCTTTTCTTTCCATTCCCTCCCTCCCTCCATCCCCCCACCCCACACCCACCCGACCCGGCAGCGAGCCCCCGCCAACTCCTGCCATCTCTTCACTTCCTTCCATTCCCCCACCGCATTTCCTAGATCCGTGCCGCCGCAATGCCGCCGAAGAAATTCAACGGTCCGAGACCCATTGCCCCCGACGCCGCCGTTAAGCTGAAAAAACCGAGAAAGTCGACGAAGCCCAAGAAAAATCCAGAAGGAATGTGCAATGTCGATTGGGTGAAGCTTGTGAACTGGAGGAAGGTGGAGAAGACAGTCACCGGGACAGGGTGAAGAAACTCAAAGCGAAGCAGGAGGCCATGGCGCGGGCGAAGGAGAAAGCTCAGGCGCAGACGTAGACGTAGACGTACCCGACGGCATGTATCTGCCGCATCACGGCGGCCAGTTCTTCCCCAGCGGAGTTTATGGCAGCCAATCGAGTGTCTCCCTAGCACATTACACGTCGTCCCCGCAGGCCATGTTCTAGGAAGCCGGTGCCCAGGCTATGCCGCGCACAAGGTTCTCATGAAACACCCCCAGGTTTAGGGATAAACAAACCTCAGATCACCATCTGAGATAAGCTCAACTCCAAGCTCGGAAGATCACCGTATAAGATTCGGTAATATTACAGAACACTGGGATTCAACAGCATAAGTTTAAATAAAAGTATGATATTAGATTATTACAAACCAGAGATCATAGACCCAACATTACATTAAGCAACGAAAGCAAAATATGTTGTTCTACACAACAACTTAGCAAAGGGCCTAAGAGGCCATAAACATAAGCGATGTCCATCCCAAAGTCCTCAGTCTGCTACCTAGGACCCCCCAACTACTCGTCAATGTCAACGTAGAAGCTACATTCAGTTGCCACTAGATCATCTGTAGAAAAACAACAATTGTGCAAGGCTGGGTACGAGAATGTACTCCGCAAGACTTAGATAACCTAGTATCTACATGCTCTGGCTAGAGAGGCTTTCTCCGGGTTTAATTTTGCATAAAGCGGTCTTTGTTTGTAAACAAGAGAGAGAAGAGGTTCGTTTACTCAGAGTGTTTTAGAAGGGGTAAGATAACGACTTATTCACCTTGAGCTTCATATTTTGGTAGTTAACAACCTCAGAACCTCCTATCTAGTATCACCCCCTCAAACCTAGAGGAAGCATCCTTAATCACACGTGGATCAGTAATGTTTATAGTTGGTTAATGTTATCTATGATCTTAAATTCGGTCACCAAGCGTTCATAATCGTGAACACGACTTTTCAAAAAGATTAATATCCTGTAGGGGTGTACAACTTTACCCACACGAACCAACCGACTCTTAATGCTAAATTATTAGCCCTCTTTCTTGGAAGGCCGACAGAGGGTGTTTGACCACGACCTTTAGCTTGTTTTCTCCGAGACCATGAGTCACGCCCTAAGGATGGTTCCGCCGTAACGGGTCAAATCCCGAAGCCGGTCCCTAGAGATGTAAGGCGAGGTTGGTTCACCAGGGGATCCATCCACCCAAAGCAACCCTGGCCACGCTTACCTACATGTTATGATGCACCTCCTTCTCCTCCTCTTCTGAAAATGTCTTCAATGCGTATGCCAAATGGAAAGCCCGAACTATGTGACTTATGGAATCTACTATGCAAGTTAGTCAATCGAGGGGTTGTCCAGGACCCGTGTGTTTATATGCTTGTCTCGGTTCCAAAGGCAAGAACTCAGTTCCTAGTGATGGCGAGTATGGGACTACAAAAACCACACCCAACGTGGCCTCCCGTACACGCCTTAACATGTTTAGTTAACTCCTCCAATTATATCTCCATCTCCTACCTTTCTATATTCTTCAGCATCTCCGAATTCATCATCTGAATGGATCAGACGTTACTACTAAGCATGGCTAAGTTGTCAGCTGCAGAAGCTCTAGAAACACTCATATGCCAAACCTAGATATGCTAGGAGTAGTGGATCAGGAGTATAAGGCTACAGAAGGAAAACTATGCAACGGATAGGTAACTCTAGATGCCGACAAGATACCACATTGGAATCATATGCATCATAGCGAGAAGGTAAAATACTTTGTAAAAGTAGGTTTAGAATGAGAGGCTATGCTTGCCTTGTACTTCAGTAGACAGGTATGGATCTTTGGTGTCGTTGACTTCAGCCTTGGGCTCGGATCCTATCGTGAAGAACCAATACCGGAAAGAAAGGCAACAATCAAAATATGGCATAATGCAATGCGTAGACAATATGTATGGCATGTCAGATTAGAGACTATACACTAACCCTAGGTGCAAAACCAATTTAAGAGGGTTCGGAATGCCCTGGCGAAGACACGGCGTCAAACCCACATGTACATAAGGGGTGTCGATGTTTCTTTCATTACACTAGGGTTTTGAGTTGCTTGAAAATGTATTATGATATCTTAGATAGGTAAATCTCATTTTTCTGAATATTTTGATATATTATACATATTCTGATTAAATATGAATTAGTTATGAATTTTACAAATTTATATCAATTTCTGCCATTTTTAAACATTTTTGAAAAGTACTAAAGGATTATGACATCACCCTGACATCAGCAAACCCTAACCCTAATCTTTTCTGTACCGCGGTTGTACCTACCCACGGCCACTAACGAGGGGGCCCAGGCCATGCTGCGTCCACCGTGCGGCCACACGGTGGCCACATCGGACTCGACTGCGGGGCGCGACAGGCGGTGGTCGCCGCCGACGACTAGGGCTACCCCAGCAAGCACGGTTATGCGCGCTGGAGAGAGCTTGACGAGGCAAAACACATAGAGGTGGCGACACCCTTTTATGGTCACCGGAGCTCCAACTCCAACGAGCTACTGCGGTGGCAGGCTCGGGCTTGTGCGGGCAGAGCGCTATGGCGAGCAAGCGACAAAACAAAGATCATAGCACGGTCGAGAGGCTCACCGGGAGCGTGTCAAGCTTGAAGGAGAGTCGAGGCGAGGCACGAAACAACGACAAATGGTGGCGACTGGCTGCGAAGGGAGCTCTCAATTCCGGCGATTGGAGGCGCGCCGAGCTGCATGAGTTAGCTAGGAAGAACAAGGAGGCGGTGGCGGTCATGGTGGTGGTATCAATCGAGCTCGAGGCGATCGGAGAAGGCGAGGGCGATGGTGTCTGCCAGCTAGATCTTGCTGGCTATGGTGATAGGGATAAGAGGGAGGGGAAGTGGCACACTGGGGCTTCTCCACTACGGCGGCTGGACTTCATATAAGCGCTGGCGGGCGGCGGCGTGAATTTTGGCATGGCTCCAACGACGAACGGTGGCGGCATCGACACGGAGCTGATTCCCTGTCGTCGACGAAGACGACAAAGCAGTTCAGCAGACGAAGCGGTACCAGCCGGCTTCTGGGTCCTGGATGGGCAGGCTGAGGCTGCTGCTAGGCCGTGGGAAAACTAGAGAGGAAGCCCGGTAGCTAGGTTTGCTCTTTTTCTATAGAAAATCCTTTTTCTATTAGTTTTGTCTCAAATTACTCTTGTTTGCACTCAATTCAAATTACTTTGAACAAAATTTGAGTGAGGCAAGATTCAGAAACTTTTTATAAACCTTTTGAGCATTTAAACAGTAGGGCCCACATGTGAATCCATTTACCAAATCAAAACCATTTTAGAGGGATTAAAGTTTTGAGAAGGAGAACAATTTAGAGATTAGGGTTTTTATCCCCTCTTGTCTCCAAAACACAAAAAGAAAGCAAAAGATTCATGCATGCTATGCTCTTAGGTACTAATTACATATAATACAAACTTGGGTTGTTACAACTCTAGTGACGAGGATCGATCTTGTCAATGCCCATTGTTATGAGCTTGGGTTTTGGAGAAGATGGGGGTGCTGGAGATCGTGGAACGGTTAACAGACAAGCAACCAGGGGACACGAGATTTACCCAGTTTTAGGCCCCCGGAGGGAAAACCCTACTCCTGCTTGTATGCTCTTGATTACGGCGGAACCGAAAGTTACAGGGGTGCGCAGATGCAATCTGGCGTGGAGGTGTGTATGTGGTGTTATGAGAGGTGCCCTCCTAGCCTTTATATATAAGTAGGCATGTCCTATGCACAGATCGAGTCGGTTACAGGTTTAGGGTTTGCCCCTTTGAATATTCTATCTAATCTAGTCTTGCTCTCCAAGGATCCGAAGACGTCATGGGCTTGGGCCACCCGAATATCTTCATGGGCCGCGCACGTTCTCATGGGCCTTCCTTGGGCTGGACCAGGTATGCTGAAGTCGTGTACCCATAGGGTATAACCATGTCAGTAGCCCCTGAGTGTTCATTCGAATCGTAGATTCGGCTGAGGACTCTTCAATCTTTCGGGTGCAGTTGTCTCTGATCTTTAGAAAAAATGATTCTGGTGTGTAGGGATTGTTGATGCGTGTGCCTGACTCTCCCGATGGATCGGGGCTAGTTAACTGTCTTAGGACAAAACAACACGATCTTCTTCAAATTCGAGTCCCTCGACTCGAACCCGGAACAAATGCTAGCGTAATTCAACTCAGGCCGTTGAGGACTTACAGGAGTAGAATTCCAGTAATTTTCGAATGATGTACCCAACGCGTCCGTCGGGATTTTCATCGCGCCTGTTGACACGGATTTTTACTAGCAGAGCGCAGTCGTGTGTGTTACTAGGCCATCAAATGGTATCTGTAGGTCTTATCTTTGCGTCGTAGACACATCATCCGAAAATTTATCACCGCAGAGGTGTTTCGGGTGGCCAAGGAGGATGTTTCTCACTTAGCGTTAATCGGGGCAAAGTTGCCAAAAAAATTTTTGCATTCTAATCCGAAGGATCGCAATCGAAGAATTCATAGGGTGCGCGACCATCTTTCCCTATGGAAGTAGCCCCCGAGTGTCTGTTTGGGTCATAGACTCGAGCAGAGACTTTAATCCAGCCATTGTTTACTTCAGGTCCCTAGGACACATTTTTTCGGATGCTTGAATCGATCCTCCCTATGGGAGTATCCCCCGAGTCCGTAGTGGAGTCGCAGACTCGACGTAGGACTCGAAGAATAGTTTATTGGCGTAGTACACTATTCATGCTTCGGGTGCGCGACCAGTGCTCCTGATAGGAGTAGCCCCCGAGTAGTTGCTCGAAGTAGATTCGAGTGAGTACTTTAGCTGTTTAGCCGAAAATTTGTAACCGTTGCTAGTATAGCTTTGATGATGTCAGTGCTGACGATCGGTGATCTCAAGTGTCTGCGACGCCAGAGGTGACGCAATTGGACGAACGTGGGTCCCACTTTCTGACTTGGAGTTGACTGGTCATTGCGACGTGGTGATAATTACGGCGTCTCCTCGGTTTCCGTGTGTAGTGGACGGCGTGCGAGCGATGGTTCATTGCTGTGCTAACACGTGGACGACTGGATTTGATGCTGGCTCTAGGGCTTCCCGATGAACTGTCCCTGTTCATCGTCTTCGTCCTTATAATTGTGGGGAAAAAATTGTTTGTTTTCACCGCATCCATTTGCTTTTCACTGCTTCCACTTTCTTGAGCTTTTCGCGCCGCACGCTGGAAGTTCTTAGATCTTTCCCATCCACTTTTCTGCGCTCGCACCACCGCCGTCGCCGTACTTCAATGGGGAAGCCGAAGAAGTCCTCCACCATGGTGGGCACGAGCGCTGCTGCCGGCGGCAAAAAGGGCACCACCGCCACTCGCGTCACCGATGGTGGGTGGCGACGCACGAAGACGCGCGAGGGCGACCTGCGCAAGATTTGTGAGTATGGTCTGATCCCGTAGGACAAGGAGGCCGTCAAGATTCCCGGCGACGAGGTAATTCCCCGTCCACCCGCAGGGTTTCGGGTCATGTTTGTTGCTTTTGTCCTTCGGGGCCTCTCTCTCCCAGTCCACGATTTTCTCCGTGGACTGCTTTTTTCTACGGCATCCAACTCCACCATCTCTCGCCAAATTTTCTTCTCCACATCGCATGTTTCATCACCTTCTGCGAGTGATGGCTCGGTATTGAGCCGCACTTTGGCCTCTTCCGTAAGCTCTATTCCGTGAAGATGCAATCCGGCTCCGACGGAGTTTATCCGATCGGCGGCTGCATTATTTCCCTTCGATCCAATTTTCTCTTCTTTTCCTTTTCGATGTGTGAGTCTGTTCAATACTGGCGGAGGAGGTGGTTTTATATCCGTGATTCCACAGTGGACAGGCAAGACTTTGTCCCTGCTCCTTTCGACTCCACCAGAAAATCCAGCCGAAGAGGTCCTGGAAGAACCACATCCTGGAGGGTGAGGTGGAGGAGATAGAGGGGCTCTACCATCGGGTGGAGGACCTCCAGGTGATTCCAGAGAAGGAGGTGAACGGTGTGGATATCATCCGCACCTTACTAGAACGTCGGGCGCATCCGCTCCAGGCTAGGGCGCACCTGATGTTCCTTTATACCGGCCGCCACGACCCGATAAGAGTTGCGGCCGAGGAGCTCTCCAAGGGGGACCTCGACAGAGTCCTTCGGCCGCTGCTGAAGTTCAAAGCTAATGAGGACCTTTCGGGGAGATCGCTGACCCCTCCGTTCAGCGCCTCTCGACCGGCACCGCAGGTGTAGATCTGGGATGTGCGCGTAGCGCTTTTTTCGAATGCGTTTTCTTGTACTTCCTTGTTCTAAAAGTTTGTTCTCTTTGTGCAGGAGTTCAAGGTACCTGGCATGGTGCCTCCACTACCCGAACACAATGAGGTAGTGGACTCCATGTCTGAGCTTCCCTCGACGCAGTCACCGGTTGAGGAAGCCCCCGAGTCGAGCGAGGAGCAGACCCGAAAGCGGGCACGGATCTCGAGCGAATCGTCGGATGCCTCGACTTCGCCGATGCCTAGGAATCCGCCATGCCTTGTGCGTCACAGTGGAGGTGATGGTGGCTCCTCCTCCCCTATTACGGCCGTGCCTGTGCGGGCTGTAGCGCCGCAGTCGCTAGCGAAGCAGAAGAAGGAAGAGAAGAAGGGCAAGAGGTCCTTGCCTATCTTCAACTTGAGAGATATGGACTCGTAAGTTCATCCGGATGCTTTTTGATATCTTTCCTTGTTGCTTGCTTATCTTTGACTGGTGATTTTCTTTTGCAGCCACTCTTCTGAGGGCTCGTTTAGCGATGCCATGAAGGAGATGGTGGGGGAGTCGAAGGTGATGCCTCCTCCCTCTCAGACGGTGGCCACCTCTGGGGGTGCTGCTCCGAACCCTTCTCCGCAGGAGGTTCGGGTGGTCGTCTTCCAAAAGACTACAGCCGGACCTTCAGAGTCTCCGTCTGATCATGTAAGTGTTTCCGTTCTTGCCATGGGGGGAGCCCCCGAGCGCTTTTCGTGTGATCTGCTGATCATTGTTTCTATTTTGTGCGTGTCTCGGGGGGAGTCCCCGAGCACTTTTCGTGTGTTTGATTTCTTTTTGCTCGTTTCTTGGGTGCAGCCCCCGAGCCCTTTTCCTGATAAGTTGTTTCTTCTCGCAGCCTTTTTTACAAGGAGCCAATTAACTGGTGAAGCAGCATCTAGCATTGGAGGCCAGCCTGCAGCATCGTCAAGGTACATTCTTAACTAGATCTTCTACTTTTTCGTCTGCTTGCCAGCTTGCAAAGCTCACGCATGCTATTGTTGCTTTTTGTAGATGGGAATAACACTGCCCTCTGCGAGCTTGATGCTCTCAAAAATAGCCTCGGGCGAGCGGAGAAAAAGGCCGAGGACACCGTTGGTGCGAAGGAGCGCCTCGAGCGGGAGCTAGCCGACGCTGCTGCGACCAAGGACCGCCTGCAGCAGGAAGTTACAGACGTGAGGAGCAGCTCGCCACCGCCGCAGCTTCACGCGAGAAGGAGGTAGCCGAGAAGCTGATGGCTACTGCCAAGGCTATTTCGGGTGAGTAATTTCGTCTGTACTTGTTCCATTATGGCTGCCTTGTCTCTCTGGGTTTGTTTGGTTCTCACTTTGCTTTTTCTGTTTTTCTAGATGCCGCAGGCATTGAGTTCGACCGCAGTGCTCTGGAGCATGGTAGTGCTCTGGATGATGCTACTGCGGCGGTCGAAGACCGCTGCAATACTGTGGTTAGCTCTCTTGCCAAAGCCAAGGAGGTTCTCGGGTGCTTCTACAAGGAGCTCGTCCCCAAGGGTGTTTCCCTTGAGGATGTCGACTTGTTGGCGGATGTGCTGTCAGCCGAGGCACCCGCGGTGTACAAGCGCAAGCAGAAGGGCATCGGCGCGTCCATGGGGCTGGCGATGGCCATGGCGTCTGGGGCGGAGCTGGATCTTCATCAGGTCACCTTCCAGATGCCAACGGCTCCCGACGGATCCGAGGTAGCCTTTTCCCTCTATGATGTCCGCTGTAAACTCTATGGGCCGAAGTTGATTGACCTGCTGGCGGAGTACGCGGTGAGGCAGCAGGAAGGGTCAAGAGCAGGAAATCTGGCTCCGAGGAAACTCAGGACGCAGCTGCTTAGACCTTGTAGTTGTAGGATAATTTTCGTCTTCTTTTGTTGTAATATCTTTATGAACACTTCTTGTGCCACGTAGTGGCTTTTGTTGTATATAATGAATCTTCGAGTTGTTGCCCATTCGTGTGTTGTTCATATTCTTGTCTGTTTTCCTCTAGGGACCTTCGGGTGATGACCCCATCGATACCTCGTCTGCTCCGCAGCTGCGACCATCCTTGGATGATGCGTCGCATCTTGTATTTCTTCGTGACCGCGTACGTAGTCTTGAGAAGGAGTTGCTTGGCATCCGAGGCCACGCGAACGTTTGGAAGCCGAAGGCGGAGCGGAGCACCGCCAAAGAGGAATATCTGATGGGTGAGCTGCGGCGTTTGGCCAAACAGCTGCAGTGTAAGTTTCTTCGAGCTGCTGCTCATTTTCGGATGCGCCTTTTGGCTGGTCATATTATTTTGTAGGTGTTGCAGGTGCTAAACTTGTTCCAAATGAGGAGAAGGAGCACGTTGCGGTTTGGATCAATTGCCTGACCTAGCAGGATATGGAGGCTGGTGGCTTTTTCTGGATGGATCACGACCGTGCCATGGTCCTTGCGACTGTGCAAGATTGTGCCCACCAAGTGTCGCGAGTGATGCGGCAAGTGAAGACTTCCTTGGAGTCAATTATTCACGTCATGTTTCCCCTGGATGAAGCGCCATCGACTCTCTGGGCTTGCTGGCGAAGTTTCGAGATGTGCATCATGTCAGGGAGCTGGTGCGGCACCAATTAGTTGCGGGTGTGAAGGCCGCTCTTTCACTTGTGCGGCTGCATCACCCTGACATAAATCTTGCGGCTGTGGCGACTGGGCCGCCCCCTCGACTAGAGGGTGGCCTATGGGACATGCGCCCGCACTATACAGCTGTGAGGCAGTATGCTGAGGAAGTTGTAGATCTCTTTAAGCACCGTGCGCGGGTGATCCTTCAGAATAGGTAGGACCTGTAAAAAGATAGATGTAAAATTTGTATATATTCGACTGGGCATGTTATGCCCTTTGATGTAAAGGTTGATTATTTTTAGCACGTTGTGCTTTGTTGTATGCATGCCCTTTTCGTTAGCCTGACGTGATTAGATACTCAAGTGTACATGCGTTACCCTTAGTCGACGAAGTCGCGAGGTGAGGGGGGAGCCCCCGAGTGTGTCGTAACATAAAGAAATGCGCGTGAAAGATAAATTTTGGGGCGAGACACTTAGCTTTATTCATATCGTAATGAGGAGGTACTTTATTCGGCTGAGTAGCCTTGGCTGAGTAGCCTTATTGAAAGTAAATGGGGTATAGCTAGGGGTAGAAGCGTCGCAGTTGTGCGACGTTCCATGGGTTGGAGTATGCGACTCCAGACTCCACGTGCTTGAGGCGATAGGCGCCACCTGGGATGAATTCGGTGACGACGTAGGGTCCTGCCCAGGGTGACTCAAGCTTCTTCTCCCACTCTTGATTGAGTCGTAAGACTAGGTCTCCTTCGACGAAGGACCTTGGGCGCAGCCGGCGGCTGTGATAGTTGCGGAGGCTCTGCTGGTAGACCACCGATCAAGCTGCGGCGATGTCGTGTGCCTCGTCGAGTGTGTCTACAGCGTCTTCGAGTGTGGCCGTCGATTCGGCTTCGCTATAGGCGATGACCCGTGGGGCCTTGTGGCGTAGCTCTGCAGGCAGCACGGCTTCGGCTTCGTGCACCATGAAGAAGGGCGTGCAACCAGTTGAGCTGTTTGGCATTATGCGTAGGCCCCAAAGGACGGAGGGTAGCTCTTCTTCCCATGCTCCCGTGAGCCGCTCTAGTGGGCTCATTAGGCGCTTCTTGATGCCACCGCCGACGAGGCCGTTGGCCTTTTCGACCTGCACGTTTGTTCGCGGGTGCACCACAGAGGCGTATGATATGTTGATCCCGAGGCCTTCGCATAAGTCTTGGAATTCTTTGGAGGTGAAGTTAGACCCGTTGTCAGTGATGATGCTATGCGGCACACCGAACCTATAGAAGATGGATTGGAAGAACTTCACGTCTGTTTTACCCTTTTGGTTGGTAACAGGCATGGCTTCGATCCACTTGGTGAATTTTTCGACTGCGACTAGGAGGTAGACGTGGCCTCCTTTCGAGGACTTGGGCAGTTTGCCGATCATGTCGAGGACCCATTGGGAGAAGGGCCATGCCAGGGGTATGGGCTTGAGCTCTGATCCGGGTGCGTGCGGTTTGTCTGCGAATCGCTGGCATCCGTTACACCTTCGGACGATGTCCTTGGCGTCGTTCATGGCCACTGGCTAGTAAAACCAGCTCGTAGAGCTTTGGCGACGAGGGCGCGGCTGCCCACGTGATGGCCGCAGATGCCCTCATGGATGTCTTGGAGGATAGTTTTGCCGTCACCGATGGTGACGCACCTTTGGAGCACACCCGAAATGCTGCGCTTGTACAACTCACCATTGATGATGGTGAAGGCTTTGGACCGGCGAGATATGCGCCGGGCATCCGTCGGTCCATCAGGCAGTTCCCTGTTTATCAGGTACCGTAGGTACGGCTGCGTCCATGTTTCTTCAACTGCCATGACCTGCATCAGGTTGACCACTGTGACCTCTGTGTCGAGCTTTTCGGGTCCTCCCTGTCCTTCGGGTAGTGCAGCCCCCAAGTGCTCTGCCTCTTCGGGTGATCCCTTGGGGAATTTCCTTTTGATCGATGGCACGCAGATCTGTTCAAGGAACACACCTGGTGGCACCCGTGCGCAGGTGGAGCCGATGTTGGCGAGTCTGTCGGCCTCTTCGTTGCTTTCTCTTCCAACGTGCCGAAGCTCGCAGCCATCAAAGTATCCTTCGAGTGAATTGTAGAGCGCACCATACGCGATCATGTTGGTGGCGTGCGCGTCACACTCGTTCATCGTCTGCTGGACGACGAGGTTTGAGTCACCGTAGATGACCAGGCACGTTGCACCGTAGATCTTGGCCATCCTCATGCCATGGATGAGGGCCTCGTATTCGTCTTCGTTGTTGGAAGCTCGAAATTTCATCCAGAGGACGTATTTCATCTTGTCGCCCTACGGGGATGTCAGTATGACCCCGGCTCCTGCTCCTGCCTCGCGCTTGGAGCCATCGAAGTGCATCGTCCACGACTGTGTCATGTCCGGGGTGTCCGGCAGCTGCAGCTCCATCTAGTGGACGAGGAAGTCCGGTAGGACCCGCGACTTGATCGCATGGTGCTTCTCGTAGACTATGTCTAGAGGGGACAACTTGATGCCCCACAGGGCCACACGTCCTGTGGCCTCCGGTTGTTCAGGATGCTGTTCAGGGGTGCCTCGTTGACGACCATCACCTGATGCTCCTGGAAGTAGTGGCTCAGCCGACGAGCCATCATTAACACGCCATAGGCGAGTTTCTGATAGCGAGGGTACCTCTGTTTTGTCGGCGTCAATACCTCGCTGAGGTAGTAGATTAGGCACTGGACCCCATGGGTCTTGCCATCTTCGGGTCGTTCGACCACGAGAACAGTGCTTACCACATGGTGTGTGGCTGCTATGTATAGCAGTAGAGGCTCGCGTTCCTTTGGCCCGACCAGGATGGGCGAGGTGGAGAGCAGCCGCTTCAGATCTTCGAATGCGTCGTCCGCTTCGGGTGTGCATTCGAATTTGTCTGCTTTGCGTAATAGCTGATAGAAAGGAAGGGCCTTTTTGCCCATGCGGCTGATGAACCTGCTCAGCGCCACGATGCGTCCACCTAGCTATTGGACGCCCTTGAGGTTCTTCGGTTTCTCCATGGCCATTATGGCCCGGATTTTCTTCGGGTTTGCCTTGATCCCTCGCTGGGAGATGAAATAGCCATGCAATTGACCAGATGGGACGCTGAAGGCGCACTTTTCTGGGTTCAGCTTGATCTTGTATCGATCAAGGTTGTCGAACGTCTCGCGAAGATCGTCGATCAGTGTCTTGGCCTCCCTTGTTTTGATTACTATGTCGTCGACATAGAATTGTATGTTGCGGCCGATCTGGATCTTCAGGCATGCTTGCTTGCACCGCTGGCACGTAGCACCTGCGTTCTTCAGCCCAAAGGGCATTGTGTTGTAGCAGAACACTCCGAACGGCGTGATGAACGTTGTTTTCTCCTGATCTTCGACCTTCAGTCGAATCTGGTTGTAGCCTGAATAGGCATCGAGGAAGGAGAGTTTCTCGCATCCTGCAGTCGAATCGATGATCTGATCGATCCGAGGGAGAGGGAAGTGATCCTTCAGGCAGTGTTTGTTCAGCGAGGTGAAGTCCACGCACATCCGCAGGATGTCCGTGTCCTTTTTAGGGACCATCATGGTGTTGGCCAGCCATTCGCTTTCCTTGATCTCCCTGATGAAATCGGCGTCGAGCAGTCTGTTGACTTCGACTCTGATGGCTTCGGCCCACGGCTCGGAGAATCGTAAGATGGACTGTTTCACGGGCTTGACATCTGGAAACACGTTGAGTGCGTGCTTGGCGAATTCCCAGGGAACTCTTTGCATGGCCGAGGATACCAGGCAAAGATTTCCCAGTGCTCACGGAGGAATTCAACGAGCGTGCTTTCCTATGCGGGGCTAAGGTCGTTGGTGATCAGCGCCGTCTTGGAGCCGTCCGTCGAGTGAACCTGCACCTTCTTCGTGTTGACTGTTGAGTCGAACGATATGTCAGGCGCGTTTTTCCTTGAGACTGAGGGTGCCCCGTTATCTGTCACCTCTCGGCGTCTTATGAGCTCCTCCTGCATGCCGAATGACTAGGAGATTCTGTTGAAGTCCCTATCGCAGTGATCCGATCGGCTGAAGCTCCCGTGGACCGTGATGACGCCCCTGGGTCCTGGCATCTTGAGTAGCAGGTACGCATAGTGCGGTACTACCAGGAACCATGCGAATGCCATGCGCCCGAGGATGGCGTGGTATTGTGATGGCCAATCCACCACTTCGAACTCGAGTCGTTCGCACCGAAAGTTATCGGGCTTGCCTAAGATGACGTCGAGCCATATCTTTCCTAGGGGGAATATGCCCTTCCCTGGGACAATGCCGTGGAATGTTGTGTCAGGTTGTTCCAGGCTGCATAGCGCGATCCGCATTGCTGCTAGGGTTCTAGCAAACATCAGACTGATGACGTTGCCGCCGTCCATCAAGACGTGGATCATCTCGAACCCTCCAATCTACGCCTCGAGCACCAGGGCAGCATGACCTGGGCGAGAGATCTGGCGGGGGTGATCCGAACGGCTGAACGTGATGCAGGACTCCGAACTGCTAAAGTACTCAGGGATGGCAGGTGGAGCGGTCACAGCCAAACTGACTTGGCGTGTGATTTTCTTTTGCACCCTGTTTGTTGGGTGCCCCTTTTGGATCATCAATGACCCTTTTGGCACGGGGTACCCGTTTCTGCCGTTGTTCTATGCGGGTGCGATTGGGTGATTCGAAGGTCCCACGGGTGGTGATGGAGGAGCTCCGTGGGCGATGTCACCTGGTGCGGGTGTGTGCCCGTACCCAGGGTTCGGGGCTTGCTGCCTCATTTGGGGCATGCTCTCGCTGAGTTTCTGGAACCCGCAGCAGTCTTTGAGCATGTGGCTTGCCTTCTTTTTGCCATCCTGCTTGTCGATGTAGAAGTGGATGGTGCATGGGCCCAACAACTTGTCGTATGCCGAGGGTTCGTCGTCGCAGTCGCGGCGTTGCCATGATTGCGCTAGGCGTCCTCCATCATGGAAGTTGTTTCCACGATATCCGCTGCTGCCGCGGTTGCCTTTGTTGCGGCGGTCGGCATAGCCAGCCACGACCATGTCGGGTCCGTCGTGACCGTCGTAGACGCGCGATCTTCGTTTGCTACGACGCTCGTGTCGGCGACCGTAGTCATCTTCCTCCTTCGAATGTGCTCGGTGGACGGAGTCCTCGCCATCTACCCACCTGTTGGCGATGTCCATGAGGTGGTCGAGTGTCTTGGACTTGGAGCGCCCAAGTTCTTCCTTGAAGTCCTGGCGTTTGACGCCATCCTTGAAGGCATCGATTGTTCTCTCCTCAGAGATGTGCGCCGCGGAGTTCTTGATGTTGGACCAACGTAGTATGTACGAGCGAATGGATTCGCCCGTTCGTTGGGTGCAGGCCCTCAGCTCTTCGATTGAGGCTGGCCTCTTGCTGGTGCCCTTGAAGTTTTGGATGAAACTGTATGCCAGTTCCTCCCAGCTTCGGATGGATCCCAAGGATAGGCTGCTGAGCCAGATCCGGGCGGCGCCTGTCGGCTGCAGCTGAAGGCATTGTAGGGCGGTGGTTTTGTTTCCGCCATGCAGTTTGAAGAACGACAAGTGGTCACTGATCCACGCCTTAGGATCCTGCGTACCGTCAAATTTCGGAGTGTCCGAAGGTAGCTTGAAGTTCCTCGGCATCCGCGTCCACCGAACAGATCTGCTGAAGCATCGAGCTCCACAGAGTTCTCCTTCATCGTCATCCTCTTCGGATTCGGATGAGCACACACGTTTGGCGCGTGCCTTGTCGATCTTGCGTTGGGTGGGTTCGCTTAGAGCATCGTAATCGCGGCTGCGATGTCGCGAGCTCTTGTGCCGTCGAGGTAGGTCGTGCTCTTCCTCGTCGGATGAAGGTGTGGGACTGCGGTTGAACCTAACTGCAGCCTTCTTCTTCGGCTCCTCAGGAGCTTCCCCGTGGAGCGCAACTCCAACGAGTCCGAGTCCGGCTAATGCGGAATTGTGCATGGCCCTCTTCGGGTCCCTCATCGGAGGTGGATGGGATGCGAGGTATGTGGTGGCTACCATGATCGCAGCCTGCGGCATCTTTGGGATGACGTTGCCGTTGGCATCCATCTCCATGAAGGATGTGTTGAGGGTTCGGGTCACCTCATGACGCGCGGCAGGGTCCATGTTCTCTACACGAGAGCGATGCTTGTTGGCGTGGTTGCCATGCGAGATGGAGCCGCCAACGGCAGAGAGCGCAGCTTGCCGCGCGCTGGACTCCGAGGCTGCTTGCTTGCGTTTGTCAAGCACCTCTTGCATCTTCACATGCTTTTTGTGCTCTTAGATGAGGAGTAGGTGGTATGCCATTAGTAGGTCCTGTGAGGCACCCACAGGCAGGATCTTGTTGCCCGCCACGGCTTCGCGTGCTTGGTTCCATCCCTCCTCGTTGGGCGGGGGGATTGGTTCCTCCTGTTTTCGCCGTTTCTACCCTGCGGGTTGGGTGGCGGGTTGGGTTGTTGCTGATCCACGTCGCTCTAGATGACCACGGTGCATTGGTAGCGTCCGTAGGTCGGATCGCTGCTGCCGCAGCTTTCGGATCCAGAACCGTAGGTCCCTTTATCCGATGGTGGATCACACAGATCTGAGTTGCAGCTGCTGCTCTCATAGGACTCATCCGTCGATGGTGATGTGCGTAGCACGGGATGCGGAGCCCATGAGGCGGGCCTGATCGATGGCAGTGGAACCCGCTCTGGGAGGCGGAGAGTGCCGGTCTGTCCCATCTGGAAGCAGAAGCTCCCGATTAGGATCTCGAGTCCGTCGCCTATGGGCTCGAAGTCCTTCATGGTGGCTGGCGAGTGGGCGGTGAAGTCGAAAGCTCCGAAGAGGAGGTGGCTCTCCGTCGCCGAGGAATTGTAGATCGCTTTGGTTGGGACCGTCATGATCGCACAATCAGCGCCCCCAGTTCCCATAGACGGCGCCAATTGACGAGGATCGATCTCGTCAATGCCCATTGTTATGAGCTTGGGTTTTGGAGAAGATGGGGGTGCTGGAGATCGTGGACCGGTTAACAGACAAGCAACCAGGGGACACGAGATTTACCCAGGTTCAGGCCCCCAGAGGGAAAACCCTACTCCTGCTTTTCTGCTCTTGATTACGGCGGAACCTAAAGTTAGAGGGGTGCGCAGATGCAATCTGGCGTGGAGGTGTGTATGTGGTGGTATGAGAGGTGCCCTCCTCGTCGTGTCCTCCTAGCCTTTATATAGAAGTAGACAGGTCCTGGGCACAGATCGAGTCGGTTACAGGTTTAGGGTTTGCCCCTTTGAATATTCTATCTAATATACTCTTGCTCTCCAAGGATCCGAAGACGTCATGGGCTTGGGCCACCCGAATATCTTCATGAGCCACACACATTCTTGTGGGCCTTCCTTGGGCTGGACCAGGTATGTTAAATTCGTGTACCCGTAGGGTATAACCATGTCATCTACCCCTTACAAGAATCTTGTCCCGAGATTCCTAAGTTTTAGAAAAGAAGCCAGGGTACTCAGATCGAAGACCATCTTCTCGTTCCCAGGTTGCTTCGTCCTCAGAGTGATGATACCACTGAACTTTTAGGAACTTGATATTCTGACGAAGAGTCTTGCGCTCAGTTTCATCAAGGATACGAACAGGATACTCACGATAAGTTAGATCCTTTTAAAGGTTAAGGGTTTGGTGATCAAGACCACAAACATGATCTTTTAAGCAACACTTGAGTTGAGACACATGGAATACATCATGCACCTCAGGAAAATGTGCAGGCAGCTCCAATTAATATGCGAGTTTAACTTGCCTAGAAAGGATGCAAAAAGGACCAACATAGCGAGGTGCCAGTTTGCCTTTAATGCCGAAATGATGGAGACCTTTAAAGGAGTGACCCGATGATAAGCTTGGTCACCAACTTCACATTCAACATGTTGACGATGACGATCATGGTAGCTTTTCTGGCGAGACTAAGCAGTTTTCAAACAATCTTGGATGATACAGACTTGATCTTCTGCTTCCTGGATCATATCCGGGCCAAAGAACTTTCTTTCGTCTGTTTTTGACTAGTTCAAAGGAGTACGACAGGTTCTTCCATATAAGAACTAGAATGGTGCCATGTCTATACTGGACTGATAACTGTTGTTGTAGGAGAATTCAGCAAAAGGAAGGCATTTCTCCTAGTACTTGCCAAAAGATATGACACACGCTCTGAGCATGTCTTCAAGGATTTGATTCACCCTTTCGGTCTGATCACCGTTGCTAGTATGATAAGCTATAGTGAAGTACAGATGGGTTCCCATTGCTTGTTGGAAACTTGTCCAGAACCTTGAGTGAACAAACTCCCTCGGTCAGAGACGATTTTCTTTGGAATACCATGAAGGACAACTATTCGAGATATGTATAGATCTGGCAACTGACTAGCAGTAATGTTCTCGCGAATAGGTAGGAAGTGAGCAACCTTGGACATATAGTCAACGATTTACCCAGATGGCATCATTTCCTTTTTCATTCTTAGGAAGACCAATAATGAAATCCATACCAATTTCATCCCATTTCCACTCAGGGATTCAATGTGGTTGCAGGAGACCAGCGGGCATTTGGTTCTCAGCCTTGACACGACGGAAAACGTCACATTTTTCGGCAACATAACGAGCGATATATTTCTTCATACCAGACCACCAAAATCTTTGACAAAGATCCCGATAAATCTTGGTACCTCCAGGGTGAATGGAAAGAGGTGATTCATGAGCCTCTTGGAGAATTAATTCCCTCAACTTTGTTCTCTTTGGCACTACCAAATAGTTACCAAAGTAAACCACTCCTTGACCATCAATTGAGAAACATTTAGAAACTCCACTAGCAATGCTCTCTTTGATCTCAGCAACTTCAGAATCATGTTTCTGGGAAAGCTTGATTTCATCCTCTATAAGAGATTTTACCTCAAGAGTATAAAGGAATCCACGAGGAAATACTTTAAGGTTTAACCGAGCAAATTCCTCATGAAGAGAAGGTTGAGCTTGTTTGAGCGTAAGGTTGTTGCAGTAAGACTTACGACTTAGCGCATTAGCAACGATTTTGGCTTTTCCGGGTTGATAGTTGAGACCCAAATGATAGTCCTTGCTGAGTTCCAACCATATTCTTTGCCTGAGATTTAGATCAGGTTGTGTGACAAGATACTTTAGACTCTGATGGTCGGAGTATAACTCACAACGACTACCGAGGAGGTAATGTCGCCATTGCTTAAGAGCATGAATAATAGCTACAAGCTCAAGATCATGAGTTGGGTAGTTGTTCTCATGTGGTTTCAACTAACGGGAGGCATAAGCCACCACATGCACATACTGCATCAACACACATCTGAGACCTTGGTGAGAAGCATCACAAAAGATGACAAAGTCTTTGCTAGTGTCTGGAAGGACCAGCACCGGAGTAGTTATTAGCTTAATTTTCAAAACCAAGAATCTTTCTTCAGCCTTGTTAGACCATTCAAACTTCTTATCCTTCTTAATAAGATCAGTCATTGGCTTTGCAATCCTTGATAAGTTCTCGATGTATCGATGGTAATAACCAGCCAATCTAAGGAAGATTCGGACATCCTTAATGGACTTGGGAGATTCCCAGTCAAGGACATATTGGACCTTATCTGGAATAACAACAACCCCTTTGGCAGAAACAACATGACCAAGGAATATGAGCTCTTGTAACCAAAACTCACATTTGGAGAACTTGGCATAGAGATGATGTTCTCGAAGTTTTGTCAACACCAAATGTAGATTTCAACATGTTATTCTTTAGTCTTGGAATAGACCAGAATATCATTGATGTATACCATAATGAACTTGTCGAGATACTCCATGAAGACAGAGTTCATCAGCCGCATGAAAGTGGATGTAGCATTGGTAAGAACAAAGGACATGACGATGTACTCGTAAAGACCATAACGAGTGGTGAAAGTAGTCTTTGGAATATCTTCCTTTTGGATTTTTATTAGTGATACCCTGACCTCAAATCCATTTTTGAAAATACGGTGGCACCACTTAACTGATCAAAAAGATCGTTGATCCTAGGAAGAGGATACTTGTTCTTAGTCATAGCATTGAGTGGGCGGTAATCCACAACCAGACGCGGTATATTGGTATCCCTCTTCTTAACAAACATGGTAGGACATCCCCAAGAAGATGTGCTGGGCTAAATGTATCCTTTTACCTCTAACTCCTCTACTTGCTTCTTTAGCTCCACTAGCTCATGAGGAGGCATACAATAGGGTATCTTAGAAACAGGAGCAGTTCCAGGAACTAACTCTATGAGAAACTCCATACTTTGATCAGGTGGCATGCCAGGATAATCTTCAGGAAAGACATCCGGGAATTCACGTACCAAGGAAACATCTTGAATCTCCAACGGAGGTAGAACTTCAAGAGCATACATCTCCGCTTGAGAAAAAAAACAGCTGAAGGAGATAGTGACCCTACGGTCCAATACTTGACTATGCCAGCAGGACTAGTCAGAGTCGTAGACTTGGTTGTACAATCAAGAATCGCTTGGTAGTGAGTCAACCAGTCCATGCACAAAATGATGTCAATGTCAGTTGACTTGAGGGAAATAAGAGAAGTGGGGAAAAGTTTATAAGAAACTTCAATTAGGTTCCCATGACTAACCATGGTGGAACACCAACTAGAACCAGGAGATTGAACCAACAGAGGAACATACAACCCCTCCAAACTTATCCCATGCATTTGAGCAAAAGCTTGTGACATAAATGAATGCGATGCTCTCGAATCAAACAAAACTTTAGCTGGAATTTGATGATACAAAGCGTTCCCATGATGACACTTGGATCTTCCTGAGCCTCCTCAGCAGAGATATGGTTCAGACGACCTCTTCTAGCACCTTGAGACTTATTGTTCTTATTTGATAGTGGTGCTCCTTCAACAACACTCTTTTGAGGACATTCTCTTGCATAGTGGCCAGGCTGGCGACAATTGAAGCAAATATATCCTGAGGCATTACCAGCATTAGGGTAGTTTGTCCCACTAGCATGGTTTGGAGTAGCATTCAGACGAGGTGCATATCTAAAAGACCTTGGGGTGTAAGGAGCACGTAGAACCACACTATATGGCACGAAGACACGACGCTTCTTATTGCTTGAACCATCCTTTGTGTAACCCTCCTAAGGGTGCTTACGGGTTTCTTCATACTCCACCTTTCCACTCCCGGCCTTCATAGCCTTATTGACAAGACCTTGGAAGTTACCAAAGTCCATGAGGTGGATATCACGGCCAACCTCAGGATCCAGTCCCTTGCGGAACAGAGCTTGATTCTTAGTATCAGTGCAGTCCTCTTCAGTAGCATAGCAGGCAAGACGATTGAAGTTGTGCTGGTAATCACACATAGAACCAGTGCCCTGCTTTAGCTTGAGGAACTCCTCCATTTTTTGATCCATCAGACCCTCCGGAATATGATAGGCTCGGAAGACTTCGGTGAACTCTTTCCATGTAACAACATGTTGAGAAGCTTGCATTGCTAAGAAATTTTCCCACCAGGAGCTAGCTGATCCCTACAGGTGATATGCAGCATAAGCCACCCAATCAGCTTGAGCAACATGACCAACCTGAAGTTTTCACTCGATGGTGTGAAGCCATTATTCCGCATCAAGTGGCTTAGTGGAATAGTTGTAGATTGGCGGAGTGAGACGTATGAAATCCTTGATACCGACTTGATTGTTCTGGCGGTGAGCAGTGCTCAATCCTTTCTAGGATCCTCATCTTATCAGCACGGTTGGTTTGATACATAGCCATGAGTTGTACCATGGACGGTGGTGGAGAAGGTTAGAAGATTCCCCCTCATTTGTACCACCACAGGCATGGGCACGACTACAAGCACATGAATTGTCACCCATCCTGGAACAACAAAAGGAGTTAGACAAGAGATTCAAAGGAACAAAACAGGAACAATAACAAGGATTACTTGATATAAAGCATATCATCTCATCAAGCATGGTAGTCTCAAAGCATGCTAATGTATACACTAACCATCTGACTTACAAACCATAACAATGGGATGCTAAGATATTGCACATCAAGTAGAACTGAGATATCTTGGAACTCTGAGAATAGCAACCAAGTACAAAGTACTTAAGAAAAACAACCCTGAAACCACGGTCCTAAAAGTTTGAAATCTAAGAAATGAAAACCTTTTCAAACCAATTAGAATAAGAAAACTCTCACATTAGAATCACACCAGAGAAGGAGTAAAAAGAATCCTAGTTAGAGTTTCTACAAATAATTTTCAACTTTCAAATAGTTTTCTCAACATCTAGACTCAACATCGACCAATAAAAGGGTTTCCTACATGCAGCCTGCTCTAATACCAAAACCTGAAACACCCTCGGTTTTAGGGATAAACAAATCTCAGATCACCATCTGAGATACGCTCAACTCCAAGCTCGGAAGGTCATAGTATAATATTCGGTAACATTATAGAACACCGATTCAACAACATAACTTTAAACTCTTAACAGAGTACGATATTAGATTATTACAAACTAGAGGTCATAGACCCAACGTTACATCAAGCAGCGAAAGCAAATTATGTTTTTCTACACAACAAATTTGCAAAGGGCCTAAGAGGCCATAAACATAAGCGATGTCCATCCCAAATTCCTCACGCTGCTACCTAGGACCCCCAACTACTCATCGATGTCAACGTAGAAGACACCTTCAGTTGCCATTAGATCACCTATAGAAAAATAATAATGGCGCAAGGCTGAGCATGAGAATGTACTCCGCAAGACTTAGATAACCTAGTATCTACATGCTCTGGATAGAGACGATTTCTCTGGATTTACTTTTGCGTAAAGAGATCTTTGTTTGTAAACAAGAGAGAGAAGAGGATCGTATACTCCGAGTGTTTAGAAGGTGTAAGATAATGACTTCTTCATCTTGAGCTTCATATCTTGGTAGTTAATAACATCAGAACCTCCAATCTAGGATCACCCCCCCAAACCTAGAGGAAGCATCCTTAAGCACACGTGGATCAGCAAGTTTTATAGTTGGTTAATGTTATCTATGATCTTAGAATTCGGTCACCAAGCATTCATAACCGTGAACACGACTTTTCAAAAAGATTAATACCATGCAGTGGTGTACAACTTTACCCACACGTACCAACCGACTCTTAATGCCAAATTGTTAGCCCTCTTCCTTGGAAGGCCGGCAGAGGGTGGTTGACCACGACCTTTACCTTGCTTTCGCCGAGACCATGAGTCATGCCCTAAGGATGATTCCACCGTAATGGGTCAAATTCTGAAGCAGGTCCCTAGAGATGTGAGGCGAGGTTGGTTCACCACGGTATCCACCACCCTAAGCAACCCCGACCATGCTTACCTACCTATTATGATGCACCTTCTCCTCCTCCTCTTTCGAAAACATTTTCAATGCGTATGCCAAATGGAAAGCCCGAACTATGTGACTCATGGAATCTACTAGGCAAGTTAGTCAATAGAGGGGTTGTCCAGGCCCCGTGTTGTTGTACGCTCATCTCGGTTCCAAAGGCAAGAACTCAGTTCCTAGTGGTGGAGAGTAGGGGACTACAAAAAGCACACCCAATGTGGCCTTCCGTACAAGCCTTAGCATGTTTAGTTAGCTCCTCCGATCATATCTCCATCTCCTACCTTTCTAGATTCTTCAGCATCTCTGAATTCATCATCCGGATAGATCAGATGTTACTACTAAGCATGGCTAAGCTGTCCGTCGCAGAAGCTCTAGCAACCCTCATATGCCAAACCTAGGTATTCTAGGAGTAGTGGATCAGGTGCATAAGGCTACAAAAGGAAAACTGTGTAGAGGATATGTAACTCTAGCTGCTGGCAAGATACCACATTGGAATCATATGCATCATAGCGAGAAGGTAAAATACTTTGTAAAAGTAGGTTCAGAATGAGAGGCTACGCTTGCCTTGTCCTTCAGAAGACAGGTATGGATCTTTGGTGTCGCTGACTTTGGCCTCAGGCTCGGATCCTATCACAAAGAACTAATACTGGAAAGGAAGGCAACAATCAAAACATGGCATAATATAATGCGCAGACAATATGTATGACATGTCAGATTAGAGACTATACACTAACCCTAGGTGCACCATTGATTTAAGAGGGTTCAGAATGCCCTGGCGAAGGCACACCGTCGAACCCACATGTACATAAAGGTGTCGATGTTTCTTTAATTACAATAGGGTTTTGAGTTGCTTGAAAATGTATGATGATTTCTTAAATAGGCAGATCTCATTTTGTTGAACATTTTTATATATTATACATATTTTTCTGATTAAATATGAATTATTCATGAATTTTACAAATTTATATCAATTTCTGCCATTTTTAAACATTTCTGAAAGTACTAAAGGATTATGACATCACCCTGACATCAGCAAACCCTAACCCTAATTTTTTCTGTACCGTGACTATACCTACCCACGACCATCGACGGGGGCCCAAATGTGGGGTCACCTGCCACGTGGTGGCCACATCGAACTCGGCGATGACAGTGGTGGTCACCGACGACTTGGGCCACCCCACGAAGCGCGGTTAGGCGCGCTAGAGAGAGCTCAACGAGGCGAACCGCACAGAGGTGGCATGTGACACCCCCGGGATTAGGGCTAGACAAATCCCTGACCTCTGTCAGATTTAAGCCTAACCTAAATCTCGAAAGCGTACAGAGGGAGATTTGATAACACAACAGTGACCCCACGACACAAAAATTTAGTACAGCAATCTCATAACTGAGCTAAGAACCAAAATATTACAAGTAGAGGTCACTGACCACAAACATCAGACAACGGAAGGCGAATTATGCTATTAAGTATAGAAAACTTAACAAATCGCCTAAGAGGCCTGAAGCATAACGATGACGTCCAATCCATAGATCCCAGACTGCCAACTGGGAACTCCAAACTACTCGTCGATGTCGATGCCGTAAAGAATTCATCTTCAATGGTAACACTTACTCTGCTGCAAAAGTATCAATAAAGCAAGGGTGAGTACAGGGTGTACTCCGCAAGACTTATGGCTGGTGGAGTTGTTTTGCATAAAGCCATTTTTGTTTGTAAAACAAGAAGGAGAGGAATCTCGACTAATCAGAATATTTTAAAAGGGGATAAGAGAGCGGTATCTCTAACTTTGATGATCTCTTGATATCCACCAAATTATCTTCAGCTGAACCTATCTAGGATCACCCCCTCGATCCCTAAGGAAGCATCCTTAAGCACACATTGCTTAACTTGCCAAGTTTTACGATTAGGTTCAAGTACTCTATGATCTTCACGTCCATTCCCCAATCGTCCATAACCGCGAACGCGGCTTTTCAAAAGGATTAATAACCCTGTAGGGGTGTACAACTTTACCCACACGTACTAACCTTCTCTTAATGCCACTAGATAAGCCGTCTTCCTTGGAAGGCCGGTAGAGGGCGGTTAGACACGACCTTTACCTTGCTTTCGCCGAGACCATGAGTCATGCACTAGGTAGATGCCGCTGTAACGGGTCGAGTCCCGAAGCCGGTCCCTAATGATGTGAACAGGGTTTGAGATTACGGATGCCGAGCATCTCCCATTCCCTACTACGCTTACCTACCTATATGAATGCACCTGATCCTTCACCTCCTTCGAGAAGAGCCAGAATGCATATGTAGAATGGAACGCCCGAACTATGTGACTCATGGAATCTACTAGGCAAGTTAGTTGGTCAAGGGGGTTTCCAGGCCCCCGTGTGGCTGTACGCTCGTCTTGGTTCAAGAGACAAGAACATCGGGTCCTAAGGGTGGCAAGTATGGGACTAAAAAAACCCACAACCCACGTGGCCTCCCATACAAGCCTTAGCATGTTTATTATTCATCTCTGATCATACCAAGTCATCCTATCATACTAGGTTCATTCGCAGCTCTGATTCATCAACTGGATGGACCAGTGGTAACAGCTAGGCATGGCTAAGCACAATAGATGTAACAACTCTAGCAACGCTTCACAAGCCAAACCCTAGTTATGCTAGGTCCAGTGGATCAGGGAATATAGGCTATAAAGGAAACATGCATCCGATAGGTTTACTCTATCTATCGATAAAAGACATTGGAATCGTATGCACATGGCAAGAATGAAATACTTTGAAAGCATAGGATTCATATGTATGTGTGGGGCTTCGCTTGCCTTTGCTAGTTGATATCCAGAAATCAGAGTTCCGGACATCTGGTACTTGACTTGGTTACATTTGGTCAAGTATTAGTCTTGAAGCTTCGACGGTGTTGATCTCAGGCTTCAATCTTGATCTCGATTCTGATATCGTATTCTACCAAGGAAGAACCAAATACCGGAAAGAAAGGGAACAATCAACACATGGCATCGATGCAATGCTCAAACAAGAATGATGATATGACAAGTTAAAGTGCATTGAAATAAACACCTAAGGCATGCTTGATCATTTTAATTAGGGTCCGAGGGGTGCAAACCGTAATTCGGAGAAACCCCGGAGGCATATGAGAGGGGTTGTTTTGTTGTTCTAATTAAACTTTCGATTGAAGTTGCTTATCAATGAGTGATTATAATTTAATTAGGTAGAATTCATTTTTCTGAAAATTTTGATATATTATTTGTATTTTTCTGATTTAAAATGAATTAGTTATGAATTTCTCAAATTTTAATTCATTTTTAGAATATTATAAAAATAATTTGCATTTTGAAATTACTTAAACATTTTTATTAATCAGAAAAATTTCTGATACTATTTTTATTACTTACAGGGTGGACCCACCTGTCAGCATTTATCAATTACTGAAATGAATTACAGAAATTAATAAAAGAAAAAGAAAAGATTTATTGCATAGGCATGACACCATGATGACGTCAGCCAGGAGCAACCCTTGCAGATCATGGATGGATCGATCGATCCAGAGCTCGTGGGGATGTGCTGTGGGGATCGTTGGAGAGAGGAGAGTGCGGCGGGTCGAACTGTGGTGGCGCCGGCTCTTTTTGGTCGCCGGAGAGAGGACACCGGCGACGAACTAGGGCGGTGGTGGCAGGTGGTCGACGGGGAGGGGGCTGGAGAGTGAGAGGGAGAGATTGAGATGCACTGGGAGGTGCAGGAGCTCACCACACACGCTATTCCGGGGTCAGGGAAGCAAGGGGTGGCCGGACGACGGCGAATCGACGGCGGCAGAGGTGACGACCGACGCTAGTGCGAGCTCGATTCCGGCGAGATGGGGCCTTCCCAGCTTGCAATCTTCACGGAGGAAGACAAGGAGGACGCGACGCTTCTCCTAAGATGCTCCGCGAGGCTCAGGGTGGCCGGAGACGACGGGGACGAGCGGCGGCCGGAGTTAGGGTTTCGGGACCAAAGGGGAAAAACGCAAGAGCGGGCGAGAGGTGACGAGATGGGTATAGGGAGAGAGAGCACATCGCGGCGGTTCTTATCCTCTCCCTCTCAAGCGGTGGTGCGCATCGCAGCGCCGGCGACGATCGACGGCAACACGACGGCCACACAGGTGCTTGCTGGCCAGGAAGAAGACGACATGAGATAGGGTGAAGCGGTACCAGGCCAGGCTGGGCTTCGGGTGGGTCGAGGCGGCTGCTGCGGGACGCACGCTGAGCGGCAGAGAGAGGAGAGGGGGAGATGGGCTCGGCCTAGATTAGGTTTAGCAGTAGTTTTTTATTCCTGAAACCGTTTTTCTTTTTTGTTTTCAATTCTTCTTTTTGTATTTTCATTTTGTAATCTGTTTTGTATAGTTTCAAAATACAAGGAAGTTTATAAATATTTGAAATATTGCAGTAGTCCTTATAAACAGTTTGGGATCCTCAATTTTGGTAGTATTGAAAATTTTCAAACCATTTGAATGCATCTCAAAAAGAGGACGGAGATTTAGGGTTTTGCATATGTTTCTTATTGTTTGCATTGTTTATTTGTCTTAGCAAAATACATGATGCTCATGAATGCACAAACAAACCTAATTAGTATTTAATAAAACTAGGGTTGTTACAATTCTACCCCCCTTAAATGAATCTCGACCCAAGATTCCTAGATAAGAAGATAGAAGGAACATGGTCACACTAAACTTCGACGATCTTCTCGAAGAGGTTGTTCCATGCCACCATAACGAGTTGATGAAGCGCTTCATAATCTTCAAGGTGGCTGCTCACATTAAGGAAGAGAGGGAAAAGCACGAAACCACAAACTGAGTATCTCATGGTCAACTCATGGATAGATGTTTCGTGAACATCTCTGAAGCCAACAGACATGAAACACGCCAAGGTAACAGAGGAAACAAGAGGAGATGGTTTTCAAGGTGAAAGATAACTGGTCTTCATAAGGATTGAGACCATGGAACTTGCAAAAGAGTTTTGACTTCTGAGGGAAGAAACTTCCAACAACTGGAATATGACCACAGACTTCGATAGGTAACTTCTACTAAACAGCTTAATAGAGATTTACAGGTGGAAGAAATAGATACCAAAAAAACCAAGATGTTGAACTACTTTTGACACAAAAGGGTCACTCTTTCGTTCAACTGAAGGCCAATACAGAAAGGTGTTTTGGTGGAGAGGACTCGTAAGAGTCACAAAGAACATGTAACGAGAGAAACTGTTGATTACCAAAATAATGGTCGCTCTTCGAACATGTTTAAGAAAGCGGGAAGGAAACTCTTTATTCATCCAGGACAATCAAAATCTTTGCCAAAGATCATGATATCACTTTACACCACTAAGATGAACAGTTGAGAAAATTCCTGATGACACGAGAAGAAAGAAACTTCATTCTCAGACTCCAAGTACTTGGCATATCAAGACGCTTGCGATCATAAAAGGGTCTGAAGGATTGACCGAGAGACATTTAGCAACAATACTTACATGTTCTCCTTGATGTTTGAGATACTGGTTTCAAACTTTTAATAAGCCTTCAATCAGTCATCAAGTAAAGGTCAGACTTCGGATCCAAAGGAATACATAAGAACAACTCCTATAATAAATCATAGAAGATGCCTCATGAAGAGTGGTTTTTATTGCTGAATCAAGAGAATATGACAAAAGGTCTTCCGACGGGTTGTGGCAACCATTACATCAGCCTTGCCAGAATTACAATAGACATGTCTTAACCTTGAGGAACACCAATCATTATTGCTGCTTGAGATTCAGCTTTGATTAAGTGTAGAGATACTTCAGACTCAGCATGTCCGAATAGAAAGGGTGCAACATTTACCACAAGGTAAAGTTACTAGATTTCTTAAGACATGGACTTCAATGTCAAGCTCCAAAAGATGAGCTAGATTGCAGAACCCATGTGATAGCAAGTTATCAAAAGATAATTGCATCTACATGAATTGTTTGCAACGAAACACAACTGAATCCTGTTTAGGAAACATTTAGGAGGATATTGAAGTTTTGTTGGACTTCTTATATTCCGTGAACAAATCAGCTTGGTGCGCTTGGAGGATCTTCTCGATATGTGAAGGTATCAACCTACCATATCCATAATTCTTTGCACATGCTTGACTAACTTGGAATGATTACCGAGGAGACAAAGATAACGCTACTCGAATGTCACGACCCGGGATCAGGGCTAGACAAATACCAGACCCTCATCTGATATAAGCCTAACCTAAATTCCAAAACACGCAGGGAAAGATCGGAAACATTATAGAACATACAAACCATACATTAATAAGGTAAACTCTTAAGAGAGTTACAGACCAGTCATACAAGAAAGGGGTCACAGACCCATCATTACATCAAACAACGGAAGCAAACAAGTTGTTCTAAACAACAAACTTAGCAAAGGGCCTAAGAGGCCATAACAAAAGATGCAACCCTTCCATAGATCCTAAGCTGCTGCCCGGGAACCCCGACTACTCGTCGGCTTCGACATAGAAAACACCTTCAGTTGGATTAGCATCATCTGTAGAAAACATCAACGAAGCAAGGCTGAGTACAGGGTGTACTCCGCAAGACTTATGGCTAGTGGACTTATTTTGCATAAAGCCAACTTTTGTTTTTCAAAACAAGGAGAAGAAACTCGTCTAGTCAGATCATTTTCAAAAGGGGATAAGAAGATTACAACTCTAGCTCTTAAATACATCTTTGATATCCACCAAGAACCATCATCAACAGAATCTCTCTTCCCGGACTACCCCCTCAACAACCCTGAGGAAGTATTCTGGATCTCACTTTAGTTGGAAAGTTTTATCATTCGGTTATAGTTCTCTATGATCACAGAATCCGATCCCAAGTCGTCCATAACCGTGGACACGGCTTTTCGAAAAGATTCTAACCTTGCAAGGGTGCACAACTTTACCCACACGTACCAACCGATTCTTAATGCCAATATATTAGCCCTCTACCTTGGAAGGTCGGCAGAGAGTGGTTGACCACGACCTTTACCTTGCTTTCGTTGAGACCATGAGTCACGCACTAAGGAGATGCCGCCATAACGGGTCGAGTCCCAAAGTCGGTCCCTAGCGATGTGAACAGGGTTTGAGATTATGGATGCCGGGCATCTCCCATTCCCTGCCACGCTTACCTACCTGTATGAATGCACCTCCTTCACCTCCATTCAAGAACAACCAAGATGCGTATGTCGAATGGAAAGCCCAAACTATGTGACTCATGGAATATACTAGGCAAGTTAGTTGGTCGAGGGGTTTCAGTGCTCCGGTGGTCAGACGCCTTGGTTCAAGAGGCGAGAACATCAGGTCCTAAGGGTGGCAAGTATGGGACTACAAAAACCACAACCCACGTGGCCTCCCATACAAGTCTTAGCATGTTTATCATCCACTTCTGATCATATCACCACATCTTACCATACTAGATTCATTCGCATCTCCGGTGCATCACTTGAATGATCAGCATAGAAACACTAAGCATGGCTAAGCTTGACCGAACCTGTGGCACTAGCGTCACTCATAAGCCAAACCCTAGTTAAGCTAGGAGCGGTGGATCAGGTGATATAGTTCGCAAAGGGTAACATGCATCAGATAGGATTAATCTATCTACTGACAAAAGAATATTTGAACCGAATACATATGACGAGAATGAAATACTTTGTAATCATAGGATTCATATATATGAGTGGGGCTTCGCTTGCCTTATCCATTGTTGGACTGGTACTGCTCTTCGGTGGCGTTGACTTCAGCTTCGGGTTCGGTTCCTATTCGCGAGAACCAATAACCGGAAAAGAGAAAGCAACACTGAACACATGGCATGTGCAATGCTCATAAAATATGGATGATATGACAAGTTAAACAATGTTGAATTGAAACCTAAAGCATACTTGGTCACTTTAAAGGGGGTTCCAAAAGTCCAAACCCTAAAATAGGGGGATCATCGGAATCACCTATGGGGTTCGATTAGTTCTTCTAGTTAAACTTTCTATCAAAGTTGATTAACAATGTATGATTATAGCTTAGTTGGATAGGTTTCATTTTTCTGAACATTTTGGTATATTATTTGTATTTTTCTGATTTAAAATGAATTAGTTATGAATTTTCCAAATTTTAATTCATATTAAACATTTTTGGAATATTTAAGTTAATTTCCAAACTTGGGTACACATGTCAGACTTTTATTCATTTCAGAAAATATTTACAGAAATTATTAAAACCATGACAAGTATGGCCCACCTGTCATATTATTTCTATTTACAGAAATTGTTTACAAAATGATTAATAAAAGAAAATGAGTTATTGCCTCATGCTGATGTCAGCATGACATCAGCAATGGAGCTCACCCTCAGATCGATCAAGGATCCAACGATCCCGTGCTCGCCTGGATGTGCGGAGGGGTGCGATAGAGAGAGGGCGTCGCGGGGAGCTAGATAGTGGCGGCGCCGCTTCTTCTTGGTCACCGGAGCATCGACTCCGACGAGCTCCAGCGGCGGCGGCGTCGGGCACTCGCGGGGAATAGGCTACAGAGGAAAAGAGAGGGAACGGAGAGGTGGTTGAGCACCGATGGCTCACCAGGAGCACGACGGTGGTGTCGGGGAGGTGAGGCGAGCTCGGACGGAGGAGTAATCGACGGTGGACGGTGTCAGAAGAGATGAGGTCGACGTCGACGATTCTGAGCGCCCGCGTCCGATTCCTTCGGCGGGGAGACTCAGCTCGGCGAGGCGCAACTCCCAGGGTCAACGGCGAAGCTTGGGGCGTTCTCCAGCGATGGCGACAAGCGGCAACGACGACGGCTAGGGTTTGGCCATTTGGGGGAAAACGACAGAGAGGGAGAGACGGAGTGGAACTGGTACTGTGAGTAAGAGGGGGTCGAGGCGGGTTTTATCCACGGCTCCAGGGGCGGCGGCGCGCATCGCAACGTCGACGGGGAACGACGGCGGGCGCCGCGGCACGCAGCTGCTTGCCGGCGAGGAAAAAGAAGAAAGGGGGGAGGCCGAAGGGGTTCGGGCCAGAGGTGGGCTGGCTTGGGCCCCGGGTGGGCTTCCTGCTGGCACCAGGGAGAGAGAAGGAGAGATGGGCTCGGACCAGTAGCTAGGTTAGATACAATTTTATTTCCAGAAATATTTTTCTATTTCTATTTCTGATTTCCCTTTTGTAATTTGAATTTCAAATCTGTTTTGAATCTTTTCCACTTACAGAAACTTTTATAAAGTATATGCAATAGTGTGAGACCCTTTTATACACTTTGGGCTCAACTCATGTAGTTAGTTGTTTAAATACAAAACTCATTTGAATGGTTTTCAAATAGAGGGGGAAGTTAGGGTTTTAGGGTTTGATTTGTTCTTTCTTGATTAAACCAAAATGCAAGTGTAATGCATGCATGAAATGCTCAAACACATCTTATTTATATTACACAGAAGGGTGCTATGTTACAGCTCTACCCCACTTACAAGAATCTCGACCCGAGATTCCAAGGTTTTAGAGAAGAAGGCGGGGTACTCAGATCGAAGACGATCTTCGCTCCCAGGTTGCTTCTGAATCAGAGTGATGAGACCATTGAACTTTCAGGAACTTGATGGTTTGGAGACGAGTCTTGCGCTCGGTTTCATCAAGAATACTAACATGGTATTCTCGGTAGGTTAGATCATCTTGGATATCCAAAGTTTCATGGTCCACACCTGTTAGACCACTCCTTTGTAAAGGAAAAGGATCCCTGTTATTGCAATGCTAGTCCCTGGATCAATGCTAGCATCCACAGTTTAAGATGAAGTACACAGATACAAAGGTCGTTTATTACATTCATTCCAGAGATAAAACATAGTCTTTTACAACTCAGGGCCATAGGCCTATTCAAGAGTTTAAGGAATAAGTAAATAAACATAAGTCTTTATCTTCATGTGCCACAGGCAAGCATGTTGAGTGTAGACTCATGACTCCTATTCATCATCGGAGTAACCTACAACATCACAAGTTACAGCCACAGAGGGTCAATACTTTGGAATAGTATTGGCAAGTGACCTTAGTTTATTTTAAGTGGACTATATTACTATATGCATTTTGGTTAAGTGTAGCTTGGCTTGCTTTGCTCAAAATAGGTTTTTCCTATTAGTTGAAATCACTAAGTTTTTCTTTGTCAAAAATCTTTCCCTAGGAACCACCAATAGACATTGGGGTCCTTCACCCTTGTTCACCCATAAGTTTTTTACTTAGAAGTTGGAGTGATGAGATTCTTGTAGCTTCCATGTCTTGATGCTCATGTTGTCCATTGCCATGGACTTGGCTAAGTACTTAGGTTTTTCCATCTGCAGAGGTTGTGCACTTTCCACACCAGACTTGGTTTCCCAAGACAGGACCTTTCAGAAGCCTTCCCTTAGTCAAATGTACGCATTCCAACCTATCAATCCCTTCTACAACCAACTGTCCAAAAGACCAAGTTCTAGCTACCTATATGATCAAGGCAGAGCCCATTTTGCCAAGTGGTTGCACTATAAGCTTTCTCAATACTTGGCCTCCAAATCCCTTTGTGCCTGGGTGGCATACCACAAGTGTGATACACAAGCCAAATCCATGGCCTTGTGTAACCACTCAACATAACCCAATCTTTCCATTCCACCCAGGAGATTCATTGACTTAGTGGTTTTATTAAGAAAACTAAAGTCTCATGACTTAGAAATATATAGGCAATATAGCATGAATAGATTATACCAACCCTTTGTTTGCTATTAGCTAGGCTAAGCATGGTATGGAAATTTATCTTAGGAAAAATCCCTAGCAATTTTACCATTCTAAACTACATAGGATTTCCCAACATATCATTGACAAAAGTAGCATGCAAGACTTAGCAAAATATCTAATGCTAGTTCAAAACATAGGATGGAAATATTCATGAAAAATATCACTTGCCTTGGTAATGTGGAGAGTAGCACTCCTCACAGTCACAGTCACTAGCAAAATCTACACAAAGATTTGTGGCATACAATTATACACCATTTATATACAATCAAAAATAATATGAATGCATGCATGCAAGAATTTACCAAGTGGTGATTTTGAAAACTCTACCAAGCATGTACATGCTACAGAAACTTAACAAGTCACAAAGTTTGCCAACTAAACCTATTTAACCCTAAAACAAATTGCAAAACAAAAACTATAATCAAAAGAGGCCTAAACTTGTTTCTACAAACAAAGTCATTTAAATGGTTACTATTTGTTAAACACTTTGCATAGTCAGAAAGGCCTTGATTCACTGAATCCAACGGTATGAAGTTTGTAAAATTCCAACGTGGCATACCGATTCGGTTCGATCGCGCTCTGCGGACCGTAGGATCTAAGTGGGATCTGGCGTCTCAGATGCGCGCTTACCCCTTCGTTTAAAATCTATCCTAGACCTACGATACAGATCCAACAGACTCCATCAACCAGCCATGATCTAGCGGCGCTAGCGGCGTTGACCGGCGGCGGCGCGTCTGACTACGGTGGCGCCGGTGCTCTAGGTCGTCCGGGGAAGCAACAAGGCGCTTACCAGGACCGCGGTGGCGTGCTGAAGCTCGAGGTGGCTCTGGTTTGTCAAGGGGCGTCTTGTGACGCAGCCTTGATTCCTCGTCGGAGTTGAGTCCGGGCGGTGTGGTTCTGTTCGAGGTCGAAGACGACGTTGTAGATTGCTAGGAGGCAAACGGAGGGTGTGGTCAGATGCAGAAGATCACGGAGAACACATGTGTGTGAAAGACAAGGCTTGGGGCGGTCTGGACTTACCACTGGAGGTCGTCGGAGTTGAAGCCGAAGGCGGTGGCGGCCAGTCGTCGACGTTGACGGAGCTACGGGTCATGCGAAGGTAAGTGGGGTGTGTCAGTAGATGCGCCGAGACTTACTGAACAAGATAGCATGAATGAGAGGTAGAGGGGAACACGAGGCTCACCGGAATTTGCCGACGCGGTCGTCGGAGCAGGGGCGGAGTCGTGCGAGTCGTGGACAGCCTGGTGGCCTAAAGGCAAAATTTACTGGGGAAAAATGGTCGTGGGGAGGTGGGGATCTTATAGCCCGAGGCTCGACAGGTAACGCTCGCTGAATCAATGCCCATTAAGCTCGCGAGATCAGCGCTGCAACGGGCAGCGGCGAGGTCGTGCGCGGAATCAGGGGGAAGACGATGCTGACATGGAGAAGGCCCGCTCGTCAGCGAAGGGCGCGAGGTGGAGGTGGGGTATGGCTGTCAGCGACTGAGTGCGTGTGCTTGCGCGTGAGAGAGGAAAAGAAAACCCCCGGGTGGGCTAGTTGGGCTCGATTCGATCTTTGGGCGAAACTTGCCTTGACCTTTTTATTTTGTTTATTCCTTTTCCTTTTTCTATTTTGGTTTTCAGGAATGATTTAGATATGAATTCAAATCCTTTTTGAATTCAAACAATTCTGGGGATTTTTGCAGGGTACTGTGGTTTCAAAAATCAGTTATTTAACCATGTGGTTACCCTGCAAGGGCTTGGTCAAGCTTGGACTTAAAACAATCAGAGACTTTGCCTCTGGTTTGCAAATGTTTAAAAATAGGGGTTTGAATTTATTTCCAAGTTTGAAAACTTTGGTCAAACTTTTACACCTAATATTTCCAACAATGGAGGCAAGCAAACAAGTTCCTAATCATTCAAGTTTCAAAGGGTGATGGCCATTTGAATTAAATTTGCTCACATGAAATAATAGCATCAAATTTCTGTTTTTCTGAAATGGTTTTGATTTTGAAATTCTAAATGATGATGGATGCATGGATGATATGAATGAGTTTTGGAATATGAATTTAGGGATGTTACAAATCTAACCCCCTTAAGATGAATCTCGCCCTCGAGATTCGGATTGGCTAGCAAATAGGTGAGGGTGGTCTTTTCGAAGATCATCTTCTCTTTCCCATGTTGCTGCTTCCTCAGAATGATGATTCCATTGTACTTTGCAAAACTTGATAGTTTTTGTCCTTGTAAATCTTTCTGCAGTCTCAAGAATCTTGACAGGCTTTTCTTCATAGGTGAGGTCACTTTCTAGTTGAACCTCTTCGAAAGGTATGGTATCCTTCAAAGAAGACTCTTCCATTTCTGGGTGACATTTCTTAAGCTGACTCACATGAAACACTTTATGGACAACTGACAGAGATTCTGGCAAGTCAACTTCATATGCAACTTCTCCCTTACGACTTAGAATTTTGAATGGCCCAACATATCTTGGTGCCAACTTTCCTTTGACTCCAAATCTTTTCACTCCACTAAGTGGTGATACTCTAAGATAAGCTCTATCCCCAACTTCAGAGGGTGACTTCTCGCTTAGAATCCAGTAGCTTTTCCATCGGGACTGCTATCTTCAACCTGTCTTTAACCAATTTGACTTTCTCTTTAGCGTCTTTGATAAGATCGGGTCCAAACAGACTCCTTTCTCCCACACCATTCCATAGCAATGGGGTGGTACACTTCCTTCCGTAGAGAAACTCAAATGGTGCCATCCCAATACTAGATTGATAACTGTTATTGTAAGAGAACTCTGCGTCTGACGGACTTTCATCCCAACTTGCTCCATAGTCTAGGGCACATGCCCTCAACATGTCTTCAAGAATTTGGTTAGTCCTTTCCGTTTGTCCATCGGTTTGAGGATGAAAGGTCTTTGAATTCCAACCTCGTTCCCAAAGATTCATGAAGCTGTCTCCAAAAGTGAGAAGTAAACTGAGTTCCTCTATCAGACACAATACTCTTAGGCACACCGTGAAGGCACACAATTTTGCTCATGTAGATTTTGGCTAACTTGGCACTTGTATAAGTTGTCTTCATGGGTATAAAATGAGCCACTTTAGTTAGGCGATCCACTACTACCCATATAGAATCATACCCTGACCTGGTCCTTGGTAATCCGGTAATGAAATCCATACCGATATTTTCCCACTTCCATTCAGGAATAGGTAGTGGTTGAAGCAAACCTGCTGGTTTCTGATGTTCCGCTTTCACTCTACTACACACATCACACAAAGCAATATGTTCGGCGATGTCCCTTTTGAGATTGTTCCACCAAAATCTTTCTTTCATGTCCATGTACATTTTGGTGTTTCCTGGGTGAATAGAATACGGAGAGTTGTGGGCTTCCTGTAAAATCAGTTTCCGCAACTCCAGGTCTTGTGGAACACAAATACGTTTCTCGTGCCATAAAGTACCTTGTTCGTCTATATGGAAACTTTTATCTTTCCCTTGGCTAATCCTTTCCTTAATCTCTTCGATTTCTTTATCCGTATTTTGGGCTTCTTTAATCTTATCCAACAGAGTGGGTTGAACATCCAATGACATGAGATGTCCTTCTGGCACAATCTCTAATCTGAGTTCTTTGAATTGCTTACACAAGTCATCTGGCAATTCTCCTTTGGTAAGGCCATTCACAAATACCTTACGACTTAGAGCATCCGCTACAACATTTGCTTTACCGGGGTGGTACTGCAAACTTATGTCGTAATCCTTGATAAGCTCTAACCATCTTCTTTGTCTCATATTGATTTCCTTTTGGGTGAAGATATACTTCAAACTTTTGTGGTCCGTGAACACTTCACAACGCTTACCCAAAAGGTAATGTCTCCATGTTTTGAGCGCATGGACGATAGAGGCTAACTCCAAATCATGAGTAGGATAGTTTACTTCATGAGTTTTGAGTTGTCTCGAGGCATAGGCCACAACTTTACCGTCTTGCATAAGTACGGCACCCAAACCTTGATGAGACGCATCACAAAATACTTGGAAATCCTTTTCCAAATCTGGCAGACATAGAACTGGTGCTGTCACAAGTCTCTTCTTTAATTCCTGAAAGCTGACTTCACAACCTTCAGACCAAGCAAATTTCTTCTCCTTCTTTAACAATTCAGTCATTGGCTTAGCAACCTTTGAGAAATTTTCAATGAACCTTCTGTAGTAACCTGCTAAGCCAAGGAAACTACAAACTTATTTCACATTCTTGGGAGATTCCCATTCCATTACAGCTGAAACTTTGGCAGGATCAACTGCTACACCATCCTTTGTCATAACATGACCAAGAAAACCAACTTCTTCTAACCAGAACTCACACTTGCTGAATTTGCCATAAAGCTTATGCTCTCTTAACTTCTCAAGTATCAAGCGTAAGTGTCTTTCATGTTCTTCCTTGCTCTTGGAGTAGACCAAGATGTCATCGATGAAAACGACAACAAACTTGTCAAGAAATTCCATGAACACCTTGTTCATCATATTCATGAAGTATGCTAGAGCGTTGGTTAAACCAAAAGGCATCACAGTGTACTCATACAATCCATACCTTGTGGTGAATGCTGTTTTAGGTATGTCTTGCTCTCTTATCTTGAGTTGAAAATAACCTGACCGGAGATCAATCTTCGAGAACACACATGCTCCTTCTAGCTGATCAAACAAGTCGTTGATTCTTGGCAAAGGATATTTGTTCTTGATGGTTACCTCGTTGAGAGAACGGTAGTCAATGCATAATCTTTGTGTTCTATCCTTCTTTTCTACGAATAAAACTGGAGCTCCCCAAGATGAAGAACTTGGTTGAATAAATCCTTTCTGCAACTGTTCTCCTAGTTGCTTCTTGAGCTCTTTCAGTTCATCAACTGACATTTTGTACGGTCTCTTTGCTATTGGTCCAGAACCTGGTACCAAATCTATTAAAAACTCCACGTCTCTATCCGGTGGCATTCCTGGTAACTCTTCCGGAAATACGTCCGGATATTCACACACAATTGGCACAGTGTCCATGCTAACCCCCTTAAGAGAATTCAGCTTACTACCTTTAGATTCTAAGTTGGACTTGAATTTTATTCTCTTACCTTTAGGGGTTGTGAGTGTAACTGTACGATTAGCACAATCCAGTACCCCTTCATACTTAGCCATCCAATCCATTCCCAAAATCACATCCAATCCTTGGGAATTCAGGATTATTAGGTTTACTGGAAACTTATGTTTTCCAAACTCTATGACTAAGTCATGACATCCTGAGTTTACTATCATTTCTCCACCAGGAGAACTTACTCTTATAGGACACCCAATGGTTTCTACCGGTAGTTCATTTCTTTCGACAAATGCTTTTGATATGAATGAATGAGATGCACCGGTATCAAAGAGTACAAATGCTGGAATTGAATTGAGTCTGAACTTACCAGCAACGGCATCAGGCTCCTCATAGACCTCATCCACATTGATGTGGTTAACCTGTCCTTTCTAAAAAGGATTGGGCTTGTTAGGTCCTTCAACTTTCTTCTCAGGGCACTCATTAGCATAGTGCCCCAGCTTCTTGCATTTGAAGCACTCAACCTGACTGATGTCCTTTTTAGCAGGCTGACTTCCACTTCCACTACCATTCCCACTATGGTGGCTCTTATGTCCACTCTTGTGGTTCTTGTACTTATCATTGTCATGACTGCGGTGGTGCTTGTTGTCATGACGGTTGTGGTTGTGGTGCTTGTTGAATTTCCCATGCTTGTGGGATCCTGAGCTGCCACTGTCATCATAGTGAGATCGTTTGTGAGACGATCCCGAGCTGTGCTTGTCGGAGTGTTTCCTCTTCCTACTCTCGACTTGTTTCATTTTACTCTCCAAAATAGCAGCCTTGTCACACAGAGACTGATAAGTTGGAACATATTCCACAGACAGCTGTAGATTCAGCTCATCATTCAAGCCCTCCAAAAACTTTTCCTTTCTTTTGGCATCTGTGTCAACCTCATCTGGTGCATAGCGCGCCAGATTGTTGAACTCTTCTATGTATTCAGCCACACTACGGTGGCGCTGCTTCAGGTTGTGAAACTCCTTTTTCAGGCTCATCATTCCTGATGAGATATGAGCAGTGCGAAAGCCATCTTCAAAGATAGCCCAAGTCACCTCATCAATAGGAGTGGTGATTTGGAAGTTGTCCCACAAAGTGGCGGCTGGCCCTTCCAATAGATGTGCTGCGAACCTGACTTTTTCCGCATCCGTGCATCCCACGGTCACTAAGTCCTTGTTCATAGAACGTAGCCAGTCATTGGCCACCATGGGATCAGTTGTCCCTGAAAACTTTGCTGGCCTCAATCGCAGAAATCTGGTGAGCATATCAAAACCCGGAGGGTGGTTGTTGTTGTTGTTGTTGTTGTTGTTGTTGTTGTTGTTGTTGTTGTTGTTGTTGTTGTTGTTGTTGTTGTTGTTGTTGTTGTTGTTGTTGTTGTTGTTGTTGTTGTTGTTGTTGTTGTTGTTGTTGTTGTTGTTGTTGTTGTTGTTGTTGTTGTTGTTGTTGTTGTTGTTGTTGTTGTTGTTGTTGTTGTTGTTGTTGTTGTTGTTGTTGTTGTTGTTGTTGTTGTTGTTGTTGTTGTTGTTGTTGTTGTTGTTGTTGTTGTTGTTGTTGTTGTTGTTGTTGTTGTTGTTGTTGTTGTTGTTGTTGTTGTTGTTGTTGTTGTTGTTGTTGTTGTTGTTGTTGTTGTTGTTGTTGTTGTTGTTGTTGTTGTTGTTGTTGTTGTTTGTTGTTGTTGTTGTTGTTGTTGTTGTTGTTGTTGTTGTTGTTGGGGTCATTGTTGTTGTTGTTGTTGTTGTGGTTGTGGTTGTGGTTGTCGTTGTCGTTGTCGTTGTTGTTGTTGTTGTTGTTGTTGTTGTCGTTGTTGTTGTCGTTGTTGTTTTTGTTGTTGTTGTTGTTGTTGTTGTTGTTGTTGTTGTTGTTGTTGTTGTTGTTGTTGTTGTTATTCGGTTTTGGATGAATGTTGTCATCATTTGCATAAAATTGTGTTTGCGCATTCATCATTTGTTGCATTCGGGTGATGTTGTTGGGGTTGGGGTTTGCGCGACGGGGAGGCATCTGTGGTTTGTTAAAATAGATAAGAATGAGATACCCATAGATGTTTTATGCACAATACATCACAAGCAAAACACATAGCATGCAACTCAAGAATAAAAGTTCAACAACCAGATAATAAGTTCATGAAGTAAAACACACAAGTGGCAAGCCATCCACATGTCGGATGGTCCAATAATAAGTTCACAAATAACAAGTATGCATATGAAAGACAAACGAGTAGTCAAGTCTACTCATCAGCATCAATCTCCTCCTCGACGAAAGTAAGACCTGCATTCTCCATCGCGGTCGTGTTCTCCTCAATAGTAGTGGTCAAGGAATCGACCTTGGCCTTGAGAGCCCTCTTCTGGGAGCGAAGCCTCTCAATAACCATCTGCTGCTGCTCTAGCTCGAAATCCTTGGACTTCAGTTCCTCGGTCATGTCCCGGATCTTCTTGTTCCTATCCTGGACGCGTTTCTCCTGACTCTTGAACTTGCGGTCCTGGGCCTCGAACTTCGTCTCCATTTCCTTGACCATCTCATCCTGCTGTGCGAAAAGCTTGTCCTTCTCATGGCTGCACTGGAGCTCGTCATTGCCGAGCATGACGTTAAATCCGTCCGTGTCTACGTGCACGATGAGAGACTCTAAGTCCCGGAGATAGAGACGTATCGGCTCTGCGCCCCTCGAGTTGTCCTCAAAGTCGATGGACTCTCCATCAACATCACGTCTTCAAGACGGAAGTGAGTGCCCTAACTCCGGGAGTGACGGCCTATGACGCCCTATCGTGTCTGCATGACTACCTCCATGCCTCTCTCCCTGTCGTCGTGCATAAGCTTGAAGACGATAGCCTCCGTAGTAGGCTCCGTCTGGCGTCCGGGCTGGTTCACCTTGAAGCCCCAGAGGTCCTTTCTCTCGAACTTGGTGAGTGGGTACACCGTGATGGTGGGAAGAGGGAGATCGAGCAAAGTGGTAAGCTCAACGATACGTGGACCGAAACGGGTAACCTGGAACTCCTCAACAGTGCTGATGGTAATAGGCATCTATTTATAAGATAGAAAAGTTAGAACAACATTATTTAAGATAAACAAAGACAATCATCACATACACAACCTTGGAACACAAAATCACACAAGTCATGCATACTTGAATCCATTACATCAATCAAGGTCCAAACTTATTTAAGGTATCATTTTGGAAAATAAAGTGATAGATGGTGGTCCAACTAACGAAGTGTGCTCACAATCCTATCTCACTGGATCTAGTGGCTATCACAATGTTCCTAGAGGCAATCCACCTATCTTGTTCACATGATTCCATCACTAAGTCTATAATATCTCCCCTTAACTCTTGGTTGGTGGCTTCCAACTCTTGGGTAAGCTCCTTCTCTTTATCTAGGTCTTTTTGGAGGTTGAGCATTCTGCACTTGACTCTAGCACTTAGTTCTTTGATAGTCCTCCAAGCTGCATCTCTGGCTGACTCAAAGAATGTGGTGTGCATTACAGTGTTGGTGTACATGCATAATCCCCTTTCTTTGTGGTTGTCTTCCTTGTTTTTGTACAAGTGAAGTTGCACCCACCAATACTCCACTCCTTCATCCATCACTGGAAAGCCCTTGTACACTGCTGCACCATGTGCTTCCATTGCCACCATGAGGTCCTTGAGAATCTTGGGAAACTCAGTTTCACACTCCAAGGTCATGGTCATGAGTGGCCCTTTCTTCACGGCTTCGTTGATGGAGTTCATCTACAAATGGAGATGAGAATGAGAAGATTAGAAAAGTTTTACGAGAAGAATAGACAAGCGTATAAGTAGTTGAAAAACTTTTTCCTTAGTGGTTTTCCATTCCTAGGGTCATAGTCCTACAGGCAACACAATGCTCTGATACCATCTGTTAGACCCCTCCTTTGTAAAGGAAAAGGATCCCTGTTATTGCAATGCTAGTCCCTGGATCAATGCTAGCATCCACAGTTTAAGATGAAGTACACAGATACAAAGGTCGTTTATTACATTCATTCCAGAGATAAAACATAGTCTTTTACAACTCAGGGCCATAGGCCTATTCAAGAGTTTAAGGAATAAGTAAATAAACATAAGTCTTCATCTTCATGTGCCACAAGCAAGCATGTTGAGTGTAGACTCATGACTCCTATTCATCATCGGAGTAACCTGCAACATCACAAGTTACAGCCACAGAGGGTCAATACTTTGGAATAGTATTGGCAAGTGACCTTAGTTTATTTTAAGTGGACTATATTACTATATGCATTTTGGTTAAGTGTAGCTTGGCTTGCTTTGCTCAAAATAGGTTTTTCCTATTAGTTGAAATCACTAAGTTTTTCTTTATCAAAAATCTTTCCCTAGGAACCACCAATAGACATTGGGGTCCTTCACCCTTGTTCACCCACAAGTTTTTTACTTAGAAGTTGGAGTGATGAGATTCTTGTAGCTTCCATGTCTTGATGCTCATGTTGTCCATTGCCATGGACTTGGCTAAGTACTTAGGTTTTTCCATCTACAGAGGTTGTGCACTTTCCCCACCAGACTTGGTTTCCCAAGACAGGACCTTTCAGAAGCCTTCCCTTAGTCAAATGGACGCGTTCCAACCTATCAATCCCTTCTACCACCAACTGTCCAAAAGACCAAGTTCTAGCTACCTATATGATCAAGGCAGAGCCCATTTTGCCAAGTGGTTGCACTGTAAGCTTTCTCAACACTTGGCCTCCAAATCCCTTTGTGCCTGGGTGGCATACCACAAGTGTGATACACAAGCCAAATCCATGGCCTTGTGTAACCACTCAACATAACCCAATCTTTCCATTCCACCCAGGAGATTCATTGACTTAGTGGTTTTATTAAGAAAACTTAAGTCTCATGACTTAGAAATATATAGGCAATATAGCATGTATAGATTATACCAACCCTTTGTTTGCCATTAGCTAGGCTAAGCATGGTATGGAAATTTATCTTAGGAAAAATCCCTAGCAATTCTACCATTCTAAACTACATAGGATTTCCCAACATATCATTGACAAAAGTAGCATGCAAGACTTAGCAAAATATCTAATGCTAGTTCAAAACATAGGATGGAAATATTCATGAAAAATATCACTTGCCTTGGTAATGTGGAGAGTAGCACTCCTCACAGTCACAGTCACTAGCAAAATCTACACAAAGATTTGTGGCATACAATTACACAACATTTATATACAATCAAAAATAATATGAATGCATGCATGAAAGAATTTACCAAGTGGTGATTTTGAAAACTCTACCAAGCATGTACATGCTACAGAAACTTAACAAGTCACAAAGTTTGCCAACTAAACCTATTTAACCCTAAAACAAATTGCAAAACAAAAACTATAATCAAAAGAGGCCTAAACTTGTTTCTACAAACAAAGTCATTTAAATGGTTACTATTTGTTAAACACTTTGCATAGTCAGAAAGGCCTTGATTCACTGAATCCAACGGTATAAAGTTTGTAAAATTCAAACGTGGCATTCAAAAGTTATAGCTGTTTGAAGTTTGGATCTAAATCTGATTTGAATTTCTGTTTTTGAATTATCCCTAGCCACGTGTCGTAGTCTCACTGGCGCATACCGATTCGGTTGGATCGCGCTCTGCGGACCGTAGGATCTAAGTGGGATCTGGCGGCTCAGATGCGCGCTTACCCCTTCGTTTAAAATCTATCCTAGCCCTACGATACAGATCCAACGGACTCCATCAACCAGCCATGATCTGGCGGCGCTAGCGGCGTTGACCGGCGGCGGCGCGTCTGACTACGGTGGCGCCGGTGCTCTAGGTCGTCGGGGGAAGCAAGAAGGCGCTTACTAGGACCGCGGTGGCGTGCTGAAGCTCGAGGTGGCTCTGGTTTGTCAAGGCGTCTTTGTGGTCTTGATTCCTCGTCGGAGTTGAGTCCTCGGCGATGTGGTTCTGTTCGAGGTCGAAGACGATGTTGTAGATTGCTAGGAGGCAAACGGAGGGTGTGGTCAGATGCAGAAGATCACGGAGAACACATGTGTGTGAAAGACAAGGCTTGGGGCGGTCTGGACTTACCACTGGAGGTCGTCGGAGTTGAAGCCGAAGGCGGTGGCGGCCAGTCGTCGACGTTGACGGAGCTACGGGTCATGCGAAGGTAAGTGGGGTGTGTCAGTAGATGCGCCGAGACTTACTGAACAAGATAGCATGAATGAAAGGTAGAGGGGAACACGAGGCTCACCGGAATTTGCCGGCGCGGTCGTCGGAGCAGCGGCGGAGTCGTGCTAGTTGTGGACAGCATGGTGGCGTGAAGGCAAAATTGACTGGGGGAAAATGGTCGTGGGGAGGTGGGGATCTTATAGCCCGAGGCTCGATAGGTAACGCTCGCTGAATCAATGCCCATTAAGCTCGCGAGATCAGCGCTGCAACGGGCAGCGACAAGGTCGTGCGCGGAATCAGGGGGAAGACGATGCTGACATGGAGAAGTCCCGCTCGTCAGCGCAGGGCGCGAGGTGGAGGTGGGGTATGGCTGTCAGCGACTGAGTGCGTGCGCTTGCACGTGAGAGAGGAAAAGAAAACCCCCGGGTGGGCTAGTTGGGCTCGATTCTATGCTGGGCCAGAAACCTGGCGCGCGGCCTTTTTATTTTGTTTATTCCTTTTCCTTTTTCTATTTTGGTTTGCAGGAATGATTTAGATATGAATTCAAATCCTTTTTGAATTCAAACAATTCTAGGGATTTTTGCAGGGTACTGTGGTTTCAAAAATCAGTTATTTAGCCATGTGGTTACCCTGCAAGGGCTTGGTTAAGCTTGGACTTAAAACAATCAGAGACTTTGCCTCTGGTTTGCAAATGTTTAAAAATAGGGTTTTGAATTTATTTCCAAGTTTGAAAACTTTGGTCAAACTTTTACACCTAATCTTTCCAACAATGGAGGCAAGCAAACAAGTTCCTAACCATTCAAGTTTCAAAGGGTGATGGCCATTTGAATTAAATTTGCTCACATGAAATCATAGCATCAAATTTCTGTTTTTCTGAAATGGTTTTGATTTTGAAATTCTAAATGATGATGGATGCATGGATGATATGAATGAGTTTTGGAATATGAATTTAGGGATGTTACAACACCACGAATGGGATCTTTGAAACAACGCTTGAGTTGAGACACATGGAAAACATCATGTACCTCTGGAAAAGTTGAAATTAGATACAATTGGTAGGGAAGCTCACCCGCTTGGAGAGAATGCGAAAGGGACCAACATAGCGAGGTTCCAACCTGCCTTTGATACCGAATCGATGGACACCCTTCAGAGGAGTGACCCAGAGGTCAACTTGATCACCAACTTCATAATGGACATCAAGATGATGACAATCGTAGTTGGTCTTCTGACGAGATTGAGCGGCCTTCAAACGCTCTCGAATTATGCGAACTTGATCTTCTGCTTCTTGGATCATGACCGGACCAAAGAATTGTCTTTCGCCGTTTCTGTCCAGTTCAGCGGTGTTCGACATGTTCTCCCATACAGGAATTGTAAAGGTGCCTTGCCCAAACTGGATTGAAAACTGTTGTTATAGGAGAACTCCGCAAAAGGAAGACATTTCTCCCAGTTCTTTCCAAAGTATATGACACACGCTCTGAGCATGTCTTCAAGAATTTGATTCACTCTTTCAGTTTGACCACCGATTTTAGGATGATAGGCTGTACTGAAGGAAACTTGAGTTCCCATTGCTTGTTGGATACTAGCCCAGAATTTGGAGGTGAACAAACTTCCACGATCAGATATGATCTTCTTGGGTACACCATGGAGAACGACAATCCGGGATATGTATAGCTCTGCCAACTGGCTTGCAGTAATACTTTCCCGAATAGCAAGGAAGTGAGCAACTTTGGATAGTCGATCAGTAAATACCCATATGGCATCATGTCCAAATTGTGTCTTCGGAAGTCCAGTGATGAAATCCATACCAATTTCATCCCATTTCCACTCAGGAATTTTCAACGGCTGCAGAAGTCCAGCAGGCCTTTGGTGTTCGGCCTTCACACGGCGGCAAACGTTGCACTCTACAACAAAGCGAGCGATTTCTGGTTTCATTCCACTCCACCAGAATCTTTGATGGAGATCTCGGTACATTTTGGTACCACCAGGATGGATAGACAGAGGGGATTCGTGAGCTTCCAAAAGAATTAGATCTTTGATTTTCCGACTGTTTGGAACCACCAGCCGGTTACTGAAGTATAGAATACCTCGATCATTGATAGAGAAGCATTTAGCTTCACCGCTTGCAACACGCTCTTTGATCTTGGTAACTTCATCATCTTGCTTTTGAGCTTCCTTGATTTGGTCCTCTAGAGAAGATTTGATTTCAAGGTTAGCAAGAAATCCACAAGGAACTACTTCAAGATTAAGACACTTGATTTCCTCGTAGAGAGCAGGTTGGGCTTGTGAAATCATCAGTTTGTTGCAATAAGACTTCCGACTTAGCGCATCGGCTACGAAATTGGCTTTGCCGGGTTGATAGTTGAGACCCAAATCATAATCTTTGATGAGTTCCAACCATCGTCTTTGCCTGAGATTCAGATCTGGCTGGATAAAGAGATATTTTAGGCTTTGATGATCAGAGTAAAGTTCACAATGGTTACCAATGAGGTAATGTCGCCATTGCTTAAGAGCATGAACGACAACAGCAAGCTCGAGATCATGGGTTGGATAGTTGTTCTCATGTGGATTCAACTGACGAGAAGCATAGGCCACTACATGACCATCTTGCATCAACACACAGCCTAGCCCTTGAAGAGAAGCATCACAATAGATGACGAAGTCCTTGCTTGTATCCGGAAGGACAAGCACAGGAGCGGTGGTTAGCTTAGTTTTCAATGCTTGGAAACTTTGTTCTGCCTTTTCTGACCATTCAAACTTCTTATCTTTCTTAAGAAGATCAGTCATATGTTTGACTATCTTGGAGAAGTTCTCGATGAATCGGCGGTAATATCCAGCCATTCCGAGAAAACTTCGGACTTCCTTGACTGAAGTAGGTGACTTCCATTCCAGAATGGTCTGAACCTTATCCGGTATAACAGCAACACCACTTGCAGACACAACATGACCAAGGAAGACGAGCTCTTGTAACCAGAACTCATATTTGGAAAACTTGGCATAGAGACGATGTTCACGAAGTTTAGTCAGTACCAAACGTAGATGTTCGGCATGCTCTTCTTCGGTCTTGGAATAGATTAGAATGTCGTCAATGTATACCACGACGAACTTGTCGAGATACTCCATGAAGACGGAGTTCATGAGCCTCATAAATGTGGCAGGGGCATTGGTCAACCCGAAGGACATCACTGTATACTCGTAAAGACCATAACGAGTTGTGAATGCTATCTTTGGAATATCTTCCTTTCTGATCTTGATTTGATGATACCCTGATCTTAAGTCCATTTTGGAGAAGACAGTGGCACCACTTAATTGATCAAAGAGGTCATTTATCCGGGGAAGTGGGTACTTATTCTTGATTGTCACCGCGTTGAGTGGACAGTAATCAACCACCAATCTTGGAATATTTGTATCCCGCTTCTTGACAAAGATGGTAGGGCAACCCCAAGAGGGTGTACTAGGTTGGATGTATCCTAGACCCTCTAACTCTTCAAGTTGCTTCTTAAACTCAACCAACTCATGAGGAGGCATGCGGTAAGGTCTTTTGGAAATAGGAGCAGTTCCAGGAACTAGCTCAATGACAAACTCCACACTTCGATCAGGTGGCATGCCAGGCAACTATTCAGGAAAGACATCCGGGAAATCACGGACTACATGTGCATCTTGGACCTCGAGAGCAGGTAGGACGTCCATGGCATACAACTCCAAGAAAGGTTTAAGAACTGCTGACGGAGACTTTGAACCTTCAGTCCAAAACTTGACAGTTATGCCAGCAGGAGAGGTTACAGAAACTGTTCTGAGTGCACATTAAATGACGGCTTGATACTTGGTTAACCAATCCATGCCCAGAATGACATCAATGTCACATGACTTGAGTGCAACGAAAGAAATGGGGAACTTCTGATAGGCTATGTCAATCTCATTCCCATGACTAACCATAGTGGTGAACCAGCTAGAACCCGGAGAATGGATGGTCAAAGGAGTGGACAGGGGTTCAAAATTTATCCCATGCTCTTGAGCAAACAAATTTGACATGAATGTATGCAATGGTCCAGAATCAAACAAGACTGTTGCGAGAATTGAATTAACACGGAGCGTACCCAGAATGACGCGTGGATCTTCCCGATCTTCCTCAACAGTGACATGGGTCAGACAACCATGTCCAGCACCTTGAGATTTATCATTCTTCTTTGCCTGCTGATCATTACGTCCGGCAGCCCTTTGAGAACACTCCCTTGAGTAGTGACTAGGCTGACCAAAGGAGTAACAGGTAACCTCGGTGTGAGATCTGGCAGGAGGATGATAGTTTGATCCACCAGTGTTTGACTGTGGCTGACGAGAGTTATTGCCAAAGGACTTAGGTGCATAATGAGCACGAGGCACAACACTATATGAAACAAAGACACGGCGCTTCTTGTTGCCATAAGAAGAAGCACGAGAATTTCCTTCTGCACGCTTCTGAGAGACTTCCATATCCTTCCTTCCATGCTCTAAGGTAAGAGCCTGATTGTGCAAGTCCTGGAAAGACTGGAACTTGAAAGGCAGCAACTCATAGCGAAGTGCAGGGTTAAGTCCTTTACGAAACAGCTCTTGCTTCTTCATCATTGGTCACATCCCTGGTTGCATAATGAGCCAGGCGAGTAAACTCACGCCCATAAGCTTCAATATCCTTGCGCCCCTGAGTCAGACCCAGAAACTCCCTCCTTTTGAGATCCATGACAGGCTTAGGGATATATGAGGCACGAAATGCTGCAACAAACTCCTCCCAGGTAACAACATGTCCCTGAGCTTGCAGATTCTGAAAACCTTCCCACCAAACACCAGCCTCACCCTCTAGTTGATAGGTGGCAAAGTTGACACGGTCAGCAGGACGGACACGAAGAGCACTGAACTTGCGCTCTATGGTGCGGAGCCAATCATCAACTTCAAGGGGCTCCTTGGAGTGAGTGAAGATTGGAGGAAAAGAGCGGATGAAATCTCCAAGTGTGACACAGTCGTCAGGACGACGTTCAGTGTTCTGAGCCACATGCTCCAGAAGGCGTTCATTCCGCAGACGGTTGGTATCAATGTTGTTGAGAACCTCGGCCATTGTGGGAGGTGGAGGAAGTTCCTGATCAGCATCGTTGTGTCCTCGACGGCCAACAGAACCACGAGTACCAGCCGACATCCTAAGGAGGAAACAGAAACCATGAGAATGGATTCACCAAAGAGGGTACAACAAAGGATGACAAAACCATATCAAAAGATCATGGTAGAGGTGAACATGTGGATGAAAACTATATCAATGCATTAAGTATGGCAGTAGGACAAGCATACGAAACGTATACGCTATCAACTTGGATACAAACCATAACAATGGAATGCAAGCATGATATGATACCAATAGGTCATAAAGGAATTGAGAGCGAGATTAGAGGCATCCGTAGCAAAGTTGAAAAAATTAATGCTTCAGTTGCACAGATATATTTTGGAGACTCTGAGCCTTGCAACCAAGTACGGAGTACTAGGGAAAACAAACCAAACCCGTATATCCTAAGAGTTTGAAATGATAGACAAGAAGTGAAAACCTTGCAAAGCAAACGAGGTAAGATAACTCAGCAATAGAACAACCTTGGATAAGAAGTAAAAAGAGTCCTATTCAGAGTTTTGCAAATAGTATTTATCTTTCAAATAGTTTTCTCAAACTCTAGACTCAACAACGACCAGCTAGAAGGGTTTCCTACAGGCAGTCCTGCTCTGATACCAAAATCTGTCACGACCCGGGATCAGGGCTAGACAAATACCAGACCCTCATCTGATATAATCCTAACCTAAATTCTGAAACGCGCAGGGAAAGATCGGTAACATTACAGAACATACAAACCATACATTAACAAGGGAAACTCTTAAGAGATTTACAGACCAGTCATACAAGACAGGGGTCACAGACCCATCGTTACATCAAACAACGGAAGCAAACAAGTTGTTCTAAACAACAAACTTAGCAAAGGTCCTAAGAGGCCATAACAAAAGAAGCGACCCTTCCATAGATCCTAAGCTGCTTCCCGGGAACCCCGACTACTCGTCGGTTCGACATAGAAAACACCTTCAGTTGGAGTAGCATCATCTGTAGAAAACATCAACGAAGCAAGGCTGAGTACAGGGTGTACTCCGCAAGACTTATGGCTAGTGTAGTTATTTTGCATAAAGCCAACTTTTGTTTTTCAAAACAAGAAGGAGAAGAAACTCGTCTAGTCAGATCATTTTCAAAAGGGGATAAGAAGACCACAACTCTAGCTCTTAAATAGATCTTTGATATCCACCAAGAACCATCATCAACAGAATCTCTCTTCCCGGACTACACCCTCAACAACCCTGAGGAAGTATTCCGGATCTCACTTTAGTTGGAAAGTTTTATCATTCGGTTATAGTTCTATATGATCACAGAATCCGTTCCCAAGTCGTCCATAATCGTGGACACGGCTTTTCGAAAAGATTCTAACCCTGCAGGGGTGCACAACTTTACCCACACGTACCAACCGATTCTTAATGCCAATATATTAGCCCTCTACCTTGGAAGGCCGGCAGAGAGTGGTTGACCATGACCTTTACCTTGCTTTCACCGAGACCATGAGTCACGCACTAAGGAGATGCCGCCGTAACGGGTCGAGTCCCAAAGTCGGTCCCTAGCGATGTGAACAGGGTTTGAGATTACGGATGCCGGGCATCTCCCATTCCCTGCCACGCTTACCTACCTATATGAATGCACCTCCTTCACCTCCATTCAAGAACAACCAAGATGCGTAGGTCGAATGGAAAGCCCAAACTATGTGACTCATGGAATCTACTAGGCAAGTTAGTTGGTTGAGGGGGTTTCCAGGCCCCCGTGTGGTTGTACGCTCGTCTTGGTTTAAGAGGCGAGAACATCAGGTCCTAAGGGTGGCAAGTATGGGACTACAAAAACCACAACCCACGTGGCCTCCCATACAAGCCTTAGCATGTTTATCATCCACTTCTGATCATATCACCACATCTTACCATACTAGATTCATTCGCATCTTCGGTGCATCACTTGAATGATCAGCATAGAAACACTAAGCATGGCTAAGCTTGACCGAACCTGTGGCACTAGCGTCTCTCATAAGCCAAACCCTAGTTAATCTAGGAGCGGTGGATCAGGTGATATAGTTCGCAAAGGGTAACATGCATCATATATGATTACTCTGTCTACTGACAAAAGACTATTTGAACCGAATGCATATGAAGAGAATGAAATACTTTGTAATCATAGGATTCATATGTATGAGTGGGGATTCGCTTGCCTTGTCCGTTGTTGGACTAGTACTGCTCTTCGGTGGCGTTGACTTCAGCTTCGGGTTCGGTTCCTATTCGCGAGAACCAATCACCGGAAAAGAGAAAGCAACACTCAACACATGGCATGTTCAATGCTCATACAATATGGATGATATGACAAGTTAAAAAATGTTGAATTGAAACCTAAAGCATACTTGGTCACTTTAAAGGGGGTTCTGAAAGTCCAAACCCTAAAACAGGGGGATCATCAGAATCACCTATGGGGTTCGATTAGTTCTTCTAGTTAACTTGCTATCAAAGTTGATTAACAATGTATGATTATAGCTTAGTTGGATAGGTTTCATTTTTCTGAACATTTTGGTATATTATTTGTATTTTTCTGATTTAAAATGAATTGGTTATGAATTTCCCAAATTTTAATTCATTTTAAACATTTTTGGAATATTTAAATTAATTTCCAAACTTGGGCCCACATGTCAGAATTTTATTCATTTCAGAAAATATTTACAAAAATTATTAAAACCCTGACAAGTATGGCCCACCTGTCATATTAATTCTATTTACAGAAATTATTTACAAAATGATTAATAAAAGAAAATGAGTTATTGCCTCATGCTGATGTCAGCATGACATCAGCAATGGAGCTCACCCTCAGATCGAGCAAGGATCCAACGATCCCGTGCTCGCCTGGATGCGTGGAGGGGTGCGATAGAGAGAGGGTGTCGCGGGGAGCTAGATAGTGGCGGCGCCGCTTCTTCTTGGTCACCGGAGCATCGACTCCGATGAGGTCCAGCGGCGGCGGCGTCGGGCACTCGCGGGGAAGAGGCTACAGAGGAAAAGGGAGGGAACGGAGAGGTGCTTGAGCACCGGTGGCTCACCAGGAGCACGACGGTGGAGTCGGGGAGGCGAGGCAAGCTCGGACGGAGGAGTAATCGACGGTGGACGGTGTCAGAAGAGATGAGGTCGACGTCGACGATTCTGAGCGCCCGCGTCCGATTCCTTCGGCGGGGAGACTCAGCTCGGCGAGGCGCAGCTCCCAGGGTCAACGACGAAGCTCGGGGCGTTCTCCAGCGATGGTGATAAGCGGCAACGACGACGGCTAGGGTTCGGCCATTTGGGGGAAAACGGCAGAGAGGGAGAGACGGAGTGGAACTGGTACTGTGAGGAAGAGGGGGTCGAGGCGGGTTTTATCCACGGCTCCAGGGGCGGCGGCGCGCATCGCAACGCCGACGGGGATCGACGGCGGGCGCCGCGACACGCAGCTGCTTGCCGGTGAGGAAAAAGAAGAAAGGGGGGGAGGCCGGGCGGGGTGGGCGGTGGCTGGCTTGGGCCCGGGTGGGCGCCAGGGAGAGAGAAGGAGAGATGGGCTCGGCCCAGTAGCTAGGTTAGATACATTTTTATTTCCAGAAATATTTTTCTATTTCTATTTCTGATTTCCCTTTTGTAATTTGAATTTCAAATCTGTTTTGAATCTTTTCCACTTACAGAAACTTCTATAAAGTATATGCAATAGTGTGAGACCCTTTTATACACTTTGGGCTCAACTCATGTAGTTAGTTGTTTAAATACAAAACTCATTTGAATGGTTTTCAAATAGAGGGGGAAGTTAGGGTTTTAGGGTTTGATTTGTTCTTTCTTGATTAAACCAAAATGCAAGTGTAATGCATGCATGAAATGATCAAACACATCTTATTTATATTACACATAAGGGTGCTATGTTACATCGAATCCACGGCGACTTCTTTCAACATTTTGCGCGTGAACTAGAGAATGTTACTTCTAACATCCAGAACACATAATTCGAGATAACACGACGATGGTTCTCAAAATTTTCCAACATTAATGCCAAATGTTCCATACAAATCTCGTATATCATGGAGAAGATAAGGATGTCATTGATGGGCTCAACAAAAAACTTATTGATACAGTCCAAGAAGATGGACTCACATATTTTATGAACAAGGCATAGACATTGTTCAGACCAGAGGACATGAAGATGTAATTAAGTGGAACATCACCAGTAGATACACCATCAGAATAGTCCTTGGGACGGAGTTTGATTCGACGATAACCCAAATCAAATCAAAGACAGGGAAGGTAACATATCCACAAAGGAGATACTATCTTGCTTCAGCACAACAAAACTAGACATCCCTTTAAGGAGAACAAAGTTGGGTAGAACTTTTGTCTTACAACTCTCCAAGTTGTTGTTTAGTCTCAACCAACTAGTTCAGGGGTACCCAGTATGAATCCTTGGGGAAAGGAGCTGTTCAAAGAACTTGCTTGCTCAAGAAATTTGACAACACGGTCATGTGACAACATGATGATACTTCTAGAAGACATCCAGAATATCACGAACCACCGATATGTCACAGAGCTCAAGAGGAGATATTCGCAGAGGTTCGGCTCAAGCCTAACTCTTTGACCGAAGAGAGTGCACTGGAATAACGAACTTGGTAGCACAATCATCCTTTTCTTAGTGATAGGGTTAACCATCACGCTAAGAATGACACAAATGTCCTTAAAGTTCAAATCAATAAGAATTGCTAAGAATCTTAGATGACCACATCATTACGCACACGCAACATTCCTGAGCACAAAAACTCAGAGGAAGGGTGGGTAATATGTGTAATAGCATCACTTCATTAAGAGGGTCATGAAACTCAACACGACTTCTTGATATAAAGGAGTGTGATACTCTAAGGTAGAACATAACATAAACTAATCAATGCTTATTGATCTGCGGATTATAACACTTTCACTTAGTCTTTGAAAGGACGAGGTACTGGATTTTGTTTGTCCTAGACATCCCGAAATGGTTTGTCTTGACGGACCACAAGAGTTTCTTGCATCGGAAGACACCAATGCACATTTACTACTTGGCTACCAACTGGTAGACAAAGGTCGGAAAACAACAAGGTTAAAGAACATGCTCAGGTTAGAATCCCGAGATGTAGATGCACAAGTCAACAATCTTCCGAAAACCAATGCATAGGAAAGGAAGGTGTGGCAGAGTCACGAGCACAGATGTGAGACTCCGTAGGAGAACTCTTGTCGTGATCTATTTGGTTCCATCAAAGAACATCTGCCATAGCATGTGGTAGGGAAGTCCTTTATCATCGTTGTTCAATAGCGACAATATCCACAAGCTTGAAGGCTATACTAGAAGGTACTAGCCATTCTGAAGTAATGTATAAACATTAGCAATAGGGTCAACAAAATGGATCTTGGGTTAAAGATCAGCGTCATGTACAAGATTCACAACACCTGAATCCAGCACAATCGGGGATCTTAGGTTCGAGTCCGAGGGTTAAAACCCAAAGAAAGGAGTAACTACTACTTGAGTGACAAAGCGTACACTACAAGATGGTAATCACGAGGTAGATTCCAAGGGAATAAACAACTTCTGAAGTACCCAAACAAACAAAAAGGAGGCACACGAGACGAAAAGAAACTTCGAGGCCTAGAACAGAACAATATGAAACCATCAACATGATGTTGTGGACCCGTAAAATAGAGAGATTATGATAGAAAGAAGTCTCTCAAAAGAATAGGATCAAAGGAAAACAAGGAACACACACAACTGACTCTATAGAACACGACACTAGGTCAAATGGTTGAGAACCGGCATGCCTGAGAAGGCACCTAAGTTTTGAAAGACTGGACGAGATAGCAAAACTTTTCCAGATCAACACAAGATAAGATGACCTAGAGTTAGAGCGAAACTGGATAAGGAGAAAAGAAGCATACCCGAGTTTTTGCACATAATTTTTATCTTTGGAAATAGTTTTCACAAGAAATAGACTCAACATTGACCAATAAAAGGGTTTCCTATAGTCGGTACTGCTCTGATACCAAAACCTGTGACACCCCCGGGATTAGGGCTAGATAAATCCCAGACCTCTGTCTGATTTAAGCCTAACCTAAATCTCGAAAGCGTACAGAGGGAGATTTGATAACACAACAGTGACCCCATGACACAAAAATTTATTACAGCAAGCTCATAACTGAGCTAAGAACCAAAATATTACAAGTAGAGGTCACTGACCACAAACATCAGACAACGGAAAGCGAATTATGCTATTAAGTATAGAAAACTTAAGAAATGGCCTAAGAGGCCTGAAGCATAACGATGACGTCCAATCCATAGATCCTAGACTGCCGACTGGGAACTCCAAACTACTCGTCGATGTCGATGCCGTAAAGAATTCATCTTCAATGGTAACACTTAATCTGCTGCAAAAGTATCAACAAAGCAAGGGTGAGTACAGGGTGTACTCCGCAAGACTTATGGCTAGTGGAGTTTTTTTGCATAAAGCCATTTTTGTTTGTAAAACAAGAAGGAGAAGAATCTCGACTAATCAGAATATTTTAAAAGGGGATAAGAGAGCGGTATCTCTAACTTTGATCATCTATTGATATCCACCAAATTATCTTTAGCTGAAGCTATCTAGGATCACCCCCCTCGATCACTAAGGAAGCATCCTTAAGCACACATTACTTAACTTGCTAAGTTTTACGATTAGGTTCAAGTTCTCTATGATCTTCACGTCCGTTCCCAAGTCGTCCATAAACGCGGACGCGGCTTTTCGAAAAGATTAATAACCCTGCAGGGGTGTACAACTTTACCCACACGTACTAACCTTCTCTTAATGCCACTAGATAAGCCCTCTTCCTTGGAAGGCCGACAGAGGGTGGTTAGACACGACCTTTACCTTGCTTTCGCCGAGACCATGAGTCACGCACTAGGGAGATGCCATAGTAACGGGTCGAGTCCCGAAGCCGATCCCTAATGATGTGAACATGGTTTGAGATTACGGATGCCGGGCATCTCCCATTCCCTGCCACACTTACCTACCTGTATGAATGCACCTCCTTCACCTCCTTCGAGAAGAGCCAGAATGCATATGTCGAATGGAACGCCCGAACTATGTGACTCATGGAATCAACTAAGCAAGTTAGTTGGTCGAGGGGGTTTCTAGGCCCCCGTGTGGCTGTACGCTCGTCTTGGTTCAAGAGGCAAGAACACTGGGTCCTAAGGGTGGCAAGTATGGGACTGAAAAAAACCACAACCCACGTGGCCTCCCATACAAGCCTTAGCATGTTTATTATTCATCTCTGATCATACCAAGTCATCCTGTTATACTAGGTTCATTCGCAGCTCTGATTCATCAACCGGATGGACCAATGGTAACATCTAGGCATGGCTAAGCACAATAGATGTAACAGCTCTAGCAACGCTTCACAAGCCAAACCCTAGTTATGCTAGGAGCAGTGGATCAGGGAATATAGGCTATAAAGGAAACATGCATCGGATAGGTTTACTCTATCTATCAATAAAAGACATTGGAATCGTATGCACATGGCAAGAATGAAATACTTTGAAAGCATAGGATTCATATGTATGTGTGGGGCTTCGCTTGCCTTTGCTAGTTGATATCCAGAAATCAGAGTTTCGGACATCTGGTACTTGACTTGGTTACATTTGGTCAAGTATTGGTCTTCGAGCTTCGACGGTGTTGATCTCAGGCTTCAATCTTGATCTCGATTCCGATATCGTATTCTACCGAGGAAGAACCAATACCGGAAATAAAGGGAACAATCAACACATGGCATCGATGCAATCATCAAACAAGAATGATGATATGACAAGTTAAAGTGCATTGAAATAAACCCCTAAGGCATGCTTGATCATTTTAATCGGGGTCCAAGAGGTGCAAACCCTAATTCGGAGAAACCCCGGAGGCATATGAGAGGGGTTGTTTTTTTGTTCTAATTAAACTTGCAATTGAAGTTGATTATCAATGCATGATTATAATTTAATTAGGTAGAATTCATTTTTCTGAACATTTTTATATATTATTTGTATTTTTCTGATTTAAAATGAATTAGTTATGAATTTCTCAAATTTTAATTCATTTTAAATCATTTTTAGAATATTATAAAAATAATTTGCATTTTGAAATTACTTAAACATTTTTATTAATCAGAAAAATTTCTGATACTATTTTTATTACTTACAGGGTGGACCCACCTGTCAGCATTTATCAATTACTGAAATGAATTACAGAAATTAATAAAAGAAAAAGAAAAGATTTATTGCATAGGCATGACACCATGATGACGTCAGCCAGGAGCAACCCTTGCAGATCATGGATGGATCGATCGATCCAGAGCTCGCGGGGATGTGCTGTGGGGATCGTTGGAGAGAGGACAGTGCGGCTGGTCGAACTGTGGTGGCGACACCTCTTTTTGGTCGCCGGAGAGAGGACAATGGCGACGAACTACGGCGGTGGTGGCAGGTGGTCGACGGGGAGGGGGTTGGAGAGCGAGAGGGAGAGATTGAGATGCACTGGGAGGTGCAGGAGCTCACCACGCACGCGATGCCGGGGTCGGGGAAGCAAGGGGTGGCCGGACGATGGAGAATCAACGACGGCAGAGGTGACGACCGATGATAGTGCGAGCTCGATTACGGCGAGATGGGGCCTTCCCAGCTTGCACTCTTCACGGAGGAAGACGAGGAAGACGCGGCGCTTCTCCTGGGCTGCTCGGCGAGGCTCAGGGTGGACAGAGACGACGGGGACGAGCGGCGGCCGGAGTTAGGGTTTCGGGACCAAAGGGGAAAAATGCAAGAGAGGGCGAGAGGTGACGAGATGGGTATAGGGAGAGAGAGAGAGCACAACGCGGCGGTTCTTATCCTCTCCCTCTCAAGCGGCAACGCGCATTGCAGCGCCGGCGATGATCGACGGCAACGCGGCAACCACGCAGGTGCTTGCCGGCTAGGAAGAAGACGACAGGAGGTGGGGTGAAGCGGTACCAGGCCAGGCTGGGCTTCGGGTGGGCTGAGGCGGCTGCTGCGGGACGCACGCTGAGCGGCAGAGAGAGGAGAGGGGGAGATGGGCTCGGCCCATATTAGGTTTAGCAGTAGTTCTTTATTCCTGAAACCGTTTTTCTTTTCTGTTTTCAATTCCTCTTTTTGTATTTTCATTTTGTAATCTGTTTTGTATATTTTCAAAATACAAGGAAGTTTTTAAATATTTGAAATATTGCAGGAGTCCTTATAAACAGTTTCGGCTCCGCAATTTTGGTAGTTTTGAGAATTTTCAAACCATTTGAATGCATTTCAAAAAGAGGAAGGAGATTTAGGGTTTTGCATATGTTTCTTGTTGTTTGCATTGTTTATTTGTCTTAGCAAAATACATGATGCTCATGAAGGCACAAACAAACCTAATTAGTATTTAATAAAACTAGGGTTGTTACATGGCTCCGCCCTTTTATGGTCACTAGAGCTCCACCTCCGACAAGCTAATGCGGCGGTGGGCTCGGGGTCGTGCGGGCAGAGTGCTATGGTGAGCGAGCGGAAAAAAGAGCATATCATGGTCGGGAAGCTCACCGAGAGCGTTTCAAGCTTGAAGGAGAGGCGAGGCAAGGCACGTATCAATGGTGAACGATGGCGACTGGCTACAGAGCTATCTCTCAATTCTGTCGATTGGAGGCGCGCCGAGCTGCGTGAGTTAGCTAATAAGAACAAGGAGGCGGTGGCGGTCACGATGGTGGTCTCAGATGAGCTTGGGGTGACCGGAGATGGCGAGGGCAATGACATCTGTGAGCTAGATCTCGCCGACCATGGCGATAGGGATAAGGGGGAGGGGAAGTGGCACACTAGGGCTTCTCCACTACGATGGCTGGACTTCATATAGGCACTAGCGGGCGGCGGTGTGAATCTTGGTGCGGCTCCGGCGATGAACGGTGGTGGCATCGACACGAGGCTGCTTCCCCATCATCGACGAAGACGACAAAGAAGTTCAGCGGCCGAAGTGGTATGGGCCGGCTTCTAGGCCCCGAATGGGCCGGCTAAGGCTACTGCTGGGCCGCGGGAAAACCAGAGAGGGAGCCCAGTATCTAGGTTTGCTCTTTATTTACAGAAAATCCTTTTTCTATTTGTTTTGTCTCAAATTACTCTTCTTTGCACTCAATTCAAATTACTTTGGACAAAATTTGAGTGAGGCAAGATTCAAAAACTTTTGTAAATCTCTTGATCATTTAAACAGTAAGGCCCACATGTGTAGCCATTTTACCAAATCAAAACCATTTTAGAGGGAATAAAGTTTTGAGAAGGAGAAAAATTTAGAGATTGGGGTTTTTATCCATTCTTGTCTCCAAAACACAACAAGAAAGCAAAAGATTCATGCATGCTATGCTCTGAGGTACTAATTACATATAATACAAACTTGGGTTGTTACATCTCACCACTGAAGTATGACGACGACCATCCCGTCGGCTTTAACCCCAACACTATCTTCCCCGAGATGTAGCCTTCCCTTAGCTGCAGGCCTCACCACCAGTTCGGTGCTGGTTCCACTAGCTCCGACTATTTGTTAGATGGAATGACGGGCAACTATGTCATGCACGACATGATCGCGTCCGGTCCGACCGCCGCAGATTTGGCTCCAGGGTACTTCAACTAGGAGTAAGCCCTCACAATAGTCGAGAATGGCCTCGACACACAAGATTTTTGTGCCGGTGAAGACGAAGATGAGGAGGAAGCAGAAGCTGTCGAGGAAGAGGAAGAAGAGGTCAAGGTTGAGGCCAACCTGGAGGAGGTTTCGGCGAGCTGCAAGGGGAAGAAGAATAAGCATAAGAATAAGAAGAAGGGTGTGTCGATGACACCTAGCGAAGCTCACATCAAGTAGGCGGCAAAGGAGGACGAGTGCCTCGCTGAAGCATGGAAGACCGTCTCCATCGACCCGATCACTGGCGCAAACCAAAACTCTGGCACATATTGGAAGATAATCAAGTTTGCGTTCGATTCACATGGAGCGCAGAGAGAAGGACATGGCTACCCATTGGGGACTCATCCAACAAGCCTGCAACAAATGACATGGGGTACAAGAGGAGACCGAGAATCTCCCAGAGAGAGAGGCGCCGACTTCGAACGCAAGGTAAACTCTCCACCTATCGCCTACTTTCTGTAGGGGTTCGTAGCATGGAAAACAAAAAATTTCTACCACATACAAACAAACAAGCCAAGATCTATCTACTAGATTGTAGCAACGAGTCGATAGAATAACTCACCCTCGAAGATTCCAAAGTGTTTAACGAGAGCGGATTCTCGTGGGTGATGTAGTCGTACTCTTCCCGATCTCAAGATCGTGTAGACGATCCTTCCGGCGCTGCGTTCCTGCAGCGCTTCCGCAGTCGGTCACACGTTCGGTACTCGACGAAGACCTTCCTCTCCCTTGTTCCAGCAGGCAGCGGAGGTTGTAGCGCTCTCCTCGCGATTCCGGCAGCACGACGGCGTGGTACCAGAAGTAGAGGGGAGATCTCGCAGGGTTTCGCCTTAAGCCAGAGCGAGTATGGTGGACACTGAGAGAGGCCTCGGTGATCTAGGGTTTAGACGCACCAAGGAGAGAGGGCTAGTCCAGCGGCTAGGGCTTGGGGAAGCCCAAGTCGGCGGCTAGGGTTTGCCCTAGGCAGCGGCGGCAGCAGCAGGAGGTGGTGGCACCAGTGGCTTAGGGCTAGGGTTTGGAGAGGGCAAGGTGTAGGTCTTGGAGGGGCAGCCCTGCCCCTCCTTATATAGGTGGGAGGGCGCGGCCAAGGGAAGGGGAGTCCCTCCCCAACTCGGCCTCCTTGGCCGGCGGTGGAGGGAGAGGGACTTCCTCCCCAAGTAGGTTTCCTACTCTCCCTCCACCAAGCAAAATAGCCGTTTGACTTTTCAAATTAGGATTTGATTTATCCCTTTATTTTGCTCAGCGATGACACCTAGTACATGATGCAACCATTCCAACTTGTTATGACACATTCATGTACCCTTCCCCTCTGGAGTGCCGGACATTCCAGAACCTTCTAGAACATTCCCGATGAAAACACCAGAACCATTCTCCAACCCCGAAACATGACTTTCCTTATATGAATCTTATTCTCCGGACCATTCCGGATCTCCTCGTGATATCCCGGATCCCATCCGAGACTCCGAACAACATTCGGTCTCTTACTCATCATTCCATAACAACTCAACAACGTCGAATCCTTAAGTGTGTCTCCCTACGGTTCGAGAATTATGCGGACATGATCGAGACACTTCTCCGAACAATAACCAATAGAGGCATCTGGAAATTCATATGGCTCCCACATATTTCTACGATTACTTTGCGATCTAATGAACCACTTACATACGATACCAATTTCCCTTTGTCTCACGATAGTTTACTTATCCGAGGTTTTGATCGTCGGTATCTCTGCATACCTAGTTCAACCTCACATCGATAAGTACTCTTTTCTCGTTCCCGTGATATGTGATCCCTTGTGAGCCAGTCACATGCTTGCAAGCTAATTGGATGACATTCCAGCGAGAGGGCCCAGAGTATATCTATCCGTCATATGGATGGACAAATCCCACTCTTGATCCATGTGTCTCAACCAATACTTTCCGAACACTCAATGCCACCTTTATAGCCACCCAGTTACGGTGTGGTGTTTGATGTCATCAAAGCATCCTTCCGGTGATGGTGATAAGCATGATCTCATGGTCGAGGGAATTAGGTTACTATGTATCAGAAAGCATATAGCAATTGAACTATTAAAATGACTTGATCTTTATGCTGCGCTTATCTTTAGGAGTATGTCCATCATATCATTCTCCTAACGATATGATCTTGTTGTTAATAACATCTCAATGTTCATGATAGGGAAACCACAATCATTTATTAATCAACAAGCTAGTATTATAAAGAGGCGTCACTAGGGACTTCAATTTGAGTTTACAAATCACACAAGTATTAATGTTTCCTTGATAATACTATTATAGCATGAATGTAAACATTTATCATAAACACAAAGATATAATAATAACTACATTTATTATTGCCTCTAGGTTATATCTCCAACAGTCTCCCACTTTCACTAGAGTCAACTAATCTAGATTACATGGTAATATACCGAACACCCATGGCAGTTTGGTGTTGGTCATGTTTTGCCCTCGGGAGAGGTTTAGTCAACGGATCCGCCACATTCAGATCTATGTGTACTTTGAAAATCTTTATGTCACCATCTTGGACATTTTCTCGAATAGCGTGGAAACGTAGCTTGATGTGCTTCAACTTCTTGTGTGACCTTGGTTCTTGCGCATTGGCTATGGCGCCCATGTTATCACAGTAGATAGACATTGGGTCCAGCGCACTTGGAACCACACCGAGCTCTGTAATGAACTCTTGTAGCATCCCAGTTGTCTAACCCCTGTAATGCTACATGTCATAATAATAAAATGGGCCACTTCCAACATATAATTGTTGCATCATCATCATATCATACTCATGTCATCATGTCCCCTTGCATTTGAGCATCATATAAAACCTTTTTCTTGTTTGCTTCTTGTCTCATGTGCATGATTAATTGTAGTTGCCTCTTGATATTGTATTTGGTTCTTACTAAATTGTTAAATGCCCAAGTTGAGTTGGGGGCATCTCTCTTTTGACTCCACCACCTTATCTTTCACCACCTTATAATTCCACCATCCAATGATATGAGCTTGGCTTTTTATTGAGTTATCCCTAGCCCATGTTGTTGGTTGGATCCACCTTGATCTTTGCTTGGCCTTGTCCACCTTTTGGAATGGAGATGAATAGTGCCATGTTAATATCCTTGTTCTTACAAGGATAGTTGTGGCATTCATTGTCTTGCATGGGCCATGCAAGTACCCTTTTTCCTAGCTTTTGGTTTTTGTTGGAATTCTAATGGATCCCTTCTACCTTGCTTGATCTTGTTGGGTTAGTACTAAACCCTAGCTCTCTCCCTCTCTTTTTCCCCCTTAAGCTAAAACCCTACCCCATGTCCCATGCACACACTTGTGCTAATGAGCATGCTAAACCATAAACCACCCTCTTTCTTTGTTCTTGCTTGACCTATGTTTGGATCATGCATGGACCCAAAAACCCCATCACCAACCTTTGGCCATCTCTCTCCCTTCTCCCTCTTTTCTTGTTTTTATTGTTTAGTGCTTGCTTGTAGTTTGCTTGACCAACTAGAGTGCCACCATCTCTTTTCCTAAACCTCTTAGCAACTCTAAACCTACCCCCAAGCCATCTCTCCTTTCTACCCCTTTTCCCTAAAACAAACCCTAATCTACATCCACCTAAACAAAAACCTAAACCATCTTTTTCCTCTAGCAAAACCTAGCTACCATCTAACCCTCTTTCTCTCCCCCTCTCTCTTTTCTATCCTAAACTAAACCCTATTTTACATACATCCTAAAATAATCCCTACATCTACTTCTATCTCTAAACAAAACTCAAACAAAACCTAGTACTACCCCTTTTTCCTATCTAGCATGATCCCTTGCCCTATGTCCCTCTCACCTCTCCCTACCTACATGCCACACGACCAGGAACCCTCCTAGCTACCCCCAGCTCGCCACCCCCTCTCTCTATCTGCCCCCACACGTGACCAGTACCACCCCAACCCTAGCCTAGCCGAGCATGTCCCTCTTTCCTCCCCTCTTTTCCTCTCTCCCTTCCCAGCATCTGCCCACGCCCTACCCCACTTGCATGCCTCCCTAGCCGGCCTGCCCACCGCCAGACACCCCTGCCTGCCTGGCCTCGCCATGCCTTGCACGTGACCAGTAAAGGTGGCCGAAGCCACCTTTCCCCATCAAACCCTCCCCCACGCAACCACCGCGCCTCCCTCCTTCTTATCCTCTTCCTCTCCCTCTCTGGCCTCCCCAGATCCCATCCCAGCAGCCCCGCAAGCCCCCTGCATCTCCCCTTCCTTCCCCTTCGCCACCGGCTCGCCACCGTCGTCTACCCCTTCCCCAGTTGATCTAGACGGTGAAGGGAGGCTGCGAGGCGTCGAGGAAGCTCCTGGAGTCGCTGCGACGTTCCTGTGGTCAGCAGCGAGGAGGGGAAGAACCGGAGCCGCCCGTACCTGACGCGCCCCGAGCAAACCCTAGCTACGACCGCCACCGGCTGTGGATCGCGACCACCTCTGCGACCGAAAGCACGCCAAAGACGCCCGCGGTGAGCCCACGACCCTCCTAGACATCGCCTTCCTCGCTTGCTTCTGGGCGCATCAATCTTTCGAACGCCTCTGGCCAGCGCCGGCGTGTGCTCGCAAGCTTCCGTGCGCGCCACACCCTATCTAGCACGCGAGCATCCGCTTAGCATCAACCAGAGGCCAGCCCGGTGGTCACCGCCTCCTGTCGCGCCATGATCGCGGATCGAATCCAGCGCTCCCTGTTTCCCCACAGCGCCATGGTTCAGTTCGAGCGGGAAAGAAATGCGCCGCAGGCTTTTTGCGAAAACCCCCTCCCAGTTTTGTTTTGTAAACCCGCAGTCCTCGAGGCCCACCTGTCAGCGGCGGTGTCCTTTTTCTAAAAAGGCTCCCGCAAGAACCAGGAATAAACCCGCAGTCCCCCCCCTGGCCCGCGTGTTCGTTTTGCAGATGACCCCTGGTCCTTTTGTTTGCGTAAACCCGCGGTCCCTGGAAGCCCGCTTGTCAGTGTCTGTAGACTTTTTGCATTTAGGTTCCTGTTGTTTGTTTTAATAAACCCGCGGTCCCCTGAGCCCTCAGTCACTGTCGTGTGGGCCGCAGGACACCCCTAGCCCCACCTGTCAGCGACTCAGGGTTGAGTAGTTTGGTAGAAAACGTTTCAGAGGTTGGTTTAAATTCAAATCCTGTCAAATATTTTGCAAATTCAAAATTCAAATTCAGATTTTAATAACTTTCACATACTTTATCCAAATTGGGCAAATGACATATGTTTAGATATCAGCAAGATGAGGGGAACTCAAATATGCCATCTAATTTGACCTTTGCACAAGTAAAATTCCAAGTTTAGTGTAATTACATCAATTGCCACTGGATTTTCAATAAACCATAACTTTTGTTTTGTAAATCCAAATTTAACAAATGAATAGTCTAAAATGATCAGCTCGACGAGACCTTTCTGTTTATGCTATCCATGACATCAACTGCAGCATGCATCATATCAATATATATTGAACAACAACTGTTATGACAACAAAATGTGACTAAAACCCATTTAATTGTTATTTTCTTGTTTCCCACACCTCACCCATGCCATGCTACCTTACTTGCCATGTAAATTGTGCATCATTCATCATGGCATGATTGTTTGCTTGACGCATCTTATTCATATGCTTGTGCTCTATATTTATGTTGGCCTTGTTTGTTTGGTTTTTCTCGGATAGACACTGAGCAGGGGTTGTATCAAGAGAACCAGGAGCACTACCCAGAACCGTCCTTTGCTTCAACAGAGACACCAGGCAAGCACTACCACATGCTTGCATACATACAGTACCTATTGCCTCTATCTTATTCTTGCATCATTGAGTCGCGATTGCATTAAATTGAATCCCAAGTATGCATAGCCTTTACTTTTAAACCCCACCAAGCTTGTTCCTCCATCCCATGAGCCACTACTATAGGAGTTGTTTGAGCCATGCGAGTCGAGAACAAAGATGTAGGGTTTGTGGGAGTCTGATGAATAACGAGGTACTTAAACAACTTAACCTGAGTAGTTCTGGGATAACTAAAGAAAGTGGCACCGGTGAGCAATATCTGCTATTTGGTTTTTCTGCTCACTTGTGTCCCGTAAGACCCCGAGTACTTGATTCCTGTTCCTTGATTTATCGCGCTATCCACATCCGGGAGGTATATGGGACCCCCCTGGACCAGAGCTTGATTCCATCTTATTTCTTGGGGCCACAAACTAGTTTGAGGTTTTACTACTATCCTGTACTTATGCCATGCTACTTTCATACTGTATTGTTTAGGGCTTGTGACCCGCTTACGTGGTATCGACAGTCCCCGTTTGGGGACCTGCTGTCGTTTACCGCCGGCCCCACAAACCTTGGGTCCGTCTCGAAGCTTGCTTACTTCGTTGCGGGTATACTACAAGGGGTGGCCCCCTGAAATATTTCTGAATCCTGTGATTGTTCAGTCGTGAAAGCCTCGTTGGGTTTTGATTTGGTTTTTCCGAGGTTGATCGAGTGTGTGTTGCTATTGGTGCACCCCGGCCGGGTAAAACTTTTTGAAAGCCGTGTCCGCGGATATGGACGACTTGGAGCACAGTTTCTTGATCATAGACAAGCATAACTAAAGTACCGCCTTAAATCTGACTAAAGTAACTTGACTAGTAAATAGTGCAATGCACCTGGAATGGTTAATAAAATTGCCAACGGATGGGGGGTTGTTCGTCCGCTTCCTTGTTGGTAAGCAGGGAGGAGGATGGATCGGATGAGATTACCATTATAACTGTTGTACTTAAATTCACGGACATCCGTCTATCATTGGTTAGGCGGATGGTTAGCGTTATCTCAGAGAACTGCTAGGGTTTATCTTTTGCTGCAATTGCGTCACCCTGGTTGTGTCCCTTTAGAGGCATTAAGACTTCTTGAGTACCCTTAGGGTCTCACACGATAAATTCTTGATTCAGATGAACAGGTACCTTCTCAGGACGGATACTGGGTGGAAGAAGCCGATGAAGTGGGCAACGATCGTATGGTGTAGAGATTCCGGGAATGGGGATCCGTGAGACCTGTAGTTGGGATGTGCTTATTTCTATGGCATCTTATGCCGATTTGCTTCTTATCCGTACTCGGATTCTGTTTGCCGCTTCCGCATGATACTCTGATGTGTGATGTATGAGGAGTTATCCTAAAATATAGATCTATCTAGGTCATTTGAATCTTGCCGTATGGCTTTGCCATATATTTCATTTCTTTCTAGATGGGATGGCTGTGATGTACTCTTGTATGGTGGCTTGCGTACATACCCACTTGTGTACGTAGTTGATCCCTTCGCCTGCCGACTACGCCGCCCGTACAGGTCCCGTTGAGAGGTTAGCGGTTGGGACGTCTGAAAGGACTACCAGTGAGTGGCTTTTGGGGCCCCGCCGTACTATTTCAACCGCTATCTCTCATCCAGGCTTGTATCTAGGAGCGTAGTTCACCGAGGTAGTTACAACTCTTTCATCCATATCGCTTCTTGTGAAGCCTCCGAAGCAGCCATGTATTCCAATTCAGTTGAAGATCTCGCCACAACGCTTTGCTTTGCACTCCTCCAGCTAACTGCTGCACCATTCAAAGTAAATACGTATCCAGATTGTGATTTAGAATCATCTGGATCGGTGTTCCAACTAGCATCAGTGTAACCATTAACAACGACCTGTTCATCACCTCCATAAGAAAGGACCATATCCTTAGTTCTTCTCAAGTACTTAAGGATGTTTTTGACCGCTGTCCAATGATCCACTCCTGGATCACTTTGATACCTGCTAGTCAAACTAACAACATATGCAATGTCGGGTCTAGTACATAGAATGTCATACATTAGAGATCCTATGGCTGAGGCATAGGGAGTTTTACTCATCCTTTCTCTATCTTCTGCCGTTGTTGGACTTTGATTTTTACTCAACGTCGTATTGGGCAACATGGGCAAGAACCCTTTCTTGCTATCTTCCATTCCAAACCTCTTTAGAACTTTGTCCAAATATGTACTTTGTGACAATGATATTAGACATCTCGATCTATCTCTATAAATATTTATGCCCAATACATAAGCTGCTTCGCCAAGATCTTTCATTGAAAAACTATTATTCAAATATTCCTTGACACTATTAAGAAGGTCTACATCATTCCCAATCAACAATATGTCATCTACATATAGTATTAAGAATGCTATAGAGCTCCCACTCACTTTCTTGTAAATACAAGCTTCTCCATAAGTTTGTATAAAACCAAAATTTTTGATAACCTTATCAAAACGTTGATTCCAACTTCGGGATTCTTGCTTCAATGCATAAATGGACCGTTGAAGTTTGCATACCTTGTTAGCATCCTTAGGATCGACAAAACCTTTAGGTTGCATCATATACAACTCTTCATCAATGTCTCCATTAAGGAATGCCGTTTTGACATCCATCTGCCATATATCATAATCATAATATGCAGTGATTGCTAACATAATCCTCACAGACTTTAGCTTCGCTACAGGTGAGAAAGTCTCATCGTAGTCAACTCCTTGAATTTTTCGAAACCCTTTTGCGACAAGCCGAGCTTTATAGACAGTAACATTACCATCAGTATCTGTTTTCTTCTTGAAAATCCATTTGTTCTCGACAGCCTTCCGGCCATCCGGTAAGTCCACCAAAGTCCATACTTGGTTTTCGTACATGGATCCAATCTCAGATTTCATGGCTTCTTGCCATTTATTGGAATCTGGGCTCATCATTGCTTCTTCATATGTCGCAGGGTCATCGGTGTTGTCCACCAACATGACACTCATAACTGTATCATACCAATCAGGAGTGGTACGAGTTCTCGTTGACCTGCGAGGTTCTGTAGTAACTTCAACCAAAGTTTCATGATCATCATCATTAGCTCCCTCTCTTATTGGTGCAGGCACCACAGGAACTTCTTCCGGTGCTGCGCTCCTGGCAAGTTCGAGAGAAGGTTCGACAACCTCGTCGAGTTCTACTTTCCTTCCAGTCACTTCTTTCGAGAGAAATTCCTTCTCTAGAAAGGATCCATTCTTGGCAATGAAGATTTTTCCTTCGGATCTATGATAGAAGGTATACCCAATAGTTTCCTTTGGGTATCCTATGAAGACGCATTTTTCCGCTTTGGGTTCAAGCTTGTCCGGCTGTAACTTCTTTACATAGGCTTCACAACCCCAAACTTTAAGGAACGACAATTTAGGTTTCTTCCCAAACCATAATTCATACGGTGTCGTTTCAACTTATTTAGATGGTGCCCTATTTAAAGTGAATGCAGCTGTTTCTAATGCATAACCCCAAAATGATAGCGGTAAATCTGTAAGTGACATCATAGAACAAACCATATCTAAGAGAGTTCGATTACGACGTTCAGACACACCATTACGCTGTGGTGTTCCCGGCGGTGTCAATTGTGAAAGTATTCCGCATTTCTTCAAATGCTCGCCAAACTCGTAACTTAGATATTCACCTCCACGATCAAAACGTAGAAATTTAATCTTCTTGTTACGTTGATTCTCAACCTCACTTTGAAATTCCTTAAACTTCTCGAAAGTTTCAGACTTATGTTTCATGAAATAGATATACCCATATCTACTCAAGTCATCCGTGAAGGTAAGAACATAACGATAACCACCGCGCGATGCTACACTCATTGGACCACACACATCGGTATGTATGATTTCCAATAAATCCGTAGCTCGCTCCATCATACCATAAAATGGAGTCTTAGTCATTTTACCCATCATACATGCTTCGCATCTTTCAAGTGATTCGAAATCAAGTGATTCAAGAAGTCCATCGGAATGGAGTTTCTTCATACGCTTCACTCCAATGTGACCAAGACGACAGTGCCACATATAGGTCGAGTTATCGCTCAATTTCAAACGTTTAGCCTCAATGTTATTAATATGTGTATTTCCACTATCGAGATTCAATAAGAATAGACCGTCTATCAAAGGTGCATGTGCATAAAACATATTACTCATATAAATCGAACAACCATTATTCTCGGACTTAAACAAGTAACCGTCTCGCAATAAACAAGATCCCGATATAATGTTCATGCTTAACGCAGGCACCAAATAACAATTATTTAAGTATAAAACTAATCCCAATGGTAGATGAAGAGGTAGCGTGCCGACCGCGATCACATCAACCTTTGATCCATTTCCCACGCGCATCATCACCTCGTTCTTCGTTAGCTTCCGTTTATTCTGCAGCACCTGTTTTGAGTTACAAATATGAGCAACCGAACCAGTATCAAATACCCAGGCACTACTACGAGTACTAGTGAGATACACATCAATAACATGTATATCAGATATACCTTTCTTCTTGATGTTGCCGTTCTTCAAATCCGCCAAGTACTTTGGGCAATTCCGCTTCCGGACCTTCTCCCTTGCAAAGAAAGCACATCAGACGCTTAGGTCCAGCCTTGGTCTTCAAGTGCGGTAACTTTCTTACCACCCTTCTTGAAGTGTCCCTTTTGCTTAGACTTGCCTTTCTTGAATTTGGTGGTCTTATTGACCATCAACACTTGGTGCTCTTTCTTGATCTCCACTTCTGCAGATTTTAACATGGAGAAGAGTTCTGGCAACTGCTTGTTCATGCTTTGCATATTTTAGTTCATCACAAAGTTCTTGTAACTTGGTGGTAGTGATTGGAGGACACAGTAAATCCCCAAAGCATTAGGAATCACTATACCCAAGCTTTGAAGTTTGTTTGCGTGCCCAGACATCTTAAGCACATGCTCACTGACGGAGCTGCCCTCTTCCATCTTGCAGTTAAAGTACTTTTCATAAGCCTCATAGCTCTCAACTGCCGCGTGAGTCTCAAAAATCAATTTGAGTTCATGGACAATATCATGTGGGTCTAAATTCTCAAACCTTTTCTGAAGCTCCGATTCCAAACCATACAAGATAGCACACTGAACTGTGGAGTACTGAGTCTTCCGAGCGAGGTAAACATTCTTTACTTCATCGGTAGCAGTAGATGCAGGCGGGTCACCCAGCGGTGCATCCAGCACATAGGTCAAATTACCAGCATTGAGGACAATCCTCAAATTGCGGAACCAATCCGCGAAGTTGCTTCCATTGTTTTTCAACTTTTATTTTTCTAGGAACACATTAAAATTGATGGTAGGGGCCGCCATTGATCTACAACATATTTGCAATAGTTTAGACTAAGTTTATGACAAATTGAGTTCTAATTAATAGTTAAATTAATCTAGGTGAACTCCCACTCAAAACAATATCCCTCACATTGTTTTAGTGATCACACGAACCAAATCCACCACATCAAAACCGATCATCAGGAGAGTTGATGTAGCTTCAATGGCGAACAATCGACATGTTCATCATATCTACTATATGATTCATGCTTTACCTTTCGGTGATCTGTGTTCCGAGACCATGTCTGTACATGCTAGGATCGTCAATAAAACCTTAGCTTCCGCATGAGCAAATCTGGCTTGCTCACGTTGTATACACTTGCAGAATCTAACACACCCGATCATCACGTGGTGCTTCGAAACAACAAGCTTTAGTAACGGTGCTTACTAAGGATGAACACTTTAGAACTTGAAATTCATGTGCATGAGGGATCATCTTATAATGCTACCGTCGTTAACTAAGCAATACAAGATGCATAAAGGATTAACATCACATGCAATTCATAATATGTGATATGATATGGCCTTTCTTCTTTATGCTTCCGATCTCCATCTTCAAGCACGAACATGATCTCCATCATCACCGGCATTGCATCAAGGTCAATGACGCTGCTCCATGGTTGTCGTCCACCAGCTTCAACTATTACAACTACTTTGAATAGACGCGCGGGTCTTAACAGAAATTAAAGACAACCATATGGCTCCTGCCGGTTGCCAACTTACAATAAGGAACATTGCATACATCAAATATAATCACAATCATGGACATATCACATCACAGCACACCCTTGCAAAACAAAGTTAGACGCCTCTAATTTCTTTGCATGTTTCACGTGGTTTGGGGCTTTCAATAAGTGTCGATCTAACTTACGAACAAGAACCACAACGTTGATGTTTGAACTATCAAGTGCCTGTTGTAAATTGGATCTATACTATAATGGGAGAGACAGACACCCGCAAAGCCACTTATGCAATACAAGTTGCATATTGAGCGTGGAGCAAGTCTCATGAACGATATCATGTAAGGTTAGCCCGGGCCGCGTCATCCCATCATACCGCAAGATGCAAAGTACACAAGAAGCAATTGATAATAAAAGCACCACCGCCCACAATGACCATTGTGTTCTACTCGTGCAACAGATCTACATATAGACACGGCTCTGATACCACTGTAGGGGTTCGTAGCATGGAAAACAAAAAATTTCTACCGCATACAAACAAACAAGCCAAGATCTATCTACTAGATTGTAGCAACGAGTTGATATAATAACTCACCCTCGAAGATTCCAAAGTGTTTAACGAGAGCGGATTCTCGTGGGTGATGTAGTCGATCTCCCGATCTCAAGATCGCGTGAGCGATCCTTCCGGCGCAAGGCTCCTAGCGCTTCCGTAGTCGGTCACACATTAGGTACTCGACGAAGACCTTCCTCTCCCTTGTTCTAGCAGGCAGCGGAGGTTGTAGCACTCTCCTCGCGATTCCGGCAGCACGTCGGCGTGGTACCGGAAGTAGAGGGGAGATCTCGCAGGGCTTCTCCTTAAGCCGAAGCGAGTATGGTGGACTATGAGAGAGGCCTCGGTGATCTAGGGTTTAGACGCACCAAGGAGAGAGGGCTAGGCCGGCGGCTAGGGCTTGGGGAAGCCCAAGTCGGAGGATAGGGTTTTCCCTAGGCGGCGGCAGCAGCAGGAGGTGGTGGCGCCGACGGCTTAGGGCTAGGGTTTGGAGAGGGAAAGGTGTAGGTCTTGGAGGGGCTGCCCTGCCCCTCCTTATATAGGTGGGAGGGCGCGGCCAAGGGGAGGGGAGTCCCTCCCCAACTCGGCCTCCTTGGCCGGCGGTGGAGGGAGAGGGACTTCCTCCCCAAGTAGGTTTCCTACTCTCCCTCCACCAAGCAAAATAGTCGTTTGACTTTTCAATTGGCGTTTAACTTTTCAAACTAGGATTTGATTTATCCCTTTATTTTGCTCAGCGATGACACCTAGTACATGATGCAAACATTCCAACTTGTTATGACACATTCATGTACCCTTCCCCCCCCGGAGTGCCGGACATTCCGGAACCTTCTAGAACATTCCCGATGAAAACACCGGAACCATTCTCCAACCCCGAAACAGGACTTTACTTATATGAATCTTATTCTCCGGACCATTCCGGATCTCCTCGTGATATCCCGGATCCCATCCGAGACTCCGAACAACATTCAGTCTCTTACTCATCATTCCATAACTACTCAACAACATCGAATCCTTAAGTGTGTCTCCCTACGGTTCGTGAATTATGCGGACATGATCGAGACACTTCTCCGAATAATAACCAATAGAGGAATCTGGAAATTCATATGGCTCCCACATATTTCTACGATTACTTTGCGATCGAATGAACCACTTACATACGATAGCAATTTCCCTTTGTCTCACGATAGTTTACTTATCCGAGGTTTTGATCGTCGGTATCTCTGCATACCTAGTTCAACCTCGTTACTGATAAGTACTCTTTTCTCGTTCCCGTGATATGTGATCCCTTGTGAGCCAGTCACATGCTTGCAAGCTAATTGTATGACATTCCACCGAGAGGGCCCAGAGTATATCTATCCTTCATATGGATGGACAAATCCCACTCTTGATCCATGTGTCTCAACCAATACTTTCCGAACACTCAATGCCACCTTTATAGCCACCCGCCACGGTGGTGTTTGATGTCATCAAAGCATCCTTCCGGTGATGGTGATAAGCATGATCTCATGATCGAAGGAATTAGATTACTATGTATCAGAAAGCATATAGCAATTGAACTATTAAAATGACTTGATCTTTATGCTACGCTTATCTTTAGGAGTATGTCCATCATATCATTCTCCTAACGATATGATCTTGTTGTTAATAACATCTCAATGTTCATGATAGGGAAACCACAATCATTTATTAATCAACAAGCTAGTATTATGAAGAGGCGTCACTAGGGACTTCAATTTGAGTTTACAAATCACACAAGTATTAATGTTTCCTTGATAATACTATTATAGCATGAATGTAAACATTTAGCATAAACACAAAGATATAATAATAACTACATTTATTATTGCCTCTAGGGCATATCTCCAACACTTTCTCCCAAGATTGTCTCAACCTATGCCCAACCTCGCCGCTCTATTTGCATATGAACCGCACCTTCAACCTCTTCTGCGATGACAACAATGGCCAGGAATTTAAGTTCCTCCACGTCTACTAACGGATCTCGGGGTGACATAAGTGGAGGGATGTGCGCACGTCTCTCGCCGGAGGAAAGGATGCTGTGTACAAGCCATATGATTCGGCGTCGCCAGCATCCGAAGGTAGGCCTGATCTTGGCCAAAAGAAGTGCAAGGGACAACCCAATGGAAAGATCCAAGATTCTATCGAGAAGTGCATGGAAGAAGCCAAGACCCACGCCGCGCAGCGGGACGAGAAGTTCGATGAGAGGTGGAGGGTGATGTTGCAGAACCAAGGCATCAAGATCGACCTCCTCGATACCAACGTCGCGGCGAAGAAGAGGAACACTGATCTAGCATTCTTGATGGGGGCAAACATGACGGTGATGGACGTCCAGGTCAAGGCGTGGCACATGGCCGAGCATAACGCCATCTTGAGAGGCTTACATGATCCATCCACCATGGCGCCAATGCTGACGCCGAGCTTTGCCCTAACCTACTCTTCTGCATCCTATCCAAGATCCACGCCAGAGACATCGCCGAGTCCTACCTACGCCATCATCGAGGAGGCCACCGTCGAGGAGCATACCATCTAATCATCGTAGTTTCATCGCTGAGCTCTGTTTTGTTTCGCTGGATTGTGCCTATTTTGTGTCGCCGAACTCTTACACTTGATCGTGTTTTGCTGGAGGGAGGAACAAATTCAAAAATAATCACCATTTTGTGATATCTGGGGGCCGGTTCTTGGGGGTGACTGTTGGGGATATACTTTCCGGGTATACCCATAGGTACTCTGTAACTACCTCGGTGAACTACGCTCCTAGATACAAGCCTGGATGAGTGATAGTGGTTGAAATAGTACGGTGGGGCCCCAAAAGCCACTCACTGGTAGTCCTTTCAGACGTCCCAACCACTACCCTCTCAACGGGACCTGTACGGGCGGCGTAGTCGGCGGGCGAAGGGATCAACTACGTACACAAGTGGGTATGTACGCAAGCCACCATACAAGAGTACATCAGAGCCACACCATCTAGAAAGAAAGGAAATATACCAACGTCATACGGCAAGATTCGAATGACCTAGATACATCTATAATTTAGGATAACTCCTCATACAACACACATCAGAGTATCATGCGGAAGCGGCAAACAAGATCCGAGTACGGATAAGAAGCAAATAGGCATAAGATGCCAGAGAAAATAAGCACATCCCAACTACAGGTCTCACAGATCCCCGTTCCCGGAATCTCTACACCGAATGATCGTTGCCCACATCATCGGCTTCTTCCACCCAGTATCCGTCCTGAGAAGGTACCTGTTCATCTGAATCAAGAATTTATCGTGTGAGACCCTAAGGGTACTCAGCAAGTCTTAATGCCTCTAAAGGGGACACAACCTGGGGTGACGCAATTGCAGCAAAAGATAAACCCTAGCAATTCTACAGATAACGCTATCCATCCGCCTAACCAATGATAGCGGATGTCCGTGAATTAAGTACAACAGTTATAATGGTAATCTCATCCGATCCATCCTCCTCCTCGCTACCAACAAGGAAGCGGACGAACAACCCCCCATCCGTTGGCAATTTTATTAACCATTCCATGAGTATTGCACTATTTACTAGTCAAGTTACTTTAGTCAGATTAAAGGCGGTACTTTAGTTATGCTTGTCTATGATCAAGAAACTGTGCTCCAAGTCGTCCATATCCGTGGACACGGCTTTCAGAAAGTTTTACCCGGCCGGGGTGCACCAATAGCAACACACACTCGATCAACCTCGGAAAAACCAAATCAAAACCCAACGAGGCTTTCACGACTGAACAATCACAGGATTCAGAATTATTTCAGGGGGCCACCCCTTAAGTAGAATCCGCAACGGAGTAAGCAAGCTCCGAGACGGCCTCAAGGTGCTGGGTAATACGGCTGTGAACGACTGGGAACCCCAAACGGGGCTTGTCGACACCGCGGAATCGTGTCCCGATCCTAACAAGACAAAGGTGCAGTACCTCGCACAATCGTAAATAAAACAGTAAATCATGGCATAAGTACAGGATCGTAAATAAAACCTCAAACTAGTTTGTGGCCCCAAGAAATAAGACGGAATCAAGCTCTGGTCCAAGGGGGTCCCATATACCTCCCGGATGTGGATAGCGCGATAAATCAAGGAACAGGAATCAAGTACTCGGGGTCTTACGGGACACAAGTGAGCAGGAAAAACCAAATAGCAGATATTGCTCACCGTTGCCACTTTCTTTAGTTATCCCAGAACTACTCAGGTTAAGTTGTTTAAGTACCTCGTTATTCAACAGACTGTCACAAACCCTACACATGCTGTTCTACGACTCGCATGGCTCAAACAACTCCTATAGTAGTGGCTCATGGGATGGAGGAAACAAGCTTGGTGGGGTTTAAAAGTAAAGGCTATGCATACTTGGGATTCAATTTAATGCAATCGCGACTCAATGATGCAAGAATAAGATAGAGGCAATAGGTACTGTATGTATGCAAGCATGTGGTAGTGCTTGCCTGGTATCTCTGTTGAAGCAAGGGGCGGTACTGGGTAGTGCTCCTGGTTCTCTTGATACAACCCCTGCTCAGCGTCTATCCGAGAAAAACCAAACAAACAAGGCCAACATGAATATAGAGCACAAGCATATGAATAAGATGCGTCAAGCAAACAATCATGCCATGATGAATGTGTTGGAGATATGCCCTAGAGGCAATGATAAATGTAGTTATTATTATATCTTTGTGTTTATGATAAATGTTTACATTCATGCTATAATAGTATTAACAAGGAAACCATTAATACTTGTGTGATTTGTAAACTTAATTTGAAGTCCCTAGTATAGCCTCTATACTTCACTAGCTTGTTGGTTGATTAATGATTGTGGTTTCCATATCATGAACATTGAGATGTTATCAACAACAAGATCATATCGTTAGGAGAATGATATGGTGGACATACTCCTATAGATAAGCGTAGCATAAAGATCAAGTCATTTCAATAGTTCAATTGCTATATGCTTTCTGATACATAGTAACCTAATTCCTTCGACCATGAGATCATGCATATCACCTTTACCGGATGGATGCTTTGATGACATCAAACACCACACCGTAATCGGGTGGCTATAAAGGTGGCATTAAGTGTTCGGAAAGTATTGGTTGAAACACATGGATCAAGAGGGATTTGTCCATCCACATGACGGATAGATATACTGGGCCCTCTCGGTGGAATGTCATCCAATTAGCTTGCAAGCATGTGACTTGGTCACAAGGGATCACATATCACGGAACGAGAAAAGAGTACTTATCGAACGAGGTTGAACTAGGTATGCAGATACCACGATCATAACCTCGGATAAGTAACATATCGTGAGACAAAGGGAAATTGGTATCGTATGTAAGTGGTTCATTCGATCGCAAAGTAATCGAGAAATATGTGGGAGCCATATGAATTTCAGATTCCTCTATTGGTTATTGTTCGAGAAGTGTCTCGATCATGTCCGCATAATTCACGAACCGTAGGGAGACACACTTAAGGATTCGACGTTGTTTGAGTAGTTATGGTATTATGAGAAAGAGACCGAATGTTGTTCGAGTCTCGGATGGGATCCGGATATCACGAGGTGATCCGGAGTGGTCCGGAGAATAAGATTCATATAAGGAAAGTCCGTTTGAGATCGGGAATGATTCCGTGTTTTCATCGGAATGTTCTAGAAGGTTCCGATTGTCCAAGACTCCGGGGAGGGTACATGAATGTGTCATTGCTCATTGAATGATTGCATCATGTACTAAGTGTTATTGCTGTCCCAAATAAAGGATTAAATTGAATCCTAAAACAGAAAAGTCAAATGTCAGCTTGAAAGTCAAATCCAAAACAAGAAACTGTGGGAAACAAGCAAGAGGAGTTGGAACCAACTGGAGGAGGAGGACTCCTCCAGGCGCCCAGCCCCAAGGCCGAGTTGGGAGGGACTCCTCCTCCTGGCGCCAAGGAACCCCTCCCATAAAAGGAGGGCAGGGCCTCCCATAGACACATAACTTTCTACTCTAGATCTCCGGTTTAGAGCTGTTTTGGTTTAGAGCTTCTAATTGCTTTAGCCAACAGTTTAGAGCCTTCTAATTGGTTTAGAGCCCTCTAATTGGTGTGTCTAATTACTAGGCCACTAATCCTCTCTCATAAAGCTCCACCATACTCGCACCGGCTTAAGGAAGCTCAAGGATCTCCCTCTACTTCCGGTACCACAGCCGGAATCGCGAGGAGAGTGCTACAACCTCCGCACGCTGGAACAAGGGAGAGGAAGGTCTTCCGAGTACCGAACGTGTGACCGATCGGGAGCGCTGCCGAACGTGGCGCCGAAGGATCGCCTACACGATCTTGAGATCGGGAAGAGTACGACTACATCACCCACGAGAATCCGCCTCGTTAAACGCTTTGGAATCTTCGAGGGTAAGTTATACCATCGACTCGTTGCTACAATCTAGTAGATAGATCTTGGCTTGTTTGTTTGTATGCGATAGAAAATTTTTGTTTTCCATGCTACGAACCCCTACAAAGGGTATCGAGCCGTGTCTATATGTAGATCTGTTGCCTGAGTAGAACACAATGGTCATTGTGGGCGTTGATGCTTTATTGTAGATTGCTTTTGTGTACTTTGCATCTTGCGGTATGTTGGGATGAAGCGCCGGCTAACCTTACATGACATCGTTCATGAGACTTGCTCCACGCTTGACATGTAACTTGTATTGCATAAGTGGCTTTATGGTGCATGTTTCTCCTAGCATAGTTAAGATCCAATTTACAACGGGTGATCAACAATGCTAGTATCAATGTTGTGGTTCTTGTTCGTAAGTTAGAACGACACTTATTGAAAGCCCCAAACCACGTAAAATATGCAAAGAAAGTAGAAGCGTCTAACTTTGTTTTGCGGGGTGTGTGATGTGATATGGCCATGATTGTGATTATATTCGATGTATGCAATGTTCCTTATTGTAAGTCGACAACCGCAGGAGCCATATGGTTGTCTTTAATTTATGTTAAGACCCGTGTCTATTCAAAGTAGTTGTAATAGTTGAAGCCGTGGACGACAACCATGGAGAAGCGTCATTGACCTTGATGCAATGCGGTGATGATGGAGATCATGTTCGTGCTTGAAGATGGAGATCGGAGGCACGAAGAAGAAAGGCCATATCATATCACATATATATTGAATTGCATGTGATGTTAATCCTTTATGCATCTTGTATTGCTTAGTAGACAGCGGTAGCATTATAAGATGATCCTCATGCACATCAATTTCAAATCATAAAGTGTTCACCCTTAGTTAGCACCGTTAAGGCTTGTTGTTTCAAGCACCACGTGATGATCGGGTGTTCTAGATTCGCAAGTGTATACAACGTGAGCAAGCCAGATTTGCTCATGCGTAAACTAAGGTTTGATCTTGACGAGCCTAGCATGTATGCACATGGTCTCGAACACGGATTACCGAAAGGTAAAGCATGAATCGTATAGTAGATATGATGAACATGATGATTGTTCGCCATTGAAACTATATCAACTCTCGTGATGATCGGAGTTGATGTAGTGGATTTGGTTCGTGATCACTAAAACAATGTGAGGGATGTTGTTTTGGTGGGAGTTCACCTAGTTTAATTTCATTAATTAATTTGAACTCAATTTGTCATAAACTTAGTCTAAACTATTGCAAATATGTTGTAGATCAATGGCAGCCCCTACCATCAATTTTAATGCGTTCCTAGAGAAAGAAAAGTTGAAAACAATGGAAGCAACTTCATGGATTGGTTCCAATTTGAGGATTGTCCTCACATGGTAATTTGACCTATGTGCTGGATGCACTGGGTGACCCACTGCGGTGATGCTCTGATGAAGTAAAGAATGTTTACCTCGCCTAAGAATCAAGATACTCCATAGTTCGGTGTGCTATCTTGTATGGTTTAGAATCGAGCTTGTAAAAGGTTTGAAGAGTCGACCCATATGATATTGTCGAGGATCTCAAATTGATTTTGAGACTCATGCGGCAATTGAAAGCTATGAGGCTTCAAAAGTTCTTTAACCAAGATGGAAGAGGGCAGCTCACGTCGGTGAGCATGTGCTTAAGATGTCCGGGCATGCAAACAAACTTCAAAGCTTGGGTATTGTGATTCCTAATGCTTTGGGGATTTACCGTGTCCTCCAATCACTACCACCAAGTTACAAGAACTTTGTGATGAACTACAACATGCGAACATGAACAAGACGTTGCTGAACTCTTTGCCATGTTGAAATCTGCGTAAGTGGAGATCAAGAAAGAGCACCAAGTGTTGTTGGTCAATAAGACCACCAAATTCAAGAAAGGCAAGTCTAAGCAAAGGGACACTTCAAGAAGGGTGGTAAGAAAGCTACCACACCGACGAAGAAGACCAAGGCTGGACCTAAGCCCTAAACCGAGTGCTTTTACCGCAAGGGAGAAGGTCATCGAAGCGGAATTGCCCAAAGTACTTGGCGAATCAAGAACGGCAACATCAAGAAGAAAGGTATATCGATATACATGTTATTGATGTGTATCTCACTAGTACTGTAGTAGTGCTCGGTATTTGATATCGGTTCGTTGCTCATATTTGTAACTCAAACAAAGCAGTCGCGAATAAACGGAAGCTAGCGAAGAACGAGGTGACGATGCGCTGGGAAACGGATCAAAGGTTGATGTGATCGCGGTCGCACGCTACCCCTTCATCTACCATCGGGATTAGTTTTATACTTAAATAATTGTTATTTGGTGCTGCGTTGAGCATGAACATTATATCGGGATCTTGTTTATTAAGTAGACGGTTACTTGTTTAAATCTGAGAATAATGGTTGTTCTATTTATATGAGTAATATGTTTTATGCACATGCACCTTTGATAGATGGTCTATTCTTATTGAATCTCGATAGTGGAAATACACATATCAACAACATTGAGGCTAAACGCTTGAAATCAGCGATAATTCGACCTATATGTGGCAATCGTCTTGGTCACATCGGAGTGAAACGATGAAGAAACTCCATTCGATGGACTTCTTGAATCACTTGATTTTGAATCACTTGAAAGATGCGAAGCATGTCCGATGGGAAAATGACTAAGACTCCATTTTCACGGTATGATGGAGCGAGCTACGGACTTATTGGAAATCATACATACCGATGTGTGTGGTCCAATGAGTGTAGCATCGCTGATGGTTATCGTTATGTTCTTACCTTCACGGATGACTTGAGTAGATATGGATATATCTATTTCATGAAACATAAGTCCAAACTTTCGAGAAGTTTAAGGAGTTTCAAAGTGAGGTAGAGAATCAACGTAACAAGAAGATTAAATTTCTACGCTCGATCGTGGAGGTGAATATCTAAGTTACGAGTTTGAGCATTTAAAGAAGTGCGGAATACTTTCACAATTGACACCGCCGGAACACCACAAAGTAATGGTGTGTCCGAACGTCGAATCGAACTCTCTTAGATATGGTTCGTTCTATGATGTCACTTACATTTACCGCTATCATTTTGGGGTTATGCATTAGAAACCGCATTCACTTTAAATAGGGCACCGTCTAAATCCGCTGAAACGACACCGTATGAATTATGGTTTGGGAAGAAACCTAAATTGTCGCTCCTTAAAGTTTGGGGATCTGAAGCCTATGTAAAGAAGTTACAACGGACAAGCTTGAACCCAAAGCGGAAAAATGCTTCATAGGATACCCGAAGGAAACTATTGGGTATACCTTCTATCATAGATCCGAAGGCAAAACATTCGTTGCTAAGAATGGATCCTTTCTAGAGAAGGAATTTCTCTCGAAAGAAGTGACTGGAAGGAAAGTAGAACTCGACGAGGTTGTTGAACCTTCTCTCGAAATTGCAAGTAGCGCAGCACCGGAAGAAGTTCCTGTGGTGCCTGCACCAATAAGGGAGGAAGCTAATGATGATGATCATGAAACTTCGGTTGAAGTTGCTACAGAGCCTCGGAGGTCAACGAGAACTCGTACCACTCCAGATTGGTATGATTCCGTTATGAATATCATGGTGGTGGACAACACCGATGACCCCGAGACATATGAGGAAGCGATGATGAGCCCAGATTCCAATAAATGGCAAGAAGCCATGAAATCCGAGATTGGATCCATGTACGAAAACCAAGTATGGACTTTGGTGGACTTACCGGATGGCCGGAAGGCTGTCGAGAACAAATGGATTTTCAAGAAGAAAACAGATGTCGATGGTAATGTTATCATCTATAAAGCTCGACTTGTCGCAAAAGGGTTTCGACAAATTCAAGGAGTTGACTACGATGAGACTTTCTCACCAAGAGCGGGCTAAAGTCTGGAGGATTATGTTAGCAATCGCTGCATATTATGATTATGAGATATGGCGATGGATGTCAAACAGATTCCTCAATGGAGACATTGATGAAGAGTTGTATATGATGCAACCCAAAGGTTTTGTCGATCCTATAGATGCTAACAAGGTATGCAAACTTCAACGGTCCATCTATGGATTGAAGCAAGCATCCCGGTTGGAATCAACGCTTTGATAAGGTAATCAAAAGTTTTGGTTTTATACAAACTTATGGAGAAGCTTGTATTTACAAGAAAGTGAGTGGGAGCTCAGTAGCATTCTTAATCTGTATGTGGATGACATATTGTTGATTGGGAATGATGTAGACCTTCTTAATAGTGTCAAGGAATATTTGAATAATAGTTTTTCAATGAAGGATCTTGGCAAGCAGCTTACATATTAGGCATAAAGATTTATAGAGATAGATCGAACGCCAAATATCATTGTCACAAAGTACATATTTGGACAAAGTTCTAAAGAGATTTGGAATGGAAGAAAGCAAGAAAGGGTTCTTGCCCATGTTGCTCTAATCGACCTTGAGTAAAACTCAAAGTCCGACATCGCGTAAGATAGAGAAAGGATGAGTAAGACTCCCTATGCCTCAGCCATAGGATCTCTAATGTATGCCATGCTATGTACTAGACCCGACATTGCATATGCCGTTAGTTTGACTACCAGATCTCAAAGTGATCCAGAGTGGATCATTGACAATGGTGATCAAAAACATCCTTAAGTACTTGAGAAGGACTAAGGATATGGTTCTTTCTTATGGAGGTGATGAACAGCGTTGTTAATGGTTACACCGATGCTAGTTGGAACACCGATCCAGATGATTCTAAATCACAATCCGGATACGTATTTATTTTGAATGGTGCAGCGATTAGCTGGAGGAGTGCAAAGCAAAGCGTTGGCGAGATCTTCAACTGAATCGGAATACATGGTCGCTTGAGGCTTCACAAGAAGCGATATGGATGAAGGAGTTCATTACGAGCTGGGTGTGGTTCCAAGTCGCTGGACCCAATGTCTATCTACTGTGATAACATGGGCGCCATAGCCAATGCGCAAGAACCAAGGTCACACAAGAAGTCAAGCATATCAAGCTGCGTTTCACGCTATTCGAGAACATATCCAGACGGGATATAAAGATTTGCAAAGTACACACAGATCTGAATGTGGCGGATCCGTTGACTAAACCTCCCGAGGGCAAAACATGACCAACACCAAACTGCCATGGGTGTTCGGTATATTACCATGTAATCTAGATTAGATGACTCTAGTGCAAGTGGGAGATCTGGAGATATGCCCTAGAGGCAATGATAAATGTAGTTATTATTATATCTTTGTGTTTATGATAAATGTTTACATTCATGCTATAATAGTATTAACAAGGAAACCATTAATACTTGTGTGATTTGTAAACTTAATTTGAAGTCCCTAGTATAGCCTCTATACTTCACTAGCTTGTTGGTTGATTAATGATTGTGGTTTCCATATCATGAACATTGAGATGTTATCAACAACAAGATCATATCGTTAGGAGAATGATATGGTGGACATACTCCTATAGATAAGCGTAGCATAAAGATCAAGTCATTTCAATAGTTCAATTGCTATATGCTTTACGATACATAGTAACCTAATTCCTTCGACCATGAGATCATGCATATCACCTTTACGGATGGATGCTTTGATGACATCAAACACCACACCGTAATCGGGTGGCTATAAAGGTGGCATTAAGTGTTCGGAAAGTATTGGTTGAAACACATGGATCAAGAGTGGGATTTGTCCATCCACATGACGGATAGATATACTGGGCCCTCTCGGTGGAATGTCATCCAATTAGCTTGCAAGCATGTGACTTGGTCACAAGGGATCACATATCACGGAACGAGAAAAGAGTACTTATCAAGAACGAGGTTGAACTAGGTATGCAGAGATACCGACGATCATAACCTCGGATAAGTAACATCGTGAGACAAAGGGAAATTGGTATCGTATGTAAGTGGTTCATTCGATCGCAAAGTAATCGAGAAATATGTGGGAGCCATATGAATTTCCAGATTCCTCTATTGGTTATTGTTCGAGAAGTGTCTCGATCATGTCCGCATAATTCACGAACCGTAGGGAGACACACTTAAGGATTCGACGTTGTTTGAGTAGTTATGGTATTATGAGAAAGAGACCGAATGTTGTTCGGAGTCTCGGATGGGATCCGGGATATCACGAGGTGATCCGGAGTGGTCCGGAGAATAAGATTCATATAAGGAAAGTCCCGTTTCGGAGATCGGGAATGATTCCAGTTTTCATCGAATGTTCTAGAAGGTTCCGGATTGTCAAGACTCCGGGAGAGGGTACATGAATGTGTCATTGCTCATTGAATGATTGCATCATGTACTAAGTGTTATTGCTGTCCCAAATAAAGGATTAAATTGAATCCTAAAACAGAAAAGTCAAATGTCCAGTTTGAAAGTCAAACTGCCAAAACAAGAAACTGTGGGAAACAAGCAAGAGGAGTTGGAACCAACCTGGAGGAGGAGTAGGACTCCTCCAGGCCGGCGCCCAGCCCAAGGCCGAGTTGGGGAGGGACTCCTCCCTCCCCTGGCGCGCCAAGGAACACCCCTCCCATAAAAGGAGGGGCAGGGCTCCTCCCATAGAGACATAACTTTCTACTCTAGATCTCCGGTTTAGAGCTGTTTTGGTTTAGAGCTTCTAATTGCTTTAGCCAACAGTTTAGAGCCTTCTAATTGGTTTAGAGCCCTCTAATTGGTGTGTCTAATTACTAGGCCACTAATCCTCTCTCTCATAAAGCTCCACCATACTACTTGACCGCTTAAGCGAAGCCTGGATCTCCTCTACTTCCGTACCACGCCACTGCCGGAATCGCGAGGAGAGTGCTACAACCTCCGCCTTTGGAACAAGGGAGAGGAAGGTCTTCGTCGAGTACCGAACGTGTGACCGACTGCGGGAGCGCTGCCGGAACGTGGCGCTGGAAGGATCGTCTACACGATCTTGAGATCGGGAAGAGTACGACTACATCACCCACGAGAATCCGCTCTCGTTAAACGCTTTGGAATCTTCGAGGGTAAGTTATACCATCGACTCGTTGCTACAATCTAGTAGATAGATCTTGGCTTGTTTGTTTGTATGCGATAGAAAATTTTTGTTTTCCATGCTACGAACCCCTACAGAATGATGCACAAATTACATGGCAAGTAAGGTAGCATGGCATGGGTGAGGTGTGGAGGACAAGAAAATAACATTTGGTGGGTTTTAGAATCACATTTGTTGCCATAACATTTGTTGTTCAGCATATATTTATATGATGCATGCTGCAATTGAAGTAATATATAGCATAAACAGAAAGGTCTCGTCGAGCTGATCAATTTGGACTACTCATTTGCTAAATTTGGAATTGTAAAACCAAAGTTATTAATTGTTGAAAATCCAGTGGCATTTGATGTAATTAACATGACTTGGAATTTTACTTGTCCAAAATACAAAATAGATGGCATATTTGAATTCCTGGCAACTTGCTGATATCCAAACATATATCATTTGCCAAAATTGGGTTAAGTATGTAAAAGTTATTAATAACTGAATTTGAATTTGGAATTTTGAATTTATTTAACAAAATTTGAATTCAAACGGCTCTGGAACGTTTTCTACACAGCTCTGCCCAGCCTGAGTCGCAGACAGGTGGGCCAGGGGTTTTCTCTGGCCCACACGCCAGCGTCTGAGCAAGATCTGGACCGCGGGTTGATGGTTGCAAAGATCAGGAGCCTTTTTGTAAAATTACCAACACATCGACAGGGGGGCCCGGACCAGGTTGAGCAAAAGAACTGGCAGGGGTTATGCGAAAAGAATGCAGACCGTGGATCTTCCTCTGAACTTAACTGAACCGAAGGCAGGCGTCTGGCGCGCGCTGCGCGGGAGTTGAACCGCGCCCTGGCGCAGCGGCCGGGCCACGCTGCGGCGCGGGCTCGGTTGGTGATAGGAAGAGGCTAGGCGGCTAGGTGGCGCGCTGGGAGCTTGCAGGCACTCGCTTCGCCCGCATCGAGGGCGCTCGGCAAACGAATCGAGCATCCGTGAAGCGACCGAGGGGGTTGTCAGGGAGGGTCGTGGGCTCACCGCGGGCGTGCTGGCGTGCTCAGTACGGGCAGGGGTGGTCGCGATCCACGGCGAGGCTGACGGCGGCCATAGCTAGGGTTTGCGTCGACGTGCTCTGGTCCTGGCGCTCCTGGTGCGTCTCCTCCTCGCTGGCGGGTACTGGACGATGCCGGGAGTGGCTGGTCTTCTCGACAACCTCGCAGACCCTTCTCCGCTAGATCGACTGGGGTGGTGGATCGGTGGCGAGCAGTGGCGAAGGGGAAGAAAGGGGGGAGAGGCAGGCTCTTGCGGGGTAGATCTGGGGGTCCTGGGCGAGGCAGAGAGGGAGGTGGGGGGATAAGAACGCCAGGGGGGAAAGAGGCTAGCGTGGGGGAGGGGTTAGCTGCGGGGGTGGCGTTGGTCACCTCCCTGTTCACGTGCTGCGCTTGGGGGGGGCCAGGGATGGCGTGGTAGAGCTGGAAAGGGGAGAGGGGGGACTGGCAGGTGGGGTAGGGGCGTCTAGGGAGGCAGGCAGGTGGGGTAGGGCGCTGGCAGAGGCTGGTAGAGAGAGAGGAAAAGAGGGGAGGAAAAGAGGGGCATGCTCGACTAGGGTAGGAGATAGAGGGGCATGGTCGTGTGGGCATGTAAGGTGCTGGGGTGGGGCGCATGGTAGGTAGAGAGAGGTGAGAGGGAAAAGGGGCAAGGGAGCATGCTAGATAGGAAAGGTGGTACTAGGGTTTGTTTAGGTAGAGAGGGTAGATAGGTGGCATGTGGGGCCAGCTAAGTGGCATGGGGTGGTCGAGCTAGAGCTAGAAGGGTAGAGGGCCATGGGTACCTGCTAGGTAGAGGGAAAAGAGAGGTAGGGTTTTGGTTTTGCTAGAGGGAGGTTTAGTTTAGGGTTTATTTTAGGATAGATGCGAAATTAGGGTTTTAATTTTAGGGTAGAAAAGAGAGAGGCAAGGGGTGGTTCTTAGAGGTTGCTATGAGGGGTAGGCAAAGGATGGTGGTACTAAACTTGGTCAAGCAAGGTCATACTAGCCCTAGCAAGGAAAACAAGAGAAGAGTGAGAAGAGAGAGATGGTTAAGGTGATGGGTGGTTCTAATGGCCCATGCATGATACAATCAAAGGACCAAGCAAGAACCAAAGAGAGAGGGAAGGGGGTTTAGAGGATGCATGCCACATTAGCACAAGTGGGTGCAAGGTCCAAGGGGTTTTGGTGTAGCCAAAGGAGAAGGAGAGAGAGGTTTTAACACTACCAACACAGGGTCAAGCAAGAAAGAAGGGATCCATTTAGAATTCCAACAAAACCAAAAGCTAGGAAAAAGGGTACTTGCATGGCCCATGCAAGACAATTAATGCCACAAGTATCCTTGTGAGAACAAGGATATTAATATGGCACTATTCATCTCCATTCCAAAATGTGGTCAAGGCCAAGCAAAGATTAGGGTGGATCCAACCAACAACATGGACTAGGGATAACTCAATAAATGCCAAGCCCATATTATTGGATGGTGGAATTATAAGGTGGTGAAAGATAAGGTGGTGGAGTCAAAAGAGAGATGCCCCCAACTCAACTTGGGCATTTAACAATGTATCAAGAGCCAAATACAATATCAAGAGGCAAATACAATTAATCATGCACATGAGATAAGAACCAAACAAGAAAGGGTTTTATATGATGCACAAATGCAAGGTGGTATGATGACATGAGCATGATATGATGATGATGCAACAATTATATGTTGGAAGTGGCCCATTTTATTATTATGACATGTAGCATTACAGGGGTTAGACAACTGGGATGCTACAACTCTCCCCCACTAAACAGGAATCTCGCCCCGAGATTCTAGGAAGAAGAAGAAGATACAAAGAGAGAAGGATGGTTGACACGGAGTTCATCTTCACGCTCCCAAGTTGCTTCATCAACAGAATGGTGTGACCACTGCACCTTGCAGAATTTGATGGACTTGTTGCAGTCCTTCGCTCATGGTCTCGAGGATTTTGGTGGGGTGCTCTTGATAAGAGAGATCTTCTTGGAGGTCGATTAGCTCATGGTCCACGGTCTTGCCGGGGTCTTTGAAGCACTTCTTGAGCTGAGAGATATGGAAAACATCATGGACTTTGAGTTTTCCTAAGCTCCAGTGCATAAGCAACTTCTCCTCTTCTACCACGTATCTTGAAAGGACCAATGTATCTAGGAGCCAACTTTCCTTTGATACCAAGCGGTGTGTTCCTCTCATGGGAGTGACACGAAGGTAGACGAGATCACCAGGGCATATACCATATCTGTGCTTCTGTCATAGTTGCTCTTCCGACGACTTTGAGCAATCTTCGTGTTCTCCGTAATGATATGCACCTTCTCCTCTGCCTGAGTCACAATGTCAGGGCCAAACCAGATTCTTTCTCCTGCACCTGACCAACCAATAGGAGTTCTGCACTTGCGTCCATAGAGAGCCTCGAATGGTGCCATCTTCAGACTCTTCTGGAAGCTGTTGTTGTAGGAGAATTCAGCATATGGAAGGCATTCCTCCCACTTCATGCCAAAAGAGATGACGCAAGCTCTAAGCATGTCCTCGAGAATCTGGTTGATCCTCTCCACTTGTCCTTGAGACTGAGGGTGGTAAGCAGTGCTGAAGTTCAACTTCGTTCCCAAAGCTTTTTGGAAACTCTCCCAGAACTTTGAGGTGAAGATGCTCCCACGGTCTGAACTGATTTCAAGTGGAACCCCATACAAAGAGACAATCCTGTTGATATAGAGCTCACCAATCAAGTCCGTAAATTGTTTCTTTGATCGGGAAGAAGTGTGCCACTTTGGAAAGCTCGATGACAACAAAATTGCATTGTTGCCCTTCTGCGACCTTGGAAAGCCAAAGGATGAAGTCCATCTCAACTTTCTCCCATTTCCATTCCGGAGGTTTCAATGGCTGCAGAAGACCAAATGGTTTCGATGGATGCCTTGACTCTGCGGCGCACATCACATTCGAGACGTGCGGCACAATACCTTTTCAACCCAGGCCACCAGTATTGTGTTTTCAAGTCCATATACATCTTTGTGCTGCCAGGATGGATAGAAAGAACCGAATCATGTGCCTCCTTGAGAACTTGGTCCCTCAGACCCGGATAGTTTGGAACAAACATCCGGTGTTCAAAGAAGAGCATGCCTTGGTCATCAACATGGAAGGATTCATACTTCGGAGTGCCAAGCTTAGCGATGAGCTTCTTAGTGTGCGGATCACCACGCTGACGAGACCGAATCTGTTCTTCCAAGAGAGGAGTAGCCAGAAGGTTCAGGAGATGCCCTTGTTCCACAATTTCGTGTTCACCGACGGAATTCCTCGCACAAGAGAGGCTGCTGTTCTTCCACCATGAGGTTGTTGACATAAGCTTTTCTGCTAAGCGCATCTGCCATGACATTTGCTTTGCCTGGAGTGTAGTTGATGGTCACATCAAAGTCATTGATAGCTTCAATCCATCTCCTTTGCCGAAGGTTGAGATCCGGTTGAGTGAAGATATACTTCAAACTCTTGTGGTCCAAGAAGATCTCACAACGGTTCCCAAGCAAGTAGTGCCTCCATAGCTTCAAAGCAAAGACCACTGCTGCTAGCTCAAGGTCATGTGTGGGATAGTTGACCTCATGCGTCTTCAACTGACGAGAGGCATAAGCAACCACCTGTCTCTCTTGCATAAGGACCGCACCCAATCCTTGCAAAGAGGCATCGCAGAATATCTGGAATGGCTTAGATGTATCCGGAGGAACCAAGACTGGTGTGGAAGTGAGCTTCTCTTTGAGTGTCTCAAAACTTTCTTGGCAAGCAGGTGTCCACAGGTACTTCTTGCCTTTCTTGAGGAGGTCGGTAAGAGGCTTTGCTATCTTCGAGAAGTTCTGCACAAAGCGACGGCAATAGCTAGCCAAGCCGAGAAAACTCCGCACTTCCTTGACATTAGCAGGAGGAAGCCATTCAACTATTGTCTTCACGGTCTCCGGGTTGACTGCAATGCCCTTGGCAGAGATAACATGCCCCAGATATGTTACTTCAGGCAGCCAAAACTCACACTTGGAGAACTTTGCATATAAGCGGTTCTCACGAAGCTTGTTCAGGACACACCGCAGGTGCTCTTCATGCTCCTCCTTAGACTTGGAATAGACCAGAATGTCATCCAGATATACCACCACAAACTTGTCCAGGTACTCCATGAAAACGGAGTTCATCAGCCTCGAGAAGGTAGCAGGTGCGTTGGTGAGGCCGAAAGACATGACCGTGTACTCATACAGGCCATAGCGAGTGGTGAAAGCTGTCTTGGGCACATCCTCTTTGCGAATTTTGATTTGGTGATAACCACTTCTGAGGTCCAGCTTAGAGAACACCACAGCTCCTGCCAGCTGATCAAATAGATCATTTATCCGAGGAAGAGGATATTTGTTCTTGATGGTTTTAGCATTTAGAGCCCGATAATCAACACATAACCTATCGGTTCTGTCACGCTTCTTCACAAAGATTGTTGGGCTACCCCAAGAAGACGTGCTGTGTTGAATGAAACCCAATTTCTCTTGTTCATCAAGTTGTCGTTTGAGTTCAGCCAACTCAGAAGGACCCATTTTATATGGCCTCTTGGAGATAGGAGCCGTTCCAGGTTCAAGCTCAATCACGAACTCAACCTCGCGATCCGGAGGCATACCTGGCAACTCTTCAGGAAAGACATCTGGGAACTCACAGACCACTGGTACTTTCTGAATAGCTTCCATAGCATCATTATTCAGAGCAGCCAAGGAATAGAGCTGGACATCAGGAGTCAGACTTGGAGAAAAGACTACATAGCCTTCAGGAATCTTCAGAGACACTGAGTGTTCAGCACAATCGATCACAGCTGCATTTGCTGTCAACCAATCCATGCCCAGGATGACATCAATGTCAGAGTTGCCCAGAACAATCAAAGAAGCCAAGAATGTAGAACCACCAATCTCAACTTGGTTGCCATGGCTGATCTTAGATGCTACCATATTTGCTCCAGGAGAAAGAACCATTAACCGCTTAAGAATAGGCTCCATTGCTAAGTCATTCTCATATGCAAACTTGTGAGACACAAATGAATGCGATGCACCAGAATCAAAGAGAACTCGTGCAGGAACTGAGTTAACTGATAGCATACCCATGACAACTCCAGGTGCGAGCTCAGCTTGAGAGGCGTTGACGCAGTTAGCTCGAACAACCGCAGACCCGGGCTTAGTGTTGATGTTGAGAGCCCGAGGCGGTGGCGCACGAACCGAAGGAGAGCTTGATGCAGATCTTGGCGGGGGTTGAGGGAGAGCTTTGTTCTTCATTGGACAGTTCCAGTGGGGATGTCCAGGATCTCCACATGTGTAACAAGCACCGTGAGCACGTGAGCGGAGAAGCCGGGGACTCCGCCAGCGCCTGTGGTAAGGGTTGTTGTAGCCCCAGGAGCCGTGGTGAAGTTTGGTGGCCTTGACGTGAAGCTCGTGTCTTGGTGGAGCCGGAGCGACGGTGGGGTGTTAGGAACCCGGACACGCTTAGAAGGAGTTGCCATTGCCGAGCTTGATGCATCCTGTTATGTTTCTTGGACTCTCGAACATCCGCCTACTAGCCTCCTCTTGTAGTGCCATATGCTGCAGTTCCTGTGAAGGTTGCCGGTCTTGCATGCGTGAGTGCATACTTGATCGACGCATTGAGCCCTTGCTCAATCTCTTGCTTTTCTTGTCATCGACCTCATCACCACCATAGCGAGACAGGTTCATGAAGTTCCTGATGTAGGTGTTGACGTTATCATTCCCCTGCTTCAGGTTGAGGAAAGCATCCTTCATCCTTTCCATCACAATCTCTGAGAGAAACTGTTCTTTGAAAGCTGCGGTGAACCTCTCCCAAGTAGGCTGGAGCCCAGTGCAGCTAGCCTTCAAGTAGTTTTCCCACCATAGAGCCGCATCTCCCTTGAGAAGGTGGGTAGCACACTTGACCCACTCCTGTTCTGGAACATCAGCAGTCTCGAGCAACCTTGAGATCTCGCGCAGCCAATCATCCGCATCAAGAGGTCGGTCAGACACGTCGAACTGGCGAGGGTTGAACTTGAGGAAGCTCTTGATGTCACCACGCTTGGGAGGTGGAGGAAGTGGAGTGAACTCGTTCCTTCGGACGCTCTCCTCAAAGCGCAGCTGGTTCTCTTGCATTGCCGCCAAAGCATTAGCTATGCTTGACAGCGCTGAGCCCAGTTCTGGAGGAATGTCCTCCTCAGTCCGGCGTGGGGGAGCCATCCTGTCATTGATGTAAAACTCAAGTCAGTACTATAATGGAAGATGATAATAATCCAAAATAGTACCAAGATGGAATTAACCAAGATTAAAGGATACAATTTACTGAGATGATATAAAAATATCAACAAAGTTCATAGCACCTCAAAGATATTAAGCATATCGCACACGACTGAAAAGGAGTGTGGTACACAAACATATCAAAGAAAAATTTTCCACAAATTTCGGCATTAAAATACCAATAGATGCGCAAAATTACATAACGAATCAAGATTAGTGACTCTGCCGATCCAATATACAAAAGCAAATGATACAAGTAGTGGTATGGTCGCGACTCCATCCCGCACTCAAATCATTACTTCGCATATGAACAAGTGGAACACATATCCTAACCCCTTCTTCTCACGACGAAACCTAAAGATTGGTACTACGGAAACGAACACCCCAACAAGATAGCGTCGGATACCAAGATGAAGATAGATTGCGTCGGTTTACAAAAGCCTGTCGGTATGGAATGTACCAACAGTTGATAACCAAAGGCAGATAAGATAACAACTTGGATGCAACAGATAGACAAGGGATTACACACACACACAACCTATGGTACTACGGAAACCCAGAACACGTGAATCCTAGTTTGAACTTTGAGACGAGAATTGAAAACGTTACACTTCCTTACCAGAAAAGGGTGGGTGGGAGGTAAGAAGAAAATGAAGCAGTCCTACTCGCTTTTGTTTTTCCCTATATACATAACTACTCAAAATATTTGCTAGATCGACAACGACGCTTGGCTGAAACCCTGAAGGTCGGGATGGCTCTGATACCAATTGTAACTACCTCGGTGAACTACGCTCCTAGATACAAGCCTGGATGAGTGATAGTGGTTGAAATAGTACGGTGGGGCCCCAAAAGCCACTCACTGGTAGTCCTTTCAGACGTCCCAACCACTACCCTCTCAACGGGACTGACGGGCGTGCAGGCGAAGGGATCAACTACGTACACAAGTGGGTATGTACGCAAGCCACCATACAAGAGTACATCAGAGCCACACCATCTAGAAAGAAAGGAAATATACCAACGCCATACGGCAAGATTCGAATGACCTAGATACATCTATAATTTAGGATAACTCCTCATACAACACACATCAGAGTATCATGCGGAAGCGGCAAACAAGATCCGAGTACGGATAAGAAGCAAATAGGCATAAGATGCCAGAGAAAATAAGCACATCCCAACTACAGGTCTCACGGATCCCCGTTCCCGGAATCTCTACACCGAACGATCGTTGCCCATGTCCTCGGCTTCTTCCACCCAGTATCCGTCCTGAGAAGGTACCTGTTCATCTGAATCAAGAATTTATCGTGTGAGACCCTAAGGGTACTCAAAGAAGTCTTAATGCCTCTAAAGGGGACACAACCGGGTGACGAATTGCAGCAAAAGATAAACCCTAGCAATTCTACAGATAACGCTATCCATCCGCCTAACCAATGATAGCGGATGTCCGTGAATTTAAGTACAACAGTTATAATGGTAATCTCATCCGATCCATCCTCCTCCTCGCTACCAACAAGGAAGCGGACGAACAACCCCATCCGTTGGCAATTTTATTAACCATTCCATGAGTATTGCACTATTTACTAGTCAAGTTACTTTAGTCGATTAAAGGCGGTACTTTAGTTATGCTTGTCTATGATCAAGAAACTGCTCCAAGTCGTCCATATCCGTGGACACGGCCGTAAAGTTTTACCGGGGTGCACCAATAGCAACACACACTCGATCAACCTCGAAAACCAAATCAAAACCCAACGAGGCTTTCACGATCGAACAATTACAGGATTCAGAAATATTTCAGGGGGCCACCCCTTAAGTAGAATCCGCAACGGAGGAAGCAAGCGCCGAGACGGCCTCAAGGGGCTGGGTAATACGGCTGTGAACGACCGGGAACCCCAAACGGGGCTTGTCGACACCGCGGAATCGTGTCCCGATCCTAACAAGACAGTGCGTTAGACTCGCACAATCGTAAATAAAACAAGTAAATCATGGCATAAGTACAGATCGTAAATAAAACCTCAAACTAGTTTGTGGCCCCAAGAAATAAGACGGAATCAAGCTCGTCCAGGGGTCCCATATACCTCCGGATGTGGATAGCGCGATAAATCAAGGAACAGGAATCAAGTACTCGGGGTCTTACGGGACACAAGTGAGCAGGAAAACCAAATAGCAGATATTGCTCACCGGTGCCACTTTCTTTAGTTATCCCAACTACTCAAAGTTAAGTTGTTTAAGTACCTCGTTATTCAAGACTCTCACAAACCCTACACATGTTGTTCACGACTGCATGGCTCAAACAACTCCTATAGTAGTGGCTCATGGGATGGAGGAAACAAGCTTGGTGGGGTTTAAAAGTAAAGGCTATGCATACTTGGGATTCAATTTAATGCAATCGACTCAATGATGCAAGAATAAGATAGAGGCAATAGGTACTGTATGTATGCAAGCATGTGGTAGTGCTTGCCTGGTATCTCTGTTGAAGCAAGGGGTGGTACTGGGTAGTGCTCCTGGTTCTCTTGATACAACCCCGCCAGTCATCCGAGAAAACCAAACAAACAAGGCCAACATGAATATAGAGCACAAGCATATGAATAAGATGCGTCAAGCAAACAATCATGCCATGATGAATGATGCACAAATTACATGGCAAGTAAGGTAGCATGGCATGGGTGAGGTGTGGAGGACAAGAAAATAACATTTGGTGGGTTTTAGAATCACATTTGTTGCCATAACATTTGTTGTTCAACATATATTTATATGATGCATGCTGCAATTGAAGTAATAGATAGCATAAACAGAAAGGTCTCGTCGAGCTGATCAATTTGGACTACTCATTTGCTAAATTTGGAATTGTAAAACCAAAGTTATTAATTGTTGAAAATCCAGTGGCATTTGATGTAATTAACATGACTTGGAATTTTACTTGTCCAAAATACAAAATAGATGGCATATTTGAATTCCTGGCAACTTGCTGATATCCAAACATATATCATTTGCCAAAATTGGGTTAAGTATGTAAAAGTTATTAATAACTGAATTTGAATTTGGAATTTTGAATTTATTTAACAAAATTTGAATTCAAACGGCTCTGGAACGTTTTCTACACAGCTCTGCCCAGCCTGAGTCGCAGACAGGTGGGCCAGGGGTTTTCTCTGGCCCACACGCCAGCGTCTGAGCAAGATCTGGACCGCGGGTTGATGGTTGCAAAGATCAGGAGCCTTTTTGTAAAATTACCAGCGTCACTGACAGGGGGCCCTGGGGACCGCGGGTTGAGCAAAAGAACTGGCAGGGGGTTATGCGCAAAAGAATAGACCGCGCACTGTGGATCTTCCTCTGAACTTAACTGAACCGAGCGTGTGTGCCGGCGGCGCGGCGCGGAGGGGTTCGAACCCGCGCCCTCTGGCGCGCTAGCGGGCCGGCTACCGCTGCGGCGGGCTCGGGGTTGGTGATAGGAAGAGGCTAGGCGGCTAGGTAGGGTGTGGCGCGCGCGGGAGCTTGCAGGCACTCGCTCGCCGCCGGCGCACTGAGGGCGCTCGACGAAACGAACTGAGCATCCAGGAAGCGACCGAGGACAGGGGGTTGTCAGGGAGGGTCGTGGGCTCACCGCGGGCGTGCTGGCGTGCTCGGTACGGGCAGGGGTGGTCGCGATCCACGGCGAGGCTGACGGCGGCCGTAGCTAGGGTTTGCGTCGGCGTGCTCTGGTCCTGGCGCTCCTGGTGCGTCTCCTCCTCGCTGGCGGGTACTGGACGATGCCGGGGAGTGGCCTGGTCTTCCTCGACAACCTCGCAGACTTCTCCCTAGATCGACTGGGGTGGTGGTGGCGGTGGCGAGCCGGTGGCGAAGGGGAAGAAAGGGGGGAGAGGCAGGCTCTTGCGGGGGAGATCTGGGGGTCCTGGGCGAGGCAGAGAGGGAGGGGGGGGGATAAGAACGCCGGGGGGGAAAGAGGCTAGCGTGGGGGAGGGGGTAGCTGCGGGGGTGGCGTTGGTCACCTCCTGCTCACGTCTTTGCGCTTGGGGGGGGCCAGGGATGGCGTGGTAGAGCTGGAAAGGGGAGAGGGGGGACTGGCAGGTGGGGTAGGGGCGTCTAGGGAGGCAGGCAGGTGGGGTAGGGCGCTGGCAGAGGCTGGTAGAGAGAGAGGAAAAGAGGGGAGGAAAAGAGGGGCATGCTCGACTAGGGCTAGGAGAGAGAGGGGCATGGTCGTGTGGGCATGTAAGGTGCTGGGGTGGGGCGCATGGTAGGTAGAGAGAGGTGAGAGGGAAAAGGGGCAAGGGATCATGCTAGATAGGAAAGGTGGTACTAGGGTTTGTTTAGGTAGAGAGGGTAGATAGGTGGCATGTGGGGCCAGCTAAGTGGCATGGGGTGGTCGAGCTAGAGCTAGAAGGGTAGAGGGCCATGGGTACCTGCTAGGTAGAGGGAAAAGAGAGGTAGGGTTTTGGTTTTGCTAGAGGGAGGTTTAGTTTAGGGTTTGTTTTAGGATAGATGTAAATTAGGGTTTTAATTTTAGGGTAGAAAAGAGAGAGGCAAGGGGTGGTTCTTAGAGGTTGCTATGAGGGGTAGGCAAAGGATGGTGGTACTAAACTTGGTCAAGCAAGGTCATACTAGCCCTAGCAAGGAAAACAAGAAAAGAGGGAGAAGAGAGAGATGGTTAAGGTGATGGGTGGTTCTAATGGCCCATGCATGATACAATCAAAGGACCAAGCAAGAACCAAAGAGAGAGGGAAGGGGGTTTAGAGGATGCATGCCACATTAGCACAAGTGGGTGCAAGGTCCAAGGGGTTTTGGTGTAGCCAAAGGAGAAGGAGAGAGAGGTTTTAACACTACCAACACAGGGTCAAGCAAGAAAGAAGGGATCCATTTAGAATTCCAACAAAACCAAAAGCTAGGAAAAAGGGTACTTGCATGGCCCATGCAAGACAATTAATGCCACAAGTATCCTTGTGAGAACAAGGATATTAATATGGCACTATTCATCTCCATTCCAAAATGTGGACAAGGCCAAGCAAAGATTAGGGTGGATCCAACCAACAACATGGACTAGGGATAACTCAATAAATGCCAAGCCCATATTATTGGATGGTGGAATTATAAGGTGGTGAAAGATAAGGTGGTGGAGTCAAAAGAGAGATGCCCCCAACTCAACTTGGGCATTTAACAATGTATCAAGAGCCAAATACAATATCAAGAGGCAAATACAATTAATCATGCACATGAGATAAGAACCAAACAAGAAAGGGTTTTATATGATGCACAAATGCAAGGTGGTATGATGACATGAGCATGATATGATGATGATGCAACAATTATATGTTGGAAGTGGCCCATTTTATTATTATGACATGTAGCATTACAGGGGTTAGACAACTGGGATGCTACATACTCACTGACCAGACCAAGGGTTGGATATTTGCTTCACGGGCGTCCTAGTCAGGGAAAGAAGATGGAGTCACTTCCGGCAACGTGAAGGCCCAGAAGACTTACCAATTTAGGATTGTAGTATTGCTTGTAGTCCAAGATGTACTTAGTACTGACTCTGTATCATATCCAGATAGATCTCTCCTGTAAACCCTAGGCCGGATGACTATATAAGACGTCTTAGGGGCAAGCCTTTAGGGAAAAACCGTATACAATCACAACCTACTTGCACTAGAGAACCCCTATGGCGTAGGATATATTAAACTTGTGTGCTCACGTCTCATGCAATCCGTTCTGATATATTACTGGGTTTCTAGCAGGAGTAGGATCCGATCACCGCCGTCAGATCCAAACCTGGGTAAACTTGTGTGCTCACGTCTCACACCCTTCCTTTCCCCATGCCTTCAGGAACCCCTATGGCGTACTTGCCGGCAATCCGATGACAGTTGGCACGCACCATGGGGCAGGTGACCTTAAGACCTTCGTTCCGAGCGGAATTTGCATGCACGGGAGTCGACAAAACAATCGCATTGGTCGTGTCTTCTACGCCAGCGACGTCTCTCTCGTCCTTCTCGATGAGACTTGGATTCCGACTAAAGATCCCATGACAACCTACACCATCATGCCAATTAGCGAGATCGGCATCTACGTCGGTTTCGCTAAACCCGCCCAACCCACCCCATGCGGTGATGATAATGGTATAAGAACAATCCAGATCTACTTTGTCCATCGAGGCAGCAGAGTTAAAGATCCCGGAAAACCCTAACCCCATACAACCCGCTCCTGCAGTGGAAGTAGTGGTGGAGGAAAGTATTTAGTCTAATCTCCCTGATGAGATCGGATCTATGGACGACGAAGACAACATCAGCTATGGATACGTGTCGTGGTATTGGCACGACATATGCTACTGGGGTAGCTTACGTAGAGGGAGCAAGGCGATGTAGGAGAATCCGGGAGCGAGATTGGCACACGATGTACCCAGGTTCACGTCCCCTCGGTGGAGGATGCTACGTCCTGCTGTCAATCCAGTATATGTTCATAGATTGGTTTACAATGGAGTCGCCGTAGGCGGATGGAGAGACTAGATCTAATATAATGTGAGAGGGGATGCCCCTGGTGGCTTTATATATGAAGCTAGTTAGGGTTTACAAGTGTTAGTGGGCTTTGTATATGATTCGCCATCTTGGGCCTCTAGTCGGCACCAGTCGTATGGGTCCAGTATATGCCAGTCGTCATATCCGACGATTCGACCCGCTCTAGGATTAGCAATACAGCCGGCGATTCCTCTTCATGTGTGTATCCCGATTGGTATTCCCCTACCAATAGTCCCCGAGTGCGTCGTGCATTTGATGCGGGATTGAGGCAGGGCACGAAGAGTCTTGATGATGGATCGTGGCGAATCGGAGATGAGCTCCTGAACAGAGGAAAGAACCGTGAAGCGGGAGGCGGTGGGCAGTCGGTGTGAGCCAGTCGGTGATGGCCAGTTGGCGAAAGACGCAGGGAGTCGGTGAAGCCGCCAGTTGCGGCGAGTCCCCGACAGTGGAGCAGGCTGAGTCCCCAAGCGCGGCGAGTGGCGAGGTCGAGCGACCAGCGAGTGCCGAGTCTAGAGCGCGCCGAGTCCCCAAGCGCGGCGAGTGGTGAGGTCGAGCGACCAGCGAGTGCTGAGTCCCCGAGCGCGGTGAGTGGCGAGATCGGGCGACCGAAGAGTGGAGCTGTCTGTAGTGCGCCGAGTCCCCGAGCGCGGCAAGTGGCAAGGTCGAGCGACCGGCGAGTGTCGAGTCCCTGAGCGCGGTGAGTGGTGACGTCGGGCGACCGGCGAGTGGCGCTGTCTATAGTGCGCCGAGTCCCCGAGCGCGGCGAGTAGCAAGGTCAGGCGTCCGGCGAGTGCCGATGTCTAGGGCGTGCCGAGTGTCGAGGTCGAGAGACTGGCTAGTGCCGAGTCCCCGAGCGCGGCGAGTGGTGAGGTCGAGCGACCGGCGAGTGCTGAGTCTCCGAGCGCGGCGAGTGGCGAGGTCAAGTGACAGGAGAGTGCCGAGTCTGGAGCGCGTCGAGTCCTGGAGCATGGCGAGTGGCGAGAAAGACACCAGACGTTTTGCTAAGAAGGAGAAAAAGGTACGACTACAATAAGGTGTATTTATGCAATATATTGAACATTTGTAAAGAGTGATTTGTAGGTGTTGAAATAAAATGCACCTTTGTTAAATGGACCAGTTAGCTGTATGAAAGGTTTATGTGTATCTTTTTATGAGTAGGCAGACCTCCATCATCAAACGCTTGCCGGGTAACAGGAACGCAATGCCAGACTGTTGAACCCAGTCGTTCTTTTGGTACCTAGCCTTATTACTTTGACGGGCGCGAATAAATAACAGACAAAACTGAAAAATATCTCAAGTATGGTTTTGTAAATTGAACGAAAAGATGAATATGTTTTGGACTTATAGCATGTATGAATATAAAGAAACTTAGCTGTCGAATGCAGACAGAGTCGACGCGGCGGGGGAGTCGCCGAGCGCGGCAAATATAAGGCGCGCGAGTCGCCGACGTGGCGAGCCATTGATGACGAGTTCATGGCGGGCAAGTCCCTGAGCACGGCGAATATGCAGCGGGTGAGTCACCGAGCCTAGCTGAGTCCGCGTTTAAGCATGTCTGTGTTTAGGCGAGTTCCGGAGCATGGTGGGTCCGCGATAGTGAGTCGTGACAGCGAGTCCGCGATGACGAGTTCGCCATGGGCGAGTCCTCTAGACTGGTCGTGAACTAACTTTCTCGAAAATAGACGGATTAAAATGAGATCGGCCGAGGTGAACTATAAAACTGACGCAAAGACAGTTGACAGATCGCCCCGTCTCTATCGACTAATTTTCCGTAGATTAATTCTCCGACGATATAGAAGTGAGAAACCACGTATCGATTCACATCATGCGATACATGTATAAAAACAATACGCCAAGTAAAATAATTAATGAGCAGAGTAATCAGTATGAAAGATTCTTTAGGTGTTAATTTTTTTCTGAAACCTTCTTTAGGTGTTAAATTAATCCAACGCTAACATGAAGGATCGATTTTTTGTATCTCATCCATCACATGCAAACTGTGCATCGCCGCCCGTACACACCGGGCCAAGCCTGGTTGTGGCGCTACAGATTGCGCCGCCGCCGTGACTTGGATTTTCTGCTTCCTTGTCCAATACGTAAGGAGGGATCAGATTTAAATAAAATAATTGATTGGCAAAAGTAATTAAATAAGAGATGGGATTGATTAAAAACTCAGCTAATTGCACGCTCGCACGTCCGGGATTTTTCTCCATGGACGACATCGCGCAAGACGGCGATTGGACAGAAACAACTCGATGCAATTCGATCGAGCGATTCCGTTCGAATTATCATCTCCAAGCACCGCTTGCTCCATGGTAGGCGCCAACTTTCATGGTATTAGCACGGTAGATGCTACTGGGTAGCTTACTTAGAGGGAGCAAGACAATGTAAGAGAATCCGGGAGCGAGATTGGCATATGATGTATCCAAATTCACGTCCTCACGGTGGAGGATCGCTATGTCCTGTTATCAATCCAGTATATATTCATAGATTGGTTTACAATGGAGTTGCCCATAGGCGGAGGAGGAGACTAGATCTAATCTAATGTGAGAGAGGATTCCCTCAAAGGGGTGCCCCTAAATGCAGCTAGTTAGGATTTACAAGTGTTAGTGGGCTTTGTATACGAGTCACCATCTTGGGCCTCCGGTCGGCGCCAGTCATATGGGTCAAGTATATGCCAGTCTCATATTTTGGCGAGTCGACACGATCTGGGATTGGCGACGATTTCTCTCCATGGGTGTACCCCGATTTATTCCCCCATCAATACAGCTTGGCCGATGCCGGACTAGGAAAATCTCTACTAAGTCATAGGCTAAACTATATGATGGCTCGCCCATATGTCAATTTCTGAGAGAGATCTAAGACAATCCAGATTTTCGAGGAGGATGATGATGAGAGTCGTGCCTATTTTAGATCTCTCAAGAAGAATAATCATTTCTTTGTGGGTTATGTTGGCTCTAGATCCGTCTCTATCGACGTTGGAGCCGAAAACGACTTAGTCCTTGATGCCATCAGAGAAAACGCCGACCTACCTGTTTCCCCCTAGAATCAATGACGTTAGAAGAACTTCGAGAATTCGATAAGGAGATGGAGGCGTATGGTGAGGAATACACCTCCAAAGATGTGCAAGGTGGAGAAGATGCACCTCCAAGTCCGTACGATAGCATGGACGAGGATTTCAACAAAGACAACTTCACCTTGCACGATGATATGGACACCGGAGATTCCTCCGAGGTCAAAGCGTCCGAGCCAATACTGGTTGAAAGTACTAATGTAAGTCTATCTCCAGGTAAAAAACGTAAAGCCGTCTTGGCCACTGGTACATAGGGAAAGGCTACTAAGCAGGCAAGGAAGAAGAAGAACAAGAAAAATCCGACACCGGTTAAGATGGTAGAGGAAGAAGTCGAAGCAAAAGTCAACAAAGATCTTTATTTGGAGAATCCGGATGGAAGTCCAGCCAATCCCAAATTAAACGACCCTCCGGTTGATGGTTACGTAGTTACTCAAAGATCCTATGAGATCTATGGAGACGCATTAACAACACCAATCCCAACTTCTTTGGATCTTACACCGGAGGAGCTAGAGAAAAGGGCTGAGGAACTAGAGAAACAACGTGTGCTCTTGCTCGACGAAGCTGCTCATATCGTTGAGGTCAAGAAGCGCATTGATAGTGATGCTGCCCAGTACAAGTCAGATTTCAAGCGACTGCCACATGATAAAACTAGAGGTGGCCTGGTTCTGGCTAACAGGAATCCAGATGTCCACTGGAACTCTTCGAGGGAAAGGCTTGAGGATAGTTTCGGCTCGATAGCAAGGGAAACCGGTTTTACATCACGCCAGTCGAAACGCTGCCGCTGCTCGAGCTATCCTCGCCAACAATCTATCTTGAGGTCAGGTCTAGTAGTGCGTTGCATTGCTCGACAAAGGCTTGGAGCAATAGAAAATAGCTGTATCTTTTAGCGGAAGACTAGCTTCGAAATCCGAATAGTGCCGCACTGATGATGATAGAAACGTCGACACAAGGCCCTGTAGGGAACATGAATGGCACTATCGCCCCAACCCTAGGGATGATAACCACTCAAGAACTAGCTCTTCGGGCAATTATCACAGGCCTGCGCGAGGCTAGGCAGAAGTTCTTCCGGCTGCATCACGCGATGCTACGAAGGAACAGTCCCCCCACCAACCCCATCGTCGACAATCTAAATTCCATAGGGATGAATATGAAGCGTGGCACCGGCAAGAATAGGACCAGCAGCAAATGCCGCCTCCTAGGTACACAAGCCGTCTGACTGAGCCTCGTCACAACAAAGATAACTCCAGACAAAAAATGATGAAGACCACACCGAGTCAAGCCGGCATGGCGGCCGACGTCATGAAGATCCACCTCGGAGTCAGCACAATGAAACTCCAGAAGGAAGCCACCGCAAAGCCGATAATAACCCACTAGAACCACCGTCCCAACCAGGAAGTGACCACAATGGCTCCCATCATAGTCGGGACGGAGGAGGTGACGGTAGGAGAAGAAGCAGAGGTCCGACTCCTTCCTGCAGGCACATTAAGCATCCGAGGCGACGATCACTCTCGCCAAACAACGCTCTATATCGCATCGAGTCCAACATCGAAGAGAGTGTCACAAGGAGGACGATGTGTTCGTGGGACTAAAATGTTTTGGTCTGCAAGTTTGCAGAACAAGGTTTCCAGTTAATTTTGAGATCGTAAAGCATATTAAACCCTATGACGGTGCATCCCGGCCAGATACTTCGCTTCAAGGTTTCTTCCAGGCCTGCTACATTGCCAAAGAAGGAAACAATTTGGTCGCAATCTAATATTCTCACTCATGCTATGTAAGACAACTCGATCATGGCTCAATGAGCTACCATAAAACTCAGTTAACAACTGGTATGGTATGCAAAGTGCATTATTTTGAAATTTTGAGGGGACTTACAGGAGGCCCTGCATCATTAGAGACTTGCAGCACTATGTAAAACAACCCAGAGAAACTTGCCGAGATTATCTCGGATGATAGATTGACACGAAAAACTCCTGCGAGGGAGTCAATGATCAAGCTAAAATTGGAGCTTTTATTGCAGGTCTACCAATCAGATTACTGTGTCACCAGTTCAAGCGCGACAAAGTTACCGAGTTGGGCGAAATGATAGAGACGGCCAGCAAATATGATGATGTTAATGATGATTCACAATTTTAGCTGAATAGCTTGGCGATGCCAAATCTCAGGCATCCAAAACAACAGTAGACCCTGAAGTGCAAGAACACCTCTAAGGACAAACCCAATTCGGAAACTGCTACTATCAATGCAACAATCAGATCAGGAGTCCGAGGAGGGCACGGAGGCGGTCAGGGACGAGGCCGCGGAAGTTCCTATGTCCATGGTAGAGGCGATCAACGACGGACTTATTCTTGGGCCAACATTGCCAACAACCCATGCGTTCATCACCTAGATGGGAACAAGGGTTCTTACCACATCAATGCGGAGTGTCGTTTGATGACATCAAGAAAGACGAATCCGCTTGCTACATGGCCAAGCGACAAAAAGGAAAGAAAAATTCTGAGAAAGGCAAGGAGGCCAAGGAATATTCTGACATGGAGGAGACAGAAACTGCAAATCCCAAGTCGGATGGAAAAAGGATTACCCTACCAAGAAAGACACTTATGTCTGCTGCCTTGGAACTTAGCCAGCTAAGGTAAAAAAAGAGGTTCTCCATGAGCTAAATGACACGGTCCTGCTGTTCCCCAGTTTATTGATTGGTCAGAAGTAACCATTACATTTGACCGCAATGATCATCCGCAAAAGATCATCAGCAGGGAAAGTACCCTCTGGTCATAAATCCACTTATTGATGGATATGAGTTCTCCAAGACTCTCACGGATGGTGGCAGCAACATTAATATTATCTACATTGAGACACATCACCGCATGAGGATATTAGAAAGCCACTTGAATCACATCAATGTGGTTTTCCATGGAATTGCACCCGGAAGACAGACAAATTCTCTAGGTGAGATCACTCTCGATGTAACTTTTGGTACTCCATAGAACTACCAGATCGATACACTCTCTTTCGAGGTGGTACATTTCAAGAGCGCATACCATGCCATTTTCGGGCGTCCGTCTTACTGGGTGTTCATGCCCGTCCCTGCTACATCTACAATATGATGAAACTTCTAGGTCCAAAGGGTGTCATCATAGTCCGGGGAAACCCGAAGAAAGCACGAGACTACGAGGAAGGAGCTGCTTCCTTTTCTAAAGTTGTACTACATGCCCAGGAGTACTAGGAGATCAAGAAAAACACCAACCTGTCAGAGATGCCAGCTAAAAAGAATGAGGTACTGAAGCCGAATTTGTAGTTTAATGGATCAAAAGAGACAAAGACGATGCCGCTAAAGGAATATGATCCCCCAAGGTGACCAATGTAGGTGTAGGATTAGGACACACATTGGAATGCACGCTCACCGAGTTCCTCATATCTAATAAAGATATCTTCACATGATCGGAGTACCTAGGAAACTTGCCAACCACTCTCTTAACGTGTATCCTATGACGCTAGACGTGTCAAACAGTCCTTATGATGTTTCAGATGAAAAGCACAAAGCTATAGCTAAGGAATTAGCCTGACTAGATTTAGCCAGATTTATCATAGAGGTCATCCATACTGATTGGGTGGCAAACCCTATACTGGTCCCCCCAAAGGACACTACCGATTTAAGGATGTGTGTTGATTATACTGCCTTGAACAAGGCTTGTACCAAACATCCATTCCCTTCGCCACGAATCGATCAAGTTATTGATTCTACGGCAGGGTCAGAATTACTCTGTTTTCTCGACGCATATTACGGATACCACCAAATACCGATTAAAAACTTCGATCAAATTAAGACATATTTCATCACTCCATTCAGAACCTTCTTCTATACGAGTATATCGTTTGGTTTAAAGAACATAGGAGCTACATACCAACGCACTATACATCATTGCCTCAACGATCAGATCAGATGCAACGTCCATGTATACTTAGATGACATAGCATTCATGTCCAAAAAGAAGTAAACATTGATTTCGTACTTGGAGGAAACGTTCGCTAACCTTTGTAAATATAACATGATGCTTGACCCGAAGGAATGCTTCTTAGCAATTCCATCCAGAAAATTGTTAGGTTTCATCATGTTTCAGAGAGGCATAGAGGTGAACTGGGACAAAATTAAGGCTATAATCAATATTACCAGGCCGACTTGCTTGAAGGACATGCATCGTCTCACTGGCTGCATCGCAGTAGTGAGTCTGTTCATCATCTGACTCGAAGAGCGAGCCGCACCTTTATATAAGATCTTGAAGAAGACCAACAAATTTGTCTGGACTGAAGAAGCAGATGCTGCAATCCAAAGCCTGAAAGACTTGCTTTCAACTGCTCTGATTGTTGCAACACCTGATCCATAGGAACCTATGTTGCTTTATATCGCCGTGATAAACAGAGTCGCCAGCATCGTCACATCAATGGAGCAAAAAGGGGAAACCATGAATAGTTGGTGTAGTGTCCAACTTATTATCTAAGTGAGGTCCTGACAGAATCAAAACAGTGGTATTTGTCTTACCAAAATCTAGCCTATAGAATATTCTTTGGCGCCAGAAAGCTAAGACATTACTTTCAAGAGCATAAGATCACAGTGGTGAGTACAACTCCCATGAGAGATATAATCAACAACCATGACGCCACATGATGCACCGCTAAGTGGGGAATTGAGCTAGCAGCTTTCGACATTGAGTATAAACCACGTACAACTGTTAAGTCCCAGATTCTTGCTTACTTTGTTGCTGATTGGATAGAGATGGACGAAAATACAAGCCATCCAGATTCAGAATTTTGGACCCTACATTTTGATGGGTCGAAAGCACGAGGAGGCTTGGGGGATGTTGTGGTACTCAAATCACCCCAAGGAGACAAGCTTTTCTATGTGTTACAGATCCACTTCATAGCAACCAGTAATATTGCTGAGTATGAAGCGTTGTTATATGGAATGCGTATTGCTAAAGACATTGGCGTTATCTAAATCATGTGTTACAAAGACTCGGATTTAGTTGCAAAGCAAGTATCCGACCACCGTAATGCAAAAAACACATGGTAACATATAGAGCTTTTGTGGAAGAACTATCCAACACGTTCGAAGGGTTTGAGATTCAACACATCCCTAGAGAAGAAAATGTGAAAGCATATGCCTTATCAAGGTTAGGTTATGCACGGAAACCAGTTCCGAATGGTCCTTTCCTGGAGTACCTAAAAGGTACCTCTATCAAAGGTGTTGATGAGGACTATCCGACGAAATCCAACTCACTTTAAGTACCAGTTCTGGCTGTTATTCCCAGCTAGACAAAACCCTACCTCGATTTCCTGGTAGATGGAAATTACCCAAAGACGAAGTTCTGAGCCAATAAATTGTCTGACAAGAAAAATATTACACGATATCAGTGGTGAGCTCTATACGAGGAGTGTTTCTAGGGGTTTTTAGCGTTGTCTTTCTCTGAAATAAGGAGTGGAAATCTTACAGAAATCCACGAAGGTGAATGCGGTCATCATGCTGCAGCCAGATCCTTAGTGGAAAAATCTTGTTGAAACGGATTGACATGGGTGTGCCCTATGGGTGCCTAATGTTAGCCTACCCGTTCCAGCCTGGTAGAATCCCATGCAGTCACCCACTCCGGATGGCAAAGCCCAGGAAGGATTCAGGTGATCAAGGCCCATGAAGGATGCGACTCCTTGGAGAACACAGCCAACTTTATATATAAATTCAAAGGGTCAAACCCTAAATTGTAACCGACTCGACCTAAACCCTGAGACCTGGCCTCCCCATATAAATGCCTGGAGGGCGCGACGAGGAGGACATCCATAACACTAGCACACAACTTTCCAGATCTCATCTGCGCACCCCTGTAACCTTCGGCATCACCATCAATCAAGAACAGACAAGCATGAGTAGGTTTTACCTCCGGGGGCCTGAACCTGGGTAAACCTCGTGTCCCCGTGTTGCGATTCTGTTAGCCGTTTCGCGATCTTCCCCTAGGCAATCGCACCTTCTTTGTGTGTGCCACCAATCGGTGTCCTAAGCACACTGTCACTGAACTACGGTTCGGATGACAGCAACAGTTGCAAATCCAACCTCTACGACCCTCCTACAGAGGAAGGAACCTACTGTTCTGGATTTGAGAGCTGTGGGAGTATCGATCTTCCCCCATTGTTACATGTGCGCGGCCATCGTCGATGGTCACGTTGACAACGGAGCCTATCCACCAGCTCCTCCTCCCAATCCGCAGGCTAATAACGCCGCGAATAGAGTCAACGGCCACCCCGCCCAATCCCAACAGGAACGGGACATCTGAAGCCGCCAACGACAGCATTCGCAATCGTCAGGAGATCCATATAAATGATGCTCAATGGAAAAGAGTACGGGAGGCCGTGCGAGGTACCAACCCACTTCCACTCGACACCTCTCATGACATGCTGATGGGCTATCACTGGTCCTCATAAAGGAGCATAATCAAAAAGTCGAGTAGCACAAAGAACTCGAACAACGTAGGCGAGAATTTGATGAGTCAAGAGCTCGACGAGCCGCACTCTCCTCCGTCGGCAGATCCTCCTCCAAAGGCTACAACGGCCACAAACACCGCTGCCATCTGGAACGCATGGACCCTTCCGCTGGATACGAGGCAACCAAATAACTCGACTTTTCCTTCATGTCGATGGACTCGCAGGGTAACTTAATGCCAAAAACACCGCATGTCGCTGTTATGGCAGCCACTACGTACCTGGCAGCGAACCCGCCACCAGATGGGGATCCTAGACAGTCAATCCATAAATCTGCGATTGCGGGCCTCGGGATCATAGGAGCCGCACTACTCGGAGAATCGGCCCCGGAGCCAAAGAAAAATGGTTCGGTGAAATTCATAAGGAGCCGCACGCCCTCATCCGACGAGTATGAGCATGACCTGTTATGGCAACGCCACATACCGCGATGAAGGATCCACAACTATGACGCCCGTGATGAGATCACATAGTGCAAGATCGACAGATCACATGCAAAATGTGCATGCTCCACAAAATCAGAGGACAAAGATAGGAGCTATGCAGTGCCAGATGCTTCAGCAGAGCCATACGGCAATCTCGGATGCCCAAGGGCTTCAAGCTCCCATCAGACAACCGCCAGTTCGACAGCCTACAAGAGCCAAAGATTTGGCTAGATGACCGCATCTCGTCGTTCAAGCTGCATGGTGAAAGCAAGAACACAACCATGTAGTGTCTTCAGCTGCAGCTGAAGGGCGTGGCCAGGGCCTGGCTCAACAGCCTTCCCTCCAGATCCATCTGCAGTTGGGAGGAGCTGGTTTACAGCTTCATTTCCAAATTCAAGGGCACCTGCAAAAGGCCCGCCTCAATCGAAGATTTGCGCGCTTGTTGCCAACGGTCCAATAAGTTGACCCGCTCCTACATATAACGCTGGCCCGTAATCGAGAACTCTGCCGAGAACATCTCAGGAGAGAGGGCAATCAACGCATTCAACGGCAACATGAAGCACCGGGAACTCAGAGAGGAGATGGGCATGATCAAGCCCAAAACCATAGATCACCTGATGTACATCGCCAATCGATGGGAGATGGTGAAGACACCTTCAACCGAAACCATTCGGATGACGAAGACGATCTCGGCCGTAGAGGTGATCGTCGAGGAAAAAGAAGAGCGCCCGTCTACGACGACCGCGAATAAATCGATATGGTCGCGGCTGGCTACGCCGAACACCACGAATACGGAAACCGCAATAGCGGCTGTCGTAGTGGTAGCTATCGTGACAGCAAAAAACCCTCTTAGGCATGGCAACGCCACAATCGGGATGACGAGCCCTCTGCATTCGACAAACCGTCGGGTCCCTGCACCATCCACTTCTACATAGACAAGCAGTATGGCAAGAGGAAGGCCAACCATCTTCTTAAGGATTGCAGGGAGTTCCAGAACCTCCACGAGAGATACGCCCAACAGCGGCGCGCCACCACCACTGTCCGGAGGACCCGCGCAGCCTATGGCCGCACCGGCCCAAAATAACGGGGCAGATCCATACCCACGATCATTGGGGATCATGATGATACAAAAGGGACGTCCATCCAACATGATACATAAGACGATCACCCGCCAGGTAAACCTGGCTGTTACCTCTCCACCTGCCATAATTGAGTACCTCAGTGGCTCGGAGTCATGCATCACCTTCGACCGCTCGGATCACCCCCGGAAAATACCTCGCCAAGGCCACTCTGCCCTAGTGCTCGAGGCTCAAATCGGCGGATTCTAAATGATTTGCATCTTCATGGACGGCGACAACGTCATCAATCTAATGTTCTCCAACACACTCGCAGCTATGCGGATCCCGCTATGCATCCTGGAAACATCAGCCACGACCTTCCATGGCATCGTCCTAGGGAAAGGAGTGTACTCCCTGGGCAAAATATGGCTCGACGTCATCTTCGGCACCCCTAAGAACTTCAGGCGTGAGCGTCTCGAGTTCGAGGTGGTGGACTAGCCCACACAATACCACCCCATCCTCGGGCGCATGGCATTCGCAAGATTCCTAGCAGTGCCGCACTACGCGTACCTTCTGCTGAAAATGTCAGGACCTAACGGTGTCATCACCATCCCAGGAAGCTTCACAAAGTCTGACAACTGCGACATAGACTTCAACAGCATCTCCCATTCTTTTGGCACGCAGGAGGAGCTCGCAAGGTTGAAGGAGTCAACAGACAATAGTCTGCCCCTTGTCACCAAGAAAAATGCGCTCGATATGTCATTCGACTCCACAGTCAACACCAAGGTGGTGCAGGTCCACCCGACGGACCCCACCAAGACGTCTCTCATCGCCAATAACTTGAGTTCCGCATAGGAACTCGCGCTTGTCGAATTCCTCCGTGAGCACTGGGAAATCTTCGCATGGTGTCATGCGGACATGTTAGGAGTTCCTAGGTAATTCGCCGAGCACACACTCAATGTGTACCCAGATGCGCGTCCAGTGAAGCATATGATGCGATGACTTTCCAAAGGAAGAGAGGAAGCAATTGGTATCAAATTCAACAGACTCCTCGATGCCAATTTCATAAGGGAGATCAAAGAAAGAACCTGGGTAGCTAACCCCGTGCTGGTCCCTAAGAAGGACACGAACATCCTACAGATGTGCGTGGATTGTACGATGCTTAACAAACACTGCTGATATGTCGGAAGCGTATCTATAATTTTTGATGTTCCATGCTTGTTTAGTATCTACTTTTCTTTGCTTTGTCCACACTTTGAGGTGTTTTTATATGTTTTTCTAGACTAAACTATTAACAAGCAGCCACAGTGCTAGCTGCATGTTTTCTTCTGTTTTTGGTTCCAGAAAAGGCAGAAAATCAATATTCTTGAAAGGGATGGGACAAAAGCCAAAGTCAATATTTTACCATGGGGAACACGAAGCCTGAATACGAGACGGAGGGGAGCCACCAGGGGGCCACACCCCTGGCCGCGCGGCTGGTTCCAGCCCGCGCCTAGGGGGGGGGTGCGGCCGCCCTGGCTACCCCCTGCCTTGCCTCTTCTCCTATAAAGACCCCCCGATGCCAAAACCCTGAACACCCGACCAATATTCCACGAAACCGTCTGTAGGCGCTGCCACCATCGTCCCTAGATCGGGGGGATCTGAAGCTCTTCCCGTCACCCTGCCAGAGGGTAGATCATCCTGGAGGCCTTCTTCTTCATCATGCCAGCCTCCGGTATGAAGTGTGAATAGTTCCACCTTGGACTACGGGTCCATGTAGTAGCTAGATGGTTGTATCTCCTCCTTTGTGCTACAATGTTTAGATCTTGTGAGCTCCGTTCATGATCAAGATCATCTATTTGTAATCATGCATGTTGTGTTTGCGGGGATCCGATGGATATTGAGATTACTATGTCTGATTGATTAATGGTTTTGTCTTATTGATTCTATCATGCCTGTGTTGTTTTTCATCTTGCATGCTCTCCGTTTCTAGTAGCTATCTTGGCCAAGTAGATGCTAGTGACTCCAAGAAGGGGTATTTATGCTCGATAGTGGGATCATGCCTCTATTTAATCTAAGGGAAGTGATAGAAATCTCTAAGGTTGTAGATGTGTTGTTTACACTAGGGATAAAACAACGGTCTATTTTTCATGGAACAAGTGGATTGTTTACCTTACACACTTTGCTTAAAGAAGTTATCCGTTGCTTGCAACTTAATACTGGAGGGGGTTCGGATGATACCCTGAAGGTGGATTACTAGTCATATATGCAGTTGGATGGCGGTCTATGTATCTTGTTGTATTGCCCAATCGAATCTCATAGGATCATGAATGTCTAGTATTGCATTGTTATGCCTTGCTCAGTCCTGTCAATAGCCCTGCTGTAATTTGTTTACCCAGCATGCCATGTTTATTTATCTAAGGAGAACACATCTAGTGAACTATGGACCCCAGTCCAATCTTTACAATTAATACATCTTCCACTGTTACTGTTTACTTTCTGCAAACCACTATTACCTTCCACACCATACAGTTAACCCTTTGTTTTCAGCAAACCGATGAGATTGACAACCTCACTGTTCGTTGGGGCAAAGTCTTGAGTTTGTGTTGTGCAGGTTTCCATGTTGCTAGCAACACCTTTGAGTCGTTTCCTTCCTCCTACTGGTTCGATAACATTGGTTTCTTATTGAGGGAAAAGGTGTTGTTGTGCTCATCACACCTTCCTCTTGGGGTCTCCTAACAAAGCTTCCACACACCATCAACTGCTGAAAGGATCACTTCCCTACCGCGGATCTATCAAATCATCGATTCTACCGTGGGATGCGAATGACTCTCGTTCCTTAACACCTACTCAGGCTACAATCAGATTCGGCTAAAGGTCAAGGACTAGGAAAAGAGGGCCTTCATCACGCCGTTCGGGGTCTTTTGGTACAACACAATTCCCTTCTGTCTCAAGAACGCATACACGAGCTAACAAAGGTGCATGCAGGCATGCCTGAAGAACCAAATTGGTCGCAACATTCAAGTCTATGTAGATGACATAGTAGTCAATACCAAGGAAAGCCGAACACTAATCGACGATCTTTGCGAGACGTTCGATAACCTTGATCGATGCAGGATCAAGCTGAACCCGGAAAAGTGCGCCTTCGGCGTCCCATCCGGTCAATTTCTCGGGTACTTCATCTCCGAGAGAGGCATCAAAGACAACCCGAAGAAAATTAAGGCTATACTAGCCATGGAGAATCCTAAGAACGTCAAAGGAGTCCAGCAGCTAGCTGGTCGAATCGCAACGCTCAGCAGGTTCATCAGCCGCATGGGTGAAAAGGCTCTCCCTTTCTACCAGCTTCTCCGCAAATCAGACAAATTCGAGTGGATGGCTGAAGATGACGAGGCATTCGAAGATCTTAAGCGCCTTCTATCAACATCTCCCGTACTGGTAACGCCAGTGGCCAGAGAACCCATGCTGCTCTACATTGCTGCAACGCATCAGGTAGTCAACACGACACTCGTGGTAGAACGACCCGAAGAAGGCAAAACCCACGGGGTGCAGCACCCGGTATACTACCTCAGCGAGGTGCTGACACCAACCAAACAGAGGTACCCTCTCTACCAGAAGCTGGCATACGACATATTTATGACTGCACGTCGACTGTGTCACTACTTCTAGGAGCACCAGATAGTGGTTGTCAACGATGTGCCTCTATCACACATCCTCAACAACCCCGAAGCAACGGCGCGAGTGGACCTCTAGGGCATTGAGCTGTCCCCACGGGACATCATCTATGAGCGTCGCACCGCCATCAAGGTGCAGGTTCTTCCTAAATTCTTCGTCCACAGGATGGAGCTCCAACTCCCGGATACTCCGTACATGTCCCAGCTCTAGATGATGCACTTCGACGGTTCCAAAAGCGACACCGGAGCTGGAGCTGGAGTAATCTTAACATCCTTCCAAGGGGACAAGATGGGGTATGTGTTGCGAATGAAGTTCCGCGCATCCAACAACGAGGTTGAATACGAGGTTCTTCTCCATGGCATGCAAATGTCCAAAGTCTGCGAGGCCACACGATTGGTCCACTGCGGTGACTCCAATATCGTCGTCTAGCATACGATGAACCAATGTGATGCCGTTAGTGACAACATGATCGCCTACCGCGACCTCTATAACGCACTCGAAGGAGACTTTGATGGCTGTGAGCTCCGACATATTGGCTGGGAAAGCAACAAAGAGGCCAACAAGCTCGCCAACATCGGCACCACTTGCTCTCCTTTATCGTCGGGCATGTTCCTCAAACAGATCTACATGCGCTCCATAAAGCACAAAACCCCCAAGGGCACAGTCCATGCTACATGACACTCGGGGCATACGCCACCAGACAAAACGGAGGCATCTGAAGAACCAGAGACGGAAGTCAAATTAGTGAGCCTCATGCAGGTCCTGGCAATCAAGCAAACATGGACCCAACCATATGTAACACCCCAGTTTTACCTAATCTATAATTAGGGTTTTCTTGTGCATTCATGAGCATCATAGTTTAAAAATGCATGTCAAGAAAATAATACAAAACCCTAACCCTAATTCCCCCTCTCTCAAAGCAACTCAAAATGTTTTGAGTATTTTGAAAGCTACCAAAACTTTTGGAGCCCAAACTGAGTAAAAGGGCCCTACAGTATTTTAAATACTTTACAAATATCTCTAGTATTTTTCAAATGATTCGAAATAGTTTGGAAATTCAAATACAAAAGGGAAAGTGAAAACAGAAAAAGGAAAAAAGTGTTTTGTAAATAAAAATAGCAGCAGAGCCGCAGCAGGCCGGCCCATCGCTTCCCCCTGCTACCTGCCTATCGCGTGCAGCGCCCTGCGGACCAGCAAAGGCCCAGTCCGGCCCATACCCCTTCCCGTGCCTCACCTTTCTTCTACCTCAGACAGAAGGACGAGGCGAAGCAGGTGCGTGTCGCTGGTGCCGCCGTCGACGGTGTGCCACGATTCGTGCTGCCCCGTCGCCCGAGATGGAAGGATAAGACCACTCCGAGATGTGCTTCTCTTCCTTGCCTCCCTCTCACTCTCCCCCTAGCGCCCTCCTCCTCGCTCTTTGCTGCGAGCCGAACCCTAGCTCCGGCCGGAGTGTATCGCCGCCGTCTCTGACCTTCCCTCGGCTAGATGAGCATACCGTTGGAACCTCCATGTCTGACTCCTTCTTTTGCCCCTAACCGCACCAGCCAAGGAAGGCTAGGCCATCTCAATTGCCACCTCTTCTCCAACGCCGGTCGTTGCCGTCCCCGTCGATTCTGGCCTCGCCTAGCTTCACCGACCGCACCTCAAGCATGCTGGTGAGCTGGTGGTCCTCCAAGACCTCTCCCCTCTCTCCCTTTCGCTCTGTCTCGCCGTTGCACCGCATGTCATTGTTCTCCGCCATGCAAGATCGCTGCCGGCCAAGCTCCGGTGGCCATTTCGCAGCAGCGCCATGTAAGATCCCTCCCTTTATAAAGGTAAGGATCCCTGTGATTGCAATGCTAGTCCCTGGATCAATGCTAGCATCCACAGTTTAATATGAAGTACACAGAAACAAAGGTCATTATTACATATCATTCTAGAGAAAAACATAGTCTTTTACAAACTCCATGGCCCCAGGCCTAATACAAGAGTTCAAACATATAATAAGATAAATAAGTCTTTATCTTCATGTGCCACAGGCAAGCATGTTAAGTGTAGACTCATAACCCCTAATCACCATCAGAATAACCTGCAACATCACAAGTTACAACCATAGTGGGTCAATACATTGGAATAGTATTGGCAAGTGGTACCTTAGTAGAATAATAGCAGTCTAGGTACTATATGCATTTTGGCTAAGTGTAGCTCAGGCTTGCTTTTCTCAAAATAGGTTTTACCTATCAGTTGAAAACACTAAGTTTTTCTTTGACAAAACTTTCCCAAGGAACCACCAATAGACATTGGTGAACCTTTACCCTTGTTCAACCACAAGTTTTAGCTTAGAAATTGGGATGAGGAGATTCTTGATAGATTTCATGTCTTGATGCTCAAGTTGTCCAATACCAGGGACATGGCTAAGTACTTAGATTCTTCCATCTGCAGAGGTTGTGCACTTTTCCCACAAGACTTGATTTTCACCAAGACATGACCTTTCAGAAGCCTTCCCTTAGACCAATTGGACGCGCTCCAACCTATCATCCCACTACCACCAACTGTCCAAATGGCTAAGTTATTGCAACCTATATGATCCAGGCAGAGCCCATAATGCCATGTGGCTGCACTAGAAGATTCTTAACATGTGGCATCTCAAATCCCTTTGTTCCTGGGTGGCTTTCCACAAGTGAGATACACAAGGTAAACAATATAAATGGGCCTTGTGTAACCACTCAACATAAACCATTCTTTCCATTCCACCCAGGTGTTTCATTCACTTAGTTGTTTTATTAAGCAAAAACACAAGTCCAAAGACTTAGAAATATTTTTTGCATAGCATGAATATATAACCACCCTTGGTTGCTACTAGCTAGACTAAGCATGGAAATGGTAAGCATTTTAACTTAGAAATTTCTAGCAATTCTACAACTACTAGGATTTCCCAAGCATAGCATATAGATCAAAATATTCATGCAAGTTCTATACAAAATATTTCTAGTGCATAGTTGGAAAACATAGGAATAAAATCATGAAGCACCACTTGCCTTGGTAGTTTGGGGAGTAGCAACAATATTCACAATCACAATCACTATTTGCACCAAAATATACACATAAAATAATGGCACCAAATCACATACAAAATATATACAAACAAAAATATATGAATGCATGCAAATGCCATGTGATGATTTTTCTACACCAAACAAGACAAGTGAACAGTATTGAAACATAAACAAGTACAAGATATTCCAAATAAACCTTATTTGATCCTTAAAACATTTTTCAAATAATTTATATAATCAAAATAAGCCTACACAAGTTTCTGCATAAACAACCATTTTTATAGAGGCAAAATGTTCAACACATTGCATCAATAGATAGGATTTTCTCTCCTGATTCCAATGATATAAAATTTGCAAAAATTGAACGTGGGAATCAAAAGATATGAATTTTTCAAGTTTGGTTAACTAATAGATCAATTTTTCTGTTTTAAATTCAAACAGAGGCCACGCGGCGCTTTCTGATTCGCTGGTACCGTTTCGCACGGATCGGCTAGTGTGGACCGCACAATCTAAATGAAATCGCATAGCCAGGTCTGACCCGTACCCCTTCGTTAAGTGATTCTATCAGATTCGTTGGATCTTGATCTAACTGTCCTGGACCATGCGACCAAAGTTCGGCGGCGCTGGAGACGGTGGCGCTACGGCGGCGCTCTGTCAGCGAAGCCCCAACGAATACAGGAGGGGCTGGGGTGTGTGGCGTGTCTTACCAAACTCGCACGGTCACGAGGAATCTCAACGTGGTCTTTGCTGGGACAGGGGCGCACTGGCTCGGGCGGAAATCCTCCTTGGGGTTTGCTTCCGTGTCGGGTGCTCACTTCCGGAGACGGAGGCGACGTTCTACGGTGCAATAAGATGCACGAAAAGCATTAGGAGATGCAAAGAGGCGAGGCGAACACGTTCATATGAACTAGGGATCAAGGGGCGGTCTGTTTTTACCGTGATTGCTCGTCGGAGTTGGACGACGCTTCGATCGTTTGCGGGCTTCGATGGAGACGACGACCTAGGGCGATATAGAGCGAACAGAAAGTGTGAGAAGATGCGCACGGGCAAGACAGGCAAGCTCGTATGAACGAGAGGTGAAGGGGAGCACGAGGTTCACCGGAATGGGTCGCCGGAGTGCGTCGGGCAGCGGAGTTGCAATTCTAATTGTCGGTAGCCTGGTGGCGGAGTGGGGGTGCTGAGTGAGGGGAAAGACTCGCGGTGCAGAGGGGTTTAAGTAGGCAGGGAGCTCGACAGGAAACGCCTGCAGATTCAATGGTAATTACGTCGCACGATCAACGCCAGCAACGGCCAGCGGCGACGTGTTCTTCGCGAGATTTGGGGAAGACGATAGTGACGTGGACGGGGCCCAGTGGTCAGCGTGAGGGGGTGTGTGCGGGTGCGGTGAGAAACAGAGGAGAAAGAGGAAACCCGGGTGGGTTGTTTTGTATGATGGGCTGAAAGGCTGGCGCCAAGCCCTGTTGGGTTTTCTAATTCCTTTTCTTTTTCCAGTATGATTTTCAAGATCTTTCCAAATGAAATCAAATGCATTTAAATTCCAAACCTTTTCTGGATTTTTGCAAAGTGTAAACTTCATAATATTGGACATAAAACCTTGCTGCCTCATTAAACATGCTTGGTCTTTTTTTTTTTAAAATCAAAATAAACAGTGCTTAGCACTTGATTTGAATAGGTTTTGAAAATGGTTTAAAATCATACTTGTTTTGTAAATTTTTGTCCAAGCCTTGCTCACAACCAAACCAATCCTATGAACTTACAACAATGGTTTTAGAACAAATATTTCTTCACTAGAGAGTGGCATTGATATAATGTTTGTTCACATAAAATGATAGCACCCAGTGCTTCTGTTTTCTTGAAATGAGTTTGGAATTGATCCCTAAATGATATGCATGCATGAATGATATGCAATCTTTGAAATCATGATTTTAGGGATGTTACAAATATAAACACCTTAAGGTGAATCTCGCCCTCTTGATTCGGGTTGGCTAGCAAATAGGTGAGGGTGGTCTTTCCGAAGATCATCTTCTCTTTCCCATGTTGCTTCTTCTTCATAATGATGGTTCCATTGAACTTTGCAGAATTTGATAGTCTTAGTCCGAGTAACCCTTTCTGCAGTCTCAAGAATCTTGATAGGTTTCTCCTCGTAAGTGAGATTACTTTCCAATTGGACCTCTTCCAAAGGTATAGTATCCTTCAAAGAAGTCTCTTCCATTTCTGGATGACATTTCTTTAGCTGACTCACATGAAACACATTGTGAACAGGAGACAATGATTCTGCCAATTCAATCTCATAGGCTACTTCTCCTTTACAACTCATAATCTTGAATGGTCCAACATATCTTGGGTCCAATTTTCCTTTGACTCCAAATCTCTTCACTCCACGAAGTGGTGACACTCTAAGATAAGCTCTATCACCTACTTCATAGGTGACCTCTCTACGCTTAGGATCTGCGTAGCTCTTCTGTCGGGACTGTGCTATCTTCAATCTGTCCTTAACTAGCTTGACTTTCTCTTCATCCTCCTTGATTAGTTCTGGTCCGAACAAACTTCTTTCTCCCACACCATTCCATAGCAATGGGGTGGTACACTTTCTCCCATAGAGAAACTCAAATGGTGCCATCTCAATACTGGCTTGATAGCTGTTATTGTAAGAGAATTCTGCATAAGGCAGACTTTCATCCCAACTGGCTCCATAGTCTAGGGCACATGCCCTCAACATATCTTCAAGAATCTGGTTGGTCCTTTTTGTTTGTCCATCAGTCTGAGGATGAAAAGCAGTGCTGAATTCCAACCTCGTTCCCAATGACTCATGTAGTTGCCTCCAAAAATGATAAGTGAATTGAGTTCCCCTATCTTACACAATACTCTTGGTTACTCCATGTAGACATACAATACTACTCATATAGATCTTGGCTAACTTAGCACTTGTATAGGTTGTCTTCACGGGTATGAAATGAGCCACTTTAGTTAGGCGATCCACTACTACCCAAATAGAGTCATATCCTGACCTGGTCCTTGGCAATCCGGTGATGAAATCCATGCCAATCTTGTCCCACTTCCAATCAGGAATAGGTAGTGGTTGTAGCAATCCTGCTGGTTTCTGATGTTCCGCTTTCACTCTACTACATACATCACACAAAGCAATATGTTCGGCGATGTCCTTCTTGAGATTATTCCACCAAAATCTTTCTTTCATGTCCATGTACATTTTGGTGTTACCCGGATGAATGGAATATGGTGAGTTATGTGATTCTTGTAAAATCAATTTCCGAAGCTCCGGATCTTGCGGAATGTAGATACGTTTTCCATACCATAAAGTACCCTGTTCATCTTCATAGAATCCTTTGGCCTTCCCTTTACCAATATTTTCCTTAATCTCTTCAATTTCCTTATCTGTCTTTTGGGCTCCTTTGATTTTGTCTAACAAAGTGGGTTGAACATCCAATGACATGAGATGTCCTTCAGGTAAAATCTCCAATCTGAGATCCCTAAATTGGGCACACAGATCATCTGGCAATTCTCCCTTAGTAAGGCCATTCACGAAAACCTTACGGCTTAGAGCATCCGCTACAACATTTGCTTTACCGGGGTGGTATTGCAAACTCAAGTCATAGTCCTTGATGAGTTCTAGCCATCTTCTTTGTCTCATGTTAATTTGTTTTTGGGTGAAGATATACTTCAAACTTTTTTGATCAGTGAACACTTCACATCGCTTTCCCAAAAGATAATGTCTCCATGTTTTAAGTGCATGGACAACAGAGGCTAACTCTAAATCATGAGTTGGGTAGTTTACCTCATGAGTTTTGAGTTGTCTCGAGGAATAAGCCACAACTTTCCCTTCCTGCATTAGCACTGCACCTAATCCATGATGAGATGCGTCACAGTATACTTGGAAATCCTTCTCCAAATCTGGCAGACATAAGACTGGTGCTGTCACTAGTCTCTTCTTCAATTCTTGGAAGCTGAGTTCACATCCTTCAGACCAAGCAAATTTCTTGTCTTTCTTTAGTAACTCTATCATTGGCTTAGCTATCTTGCAGAAATTCTCAATGAACCTTCTGTAGTATCCTGCCAAGCCAAGGAAACTACAAACCTCTTTCATTCACTTAGGAGATTCCCATTCAGTTACAGCTGAAACTTTAGCAGGATCGACTGCTACACCATCTCCTGACACAACATGTCCAAGAAATCCAAGTTCATTCAACCAAACTCACACTTGCTGAATTTGGCATACAGCTTATGCTCTCTAAGCTTCTCAAGTATCAAACACAAATGTCCTTCATGCTCTTGTTTGCTCTTGGAGTAGATCAAAATGTCATCGATGAATACGACAACAAACTTGTCAAGGAACTCCATGAACACCTTGTTCATCATATTCATGAAATAAGCTGGTGCATTGGTCAAACCAAATGGCATCACGGTATACTCGTACAATCCATACCTGGTGGTGAAGGTTGTCTTAGGTATGTCTTGTTCCCTTATCTTAAGCTGAAAATAACCTGACTGGAGATCAATCTTTGAGAACACACAGGCTCCCTCTAACTGATCAAACAAGTCATTTATTCTCGGCAAAGGATATTTGTTCTTGATAGTCACCTCATTGAGTGAACGGTAATCTATGCATAACCTTTGACTTTTATCCTTCTTTTCCACAAACAACATGGGTGCTCCCCAAGACGAAGAACTTGGTTGAATAAATCCTTTCTACAATTGTTCTCCAAGTTGTTTCTTGAGTTCTTTCAACTCATCTACTAACATCTTGTAAGGTCTCTTTGCTATTGGTCCAGATCCTGGTAGCAAAATCAATCAGAAATTCCACATCTCTATCTGGTGGCATTCCCGACAACTCTTCCGAAAACACATCCAGATATTCACTCACAATTGGCACACTGTCTATGCTAACCCCCTTAAGAGAATTTAGTTTACTCCCTTTCAATTAAAAGTTAGACTTGAATCTTATCCGTTTATTTTCCGGGGTTGTGAGTGCAACAGTTCGATTAGCACAATCTAGTACTCCTTCATACTTGGTCATCCAATCCATTCCCAAAATTACATCCAGTCCTTGGGAATCTAGGATTATCAGACTCACTGGGAACTTATGCTTTCCAAACTCTATTACTAGATCCCGGCATCCAAGACTCACTATCATATCTCCACCTAGAGAACTTACTTTTATTGGACACCCAATGTTTTCAGTTGGAAACCCATTTCTATCAATAAATGCTTTTGATATGAATGAATGTGATGCACTAGTATAAAAAAGAACAAGTGCTGGAATAGAATTGAGTTTGAACTTACCAGCCACAGCATCTGACTCTTCATATATTTCCTCCACGTTGATATGGTTCACTTGCCCCATCTGGAACGGGTTGGGCTTGTTGGGTCCTTCAACTTTCTTTTCTGGGCATTCATTTGCATAATGCCCCATATTCTTGCACTTGAAACATTCAACCTGACTAAGATCCTTCTTGACAGGCTGGCTTCCACTACCACTTCCACTTCCATTGTGGTGGTTCTTGTACCCACTCTTGTGATTCTTGTACTTGTCATTGTCATGACTACGGTGATGCTTGTTCTCATGATGACGGTTGTGGTTGTGGTTGTTGTACTTTCCATGCTTGTGGGATCCAGAATTCCCACTATCATCATAATGGGAACGCTTATGAGACGATCCCGAGCTGTGCTTGTCAGAGTGTTTCCTCTTCCTGCTTTCAACTTGTTTCATCTTGCTCTCCAAGATGGCAGCCTTGTCACAAAGAGACTAATATGTGGGGACATAGGCCACAGCTAACTGCAGGTTCAATTCATCGTTCAATCCTTCAAGGAACTTCTCTTTCCTCTTAGCATCAGTGTCAACTTCATCCGGTGCATAACGCGCTAGATTGTTGAACTTCTCAATATATTCAGCCACGCTGCGGTGGCGCTGCTTTAAGTTATGAAATTCCCTCTTCTTCAAACTCATCACTCCGGATGAGATGTGAGCAGTACGGAAACCATCTTCAAAGATAGCCCATGTCACATCCTCAATAGGAGTGGTGATCTGGAAGTTATCCCACCAAGTAGCTGCTGGTCCTTCCAACAAGTGTGCTGCAAACCTGACTTTCTCCTCATCAGTACAACCAACAGTTACCAAATCCTTGTTCACTGAGCATAGCCAATCATTGGCCACCATGGGATCAGTAGTTCCTGAGAACTTTGCTAGCCTTAGTCTTAAGAATCTGGTGAGCATGTCAAAACCCGGTGGGTTGTTCTAATTGTTGTTATTGTTATTATTATTATTATTATTATTATTGTTGTTGTTGTTGTTGTTTTTGTGATTCTGTATGAATGTGGTCATCATCTGCATCAGCTGTGTCTGAGTTGTCATCATCTGCTGCATCTCAGGGGTGATATTGTTGTTGTTAGGGTTGGGATTGGCACGTCGGGGAGGCATCTGTGGTTTTCAATAAGGATAAGAATGAGATACCCATAGATGCTAACATGCACAATACATCACATAACAATCACCAAACATGCGTCATAAAAAGTTTAACAACATAGACAACAAGTTTTGAAAAGTAAACACACCAATAGCAAGCCATCCACATGTTGGATGGTCATTGCGACTCAATAATCAAAAGCATGGTAAATAAAAGATAAGTGAGTAGTCATCACTACTCTTCTGCATCAACCTCCTCATCAACAAGTGTAAGACCTGCATTCTCCATAGCGGTCTTGTATTCCTCGACATTGGTAGTCAAGGTCTCTACTTTGGTTTTGAGAGCCCTCTTCTGTGAACGAAGTCTCTCAATCACCACCTGCTGATGCTTGAGCTCAAAGTCCTTGGCCTCTAGTTCTGCAGTCATGTCTCGAATCCTCTTGTTCCTATCTTGGACTCTCTTCTCTTGACTCTTTAACTTTCTATCCTGACTCTCAAACTTGGCCTCCATTTCCTTGACTATCTCATCTTGCTCCGCGAAGAGCTTGTCCTTCTCATGAAGCTGCACCTGGAGTTCGTCATTGCTAAGCATGACGTTGGTCCTATTAGTATCTAGGTGCCTAAGAAGAACCTCTAAGTCTTGGGGGTATAGACTAATCGGCTTTGCCTCCTCTCTAGAAGCATCCTCGAAGTCAATGGCCTCACCATCCTCATCGCGTCTTCCGAAGGCGTGGAAGTGAGTATCTCTAATCTCCCGAGAGTGTCTCCCTAACAAACGTCCATGCAAATCCTGCATGCTACCTCTAGGCCTCTCTCCTTGTCATCATGCATGAGCTTGAAGGTGATGGCCTCCGTGGCTGGCTCAGTCTGGCGTCCTGGTTGAGTAACCTTGAAGCCCCAAAGGTCCTTCCTCTCGAACTTGGTGAGGGGAAGCATCATGATGGTAGGAAGTGGGAGATTGAGCACACAAGTGAGACGAGTGCCAAAACGAGTTCCCTTGAACTCTCCAGCCATGCTGATAGTAACATTAGGCATCTATTTTATAAGATAGGAAAATGTTAGAAACAACATCAATGGAAACACACAAGACAAAGTGACTCAAGTATATCATTGGCAAACAAACACACAACTCATAGTATACAAACATCTATGGTTCAATATCACTTAGTTAATTTTTTTTTTGAAATATAATGATAAGTGTGGTGGTCCAACTAACAAGGTACAAAACATCTTTCACTCTCTAGTCTAAAGGCTAACAATGCATCCTTCTATCAATAGAGATGAGAAAGAAGATTAGAAAAGTTTACGAGAAGAATAAGGCAAGTGTGGAAGTAGTTGGAATTTTTTTTCCTTAGTGGTTTCTAATCCAATCCTAGGGTCATAATCCTACAGGCAACATAGTGCTCTGATACCATCTGTAAGATCCCTCCCTTTATAAAGGTAAGGATCCCTGTGATTGCAATGCTAGTCCCTGGATCAATGCTAGCATCCACAGTTTAAGATGAAGTACACAGAAACAAAGGTCATTATTACATATCATTCCAGAGATAAACATAGTCTTTTACAAAACTCCATGGCCACAGGCCTAATACAAGAGTTTAAACATATAATAAGATAAATAAGTCTTCATCTTCATGTTCCACAGGCAAGCATGTTGAGTGTAGACTCATAACCCCTAATCACCATCAGAATAACCTGCAACATCACAAGTTACAGCCACCGTGGGTCAATACATTGGAATAGTATTGGCAAGTGGTACCTTAGTAGAATCATAACAGTCTAGCTACTATATGAATTTTGGCTAAGTGTAGCTCAGGCTTGCTTTGATCAAAATAGGTTTTACCTATCAGTTGAAAACACTAAGTTTTTCTTTGACAAAACTTTCCCAAGGAACCACCAATAGACATTGGTGAACCTTTACCCTTGTTCAACCACAAGTTTGAGCTTAGAAATTGGGATGAGGAGATTCTTGATAGCTTTCATGTTTGATGCTCAAGTTGTCCAATACCAGGGACATGGCTAAGTACTTAGATTCTTCCATCTGCAGAGGTTGTGCACTTTTCCCACAAGACTTGATTTTCACCAAGACAGGACCTTTCAGAAGCCTTCCCTTAGACCAAATGGACGCGCTCCAACCTATCATCTCACTACCACCAACTGTCCAAATGGCTAAGTTATTGCAACCTATATGATCCAGGCAGAGCCCATAATGCCATGTGGCTGCACTAGAAGCTTCTTAACATGTGGCATCTCAAATCCCTTTGTTCCTGGGTGGCTTTCCACAAGTGAGATACACAAGGTAAACAATAGAAATGGGCCTTGTGTAACCACTCAACATAAACCATTCTTTCCATTCCACCCAGGTGTTTCATTCACTTAGTTGTTTTATTAAGCAAAAACACAAGTCCAAAGACTTAGAAATATTTTTACATAGCATGAATATATAACCACCCTTGGTTGCTACTAGCTATACTAAGCATGGCAATTGTAAGCATCTTAACTTAGAAATTTCTAGCAATTCTACAACTACTAGGATTTCCCAAGCATAGCATATATATCAAAATATTCATGCAAGTTCTATACAAAATATTTCTAGTTCATAGTTGGAAAACATATGAATAAAATCATGAAGCACCACTTTCCTTGTTAGTTTGGGGAGTAGAAACAATCTTCACAATCAATCACTATTTGCACCAAAATCTACACATAAAATAATTGCACCAAATCACATACAAAATATATACAAACAAAAATATATGAATGCATGCAAATGCCATGTGATGATTTTTCTACACCAAACAAGACAAGTGAATAGTATTGAAACATAAACAAGTCCAAGATATTCCAAATAAACCTTATTTGATCCTTAAAACATTTTTCAAATAATTTATATAATCAAAATAAGCCTACACAAGTTTCTGCATAAACAACCATTTTTACAGAGGCAAAATGTTAAACACATTGCATCAACAGATAGGATTTTCTCTCCTGATTCCAATGATATAAAATTTGCAAAAATTGAACATGGGAATCAAAAGATATGAATTTTTCAAATTTGGTTAACTAATAGATCAATTTTTCTGTTTTAAATTCAAACACAGGCCACGCGGCGCTTTCTGATTCGCTGGTACCGTTTCTCGCGGATCGGCCAGTATGGACCGCACGATCTAAATGAAATCTCACGGCCATATCTGACCCGTACCCCTTCGTTAGGTGATTCTATCAGATTCGTTGGATCTAGATCTAACGGTCCTGGACCATGCGACCAAAGTTCGGCGGCGCTGGCGCGGCGGCGGCGCTCTGTCAGCGACGCCCCGGCGAATACAGGAGGGGCTGGGGTGTGTGGTGTGGCTTACCAAACTCGCACGGTCACGAGGAAGCTCAACGTGGTCTTTGCTGGGACGGAGGTGCACTGTCTCGGGCGGAAATCCTCGTCGGAGTTTGCTTCCGTGTCGGGTGCTCACTGCCGGAGACAGAGGCGACTTTCTACGGCGCAATAAGATGAACGAAAATCATTAGGAGATTCACAGAGGCGAGGCGAACACGTTCGTATGAACTAGGGATCAAGGGGCGGTCTGTTTTTACCGTGATTGCTCGTCGGAGTTGGACGACGCTTCGGTCGTTTGCGGGCTTCGACGGAGACGATGACCTGGGGCGATATAGAGCAATCATAAAGTGTGAGAAGATGCGCACGGGAAAGACAGGCAAGCTCGTATGAACGAGGGGTGAAGGGGATCACGAGGTTCACCGGAATGGGTCACCGGAGTGTGTCGGGCAGCGGAGTTGCAGTTCTAATTGCCGGCAGCCTGGTGGCGGAGTGGGGGTGATGAGTGAGTGGAAAGACTCGCGGTGCAGAGGGGTTTAAGTAGGCAGGGGGATCGACAGGAAACGCCTGCAGATTCAATGGTAATTACGTCGCGCGATCAACGCCAGCAACGGCCAGCGGCAACGTGTTCTTCGCGAGATTTGGGGAGGATGATGGTGACGTGGACGGGGCCCAGTGGTCAGCGTGAGGGGGTGTGTGCGGGTGCGGTGAGAAACAAAGGAGAAAGAGGGAACCCGTGTGGGCCGTTTTGTCTGATGGGCCGAAAGGCTGGCGCCAAGCCCAGTTGGGTTTTCTAATTCCTTTTCTTTTTACAGAATGATTTTCAGGATCTTTTCAAATGAAATCAAATGCATTTAAATTCGAAACCTTTTCTGAATTTTTGCAAAGTGTAAACTTCATAATATTGGACATAAAACCTTGCTGCCTCATTAAACATGCTTGGTCTTTTTCTTTGAAAAATCAAAATAAACAGTGCTTAGCACTTGATTTGAATAGGTTTTGAAAATGGTTTAAAATCATACTTGTTTTGTAAATTTTTGTCCAAGCCTTGCTCACAACCAAACCAATCATATGAACTTACAACAATGGTTTTAAAACAAATATTTCTTCACTAGAGAGTGGCATTGATATAATGTTTGTTCACATAAAATGATAGCACCCAGTGCTTATGTTTTCTTGAAATGAGTTTGGAATTGATCCCTAAATGATATGCATGCATGAATGATATGAAATCTTTGAAAACATGATTTTAGGGATGTTACACGCCACCACTTTTAGGTTCGTCTCGTGGCGTAGATGCTAACACATATGCTCACGCGCCCTAGTTCGCCCTCGAGCGCCGCCTCCTTTGACGATCTGAGTGGTGCCGCCGGGAAGACGTCGTGCTGACGTCATTGTGACGTCAGCAGGCATGGGTCAGCGCCTGCTCATCATGATGTCAGCGGGCATGGGTCAGTTGCCATCCCCGTCGATTCCGGAATGCGATATCGAGATCAAAGACCGAGGTTAACACCATTGAAGATCGAAGATCGATGAACAATACTTTACCAACTGTAACCAAGTCAAGTACCAGCTTCCGAAGCTCTGCTTACTGGTTATCAAGAGGCAGAGGCAAGAATAGCCCCACCATTATACAATCATATGGTTTCAAAAGTATTTCAATTCTCTGCCATGATGCATATGATACTATTGTGGTCTTTTATCAATAGATAGAGTATCCTATCTGTTGCATTACTCCCTTTGAGCTTATATTACCTGATCCACTGCTCGTAGCATAACTAGGTTTTGCTTGTGTGCACTTCTAGAGCTTATATGTTTCCTTGTTAGCCATGCATAGCTATCAGTGATAGTTCATCTAGATGATGTATCAAATACAGATAATCTAGTATGACAGGAGAAGGTGATGAGATGAGATCGGAGGTGAGATGTGATTAAACATGCTAAGGCTTGTATCGGAGGCCACGGTGGGATGTGGTTTTTATAGTCCCATGCTCGCCACCACTAGGAACTGACTTCTTGCATTTGGAACTGAGACGAGCGTACAACCACACGGGGCTTGGGAAACCCCTCGCTTGATTAACTTTCCTAGTAGATTCCATGAGTCACATATTTCGGGTGTTTCATTTGACATATGCATAAAAAACCTTTTGAAATATTTGCCAGGTGAAGGTGCATTCATAACAGGTAGGGAAGCGTGGACCGGGTTGCTTGGGGTTGATAGCGCACCTGGTAAACCAACCTCGCCTCACATATCTAGGGACCGGCTTTGGGATTTGACCCATTACAGTGGAACCATTCTTAGGGCGTGACTCATGGTCTCGACGAAAGCAAGGTAAAGCTCGTGGCCAACCATCCTCTACCGGCCTTCCAAGGAAGAGGGCTAAAACATTGGCATTAAGAGTCGGTTGGTACGTGTGGGTAAAGTTGTACACCCCTGAAGGGTTAAATCTTTTCGAAAAGCCGTGTTCACGGTTATGAACGCTTGGTGACCAGATTCTATGATCATAGAGAACATTAACCTAAGCGTAAAACTTGGCAGATCAACATGTGCTTAAGGATGCTTCCTCATGGGTACGAGGGGGTGATCCTAGTTAGGGTTCAGATGATGATGATTTGGTGGATATCAAAAGATGATGATCAATACTTTGGAGATGTCGCTCTCTTATCCCCTTTTAAAATACTCTGATTAGACGAGCTTCTTCCCCTTCTTGTTTTATAAAAAAAGATGGCTTTATGCAAAACAATTCCACCAGCCATAGTCTTGTGGAGTACACCCTATACTCAGCCTTGATTTTTTGATACTTTTGTAGAAGAGTAATTGTTCACCTGAAGACGAGTTCCGTACTACATAGACACCGACGAGTAGCTTCGGGTTCCCGGCCGATAGCCTGGAATCTATGGGCTGGGATGTCGTCGTTATGCTTCAGGCCTCTTAGGCCATTTGTTAGGTTTGTTATACTTAATAGCATAATTTGCCTTCCTTTGTTTGATGTTTGTGGTCAATGTCCTCTGCGTGTAATAATTTGGTTCTTTGCTCAGATATGAGCTTGCTGTAATAAATTTTGTGTAGTAGGGTCACTGTTGTGTTACCGATTCTTCACTGGACATCCTCGAGCTCAAGGTTAATATTATGTCAGGCGAAGGTCTGGGATTTTTTTAGCCCTAATCCTGGGGGTGTTATAGGTTTTGGTATCAGAGCAGTACCAGTCGTACGAAAACCTTTCTATTGGTCGATGTTGAGTCTAGTACTTGTGAAAACTATTTTAAAGATGAAAAGTATTTGTGAAAAATCTAGTTTGCTTCTTTTTCTCCTTATCTGGTATCGCTCTAACTCTGGGTCATCTTATCTGGTGTTGATTTTGGAAAAGTTTTGATATCTCATCAAGTCTTTCAAAGCTTAGGTGCCTTTTGGGCATGTTGTTTCTTAACCAGTTGACCTAATGTTGAGTTCTCTAGAATTGTGTGTGTTGTGTATTCCTTGTTCCCCTTGCTTCTATTCATCGGAGAGATTCCTTTCTATCAGTATATTGTAGGATTCATAGTGTTCTGCTCTAGGTTTCGAGGTTTCCTTTTGCCTCGAGTGCCTCCTTTTATTTGTTTGGGTACTTCAGAAGTTGTTTCTTATTTTGGAAGCTACCTCGTGATTACTACCTTGAAGTGTACATTATGTTATTCAAGTAGTAGTTACTCCTTTCTCTGGTTTTTAACCCTTGGACTTGAACCTAAGATCCCCGATTGTGCTAGATTATAGTGTTGTGAATCTTGTACATGAAGCTGGCCTTTAACCCAAGATCCTTTCTTTGACCTTATTGCTAATGTTCACACATTACCTCAGGATGGCTGGTACTACAATTCTAGCCTTCAAGCTTGTGTTATTTGTCTCGATTGAATTGTGACAATTAAGGACTTCCCTACCTCTAGCTATGGCAGATGTTCTTAATGAAACCAAATAGATCACGACAAGAGTACTCCTCGTGAGTCCCGCATCTATACCCGCAACTCTTCCACACCTTACCTTTTCTATGCATTGGTTTTCAGAATATTGATAATCTATGCATCCACATCTTGAGATTCCATCCTGAGCATGTTCTTCCTCCCTTGTTGTTTCCGACCTTTGTCTACTAGTTGGTAGAAGTAGTAATTGTGCATTAGTGTCTTCCAATGTAATATACTCTTGTGGTCTGTCTAAACAAACCATTTCAGAATGTCCAGGAGAAACAAACTCTAGTACCTCGTCATATCTAGGACCAGGTCAAAGTGTTGTAATCTACAGATCAAGAGGCATTGATTAGCTTCTATCTGTTCTACCTTAAAGTATCGCACACTTTTATATTAAGAGGTCGCACTGAGTTTCATGAACCCTTAATGAAGTGATACTTCTACACATTTTTATCCACCCTTCCTCGAGATTTCGCGCTCGTAAGTGAGGCGTGTGCGTAATAATATTGCCATCTAAGATTCCTAGCCATTCTTATTGTTTTGAACTCTAAGGACATATTTGTTATTCTTAGCGTCATTGGTTAATCCTATCACTAAGCAAAGTTTGATTGTGCTACCAAGTCCGTTATTTTGGTACACCCTCTTCGGTCAAAAGAGTTAGGATTGTCCTAAAACTCTGAGACTATGTCTTCTTGCCTAAGCAAGCAAGTTTCCTCTTGGATTAAGTGACGTATCGGTGGTTCGTGATATTCTAGATGTCTACTAGAAGTATCGCCATGTTGCCACATTACCGTGGTGTCAAGTTCTTGAGTAAGCAAGTTCTTTGAACTTCTCCTTTCTCCAAGGATCCGTACTGGATACCCCTGAACAAGTTGGTTGATCCTAAATAACAACTTGGAGAGTTGTAAGACAAAAGTTCTATCTGACTCAGTTCCTTTTTAAAGGGATGTCTAGTTGTGTTCGTGTTGAAGCAAGATAGTATCTCCTTTGTGTATATGTTATCTTTCCTTCCTTTGATTTGACTTTGGGCTATCATCAAATCGAACTCAGTTCCAAGGACTATCTTGATGGTGTTTCTACTTGTGATGTTTCACTTTAGCACATCTTCATGTCCTTTGGTCTCACCAACACATCTGCCTTGTTCATACAACATATGAGTCCATCTTCTTGGAGTGTCCTGATAAGTTTGTTCTTGAGCCCATCGACAATATACTTATCCTCTCCATTTTAGATTGGATTCATATGGAACAATTGGCATTATTGTTGGAAACTTTTGAGAACCATCCTCGAGTCATCTCAAAGTATGTGTTCTGGATGTTAGAAGTAACCTTCTCTGATTTACGTGCAAATGTTGAAAGATGTCGCTGTGGATTCAAGAAGAGTTGTCTTTCTTTTCTTAAGGACACCTGTGTGTCTTATTGTTAGGAATTTATATGTGTGCAGTTGTCTTTCGACAAGTTGCTAAATACATGGGTCTAACAATCTAGCTCATCCTTTTTGGAGCTTAGCACTATAGCCATATCTTGAGAATCTAGTGACTTTACCTTTGTGGTAAATGTTGCAACTTTCTATTCGGACATGCTAAGTCTGAAGTATCATTCCACCTAACCAAAGTTGAATCTCAAGAAGCAATGATGGTTGGTGTTCTTCAAGGTTTTGACATAGGTTTGTTTGTAAATCTAGCAAGATTGATGTAATGGTTGACACACTTAGCCGGAAAGACATCTTGCCATATTTCTTTGATTTGGCAATAGCAACCACTCTTCATGATCCATCTTCTAAGATTTTTAATAGGAGTTGTGCTCATGGTTTCCTTTGTCTACGAAGTCCGACATTTACTTGATGCCTCGTATGTCGAACATCAAGGAGAACATTTAAGGTAGTGTTGCTAAGTGTCTCTTGGTCGATCCTCCAGAATATTTTATGTTGGCAATCATATTGTTATGCCAAGTAATTGAAGTCTAAGAATGAAGTTTCTTTTTTCTCGTGCCATTAGGAATATTCTCACCTATTCATCTGGTGGTGTAAAGTGATATCATGATCTTTGGATAAGATCTTGATATACCTGGATGAATAAAGAGTTTCCTTCGTTTTATTGATCGTGTTTTAAGAGTGACTATGATTTTGACAATTAGTAGTTTCCCTTGATACATGTTCCTAGTGACTCATATGAGTCCTCTCCACAAAAACACCTTTATGTCTTAACCTTCTGTTGGATGAAAGAGTGATCCTTCTATTTCAAAAGTAGTTCAACAGCTTGGTTTTGTTGATCCATATCTCTGCAACCTGCAATCTCTACTTAATCCGTTTAGTAGAGGTTCCCTATGAAAGTCTGTGGTTATGTTCTTTCCGTTGTAAGATCCCCTTCTCAGAAGCTTAAACTCTTCTCAAGATCCATGGTCTCAATCCTAATGAAGATCATCTATCTAACAACTTGAAACCTTCTCATTTAGTTTTCTCTGTTACCTTGACGTGTTTCATGTTTGTCATCTCAGAGTTGTTTATGAACGCTCCATCCATGAGTAGACCATGAGATGCTCGGTTTGTTGTTTAGTGTGTTTCCCTCTTATCTTTAGAGTGACCCTGTTTCTTTCTCCCTCTGTCTCTCTTCCTACCTTAGGAATATCGGGACAAGATTCTCATAAGGGGGATAGAGCTGTAACACCCTAGTTTTAGTTAATCTATAATTAGGGTTTGTTTGTGCATTCATGAGCATCATAGTTTAAAAATGCATGTCAAGAAAATAATACAAAACCCTAACCCTAATTCCCTCTCTCTCAAAGCAACTCAAAATGTTTTGAGTATTTCGAAAGCTACCAAAACTTTTGGAGCTCAAACTGAGTAAAAGGGACCTGCAGTATTTTAAATAGTTTACAAATCTCTCTAGTATTTTTCAAATGATTCAAAACAGTTTGGAAATTCAAATACAAAAGGGAAAGTGAAACCAGAAAAAGGAAAACGTGTTTTGTAAATAAAAATAGCACCAGAGCCGTAGCAGAGCCGGCCCATCGCTTCCCCCTGCTACCTGCCTCTTGCATGCAACGCCCTGCGGACCAGAAGAAGCCCAGTCCGGCCCATACCCCTTCTCGTGCCTGACCTTTCTTCTACCTCAGACATAAGGACGAGGAGAAGCAGGTGCGTGTCGCTGGTGCCGCCGTCGTCGCTACGCCACAATTCGCGCTGCCCCTCTGCCCCCAGATGGAAGGATAAGACCACTCCGAGAGGTGCTTCTCTTCCCTGCCTTCCTCCCACTCTCCCCTAGCGCCCTCCTCTTCGCTCTCTGCTGCGAGCCAAACCTTAGCTCCGGCTGCCGTGTATCGCCGTCGTCTCTGACCTTCCCTCGCCTAGATGAGAAGACCGTTGGAACCTCCATGTATGACTCCTTCTTTTTCCCCTAATCGCACCAGCCAAGGAAGGCCAGGTCATCTCAATCGCCACCTCGTCCCCGACGCTGGTCATCACCGTCCCCGTCGATTCCGGCCTCACCTGGCTTCACCGACCGCACCTCAAGCATGTTGGTGAGCTGGTGGTCCTCTAGGACCTCTCCCCTCTCACCCTTTCGCTCTGTGTCGCCGTCGCACCGCATGTCACTGTCCGCCGCCATCCAAGCTCGCTGCTGGCCAAGCTCCGGTGGCCATTTCGCAGCAGCGCCACCACTTTTAGGTTCGTCTCGTGGCGTAGATGCTAACACACATGCTCATGCACCCTAGTTCGCACTCCAATGCCTCCTCCTTCAACGATCTGAGTGGTGCCACCGGGAAGACGTCGTGCTGATGTCATCGTGACGTCAGCAGGCATGGTTCAGCGCCAGGTCAAACCGGGCTGGGTTCCACCCGCCGCGTGGATGCTAAGGTGGTCGGAGCCCATATGTCAGCCACCATGGTTCGGTGTAGCCACGGTGTAAAAAGTTTTTTAGTTTCTTTTATTTTCAGAAAAGTGTAATAATTAGGTTTAATAATTTCTGAAAATGATATAAATTTATAAAATCAATAACTAATTGTTTATAAGTCAGAAAAATATGTGTAATATATCAAAATGTCCAGAAAAATGAGATCTATCTATTAGAGCTATAATCATTCATTGATAATCAACTTTCATAACAAGTTTATTTAGAAGAACATAGTAACCCCTCATAGGTGATTCCGGAGTTTCCCCGAGTTAGGGTTTGTACCCCTCAGAACCCCGATGAATTGGTCAAGCATGCCTTAGGGTTATATTTAGATACAATTTAACTTTTCATATCATCATGCTTGCTTGAGAATTACATCGATGCCATGTGTTGATTGTTTCCCTTTATTTCTAGTGTTGTGTTCTTCTTGGTAGAATGTGATATCGAGATCGAGATCGAAGACCGAGGTCAACACCATTGAAGATTGAAGATCGACGAACAATAATTGACCAACTGTAAGCAAGTCAGGTACCAGCTTCCAAAGCTCTGCCTACTGGTTATCAAGAGGCAAAGGAAAGAATAGTCCCACCATTATACAATCCTATGGTTTCAAAAGCACTTCAATTCCTGCCATGATGCATACGGTTCTACTGTGGTATTTTATTGATAGATAGAGTATCCTATCTATTGCATTACTCCCTTTGAGCTTATATTACCTGATCCACTAATCCTAGCATAACTAGGTTTTGCTCGTGTGCACTGCTAGAGCTTATATGTGTCCTTGTTAGCCATGCATAGCTATTACTGATGGTTCATCCAGATGATGTATCAAATACAGATAATCTAGTATGACAAGAGAACATGATGAGATGAGATTGGAGGTGATATGAGATTAAACATGCTAAGGCTTGTATGGGAGGCCATGGTGGGATGTGGTTTTTATAGTCCCATGCTCGCCACCACTAGGAATCGAGTTCTTGCCTTTGGAACCGAGACGAGCGTACAACCACATGGGGCTTGGGAACCCCTCTCCTGATTAACTTGCCTAGTAGATTCCATGAGTCACATATTTCGGGCATTCCATTCGACATATGCATACAAAACTTTTTGAAAGATTTTACCGGGTGAAGGTGCATTCATTACAGGTAGGGAAGCATGGACCGGGTTGCTTGGGGTTGATACCTCCCCTGGTAAACCAACCTCGCCTCACATCTCTAGGGACCGAATTCGGAATTTGACCCGTTACGGTGAAACCATCCTTAGGGCATGACTCATGGTCTCGGCAAAAGCAAGGTAAAGATCATGGCCAACCACCCTCTGCCGGCCTTCCAAGGAAGAGGGCTACAACATTGGCATTAAGAGTCGGTTGGTACGTGTGGGTAAAGTTGTACACCCCTGCAGGGTTAAATCTTTACAAAAATCCGTGTTTAAGGATGCTAAGATCATAGAGAACATTAACCTAATTGTAAAACTTGGTAGATCAACGTGTGCTTAAGGATGCTTCCTCATGGGTACGAGGGGGTGATCCTAGTTAGGGTTCAGATGATGATGATTTGGTGGATATCAAAAGATGATGATCAATACTTTGGAGATGTCACTCACTTATCCTCTTTTAAAATACTCTGATTAGACGAGCTTCTTCCCCTTCTTGTTTTATAAACAAATATGGCTTTATGCAAAACAATTCCACCAGCCATAAGTCTTGCGGAGTACACCATGTACTCAGCCTTGCTTTGTTGATAATTTTGTAGCAGAGTAATTGTTCACCTGAAGACGAGTTTCGTACTACATCGACACCGACGAGTAGCTTGATGTTCCGGCCGGCAGCCTGGAATCTATGGGTTGGGACGTCATCGTTATGCTTCAGGCCTCTTAGGCCATTTGTTAAGTTTGCTATACTTAATAGCATAATTTGCCTTCCGTTGTTTGATGTTTGTGGTCAGTGACCTCTGTGTGTAATAATTTGGTTCTTTGCTCAGATATGAGATTGCTGTAATAAATTTTGTGTCGTAGGGTCAATGTTGTGTTACCGATTCTTAACTGGACATCCTCGAGCTCAAGGTTAAGCTTATGTCAGGCGAAGGTCTGGGATTTTTTTAGCCCTGATCCCGGGGGTGTTACACCATTCGTAAGGTACCTGCTAAGCAAGCAACTGCCCGAGGACCCAATGGATGCCAGGCATATCGCTCGCCGCTCAAAATCCTTCACTATCATCGAGCTCTAGAAGCGCAGCATCACCGGGTACTCCGGAGATGCGTCACCAATAGTGATGGGAGGAGCATCCTCCTTGAAATCCATGAATGCATCTGTGGCCACTATGACGGTAGCCGCGCCCTAGTCACCAAGGCTCTACGAGTTGGCTTCTACTGGCCAACCACGATGCGCGATGCCAAGGACATCATCGAGAAGTGCAATGCTTGCCAAAGGTTCGTAGACAAACCACACGCACCAGGCTCAGAGCTATGGCCCATACCACTAGCCTGGCCCTTTGCCCAATGGGGAGTCGACATGGTCGGCAAGCTACAGAAATCCTCACCCAAAGGACATGTCTTCCTCCTAGTGGCCGTCGACAAGTTCACAAAGTGGACCGAGGCCATGCCTATCACTAACCAAACTGGTACCACTGCCGTCAAGTTCCTCAAGTACATTGTCTACATGTTTGGGGTTCTTCATAGCATCATCACTGACAACAGCACACACTTCACCTGGAAGGAATTCCGAGACTTCTGCGAAGGGCTTGGCATCAATGTCACATACGCCTCCGTGGCACATCCACAAACCAACGGGTAGGTTGAAAAGGCCAATGACCTTGTCTACAACAGAATCAAGAAGTTACTATTGCGCCCATTCGAACGATTGGCGGGAGCATGGGCAGATGGGCTACCCTCTGTTCTTTGGATCCTATACACAACGCCAAATAGTTCCACCAGCTACACGCACTTCTTTATGGTGCACGGAGCAAGAGAAATGCTACCCGCGAGGTACGACACAAGGCCCCATGGGATGTCGCTTACAGCGAGGCCGAATCAATGGCCGCACTCGAAGAAGCCATCGACCTGCTGGACGAAGCCCGCGATATTGCCGTGGCACGTTCGATAGTGTACCAGCAAAGTCTCCGCAACTACCACAACCGATGGCTGCGCCCAAGGTCCTTCGTCAAAGGAGACCTCATCCTGCGACTCAATCATAAAGGGCACCTGAAGCTCGAATCACCCTGGGAAGGCCCCTACATGATCACCTAAGTAATCCTAGGTGGCACCTACCACCTCAAGGACGCCGAGTCTGGAGTTGCATACTCCAACCCCTGGAATGTCGCACAAGTGCGACGCTTATACCCTTAGCTATCCTTAATTTCAATAAGGCTATTCATCCATACTATTCAGCCGAAACTTGTATCCCCTACTATGCGATGAATAAAAGCTATGTTCCTTAGCCAACATACCTCTCTATTATGCAGATTTACATTCCTAAACATGCTTGGGGGCTACGCCTCACCCAGCGACTTCATCGACTATTACAATAACGCATTACGTAGAGTAGCTGACCACGTCAGGCTAACAAAAGGACATGCAAATCCAACCAACAGCAAGCACTACGTGCAACAAATTTTACAACCTTTACAAGGGCAGAAAAGCCCAATCGAAAATATATATAATTTACATTGCTTTGTACAACACCTGCAGGACTCAACTGCATTGAAGCACAACGTTTGTCCACTCATCGAAGAAGTTCACGATATCTTCGGCGTGGCGGGCCACAACAACATAGTGCGGCCGCATATCCCATTCCATGGCATCCGGTGGAAGGGGCGGCCCACCACTATCTCCGCCAAGTCCACAGCTCGATGTTGCAGTCGAACAAGGTCCAGCGCTGCCTTTGCACCCACAACAAGTTGTTGGTGCACAAGATCCTTCACGGTGTCCATGCTCCAAAACTTCCCTAGAAGCCCCAGGAAACTGGACGGAGCCGCATCTAGGGGGAGCATGGCAGCCCAGATAGACGTGAGAGATGATCTTGCATGCTTCAAAACCTGAAGCACCTGGTGAACTCGATCCTGAACCGTTGAGACCACAGTCGCGTAGTCGCGGTCCATCCAGAAGAAACCTCCAACTTCCAACTCCTGTTGGGTGAGGCAATTGAGCCGGATACCAACATGCTCCTTCTCTTCCCGGGGAAGAAGATTAACAACTACAAAAGAGCAGCAACTCAAAAACCGCAAACATTGGACCCAGGAGAGAAACAAGCAAAAGACATGTAGGGAGACTTACATTGAAGCTGCTCACCGATCTACCGAAATTCTTCGAGGAGATACCCTTCTCTCACAACGACCTTTTCCGTCTTGGACTTCCAAACATCCGCATGGCCACGGATGACAAGGATATCCTTCTCTAGGCTTCGGATGCGGTCATATAGTAAAGGCAACTATGACGCCTCACTTGTTGTTGGACGGGCAATAGCCAAAGCACATGATGGAGTCATCGGGTCAGCATTCGAAGGGCCCTAAGAGGCACACAAGTGACAAAGTATAAGTAGAAGAGCAACTGATAATAGTATAAGGAAAGGCATATATTAACATCAAAATAACCACTACGTTGTAGCGTAAAAATCATCCAGTACAAGACATTACATGTGCGAATAGCAAATGCAAATGCAAACACTACACTATGACATAGACATGATCCTAGTGAGCAACCGCAACCGCATCCGAAGCAGCTTCAGCCTCCGAGGCTCCCACCTTGGCCACACGATGCTGCTCTAGTGCATATGTGTCTAGAAGATCAATGAGACGAGGGCCATAATGCTTGTAACATGAGGCAAAGGAGGAAAATGCTACCTTAGTGCCATCCACTGCCAACGACATCTTGGAGGTGACTTGGATCAGGTTCATCTACATGCCAAACACCATCGCCATCACAAGACCAAGGGTAGCTCCCACGCCCTTTTGGGTCCTCTTATAATCTGCAGGTTCGTCTCCTGCCAGAGCCTTCGCCAGGGAGTCGACATCATCAAGGGCTACTTCCTTAGGAAAAATATCCCGGTAGAAGCGGTTGAGGACCTCCTTGGCCTTCCCCAACGTCTCAATGGTGGAGCTGCAACAGTCTTCGACCGCAGCAACCGCGTCTGCGAGGGGGTACCCATAATCTAGGACATTATGGTCAAACGCAATGCTAGTGGCATCTGCAGATGTGTCACAGAATGTTTGGATCAAATGAAAGAAACGCACCACAAACTAAAGAAAAGAAGAGAATGGTGACTCACCAGAAAACGCCTTGGCAGCTGCCATTAGCTGCTCCATCATCGCCTTCTCCCGCACGGTCAGCGTCAGCGACAATCTTCTCCTCGTGCTCTTTCGCCTCGTTCTTGAAACACTCGATGGCTTCAACGGGTTCATTTTCCTTGGTCTTCGCTTGGCTTCAACTCTTGCCGAGAGCATCCAGCTTGTGGAGAGCATTGTTATTTTCGTCTACAAGGACCATAAGAACAAAATGAGAAATATCCAGCTTCAAAACATGCACCCAAAGGGCAACCAAAGCAAAAAAAAACGTACCCTAGAGTTGTTCGAAGTTTCTCTCACCGGAGTTGGCCGTTGTCTTCCGGGAGGGCGCCACAGCTTCGACGCTCACCGCTTTCTACTCCACTGTTAGTTCTTCAGTTTCATCCTTCATGGATTCAGCTGAAGAGGACCTCCTAGCAAAGCATAGCAGACAAAGAAAATAAGGAATGAAGCAAGGAAAAATTCAGTACAATTAAAGCACAGGAGAATCCGATACTTACAAAGGGATATCAGAGAGGTTAAAAAGTAGTGTCTCCTGGGAATGGTCACGGCAGATGCTGCAATCGGCAGCGAGTAGTAGAATGAGGGGCAAGGGTGGCCAGTCATCTGCGGTGCAAGATGAGGGCGGAGATGCAGGGTTTTACCCAGGTTCGCCCCCCGGAGGGTAAAGTCCTACTCCTGCTAGATTGTACTATGAAGGTGGTACAATGGGCGAGCTCAGCGGCTTGGCGGCGAGTCGCTTGGGTGGATGATGGAACGTATCTTTTCACGCCCTGCAGGGAGGCTTATATAGGATCACCTCCCCTAGGGTTTACATATCTCAACCGAATCAGTTAAAGCTTCGGTACTCGTTTAACCTAATCCGCCTGGGCCTATCTACTTTGGGCCTCAGCCTTCGATCGCTTGGATCCTCGCCTGGCTTCGATCCGCCGCCTTGCGTGCCCACTCGCTTGTTCTGGGCCGCCGAACGCCCCGGGTATACCCCGGTAGGCACATCCCCATCAGTAGTCCCCGAGGCCGTCGTCGATTAGGCGTAGGTGGCTGCTGGCTGTCGGAGTATACGGCTTCGGAGTAGACATCCAGTCGAATCGTCGGCGGGCTCCTGTATAAAGGAAAAAACTAGTCATCCAGGTCGCTGCTTTGGCGAGTCGAGTCGGCGAAGCACTGTCATAGTGATCGGGTCGGCGAGCCGAGTGGCCGAAGTTGGACCGTTAAACATGGTCAAACTAGCCGTTGGGGTAATCCAACGGTAACTTTTGGCGTAATCACCGCGTAGTAACGGCTCCCTGATTTGGTGGGTAACAACCGCTATATAAGGGGAATGGCAGGCGATCAGGGAACCACCTTCTCGCCATTTCCTCCGATTGCACGCACTTTCGCTTCCCTTCGCATCGCGATCCAGCCGACCCGAATTCCTCCGACCCCCACAAATCCTCCCGCCATGGCCCTCTCCACCGAGCCTTGGGGTAGATCTAAGTGTACGAGGGTGCAGCCGGCATCCTTCGAGGAGGCCGGGATCCTACGCGCCGGCTGTTGGCGCATCCCCGCGGCCGAAGATGTGACCCCGAACCCGCGCGAGGGGGAATTCATCTGCTTCACCAGCCACCTGGAACGGGGGCTAGGATTCCCACGCTGTTCTTCCGCTTCGCGCCTACTACGGATCCAAATGCCGGACCTGGGTCCTCAAGATTGAGCAGCTCGCCATCTTCATGGCGCTCATGAGTGTTCTTGGGCCGCCCTACTTCCCTCTGTGGCAAGATCTGTTCCACGGACGGATCAGCCACGAGGAAGCGGGCGGCCCAATGCTTGCCGCGGGCGGCCTAACCTTCCAGCTGAAGTTGAAGGCTTCATTCTTTGACTTGATGCTACCTGCCAAGGCAGCGAGCGACTGGAAGAAGTCTTGGTTCTATGTTGCCGAGGCGACCCCGGAGGGCGAGACGGCGATGCCACGGTACTCCGCCAACCGGTCCGAGCCGCGTCGTCTTCAAGTTGTCAAGCTCCCCAGCGACCAGCGGATGGTCGTGGACGAAATGCTCCAAACCATCCGTGGTTTGAAGAGGAAGGGCCTCCAATCGATCAACCTATACAACTGCTGGCTCGGACGGCGGCTCGTACCTCTGGCTCGACGCGAGCACTACATGTACCAGTACACCGGCCGGGAGGACTCAACGAAGTCCAGCCTGGCCGAGTGGAAGCTCGAGGACTACACCGCAGCACTGAAGAAGATCACCCAGGAAGTGTACCTGGACGCGCAGGCTGGGGTCGCCCCCTACCCCGCAAAGCGTCCAGCTCCAACGGTAATCACCTCGCATCATTCGCAGTTGCAGTTTTTGCAGTCGCGGTCATTCTAATTTCATCTTGCGTTCATTGCAGCTATTCCAAGTGGTGGAAGGATGGCTCCCGCCTTCGGACGAGGAGAATTCGAGCTCGTCCGTCCAGGACATGGGCGAGTCGCCTCCCGCCAGGCGCGACGCCGGGAGCGAAGAGAGTGACGACGACGACGAGTCCGAGGAGGAGGTCGCCCCGCTGGTCCGCAAAACCCGCAGGCAGCGTCAACGTGAACTTGAGGCGAGCAAAAGCCTCGAGCGTCATGATGACGATGAAGAACTTCCGGAGACCACCTCGCGCCGCCAGGCTACTCCGTCAAAGGAGAAGAAGAAGAAGGAGAAGGAGGCGAAGGCCCCTCCGAAGAGGAAGACGAAGCCGATGAGGCCGACCTCGCCACCGCAGTCAGCGAGCAGCTCCGACGCCCCCAGCCCGGCCAAGGACGAAGCGCCACCGATGACAGCCGCGCTGGACACGGCCACTGTCAAGGTGCCACTGGCTTCGATGCCTCCGCCATTCGCCCCAGTTTCTGGGCTAGGGGATGCTCCGGCTGTGGCGGCTTCGCCTCGCAGGGAAGCTCCTGCCGAAGATGTCCCAGAGGCTCCCGTTGCGGCCTCGACAACGAAGAAGCCGTCCGTGTCTTGGGCACGCGGCGTCCTGGAGATGGGGATCAGCCGACCGGGCCTCGAATCGAGAAGCCCGGCTCAAGACAGGGCTACGCTTCATTCCAGTCGCCAAGTGAGTTTGCTCACCTACCTTTGTCTTTCATAGCAGCTTGAATTATCTTGCTTACGTGATTGATGTACATGACCGGAGTGAAGAGGATGGGCCACCCGACCGTGGCTAAGGTGCCACCCATCGTCAGCGAGGAGGATCCTTCCCGTAAGAGGAAGGCGGACGAGGTCGTCGTCCCTACAGATGGCGGCAAGAAGGCCAAGGGAGATGATGTCGTTACGATCTTTGACGACACGGCAGTCGCGCCGTCTGAACCCGCAACAGAGGTGGCCGCATCCACGAAGGAGGGAGCTCCCTCGCCTGGTGCGGCCGAGCCGACCTTTGGTGCGGGTGCTTCCATCGCGACATTCCCGCGCTTCATGACCAAAGCGGCCGCAGCGAGTGGAACTTCGCCCTTGAGTCGTGCACCTGGGGTCGCCGATGCGGAAGTCGAGCAACGTCGTGGGCACACGCCAGCTCTCCTCGCGTCCGTGGACGCGATACAACTTCATGGCATGCTTGGCGCAGCCATCCAGGTATGTACAGTCCCCGAGGATCAGGTCGGTGTATTTGCAGCGGTCTGATTCTTTTGGTGTATAATTGTTATTTTTCGCGTCCAGTCCCCGAGTGCGCACTCGCTGAATTTCAGCGGGTGGGCACTTAGGAATTTTTTGATTGCCAGTCTCCGAGTGCGCACTCGCTGGATTTCAGCAGGTGGGAACTTAGGAATTTTTTGATTGCCAGTCCCCGAGTGCGCACTCGCTGAATTTCAGCGGGTGGGCACTTAGGAATTTTTTGATTGCCAGTCCCCGAGTGCGCGCTCGCTGAATTTCAGCGGGTGGGCACTTAGTATTTCGCTTTGGTTAACTGTTTGAATGATGTGCAGGGTCTGCAACGTGAATCAGCTGACCGATTGGCAGCGAAGCACCGCGCGGAGAAGGAACTGGCCACCGTCCAGGAGGCGAATAAGGGGCTTCAGGCGGTTGCCGCGAAGGTGGAGGAAGCTCGCCAGGGTCTTGTCCCCGCGGGTGAGTTGGCGGCGGCGCAATCGGCTTTCAGCTCGGCTGAAAAGCGGATCGCCGATCTTGAGCGCGAGCTGCGGGAGGCGAAGGAGGAAGCGAGCTCGGCTGATGGGCGAGCCAAGGCCGCCATTACAGCCGCCGAAGAAGATCGTAAAGTGTCGGACGCCCTTGTTTCTGGGCTTCAGGACGACCATACTTCGCTTCAACGCTTCATCACGGATCTCGCCCCCCCCGTTGATTGGTAAGTGCATCTGCCTCTGCCGGTAGCGTGTGCTTGTTTGTGATGTCCGACGTACTCACTGTTGTCTTCTACTCGCAGGTCACATCATTGATAGCGCGGAAGAGGCGAGCTCGTTCGATGCGCGGCAGTGTGTGGCCACGCTCGTCGACTCGGCTACGTTGTCGGCGACGTGCATCCAAGCCTACCTCCAGGAAATATCACCCACGGAGGTAATTCCCAGCGACCTCGTCGAGGTGTGGAAGTACTTGGAGAAGGCGCCCTCGGTCGTTGAATTCATGACGCGATCGGTGTTTCGGCACGGAACAACAACGGCACTTAGCATTGGACTTGCTCACTTCCCGGAGGACTTCGACCTCGACGATGTGACGAGTGGCTACCCTTCGTCGACTGGCGCGGTGGAACTTTCCGAGGTGCTCAAGTTGACGGACCGCGCCGCGATGTACTCCGAGCGTGTCTGGGCAATGGGCGACCTCCTTCCATACCAGGAGACGGTCGTCGCGCCCAACGACCCCGAGCCAACGCACCGGGATTTCAAGGACGAGCAGCCCTTCCGCGCGGCGATGGCAGGTGAGCTGACGACGTACCCGTCAAACCCGTACATGCCGTTCATCCGCAATCGCCGGGGTGCTGGCGAGTCGTCGTTGAAGCCTGCAGAATAGAGTAGTTTGCCCTGAGGCGTTAGTAGCAGGTCTGCCGTATGGGCATATTTTGTAATTTGAGACAATGCGACATGCTATTTAATGAGACATCGTGTCTGTTTTGGGATTTGTCATGTATTTTGTGATTGAGGTTTGAACGAGTCCCCGAGCGCGTCCGCCCTTTTGTGGGGTTTACCTCGTGTGTGATTTGTTTGTGGTTTTTGAATGTTTTGTTATTGTGGTATACTCGCCCGGACTCGAAGAGCCAGTCGCAGGGCGACTGCCTTGAACGCTCTGTACTTCACCATTTTCCCTTGCACGAACGGGGTCGGGTGGCCGAGTCCCCGAGCGTGGTACTTGGTTGTTCTAGGCGCGACTCGAGGGTGGGTGAGGACTTGGCGCGTTAGTTTGGGAGCATCACTCATGCCTGGCCCGTTGGGTCAGTCGCGTGGCGAGTCCTGGGCATGCTCTCCTACTTGGCGTTTTCCCGAGCCGCTCGCGATGAACTGGTCGTCAGTCCCCGAGCGTGGTACTTGGCCGTTCGAGTCTCTATGTCGAGGATGCGGAGGACCATGGTCGCTGTAAGAAGCGAAGGAAGTTGTCTTGGCTCGTAGAGCCAGTCGGGCTGGACGACTCCAATGGGGCTCCGGGTAGGCGTTTTTCATGGACGATGCAAGACCTGAGGTGACTCAGTGCTCTTGCACCGCACTACTTAGCCGTGCCGATCTCTGTACCAAAGGTTGACTTCTGCGGTTAGCTTGACGTTGTTATTACGAGTGCGAGTGGCACAAGACACGGAGAGTAGGCGCAATTTGCGGTAACCGATTCTTTTTATTTCATAGCGACTGGAGAGTACGTATGTGGGGTTCTAGGGGTAGAACTTTCGTAGGAGGTTTACATTCCATGGTCGCTTGACGTTGAGTTCGCCATCCCCGCGGACATCGATGAGGTAGTAGGCGTCGTTGCCGAGTACTCGCCCGATGGCGAATGGTCCCTCCCACGGAGGGGAGAGCTTGTGCATGCCCTTCTTGTCCTGGATGAGGCGCAACACCAGGTCGCCTTCTTGGAAGGTGCGAGTTTTCACCCGCCGGCTGTGGTAGCGGCGGAGTCCCTGCTGGTAGATGGTGGTGCGTGACCGAGCGAGGTCACGTGCCTCGTCGAGATGATCGACTCCGTCCTGGCGGGCGAGTTCGTTTGCAGCCTCCGTGTAGTGGACGACCCTCGGCGAGTCGTGCTCAAGGTCAGTGGGCATGACTGCCTCGGCGCCGTACACCATGAAGAAGGGGGTGAATCCTGTCGACCAGTTGACCGAGGTGCGGATGCCCCAGATGACGGAGGGTAGCTCCTCGACCCAGCACCCGGCGGTGCGCTCGAGTGGTACTTGGAGTCGCGGCTTCAGGCCATGGAGATTGCTTTGGTTGGCCCGTTCCGCCTGGCCGTTGGATTCTGGGTGGGCGACCGACGCGAGGTCGAGCCGGATGTGGTGCTCTTCGCAGAATTCGGCCATGGCTCCTTTGGCGAAGTTGGTGCCGTTGTCCGTGATGATGCTGTTTGGGAACCCGTAGCGATATATGAGCTCGCGTAGGAATTTGGTGGCGGTCTTCCCGTCGCACTTCCGGACTGGCTTGGCCTCCAGCCACTTTGTGAATTTGTCAACCGCGACCAGGAGGTCGGTGTAGCCGGAGGGAGCCTTCTTGAAGGGGCCTACCATGTCCATGCCCCATACGGTGAATGGCCAGGTGATGGGGATTGTTTTGAGCGCTGAGCTCGGCACGTGCGTCTGGTTGGCGTACTTCTGGCACCCGGCGCACCGCTGGACAATGTCGACGGCATCAGCGTGTGCGGTAGGACAGTAGAAACCATGCCGCATAGCCTTGGCGACCAGAGAGCGGGCGCCGGTGTGGTGGCCGCAGTCGCCGGAGTGGATGTCGTGGAGGATCTTGCGTCCTTCGGTGGGTTGGACGCAGCGTTGGAATACGCCGGTGACGCTGCTTTTGTGGAGCTCGCCGTCGATGATGGTGTAGGACTTGCATCGATGTGCGATCATCCGAGCGTCTGTCTCGTCTGCCGGCAAGGTGCCGGTCTCCAGGTAGGCGACGTAGGGCTTGGTCCAGTCGTATGGCTCGTTGACGAGTGCGACCAGGGCTGCCTACGGTTGTAGCGGGACTCCGATGTCGATCTCCCTCGGGGGAGAGACTGATGGCTTGGTAATCGTGTCGAGGAAGACACCGGCGGGTGGTGCGAGTCGAGCCGACCCGATGCGAGAGAGTGCGTCGGCCTCCTCGTTCTTCCGCCTGTCGATCCACTCGACGGAGTAGCCTGTGAAGTGTCCGCCCAGCTTTTCCACTGCTTGGCGGTACGCCGCCATGGTTGGGTAGACGGCGTCGCAGGTGCCAGCGACTTGCCCAGTGACGAGGTCGGAGTCTCCGTAACAGCGTAGGCGGTTGACATTCATATCCCTGGCAGCTCGCATGCTGTGGAGTAAGGCCTCGTACTCGGCTATGTTGTTGGTGCAGGGTGTGAAGTCGAGGCATAGGACGTAGCGGAGCTTGTCGCCCTTTGGGGAAGTCAACACGATCCCTGCTCCCGCGCCGTCTGCGTTCTTGGAGCCGTCGAAGTGCAGGCTCCAGTAATGGAGGTATGGCAGCTTCTCTGGCTGCTGGGCCTCCTCCCAGTCGGCGATGAAGTCCGCTAGAGCTTGTGACTTGAACGCTTTTCGTGGCTCGTACTTGATATTGTGGCCGCCGACCTCGACGGCCCACTTAGCGACTCGCCCGGTCGCCTCGCGGTTGCGGATGATGTCCTGCAACGGTGCTGAGGAGACGACTGTGATCGGGTGCTCCTGGAAGTAATGCGGCAGGCGCCGCTGCGCTCTGAAGACCGCGTATACCAGCTTTTGGTACTGCGGGTATCGCTGTCGCGACTCGGTGAGGACCTCGCTGATTTAGTACACCGGTCGCTTTGGGCGCCTTTTTCCTTCCTCGATCGCCGGCGACCATGACGGCGCCGACGACGCTTCGGAAGCCGCGACGAGACCAGCATGGGTTCTTTGTCGGGGCGGCGAGTAGCGGCGCGAGTAGCACCTTCTTGAGGTCGCGGCCATCCTCCTTGTCCCACCGGAAGGTGGGGTTCTTGCGCATCAGCGGTATAGGGCATCGCCTTTCGCCAGCGGGGATGAAGCGATCGAGAGCCGCTACTCGCCCGCCAGTTTACGACGCCGCAGCACTCGGTTTGCCGAGCCGCGATCGTGTCGATCTTCGTGGGGTTCGCCTTGATCCTCGCTTGAGACGACGTACTTTGGTTGTCCTGCTGGTACACTGAAGGTGCATTTGCCTGGGTTAAGCTTTATCTTGTATTTTCGCAAGTTGGCGAACGTTTCCGCCAGGTCGGCGAGTAGGTCACCCTGGCGAGCGGACTTTACGACCACGTCATCGATGTAGACGTGGATGTTGCGGCCAATTTGGCTCGCGAGGCACTCTTGCATGCACCGCTGGTAGGTCGCCCCGGCGTTCTTGAGGCCGAAGGTCATGGCGGTGTAGCAGAAGGCTTCGAATGGCGTGATGAACGCCGTCTTCTCCTTGTCCTCGATGGCCATTTTGATCTGGTTGTACCCAGAGTAGGCGTCGAGGAAACATAGCGACTCCGAGCCCGCGGTGGAATCGATTATTTGGTCGATCTGCGGGAGGACGAACTGCTCCTTTGGGCAGGCGCTGTTCAAGTTTGTGTAGTCGATACACATCCTCCAGGTCCCGTTCTTCTTCTCGACCAGGACTGGGTTTGCCAGCCACTTGGAGTATTTTATTGGCCGGATGAAGCCTGCAGCGAGTAGACGCTGCACCTCCTCGGCGATTGCTCGGCGGCGCTCTTCATTGAAGGGCCGCAGCGACTGTTTGACGGGTCGCACTTTGGGGTCGGCGTTTAGCTTGTGCTCAGCGAGCTCCCTAGGGACACCAGGCATGTCAGAGGGCTTCCATGCGAAGATGTCCCTTTTTGCACGGAGGAACTCGATGAGCGCGCCTTCCTAGGCTGGGCTCATGCCCGTCCCGATCGTCACCGTCTGGCTGGAGTCGCCTGGGACCAGCTCGACGGTGCGGGTGTATGTTGTTGCCTCGAAGGTTGAGGTGTTTGCGCCCTCCAAGTTGGGCTTCTTGAGTATTGGGGTCGCTTGTTGACCTCTCGCATTTCTGGCGAGCTCATTGGCGTGGTTGGTCTCTGCCGCGATGACGGCGCCGAAGTTCGGCCTTTGGCCTCGCACTCGCGCCATGTCGGGTCGCCGTTGATGGTGATGACGCCGCACGCCCGGGAGCTTCATCGCGTTGTACACGAGTGGGCGCCATGAACTTGGCGAACGGCGCCTGTGACGCAGTGGTAGGGGCTGTCGAAGGGCACCAGCTCGAAGACGATCCGCTCGGTGCGGAAGTTTGCTGGTATGCCGAAGGTGACTGGCAGCGTGACCTTGCCGATCGGGTACGCCTTCCGACCGGGGACGATGCCATGGAATGTGGTGTGGGTCGTCTCGATCATCGACTGAGGGAGCCGCAGCCGCCTGAACGTGTCCAGGTACAGGATGTTGATGGAGCTGCCGCCGTCCATCAATGTCTTGGGGAGCCAGTAGTCGCCGACCTTGGGCTTGACCACCAGGGCGACTCGGCCTGGGTACTCGATGTGTGGCGAGTGGTCTTGGCGGCTCCAGGTGATGGGTTGCTCCGACCAGTTGAGGAACTGGGGAACGTCCACCTGAGCCACCGCGTTGACGGCGACGGCGCGGGCGATGACCTTCTTCTCGCGCTTCGTGTTGAAGCCTGTGAAGGTATGGAGCGAGCCGGCCACTTTGCCGAACTTTCCGCTGTTTGGCGGGTCGTTGCCGGGGTCCTCCCGTGCTCGCCGTGCCTTCTCGATCTCCCTGAGGGTGTGGCAGTCGACGGTTGTGTGGCGTTGCGGGCTTCCCTTCCCTGCTGTGAAACGCACAAGGTTCGTTGAGGAGGGCCGCGGGGTCGAACCTTGGCTTGGCCTTGTAATTGCCGCCGTCGCGGCGTTGTCCTCCGTCGCGGCGGAAGCTCTTGGGCTCGCGTTGTGCGTGCCCGGCGTTGGCGACAAAGTCGACTCACCGCCATCGCGCGCTTGCCGTGAGGCGAAAGTGTTGTAGCGGAGGTCGGTCCGTCGTCCGCTGTCGTTGCCGCCGCGGCGGCGTTGACCTCCGACTCATCGTCGGTTTCCTGGTTTGGATCTTCCTCCGCACTGCTTTGGCGATCTCGAGAAGGTCCGATGTTGTCGAGTGCGGGAGTGTCGCTAAGCTTGGCGACCAGAGGCTCGTGGCGCACGAGGTCTTGAAGCAATGGATCGCGGTCCGGGTGGATGCCGACCGCGTTGTACCGCAGTTCTTGCCACCGTTGGACCCAGCTATGGTCGATTGCTGGGTCCTCGGACGCATCGCCGTGTCCTCTATGGTGGTGGCGCGGTAGGAGCACTCTAAGTGCTGGCGACGTCGCGCATCTCCTCCCGGTGTCGATACTATCCGGGAGGGTGTTGATCCAATGCCGCACGCCCCTCCATCATCGTGGGAGGTAACGGCGGCTAGCAGTCGGTGTGGCTCGCGATCCCCATCACCATGAGGTATGTATCAAGCCAACGGCGGGATCGCAGGGGTCGATTTTCTATCTCCTTCGCGCCTTGAAGTTTGGCGGATACTTCTGCTCGTATCATTGGTCCGGCACTTGGGGCCGAGTCGAGCGACCCCATGGGCTCGCCGTCGGCGATTGGTTAGGTGTGTCGCAGTCGCCGGCTGGCATGCACGCCAGCTTTGGTTGTTGATGATGTGGTGCGGCCGATGGTTGACCGCTGGCGGCGAAGTTGGTCGCTGGCCGGGTCGTTGGTGGAGAGTGCTGCGTTGGTCGGTGTTGGAGCTGCGTGGCTCGGTGGCGGGCAGTTGAGGGTGTTTGCCGCCATTGGGCGCCGCTGAGGCCGCCCGCTTCAAGAACGCGAGTATACTCGACCCTGCGAGTCGGCGCCCATGTTTTGCTGCTCGACGGCTTTTGCGAGCAGGGCCCTGACGTACTGGATCTGTAGGGCGCCATCGCCGGTGGCCGTGATGTTGTCGGCTGCTGCTCGTCCTGCCACGAGGTTGTCCATCAGGGTGGAGAACAGTGGGAGGACGTTTGCGTCTCTCTCCCGTGAGGAGACTACTATCCGCGGCTGGTCCCTGGGAGGTGTGCGGTTGGGTGGAGGTGGGGCGCCCATCGCCGTCGACCCTGGCGGGGGCCGGGCGCTTCCTCCTGGTAGCGCGTTCTCGCAGATCATGCGCTCGGCCACGCGGGCCGGGTCGTTTTCGTCGTCGAAGTTCAGGGCGCGCCCCTGAACGGTGGGGTTCAGGCGCGACCTGATCCGCTGCTGGTGGTAGCGCGATAGCTCCTGCGCCGTCACCTGCTCGAGGCGAAATTTTTCGTGCTCGGCTTGCTCCTTGCGCACTGCCTCTGCCAGCTTCAGGCGGAGTTCCTCGACCTCCGTCGCCGTGGTGTTAGGAGGGATTGGGGTGGATAAGGGGTCCTCCGGTGGCTCGGTGCCGGTCGCCATGTAGGTCGCGGCGTGGCGACTGGTGCTGTCACGGAGGTCGGCAGAGTTTTCCGACCCGGAGTCGAAGTCGAAGGTCCCGAGGATGGAGGGGCCCTCGAAGTCTCCCACATTGGAGACCTGGGTGATGGAGACCGCGGGTGAAGCCGCGGTGATGGATCCGGTGAGTGACGCCGGGGTCGCCGAGTCGGCGTCGTCGTTGAGGGCCGAGTCTTCTGCGGCCGCTGAGTTTTCGGCCACGTCGCTGTGGACCGAGTCGTACTCGGAGGCGAGGCGATGAATCGTGCGGATCTGGCTCTCGGAGAGCCGATTGCGTGGCGGCGACTCGCGGATGCGAGCCGAGTCCTCCGAGACGATGACGTCGGTGAGGCCGACGAAGAGGCTGATCATGCCGACCGGCAGGATCACGCTGTGCGTGACGGGTCGCGCCGCCGGGACGTAGCTGCTCGGCAAGATTTGGAGCATCTCGTCGATCGCTATCATGCGGCCGGTGGCGACTGTCTCGTTGATGGGCAGATTGGATCTCGCCGCAGAACACCGGCCAGACCGGCCAGGCCCCACGGTGGGCGCCACTATCGTGGGAATGGTCACGACAGATGCTGCAATCGGCAACGAGTAGTAGAACGAGGGGCAAGGGCGGCCAGCCATCTGCGGTGCGAGATGAGGGCGGAGACGCAGGGTTTTACCCAGGTTCGGCCCCCCGGAGGGTAAAGAACTACTCCTGCTAGATTGTATTACGAAGGCGGTACAATGGGTGAGCTCGGCAGCGAGTCGCTTGGGTGGATGATAGAACGTATCTCTACACGCCCTGCAGGGAGGCTTATATAGGCTCACCTCCCCTAGGGTTTACATATCTCAACCGAATCAGTTAAAGCTTCGGTACTCGTTTAACCTAATCCGACTGGGCCTATCTACTCGCCTGGGCCTTCAGCTTCCAGTCGCTTGGATCCTCGCTGGGCTTCGATCCAGTCGCCGTCTTGCAGGCCCACTCGCCAGTTCTTGGGCCAGTCGGAAACGTCCTGCTGGGTATACCCCAGTAGGCACATCCCCATCATAGTGCCATCTTCTTTTTCTTCTTGGCCTACGGCTGAGGATCCATAAACCGGATGGGCACCGCAGGAATAGAAAAGGTAGCGCCTCCATCCACAGAATGCTGCTGCATGAATGCGGACCCCTTCGGCATTGGCGGCGTCGTGGCATCCGAGCTTTCGCTTCAGGATCTCTTGCGAGAGTTCCCTTCGCTAAGCTCGGGGGCTTCCTCTATCTTCGAGTGAGCAGGGGGACTATGGAATCAGACTTCGTGTCCCTGTCATCTGGCGCCGCTGTGTACTTCTCAAGAAGGGGAGGCATCATGCTCTCCACCTAAAGTTCCTACGGAACACCAGAGGCAGATGTCAAAATTCAGAACAGAAGACACAAATGAAAAATGCATTACGTGCAAGTAAAAATTTCACCTGAGGAACTTCTTTCTTCGCGTCAAAGGGGGGGGCAGTCAATGACTTCCCTAGCAACTCCTCATTAGACCTTAAGCATAGCAGGGGTCGAAGCGCCCAGTTGAGGACATCTCCTCATCCGACACTCTCGTCGGGTCACTAGCGCCGGAGTATAGAAACATCGGGTATGCCCTCGCCTGGAGGGCCTGCACCCGATGCTTGAGGAAGGAACGGATGATGTCGAGGCCGGAGACCTTTTTTGACTAGCATCAACTGGAGCTCCTCACCCCCTGGTACAACTTCTCAACCACTTCGGTTTCATCATTAAGAACATTGTTAGACCACGAACACTTTTAGGTGATCACCTTGCTGGAATCGAAGGGAGCCAATCCATAATGCTGTTTATCGAGATTGGAGTCGCGAAGATAGAATCGCTTGTTCCTCCATCCTTGGTGGAAGGTGAAATAGTGAAGGCTGGGGCGGATGGATATCCCGCACCCTCCCAGCACGTAAACGCCGCTAGTACCAGATTGCCTCTTCAGGGAATAAAGTTTCCTGAAGAGGCCGAAGTGCGGCTCGTTCCTAGCCAGCACTCGCACAACGTGATGAAGCACATAATGTGTAAAAGAGAGTTGGGCGACAAATAATGGAGTTGCAACCCATAAAGAAAAAGGAGCCCACGAAGAAATTTATGGGCAGGAAGAGAAAGTCCGCGGATGAAAAATGCATAAAACATTACCTGGAAACCTTTGTGTGGGTCCAGGATTACCTTATACTTGGGGAGAATGGCGTCACCCTTCTCCTGTGGGATCAGATGCGCCTTGTGCAGGCGACGCAAATACGTTTCTCTCATTGTCGAGCGCCGCCAACCACCATCGGTGACGCGGCCAGCAGTGGTGGTCGTCTTGGCGGCGCCGGCGGTGCCTGTCCCAACGGCGGTAGCAGCGGACCTCTTTAGCTTCCCCATCGTACTAGCACGGCACATGGCGTTATGAGAATGAAGAAAGGAAGGCGAGAAGATGCGGAGAATGTCCAGTGCAAAGGGCGCAAGAGCTCTTAAAATGGAGGAGGAAAATCGATGAAGGAAAAAGTGAAGGGAAAATTGTCACAGTTCCTCCCAGTATAAAAGGATGAAGACGATGAAGCACAACTGTTGATTCATCAACCCTAACATGTGTCCATCGTATCAAACACGTGGCAAGCATCGCCCGAACCGTCGCGAGCACGACGTCCACTATGCACGGAAATCGAGGCGATGCCGTAACTATAGGGTAAACTACGCATGACTAGTCAAATCCCAGTCAGACAGTGGGACCCATGATCGTCTTGTCCCACCATATCTACTACCATAGACGGTTGATCTCACCAGGCGTTAGCAATGACGTCAGCAAAAGCAAAGGCCAGCTACGGCTCTAATCTTTCGACTCAAATCAAAAGTACTTACTCGAGTGTGTGACTCAACCAACTACTCAGGGGCTACTCCTATCAGGAGCGCTTGTCGTGCACCTAAAAAATTGGTAGGACCCTAGGCTAGTTGAACAAACTCATAAAAGCTTCGAGTCCTTCGAGTCTACGACTCCATTACAAACTCGGGGGTTACTCCCATAGGGAGAGCTGGTCGCACATTTGAAAAAGTGTCGGCGCTGATGGATTTTGCAAGGTCATCCGAAGAACTTTCGGATGACCATAACGCACAAGGGACAACTATAAGTATCTTCTCGAGTCTACAACTCAAACAGACACTCACGGGCTACTCCCATAGGGAGCGCTAGTCGCGCACCATATGAATCAACTGATTGAGATCCTTCGGATCCTTCACGATTACAATAAAACATAAATCACAATCAGCAACTCTACTCAAAATAATGCTAAGAGAGACAACGTCACCTTGGTCACTTGAAACGCCTCCGTGGCGATAAACTTTTGGATGATGTATCTACGATGCAAAGGTAAGACCTATAGATATATTAATGGCCTGGCAACGCACCCGACTGCGCTCTGCTGGTAATATTCCGTGTCAACAGACACGATGAAAAATCCCTACGGACGCGTTGGGTACATAACTTAAAAATACTGTAATTCGACTCCTGTAAGACCTCCACAGCCTGGGTCGAATTATGCCAGCAATTTTCCGGATTCGAGTCTAGGGACTCGAGTCTGAAGTAGATCATGTTGTTTTGTCCAGACACAGTTAACTGACCCTAATCCATCGGGCGAGTCAGGCACACATATCAACAATCCCTATGAACCAACGCATTGACCCGAAACTTGTTCGGATGAAAGCACCCGAAAGACTTAAGAGTCTCCAATCGAATCTATGATTTGACTGAACACTCGGAGGCTACTAACATGGGTATGCCCTATGGTTGCCTAATGTTAGCCTACCCGGTCCAGCCTGGCAGAAGCCCATGCAAACACCCGCTCCAAATGAAAAAGCCCAGGAAGGATTTGGGTGACCAAGGCCCATGAAGGATGCGACTCCTTGGAGAACACGACCATCTTTAGATAGAAATTCAAAGGGTCAACCCCTAACTTGTAAATGACTCGACCTAAACCCCAAGACCTGGCCTCCCCATATAAAGGCTAGGAGGGCATGGCGAGGAGTACATCCATAACCCTAACACAAAAATTTCCATATATGATATTTGCACCCCTGTAACCTTCGGCATCGCCATCAAGCAAGAACAGACAAGCAAGAGTAGGTTTTTCCCTCCGGGGGCCTAAACCTTGGTAAACCTCGTGTCTCCGTGTTGCGAATCTGTTAGCCATTCTGTGATCTCTAGAGTCCCCTCCTTCTTCAAAACCCAAGTCCATAACAATGGGCATTGACGATTTGAATCCTCGTCACAGATTATTTTGGTTAACAGCTACGGCAGATGCCGAGAGACTGGTAAAAATATGCAAAGGCTGCCAAAAGTACGCCCATCAAGCCCATGTTCTGGCTGATCAGCTACAAATAATTCCTATTACATGGCCTTTTGCGTTCTAGGAGCTTGACATGGTAGGGCCGTTCAAAACAGAAAAATGTGGGTTTGCCCATCACTTAGTGATGGTAGATAAATTCACAAAGTGGAGTGAGGCCAAACCCGTAACAAGTTGTGATGGGGCCACGGCCAAAAAATTGGTAGAGGACGTAATCATCTAATTCGGTTATCCAAACAGTATTATTAGTGACAACGGGAGCAATTTGTCTATGGGAGAACTTGCCGAATTCTATGAAGATCAAAAAATTCGACTTGAAATTGCATTAGTCGCACACCCACAAGACAACAGACAAGTCAAAAGGGCATACGATCTCATTTTACCAGGCCTCAGACCTCGTCTTGAAGCACCATTTCATCATGATACGGGGTCTTTGGTGAAAGAAGTACCATATGTTATTTAGAGTTTGTGAACTACTCCTAACAGGTTAACCAGATATACCCCTTTCTTCTTGGCCTATGACCTAGAGGTAGTACTTCCGAGTGATTTAATTCATCAATCTCCCAGAGTCACTACATACATCAAAGAGGATGCCAAAGTTTCTTGACTAGATGATGTCGATATACTCGAGGAAGTGTGCTTCGTTGCTGAACAGAGGTATAAAACCTATCATAAGAAGTTACGCAATTATCATAGTCAGAGAGTGAAAAATCATTCTTTTAGGAAGGGTGGTTAGTACTCTGGCAAGTACAAAAAATAAAGCACAAAGTTCACTGATCTTGGAAGGACCTTTTATGATTAGAAGAGTACTAGATAATGGGTCGTATTATTTAAATGATATGAGACCAGTCAAAGAAAGGACTGACACTCGGAAGAGAAAGAGAGTTAGTGGTAGTACAGATTTAGATGAACTAGATCATCCATGGAATAATGCACAACTACGTCCCTTCTATTTTTAAGTTTCTTTTCTTGTATTCATATATATGTACATGTTCAAAGTGAAAAAAAGTATGGTTTAAATCAATGTTTTTCTGAGAAGTTTTTATTACCATATTATTTCCAAAAGATCACGTCCATTTAAAAAATCTCAGAATGCTTAAAATTACTTTATGCTCATGTTCATTCTAGTTACCCTATAAAAATGTTTACCTTTAGGTGTAAATATCATCTTATGTTTAGACTTTGCTTTTTATCTGATTACTTAGATACATGCATTTTCCGAGTAGTGAATTATTGGTACGGGATGTCGGCTTTGTTTTCGAGTTTAACTTGTTTCGCAATTGAGTGTCGTTGCTCGGTAGAGTTTCTGTATTGAAAGTTTGCCGGCTCACAAAAGCGACAAAGTGGAAGAGCTAGATAAATGAAAAGGATAAACACAAAGTGCTTAAGAAACATTTCAATAACCACAAAATATACTAAGTGCTAGAGTAAATCATAAGTTCTTAAAATACATCATGTAGAACCGGATAATTTTTTTGATCATTAGAGACCAAATTATTTCAGAATACCGCACAGTTTCTGTGATGGAGGTGCTGGTGGTGGAGACATTGAAGCGCTGGAGCCGTCATTGTTGTCGGCCTGGTCTTGAGACTCGCTTGGATCTTCATCCTCGATTGCATCTTCAGTTTCGCCTTCTGAATCTACTTGACTTGGAGGCACATCGAAAGATTGGAAGAATGACTTTTCATAGTTTCTCATCTCCACCACGCAACAAGCATATCCGGTGTAGGAATTTTAGATATCCTTGATGTCATGCAGATTGCCTTCATCGTCCTCAGTGGCGATACCTTTTGTGGCCTGTCAGATATGCATCTCACCATGGTGACTCATCACCATGGTAAGGGAATTTTGGGAACCATTCCAGGCGTATGACATATTCCAATCCTCAATAACCCTAGGAATCTCCTTGGCCCTGTCTCTCATCTCGAAAATTGGCATTTTTTACCAAGTCGAAAAGCTCAACAGCCTCGCCAGCTTCATCTAGAATCTGGCAGAAGTCATAGATCAAATATTCGACTAATTTGATTCCATCTGAGCGGGACTTGGAGATGGAGGAATTCAAAATATTGAGGGGTTCTGTGAAAGAGCAAAGTAAAAAAATCTGACAAATAGTCGGAAAATGTGAAAAGGAAAAAAGATAAGGCTTCAAATTTACCGAGAATGGATTGATTACATTGCGTGCGTTCCTCCCTCTAGCTATTCATCTCCTCTCGGCTGGCCTCGGCCAGGTCCTTCTGCCTTTCAAATTCTTCCTTTAACTTAGAAAATTGTTTATCTCGGAGGGCCAGCTACTTTTCAAGCTTCTTAGTGATACGCAGAAACGTATCTATAATTTTTTATGTTCCATACTTGTTTAGTATCCACTTTTCTTTGCTTTGTCTATATTTAAAGGTGTTTATATATATTTTCGGGTACTAACCTATTAACAAGATGCCACAGTGCCAGTTGCCAGTTTTCTTCTGTTTTTGGTTCCAAAAAGGCAGAAAATTAATATTCTCGGAATTGGACGGGACAAAAGACAAACTCAATATTTTACCGTGGGGAACACGGAGTCCAGAGGAGAGACAGAGGGGAGCCACAGGGCGGCCAAACCACCCCAGGCGCAGGTCCACCCTAGTCCACGCATGGGCAGAGTGTGGGACCCCTGGCCACCTCCCTGCCTCGTCTCTTCGCCTATAAGAAGCCCCCGATGCCTAAACCCTAAGTACCCGATCAATATTCCACGAAACCGTCTGTAGCCGCCGACACCATCGTACCTAGATAGGGGGGATCTGAAGCTTTTCCTGGCACCCTGCCGGAGGGGAGATCATCCCAAAGACCTTCTTCTTTATCATGCCAGCCTCCGGTATGAAGCGTGAGTAGTTCCACCTTGGACTATGGGTCCATGTAGTAGCTAGATGGTTGTATCTCCTCCTTTGTGTTTTCATGTCTAGATCTTTTGAGCTTCGTTCATGATCAAGATCTCATCTATTTGTAATCATGCATGTTGTGTTTGCGGGGATCCGATGGATATTGAGATTACTATGTCAGATTGATTAATAGTTTTGTCTTATTAATTCTATCATGTATGTGTTGTTTGTGATCTTGCATGCTCTCCGTTGTTAGTAGATATCTTGTCCAAGTAGTTGCAATGACTCCAAGAGGGGGTATTTATGCTCGATAGTGGGTTCATGCCTCTATTTAATCTAAGGGAAGTGACATAAATATCTAAGGTTGTAGATGTGCTATTGCCACTAGGGAGAAAAACAACGGTCTCTTGGTCATGGAACAAGTGGATTGTTTACCTTACACACTATGCTTAAAGCAGTTGTCTGTTGTTTGCAACTTAATACTGGAGGGGGTTCAGATGATAAACCAAAGGTGGACTTCTAGTCATAGATGCAGTTGGATGGCGGTCTATGTATCTTGTTGTATTGCCCAATCGAATCTCATAGGATCATGAATGTCTAGTATTGCATTGTTATGCCTTGCTCAGTCTTGTCAATTGCCCTGCTGTAATTTGTTTACCCAGCATGCCATGTTTATTTATCTAAGGAGAACACCTCTAGTGAACTATGGAACCCGGTCCAATCTTTACCGCTGATACATCGTCCACTATTATTGTTTACTTGTTGCAAACCACCATTACCTTCCACACTATACAGTTAATCCTTTGTTACAGCAAACCAGTGAGATTGGCAACCTCGTTGTTCGTTGGGGCAAAGTCTTGAGTTTGTGTTGTGCAGGTCTCCAAGTTGCTAGCAACACCTTTAAGTTTTTTCCTTCCTCCTACTGGTTCGATAACCTCAGTTTCTTACTGAGGGAAAACTTACTGTTGTGCTCATCATACCTTGTTCTTGGGGTATCCCAACGAGGCGTTGAACACTCCATCACTTAGTTGCATGATTGTTCGACCCCAAGAGGTTGCTCATGGATTTCTCGGGCTAAATTTTATGATTGTTTAGCTCCCTACAAAGATCAGTATTTTCCATCTAAAGTACCTTGAAGTTCTTGGCCACCTCCACCGTCTTGCAGGATTGATTCAACAAATCTGCAAAGGACATAAAAAAATTATCAGTCCGAAAGAACCTTTGACTAAGCACAAAATCAGGTATGTTTGAGTGTTAGAAATGTTTACCTTATGCCTCATACTTCTCAACTTTCAACTTGGAATTTTGAAGATGCAAAGTTTTTATTTGTTTTCCCTTGTTACAGATGTTCTTCAAAAATTCTTGGTTGTAAGATACAACTTTCTGTAAGTCAACGTAATAGAGTCATCCATCTATCGAGACTCGGGCTGCAATTTACACTAAGTTAAATTTTAGCACGAGCCTCGGGGCTACACCGTTCATTTGCATCCTATAAGAATTAACTCGGGTTCTATGATATACTCTCTATCTTACTTTATGCTTGGCGGCTAGAGGATAAGATATAAATAATGCAAGTGGGAGTCAGAAAACTTACAACATGCTCTAGGTGCAACTTTTCCAAACCGACTTTCGTATTGGAGAAAACCTTCTCAGCAAGAGAAATTGGAGTTACCTATTTCTTTGGAATTTCTCCGCCATGGATCTTCTGATCCCTGACTCAGATTTGTTTCAAGAGGACTTCCAGCTTGACGTCCTCGTCTTCCTGCCCACTTCTTTCGGGGTTAAGATTTGTTTCTCAATGCATGTTTGCGCCAGCTTAAGGATTTTTCCTTTCTTCTTCCTGGATAACACAGAAGCATTGGACCCATTAAACTTGACCATTTTCCCTGAAGAACTATCCATGGGATCATTACCCTTTTGAGGTTCATCCTTATCAACTTTCGAACCACCAACGGTGGCTTTGGGCTATGAGTTCTTCGGTTCTTCAGTGGAAACTCCGATATTACCAGCGCACGGAGAAGGAATATCCTCTGGCGTTGAAGATATAGTGGTGGTTGGAGTTGGTGGAGGCACTACTGGTGATAAAACAAGTTTCTGCTAGCGCGTATGCTTGGATGGCTTGCTTTCTGACTTCAGCTTTCCCTTCGAAACAAGCTTAGCTCCGCGTCACAAAAATAAGAAGTTAGACAAGACTGAAAAAGTATATAAGCAAAGTAAAACACTTGAGAAAATTACTAACCTCTTAACCACTTGCAACACTTGTGCGCTAGTGGTAACAACTGTAGCCTTGCGCTTATTTGAAGCTCATGTTTGAACCTCTTCCACGTTATCATACACTGTAGCTTCCGAGTCATCGGGAGGATAAACCTCTAGCGGGGCTAACTCTAACTCGTGGAGCTGGGCAAGCCGAGAGTCGAAAAAACAGTCTCAGTAACAAATATTCAAATGACAAGGTGATGAACAGATAAACTAGAGTCAAAAGACTTACTGGAGTTAGAGGATTGTCTGCCGTAAACATCGACATGGAGACATCGGGAACTTTCTTGTTCACCCGCTCCTTAATCAAAAACTACATCCGGGTCTTGTAATCCTTAGCGGGAATCTGCAAAGGATTTACCTTCATGTTGTCCTTGTCCACGGCAACCATGTGCATAAGCCGTGATGATGAAGTGGCTGGATCCGACGATCCAACCAGTAGTGAATCATGTCAGAGCCTCGCAGGCCCTTCATTAGGAACTCGATTCCCCTCTTGGCAAGGATCAAGTCCCATATAAAGTTTCGGTGCTTCTGTGTCCCATGAATATTTGTGGGCTGCATCACCGTCGATGAAAAACATCAGACCTTTTGTCTTGCCAGGAGCCGGGATATCTTTGTGATAAAAGAATGTAGTCGATCACTTCTTCATAGACTCACTCGCTAAAATCTAGGGTAGATTCGGTCTCTCCTAAGGACTAAGCTAAGTGTGCCGATAATATATGGAATGCCGACACTGATGGAATTCTTTCGTGTACCATAGTAGTATCGAAAAAGTGTGAGACTCGGGCTAATTCCGAGAACACCTTGCTAAGTGCTGCGTGGGAACTAAGCTCTAGCAGTGAGTTGGGAGGAAGATTATGGAGTTGTACGCCGTAGTAACAGAGTACCTTGCAGAGGAAGTCCGACGTCAGGAAACTAAGCCCACAGTCGACATGCGCCGCGAAGTGGACGCACTTCCCATCGTGTAGCACCGGAGGAGATTCGTTGATTCTCCTCCGCCATACACCAGCCAGGATGTAGCCCTCTTCCTCCACTTTATGAAGATTTTCATTGTCCATAATGCAGGGACCAAAACCCCTCGGTACATCTTATCATCTGCCGCCGCTGATGACGTCGCCGCCGCTACTAAAGAAGATGAGGTATCATCCATGTATCCGGAGGTCAAGAACGGACGTTGTGTTTTCTCTAGTGGGCAAGGAGAGGAAGAGGGAGAGATCAAGGAGGCACGCGGAGGAAAGGAGATGCGGCGCAGTAGAATGAAGAATAAAAAAAAATATTCCCCTACATATCACTTCCGCGTCGAGATTTGCGCTAACCGCGCTAGGTTAATGCCACACATCAAGGAATGAGAGAGTCAACTTCCTCACGAAGACTCCACCCCCTTGATATCCACGCACACATTGAAATGGCACCTTGGTTCTGCACGGAGTGGACCCACAAATGGTCGGTTTGGCAGGGCATCTGTCGTTGACATGACGAGACCTGAAAAGTTGTTAGAAACGTCACTCACTTATTTTCGCCTTAGTTTTTAAATGACCATGGAGATGGTAATTACAAATAATCATATCCGACTCAAGTATGACTCGGAATCCTACACTTTGTTTCAAGTTTTCGAAAACCCTTCAAGATTCTGCAAGCAAAAGAACTATCAAGCTAGACGATGAATCCAACTTTGGATCTTGGAAACTTCCGGGAGCTACTGTTGGGGATATACTTTCCGGATATACCCACAGGTACTCACTAAACAGGGTGGCCCATGAAGGATTAGAGCTTTGGTTCACGGAAGGCCCAGTTAGGAAAAGAATATGGAGTCAGTTTCAGCTACGCGAAGGCCCAGAAGACTTACCTACTCAGGCATGTAGTATTATTTATAGTCTAAGATGTACTTAGTACCGACTCTGTATCATAGCCAGATAGATCTCTCCTGTAAACCCTAAGCCGGATGACTATATAAGTTGTCCTAGGGGCAAGCCATTAGGACACAACCATAGACAATCACAACCTACTCGCACGTACAAAACCTCTCTTGTAGTTTGTTCTAACATCCGCCTCTACCGATATATTACTGGATTGCTAGCAGGAGTAGAATCCGATCACCGCCGTCGGATCTGAACCTGGGAAAACTTGTGTGGTCACCGTTTTGGAACATCATACGTCTCACACCCCACCTTTCTTTATGCTTTCATGACCCCCTATAGCATACTTGTCATCAATCCGACGATAGTGACTGGGAGTTGGCGACCCCCAAGGCCAAACATTTTCCAATCCGGCGAAATAAAACGCCGGATTTCGGCATGGGGCCTCCAACGAGTGGAGATGCTCCGAGTAACAAGTTTGCTTGTCCTTTTTAAGTTTTCTAGCATCATGCATTACTATTCCTTTAAGTTTTCTATCATCGTGCATTACTAATAGTAATGATTATAGATACTACTTCCATACTGGTTTATTGGTTAATATGAAGTTTAAGAAAAAAGTTTGATCATAAAATTAATCGATAAAACATGAATCATATGTCCCAAAAATTATACTCCCTCCGTTTCGGTTTACAAGTCCTACGCGTATATCTAGGTTATCAATTTGATCTATATAATTTAAATTATATAATATAAAAATTATATCATTGGAAAATACAAAGTCTAAAGTTTCCGATGATATATTTTTTATAATATATATATCATACTAACTTGCTCAATTTGGCGACATAGAACTACGCGCAGGACTTATAAACCGAAATAGAGGGAGTACCATTGGATACATATCTAAAATATATTTCCAATTAATGAAATAGTTTTTATGACATATGATTCATATTTCGTTGATCAAATTTGTATTTAAATATTTTTTAGAACTCCATGTTAGGCTAACAAACCGGTACCGAGGGAGTACAACAATTATTTAGTTCGTGTTATGGCAAACTTGAAGAATCGGAATGGTTGTGGGCAAGCCTGAAATTGAGATGCCAGTTCCGAGAGTGATGTTCCCTAGGTTTTGCTCAGAAGTTACACTCACCGATGGTCCGCATGACATCGCCCTACGCACATCGAAGGCGTTGCTTAGGATTAATTGGCCCATTGAACAACACGAAGCTGTTCAGTCAAGATTACAGATCCCAAGATCCTCTTCTAAGGCATCGTGGAAACTTTGTCGCCTCTCCGTTCCTCCAGTTCATCGCGACTTGCGAAACCGTAGACGCGGCAGGCAGCGAGGCAAATATCCAACTTAGATCTTTTACCACGGCCCCCGTCGTCGATTACTTTCCGACCGCACCGACAACAAAGTTCCGACAAGAGACAAAACGACACACATGTACCCCATAATTTTCATCCAGATGCACGTACTGCTAGTTGATCGATTTTTTTATCCAACTAGTACACTCACACACACACACAAAACAACTTTGATCGCCAAAGGTTCTTGTCAAGCCATACTTTTTTTCTTATATTGCTCAACTTTACGGTCGTGGTCTGGTACTCTTACAAGGGTTGGTACTACATCCATATATAAACTAGGATTTAGTCTAACCGAGTCCAAACTAAATAAGAGTCCTAACCTCATACATGCACGTATAGTACTTTGACTCGGACATATGCACACAGACGTGTTTATTTCCAACATTCACCCCCTAAGCACTATGTGTCGTCCTGGGTTCCAAATACGCCAACTACTCCTCGCGAGCGTCATTCTTGGCATTGCTTTCGCTGCTTCTTTCCTCGGCACCCATGTCACCGACTTTGCTCTTGTCAGCTTCTCTATGGCTTCACGTTGACCCTCCTCGTCCGCGTCCTTTTTTTCCGCGTCCTTTTTGTCGATAAAGGCCATGATCGTGCCTTCAGTCTTCACCGGTTCCTTGATGAACAAACATTGATTTTCGTATTTCATCTTTACCAGATAATTTACCGTATGAAATTATTTCTTCGGATAGTAGTCCAACACGCTTCGCTGGCGTGCTCGCGTCGGTCGTAGTTGTCTCATCTTCAGTGCAGTCTAAGGCTCCGCGACATACTCTTCTGCGTCCTACAACGCGCTTATTTCTTCAGTTTCTGAACCTTGTGTGCCTCCACGTAGAGCTTATAGAGCCAACGGCTCTACATGCAGCGTATTCTGCATGCCTATTTCTGAGCCAATTTCTTGACTCACCACCCCATCACATGGCCCTTGCACTTATGGACACTCCTTTGCCCCAAGCTCTTTCACGTGGATCATCACCTCCTGTACTGGAAGATGATGAGCTAAATACAACACCTTCTATCTCTGTTTTTTCTAACCACAGACTAGCCTTTTCTCCGGACACTTTTTCTTCTGAAAGTATTCCTAGTGCTTCTGTCCTGGTGTCCACGCCTAGAGCATCCCCTAGGCCTTTAATCTCTTTTGGGTCCGAATTTGTTGACAAAGATAAGCTTGGTTGATCCATATTTTCTTCATACTCAAGATCCCATATGATGTGAAAAGTTGAATATCCCGGTTCGCTGAAGCCCCAGTTCCATGATTTATCTTCCTCAAAGACTACGTCGTCCGTGAAAACCACCTTATTGATATAGGGATTGCACAAACGGTATTCCTTCATGACTTTATAGCCTGTCATGATCATTGGAGTACTCCGCTGGCCGGTCTTGTCATGCGCCACGCATCCAAAAGTGCGAAGATGATCAACCGAGGGCTTCCATCTGTACCATGCCTCATACGGAGTCATACCAACTCCACTCTCAGTTGGCGTCCTGTTCAGCAAATACACAGCCGTATTGACTGCCTCACGCCAGAATTTTCCTGGCAAGCCTTTATTCTTCATCATGCTCCGTGCCATGGTCAACACAGTTTGATGCAGCTCACCCTCTTGATCAATGTGTACGGCCCTTATCTTCACCTCCACCTTGAACTCTTCGTCTTACTTGATATTCTCAAATGCTTGTTGAGCTTGACCCTTACTTTTTAGCAACACAATCCACATGTATTTACTATGATCATCCACCACAGACATGAAGAACTTATTGCCGAACGAAGTTGCATGTGAAATTCCAACGCATAGATCTCCATGATCAGATTCTGAAGCTTCACTTGCCTCAAACGTGGCTTCACGCAGAAACGGGGCACTCCGTTGCTCGTGATCCACACACGGTAGATCGTGATCCACTTGCGCCACAATTTCCGTACCCGGTGATGGAGGATCCTCCTCATCCTTCAGCTCAGTTACTTTGAGCATCAGCATCATTGGTCCATCATCTCCTTCCTGGGCAATGAGAGCCCTCTCCTTCAACGATTTCTTACAATCCTTCTTGAAGTGACCGAGCTCACTGCACTTATGACATCTTACTTTCTTTATGTCAAACTTCCTCCGTGGCGGAACCTCGTCCTCCTCCTCCCCTGCGATATACTTTTTCGCAGGACGAGAATCTTCTCTATCACTCCTACTGCCGGATGCTTTATCGCCCTTCTTCTCCTCGGAGAACAATGTTCGAGCCATAAGTATGAGATGCTCATCCACTTTCGTGTCGCCATAGGTGATCTTCATTCGCTCGTCGTGCGCCTTGAACCGTCCAACTAGATCATCCATCGTGAGTGTCTTGATATCAACGCATTGCTCGATTGCCAAGACAAGGGGCGAGTAACGCGGCAGCGCCACGGGGAGGAAACGCCTCACGATAGAGATCTCCTCCATCTTCTCGCCAAGTGCGCGAATCCCATTGACCAGTGTAGCGACCCTTGAAGCAAAAGCGTCTAGCGTCTCATCTTCTCCCATCTTCAGATTCTCGTACTTCTTCTGCAAGGTTTGTAGGGTAGCCTCGCGGACGCGCTCGTGCCCAAGATTTAGCGTCTTGAGCGTATCCCACACCTCCTTTGCAGATTTCTTCGAGATCAGGTGTTGCATCAGATCCGTTGGCACCACCAAGTAGATGGCCGTGAGTGCTAGTCGGTCCAGGTGGTACTTTGACGCGCATTTCTTGAACTTGTCACCGCCTGGATCGACAACCTCCCAGAGTCTAGCGCCTTCTAACACCCACTCCATCTGTATCGCCCAGATCATGTAGTTGTCGCGGCTGTACCGCGGATACTGCATCGACACAGGTGCACCCGTAGCCGCACCAGAATACTCGCCCAAATCCATCATCGCTATGACCTCCCGTTACTAGGAGATACTTCACGAGGCTCTGATACCAATTGTTAGCACATCCCCTGCCACCGACTACTTTCCGACGACACCGACGACGAAGTTCCGACAAGAAGACACACACGTACCCGATAACTTCCGTCCAGATGCACGTACTCCTAGTTGATCGATTCTTTTGATCCAACTAGTACACTCATGCACGCACACGCAAAACTACTTTGATCGCCAAAGGCTCTTGTCGAGCCTTACTTTTTCTCTTGTATTTCTCAACTTCACTGTCGTGGTCCGGTACTCTCAAGGGTTGGTACTACATGCATATATAAACTAGGATTTACTCTAAGCGAGTCGTAACTAGGTAAGATTCCTAACCTCATACATGCACGTATAGTACTCTGACTCGGACATATGCACACAGACGTGCTTATTTCCAACATGATTCGCGTCAAGTTACATAGTCTCCACAACACCGACCCATTCGGTCACCCCAAACCGTCTATTTCTATCCATTGGGTCGGACAGGGGTCAATTTGAGGTTATGGTTCGTCCTGTCTAGCTGATCGCGTCTAGTGGCCCGACCCATCTGTCCGTCTCCCTCTCGCTATCACCAGTTGACACCCTTATGATCGGACGTTAATGGCGAAATGACGTCAGCTATTAGCGTCGGCGGATTCTCGCGGCCGGCGTTTCCTGCCATCATTTTCGGCGCGCGTCTCGATTCCCGGGGCGAAAAAAATTTCCCCGCATCTCATGTTGTTTTTCTCCTCCGCTACGGTCTATAAAAGACAGCCTCCGGTGCGGCGGAGACAACAAGCCTCAAAGCAAGAGCAAACCAGCAGCCGAAAAAGCGCCAGCCACCAGCAGCCATGCCTCGCCGCAAGATCGCCAACTGGATGAAGATCCAGTAGATGTGCTGCACCCGCTACCGGACGTGGAGGTCGACGAGGTCCACCTCGAGGCCACGCTGCTGGCCTGGCGCATGAGCGATGCACAGGTGCTGGCCTTACAGATGGAAGGCCATGTCGCCGAGTTGGCGCTGCAGCGGGTGGTGAAGGCGGCAGCCACGATGGCCGCCCAATGGGTGGTGAACAACATACACCACGTCGCCGCCAAGGAGGCGGTGGCCTTGGAGTCTGCATCAACGGCTTCGCGAGATCCGCCACGACGTGGCCATGACCACGCTGGACGTGGTGGCCAAGAATGCCGCCAATGTCGCCGTCCGCGAGCTCCGCCAGGCCGCCAAAGTGCGCAACGATGCGGAAGAGGAGGCCCGGCACGAGCACGTGGCTCTGGCTACTGAGGCGGCGGTCTCTTGGGGTCTCGTCGACGGCGACGAGACGAAGGTGGCGGAGAATGACGACGAGGACGGAGAGGAAGTGGAACAGCTGGAGGCGCCGATCGCCGTCCCGTGCAGATAGCGCAGGATCTGGGCTTCGGCCCCAATGGTGCTCCGATCCCAGCTCCGGCTCCTTCTCCAGTGGAGTTGCTCGCGGCTGAGGCGACAGAGCTTTCCAATTAGGAGACGAGGGATCACTAGGCCACCGAGATGGACAAGGCCCTAGAGAACCGGGCGACGGAGGACCTCATGAAGGCGGAGGGCAAGGCGGTGACTCGCAACCATGCGTGCGACCGCGAGCATCCAACAGAGATCCATCTGACCGCGGCAACGACGGCGAGTAGCCGCCGCGACGTTCTCCTCCAGCCGTAGCCATAGCAGTAGCAACAGCAGTAGTAGCACCCCTAATTTGTTTAAATCCTCCTTTTGTAACTGCGAGTGCTTAAAATCTAATGAATATCTATCTTAAGCAGTAATGTCTACGGTGACCCAGCATACCACTGCATGATGTAGTACACTATAGTCGTTGACATAACACCAATAAAATACCGTTCACTAGTATTACATCCCTCAGAGTGGTACAACAGAAACATTGCAGGTCCAAGACATGACTATAGGTTACAACTCAACTCTTTACACAAGATCCAGAGAACACTCTAGGTTAAAGAGAGAGAAAGAAACTTCTTACAAAGAATAATCAGAAATAAACAACTCAAAAACTATCATACTATTAAGACTATTATCTTAACTAATGGTCTGGCATTGCTGCTATTGCAATACACTACAAAAATAGGTTCTATGGCTAGAGATTATATTCCTATCTAACAGTAACTTCGTCTTCACTTGAGTTGATGTATATATTGACTTTCTTGACTTCATTGAAGAACTTTAGATTCTGGTGATAATTCCTAGAGCATAACTTGATGTAGACATCATCTGTACTTGCTTTAGAACCTAGCAAGGGTTAAGAAGATACGTTGAGTACGAGCGTACTCAACAAGTTCACTAGAAAACGAGTATTTGATGCACTATATCTACAACCATAGACCGTAGGTCGTAGGCAATGCAAGTTTTTGTAAACATTTCTTCAAAGGTTGCTTTTATTCTGAAAACCTATGTCCGTCAGCCTTCACGGGTTTACCAGAACTTTCATGGAGTTCCTTTCCCTCCGCGTTCGCCGCTCCTTCCCGGAACAGGGAGTAACAAGTTACAGTTCTTACACTCTGCAGAGGTGCATCACTTTACCCATGAGAGACCTTAGGTTTTGTTGCACGGCCGGGAGTATGTCCCCGTTCAAACTTCCTTGGTTTGAGGCCCAACCTAAGATTCAAGTCAATCACTGCCTTCTCCGCGACCCCGCATGTCTCCTTGATGTACGCCAGCCCACCTATTGAATTACGGCTATTGGCAGTATAGACCGTTCAGATGCCGAAACTATCGTGGGACGTTGAGGGCTCCCACCCATATGCTGCATAACCTCTACGAATTACCATATAATATGCATGCTATGAGTGATAACAGCCACGACCCGCACATCCGGCTCCATGCGAGAGGGAAAAGATACAGCTAACTTCTCCGTCCCATTCCAAATCTCATGGTCAACGCGTAATATCTGGCGCAAGAATCACTGGCGACATTGGTTGTTAAGTCGTAGATAATATTTTCCTTTACCACCAGAACTCTTATAGTATGTTATTACCTCATGGTAAATAACCTATAAACACATTATTATGAAAATAGTATTTTTTTGACCTTTTTTAAATGCAGGTGATGACAATACTGGATTTGTAAAATACTTTACAGAAAATAATCAAAAGACATGAGCAAGTGTGAACTTGCCTTTTGTGATTGCAAGATTATGCACTCACGGTCTTCAAGACAATATAAAAGATCCAATATCTGAAATCAGCATCATTGGTCAAGTAAGGACTAATGTTTAAAGAAGCAAGATGTTATTATGCGTAAGTAATGTAATGCAATTTCGTAAAATCGAATCCTGGGATAAACGTTAATCTAGGGTTTGGAAACTAGAAATGGTTACTTTAGAATGTGTTGTCCTTTTAGATAAGTTTCAAACTTGTGCTTTTTATTAAGGCTGGTGAGTGTGAAACAATATGCAAACATAATGGCATACAACAATAAGATATACTAATGATATGTGCTACTCAAGGACTGCTTATATGTGAATTATCTTATCTTCAAGTTTTACCTTGCAAGTGATGACATTTATAAGGAACTTAAGTGTTAATAATCCTAGGTATATAAGTAAAGCTTAATGTAATGTGATTATTATTAATTGTCATTTGATGTTTGAAGTGGCAAAAAGAATAACATTTGAAGAAAATCTTACTTAACTAAGCAGAAGCATTTAAGCTTTTAAGTTAGCCTTATGAGGTGTTCTTTCTAGTTATAGTCTTTAAGTAAGAAAAAATTACTCCATTTGAATAATGACAGCATTAGTATTTGAGACTTATCTATCTTGGTTTTTAACTTGGTTGGTTTGGTATTAAGATACTTTATAACTGAATTATAACAGACCAAAGTTAACTATAAAGTATATGATAAAGTTTTTAGCATGATACTTAAAGTCTGGTAGACTAAAGTTAACTTTAAAACATAGATAGACTTTAGGTGTAATGCTTGTTATACTTATACCTTGTTCACTTCATAATGTTTCTTTAAAGTTACTTAAGAATGGTATTACTTTTATTTGGTAGTGGTTTCTTTACATTATGAATGTATAAAGGGATTTATCTCCCTATAAGGGTGTGGTTAAGGTTTGAGAATAAGTAAACAATATTATTTACTACTTATGAACTCACTATAGTGTTTTCATTTGTTTATAAACTTGTGGTTAAAGTAAAGGAATGGGTTTTATCTCATTACAATCATTCTTGGAGATTTTATATTGGATAAGGATCCTTTTATAAAATAATCTACATTTATGGTTAAAGGAAAATTCAATAAAATTTTATTTAAATTATGTTGAACCATTTTGACTTCATATTATCATTATTGAAGACTAATACTATTTAATAGACTCAATTAGCTAATTTTAGAAATATTAGCAATTTTATTTACGCTTCTATGAATTATTAATTGAGGAAATAGCTTTAAATTTCAAGTTATTAAAGTGTTTAATTTTTTATATAACTCAAAAGCGGAATATTATATATTTATCATATAGGTATTATTTTTGTGATCATTTTGGTATATTACACTTATTTTTGTGATTTAAAAATAATAAGATAAGATTTTTATAATACTTATTACTTTATAAGGGCTTAATATATAACAAATATTTAATTAAGTGAAATAATAATGTATGATTATAGTTTTAAAGTATTGTTTTTATTTTTCCAAGATTTTTGGTATTTTATTTATATTTTTAACATTTACCATTATTAAAATATGAATTATCAAAGTTTTATTACTTATAAAACCTTTATTAAATAATATTTATTTAAACAATCATCATAATAATATTTGATAATAGTTTTAAGTTGTAGATTTTATTTTTCTGAAAATTTTCATATATTAAACATATTTTTCTGAATTATAAAACAAAAGTTATTAAATTTTCAAGATTAAATCATTTTCTAATTAAATTATAAATATTATTACAAACAGGAAAATTACATTACTTACCCAGACCTAATCTACCCTAGTCACTGACCTGTGGGGTACTGGCCACGTTGGATGACACCTAGGTAGTGGACTAGTCAAAAGTGGACTCGGTCAAAAGATAACGCAGGCGTGATGCCACGATGACATCAACACCAACCTAATATCTTTTTACACCCCGAACTAACCTAGCTAGAGACATGAATAGGTGGGACCGTGGCCACACCACCTGCCACATGTGCTCGTCGGGACCTCACCGGAGATGTTCTCGGGAACGACGACAGAGGGATTTCTGGGAAGCGTGGCTAGAGGGGTTCGATACAGGGGAGTTTGCGGACAGATGGTCACCCCGGTGATGATATAGGAAGCAAACAAAGCAACATAGGCTACTGGGAGATCGATGAACTCACCATGGTTGCGATGGAATGGTGGTAGAGATGCTCAACACGACGAGGCACATCTAATGGTGGATCGGCAATGAGCAGTTCCGTTGAGGTTAGGTTTTAGGTCAGAGGAAAGCAGAGAGATGGAGGGCATCCGAGAGAGAAATGAGGATGAGAACGAGCAAGGGCGTCGCCGTGGCCTCCTTATCCTCTCCTGGCGACGGCGGTTTTATCTTGATGCAAGGACGGCGGCGGATGGCATCGGCCACTGCCACCGAGCAGCTTCCAGTCGACAAGGAAGACGACGATGGACGTTTAGCAGAAAACCCCCTGGCAGTTTTTCGAATTCACTCCGCAGTCCCTCCACTACCCCACCTGCCAGCGAGACAACGAAGAGGTATCCCGGCTGGGCCGCTGTTGGGTTGCTGCTGGGCGCACCAGGCAGTAATTAAGAGAGGGAAACATCTGGGTTGGCCTATTTGCAGTTTTTTCTTTACTGTTTCCTTTTCTCTTTTCTGTTTTATTTTCTAGCTTTTTATTTAAACAATTATTTTGACATTTCTCAATGTAATTACCTTGCTAATACTTGCAGCAATGATAAATAGTATTTAAAAATCATTTTGTGAGTTTTTATTATATACTGTTATTTTCTTTATATAAGCTTTTCCTATTATTATTTGTAAGGCTTTTGATATGCATTTAATTGAGCTAATATCCATAAACTTATTATAGAATGCATTATTATTAACTCATGAGATTTGATTCTCATTAAATCATAATATTAAGGAAATTTTTATATGGTGATCCTTTATTATTATTTGATGCATAATATCCTAAGGATTTAATATGGTTAATATTACTCCCATGAATCTTAGTGAATAATAAGGTATATAAATTTTATTATAACTAACAAAAGAGTTAGGGTTTGAATTGTAAATGCTTACCCTAGGGTTTAGGTTCTTAATTTACTTATATTTTTTGTTGATGTGAATAAAGATTAATGACTAAACATATTGTCTTTAAGTTTGTGGTTTTTAATGATATCACCATTAAAGTAAAATAGTGGAATTTTTTCCTAGGCTATCTTATGAGAAAGAATTGATAAAGATAGTTTTTAAGCACCTAAGATAATGATGGTTGAAATTGAACAAGATGTGCTGAAGTGATCTGATGTAGGAAATTATTCCTATTAACCATGGTGGACATAAGATGATAAATCAATCATTTGATAAGGATATTAGGTTTGATTATAGAATTAGGTTTTAGTGTTTACCAAGAATTTCTATATTCTATAATTCACAATCCTGGACTTCTAACTAAGGAATTCCTTTCCTAGATATACTACTTCTTCCTATCCATCATCATGTGTTAACATGATGAGCTTTACCTCACAAGATTATTCTTATCCACCTTTTATTCTTATAAATTCATTTATAATTCCAATGAGCTTGACACAGAAGCTTTCATGATCTTCCTTCATCACATATTACCAACATTACTCTAGTAGTTGTATATATATACTTTACTTAACCTCAAGAGTTAGTATTTCCCAAGAGGAAATTACTACTTCTCTAATCCAATGTTACTCTAGCATCATCTTAATCATACTATCTTATATCTACTTAACTCCAATATCTAATATTCCAACCTCTCATTATATTAATGTGACTTGTCATGGCTAACATAGAATAACATATCTATACTAGGGTTCAATCATGTTCTATCCACCAATGTCACTTATACATGATATAAGCATTCAATCTTGGTGACTTAAACATGATCATTATAATCCTTTGATCATTTATGGCTTAGGTTTCTAGTTGGCTAATCAAGGCCTCATCAATACAACATTACAATTGTATTATAGTTATATTCTTAGTATCTCTATCTAACTATGAGATATTACTCATTGACTATACCTACTTCATCCAATAGGATTACTCCTTGGTAACTATCTTTAGAATTCATCCTTATAATCTTCTTTGTTACCACATATAATTATGTGTTCCAGATAACTCTTCTATCCATTTAGGAGTGAGTTAACTCCATCAATTATCATAATGATTTCATTATCTCCAAACTCTTCCATCCTATAGATGATATTCAATTCTAGCATTACTATTTACCTCTTCTTACTTCTTTCTTTATAGGCCTTAAGTGAATGCTATAATAAGGACAAGAGTTGATAGGTCAAGAATTGATAGATGAAGAATTGGTGAATCAATAGTTGATTACTCAACATTGATAAACAAGAATTATTGAGATAGGGTTCCATAAGGATTGATATGGGAAGAAAAATAGATGGTGAATGATCTTGGGTTGTGTAATGAATACTAGGAGATGATTACTTAAGGATAAAATATAAATCATTAAGTAATGTATTAGGGTTTAACTTTTATTACATTTGATCTAGCCTTAGATCAAATCTACCTTACCCAAAATAAGGTTTTAGCAAAGGTCATATTGAAACTTATCATAGTCAACTTGATGATCTACTTCAATTCCATCAAGTTAAGAGAAGCTTCAATCAATTTGACAAATTTTATTCAAAAGCACGAAAATTATTCGGATTTTCTATGCATGAATGCAATGCACACATCTGTGTTCAGCTTATTTCTAAGCTCTAATGCTGGGATGTTACAGACTCCCCCCCTTAAAATAAACTTCGTCCTCGAAGTTCGTACACTCTTTCATTTTAGAATGAGGAATTGTCCTGTATTGGTTATGGCAAGTCTCAGCTCCATGGTAACCTCAAATGGAAATAATTGTATTATTCCATATCCAGATCCTTTCCTTGAATTCTCACCATACTTGGCAATCTTTAACTTGTTGTCTTTAATACTCCAAAGTTTGTTTTTACTTTAGTCCCTTAGGGACAAGTCATTATAAAATCCTTAAATTGGGGTCTCTTATTTAGTTCATTATCCTGATTAGGTATCCTAATCCAACTCCTTTTATTTAATCATCGAACTTTCTTACTATATTATGTAAAGTCTAGGAAGTCTCACTAAATAGAGTTTTCAATTTCTATTAGACACTAGTTGTGGCCAAAAGAGTATATTTGGTTTGTCATTGTATGGTTTATACTAGTGGACCTTGCGAAGATTGGACTTGAACTCATTTAGTCCATACCCATTGGAATTTCTTGTTCCTCTACACATGTCCAATTGGATATGTTTTATTCCCTCTTAAGGGTCACTTAAGAGTTGTTTCTTTTAGAATTAGTCAGTTAGGACTATTCTATTTTATTATGTCAAGATTTTACTTTTGCAGGCTTTGAATAATATTTTATTATCACCCGAAGTACTTCTTTAACTTCCATTGATTAACTACCTTAAGGTTTGAGTACTACTACCTTGAAGTAACTTTGGTCTTTCATCTAGACATACTTCAGAGAGTACTTTCTGATGATTTTCTACCAACCTTATGAAAATAATGCTTGCTGTTGTTGTAGGTTAGTCCTTCTTCTCCAACCTTTTTTTCGGAAAGTTAGATAATGATACTTTCATTTCTAATGTTTACTCTCCCCCTTAGGGTTTACTAATAGTCTTACAACTGTCTATATAGTATTTATTGGCTTTATAATTAGAATATTGGTCTCTATCCAGCTTATACTCTACCTAGTTGGGTTCTTATGAAAGATTGTACGGTTCCAAAGTGAATCTTTCACCATTATTTGTCTTACTTACTATTTGGACATTTTCGCTTTAATAGGTTTGACTTCGCGAAGCGCTTCGAAAGACGATCGCTTAAATTTTATACTCATTTATGTATTAATTAACTTAGGCCAAGTTTTATGCTCTTTATGCAACCATTAAGATGATCTAGTTAACTATGTCAACCAACACCGGCTGCGGACAAGATACCAACTGTGGATCAGAATACCGACTATGGATCAAATACTAGCTGCGGATCATCCTAGGTTGTAGGTATTACCCTACGGATTCCAACATCCTTATGGCATTCTCTCTGAACTGTCAGAGCTTGAATACCATTTTTCTTCGAAACTTCGTATTTGCATTTATTCATGATGCTTTCATGAACTTGGTACTACAACTTCATTAATTCTTATCAATATCACCTAGTTTGATTGAACCTTAAGTTCATCACTTCTTGTTGCTCCTTATACTTCCTACATTAATCTTCCTTCTCATAGATGGCTAAGAATGATTTGAGCTTGATCCATCCTCCAAATTGAGTTGATAATCCTTACACTTGGCTTCATTCTTCATGTAGGTCTTCATCTTCGTCTTTGAAAATCGTCACTCCCTTACACGAATTCCCAATCCTATCTAGGTCTATAACATCAAGTAGTAACTGGATGTTGCAACATGCAATTGCACACAAGTCAAACTTCATATACAGATCTAGTCAATCAAGAAGATCCATGAAAAACCAATAAATCCAAATGTGGTACATATAGCACACAATATTCTAAGCCCGAAATATAGTAGTTGAGTATAATATCTCTACACTTCAGACTTAGTTGTGTAGTATATGACACCTCCTCATATAGGTTTATATCATGATACTTAGCACATAGGGGTCAAATTATTCTTTATCTCAATATTTACCCAAATTGCTCAAGTGCAACAGGATAATCTTAAGCAAAGTGGTCTCAATTTAGTTTTGACTAACCTTTAGTCTCGCTTTTGGAATGGATAATATAACCAACCTATCATTTATTAGTAGCTAACCTCACATGGTCACTCCAAATGACTATTCAGATTCTATTTGCTAACTTAAAGCAAAGCTTATTAGAAATTTTCAGCACCTAAAACTTCTATCATAGCTCTACGATGGTATTTTCATACTTCTGCTCCAGGATAATTCACTAAATACTTGTAATATTTACACCTATATCATGGTTTCAGAGCTAATATCACCATGATCTTGTTATGTTTTACCTATTTATCATGATTTAAGAGTTAATCTAACCATGATGACTTTGTTTCTCATAGTACTACCATTGATTATTAGCATGATTTCACTTCATCACATAGAATTCTTAAGTGAATCCGACATGATTACTACTCATTACATCCACATTTATCCTAATGATATTCAGCAGGTTGTCTTTGGTTACCAACTAACACTAAGATTCCACTATGATACTTGAATTCTAATGTTAGGCTACACCATTAGGACTACTTCAATTGATGTCTTACATTTGATCCTAATTTACTGTGACCAATTAGCTTTTCTATAGCATCTTGATGGATTATGTCTCCTTCGGAAGACACTAAATAACACTATACTGAGAAAATATCAAATAATTACTCCTAAGGAAGAATGACTTAAGTATCCAACTTAAGTGTGACAAGGTTATCCTCAAGTGGATGTAGGGTTCGCAGCATAGAAAACCAAAAATTTCCTATGATGGGAACAACTATGTACCAAGATCTATCTACTAGATACAAACAATGGGAGGATGTATATCCGTAGAGAACATAAACTTGAAGACCGACAAAGCTTAACGAGTTAAACTCGTGGTTGATGTAGATGATCTCTTGCCGATCTCAAGATCGAGAGGAAGTACTAGCGCCGCAAATCATCAGCGCATCAGTGATCGCACACACGTACGAGGCACCAAGCAACCTCCGCCTCCTCGCTCCAGCGATGCAGCGGAAGCACAACTCTTTCTTGACGAATAGCCACCGGGAACATGTATTTCGCTAGTCCGAGACCATGGGGGATAAATTCTAGAGGGGGAGAGAGATCCTTCACGAGGAGGTGTGAGTGAGAAGTGAGGAGAGGGGTGCCTTTTATAGGAGAGGGGAGGAACCCCAAGGTGGTGGCCGGTGCATGGGGGCTGCCCCCTTGCCCTCCCCTCTTCATGTGGGTGGACACTCCACTCACAAAAACCTCTTCATTTCCCTCCACTCAAAATCCCACTCCAACTTGCAATTAAATTTCCACCAAATTTAATGCAAACTATCATTAAATAAAACTGTTTTATTTATTCATAATTTTGTCAATTAATTTAATGACAAACATTCACATATAACCCCTTTCTAGAATTCTATTTCACATGCATAACCACTTTATGCAATTTCACACAAAAACCTGTTTCGGTATCTAGTGAAATAAATTCCTACGCTTGTTATTCTTTTCGGCATGAAACTTTTGCTCCAATTGGATGTCGGTGTCTCTTAAGTGTGCCACCCTACGGTTCATGAATAATGCGGACATGATCAAGACCCCTCTCGGATCAATAATTAGAAGAGGGATCTGGAGACCCATACTAACTCCCACATATTCAACGATGACTTTCTTGTGATCGTTGGAACCTTTTACGCTAGTATCTTAATCCCTTTGTTTCGCGATATATTACATGTCCGAGATTCGATAATCGGTATATCCATACCTAGTTTGATCTCGTTACTGACATGCACTCTTTTCTCGTTCCCGTGATATAACATTATAGTGATCAAATCACTTGCTTGCAAGCTAACCCATGTGATATCACCGAGAGGGCCTAGAGTATATCTATCCATCATCGGGATGAACAAATTCCACTCTCGATCCATGGGCCTCAACATAACACTTTATTAGTTCTGAACCCATCTTTATAACCACCCTGTTACGGTGTGACGTTTGATGTTATCAAGAAACTCTTCCGGTGTTAGTGATTGACATGATCTCATGGTCTAAGGATTAGGATTACTTCGTAAGTTCTTATAGCAATATAAACTCAATGACTTTGATCATAATGCTATACTTCGGATGAATGTTCATCACACCATTACACTAATATTGTGATCCCGTTATTAACAACATCCAATGTCCATGATCAGGAAACCTTAATCATCTTGTTAATCAACGAGCTAGTTTATGAGAGAGGCATAACTAGGAACTTTCTGTTTGTTTATTAAAAACACATGTATTAATGTTTCCGTATTAATACAATTATAGCATGCAATATAAACATCTATCATATACACGAATACACATAATAAACACTTCATTATTGCCTCTCAGGGCATATTCCCTTCAGTCTCCCACTTGCAATAGAGACAATAATCTAGTTACATAGTGATGAATCTAACACCCATGGAGTTCTGGTGTGATCATGTTTTTCTCTAGGGAGAGTTTTAGTCAACGGATCTACTACATTGAGATCCATGTGTACTTTACAAATCTTTATATGTCCATCCTTGACATGCTCGCGGATGGAGTGAAACCGACTCTTAATATGCTTGGAATTCTTGTGAGACCATGGTTCTTTGGCATTGGCAATGGCACCATTGTTGTCACAATAGATCATTGGGTCCAACGCGCTTGCAACCACACCTAGTTCGGATATGAACTCCTTCATCCAAACCGCTTCCTGAGCCGCTTCTGAAGCAGCAACATATTCGGCCTCCGTTGTTGATCCCGCCACCACAGGTTGTTTGGAACTCCTCCAACTAACCGCTCCGCCATTCATGAGAAATACGTATCCGGATTGAGACTTAGAGTCATCCGGGTCGGTGTCAAAGCTTGCATCGACATAACACTTAGCGACGAGCTCTTCTTCACCTCCGTATACAAGAAACATATCCTTAGTTCTTCGTAAGTACTTAAGGATATTCTTGACCGCTATCCAGTGTTCCTAACCTGGATCCGATTGGTACCTACTAGTCAAACTAATAGCATGTGCCACATCCGGTCTTGTACATAGCATGGCGTATATTATAGAGCCTATGGCTGAAGCATAGGGGACTTTGTCCATTATCTCTCTTTCTTCCTCCGTAGCCGGACTTTGAGTCTTATTCAATGTCTTGCCTTGCAACATAGGTAAGAACCCCTTCTTACTTCCGTCCATTTTAAACTTCTTTAAAATCTTATCAAGGTATGTACTTTGCGATAGTCCTATTAGGCGTCTAGATCTATCTCTATAGATCTTTATGCCTAATATGTATGACGCTTCACCTAGGCCCTTCATTAAAAATTTGCTATTTAGATAACTTTTAACACTGTTTAAAATATCTATATCATTTTCGATCAATAATATTTCATCCACATATAATATCAGAAATGCCACATTTCTCCCACTCACTTTCTTGTAAATACAAGCTTCTCCATAAGTTTGGACAAAGCCAAACTCTTTGATCACCTCATCAAAGCGGAGATTCCAACTTCGTGATGCTTGCTTCAATCCATAGATGGATCGCTGAAGCTTTCACACCTTGTTAGCATCCTTAGGATCGACAAAACCCTTTGGTTGTATCATATACAACTCTTCTTCAACATTACCATTGAGAAACGCGGTTTTGACATCCATCTTCCATATCTCATAATCGAAATATGCAGCAATTCCTAACATAATCCTAACTGACTTTAGCATAGCTACGGGAGAGAATGTCTCATCGTAGTTAACTCCTTGAATTTGTCGAAACCCCTTTGCGACAAGTCGAGCTTTATAGACGGTCACATTACCATTAGCATCAGTTTTCCTTTTGAAAATACATTTGTTCTCCACGGCCTTTAGGTCGTGAGGTAATTCCACCAAGTTCCAAACTTGATTTTCATACATGGATTCCATATCGGATTTCATGGCTTATAACCATTTGTTGGAATCCGGGCTCATCATCGCTTCTTCATACGTCGCAGGGTCATCAATTTCATCAACCATGAAATTCATAACAGGGTTTCCGTACAGCTCGGGAGCTGCACGCGTCCTGCTAGACCTGCAAGGTTCGGTAGTACTCTCTTTAGGAGTTTCATGATCATTATCATTAGTTCCCTTTTTAGCAGGTGAAGCCAACTCCGGAACGACTTCCAGCGCTGCGCTACTCGCCATACTTTGAAGAGAAGGTTCAATAACCTCTTCGAGTTCTACCTTCCGACTACTCACACCTTTCGCGAGAAACTCTTTCTCTAGAAAGGATCCATTCTTGGCAACAAAAACCTTGCCCTCGGATCTGTGATAGAAGGAATACCCAATAGTTTTCTTAGGGTATCCTATGAAGAGGCATTTTTCCGCTTTGGGTTCGAGTTTATCCGGTTGAAGTTTCTTCAAATAAACATCGCATCCCCAAATTTTAAGAAATGACAGCTTAGGTTTGTTTCCAAACCACAATTCATACGGTGTATTTTCAACGGATTTAGATGGTGCCGGATTTAAAGTGAATGCAGCAGTTTCTAGTGCATAACCCCAAAATGACAACGGCAAGTCCGTCAGAGACATCATAGATCGAACCATATCCAATAAAGTATGATTACGACGTTTCGACACACCATTTAGCTGTGGTGTTCCAGCAGGTGTGAGTTGTGAAACAATTCCACACTCTTTCATGTGAGTGCTAAACTCGAAACTTAGATACTCAACTCCACGGTCGGACCGTAGAAATTTGATCTTTCTATACGATGATTTTCCACTTCATTCTGAAATTCCTTGAACTTTTCAAAGGTTTCACACTTATGTTTCATCAAGTAGATATAACCGTATCTACTCAAATCATCCGTGAAAGTAAGAAAATAACAACATCCACCTCGCGTCGACACACTCATTGGACCACATACATCAGATTGTATCATTTCCAATAAATCTGTCGCCCATTCCATTGAACCGTAAAACGACGTTCTATTCATCTTGCCCATAAGGCATGGCTCACATGTATCAAATGATTCAAAATCGAGTGATTCCAAAAGTCCATCCGAATGGAGCTTCTTCATGTGTTCAACGCCAATATGACCTAGATGGCAGTGCCACATATATGCGGATATATCATCATTAAGTTTAATCCTTTTAGCATCAACATTATGAATATGTGTAACATTATTATCGAGATCTAATAGAAATAAACCATTCATCATCGGTGCATGACCATAAAATATTTCATTCATATAAATAGAACAATCATTGTTCTCAGATTTAAATGAATAACCACTTCGCAAAACACGATCCGGATATAATGTTCATGCTCAGTGCAGGCACCAGATAACAATTATTCAAGTTTATAACTAATCCCGACGGCAAATGGAGAGGTAGTGTTCCGACGGTGATCACATCAACGCTTGATCCATTGCCGACACGCATCTTGACCTCACCCCTTGCTAGCGCTCGCTTGTTCCGTAGCCCCTGATTCGAGTTACAAATATTAGCAACCGAACTGGTATCAAATACCCAGGTGCTACTGCGAGCACTAGTCAAGTACACATCAATAACATGTATATCATATATACCTTTGTTTGCCTTGCCGGCCTTCTTGTCTGCAAAATACTTGGGGTAGTTGCGCTTCCAGTGGCCAGTCCCCTTACAATAGTAGCACTCGGTATTAGACTTAGGTCCAACTCGGGGTTTCTTTTCAGGCATGACAAATGGCTTGCCGCCCTTACTTCCCTCTAGTTTTCCCTTCTTGTCTTTCTTGAAACCAGTGTTCTTATTGATCATTAACACTTGATGTTCCTTTTTGATCTCCACTTCTACAGTTTTAAGCATTGACAGAAGCTTGGGAGAGACTTCTTCATGCCTTGCATATTATAGTTCATCACAAAGCTCCTATAGCTAGGTGGCAGAGACTGCAGAACACGATGGATGCCTAAGTCAATGGGAATCAATATTCCCAAGGACATAAGCTTATAGGCGTAACTCGACATCTTGAGTACATACTCACTAACAGAGTTGTGCTCTTCCATCATGCAGCTAAAGAACTTTTCTGAAGTGTTGTAGCTCTCTACAGCAGCATGTGTGTCAAAAATCATTTTCAACTCACTAATTGTATAAAATGCATTGCCGTTTTTGAAACGATTTCGAAGTTCTGGCACTAGACCATACAATATGCCGCAATGAACTAAGTTGTGGTCCTCCTGACGAGTCTGATAGACATTCTCCTCCTCCTGACGAGTCTGATAGCCATTCTTCTCAACAGGTGGGGGGCCTAGCAGCGCTTCTAGCACATATTGCTTTTGTGCAGCAGAGAGGAGAATCATCAAATTCATGGCCCATCCGGTAAAGTTGCTACCGTTCGTTGCAAGTTTCTCTTTCTCCATGAACACATTGAAATTAAAAGCAGGTGGTGCCATCTACAACAGAATTTGTAAAGTTTAGACTAAGTTTATGATAGATTGAGTTCAACTAATCCACATTACGAATGAACTCCCACTCAAAAACGACATCCCTCGTGTCTGTTTGGTGATTACATGAACCAAATCCACTACACCAAGTCCGATCATCACGTGAGTCGGTGTAGCTTCAAAGGCAAGCAACAAATGGGCATCATATCTACTATATGACTCATGCTTAACCTTTCGGTCCGTTTTCCGAGGCCATGTCTGTACATGCTAGGCTCGCCAAGTAAGAACCTTAGTATTCGCGTGTGTAACTGTCTTACACCCGAAATATGGTCGTGGATCCAAGAACACCCGATCATCACGTGATGTCTTGGAGCGAAGAAAACATAATCGGTTCATACTAAAGGAAGAACACATTCTTATCTTGATATTTACATGAGGGATCATCTTATTATGCTAATAAAATGCCAAACAAGCAATATAAGATGCTATCAAACATCACATGTTTATTAGTGGAATGATATGGTTCCCGCATATGATCTCTATCATGTACACCATGGTATGATCATTATCATACCTATATGTGTAAGGCCAACGTCTATGGAACTTACACGTTATGTGTGTTGTAAGAGTATCATCTCATACTTCTACTTACAACATCACCATATCATAACACTAGCCTAGCAACAATCTAAACTAGATGCCTCTAATTTATCCATTGCAAATTTTACGTGGCTTACGGCTTTCAAAGATAGAACCGTTCATACCTACGAACATGAACCACAACGAGGATAACCAAATTGTTGAAAACTCGTTGCAAAATAGATATTGACTATAGTAGGAGATACAGACACCCGCTATCCACTTATGCAAACTAGTTGCATGTCAAGCGTGGAACATGTGTCATGTGCGAGGAAATGTAAAGTTTGTCCGGGCCGCTTCATCCCACTATGCCACAAATATCCAAAATGACAACTAAGGAGCAACAACATGATCATCATCGCCCACATACTCATATGTGTACTACCCGTGTAAAGCATATATGCATAGATCCGGCTCTGATACCACTGTAGGGTTCGCAGCGTAGAAAACAAAAAATTTCCTACGATGCGAACAACTATGTACCAAGATCTATCTACTAGATACAAACAATGGGAGGATGTATATCCGTAGAGAACATACCCTTGAAGACCGACAACGCTTAATGAGTTAAACTCGTGGTTGATGTAGACGATCTCTTGTCGATCTCAAGATCAAAAGGAAGTCCTAGCGCCGCAAATCAGCAGCGTATCCGTGCTCGCACACACGTCCGAGGCACCAAGAAACCTCCGCCTCCTCGCTCCAGCGATGCAGCGGAAGCACAACTCTTTCTTGCCCAATAGCCACTGGGAACATGTATATCGCTAGTCCGAGACCATGGGGGATAAATTCTAGAGGGGGAGAGAGATCCTTCACGAGGAGGTGTGAGTGATAAGTGAGGAGAGGGGTGCCTTTTATAGGAGAGGGGGGAACCCCAAGGGGGTGGACGGCGCATGGGGGCTGCCCCTTGCCCTCCCCTCTTCATGTGGGTGGACACTCCACTCACAAAAACCTCTTCATTTCCCTCCACTCAAAATCCCACTCAAACTTGAAATTAAATTTCCACCAAATTTAATGCAAACTCTCATGAAATAAAACTATTTTATTTATTCAGAATTTTGTCAATTAATTTAATGACAAACATTCACATATAACCCCTTGCTAGAATTCTATTTCACATGCATAACCACTTTATGCAATATCACCCAAAAACCTGTTTCGGTATCTAGTGAAATAAATTCCTACGCTTGTTATTCTTTTTGGCATGAAACTTTTGCTGCAATTGGATGTCGGTGTCTCTTAAGTGTGTCACCCTATGGTTCGTGAATAATGTAGACATGATCGAGACCCCTCTCGGGTCAATAATCAGAAGTGGGATGTGGAGACCCATACTGACTCCCACATATTCAACGATGACTTTCTTGTGATCGTCGAAACCTTTTACGCTAGTATCTTAATCCCTTTGTTTCACGATATATTACATGTCCGAGATTCGATCATCGGTATCTCCATACCTAGTTTGATATCGTTACTGACATGCACTCTTTTCTCGTTCCCTTGATATAACATTCTAGTGATCAAATCACTTGCTTGCAAGCTAACCAATGTGATATCACCGAGATGGCCCAGAGTATATCTATCCGTCATCGGGATGAACAAATTACACTCTCAATCCATGGGCCTCAACATAACACTTTATTAGTTCTGAACCCATCTTTATAATCACCCTGTCACGGTGTGATGTTTGATGTTATCAAGAAACTCTTCCGGTGTTAGTGATTTTATAATCACCCTGTCACGGTGTGATGTTTGATGTTATCAAGAAACTCTTCCGGTGTTAGTGATTGACATGATCTCATGGTCTAAGGAATAGGATTACTTCTTAAGTTGTTATAGCAATATAAACTCAATGACTTTGATCGTAATGCTATACTTTGGATGAATGTTCAGCACACCATTACACTAATGTTATGATCCCGTTGTTAACAACATCCAATGTCCATGATCAGGAAACCTTGATCATCTTGTTAATCAACGAGCTAGTTTATAAGAGAGGCATAACTAGGAACTTTCTATTTGTTTATTAAACACATATGTATTAATGTTTCCGTATTAATACAATTATAGCATGCAAAATAAACATCTATCATATACTTGGAATATTATATTTTTATCATATAGGTATTATTTTTGTGATCATTTTGGTATATTACACTTACTTTTTTATTTAAAAATAATAAGATAAGATTTTTATAATACTTATTACTTTATAAGGGCTTAATAAATAACAAATATTTAATTAAGTGTAATAATAATGTATGATTATAGTTTTAAATATTGTTTTTATTTTTGCAAGATTTTTTGTATTTTATTTATATTTTTAACATTTACCATTATTAAAATATGAATTATCAAAGTTTTATTACTTATAAAACCTTCTAAATAATATTTATTTAAAAAAATCATCATAATAATATATGATAATAGTTTTATGTTGTAGATTTTATTTTTCTGTAAATTGTCATATATTAAACATATTTTTTTGAATTATAAAACAAAAGTTATTGAATTTTCAAGATTAAATCATTTTCTAATTAAATTCTAAATATTATTACAAACAGGAAATTACTTTACTTACCCAGACCTGATCTACCCTAGTCACTGACCTGTGGGTACTGGCCACGTTGGATGACACCTAGGAAGTGGACTAGTCAAAAGTGGACTCGATCAAAAGATGACGCAGGCGTGATGCCACTATGACATTAACACCAACCTAATATCTTTTTACACCCCGAACTAACCTAGCCAGAGACATGAACAGGTGGGACCGTGGCCACACCACCTGCCACATGTGCTCGTCGGAGCCTCACCGGAGTTGCGCTCGGGAACGGCGGCAAAGGGATTTCTAGGAAGCGTGGCTAGAGGGGTACGATGCAGGGGAGTTTGCGGAACCTAATAGTGGAAGCGCCGCCTCCTAAAGGTCATCGAAAGATGGCCGGCGACGAACTCACACAGTGGCGCTAACAGATGGTCACCCCGGTGATGATATATGAAGCAAACAAAGCAACAGAGGCTACTGGGAGATCGATGAACTCACCATGGTTGCGATGGAATGGTCGGGGAGGCTGGGGGAAGTCCAACGACGGTGAATCGACGGTGAAAAAGCATCGGACAAGTAGCAAGCTCCAACGACGATTCGGTTCAGCGGTGCCGATTCCTTTGGCAGAGATGCTCAACACGACGAGGCGGATGTAATGGTGGACTTAGATGGGCAAGGGGAGCTCGGAAATGTCGGCAATGAGAAGGTCCAGCGAGGTTAGGTTTTAGGTCAGAGGAATGTTGAGAGATGGAGGGCATCCGAGAGAGAAATGAGGATGAGAACGATCAAGGGTGTCATCGTGGCCTCCTTATCCTCTCCTAGCGATGGTGGCGTGCATCTTGATGCAAGGACGGCGGCGGACGGCATCGGCCACTGCCACCGAGCAGCTTCCAGTCGGCGAGGAAGACGACGAAGGACGTTTAGCAGAAAACGCCCTGGCAGTTTTTTGAATTCACTCCACAGTCCCTCCACGGCCCCACCTGCCAGCGAGACAACGAAGAGGTATCCCTATTGTCATTGGTTTCTTGGGTACCGGCAATAATTAAGAGAGGGAAACATCTGGGCTGGCCTATTTGCAGTTTTTTCTTTACTGTTTCCTTTTCTCTTTTCTATTTTATTTTCTAGCTTTTTATTTAAGAAATTATTTTGACATTACCTTGCCAATACTTGCAGCAATGATAAATAGTATTTAAAAATCATTTTGTGAGTTTTTATTATATAATGTTATTTTTCTTTATTTTCTTTATGTAAGCTTTTCCTATTATTATTTGTAAGGCTTTTGATATGCATTTAATTGAGCTAATATCCATAAACTTATTATAGAATGCATTATTATTAACTCATGAGATCTGATTCTCATTAACACATAATATTAAGGAAATTTTTATATGGTGATCCTTTATTATTATTTGATGCATAATATCCTAAGGATTTAATATGGTTAATATTACTCCCATGAATCTCAGGGAATAACAAGGTATATAAATTTTATTATAACTAACAAAATAGTTAGGGTTTGAATTGTAAATGCTTACCCTAGGGTTTAGGTTCTTAATTTACTTATATTCTTTTGTTGATGTGCATAAAGATTAATGACTAAACATATTGTCTTTATGTTTGTGGTTTTTAATGATATCACCATTTAAAGTAAAATAGTGGAATTGTTTCCTAGGCTGTCTTATGAGAAAGAATTGATAAAGATAGTTTTTAAGCACCTAAGATAATGATGGTTGAAATTGAACAAGATGTGCTGAAGTGATCTGATGTAGGAAATTATTCCTATTAAACATGGTGGACATAAGATGATAAATCAGTCATTTGATAAGGATATTAGGTTTGGTTATAGAATTGGGTTTTAGTGTTTACTAAGAATTTCTATATTCCATAATTCACAATCCTGGACTTCTAACTAAGTAATTCCTTTCCTAGCTATACTAATTCTTCCTATCCATCATCATGTGTTAACATGATGAGATTTACCTCACAAGATTATTCTTATCCACCTTTTATTCTTCTAAATTCATTTATAATTCCAATGATCTTGACACAGAAGCTTTCATGATCTTCCTTCCTCATCTGTTACCAACATTACTCCAGTAGTTGTATATATATACTTTACTTCACCTCAAGAGTCAGTCAGTATTTCCCAAGAGGAAACTACTACTTCTCTAATACAATGTTACTCTAGCATCATCTTAATCATACTATCTTATATCTACTTAACTCGAATATCTAATTTTCCAACCTCTCATTATATTAATGTGACTTGTCATGGCTAACCTAGAATAACATATCTATACTAGGATTCAATCATGTTCTATCCACCAATGTCACTTATACATGATATAAGCATTCAATCTTGGTGACTTAAACATGATCATTATAATCGTTTGATCATTTATGGCTTAGGTTTCTAGTTGGCTAATCAAGGCCTCATCAATACAACATTACAATTGTATTATAGTTATATTCTTAGTATCTCTATCTAACTATGAGATATTACTCATTGACTATACCTACTTGATCCAATAGGATTACTCCTTGGTAACTATCTTCAGAATTCATCCTTATAATCTTCTTTGTTACCACATATAATTATGTCTTCCAGATAACTCTTCTATCCATTTAGGAGTGAGTTAACTCCATCAATTATCATAATGATTTCATTCTCTCCAAACTCTTCCATCCTATAGATGATATTCAATTCTAGCATTACTATTTACCTCTTCTTACTTCTTTTTTTATAGGCCTTAAGTGAATGCTATAATAAGGACAAGAGTTGATAGGTCAAGAATTGATAGATGAAGAATTGGTGAATCAATAGTTGATTACTCAACATTGATAAACAACAATTATTGAGATAGGGTTCCATAAGGATTGATATGGGAAGAAAAATAGATGGTGAATGAACTTGGGTTGTGTAATGAATACTAGGAAATGATTACTTAAGGATAAAATATAAATCATTAAGTAATGTATTAGGGTTTAACTTTTATTACATTTGATCTACCCTTAGATCAAATCTCCCTTACCCAAAATAAGGTTTTAGCAAAGGTCATATTGAAACTTATTGCAGTCAACTTGATGATCTACTTCAATTCCATCAAGTTAAGAGAAGCTTCAATCACTTTGACAAGTTTTATTCAAAAGAGCGAAAATTATTCAGATTTTCTATGCATGAATGCAATGCACACATCTGTATTCAGCTTATTTCTAAGCTCTAATGCTGGGATGTTACAATGTCGCACTTACATATGGGTCTCGGATGGCCAACGGGCAGAACACTCATGCTGTCCGCGCATTCGGGCCGATGCAACCGTTACCAAATTAGATGCACGGATGAAACTAGCCGAACGCGTTTGTCCAAATAGCTTGGGCCGCTGGAGCACTAACACCTCCCGCGTGTTCGCACAAATAAGTTCGTACATACTCGAACGGGAATGCATTAGCTGGTAAAGATGTCGTGTCTACGCGAATCAACAAGCCACAATAAAAAAACATGGACGCCGGAGCACAGTGGTGCATGTGCGACGACGTTGCACAGTACTCTACTCAAGCTGTGGATTACAAGAGGCCAGAGGAGAACAGTGGCGCATGCTCTCCGGTCCCTAGGCCTTCCATCTGCTAGTTGTAGTGCATGTGTCGTCGGTATCTTTCAGTGGAGCGACCGTCCGGCTGCCGTGTTGTGTCATGTGTGGGTGGGCAATTTAAATAAAAATAACCTTAAAGTTAAATAAATTCAAATAATAAACCTTCTTGCAAACAATTTTATACGGTCTAACATTTTTTACAACTCCTGCCCACACGGTGACGCGCACACACGGCTGCAACTCCACCTCGCACGGCGCTGCACGCGTGCCATGCTGGCACGGAGGGACCCGGCGCTGTAGCCCTGCCACGCTGGCACGCACGTGCGGCGCCAGGCTACATGGCGCCACAACCACCGCTGCGTCGCCACGCTATGCGGCGCTGCAACCCCTGCCATGCTAGCGCCGTGGCCCCTTGCCGCGCAAGTGTGGCGCCACTCGGGACGGCGCTGCACGTACGCCTGCCGCGCCGTGGTGGCCGGCGCTGCACATCCACCAGCACTCCGCGCTTTCTCGCCCCTGTCTCTTGCGCATCCTAGTCCTAGCTCGCTGTCAACCGTCTTTCTAGCAGCTCGCCGCCTGAGAGATGGAGGGCGCCATCCTTTGCGCTGCCAACCACTCGCCGCTCACGCCCATATCCTTCCTCGAGCGGTCCGCGCTTGTCTACCAGGACCGTCCCGCCGCTGTCACCGTTGCCGACGACGCGCCGACGCGGACATGGAGGGAGACCCGGACGCGCCGCCGGTGGGACGAGGAGGGAGACCCGGACTATGCTTTACTTCCAGCCATGTAGCTAGTTTGGGTATGATAATTTGGAAGCAACTCTATGAACGTTATTTATCATGACAATGGATGTGGTCTCACATATGTGGTGCAGCTATGTTTATACAGAAAGGATAAGACAACTCATTCTAGCTCATAAGTCTTTGACTTGGCCTCTCTGAGCTTACTCTTTATTTCAGGGCTGGCCGATATGAGGTGGATGGGTATGTATATAGTGCAGCTGAAGAACCAAAAATGATGATAATAGGAAAATGGAACAAGTCCTTGAGTTACCAGCCATGTGATCAAGAAGGTGATCCTCTACTAGGAACTGAGCTAAAAGAGGTATGTCTTTCTTTCAGTATTTATCAGTAGGAAGATGTTTCTTTTATTCAGGCAACACTTTGGTGTCTTATTTGCTGTTGCTCAATTTTGTTCTTACCCCTGGAGAGTTGTTGTTACTCCACCGAATGACAAGTATCAGTAATACATACTTTGCACACAAATTAAATAGCTTCGGCGCCCAAGAGCACCGGGCTGTCATAGACAGCTCAAGCGTCGTCGAAAAGACAGACGTCAGCTCTATCTAGTTCAACCCATGGCAGTATGGCAACTCGTCTTCCCAATGATTTCAGAGGGTCTGAAGCTACACATTTTATTTATATCATCTGAAACACTTCCAGGCCTTGCATTGTGTTGATGGTCCATATCCCCGCAGCTTCCGTTCATTGTAGTATTATGACCTCCCCCTTTTCTCTTCATGCTCTACTACAGTGTTTAGGATGTGATTGTGTATTTGATGTAGTCCATATACTCTTGTCGTAAATCAGAGGAAGATGGAAAATTTTCTTTTTGCATTGCCTCGTATATTCAGATCGACATGATAGTTAACAATACAATTCATCTTGTTGGCCGCCTCTTAGTAAATACATTTTGCAAGAGTTTCTGAAGGGAGTTCCCAGTTTCAGTGAAAAATAAAATTAAGAACATTCTTATCTTCCAAGTGGGCTTGTACGTATAGAACACGGTCGAGTGGCTATTTCAGTCTACAACTGCTCTGCTCCAGGACTCTAGGAGAGAGCACTGCAGTGAGCAAATGTACATTCGCATAACAGAGAGAGGCCTGTGCAGATAGACGGCTGAGGCTGCAACTAAATGTTGTGCAGCGGTAGCTTTAGAGAAGCGTGTACTTGGTCTGATAGAATCTGATAGGCGGGCTCCGTCTGAGCACTGTCTTCAGGCGCGAGTACGACTGAGCACGAGTACGAGGCCCTGGTGAGCCGCGGTGGGCCGCCGGAGTTCGCGTTCCGATGGCTAAGTGCTGGGTTGGGTTGGGGAGGGGAAGGCCACGCGGCTAAGTGCTGGTGGCTATGCAGCGCCGATCACCACGGCGCGGCAGACATACATGCAGCACCGTCCTGAGTGGCGCCACACTTGCACGACGGGGGCCCATGACACCAGCGTTTCAGGGGTTGCAGCGCCGCATAGCCTAGCGACGCAACGGTGGTTGTGGCGCCGTGTAGCCTGGCGCCGCACGTGCGTGCCAACGTGGCAGGGATACAACGCTGGGTTCCGCCATGCCAGCGTGGCAGGCGTGTAGCGCCGTGCGGGGTGGAGTTGCTGCCGTGTGTGTGGCGCCGTGTGGGCGGGAGTTACAGAAAAGGGTTAGACCATGTAAAATTGTTTGCCAGAATGTTTATTATTTGAATTTGTTTAACTTTTAGGTTATTTTTATTTAAATTGTCGTGTGGGTGCTAGAGAGCACGCGAGAACAAATAGGGCATATTCACCGGGTGACACAAACGGTCATCCTAACAGTCTTGTTTATTTGGGTCGGTCCACGGTCGATTTGGATAGGGGTCCGGCTTGTCCGGTCAACCGCGTATGGTCCGATCCATTTTGTCCGTGCTTGACCATCGCCAAAGTCGGCGTATTTCCAGCGTCTTCTTGCTGTCATGCCGTCTTTCGTCTTTCTTTCCCGCCGTTTCCCGCAAGTTCTACACATTTTTTGCCGCGTCCAGGCGCAACCATAAAAAAGGGAGGTCACCGAGCTATGTTCGACCATACCCACGCCACCCACAAGACCAAAAACCACCATGACTGGCCATGGGTGTCGTCCCGATGAGCGTCCCAACCCCAACACCGACAGAGAACAGGGGCCAGAGCGGCCGTGGTGGTTACCAAACAACAGGACCACCGGCGAGCACTTCTCGTTGGAGGTGATGAACCGTGTCTTTCTGCCGGAGCACCGCCAGCGTCTTGCACTCAGGGAAGTATTGCGAAGCATTGCGGACCAATCTCGTCGACGCATACCTGCGTGCCCGTCTCGCCCAAGCCGAAGAAGAGCTGCAGACGCAGGAAGCGGTCTACCGCTCTCTCAGCGTAGAATACGGCGTTGCCGACCCGTAGGCGGCACCTAGCTAGAATGGCCAATGACGGCCGATCCATAGGCTACCTGCTGTACTCTTGTTTTGTAATTATATGTGAAGGTCGAATAAAGATTTTCATTGCAAATGGCCAATGCCAACATTCATATATCATACACGGTGCAGCCTAGCCTACTCGTCAGAGTCGGAGTGGTAGCAGTGGCGGCACATGGTGTGGTCGAAGACGCTGACGCCAAACTTTCCTTCGCCTTCACACTTGAAGACGACGATATTGCCCGCTTCGATCTGGTGCGAACGGGCGAAGCGCTCCTAGCCGTTGCCGAGGTACATCTGGCAGAGGTGGTCGTGAAGGAAATATGCCCTAGAGGCAATCATAGAGATGATTATATTTCTAATGTATCCATGAGTTATTGTAATGTTCCTTGAATATCCATATCAGGAAACTTGTATTGATTGGCAACTATGTGAATTGTTTATGAAACTCTTTACTTGTATGGTTATTTAATAGTTGTCCCTAGTCGGAGTTCATGTGAGGACACATGTGAATATTAGACTAGCACATCGATTGGTTGATGACTATGTTTGGCAAGTCATAGACATGGAGATGTCAAACCAATAATATGGACACATGTTATGAATATGGGGTTGGACTGACCCAACTTGAGACTGGCAATTAGTTGCAGTTCTCTCTACACATCATGTACGTTTTGTCCTTAGACCTGAGATTGTCGCATGTACTTGAGATGTGTATCGACCTACTTTGGGGCTATCAGACGCTACTCCGTAACTGGGTAGTTATAAAGGTAGCTTTCGGGTTTGTCCTGAAACATGCTGCAAGGCATGGTCAATCACGATAGGATTTGCCCCTCTACTTGAGAGAGATATCTCTAGGGCCCCTTGAGTGATCGGATCCAGAAATGCAAGGCCGTGCTACATATGGTTAAGAGTTAACCTAGTAAAGGATTTCCGAATCACAGTATCGAGAAAGGGAGGTCAGCTTGGAGCTAGACCAAATATCATGAGGCAAAGGGAAAGACATGTACTAAACCTTGTGATGGTTCATCCGATATGATCTTTGTATACGTTTAGGAGTTGGCATGTCTTGCTAGAGGCCGCTACCAACTATTGACAGAATAGGTGTATTCGTGTCATTTCTATACGTATACGAACCTATAGGGTCACACACTTAAGGGGCTGGAAGCCTAATAAGGATTGGATCCGAATTACACCAGGCTTAGGCTACTAATGGGCTGCTAATGTAGAAGCCCACTAGGAACGCCTATATAAGAGAGGGTGGGACGAGCTGACCAGGGTTAGACCATTCCAGCCAGCCGCCACTCCTCACGCCTGTGTCGCGCGCGCAGACCTAGCAGTCCGGCGTCTAACGCTTCCACCATGTACGTGTGGATACCTCGGAGGCGCTGCATATTTAGCGTTTAGATGAGCCGCGCAAGGGGAGCTACTCGTGGGACGAGAATGAGGAGGAGTCATAGATCTTCTGCACTGCCTCAACGCGCTTCATTAAGTTCCGCAACTGCACGTCTAGTGGTAATCCCGTGATCTATGACAACGGTAATCCTGGTTTACACGGTAGAAAATTTTGATTTGCGGTAGTGTAGCCTACCCGTATCCCTTCAGTGGTATCAGAGCCGATGTTGTTCAGTTATTGGTTCGGTATGTTTGCATATGGTGATATGCAGATTGATATGAATGATGTGATCGTTTGTTTTGCGGTGGTTCAGGATTGATCTATGATCTTGCTTTCCGTGATTGTGATTCTGAGGTTGTCGAACGACTTACCCCTACCGGTCGACTTCCGCCATCGGGGTAGACAGTGACACATAAATCCTGTTGAATCACACGAAGATCAATATGATTGATCGAACCGGAACCTAGATCTAAAATCGATGTACCATAATCAAAGGAGTTTGATTGAATCGGAACAAGAGTCGGTTTATGGTAAATTTGATTTGCCGATCAAAATCCTTAAAGAAAATTGTGTAGATTCGATCTCTCATTTTTCACAGTTTGGACCCCACAGGGGGAGACCCCCTAGACCCCCTAGTCGTAGCACTTTTTTGTATCTCGTTAAGGTAACTAGGTGCTACGAGTTCACATAATCCGGTAGAATGCGATTCTATGCATAACTTGTTTTTGCAGGATGTATGTGATCAGTATGGCCCATATATGTATATGATGCATGTATGAATTTTATCATGACCTGCGTGTCGTGAGTAGGGAAACACGGCTAGAGCCATAAGTGTTGTCAATTATTGTAATGATCTGCGTGCCAACTTGTGATGATCCCAATTCTATGTAATTTTTATTACTAGCTGTTAGGTGTAATAGCTTGTATTAGTTTTTGGAGGACTCATCACTTGGAGGATGGCTCAGATGAAACATGAAGATGGAGATCATCATGGTGGACAGGTTCTATGGCGATGGAGATCACCATCATAAAATGGCCATACTATGTCACATTTATGTGAATGCTATTCTTATGCGTTTTACTACTATGCATGCTTAGATGATAGAAGTAGAACGATCCCTCACAAAGTTTAAGTTAAACCATGCCCTCCCAAAAAAACCTTGAACCATCCTATGCCCTGTACAATCGTTGGCGGGCCTATAAAATTAGGGTGCCGTGGTTTTCCTTGGCTGGATGGGTTTGTATCGGATACCTACACGCATAAGGGTTGGTGATCTTGACAAGGTCATCTTAGCAGTTAAGGACCTTGGGCATAAAGGTTGGGCGCCTAGTTTTGACATAGAGATGTCACCCAACAACAAGAGTCATATGTGATATGATTAGCAAGTGTTGCTTACCGATTTACCTTGTCTTCTAGCAGTTATGGTAAAGCTCACTAGTCGAATTGTTAATTGTGGATCTTGAATCACTTAGTACCAATGGAGGGATATTGATTTAAGTGGAGTATATGATATTAAAATATTTAATATGTTTTACTCTTTCATGGGTACATGGCTTAGTATTTTGCATGTTTTCTGTTGTAGATCAATGGCACCAAACACTGCATCACCTTTTTTTTGCGTTCGATTCTTGACAAAGATAAACTTAATGGAACAAACTATACGGACTGGGTCCGTAACCTGAGAATTGTTCTCAGGTCTGATAAAAAGGAAACGGTTCTGGATACCCCAATCCCCGATGAACCTGCTGATAATGCATCTGCTGCCCTAAAGAATGCCTACAAGTGAGCATGTGATGATTCTCTTGAGGTTAGCTGCCTTATGCTTGCATGCATGGAACCTGAACTCCAAAAGAAGTTTGAGGATTAGGATGCGTACGATATGATCGTGGTGCTTAAGGACATGTTCCAAGATCAGGCAAGGACTGGGAGGTATAATGTTGCCAAGTCCTTTGTCGAATGCAAGCTAGTGGAGGGAGGAGCTGTAGGCCCCCATGTGATCAAAATGGTTGGTTACAGTCAGACTTTGGAAAAGCTTGGTTTTCCACTAGGCCAAGAGTTGGCCACTAACTTCATTTTGGCGTCTCTTCCATCCAGCTATGGGAAGTTCATTTCGAACTACCATATGCATGGGGTGGAGAAGGGCCTTAATGAGTTATTCGGGATGCTAAAAACAGCAGAAAGTGACATGAAGAAGTGTGCAGGGCATAGCCATGTGATGGCTGTGCAGAACAAGTCTAGCTTCAATAAAAAGGGTACTACTTAGAAGAAGAAGAAGGGCAAGGCTAATGATACGATCCATAAGCCTGCACCCAAGCAAAAGGCTGGACCTATAGAAGACACTGAGTGCTTCTTTTGTCATGAACATGACCACTGTAAGAGAAACTTCAGCAAGTACTAGGCTTCTTTGAAGAAGAGTGGAAGTAAGAGTACTTCCCACTTAGGTACGCTTGTGGTAAATGTTGTGGACATTCTTCTCGCTGATTCCTATGTTAAGTCTTGGGTATTTGATACCAGATTGGTTGCTCATATTTGCAATTCGATGCAAGGGCTAATAAGGACTAGAGAAGTGCAGAAAGGCGAAGTGGATTTTTGCGTCGGAAATAAAGCAAGGGTTGCTGCATTGTTCATCGGCGTCATGCAACTTCACCTTCCGTCAGGATTTATTATGGAGTTAAATAATTGTTATTACATTCCTAGTATGGGTCAAAACATTTTATCACCTTCATGTTTGATGAGGGATGGTTATTCATTCGCGAGTGCAAACAATGGTTGTGTAATCTCTAAGAATGATATGTTTATGACTAATGCTCCCATTATGAATGGGTTATTTATTTTAAATCTTGATGATGCATATGTTTACAATGTTAGTGCTAAAAGGCTTCGGCCTAATGATTTGAGTCCTACCTATTTATGGCATTGTCGTTTGGGGCATATAAGTGAAAAGCGCATGAATAAGCTCAATGGTGATGGTCTTCTAACTTCGTTTAATTTTGAATCATACGAGACATGTCATGCTTGTTTACTTGGAAAGATGACCAAATTGCCTTTTTCGAGTTTACCTGAGAGAGCGACAGACTTGTTGGAACTCATACATACTGATGTATGTGGACCAATGAGCACGACAACCAGAGGAGGATATCACTACTTCATTACTTTCACTGATGATTTCAAAAGATATGGTTATGTCTACTTAATGAGGCATAAGTCTGAAACTGTTGAAAAGTTCAAGGAGTTTCAGAGTGAGGTAGAGAATCAACATGGCAAGAAAATAAAGGCCTTGCGATCTGATCGTGGAGGAGAATATTTGAGTCACGAATTTAGCAATCATCTTAAGAGTTGCGGAATTGTTCCACAGCTCACGCCTCAAAGAAACGGGGTCTCCGAACGGCGCAATCAAACTTTGTTGGACATGGTTCGATCGATGATGAGCCAGTCGGATTTACCATTATCATTTTGGGGTTATGCTCTAGAAACGACAGCTTTCACACTTAATAGGGTACCATCTAAATCTGTAGTTAAGACACCATATGAGATGTGGAATGGAAAGAATCCTAGTTTGTCTTTTCTAAAGATTTGGGGATGTGATGCATTTGTCAAACGACTTCAGTCGGACAAGCTAACACCCAAATCGGATAAGTGCATTTTCGTGGGATATCCGAGGGAAACCTTAGGGTATTACTTCTACAACCGAGAAGAGGGCAAAGTGTTTGTCGCTCGCAGCTGTATTTTCCTAGAGAAAGAGTTTCTCACAAAGGGAACGAGCGGAAGGTCGGTGCGACTTGAAGAAGTTCAAGATGAGCCAGTTGGGGATGCTTCTACAAGTGATGCTATTGTAGCGGAACAAGTTGAGGAACCCATGGCAATAGAAGCACCACAACCACGAAGGTCGACGAGGCTCCACAAAACGCGGGACTTATTATTGTTAGACAATGATGAGCCTACGACCTATGCAGAAGCGATGGTGGACCAAGACTCTGAGAAATGGCTGAGAGCCATGAGGTCCGAGATAGAGTCCATGGGAGACAATCAAGTTTGGAACTTGGTTGACCTGCCTGATGGTTTTAAAGCCATCGAGTGCAAATGGATCTATAAGAAGAAGATTGATATGGATGGAAATGTTCACGTCCATAAAGCTCGACTTGTTGCAAAAGGTTTTTGACAAGTTCAAGGAGTTGACTACGATGATACTTTCTCGCCCATAGCGATGCTTAAATCTATACAAATCATTCTAGCCATTGCTGCACATTTTGACTATGAAATATGGCAGATGGATGTCAAGACGGCTTTCCTAAATGGAATCCTAACTGAGGACGTGTATATGATGCAGCCGAAGGTTTTGTCGATCCAAACAATGTTGGAAAGGTATGCAAACTTTTGCAGTCCATTTATGGGCTGAAGCAAGCATCTCGGAGTTGGAACATTCGATTTGATGAAGTTGTAAAGGAGTTTGGCTTCATCAAAAACTAACAAGAACCTTGTGTTTACAAGAAGGAAAGTGGGAGAGCACTTGTATTCTAATCTTATATGTAGATGACATATTGCTTATTGGAAATGACATTCATATGCTTGAGTCTGTTAAGACCTCGTTGAAAAATAGTTTTTCAATGAAGGACTTAGGAGAAGCGGCATATATTCTGGGCATCAAGATCTATAGAGATAGATCAAGGAGGATAATTGGATTAAGCCAAAGTACATACATTGACAAAGTGTTAAAACGGTTCAGCATGGAAGAGGCTAAGAAGGGGTTCTTGCCCATGTCTCATGGCATAAAACTCAGCAAGACTCAGTGTCCACTGATGAGCGTGAGCGCATGAGCAGGATTCCATATGCTTCGGCTATTGGATCCATCATGTATGCAATGATATGTACTCGCCCAGATGTTTCCTATGCTCTAAGTGTTACGAGCAGATACCAGACTGATCTAGGTGAAGTTCACTGGACAGCGGTTAAGAATATCCTTAAGTACTTGAGAAGGACTAAGGATGTGTTCCTAGTTTATGGAGGTGAGGATGAACTCAGTGTAAGGGGTTACATAGATGCGAGTTACCTTAACGACTCAGATGACTCCAGATCGCAATCTGGTTATGTGTTTGTCATGAATGATGGTGCTGTTAGTTGGAAAAGTTCCAAGCAAGATACGGTAGCCTCCTCTTCAACAGAAGCTGAATATATTGCCGCCTCGGAGGCTGCAAAGGAAGCTATTTGGATTAGGAATTTTCTGATCGCTCTTGGTGTGGTTCAGGGCGTGTCTAATCCCATGGACGTTTATTGTGATAACGATGGTGCTATTGCACAAGCCAAGGAACCTAGACAACACCAGAAGAACAAACATATTCGCATGCGTTACCATCAGATTTGAGAGTTCGTTGAGGATGGTAGTGTCATGATATGCAAAATACATACGGACTCAAATGTTGTTGATCCTTTTACAAAGCCACTCCCGCAGCTTGTGCATGAGGCGCACGCAGGAGCAATAGGTATTAGATACAATCTAGATTGACTCTAGTGCAAGTGGGAGACTAAAGGAAATTTCCCTAGAGGCAATCATAGAGATGATTATATTTCTAATGTATCCATGAGTTATTGTAATATTCCTTGAATATCCATATCAGGCAACTTGTATTGATTGGAAATTATGTGAATTGTTTGTGAAACTCCTTACTTGTATGGTTATTTAATAGTTGTCCCTAGTCGGAGTTCATGTGAGGAAACATGTGAATATTAGACTAGCACATCGATTGGTTGATGACTATGTTTCGCAAGTCATAGACATGGAGATGTCAATCCAATAATGTGGACACATGTTATGAACATGGGGTTGGACTGACCCAACTTGAGACTGGCAATTAGTTGCAGCTCTCTCTTTCTCTACACATCGTGTACGTTTTGTCCTTAGACCTGAGATTGTCGCATGTACTTGAGATGTGGATCAACCTACTTTGGGGCTATCAAACGCTACTCCGTAACTGGGTAGTTATAAAGGTAGCTTTCGGGTTTGTCCTGAAACATGCTGCAAGGCATGGTCAATCAAGATGGAATTTGCCCCTCTCTACTTGAGAGAGATATCTCTGGGCCCCTCGAGTGATCGGATCCAAAAATACATGGCCGTGCTACATATGGTTAAGAGTTAACCTAGTAAAGTATTTTTGAATCATAGTATCGAGAAAGGGAGGTCAGCTTGGAGCTAGACCAAATATCGTGAGGCAAAGGTAAAGACATGTACTAAACCTTGTGATGGTTCGTCCGATATAATTTTTGTATACGTTTAGGAGTTGGCACGTCTTGCTAGATATCTCTACCAACTATTGACAGAATAGGTGTATTCGTGTCATTTCTATACGTATACGAACCTATAGGGTCACACACTTAAGGGGTTGGAAGCCTAATAAGGATTGGATCCGAATTAGACCAGGCTTAGGCTACTAATGGGCTGCTAATGTAGAAGCCCACTAGGGACGCCTATATAAGAGAGAGTGGGACGAGCTGACCAGGGTTAGACCATTCCAGCCAGCCGCCACTCCTCACGCTTGTGTCGCGCGCGCGGACCTAGCAGTCCGGCGTTTGACGATTCCACCCTGTACGTGTGGATACCTCGGAGGTGCTGCATCTATAGCGTTTGGACGAGCCACGCAAGGGGAGCTTCTCGTGGGACGAGAACGAGGAGGAGTCATAGATCGTCTGCACTGCCTCGACGCGCTTCATTAAGTTCTGCAACTGCGCGTCTAGTGGTAATCTCATGACCTATGACAACAGTAATCCTGGTTTACGCGGTAGAAAATTTTGATTTGCGCTAGTATAACCTACCCGTATCCCTTCAGGTCGGACTACAGGTCGACTGGGTACCTGCCTGTCCTGAAGCCGTTTGCCCGCAGCATGGCGAGCGGGGGTGGTTCGTCGCCGATCAGCGTCACGGACCCGCGGGGCAGGAGCAACCTGTCATGCGGCATGCCGTGGTGGATGGCAACGGCGAACTGGGTGCCTGGATCGAAATCTTCGGGCGACGACGGCGTTGAGGGAGAATGTGGTGGCGTGGTGAGTTTTCCGCATCCTCCATGCCTCCCTCGGCGTCCACGGTCGCCACGGCCTCCCCTCGACCCAGCGCCATCGGCCATGGCTAGCTACAAGAGTGGAGAAGGAAAAGGGGAAGGAGGAGAGGGATGGTGTTCTGTGTGGGAGAAGATGGCCATGGGTGGCCGGTTAAAAAGGGCCGGCATCGGATGCCGGCGTGGAGGCCAAGGGGGCATTGAAGTGTTCAGTCAGTAGGGCAGGCGTCGGGCGGCGCCTGCAGCGGCGGTGGAGAGCGTGCCATCCTGTCAGTCATTGATCGCACAAGCTGCCGCCGGTCAGCCTTCCACCTCTGAATTGCTGCTGCTTCGTGCATCTGAATCGGTGCCGCTGACCTCGTCTGAAATCAATGCTGCGGGTCAAGGTGGCTGACGGTGGGGCCAGTAGCACGCGCGGAAACGACGTCCGCGTTGTTCCCACGCGTTTAGATCCACGCAATCGAGCCCCAGATTAGATACATGGATCGGGCCGAACACGTTTCGTGGGATGGGTCGCCCGACTGGACGCCGCGCACGCACCGCGATGCGCGGACCGTTTGGGTGGCCCGGTAAAAATGCCCTTGCATGTGCACTGAATTGTGTGATCTCATTGTCGAAGAAAATGCACCGTGACTCGACAAAAGTAGGGGCCATGACACTAGTAGAAGAAATGGCTAAACGCAGTTATTGATGGCAAATACAGTAGTACTAGTACAACGGATCCTTTTTTTCGAGAGTACTGTACAACGGACTTTACAACCGTATAGGCTATAGGACCACTAGGTCCCTCCGGCCCCTTCAATGTCCAACGGGAAATGATTGTTCGATCATACTAATACTAGGGGCAATTACCAGAAAGTGTCTGTGGCTCTCAATCACCAATGCTCTCTTTGTTTAAAAAAACCATATTTATAGATTTTAAAAATATTTTAAAAAAGCTGGACATATTCAATGTTATATCCCACAAGCATACAAAATAGTGACGTGAAATTCTTTATATTTTAGCCTACATAAAAATGATAAATCTCATAAATTTTGGGGATTTGAAAACATACTTGCACATATCTATACTTCTATCATTTTTATACAGCTCAGAATATAAAGTATTTAAAACTGATATTTGATACGTCTATGGGATAAATCATGGGCTATATCTAGACATCTTTTAATTTTTTTAAAACTCACAAATATAATTTTTTAATTTTTTGAAATAGCAATAGCACTTGAGCTCGGGAGACAAAAATTTCCACTCAAGCAATTACTCATTTCTTTCATTTTACCGAAGATGATAGTATGACTATCTCACCTTCTAGTTTGTATTTAAAAAGCGCTACATTATGTACATGCTGGTCAGTTTTTTTAACAGGTCTTTCCCTATGTACAGAAGCAGGTGATGTGCTCTTGTTTTCTATTGTCCGATTTTATTTAGAAGAGCATCTTCAACATGCTTCTAAAAATACGGCTTCACCTTTTGGTTTTGGGGCGCCGGTTTTAGCTGTTTTGGACGCTGGCACGACTGCGGTCATTCCAGATGCCCAAAAATAATGTCCGCAGCCGGCATCCCTTTACCAAATGCTGTAATATAGAGCATCCATGGACATGTTTCTTCAACGTGTATGCAACAAACAAGATCAGGCACATCACAAGTAAATCTAAAATAAATTATCACAAATAGTAGTCAATTTTTATTAAATCAAAGTCACCGAATTTCGGTGGAGGCAGTATAGAGCTGCCGTCGGACACACTACGCTGTAACATAAAAACTTCCCAATTCACAAAAGCAAATGTTGACTGTAACATAAACGTTGATTATTTTACATCAAAAAAGAATCGATCAACATAGTAGGCCAGCAACACGAAAGCATATGAGGTCTTTTATAATGGAGTGTATCTTAGAACGTTATCATAAAAGGAATAAATGGTTAAGAGACAATCTCTCCAATACATTGTTTGGTCTTTGACAATGGGTGTTTCTTAGCGCGGTATCCTAGGTACTTTGCTTATGTGGCATGTGAGTTAATAAAGAAAGAGATGGTTGTTGTATCTTAGCTAAGATACAACTCTTGCACGCTGTTATAGATAATTTTTTTGGCTAGTCCAATCACACACATGCATGAGGCTAAATTTATTAAATACAACCCTCCTAAGAAACAATATCTAAGATACACTCCATTGTGATGGTTGTTTCTTAAGTTTCAATGACTTATATGATAACGTGCTAAGAGATCCTCCATTGTGAAAGACCTTAGCTAAGATATCTAAGATATCTAAGAGCTATTCTTAGCACGTTTCCAATGGGGTGTATCTAAGAGACTCCGATTATGAAAGTCCTTAGCTAAGATGTAACCTCAGTCTCTGTTATCATTAACTATAATGCCATATAAGCAAAGTATCTAAGATATAGAGCTAAGAAACTCCCATTGTAAAAGGCATGAGCAGTACCATGAACTAGGAGCGGGGCACTGTACAAGCTCGAGGTAGGTGTCCCAACATCCTACCTCCATCGCCGAGTCAATTCCCCTGCTCCATCGCCTCCACCTAGGCAACTCAAACGGGTGACCCAAAACATCTGTTTCAGTCTATTTGGGTCGGGCCACGGGAGGATTTCGGTCATGATTCGTCTTGTTTGGCGAACTGTTGGAGATATGCCCTAGAGGCAATAATAAATATAGTTATTATTATATCTTTGTGTTTATGATAAATGTTTACATTCATGCTATAATAGTATTAACAAGGAAACAATAATACTTGTGTGATTTGTAAACTAAAATAGAGTCCCTGGTAAAGCCTCTTTATAATACTAGCTTGTTGGTTAATAAATGATTGTGGTTTCCCTAACATGAACATTGAGATGTTATTAACAACAAGATCATATCATTAGGAGAATGATATGGTGGACATACTCCTGTAGATAAGCGTAGAATAAAGATCAAGTCATTTTAATAGTTCAATTGCTATATGCTTTCTGATACATAGTAACCTAATACCTTCGACCATGAGATCATGCATATCACCTTCACCGGAAGGATGCTTTGATGACATCAAACACCACACCGTAACTGGGTGGCTATAAAGGTGGCATTGAGTGTTCGGAAAGTATTGGTTGAGACACATGGATCAAGAGTGGGATTTCTCCATCCATATGACGGATAGATATACTCTGGGCCCTCTCGGTGGAATGTCATCCAATTAGCTTGCAAGCATGTGACTGGTTCACAAGGGATCACATATCACGGGAACGAGAAAAGAGTACTTATCAGTAACGAGGTTGAACTAGGTATGCAGAGATACCGACGATCATAACCTCGGATAAGTAAACTATCGTGAGACAAAGGGAAATTGGTATCGTATGTAAGTGGTTCATTCGATCGCAAAGTAATCGTAGAAATATGTGGGCGCCATATGAATTTCCAGATTCCTCTATTGGTTATTGTTCGGAGAAGTGTCTCGATCATGTCCGCATAATTCACGAACCGTAGGGAGACACACTTAAGGATTGACGTTGTTTGAGTAGTTATGGAATGATGAGTAAGAGACCGAATGTTGTTCAGAGTCTCGGATGGGATCCGGGATATCACGAGGAGATCCGGAATGGTCCGGAGAATAAGATTCATATAAGGAAAGTCCTATTTCGGGGTTGGAGAATGGTTCCGGTGTTTTCATCGTGAATGTTCTAGAAGGTTCCGGAATGTCCAAGACTCGGAGGGAAGGGTACATGAATGTGTCATATCAAGTTGGAATGATTGCATCATGTACTAGGTGTCATCGCTGAACAAAATAAAGGGTTTAATCAAATCCTAGTTTGAAAAGTCAAACGCCAATTTGAAAAGTCAAACGGCTATTTTGTGAGGTGGAGGGGAAGTAGGAAACCTACTTGGGGAGGAGTTCCCTCCCTCCACCGCCGGCCCACTTGGGAAACCGATTTGGGGAGGGACTCCCCTCCCCTGGCGCGCCCCCTCCACCTATATAAGGAGGGGCTGGGCTGCCCCTCCAAGTACACAACGCCTCCACCCAAAACCCTAGCTGCTAGCCGCCGGCGCCGCCACCTCCTACTGCCGCCGCCTAGGGCAAGCCGCCGCCGCCTAGGCAAACCCTAGCCGCCGGCCTTGCTCCTCCTTGGTGCGTCTAAACCCTAGATCGCCGAGGATCTCTCTCATAGTCCACCATACTCGCTCCGGCTAAAGGTGAAGCCCTGCGAGATCTCCCCTCTACTTCCGGTACCACGCCGTTGTGCTGACGGAATCGCGAGGAGAGTGCTAAAACCTCTGCTGCCTGCTAGAACAAGGGAGAGGAAGGTCTTCGTCGAGTACCGAATGTGTGACCGATCATTTAACGCAGCACGGAAGGATCGTCTACGCGATCTTAAGATCGGCAAGAGTACGACTACATCACCCACGAGAATCCTCTCTCGTTAAACACTTTGGAAGCTTCGAGGGTGAGTTATTCCATCGACTCGTTGCTACAATCTAGTAGATAGATCTTGGCTTGTTTGTTTGTATGAGGTAGAATTTTTTTGTTTTCCATGCTATGAAACCCTACAGTGGTATCAGAACCGTGTCTATATGTAGATCTGTTGCACGAGTAGAACACAATGGTCATTGTGGGCGTTGATGCTTTTGTTGTCGAGTGCTTCTTGTGTACTTTGCATCTTACGGGATGGTGGGATGAATCGGCCCGGGCTAACCTTACATGACATCGTTCATGAGACTTGCTCCACGCTTGACATGCAACTTGTATTGCATAAGTGGCTTTGCGGGTGCCTGTTTCTCCCAACATAGTTAAGATTCAATTTACAACGGGTGATTGATAATACTAGTATCAATGTTGTGGTTCTTGTTCGTAAGTTAGAACGACACTTATTGAAAGCCCCAAACCACGTAAAACATGCAAAGAAAGTAGAGGCGTCTAACTTTGTTTTGAAGGGGTGTGCTATGATGTGATATGCCCATGATTGTGATTATATTTGATGTATGCAATGTTCCTTATTGTAAGTTGGCAACCGGCAGGAGCCATATGGTTGTCTTTAATTTCTGTTAAGACCCGCGTGTCTATTCAAAGTAGTTGTAATAGTTGAAGCTGGTGGACGACAACCATGGAGCAGCGTCATGGACCTTGATGCAATGCCGGTGATGATGGAGATCATGTTCGTTCTTGAAGATGGAGATCGGAAGCACAAATAAGAAAGGTCATATCATATCACATATTATGAATTGCATGTGATGTTAATCCTTTATGCATCTTGTATTGCTTAGTTAACGACGGTAGCATTATAAGATGATCCCTCATGCACATGAATTTCAAGTTCTAAAGTTTTCATCCTAGTAAGCACCGTTGCTAAAGCTTGTTGTTTCGAAGCACCACGTGATGATCGGGTGTGTTAGATTCCGCAAGTGTATACAACGTGAGCAAGCCAGATTTGCTCATGCGGAAGCTAAGGTTTGATCTTGACGAGCCTAGCATGTACATACATGGTCTCGGAACACGGATCACCGAAAGGTAAAGCATGAATCATATAGTAGATATGATGAACATGTCGATTGTTCGCCATTGAAACTACATTAACTCTCGTGATGATCGGTGTTGATGTGGTGGATTTGGTTCGTGTGATCACTAAAACAATGTGAGGGATGTTGTTTTGAGTGGGAGTTCACCTAGATTAATTTAACTATTAATTAGAACTCAATTTGTCATAAACTTGCTCTAAACTATTGCAAATATGTTGTAGATCAATGGCGGCCCCTACCATCAATTTTAATGCGTTCCTAGAGAAAGAAAAGTTGAAAAACAATGGAAGCAACTTCGCGGATTGGTTCCGCAATTTGAGGATTGTCCTCACAGCTGGTAATTTGACCTATGTGCTGGATGCACCGCTGGGTGACCCACCTGCAGCTACTGCTACCGATGAAGTAAAGAATGTTTACCTCGCTCGGAAGACTCAGTACTCCACAATTCAGTGTGCTATCTTGTATGGTTTAGAATCGGAGCTTCAGAAAAGGTTTGAGAATTCAGACCCACATGATATTGTCCGTGATCTCAAATTGATCTTTGAGACTCACGCGACAATTGAGAGCTATGAGGCTTCTGAAAAGTTCTTTAACTGCAAGATGGAAGAGGGCAGCTCTGTCAGTGAGCATGTGCTTAAGATGTCTGCGCACGCAAAAAAAACTTCAAAGCTTGGGTATAGTGATTCCTAATGCTTTGGGGATTTATCGTGTCCTCCAATCCCTACCACCAAGTTACAAGAACTTTGTGATGAATTACAATATGCAAAACATGAACAAGCAGTTGCCAGAACTCTTCGCCATGTTGAAATCTACAGAAGTGGAGATGAAGAAAGAGCACCAAGTGTTGATGGTCAATAAGACCACCAAATTCAAGAAAGGCAAGTCTAAGCAAAAGGGACACTTCAAGAAGGGTGGTAAGAAAGTTACCGCGCCGACGAAGAAGACCAATGCTGGACCTAAGCCTGATACTGAGTGCTTTTACTGCAAGGGAGAAGGTCACTGGAAGCGGAATTGCCCAAAGTACTTGGCGGATTTGAAGAACGGCAACATCAAGAAGAAAGGTATATCCGATATACATGTTATTGATGTGTATCCCACTAGTACTTGTAGTAGTGCCTGGGTATTTGATACTGGTTCGGTTGCTCATATTTGTAACTCGAAACAGGTGTTGTAGAATAAACGGAAGCTAGGGAAGAACGAGGTGACGATGCGCGTGGGAAACGGATCAAAGGTTGATGTGATCGCGGTCGGCACGCTACCTCTTCATCTACCATCGGGATTAGTTTTATACTTAAATAATTGTTATTTGGTGCCTGCGTTAAGCATGAACATTATATCGGGATCTTGTTTATTGCGAGACGGTTACTTGTTTATGTCCGAGAATAATGGTTGTTCGATTTATATGAGTAATATGTTTTATGCACATGCACCTTTGATAGATGGTCTATTCTTATTGAATCTCGATAGTGGAAATACACATATTAATAACATTGAGGCTAAGCGTTTGAAATCGAGCGATAACTCGACCTATATGTGGCACTGTCGTCTTGGTCACATTGGAGTGAAGCGCATGAAGAAACTCCATTCCGATGGACTTCTTGAATCACTTGATTTCGAATCACTTGAAAGGTGCGAAGCATGTCTGATGGGTAAAATGACTAAGACTCCATTTTCTGTTATGATGGAGCGAGCTACGGACTTATTGGAAATCATACATACTGATGTGTGTGGTCCAATGAGTGTAACATCGCGTGGTGGTTATCGTTATGTTCTTACCTTCACGGATGACTTGAGTAGATATGGGTATATCTATTTTATGAAACATAAGTACGAAACTTTCGAGAAGTTTAAGGAATTTCAAAGTGAGGTAGAGAATCAACATAACAAGAAGATTAAATTTCTACGTTATGATCGTGGAGGTGAATATCTAAGTTACGAGTTTGGCGAGCATTTGAAGAAATGCGGAATACTTTCACAATTGACACCGCCGGGAACACTACAGCGTAATGGTGTGTCCGAACGTCGTAATCGAACTCTCTTAGATATGGTTCGTTCTATGATGTCACTTATAGATTTACCGCTATCATTTTGGGGTTATGCATTAGAAACAGCCGCTTTCACTTTAAATAGGGCACCATCTAAATCCGTTGAAACGACACCATATGAATTATGGTTTGGGAAGAAACCTAAATTGTCGTTCCTTAAAGTTTGGGGTTGCGAAGCCTATGTAAAGAAGTTACAGCCGGACAATCTTGAACTCAAAGTGGAAAAATGCGTCTTCATACGATACCCGAAGGAAACTATTGGGTATACCTTCTATCATAGATCCGAAGGCAAAATCTTCGTTGCTAAAAATGGATCCTTTCTAGAGAAGGAATTTCTCTCGAAAGAAGTGACTGGAAGGAAAGAAGAACTCAACGAGGTTGTCGAACCTTCTCTCGAACTTGCGAGTAGCGTAGCACCAGAAGTAGTTCCTGTGACGCCTACACCAGTAAGAGAGGAAGCTAATGATGATGATCATGAAACTTTGGTTGTAGTTGCTACAGATCCTCGCAGGTCAACGAGAACTCGTACCACTCCTGATTGGTATGATCCCGTTATGCGTGTCATGTTGCTGGACAACACCGATGACCCTGCGACATATGAGGAAGCGATGATGTCACATCCCAAGATTTTCCAAATCTTGTAATGTGAAAAATAAATAAATAAAATAAAACTTTGTTGATTTTCAGGGTGAGAAGAAACTTTTTGATTCCAATTGGAAACCTTCAAACCTTTTTGATCAAACAAATCCTAAAGGGATTTGAAAAGTTAAACAATTAAACAAGAAAATATTTTGAATAAAGTGGAATTACTATTTTTGGATCCTTTAATAAAATGATTTGGTTTTCAAAAGAAAAGGTAGATTTATAAATAAAGATTATTTTATGAAGCCAAATTAAACCTTGGCCAATATTTTGAAATAAAATGTTTTGTTTTGATTAAAAGAGTAAAAGTTTATTTAAAAAAAATAATGAGGATTTATTAATATCCAATTTTATTTAAGTAAAGGCTTTGTCCATTTTAAATAAACACTAAAACTTATTTATTTATTTTAAATAAGTTTTCCAAGTATTTTATATTCTCATATAAAACTACTGAAGTGTTTTGGTGTTATTTTAGATTTCAAAATAAAGATTTTAATAAAACAAATCCTATTTGATTTAATAACTAAGGTCCATATTTATTATTAATGGACCCTAAAATAAAAATGTTATTTTATTTTAAACAAGTTTTCCAAGTATCTTCTATTTTCAAATAAAACCTACTGATTTGGTTTTGATAATATTTAGTTTTCAAATGGAGATTTTATTAAATAAATCAAAACCTATTTTGAATTAATAATTAAGGTCTATTTTATTTAATTACTAAATAGATCCTAAAAGAATAAAATTATTATTTTATTTTGGGACTTTGGTTTGTGTGGATTAAACAGAACCAAAACTCAATACAAGTTTGGAAGTGTTTTGAATTGTTCTGAATGTTTGAATTGTTGATTGAAATTCAAAACAGAAAATCAAAAGAGAAAAATAAAAAGATTCAGAACAGAAAAAAAATAGAGCAAAGAAGACCCAGCCCAGCTAAGCCCATTAAGCCCAGCAGCCCATTTCCCTCTCTCCCCCGAATCGTTTTCTCTCACTCACCAGACGACCCGTGCAGTGAATGACTGGTGGACCCAACTCCCCTCTCCTCTCTCTCACTGACCAGCCGACCCCACCCCTCCTGTTCATCGTCCTCACCCGCCGCGACCTCTTCTCCCCCAAACCTCGTCGTCGTTTCTGTCAAATAACTGCACGCTTGATTCCTCTTAACCACGTGTTGAATCATCCCCGTGACCGTGCGCATTTAAGCATCCCTCTCCCCTCTCTGGTTCCCCTCTGTCGCCAGACCTCCCTTGCCCCCAGGCTGCCACGATTTGAGCTAGCACTCCCTCTGTTCCGACGACGCTCCAGTGCAAATTCCGGCGACCCCGCGCCGCCCCTTGCCTCATCGACCACGCACACATACTCCCCACCTCCTGGCGCATCTCCCCGTGCCACTCATTCATCTGCAAGTGCCCTGTAACCTCGGCTTCATCGACACCGAGCGTGCGCCGCCGTCTGCCATTGCTCCGGCGAGTTCCCCGGTAAGTACAGACTACCCCAACACCTTCCAATGATGCTCCTGTGATCCCCAGTACAGTACGCAGCTAACAGTAGGGTCTGTTTGCCTTAGCGCGCCCTCAAACCTCGCCTCCGACGACAAACAGAAGCACCCGACGCCGCTGCAAGCTCCGGCGAGCAATCCACCTCGTTCCCGTGCGCCCCTCGACGAGATACTGCCACGTTGAGCACCAGCGAAGTCCAACGATCTCGGTGAGCATATTCCCATCCTCCCTCTCTTCCTGCTTCGCCAGCGCCGCCACCATCTGACCGCACCGCCGCTCGCCGTTGACCTTGCACCGCCAGATAGTGACAAGCAGAGGATAGCCGTCCGATCTCGATCTAGTGGATAGGATAGAACCACTTAAATAGAAGGGGTATCGAGCGATCCGTGCCGTGCGATCAAGTTGGATCCTACGGTCTGTGTCTGTCGATCCGACCGAAGCGGTATCAGCGAATAGAAACACGCCATGTGTCTCTGTTTAGTTGAATTAGAACAGAATTGATCTATTAGATTTCCAATTTTGTAAATTGCACAACTTTTGATCCACACGTCCTAAAATTACAAACTTTATATCAATGGAATCAGTGGAACAAGCCCTAGCCAACCATGCCATTTTTTTAGTGAAAAGCTTCTGGAAAAATGTTTGTTTTTGCAGAAACATTTGTATGCTTGATTAGATTATAAAAATTGTTCAAAAATGATTTTGGGGATAAAATCTTTTGCAAATGGTTTGTTTTGAACCTAATGACCCTAGGAATCACTTTGTGGTTTCAAAAATGTATTTGGTGAAACAAAAGAATGATTCTTTGATTTAAAACCAATTCTAGTCAAATAAAAATATAGTTTATTTATTAAAAATGGTTTTGGTAGAAAACTTTTGGGAAATGTTTTGTTTTAAACTCTCTGACCCTAAACACAAAGTTTTGTGGTTTGAAAACATATTTTGTGAACCCTATAGATTAATGCCTTAGTAAAAATATTTCTACACCACATAAAATGATACCTTGTTTTGAAAATGGTTTATGAATTGAAAACCTTTTGCAAATGACTTTGCCACTTGGTAAAATGACCATTAGGTGTACCCAAATGTTTATGACCCATTAGGAACCACTTTTTCAAATAAAACAAATCCTTGGCATGCTTCCATGCATTAGCTTGGTTTTATGATTTTCTGTGATGTTTTGCTTGATTGGTAGATTGAGATTGTGCCTTGCTTGATTGAATTGTAGTGACTTGAAGAGTGTGATTTTTGCAAGGACAAGGAGTGAACTTATACCCTCTACCAAAAAGGCAAGTGATGCTTCATACTTTTGTCCCATTACTTTCACTATGCATTAGTGATTTTTACTAAGTAAAACTTGCATGGAATTTTTCTAAGTATAAACCTTGCTATAGGAAAACCTAGTAGATGAAACCTTAGTAAAATTTCCTAAAGTTAAGACTCCTACTACTATCAAGCTTAGCTTAGCTAATAGAAAACAAGGGTGGAATATATATTCACACTATGGAAAATTTCTAAGTCTGAGGACTTGTGTTTTTGTTTAATAAAACAACTAAGTTAATGAATCACCTGGGTGAAATGGTAATTGCTTGGTGGATTTTGGTTGAGTGGTTCACAAGGCCCATGTCTATGGTATACCTTGTGTATCTCACTTGTGGATGGCCACCCAGGAACAAAGAGATTTGAGATGTCAAATGTTGAGAAGCTTCAAGTGCAGCCACTTGGCATTATGGGCTCTGCCTGGATCATATAGGTTGCAAGAACTTAGCCATATGGACAGTTGGTGGTAGAGTTTCATAGGTTGGAACGCGTCCATTTTGGTCTAATGGAAGGCTTTTGAAAGATCTTGTCTTGGTGAAACCAAGTCTTGTGGGGAAAGTGCACCACCTCTGCAGAGTGTAAAATCTAAGTACTTAGCCATGTCCCTGGTAAAGGACAATTTGAGCATCAAGACATGGAAGCAATCAAGAATCTCATCATTCAAATTTCTAAGATAAAAACTTGTGGTTTGAACAAGGGTTAAAGGATCTTCAATCTTTGATTGAGAAAAATGATTTTGTCAAGCAAAAACTTAGTGTTTTCAAAATGATAAGGAAAATCTATTTTGAGCAATGCAAGCCTCAACTCCACTTAGCCAAATGCATATAGATGATAGACTCCACTATTCTACCATAGTATCACTTGCCAATACAATTCAAATGTATTGACCCTTGTGGCTGTAACTTGTTATGTTGCAGGTTTGATTGATTTAGTGAAGTGTTTTGATTAGGATTACAAAGTCTACAACCAACATGTCTGCCTGTGGCACTTTGAAGATGAAGGACCCCATGCTTATAGATATTCTGTTGCAATGTAATGTAATAGCCAAATGAGCTATGTAAGATGTAATAAAATTATGTTATTCCTGGTTATAAAGTTGTATTATGACCTTTGTTTCTTGATATTACATCTTAACTGTGGATGCTAGCTATTGATCCAGGGACTAGCATTGCAATCACAGGGATCCTTTTCCTTTACAAAGGAGGGATCTTATAGATGGTATCAGAGAATTGTGTTGCCTGTAGGATTTGTAAACCTAGGATTGGACAAAACCCTTAGAAAATTAGGAGTTGTAATTGTTCCAAAACTTATTTACAAACAATCTTGTAAACTCTTTCCTCAACCATTTTGGTTTTGATTCTACATCTCTTCCATTTCAAACTTGATGGAAAAACCTACCCCATGGCCAAAGACTTCACCATGTGCAAAGGACATCTTCAACTCTAATGACTTCAACATCGTCAACTCTAATGACTTCAACATCTTCAACTCTAATGACTTCAACATCTTCAACTCTAATGACTTCAACATCTTCAGCATTTTCACCAAGGACTTCAACCTTGGATATCACTAAGGACAAGTGAGATAAGGAAATCTTTCTCAAGACTTGAAGACTAAGGAAACACAAATAGAAGGAGCCATCATCACCCTTGAAGTTTTGTGACCAAGATTCAAGAAATTCTCCAAGGATACAAAGATCTTGTTCATGAAGAATCAACTAAGAAGGATGGGAAGATCTCAAGTGAACCATATAGATGGACCACCATATTTTACTTAAGACAAACACACCAACTCATGTGGTGTAACAAAAATATTTTTGGTTGCCTAAAAATATGCTTGAAACTTGTTGTTTGAGTGAGGTGTTTGTTTGTGATTGCTTGCACATTGCTTGTGTGAATTGTGATGTGTGTGATTAGAATTATTCCCTTAGAAATATTTTGCCTATTCTAATCCCAATTCAACCCAAATAGATGACTACTCCAAGAAACTCCAACATCAAGGTTGATGACACCAACAACAACCAAGAGGACAATATGAGGGAACTTATACCAACCCAAAACCAGCTGAGCCAAGAGACAACTCAGATTTTAGCCAACAACAATGGACTAGATCCAGCCATACAAAGGATTTTGAAACTTCAATCCCAATTGTTGCAAGGATTGGTGACTCAAATGATCAACAAGGGAGGAAACTTTTCCCAAAGAGCTAATGACAACAAGGATGACAAAAATGTTATTCTAGAAGGAACCCAAGCTTGCAATATTTGTGGAGACAAGGATCATACATCCAAGGAGCATGAAGATCAATGCCCTAAGAAGAGAGAAAGATTTCCCACCTATGAAGAACATGAACTAGAAGAACTCCTAGCTTTGGAGACACCCAAAAAGAAGAAGAAGGATATTACTCAAGTGCAATGTTACAATTGCAAATAGAAGGGACACTATGCCAGTGACTGCCCAGAAAAGAAGAAGAATCAAGGAAACAAACAAGAGGCAATGATATCAAAGGAAAAGAAAGATATCAGCCAAGTGATGTGTTTCAAATGCAAGGAACTAGGCCACTATGCAAACTTCTGTCTAGGAAAGTTACATCAAGATCCCAAGCAATTCAAGATGTAATTTAGTTTGAAAATTTTTAAGGGTGGTAGTACCCTAGTTGTTAGGAGCCTACTTCTAACCCCTAGCCTTCCCAAATCTCGGGACGAGATTTATTTTAAGGGTGGTAGCCTGTCACATCCCAAGATTTTCCAAATCTTGTAATGTGAAAAATAAATAAATAAAACTTTGTTGATTTTCAGGGTGAGAAGAAACTTTTTGATTCCAATTGGAAACCTTCAAACCGTTTTGATCAAACAAATCCTAAAGGGATTTGAAAAGTTAAACAATTAATAAAGAAAATATTTTGAATAAAGTGGAATTACTATTTTTGGATCCTTTAATAAAAATATTTGGTTTTAAAAAAAGGTAGATTTATAAATAAAGATTATTTTATGAAGCCAAATTAAACCTTGGCCAATATTTTGAAATAAAATGTTTTGTTTTGATTAAAAGAGTAAAAGTTTATTTAAACAAAATAATGAGGATTTATTAATATCCAATTTTATTTAAGTAAAGGCTTTTTCCATTTTAAATAAACACTAAAACTTATTTATTTATTTTAAATAAGTTTTCCAAGTATTTTATATTCTCAAATAAAACTACTGAAGTGTTTTGGTGTTATTTTATATTTCAAAATAAAGATTTGAATAAAACAAATCCTATTTGATTTAATAACTAAGGTCCATTTTTATTATTAATGGACCCTAAAATAAAAATGTTATTTTATTTTAAACAAGTTTTCCAAGTATCTTCTATTTTCAAATAAAACCTACTGATTTGGTTTTGATAATATTTAGTTTTCAAATGGAGATTTTATTAAATAAATCAAAACCTATTTTGAATTAATAATTAAGGTCTATTTTATTTAATTACTAAATAGATCCTAAAACAATAAAATTATTATTTTATTTTGGGACTTTGGTTTGTGTGGATTAAACAGAACCAAAACTCAATACAAGTTTCGAAGTGTTTTTAATTGTTTTGAATGTTTGAATTGTTGATTGAAATTCAAAACAGAAAATCAAAAGAGAAAAAGAAAAAGATTCAGAACAGAAAAAAAATAGAGCAAAGAAGACCCAGCCCAGCTAAGCCCATTAAGCCCAGCAGCCCATTTCCCTCTCTCCCCCGAATCGTTTTCTCTCACTCACCAGACGACCCGTGCAGTGAATGACTGGTGGACCCAACTCCCCTCTCCTCTCTCTCAGTGACCAGCCGACCCCACCCCTCCTGTTCATCGTCCTCACCCGCCGCGACCTCTTCTCCCCCAAACCTCGTCGTCGTTTCTGTCAAATAACTGCACGCTTGATTCCTCTTAACCACGCGTTGAATCATCCCCATGACCGTGCGCATTTAAGCGTCCCTCTCCCCTCTCTGGTTCCCCTCTGTCGCCAGACCTCCCTTGCCCCCAGGCTGCCACGATTTGAGCTGGCACTCGCTCTGTTCCGACGACGCTCCGGTGCAAATTCTAGCGACCCCGCGCCGCCCCTTGCCTCATCGACCACGCACACATACTCCCCACCTCCTGGCGCATCTCCCCGTGCCACTCATTCATCCGCAAGTGCCCTGTAACCTCGGCTTCATCGACACCGTGCGTCGCCATTGCTCGCATTGCCCATGAGTTCTGCAGTGCATACCCCAACACCTTCCAATGATGCTCCTGTGATCCCCAGTACCGTACACAGCTAACAGTAGGGTCTGTTTGCCTTAGCGCGCCCTCAAATCTCGCCTCCGACGACAAACAGAAGCACCCGACGCCGCTGCAAGCTCCGGCGAGAAATCCACCTCGTTCCCGTGCGCCCCTCGACGAGATACTGCCACGTTGAGCACCAGCGAAGTCCGACGATCTCGGTGAGCATATTCCCATCCTCCCTCGCTTCCTGCTTCGCCAGCGCCGCCACCATCTGACCGCACCGCCGCTCGCCGTTGACCTTGCGACGCCAGTTAGTGACAAGCAGAGGATAGCCGTCCGATCTCGATCTAGTGGATAGGATAGAACCACTTAAATCGAAGGGGTATCGAGCGATCTGTGCCATGCGATCAAGTTGGATCCTGCGGTCTGTGTCTGTCGATCCGACCGAAGCGGTATCAGCGAATAGAAACACGCCACGTGTCTCTGTTTAGTTGAATTAGAACAGAATTGATCTATTAGATTTCCAATTTTGTAAATTGCACAACTTTTGATCCACACGTCCTAAAATTACAAACTTTATATCAATGGAATTAGTGGAACAAGCCCTAGCCAACCATGCCATTTGTTTAGTAAAAAGTTTCTGGAAAAATGTTTGTTTTTGCAGAAACATTTGTATGCTTGATTAGATTATAAAAATTGTTCAAAAATGATTTTGGGGATAAAATCTTTTTCAAATGGTTTGTTTTGAACCTACTGACCCTAGGAATCAATTTGTGGTTTCAAAAATGTATTTGGTGAAACAAAAGAATGATTCTTTGATTTAAAACCAATTCTAGTCAAATAAAAATATAGTTTATTTATTAAAAATGGTTTTGGAAGAAAACTTTTGGGAAATGTTTTGTTTTAAACTCTCTGACCCTAAACACAAAGTTTTATGGTTTGAAAACATATTTTGTGAACCCTATAGATTAATGCCTTAGTAAAAATATTTCTACACAACATAATATGATACCTTGTTTTGAAAATGGTTTATGAATTGAAAACCTTTTGCAAATGACTTTGCCATTTGGTAAAATAACCATTAGGTGTACCCAAATGTTTATGACCCATTAGGAACCACTTTTTCAAATAAAACAAATCCTTGCCATGCTTGCATGCATTAGCTTGGTTTTATGATTTTATGTGATGTTTTGCTTGATTGGTAGATTGAGATTGTGCCTTGCTTGATTGAATTGTAGTGACTTGAAGAGTATGATTGTTGCAAGGACAAGGAGTGAACTTATACCCTCTACCAAAAAGGCAAGTGATGCTTCATACTTTTGTCCCATTACTTTCACTATGCATTAGTGATTTTTACTAAGTAAAACTTGCATGGAATTTTACTAAGTATAAACCTTGTATAGGAAAACCTAGTAGATGAAACCTTAGTGAAATTTCCTAAAGTTAAGACTCCTACTACTATCAAGCTTAGCTTAGCTAATAGAAAACAAGGGTGGAATATATATTCACACGATGGAAAATTTCTAAGTCTGAGGACTTGTGTTTTTGTTTAATAAAACAACTAAGTTAATGAATCACCTGGGTGGAATGGTAATTGCTTGGTGGATTTTGGTTGAGTGGTTCACAAGGCCCATGTCTATGGTATACCTTGTGTATCTCGCTTGTGGATGGCCACCCAGGAACAAAGATATTTGAGATGTCAAATGTTGAGAAGCTTCAAGTGCAGCCACTTGGCATTATGGGCTCTGCCTGGATCATATAGGTTGCAAGAACTTAGCCATATGGACAGTTGGTGGTAGAGTTTGATAGGTTGGAACGCGTCCATTTTGGTCTAAGGGAAGGCTTCTGAAAAGATCTTGTCTTAGTGAAACCAAGTCTTGTGGGGAAAGTGCACCACCTCTGCAGAGTGTAAAATCTAAGTACTTAGCCATGTCCCTGGTAAAGGACAATTTGAGCATCAAGACATGGAAGCAATCAAGAATATCATAATTCAAATTTCTAAGATAAAAACTTGTGGTTTGAACTAGGGTTAAAGGATCTTCAATCTTTGATTGAGAAAAATGATTTTGTCAACAAAAACTTAGTGTTTTCAAAATGATAAGAAAAATCTATTTTGAGCAATGCAAGACTCAACTCCACTTAGCCAAATGCATATAGATGATAGACTCCACTATACTACCATAGTATCACTTGCCAATACAATTCAAATGTATTGACCCTTGTGGCTGTAACTTGTTATGTTGCAGGTTTGATTGATTTAGTGAAGTGTTTTGATTAGGATTACAAAGTCTACAACCAACATGTCTGCCCGTGGCACTTTGAAGATGAAGGACCCCATGCTTATAGATATTCTGTTGCAATGTAATGTAATAGCCAAATGAGCTATGTAAGATGTAATAAAATTATGTTGTTCCTGGTTATAAAGTTGTATTATGACCTTTGTTTCTTGATATTACATCTTAACTGTGGATGCTAGCTATTGATCCAGGGACTAGCATTGCAATCACAGGGATCCTTTTCCTTTACAAAGGAGGGATCTTACAGATGATGATCCCAGATTCCAATAAATGGCAAGAAGCAATGAAATCTGAGATTGGATCCATGTACAAAAACCATGTATGGACTTTAGTGGACTTACCGGATGGCCGGAAGGCTGTCGAGAACAAATGGATTTTCAAAAATAAAACATATGATGATGGTAATGTTACTGTCTATAAAGCTCGACTTGTCGCAAAAAGGGTTTCGACAAGTTCAAGGAGTTGACTACGATGAGACTTTCTCACCAGTAGCGAAGCTAAATTTTGTGAGGATTATGTTAGCAATCGCTGCATATTATGATTATGAGATATGGTAGATGGATGTCAAAACAGCATTCCTCAATGGAGACATTGATTAAGAGTTGTATATGATGCAACCCAAAGGTTTTGTCGATCCTAAAGATGCTAACAAGGTATGCAAACTTCAACGGTCCATCTATGGATTGAAGCAAGCATACCAAAGTTGGAATCAACATTTTGATAAGGTAATCAAAAGTTTTGGTTTTATACAAACTTATGGAGAAGCTTGTATTTACAATAAAGTGAGTGGGAGCTCTGTAGCATTCTTAATACTATATGTAGATGACATATTGTTGATTGGGAATGATGTAGACCTTCTTAATAGTGTCAAGGAATATTTGAATAATAGTTTTTCAATGAAGGATCTTGGCGAAGCAGCTTATATATTGGGCATAAGGATTTATAGAGATAGATCGAGACGCCTAATATCATTGTCACAAAGTACATATTTGGAAAAAGTTCTAAAGAGGTTTGGAATGGAAGATAGCAAGAAAGGGTTCTTGCCCATGTTGCCCAATACGACCTTGAGTAAAACTCAAAGTCCGACAACGGCAGAAGATAGAGAAAGGATGAGTAAGACTCCCTATGCCTCAGCCATAGGATCTCTAATGTATGCCATGCTATGTACAAGACCCGACATTGCATATGCTGTTAGTTTGACTAGCAGATATCAAAGTGATCCAGGAGTGGATCATTGGACAACGGTTAAAAACATCCTTAAGTACTTGAGAAGAACTAAGGATATGGTTCTTTCTTATGGAGGTGATGAACAGCTCGTTGTTAATGGTTACACCGGAGTTTGGCAACCATAATATCACCGTTGTGGCTTTCCGTAGGTAAGAATCGTTCTTAGCTTCTACTCCCATAAGCCACGTAAAACATGCAACAACAAAGTAGAGGCATCTAACTTGTTTTTGCAGGGAGTGTTTTCTGTGATATGGTTTGGCCCAAGATGTGATGTGTATATTGTATGCGATGATCATGTTTTGTAATGTTTCACGACTTGCATGTCGATGAGTACACAACCGGCAGGAGCCATATGGTTGTCTTTATAATTGTGTATGACCTGTGTGTCAACTTCTTATACGCCATGTAATAGTTTTACTTTATCGCTAAGTAGTTAGCAATAGTTGTAGTTGCTATTCGTGGTGGAGGAAATCATGGTGGAGTGATGGAGATCATGTCGGAGCGCACAAGATGGAGATCATTGCACGAAGATTGGCTATACCATGTCACATTAAAGTTATATGCATGTGATGTTTATCCTTTTATGTATCTTATTATGCTTAGATCGCGACGGTAGCATTATAAGATGATTCCTCACTTAAAGATCAAGATAAAACTGTTCTCCCCAAGTATGCACCGCGAAAGTTCGTCGTGTCCAAGCATAACGTGATGATCGGGTGCTATAGACTCTCGCTCATACAACGGGTGCAAGCCAGTTTGCACACGCGGAAATACTTGGGTCTAACTTGACGAGCCTAGCATGTACGACATGGCCTCGGAACACAAGAACCGAAAGGTTAAGCATGAGTCATATGAATGATATGATCGACACGTTGTCCACCATTGAAACCACATCTCTTCTCGTGAAGATCGGATTAGGTGTGGTGAATTTGGATCGTGTTCACTAAACAACTTGAGGGATGTTGAATTTAGTGGGAGTTCATCTAGTAATTTGATTAAGTTGAACTATTTATCATGAACATAGTCTAAGTTGTACTTGCAAATCTGTAGATCACATGGCTAAGTCCAACTTCAACTTCAACGTTTTCTTTGAGAAGGAAAAGCTTAGAAACAATGGGTCTAACTTCACCAATTGGTTCCGCAATCTAAGAATCATTCATACGGCGGACAAGAGGACTATGTCCTTGGGAAAGCGTTAGGTGACCCCTATCAAGCTGCGTCGGTGATGAGAAAGCTATCTATCGGTCAGCGTAAAGATGATTATGGTGTGATTAAGAGCACCATGTTGTTTGCTATGGAACCGAACTTCAAAATCGTTTTGAAGAGTATCCGGGCCCTTTGAGATTCTCAAGAGTTGAAAACCATGTTTCGAGACTCAGCCCGTTCTGAGAGATATGAGATCTCCGAGAAGTTCTTTAACTGCAAGATGGAGGAAGGGAGTTCCGTTAGTGAGCACGCCATTAAGATGACGGGCTACACTCAACGCCTTGAGCAACTGGAATGCACGATTCCAGAGGAGCTCAAGATTGACAGGGTTCTGCAATCACTCCCTCCCAGCTACAAAAGTTTTGTAGTGACTCATAATCAGATTGGTTCCACTGATACGATCACCGAGCTCTTCGCAAAGCTGAAGGCTGCGGCGGTGGACATCAAGAATGATAATCATGTGTTGATGGTCAACAAGCCCTCCTTTAAGAAAGGTAAGGGTGCAAAGAAGCCCGTCAAGAAAGGCGGCGGCAAGCGCGTTGCCCCTGCTGAGAAGAAGCTCAAGTCTGGTCCTAAGCTGGACACTGAGTGCTTCTATTGCAAGGACAAGGGTCCTTTGGAAGCAATCGTCCAAGTACTTAGCAGACAAGAAGGCTGGCGCCATCAAAGGTATATTTGATATACATGTTATTGATGTTTTCCTTACTAGCCCTCATTGTAGTGCCTGGGTATTTGATACCGGTTCAGTTGCTAATATTTGTAACTCGAAACAGGAGCTACAGAATAGACGGCAGCTTGCGAGGGATGAGGTGACGATGCGCGTTGGCAACGGATCAAGAGTTGATGTGATGGCCGTCGGCATGCTCTCCTTAGTTTTACCTTCGGGATTAGTTTTAAACCTTAATAAATGTTATTATGTGCCTGCGTTGAGCATGAAAATTATTTATGGATCGTGTTTATTGCAAGACGGTTATTCATTTAAATCGGAGAATAATGGTTGTCCTATTTATATGAGTAACGTCTTTTATGGTCATGCACCTCTTGTGAATGGTTTATTTCTTCTAAATCTCGAAAGGGATGAAACACACATCCATAACATTGAGGCTAAGAGATGCAAAGTAGATAGTGATAATTCTACTTATTTGTGGCACTGTCGTCTAGGTCATATTGGTGTAAAGCGCATGAAGAAACTCCATTCTGATGGACTTTTGGAGTCTCTTGATTTTGAATCATTTGACACATGCGAACCATGCCTCATGGGCAAGATGATCAAAAACCCGTTCTCCGGTATGATGGAGCAAGCAACGGATTTGTTGGAAATCATACATACCGATGTATGCGGACCGATGAGTGTTTCGACGCGCGATGGATATCGCTATTTCCTCACTTTTACCGATGACTTAAGTAGATATGAGTATATCTATTTAATGAAACATAAATCTGAAACATTTGAAAAGTTCAAGGAATTTCAGAATGAAGTGGAGAACCATCGTAACAGAAAGATTAAGTTTCTACGATCCGATCGTGGAGGTGAATATTTGAGTTATGATTTTCTCACGCATCTTAAAGCAAGTGGAATCGTTTCACAACTCACGCCACCCGGAACACCTCAGCGCAATGGTGTGTCTGAACGTCGGAATCGAACCCTATTAGATATGGTCCGATCAATGATGTCTCTTACTGATTTTCCGTTATCATTTTGGGGTTATGCATTAGAAACCGCTGCATTCACTTTAAATAGGGCTCCATCTAAATCCGTTGAGACGACACCATATGAACTGTGGTTTGGTGCTAAACCTAAGTTGTCGTTTCTTAAAGTTTGGGGATGCGAAGCTTACGTCAAGAAGTTGATGCCGGACAAGCTCGAACCCAAAGCGGAGAAATGTGTCTTCATAGGATACCCTAAGGAAACTATTGGGTATACCTTCTATCACAGAACCGAAGGCAAAGTGTTTGTCGCAAAGAACGGTTCCTTTCTTGAGAAGGAGTTTCTCTCGAAAGAAGTGAGTGGGAGGAAAGTAGAGCTTGACGATGTTATTGAACCTTCTCTTGAATTCGAGAGTAGCGTAGCACCTGAAATTGTTCCAGTGCCGCCTGCACCAACAATAGAGGAAGCTAATGACAAGGATCATGAAGCTTCGGACGATGCTGCTACTGAACATCGTAGGTCGACAAGGTCACGTTCCCCTGCTGAGTGGTACGGCAACCCTGTCTTGAATGTCTTGTTAGTAGAAGACAGTGAACCTACGAACTATGAGGAAGCGATGATTAGCCCAGACTCTGAGAAATGGCTAGAAGCCATGAAATCCGAATTGGGATCCATGAGCGAAAACCAAGTATGGACTTTGGTGGACCCTCCTAGCGACCGAAAGGCCGTTGAGTGCAAATGGATCTTCAAGAAGAAAATGGACGCGGATGGTAATGTTACCGTCTATAAAGCACGGCTTGTCGCGAAAGGTTTTCGACAAGTTCAAGGTGTTGACTACGATGAGACTTTCTCTCCCGTAGCGATGTTTAAGTCCATTCGGATTTTATTAGCAATTGCTGCGTTTCATGATTATGAAATATGGCAGATGGATGTCAAGACTGCGTTCCTCAATGGCAACATTGATGAAGAGTTGTATATGATGCAACCCGAAGGTTTTGTCGATCCTAAGGATGCTGATAAAGTATGCAAACTTCAGCGTTCCATTTATGGATGAAGCAAGCATCTCGGAGTTGGAACCTTCGTTTTGATCAAGTGATCAAGGGCTTTGGATTTATTCCAAATTGCTACGAAGCTTGCATCTACAAGAAAGTGAGTGGGAGCTCGGTGGCGTTTACGGTACTATATGTGGATGACATATTGATTATTGGAAATGACATCAACATGCTTAACGATGTGAAGAGTTATTTGAACAAGTGTTTTCAATGAAAGACCTAGGTGAAGCTGCTTATATATTGGGCATCAAAATCTATAGAGATAGACAAAGGCGCTTGATAGCTTTAAGCCGGTACATACCTAGACAAAGTTCTGAAAAGGTTCAGAATGGATAAGGCAAAGAAAGGTTCAGTGCCTATGTTGTCAGGTAAGATATTGAGCAAGGCTCAGTGTCCAGCTATGGTAAATGATAGGGAAGCTATGAGCAAAGTGCCTTATTCCTCGGACATAGGTTCCATCATGTATGCCATGCTGTGTACTAGACCGGATGTGTCCAATGCTCTTAGTTTGACGAGCAGATATCAAAGTGATCCAGGAGTGGAACACTGGACAGCCGTGAAGAACATCCTAAAGTACCTGAATAGGACTGAAGAAATGTTCTTAGTCTATGGGGGTGATGAACAGCTTGTCGTAAAAGGTTACGTCGACGCTAGTTTTGACACCGGCAAGGATGATTCCAAATCTCAGACAGGATATGTTTATATTTTGAATGGAGGAGATGTGAGCTGGAGAAGCTGCAAGCAAAGCATGATCGCGGGATCTACAGTGAAGCGGAATACATGGCTGCTGCAGAAGCGTCAAGTGAAGGAGTTTGGATCAGAAACTTCATCACTGAGCTTGGCGTGGTTCCAAGTGCATTGGACCCACTGGAGATATTGTGTGACAACACTGGCGCCATAGCACTTTCTAAGGAACCAAGATATCATCCGAAGACCAAGCATATCAACCGCAAGTTTCATATAATCCGAGATTATATAGCAGATGGAGATCTGAAGATTAGCAAAGTACATATAGATCTGAATGTCGCAGATCCATTGACTAAACCTCTTCCATGTGTAAAACATGATCAACACCTCAGTGCCATGGGTGTAAGATTGTTGCCTAATGTAAACAAGATTATTGACTCTAGTGCAAGTGGGAGACTGTTGGAATTATGCCCTAGAGGCAATAATAAAAATGTTATTATTATAATTCTTGTTCATGATAAAGTTTATATTCCATGCTAGAATTGTATTAAGCGGAAACTTTAATACTTGTGTAGTTTGTGAACAACACCGTGTCCCTAGTACGCCTCTATGGACTAGCTCATTGATCAATGTTGGTTAAGGTTTCCTAACCATAGACATGAGTTGTCAATTGATAATGAGATCATATCATTGGAGAATGATATGGTGGACAGACCCAAACTAAGCGAAGCAATTAGATCGTGTCATCGTGTTCGTATTTGCGAAGCTTTTCTTATGTCAAATATTGTATTCCTTAGACCATGAGATAATACAACTCCCTGGTATCGGAAGAAAGCTTTGAGGTCATCAAACGTCATCCTATGTTAGGGTGATCATAAAGGTGTCTCTCAGGTGATCGGAAAGTATCTGTTGGGTTGTATGTATCGAGATGGGATTTGTCCCTCCCAAGTCGGAGAGATATACTTCGGGCCCACTCGGTAATCGATATCAACACCGCTTGCAAGCATGTGGTTAAGGAGTTAATCAGAAAGTGATATCGGATTACGGAACGAGTAAAGTTCTAGCTGTGAACGAGATTGAACTAGGTATGACAGTACCAACGATCGAATCTCGGGCAAGTAAAATATCGCGAGACGAAGGGAATATATATATGGGATTGTTTGAATCCTGGCATCGTGGTTCATCCGATATGATCATCGATGAATGTGTGGGAGTCAATATGGGTGCCCAGACCCCGCTGTTGATTATTGATAGAAGATCATGTCTGCATATTCTCGAACCCGCAGGGTCGCACACTTAACGTGTCTCGACGCTAGGATAGATTGGATAATTGGTTTATGAGTTTTTGTTCGGAGTCTCGGATGGGATCCGGGACATCACGAGAGGTTCCGGAGTGGTCCTTAGAATAAGATTCATATATGGCAGTGCAATTTTTGGAGTTCGGAATTGTTCCGGGTTAATCGGTATTGTACCGGAAGCTTCTAGAACCTTCCGGAAGGGGACCAACGTGGCCCCACCTTCCGGGAGGGGGCATGGGCCTATGAGGGAGTGTCCTGGCCGCATTGGGCCAGGGCACAAACCCATAGGGCCCAGGCCATAGAGAGTTTAAACTCGGGATAGGGTTTCTAGAAGGAGGAGTCCATGCCCCTCCTCCTCCCTTGGCCGGGCCCAAGGCTTGGAGGAGGGGCAGGGCTGTCGCCCCCCTCTATATAAAGAGGGCTGGGCGCCCCTCCCTACACCTTGCCTCCAAACCCTAGTTGCCCTGCTGCCTTCCTCTCTCCCTCCCCATTGTTGTAGGCGAAGCCCTGTGAAATTCTCCACCATATACACCACGCCGTCGTGTTGTAGATCCAATCTATCTCTCCACCATACTTGCTGGTCCGAGGAAGGAGGAGACGTCGAGGTGCTGCACGTGTGCATCTCACGGAGGAACCGCCACTTGTGGTGCTAGATCGGATCGGATCGCGAGGAGGAGAAGCGAGTACGACTACATCACCCACGTTCAAGAACGTTCACTGCTTGAATCTTCAAGGGTATGAAGATCTAATCCAATCTCTCTCGTTGATTGCATCTCCTAGATTAGATCTTGGCTTTCCCTCTGTTCGCTTCCGTAGAAAATTTTGATTTACTATGCCGCGAATCCCTTCAGACACACTTAAGGATTCGACGTTGTTTTAGTAGTTATGGAATGATGAGTAAGAGACCGAATGTTGTTCAGAGTCTTGGATGGGATCCGGGATATCACGAGGAGATCCGGAATGGTCTGGAGAATAAGATTCATATAAGGAAAGTCCTGTTTCGGGGTTGGAGAATGGTTCCGGTGTTTTCATCGGGAATGTTCTAGAAGGTTCCGGAATGTCCGGCACTCCGGAGGGGAAGGGTACATGAATGTGTCATATCAAGTTGGAATGATTGCATCATGTACTAGGTGTCATCGCTGAACAAAATAAAGGGTTTAATCAAATCCTAGTTTGAAAAGTCAAACGCCAATTTGAAAAGTCAAACGGCTATTTTGTGAGGTGGAGGGGAAGTAGGAAACCTACTTGGGGAGGAGTTTCCTCCCTACACCTCCGGCCCACTTGGGAAACCGAGTTGGGGAGGGACTCCCCTCCCCTGGCGCACCCCCTCCACCTATATAAGGAGGGGCAGGGCTGCCCCTCCAAGTACACAACACCTCCACCCAAAACCCTAGCTGCTACCCACCGACGCCGCCACCTCCTGCTGCCACCGCCTAGGGCAAGCCGCCGTCGCCGCCTAGGAAAAACCTAGCCGCCGGCCTTGCTCCTCCTTGGTGCGTCTAAACCCTAGATCATCGAGAATCTCTCTCATAGTCCACCATATTCGCTCCGGCTTAAGGCGAAGCCCTGCGAGATCTCCCCTCTACTTCCGGTACCGCCCGTTGTCTTTGCCGAATCGCGAGGAGAGTGCTACAACCTCCTTTTCTGGAACAAGGGAGAGGAAGGTCTTCATCGAGTACCGACCGTGTGACCCATTGAAGGCGCTTCCGAACGTAGCGCTGGAAGGATCGTCTACGCGATCTTGAGATCGGCAAGAGTACGACTACATCACCCACGAGAATCCGCTCTCGTTAAACACTTTGGAATCTTCGAGGGTGAGTTATTCCATCGACTCGTTGCTACAATCTAGTAGATAGATCTTGGCTTGTTTGTTTGTATGCGGTAGAAATTTTTGTTTTCCATGCTACGAAACTCTACACGAACCATGCCCAGTGGCATGACCCATCTGTCCGCGCTTGGATAACAGGGCCACGCTAAAAAAATTAAATTCAAACAGAGACACTATTCACTAAAACTGGTAGAATTCATACATATTCATATGTAATTTACATTTAAAATATAAAAGAAGAAATTTAAACTAGAGCTAGCTACCTATCTTCGCCGCCAGCTCTATCCATCTAGGGTCGAGTTCAATGTACTTCGGTGGTGTCCAGAGGTTGGCCGGAGTGAGCGCGGGCATGGGCGAGTCAATCACCTGCCCAGGATGCATGATGGGGCGGTGTGAAAAGTCCAGGGGCCGCGGTGGCCACGACATGGCGCCGCGAAGGAAGTTCGTCAGGCCAGCAGGGGCGAGAGACCCTTGCCTGCTCCGGCGGCTCGAGCCGGATACGGTCGCCTCATGGTCATTCTTGGCCATCTTCAACTATTCCGACGTCTTCATCATTAGCGGTGGCAGTAGAGGCGGCGCTGCTAGGGTTGTATCTGGCGATGGAGGTGGGAAGTGCCGAACCGGCGGGCGCATGGTTAACTAGCCCCTACACCCACGAAGGCGCGCAGGTTCCCGCTCCTTCGTCATCAATGTTGGCGCAGGAACTCAGGAGACGTACCGTAAGTTACCCGTCGGTATTGATGGCGTAGGCTTCCCCCGTTTAGGATGCCACTTAGTGCCTCTAAATCACTGCCACTACGCATCTGAATCGCTGTTGCGCATCTGAATCGCTGCTGCGCTAAGCGGTAGCTGACGGGTGTGCCAGTGGCACATGGAGGAGGACACGCCCTCGGTCCGCCCGCATCCGCCCCGACGCAACCGTGGCCCAAATTTGGTGCACAAATGGGTCGAGCCGGACGCATCGATCCGAATGGGTCGTGCCGCTAGAGAGGCCACTCATGTTCCACATGTCCGCGCGAACGAGTTCAGATGGTTTGGGTCGTGCTGGTCAAGATGCCCTATGGGCATCTCCACCGGGCGGTCCTAACACGTCTGAGCGCGTCCGAACGCGTCCACGCGGATGTGCGGGACATGCGCGGCCTACCAGCGGCACGACCCAACCAGAAAGACGCGTTCAGCTTGCCCCATCTGTCTATCAAATTTGGGCAACAGTTCCATCGGTCCGGACAGCGCTCGAACCGCGTAGGTGTTCGCCAGTCGGCCGCTCGGGAACATATGTAAGTGAAACATTAGTACTTAAACTTGTTTTTCATTATATTAGTCCTTCAAATTACAAAAAGACACATTTGAACAAAATAAAAAAGGGGACTACTACTACGGGAGGAGGCCATCCCTACGGCTACTCGCCGCCTTGCCGCGGCTACCGTCGCCATGACCATCGTTGTTGCTGTCGCTGGCCCCGTCGATCGCCTCCCTAGCCTCCAAGATGGTCCACTGCTAGAGGTGTTCGTGGTGAATGTCGTGTGCTCGGCCTCGAGCCACCGTCTTACCCGCCGCCTTCATGCTGTCCTCTGCCGCACGATGCGCCAGGGATTTCTCCATCTTAGAGACCCAGTGGTCCCTCGCCTCCTGGTCGGCCAGACTTACCTCCAGGCCCGACGCCGTTGTCTCTTCCAAGGCCTTTGCCTGGCGGGGCGCATTCTTTTGCCCTGCGCTATGATCTCTCCGCCGACATCACCCTCGCCGGAGCCCCGTTGGGGCTGAGGCCACCTACTCCACCTCCTCCTCCGCTCCCGCCTTCGCCTTTGCCTACTCCACCTCCTCCCCTTTCTTTTCATCCTCCTCCACCTCCATCTCATCCCCATAAATGAGAGCCCACACGGATGCCACCTCGATGGTCGTACACTCCTCCTCTGTCGCCTCCACCCTCCCTGCGCGTGGCGACGGCGTGGTGAAGCTCGCAGACGGAGACCCTGGTGGCCTATTTGTCCACCTCCTCCAGCGTGTTCATGGCCCCCTTGTAGTGGATCTTGCGGAGGGCCGCTAATGCCGCCTCCCTGGCCACCGCCTTCGCCGCCTCCTTGGCGCAGCATGGTGAATCTTGCGCATTGCCCATTGGGCGGCCACCATTGTGGCTGCCTCCACCACCAGCTCTAGCGCCGCCTCGGCCACACGACCTTCCTCCTCGAACTCCACCACCTCCGCCTCGGCCATGCATTGGTACAACAACGTGTCCTAGAGGTCGACAGCGTTGATGTCGGCCAGCGGGAAGCGGGTGTGGCACAGAACCCTGATCTTGGTCCTGTTGGCGATCTTGCTGTGAGGCATGCCTACTAGCGGTTGTCTTTTTTGGTGGTATTTTCTCTTGGTTGAGCTTGTTGTCTCCGCCGCACTAGCGGCTGTATTTTATAGACCACGGCAAACGTTGGGAATTTTTCTTTGCTCGCGCTACTCTTTTCCAAACTTGATAGAGTTGCTCGACGAATATGCCGTTTAATAAGTGTCATCGTGGTGTCACGACAGATGCCATGGGTAGCCTTGAGTTGGGGTTGGATGGACGCAAGAGGAATCCGGGAAGGGAGAGTGCAGAGGAATATGTACACGAGCAAGAATCAACAACACAAGCACACACACAATATACTCAGGTTCAGGGCTCTCCTATTGAGATAAACCCCTACTCCTGCATGCTAGATCTCAAATATGATCAAGAATTGAGTACAAATGCTCCTTGAGCTGTATGCGAGAGGAGGAATAAGAAGTGTTCTCCCTCTCTCTATGCTCTGAGGGAAATGAACTAAGAATTGATCGACCTCCTCTATGGAGGCCCTGGTGCACCTTATAAAGGGGTGCCTAGGTCACATGTTTAGGGCTGAACTGGCTAGAATATGTTTTAGCAAAAGTCATACACTGGCCCAGATACCGTTATTGTCAGGATGGGACTTGATGTGCCCTTTACCTCCAACGGTTTCTCTGACACTGTGCCCTCCAGGAGACCCTTGATAGGAGGGATTCTAGGTTTTAAGGGCATGCTCGTGAGCTACATAGTTATCACCTCCTGAATTCCTGGGTTTGGCAGAGCAATTGACTTAGGAGCCAGCATATACTCTATGAGCATACACCTACTCCATATGCCGGCTCCTGCCTCAATAACTCGGACTTGATGTACCTGCAAATAAGAGACATTCATATGTTTTTGCCGACATATATTATATGTCGGCTTTATTATGCCGCTATTAATCGGCTTGGGTATCTCGGTGATACGTCAGAAACGTATCTATAATTTTTGAGGCTCCATGCTTATTTATTATCTACTTTGCTTTGCTTTATCTACACTTTGAGGTGTTTTTATATCTTTTCTGGAACTAACCTATTAACAAGTTTCCACAATGCCAGTTGCCTGTTTTCTTCTGTTTTTGGTTCTAGAAAGGCAGAAAATCAATATTCTCGGAATTGTACGGGACAAAAGCCAAAGTCAATATTTTACCGTGAGGGACACGAATCCAGAAGACGAGACGGAGACGCGAACCAGGGGGGCCAAACCCCCCTAGGCGCGGCCAGGGTGGGCCCACGCCTGGGCAGGGTGTGGCCCCCTGGTGCCTCCCGGCCTCGCCTCTTCGCCTATAAGAAGCCCTCGATACAGAAACCCTAAGTACCCGATCAAAACTCCATGAAACCTTCTATAGCCACCGCCACCGTCGTCCCTAGATCGGGGGATCTGAAGTTCTTCACGACACCCTGCTAGAGGGGAAATCATCCTAGATACCTTCTCTCTGGTATGAAGCGTGAGTAGTTCCACCTTGGACTATGGGTCCATGTAGTAGCTATATGGTTGTATCTCCTCCTTGAGCTTTCATGTATAGATCTTGTGAGTTCCGTTCATGATCAAGATCTAATCTATTTGTAATCATGCATGTTGTGTTTGCGGGGATTCGATGGATATTGAGATTATTATGTTGGTTTGATTAATGGTTTTGTCTTTATGATTCTATCATGTTTGTGTTATTTGTGATCTTGCATGCTCTCCGTTGTTAGTAGTTATCTTGGCCAAGTAGTTGCTAGTGACTCCAAGAGGGGGTATTTGTGCTCGATAGTGGGTTCATGCCTCTAGTTTCCAAGGGAAGTGACATAAATCTCTTCGGTTGTAGATGTGTTGTTGCCACTAGGGAGAAAACAACGGTCTCTTGTTCATGGAACAAGTTCATTGTTTACCTTACACACTTTGCTTAAAGCAGTTGTCTGTTGCTTGCAACTTAATACTGGAGGGGGTTCGAATGATAACCTGAAGGTGGACTTCTAGTCATAGATGCTTTTGGATGGCAGTCTATGTATATTGTTGTATTGCCCAATCGAATCTTATAGTATGTTAGCTGGTCTGTTTTGACAGATTTCTGCCATTTTTTGCATTTGCTTCTTATTGATTCCTTTTTGAGTTCTCTTTTGGGGAATTGATATTTTTGAAGGATTTACTATAGTAGCTTGTGTTTTTAGTGAAAATACTTGTTGTTCCAAAGCTTTGCCATAGGTCTAATATCTTTTGAATAAACTAATGTTGCTAATGAAGATTGTGTGAAGTTTTGTATGAAGGAAAAAATTTAGGTGTAGAGAGAGAATGATGTAATGAGATGAAGAATAGACAAAAGATCAAGCTTGGGGATGCCACCCCGGTGTCACCCCAAGAAATATCCAAGAGGTACAAGCATCAAAGCTTGGGGATGCCCAAGGAATCCCCTTCTTCATCAATAAAAAGCCCAGGTCTGTCTAGACACTTCGTTTTTATTGTTTCATGCACAGTTGTGTTGTTCTTGGAGCGTCTTAGTTTTCGTTTGCTTTGCTTAGTTTGTTTAGTTTGCTTGAATAAAGTAGTTTGGACCCTCGTTCTTGCTGTGTTGTTTTTCAAATAAGTTGCTAGGTGTTGGAAAGGAGTAGGAAGTTCCTTCTTGAAAGTGCAAGAGGAGCTTGCATTGACTATGACTTAGACTTTAGCATGACATGCTAGGTGTTGTTTTGACCTTATGCTTAGTGATTATTGCTGTAGCATGTCTTGTTCTAACAATTAGGATTGCTTAGTGTGTCTTGAAGAAATTATGCGTTGTTTTAGCATGCAAAAGCATAGTATTGTGGTATTCTCCTTCGATGCTTTGTTTGGGTTGACTTGGCACATGTTCACATCATGTTATGACTATGACAAGTCACCATAGCCTCTATGATTATTTAGTCCTTGACTTGTAGTACCACTCTATGCTTTGATTAGTAATGCTTTGTTTCTCTACATGATTATGACCATTATGCTCTCTTAGTTGGTTGCTCCCAGTCTTTTGCTAGCCTCCACTTGTATGAGTAAGATCTACTCATGCTTCCAACTCCCAAGAAACCAAGTTATTCCAAAGTGTCCACTATAAACTCCTATGCATGGTGTGTTACACCATTCCAAGTATATTATTTTTTTCATCTATCTTCCAATTAAAAACTATTTTGTTATGTGAAAACTTAGTGATTAAAGCCTCACAAATTTGATGCACATTTTATATTATTTGCCCCTAATAAACTTGAAACATTGTGTCATCTATGTTGTATATGCTTGCACTTATACGTTGGAATTAGTAGAACCGTGTTGTCACGTGGAACGTTTTCAAAATTGCACTTGTACTTTGTACTCAGTTGATATCATGCTCTTTTGTCTATGGATGTCACCGATGTGAAATAAAGGAGAACTTGTAAGTCCATGGAGTTTGTATTTTGTGTTAGAGAAATGTCTGGGTCGCTAGCCTAATCCATGCCTAATCATGGTGGAAACTTGCAGCATCACCATAGTGAGATATCTATGAAGCATCCTCAATAAAAAGCTATGCATATAGTAAATAAAAAGATCGCTGAGATGCTCATTATTTGCTTGACTTGTCATTTTGGTTATGGGATAGCTCATGTACCATGTGCAAGGGGTACCAGTTGGCGGTTCTCTATGATATGCAAATACTTACAGTGACAAGAACTTACAGGTGACTGAAGTTAAGTAGCATGAGGTGTGGCCCTCGTATTCAAGGGACTTGAGATTGCCAACTTATACTTTGTCAAGCATATACTACATCTTTGTTCACTTTAACCTTAATCACTTCAAGATGCTTATGATAGGGGTAATGAGGTCTGAAAGCTAACAAGTACCATAATTTTTGGAAGCTCTTTTTGAAACTTGAAATCACTGCTTCCCTTTGTGAAGGGCCCTTATTTCACCATTATTTGAGTCTCCACCTTCTACCTTTAGGCACCATTAAGAGAGCATAGTTGTCATTCTGTGTGCAGTGTCCCAAAGCTTATTGATTGATGCATATTGTGATATTACTTGTTCTTGTGCTATTTGTTTCTAGTCACCCTTATGAACTTTGAAGGTGTCCTATGCATCTATTTGCTACTCTATGAGAGACAAGCTAAATGCCACTATGCTATGTTTTCTGTATGTGAAACAAACAAACGTTTTTCAAAGCATGTTATTCATGATATTTGTTTGTAACCTTTCATGTTGCATGCATAGTTACTATGTCCTATTGTTAGAACTCCATCTTTCATGCACATGTTTAGAGTTCTTTGATCCCAGCTTTGAATGCTTTCAAATGGTTTTATCTTGGTTTTGATGGTGCATGTCACCTAAAAAATTATTATTTTTATCACTTACATACTCGAGGACGAGCATGAGTTAAGCTTGGGGATGCTTGATACATCGGAAACATATCTATATTTTTGATGCTCCATGCTTGTTTAGTATCTACTTTGCTTTTCTTTGTCTACACTTTGAGGTGTTTTTATATATTTTCTGGAACTAACCTATTAACAAGTTGCCACAGTGCTAGTTACCTGTTTTCTTCTATTTTTGGTTCTAGAAAGGCAGAAAATCAATATTCTCGGAATTGGACGGGACAAAAGCCAAAGTCAATATTTTATTGTGAGGGACAAGAATCCAGAAGACGAGACGGAGACGTGAACCAGGGCAGCCAAACCCCCCTAGGCGCGGCCAGGGGTGGGCCCGTGCCTAGGCAAGGTGTGGCCCCCCTGGTCACCTCCCGGCCTCGCCTCTTCGCCTATAAGAATCCCCTGATACAGAAACCCTAAGTACCCGATCAAAACTCCACGAAACCTTCTATAGCCGCCGCCACCATCGTCCCTAGATCGGGGAGGGATCTGAAGTTCTTCCTAGCACCCTGCCAGAGGGGAAATCATCCCGGAGGCCTTCTCTCCGGTATGAAGCGTGAGTAGTTCCACCTTGGACTATAGGTCCATGTAGTAGCTAGTTCGTTGTATCTCCTCCTTGTGCTTTCATGTATAGATCTTGTGAGCTCCGTTCATGATCAAGATCTAATCTATTTGTAATCATGCATGTTGTGTTTGCAGGGATCCGATGGATATTGAGATTACTATGTCAGATTGATTAATGGTTGTCTTTATGATTCTATCATGTCGGTGTTGTTTGTGATCTTGCATGCTCTCCGTTGTTAGTAGCTATCTTGGACAAGTAGTTGCTAGTGACTCCAAGAGGGGGTATTTATGCTCGATAGTGGGTTCATGCCTCTAGTTTCCAATGGAAGTGACAATAATCTCTTCGGTTGTAGATGTGTTGTTGCCACTAGGGAGAAAACAACGGTCTCTTCTTCATGGAAAAGTTGATTGTTTACCTTACACACTTTGCTTAAAGCAGATGTCTGTTGCTTGCAACTTAATACTGGAGGGGGTTCGGATGATAACCTGAAGGTGGACTTCTAGTCATAGATGCAGTTGGATGGCGGTCTATGTATATTGTTGTATTGCCCATTGTTATGCCATTCTCAGTTCCTATCAATTGCCATGATGTAATTTGTTTACCCTTCATGCCATGTTGTTTATCTAAGGAGAGCACCTCTAGTGAACTATGGACCCTGGTCCAATCTTTACCATTGATACATCTTCCACTGTTACTTGTTTACTTGCTGCAAACCATTACCTTCCACACCATACGTTTAATCCTTTGTTACAGCAAACCGGTGAGCTTGAAAGCCTCACTGATTCGTTGGGGCAAAGTCTTGAGTTTGTGTTGTGCAGGTCTCCACGTTGCTTGTAGTACCTTTTGGGCATTTACTTCCTCCTACTGGTTCGATAACCTTGGTTTCTTACTGAGGGAAACTCGCCTGCTGAACTGCATCATAACTTCCTCTTGGGGTCTCCCAACGAAGTGCTGCTGCACTCATCACTCGGCCTATGTGGGCCCCAAAACTCGGTGAACCTTATTCATGGTCAGCCTTATCTTTATACCTCTCTTGACCCTACCGGGGGTCATCCCCCTCAACATTAGTCCCCGAAGCTGTTAAGGGATAGAGGTGTTAGCTGATAGTCTTTGGCAGGTTCCTTTACCATACTTGGAACATCCATTTCTCATCCAACTTACATATGTCGGCCTTCCTTCTCTTTAACTCGACACTTAGTATTTGTCCTCTCATAGATAGGATGACTCATTTCATCAAGACCGATTCATATCTCGGCCTCCAAATCTTTTCTTGCTACTTAGGTGTTTTCTTTGTTTGATTCACAGCTTTTTGGGTCTACCTTCATTTTATATTATATTATCCTATGTGCCATGTAATCATAATATTTTGCACCAAATCCTGACATGTAACACTATTCCTATAATTCTCTGTCAGTTATCATTGGCGTAGGTCACGTTCGCGCAATGTCTCGTTTCCCATACTAACTATAGGATATGGCTGTGACGTGGGGGCGGTTACCACTTGCATGTCATGATCTAAGGGGGTCGTTTCCCAATTACACACCCACGATGTGGCCTTTTTCTGCACAACTGATCCCACTATGACGACCGCCATTAGGTCCTTAAATAGGGGGGCAGGCGGAAACCCTGGTTTTTAACTTCATTTTCCCCCTCTCTCCTCTTTTTTGCGCTGCCGCCGCTCTCCTTCTCGCCCAAGCGCCACTGTGCTGCTTCATTTTCCTTTACACCACTGCCAATCTACTTCTTTGGTTACGACGGGGACATGCCATTCTCTTCCTATCCCCGACGAGGCCAACGAGGAGATAGATCCCCAGGATGTTGTTTTCATCGATGAGGAAGAACAAGAGTAATCCTACGCGAGAGCGTATATTAGGAAGGTTCAGATGTGATCAGAGAGGAGCTTGAGTGGCTCCGCGATTCCTGGCGGATTCTGGTGGAGGTCGAGTACCGCCTCACTACCGGTGAGACCACTCCCGATCCCCTTCTTGGTGAGTTTGTTGTCTTCCTCTCTCATTTCGAGCACATATTCTCTCTTACCCTTAGTGATTTTGCCAAGAACTTCTTTGAATCTTTCCATCTCCAACTACATCATCTTTCGGCCAATGCCATATGTTTCCTTTCTTCCTTCATTTCTTGTATTGAGGGTTATGTTGGTCTCTAGCCCACTATAAACATGTGGGCCAAATACTTCCAATTTTGATCCTAGGTTGTTCCTGACCCAGATGTTCCTGCCGGTGAGAAACAACTAGCGCAGTGCGACGCCGCCAACGTATAGCCTAGAAAGAAATCCATATTCCCCCGAGTCCAGGGAGTAGATTCATGTAAGAAGTGGAAGCGCACTTTCTTCTACGTGAAGAACATGATCAAGGTAGATTTCATTTGGCTGCAAAGATTTGAACTCAGCGTGCCTAAAAAACATAATTGGAAGTTTGACCCGAAGACCAAGTTCAAGGATATTAATGAAGTTCACGCCGTCATTGAGAAACTAGTGGGGCCGGGTATGTCGAAAGATGATCTTATGAGGATATTTATTAGTCGCTGAGTCAACCCCCACCAGCTTCGCTCTCACAAAATATGCCACATGAGTGGCCACTTTGATCTGAATTGGACCTCAACCTTTGATATGGATGAGCAACAGATCTAGAGGCGACTCAAATCATTTTTTAATACAAAGATGGTTTCCGATTGGGAGTGGGATAAATCTCCTTATGTTAGAGATTTGTCCCATGGTGGAAACTAGGGTCCAACGATCCCTTGGTTCGAGAAGGGGCTGAACACGCAGTTCCAAGGAGCCTTGGCGACGGTGGTGGCGGAGTAGCAAGCACATGACATAGAGGTGAAACGGGTTTTTTTACCCAGGTTCAGGACCCTCGTGAGAATGTAAAGCCCCTACTCCTGTTTTGTTGTATTTCTTATGTGCTTCGCAAGGGTACAATGGAGGATGAAAGCCTAGGGTTTTAAATCTCTGGGATCGACCTATTCTAAGGTAGGAGAGGGATTCCTTATATAGCGGCACAGGGCCTCTTCCCCCAATTCTTAGGCGAGAAGATCCCGCCTAAAGGACTTTGATCCGCCTTATATTCACGTGGTCGTCGGCCATCTATAGTGCCGAGGTTGTGGACGGTCTTCCTCCTGCTTTGATGTGTCACCCTGGTCTCCTTTCACCAAAGCAGCAATGCTAGGCGATGTCGCTGCCCTGCGTCACCCCTCCCACCTTTGCATAGAGGAAAGCAGGCAGCATCTTGCTTCCCAAGCAATGACCGGATTGACCGTTGGCTCGTTGTTTTTTGGGGAACGCTCGTCTCTAAGAACACTCCCCCTCACAAGGCCTCGGTGAGAGGCTCTCAGCCCATGGCAAGGTTGGTCTTAACGCCCGCTGAAGCCCTGGGGCTCCTTCTTCCTCCCAGAGGACCGTGCTCCTCGCGAGTCCAATAGAGGGCATGCCCGGTGGGCCTGGTGACTCGGAAGGATTGTTGGAAATAATGCCCTAGAGGCAATAATAAAGTTGTTATTATTATAATTCTTGTTCATGATAATGTTTATATTCCATGCTAGAATTGTATTAAGCGGAAACTTTAATACTTGTGTCGTTTGTGAACAACACCGTGTCCCTAGTACGCCTCTATGGACTAGCTCATTTATTAATGATGGTTAAGGTTTCCTAACCATGGACATGAGTTGTCGATTAATAATGAGATCATATCATTGGGAGAATGATATGGTGGACAGACCCAAACTAAGCGAAGCAATTAGATCGTGTCATCGTGTTCGTCTTTGCGAAGCTTTTCTTATGTCAAATATTGTATTCCATAGACCATGAAATAATACAACTCCCTGGTATCGGAAGAAAGCTTTGAGGTCATCAAACGTCATCCTATGAGAGGGTGATCATAAAGGTGTCTCTCAGGTGATCGGAAAGTATCGGTTGGGTTGTATGTATCGAGATGGGATTTGTCCCTCCCAAGTTGGAGAGATATACTTTGGGCCCACTCGGTAATCGATATCAACACCGCTTGCAAGCATGTGGTTAAGGAGTTAATCACAAAGTGATATCGGATTACGGAACGAGTAAAGTTCTTGCTGTGAACGAGATTGAACTAGGTATGACGGTACCGACGATCGAATCTCGGGCAAGTGAAATATCGCGAGACGAAGGGAATACATATATGGGATTGATTGAATCCTGGCATCGTGGTTCATCCGATATGATCATCGATGAATGTGTGGGAGTCAATATGGGTTTCCAGACCCCGCTGTTGATTATTGATAGAAGATCATGTCTGCATATTCTCGAACCCACAGGGTCACACACTTAACGTGTCTCGACGCTAGGATAGATTGGATAATTAGTTTATGAGTTTTCATTTGGAGTCTCGGATGGGATCCGGGACATCACGAGAGGTTCCAGAATGGTCCGGAGAATAAGATTCATATAAGGCAGTGCAGTTTTTGGAGTTCGGAATTGTTCCGGGTTAATCGGTATTGTACCGGAAGCTTCTAGAACCTTTCGGAAGGGGACCAACGTGGCCCCTCCTTCCGGGAGGGGGCATGGGCCTATGAGGGAGTGCCCTGGCCACATTGGGCCAGGGGCACAAGGCCCCATAGGGCCCAACCGGCCTAGAGAGGTTTAAATTCGAGATAGACCTTCTAGAAGGGGGGGGGGGTTTCCTTGCCCCCCACTCCTCCTCCTTGGGGCCGCCGGTTTGGGCTTGGGGGAGGGGATAGGGCTGCTCCCCCCTCTATATAAATAGGGGTGGGGATGCACCACCCCCCTACACCTTCCCCTCCAACCTTAGCCGCCCTGCTGCCCTCCTCTCTCCCTCCCGACTCCTTGTAGGCGAAGCCCTGCTGCAGAAATTCTCCACCAATTGCACTGCGCCGTCGCGTTGTAGATCCAACCCATCTCTCCACCATACTTGCTGGACCGAGGAAGGAGGAGACGTCGAGGTGCTTCACGTGTGCATCTCACGGAGGCACCACCACTTGTGGTGCTAGATCGTATCGGATCGCGAGGAGGAGAAGCGAGTACGACTACATCACCCACGTTCCGACGAACGTTCCGCTGTGCGAATATTCAAGGGTATGAAGATCTAATCCAATCTCTCACAGTGTTTGCATCTCCTAGATTAGATCTTGGCTTTCCCTCTGTTCGCATCCGTAGAAAATTTTGATTTACTATGCCGCGAAACCCTTCAGTGGTATCAGAGCTAGATCTATGCGTAGATGTGTTTCACGAGTAGAACGCAACATGGTTCTTGCGGGCGTTGATGTTTTCTGTTGCAAGACTCTTGTTTGTGTTCTTCTTATGACGCGGGATAGTGAGATTGAAGCGGTCCAGGCCAACCTTATGCGACGTCGTCATGAGACCGCCCGCACTTGACGTGTCGCTTGTTCCACATGCGGCCGGTGGATGTCGCTTTCTCTCGCTATAGTTGTCATGGGATTAACACCGGTTTGGCAACCATAATATCACCGTTGTGGCTTTCCGTAGGTAAGAATCGTTTAGCATCTACTCCCATAAGCCACGTAAAACATGCAACAACAAAGTAGAGGCGTCTAACTTGTTTTTGCAGGAGTGTTTTCGTGATATGGTATGGCCCAAGATGTGATGTGTATAATGTATGCGATGATCATGTTTTGTAATGTTTCACGACTTGCATGTCGATGAGTACACAACCGGCAGGAGCCATATGGTTGTCTTTATAATTGTGTATGACCTGTGTGTCAACTTCTTATACGCCATGTAATAGTTTTCACTTTATCGCTAAGTAGTTAGCAATAGTTGTAGTTGCTATTCGTGGTGGAGGCAATCATGGTGGAGTGATGGAGATCATGCCGGAACGCACAAGATGGAGATCATTGCGCGAAGATTGGCTATACCATGTCACATTAAAGTTATATGCATGTGATGTTTATCCCTTTATGTATCTTATCATGCTTAGATCTCGACGGTAGCATTATAAGATGATTCCTCACTTAAAGATCAAGATAAAACTGTGTTCTCCCTGATTATGCACCGTTGCAAAATTTCGTCGTGTCCAAGCATCACGTGATGATCGGGTGCTATAGACTCTACGCTCACATACAACGGGTGCAAGCCAGTTTTTGCACACGCGGAAATACTTGGGTCTAACTTGACGAGCCTAGCATGTACAGACATGGCCTCGGAACACAAGAACCGAAAGGTTAAGCATGAGTCATATGAATGATATGATCGACACTTCGTTGTCCACCATTGAAGCCACATCTCTTCTCGTGATGATCGGATTAGGTGTGGTGAATTTGGATCATGTTCACTAAACAACTTGAGGGATGTTGAATTTAGTGGGAGTTCATCTAGTAATTTTATTAAGTTGAACTATTCATCATGAACATAGTCTAAATTGTACTTGCAAATACTGTAGATCTCATGGCCAACTCCAACTTCAACTTCAACGTTTTTGCTGAGATAGAAAAACTTAGAAACAATGGGTCTAACTTCACCAAATGGTTCCGCATTCTGAGAATCATTCTCGCTGGCGGACAAAAGGACTATGTCCTTGAGAAAGCGCTAGGTGACGCCCCTGCTATAGATGCGCCGGCTGATGAGAAAGCTGTTTATCAGTCGCGCAAGAATGATTATGATTTGATTAAGATCGCCATTTTGTTTTCTATGGAATCGGATCTTCAAAATCGTTTTGAGGAGTTCGCCGGGCCCTTTGAGATTCTCGAGGAGCTGAAAAACATGTTTTAGACTCAAGTCTGTTCTGAGAGATATGAGATCTCTAAGAAATTCTTTAACTGCAAGATGGAGGAAGGGAGTTCCGTTAGTGAGCACGCCATTAAGATGTAGGGCTACACTCAACGACTTGAGCAAATGGACTGCGAGATTCCATAAGAGCTCAAGATTGACAGAGTTATGCAATCACTCCCTCCTAGCTACAAAAGTTTTGTAGTCCACAATCATATTGGTTCCACTGATATGATCACTGAGCTCTTTGCTAAGCTGAAAGTTGCGGAGGTGGATACTAAGAAAAATAATCATGTGTTGATGGTCAACAAGCCCCCCACCTTTAAGAAAGGTAAGGGTGCAAATAAGCCCTTCAAGAAAGGCAGAGGCAAACGCGTTTCCCCTGCTGAGAAGAAGCTCAGTTCTGGTCCTAAACCGGACACTGAGTGCTTCTATTGCAAGGACAATGGTCACTGGAAGCGCAACTGTCCGAAGTACTTAGCGGACAAGAAGGCTGGCACCATCAAAGGTATATTTGATATACATGTTATTGATGTTTTCATTACTAGCCCTCGTTGTAGTGCCTGGGTATTTGATACCGGTTCAGTTGCTAATATTTGTAACTTGAAACAGGAGCTACGGAATAGACGGCGGCTTGCGAGGGATGAGGTGACGATGCGCGTTGGCAACGGATCAAGAGTTGATGTGATGGCCGTCGGCACGCTCTCCTTAGTTTTACCTTTGGGATTAGTTTTAAACCTTAATAAATGTTATTATGTGCGTGTGTTGATCATGAACATTATTTCTGGATCGTGTTTATTGTAAGACGGTTATTCATTTAAATCAGAGAATAATGGTTGTTCTATTTATATGAGTAACATCTTTTATGGTCATGCACCTATTGTGAATGGTTTATTTCTTCTAAATCTCGAAAGGGATGAAACACACATCCATAACATTGAGGCTAAGAGATGCAAAGTAGATAGTGATAATACTACTTATTTGTGGCACTGTCGTCTAGGTCATAATGGTGTAAAACGCATGAAGAAACTCCATTTTGATGGACTTTTGGAGTCTCTTGATTTTTAATCATTTGACACATGCGAAACATGCCTCATGGGCAAGATAATCAAAACCCCGTTCTTCGGTATGATGGAGCGAGCAACGAACTTGTTGGAAATCATACATACCGATGTATGCGGACCGATGAGTGTTTCGACGCGCGGTGGATATCGCTATTTTCTCACTTTTACCGATGACTTAAGTAGATATGGGTATATCTATTTAATGAAACATAAATATGAAACATTTGAAAAGTTCAAGGAATTTCAGAATGAAGTGGAGAACCATCGTAACAAAAAGATTAAGTTTCTACGATCCGATCGTGGGGGCGAATATTTGAGTTATGATTTTCTCACGCATCTTAAAGCAAGCGGAATTGTTTCACAACTCACACCACCCGGAACACCACAGCGCAATGGTGTGTCTGAACACCGGAATCGAACCCTATTAGATATGGTCCGATCAATGATGTCTCTTACTGATTTGCCGTTATCATTTTGGGGTTATGCATTAGAAGCCGCTACATTCACTTTAAATAGGGAACCATCTAAATCCGTTGAGACGACACCGTATGAACTGTGGTTTGGTGCTAAACCTAAGTTGTCGTTTCTTAAAGTTTGGGGATGCAAAGCTTACGTCAAGAAGTTGATGCCGGACAAGCTCGAACCCAAAGCGGAGAAATGCGTCTTCATAGGATATCCTAAGGAAACTATTGGGTATACCTTCTATCACAGAACCGAAGGCAAAGTGTTTGTCGCAAAGAACGGTTCCTTTCTTGAGAAGGAGTTTCTCTCGAAAGAAGTGAGTGGGAGGAAAGTAGATCTAGACGAGGTTATTGAACCTTCTCTTGAGTTGGAGAGTAGCGCAGCACCTGAAATTGTTCCAGTGCCGCCTGCACCAACAATAGAGGAAGCTAATGACAAGGATCATGAAGCTTCGGACGATGCTGCTACTGAACGTCGCAGGTCGACAAGCTTGCGTGCCCCTCCTGAGTGGTACGGTAACCCTGTCTTGACTGTCTTGTTGGTAGAAGAAAATGAACCTACAAACTATGAGGAAGCGATGATGAGCCCAGACTCTGAGAAATGGCTAGAAGCCATGAAATCCGAATTGGGATCCATGAGCGAAAACCAAGTATGGACTTTGGTGGATCCTCCTAGCGACCGAAAGGCCGTTGAGTGCAAGTGGATCTTCAAGAAGAAAACGGACGCGGATGGTAATGTTACCGTCTATAAAGCACGTCTTGTCACGAAAGGTTTTCGACAAGTTCAAGGTGTTGACTACGATGAGACTTTCTCTCCCGTATCGATGTTTAAGTCCATTCGGATTTTATTAGCAATTGCAGCGTTTCATGATTATGAAATATGGAAGATGGATGTCAAGACTGCTTTCCTCAATGGCAACATTGATTAAGAGTTGTATATGATGCAACCCGAAGGTTTTGTCAATCCTAAGGATGCTGATAAAGTATGCAAACTTCAGCGTTCCATTTATGGACTGAAGCAAGCATCTCGGAGTTGGAACCTTCGTTTTGATCAAGTGATCAAGAGCTTTGGATTTGTTCCAAATTGCTACGAAGCTTGCATCTACAAGAAATTGAGTGGGAGCTCGGTGACGTTTCTGGTACTATATGTGGATGACATATTGATTATCGGAAATGACATCAACATGCTTAACGATGTGAAGAGTTATTTGAACAAGTGTTTTTCAATGAAAGACCTAGGTGAAGCTGCTTATATATTGGGCATCAAAATCTATAGAGATAGACAAAGACGCTCGATGGCTTTAAGCCGAGTACATACCTAGACAAAGTTCGAAGGGTTCGTAATGGATAAGGCAAAGAAAGGTTCAAAGGCCTATGTTGTCGTGTAAGATATTGAGCAAGGCTCAAAGTGTCCACCACTAGTAAATGATAGGGAAGCTATGAGAAAAGTGCCTTATGCCTCGCCATAGGTTCTATCATGTATGCCATCTTGTCGTACTAGACCGGATGTGTCCAATGCTCTTAGTTTGATGAGGAGATATCAAAGTGATCCAGAGTGGAACATCGACAGCCGTGAAGAACATCCTAAAGTACCTAAATAGAACTAAAGAAATGTTCTTAGTCTATGGGGTGATGAACATTGTCGTAAAAGGTTACGTCGACGCTAGTTTCGAATCGACAATGATGATTCTAAATCTCGCAGTGATACGTGTATATTTTGAATGGAGGAGCTGTGAGTCGAGAAGCTGCAAGCAAAGCGTGATCGCGGGATCTACAGAGAAGCGGAATACATGGTCACGCAGAAGGCCAAGTGAAGGAGTTTGGATCGTAAACTTCATCATCGAAGCTTGGCGTGGTTCCAAGTGCATTGGACCCACTAGAGATATTGTGTGACAACACTGGATCCATAGCACTCGCTAAGGAACCAAGATATCATCCAAAGACCAAGCATATCAACCGCAAGTTTCATATAATCCGAGATTATATAGCGATGGAGATCTCAAGATTAGCAAAGTACATACAGATCGAATGTCGCAGATCCATTGACTAAATCTCTTCCACGTGTAAAACATGATCAAGACCTCGATTGCCATGGGTGTGAGATTGCTGCCAGATGTAAACTAGATTATTGACTCTAGTGCAAGTGGGAGACTTGGAATTATGCCCTAGAGCCAATAATAAAGCTGTTATTATTATAATTCTTGTTCATGATAATGTTTATATTCCATGCTAGAATTGTATTAAGCGGAAACTTTAATACTTGTGTGGTTTGTGAACAACACCGTGTCCCTAGTACGCCTATGGACTAGCTCATTGATTAATGATGGTTAAGGTTTCCTAACCATGGACATGAGTTGTCGATTAATAATGAGATCATATCATTGGGAGAATGATATGGATGCACTCCAAACTAAGCGAAGCAATTAGATCGTGTCATCGTGTTCGTCTTTGCGAAGCTTTTCTTATGTCAAATATTGTATTCCTTAGACCATGAGATAATACAACTCCCTGGTATCGGAAGAAAGCTTTGAGGTCATCAAACGTCATCCTATGAGAGGGTGATCATAAAGGTGTCTCTCAGGTGATCGGAAAGTATCTGTTGGGTTGTATGTATCGAGATGGGATTTGTCCCTCCCAAGTTGGAGAGATATACTTCGGGCCCACTCGGTAATCGATATCAACACCGCTTGCAAGCATGTGGTTAAGGAGTTAATCACAAAGTGATATCGGATTAAGGAACGAGTAAAGTTCTTGCTGTGAACGAGATTGAACTAGGTATGACGGTACCGACGATCGAATCTCGGGCAAGTGAAATATCGCGAGACGAAGGGAATGTATATATGGGATTGATTGAATCCTGACATCGTGGTTCATCCGATATGATCATCGATGAATGTGTGGGAGTCAATATGGGTTTCAGACATTGTTGATTATTGATAGAAGATCATGTCGCATATTCTCGAACCCGTAGGGTCACACACTTAACGCTTCGACGCTAGGATATATTGGATAATTGGTTTATGAGTTTTTGTTCGAGTCTCGGATGGGATCCGGACATCACGAGGTTCCGGAATGGTCCGGAGAATAAGATTCATATAAGGCAGTGCAGTTTTTGGAGTTTGGAATTGTTCCGGGTTAATCGGTATTGTACCGGAAGCTTCTAGAACCTTCCGGAAGGGGACCAACGTGGCCCCACCTTCCGGGATGGGGCATGGGCCTATGAGGGAGTGCCCTGGCCGCATTGGGCCAGGGGCACAAGGCCCCATAGGGCCCAGCCGGCCTAGAGAGGTTTAAATTCGAGATAGACCTTCTAGAAGGGGGGGGGGTTCCTTGCCCCCCACTCCTCCTCCTTGGGGCCACCGGTTTGGGCTTGGGGGAGGGGCTAGGGCTGCGCCCCCCTCTATATAAAGAGGGGTGGGGGCGCACCACCCCCCTACACCTTCCCCTCCAACCTTAGCCGCCCGCCTCCTCTCCCTCCCGACGCTTGTAGGCGGTTACCGCAGAAATTCTCCACCAATTGCACCGCGCCGTCGCGTTGTAGATCCAACCCATATCTCCACCATACTTTCTGCACCGAGGAAGGAGGAGACGTCGAGGTGCTGCACGTGTGCATCTCACGAAGGCACCGCCACTTGTGGTGCTAGATCGGATCGGATCGCGAGGAGGAAAAGCGAGTACGACCACATCACCCACGCCCGATTTAACGCTACCGTGTAATCTTCAAGGGTATGAAGATCTAATCCAATATCTCTCGTTGTTTGCATCTCCTAGATTAGATCTTGGCTTTCCCTCTGTTCGCATCCGTAGAAAATTTTGATTTACTATGCCGCGAAACCCTTCAAGGATGGGGTAGCCCCGATGCCAATAGTCCGATAGTAGCCCCTGGTCACTTGGCTTGCACGCGTTTGACAAAGGTACGAGGAAGTCAAGGGACCAACTGGAGCCATGCCCACTGGTAGTCATGTCAGCACATGATCCCCGAAGATGTTTTCTGTGCTTCCAAGTGCACATGTAGGGCATGGTGCTCATCCGATGTAGGAACCGTCGCTTCCGCTCTTTGGTCTTGGGGGCCGCGCTGCCCATAAAACCACAAGCTCGGGAAGACTCGCCACACTTCATATCCTTCCGCCGCCATTTTTCCCGCGCCCTTGCTTCGACGCCATTCCTGCTGCTACGGTAGTTTTTGAGATGGCCACAAGAGAGCGCGTGCCGCCCCTGCTACGCCGAGTTTTCCACGTCGAGTGACGGGACCTTTCCGTGAGCGAGTGTGCTCAACGAGGAGGGGCTAGAGAAGGTCCAGAAGCTAATGGACTCCAAGTCGAATGAGTGGGGCGCCTCATAGGTGTGGTGTGCCGGCGTTGGAGGGGACGGATGACACACCTCCATGGCCTCGGTCTTCACCCAATCCATCACCGTCGGTCTTTTCCCCCTTTCTCCCCCTTCCTCATCGCCATCCTAGAGCACTACTGCAGACAACTTCTCCACCTTCACATGGGGAGCGTGACCCTTCTGGCCGCCTTTGTGTACTTGTGTGAAGCCTTCTTCGGAGTGATGACGTCCGGGGTGCTGCTTCAGCACTTATACCACATACACGTCCTCTCGCCGGAGGATTGTCTCAGTGGCGTTGGGTTCTTTGCTGAATAAGCGGGAGACTTCTTGCCCATATCCATCCTTGGGGTGGTGTCGGAGTTCTGCCATGACTGGGTGGTGGTGGATGCTAGTCGGGCCTGGCTGCAGATCTGTGTTCTGGTGAGAGCGACGATGGAGAACCTGGGATGGGCTCACGAGTCGTCCACCCGCATGAGCCTCAGGCCCCTCGCGAGGCGCGTCACGCACTTGAGGAGCCAAGGTTTGATTGGTGATATGGTAGTGCAGGAGTACTTGCAGCAGCAGATTGCCCCCTTTAGGAGCACTGAAGGCCTGTCTGGACCATGTCGCCTAGCCGGGACGAGTTCAGGCTCTTGGAGGGGCTTCGCATAGAGGATACGGTGTCCGTCCTCACGCGTCTGCTTATGGACATGGAGGCGGCAACGGAATTACACCTTGGCATGCATCCCCTTTACTTGGAGGGTGACATGCATGCCATCTGTGTGTGTCTTCCCGCCTTCGATGCAATGGGCTAGTGTCCCTGATCAAGCTGGACGTTGAAGACACGGTGCCAGGCGGTGGCTCCGAATCCTCGTGGCCTGTTCGGCGTAGAAGGATGATCAACAACATGTCGAATTCAGAGGAGGATGCCGTGGGTTCCCCTGGTACTGAAGCCCGTGACTCATCTGGTTGCGCGAACCACACGGTCTGCACTGGGCCCGGGGAAGCTTCTAGTTCCGCCATGGAGCGTGTGGACGGGAAGCGTCCAAAGCCCGATGATAGCAGTGTCTTCCTTCCCCCAGGCATGAGTAGAGCCAACTAGTCCCTGGTGTGAGCAGGAGCCGGGAGGTAAGTCGGCCTCGCAAGGCATTCCCCTCCCGCTTTTCCTTTTCCTTTCCTGCTTTGTCACCTCGCTTCTCTGATGCAGGCATGGGGAGAAGTGGAGGAAGAAGGCACCAAGGTCTGGCTTTTGAGGGACGACAGAGCACGCCGAGGGAAGCTCCGGGCACCTCCCACCTAGGAGTGTCCTTTGCCTAGAGCCATTGGGGGAAGCTCGCCTCGAGTCGAGGGTGCACCGGCGCGTGCATCCCCCATCCTGTAGGAGGGGGACCGCTTCCTTGAATAGGGTCAGCCTGACTCCGTGATGGTTGCTGGAGGTGGCGGAATTTTGCTGCCTAAAGATCCTATGGGTGAGGAAGGCTTGACCCCATCACCGGTCAGTGGTGACAGGGAGCACCTCGCAGGTCAAGCCCCCGAGCTCCCGAGAGCACGGGGCCGAGCATGCTAGCTCTGCTGTCACCCGGGGTGGTCTCCCTTGGTAGATTGAGGCGTTTGCAAGGCATAGTGGCGGTTGATGTAGTGCTGAGTTGATGTAGGAACGCTTCGTTGAGAACCCCAAGAGCAAGGTGTGAAGCAGCATAGCAACAAGTTTTCCGTCAGTAAGAAACCGAGATTATCGAACCAGTAGGAGTAAGGAAATGTCACACATGTGTTGCTAGCAACGCGGAGACCTGCAAAACACAAACTCAAGACTTTGCCCCAACGAATCAGTGAGGTTTTCAAGCTCACCGGTTTGCTGTAACAAAGTATTAAACGTATGGTGTGGAATGTAATGGTTTGCAACAAGTAAACAAGTAATAGTGGAAGATGTATCAATGGTAAAGATTGGACCGGGGTCCATAGTTCACTAGAGGTGCTCTCCTTAGATAAACACCATGGCATGAAGGGTAAACAAATTACAGCAGGGCAATTGACAGGAACCGAGCAAGGCATAACAATGCAATTACTAGTCAGAAATATCCTATGAGATTCAATTGGGCAATACAACAAGATACATAGATCGTCATCCAACTGCATCTATGACTAGAAGTCCACTTTCAGGTTATCATCCGAACCCCCTCCAGTATTAAGTTGCAAGCAACAGACAACTTCTTTATGCAAAGTGTGTAAGGTAAACAGTCCACATGTTCCATGAACAAGAGACCGTTGTTTTCTCTCTAGTAGCAACATCACATCTACAACCGAAGAGATCATTGTCACTTCCCTTGGAAACTAGAGGCATGAACCCACTATCGAGCATAAATACCCCCTCTTGGAGACACTAGCAACTACTTGGATAAGATATCTACTAACAACGGAGAGCATGCAAGATCACAAACAACACAGACATGATAGAATCATAAAGACAAAACCATTAATCAAATCAACATAATAATCTCAATATCCATCGGATCCCCGCAAACACAAAATGCATGATTACAAATAGATTAGATCTTGATCATGAACGGAGATCACAAGATCTATACATGAAAGCACAAAGGAGGAGATACAACCATATAGATACTACATGGACCCATAGTACAAGGTGGAACTACTCATGCATCATACCGGAGAGAAGGCCTCCGAGATGATCTCCCCTCCGATAGGGTGCCAGGAAGAACTTCAGATCCCCCCGATCTAGGGACGACGGTGGTGGCGGCTACATAAGGATTCGTGGGGATTTGATCAGGTATTTGGGGTTTCTGCATTGGGGGCATCTTATAGGCGAAGGGGGAGGCTGAGGTAGTGGCCAGGGGCCCCACACCCTGCCTAGGCACGGGGCAGGGCCCACCCGCGCCTAGGGGGGTCTAGGAACCCTAGCCCGCCTCTCCGGCTCCCTTCTGGACTTCTTATTCCCCACAGAAAGTTATTGACTTTGACATTTGTCCCGTCCAATTCCGAGAATATTTCTTTACTAATAACTTTTCTGAATCCAAAAACAGCAGAAAACAGGCAACTGGCACTGTGGCAACTTGTTAATAGGTTAGTATCAAAAAACATGTAAAAAGCACCTCAAAGTGTAGAAAAAGGAAAGCAAAGTAGATACCAAAGAAGCATGGATCATCAAAAATTATAGATACGTTTCCGACGTATCAAGCATCCCCAATCTTAACTCCTGCTCGTCCTCGAGTAGGTAAGTGATAAAAAGAATAATTTTTTAGGTGACATGCACCCTCACAATAAAGATCCAACCATTTGCAAGCATTAAAAGCTGGGATCAAAGAGCTCTAAACATGTGCATGAAAGATGGAGTTCTAACAAATGGACATAGTAACTACATGAGAAGCTACAAACAAAGATAATGAATAACATGCATTGAAAAACGTTTGTTTGTTTCACATACAGAAAACATAGCATAGTGGCAATCAACTTGTCCCTCATAGAGTAGCAAAAATATGCATAGGACACCTTCAAAGTTCAGAAGGGTGACTAGAAACAAATAGCACAAGAACAAGTAATATCACAATATGCATCAATCAATAAGCTTTGGAACACTGCACACAGAATGACAACTATGCTCTCTTAATGGTGCCTAAAGGTAGAAGGTGGATACTCAATAGTGGAGGAAGAAAGGCCTTTTATAAAGTAAGCAGGGATTTCAAGTTTCAAAAAGAGCTTCCAAAAATTATGGTACTTGTTAGCTTTTAGCCCTCATTGCCCCTACATAAGCATCTTGAAGTGATTAAGGTTAAAGTGAACAAAGATGGAGTATATGCTTGACGAAGTATAAGTTGGCAATCTCAAGTCCCTTGAATACGAGGGCCACACCTCATGCTACTCAACTTTAGGCACCTGTAAGTTATTGTCATTGTAAGTATTTGCATATCATTGAGAACCGCCAACGGGGTACCCCTTGCACATGGTACAGGATCTATACCATAACCAAAATGACAAGGCAAGCAGACAATGAGCATCTCAGCAATCTTCTTATTTACCATGGGAATATGGTGCTTTTTTTTCTCTTTCCCCTTTTCTCAATGTGTCTCTTTTTTTATAAGAAGAGTGCTTCATAGATGTCACTATGGTGATGTTGCAAGTTTCCACCATGATTAGGCATGGCTTAGGCTAGCGGCCCAGATGTTTCTCTAACATAGGATACAAACTCCATGGACTCACAAGTTCCCTATTTATTTCACACCGGTGACATCCATAGACAAAAGAGCATGATATCAACTAAGTACAAAGTACAAGTGCAATGTTGAAAATGTTCCCCGCGACAACACGGTTCTGCTAATTCCAACGTATAAGTTCAAGAATATACAACATAGATGACACAATGGTTCAAGTTTATTAGGGGCAAGGAATATAAAGTGTGCCATCAATTTTGTGAGGGCTTTAATCACTAAGTTTTCACATAACAAAGAGAATTTTTAACTGGAAGATAGCTGAAAACAAGAATATACTTGGAATGGTGTAACACACCACACATAGGAGTTTATAGTGGATACTTTGGAAAAACTTGGTTTCTTGGGAGTTGGAAGCATGAGTAAAACTTACTCATACAAGTTGAGGCTAGCAAAAGACTGGGAGCAACCAACTAAGAGATCAATAATTGCCATAATCATGCAGTGCAACAAAGAATTACTAATCAAAACATAGAGTGGTTCTACAAGTCAAGGACTAAATGATCATAGAGGCTAATGGTGACTTGTGAGAGTTATAACATGGTGTGATCATGTGCCAAGTCAACCCAAGCAAAGCATCAAAGGAGAGTACCACAATACTATGCTTTTGCATGCTAAAACAACACATAATTTTTTTTTCAAGGAACACTAAGCAATCCCAATTGTTTGGAACAAGACATGCTACAAAAATAATCACTAAGCATAAGGTCAAAACAACACCTAGCATGTCATGCTAAAGTCTAAGTCACAGTCGATGCAAGCTCCTCTTAACTTACAAGCAAGAACTTACTACTCCTTTCCAACACCAATCAACTTATTTGCAGAACAACACAGCGAGAACAGGGGTCCAAACTACTCAATCAAACTAAGCAAACTCAGAAAATCAAACTAAAACTAAGATGCTCAAAGAACAACACAACTGTGCATGAAACAATAAAAACGAAGTGTCTAGACAGACCTAAGCTTTTTATTGATGAAGAAGGGGATGCCTTGGGCATCCCCAAGCTTTGACACTTGTACCTCTTGGATATTTATTGGGGTGACACCGGCGTGGCATCCCCAAGCTTGAGCTTTTGTCCATTATTCATCTCATTGCATCATTTTCTCTCTACACCTGAAATCTTTTCTTCATACAAAACTTCACACAATCTTCATTAGCAACATTAGTGTATTCAAAAGATATTATACCTCTGGCAACGCTTTGGAACATCAAGGATTTTCACTAAAAACACAAGCTACTGTAGTAACTCCTTCAAAAAGCTCAATTCACCTAAAGAGAACTCAAAAGGGAATCAATAAGAAGCAAATGCAAATAATGACAAAAATCTGTCAAAACATACCAGCAGGTAGAAACCAATTTTTTCGAACATATTCTGTTGCTCAAATCAAAAAGTGTTTAACTAACGAAAGTTATCTATCATACTGGGGGATTTATTCATAAATTTTGAGAACAATACGAGTTACAGAGACTCCTCATGGATTTTTATGGTGGAGGACAGAAATCTGTTTCGGGACAGCAACTCCCCAAATCTTACTTCCCTCTCATTAGAGGTCATTCTTGGCACAAAAAGCAAAACAAAAAAGGATAAGGAGAGGTCATTTCTAAAGTAATAACTTCCAAGACTCAAGGAAACTCTTGGGTTATGTCCCGACAAGTACTTTTCTTTAACGCCTTTAAGTTAGGCACAAGAAGCAAGAAGAATCAAGTATTTTCAAATGAAGAATTGAGATCAATACTTGCAAAGTCTTCAACTATGAAAGGTATCTCATCCAAATGGGTTTTGTAGGATCCTTTCTCATCTCTCTTTGGTTTACTACTTTCATCAACAGGATTTTCAGGAACAATCCAATCAAAATTCTTTTCAAAGGCCTCATGCATCCCAACAAGCTTAAAGGGTATGGGTATCTTAAATTCATCTCTAGGCTTTGTTTTATCTGAAGTACCCACAAAATCTACACATGAGCCTAGCATATTGAAATCTTCAAAGACCTTTTTGGCTTCCCTAGCAACATCATGAAACTCTTTGAGTAAAGTTTCAAGAATAAAATCTCTCTTTTCGGCATCCTTTTCTTCTTTTAGTTTTAAAAACAAAATTTGCATCATGGGGTTAAGGCTAACAAACCTAGCCTCCAACATATGAACCAAAGAAGCTGAAGCAATTTCATAATTAGGAGCAAGCTCTTCTATAGATTTATCCTCCATATCCTCATGCTTGCTAAAATAATTAAAGAATTCTTCAATATTATCTTTCCCAATTATGGAGCCACTACCTATAGAAAGGTTCTTCAGGGTGAACTTGGGGAGTAACATGGTGAGCTAGAACGAGGTGGTAACTAGAGTAGGAACTAATTTTTTTGTGTTTTTGAATAAAGAAAGGAAACTAAGCTAGACTATTTTTTTGGGTTTTTGGAAAGAGGCAAACAAAACCAAGCAAAAGAAACAAAGCAAACTAAAAACAAAGTAAAGAGAAAGGAAGTGGAGGACCCCCCCTAGTGAAGACGTCCTTAGCCTCCCCGGCAACAACGCCAGAAAAGCTTGATGCTTGACGGGGAGGAAGATGTTTGATGGCCTTTTAGTTCCCCAGCAACAGTGCCAGAAAAGCTTGATGTAGCGTTGAGTTGATGTAGGAGTGCTTCGTTGGGAACCCCAAGAGCAAGGTGTGAAGCAGCACAATAGCAAGTTTTCCCCCAGTAAGAAACCGAGGTTATCGAACCAGTAGGAGGAAGGAAACGTCCCACATGTGTTGCTATCAACACGGAGACCTGCACAACACAAACTCAAGACTTTGCCCCAACGAATCAGTGAGGTTGTCAAGCTCACCGGTTTGCTATAATAAAGGATTAAACGTATGGTGTGGAAGGTAATGGTTTGCAGCAAGTAAACAAGTAGTAGTGGAAGATGTATCAATGGTAAAGATTGGACCGGGGACCATAGTTCACTAGAGGTGCTCTCCTTAGATAAACAACATGGCATGAAGGGTAAACAAGTTACAACATGGCAATTGACAGGAACTAAGAATGGCATAACAATGCAATTACTAGTCAGAAAGATCCTATGAGATTCGATTGGGCAATACATCAAGATACATAGACCGCCATCCAACTGCATCTATGACTAGAAGTCCACCTTTAGGTTATCATCCGAACCCTCTCCATTATTAAGTTGCAAGCAACAGACAACTGCTTTAAGCAAAGTGTGTAAGGTAAACAGTCCACTTGTTCTATGAACAAGAGACCGTTGTTTTCTCCCTAGTAGCAACAACACATCTACAACCGAAGAGATTATTGTCACTTCCCTTGGAAACTAGAGGCATGAACCTACTATCGAGCATAAATACCCCCTCTTGGAGTCACTAGCAACTACTTGGCCAAGATAGCTACTAACAACGGAGATCATGAAAGATCACAAATAACACAGACATGATAGAATCATAAAGACAAAACCATTAATCAAATCAACATAATAATCTCAATATCCATCGGATCCCTGCAAACACAACATGCATGGTTAAAAATAGATTAGATCTTGATCATGAACGGAGCTCACAAGATCTATACATGAAAGCATAAAGGAGGAGATACAACCATCTATCTACTACATGGACCCATAGTCCAAGGTGGAACTACTCACGCATCATACCGGAGAGAAGGCCTCCGGGATGATCTCCCCTCCGGCAGGGTGCCGGGAAGAACATCAGATCCCCCCGATCTAGGGACGATGGTGGTGGAGGCTACAGAAGTTTTCATGGAGATTTGATCGGGTACTTAGGGTTTCTGCATCGGGGGCTTCTTATAAGCGAAGGGGGAGGCCGAGGCGGTGGCCAGGGGCCCCACACCCTTCCTAGGCGCGGGGCAGGGGCCACCCGTGCCTAGGGGGGGTCTGGGTGCCCTAGCCCGCCTCTCCGGCTCCCCTCTGGACTTCTTGTTCCCCACGGATAGTTATTGACTTTGACATTTGTCCCGTCCAATTCTAAGAATATTTCTTTACTAACTTTTCTGAAACCAAAAACAGCAGAAAAAAGGCAACTGGCACTGTTTCAACTTGTTAATAGGTTAGTATCAGAAAACATGTAAAAAGCACCTCAAAGTGTAAACAAATCAAAGCAAAGTATATACTAAACAAGCATGGAGCAACAAAAATTATAGATACGTTTCCGACGTATCAGTGGCTGCTCATATAGGGCTTGATCGGTTCCTCGCAAATATCGCTGCCGAGGAGCACTTCCTGGTAGGAGCATGATGTCGGCTTCACTTGGAGTGGGCCGCTTTTGAATAATCCCGAGAGAAGTGGGAAAGAAGTGGCGAGGTGAGGGCCTCAGGAGGCAACAGGGTCCTTGAGGAGGGGCCTTGGGGAGTCGCGAGGGCTTCAGCGCCTACTAGGGACCAGGTACTGCCCACTGGAGGGGAAGGGCCTTCCACTAGGGACCTGAGCCGCGCTGTCCATGACCTCTCCATGAGTGACCACTCTGCCTTCTCCAAGTGGGAAGTTGAGGAAGATCACTTGAGGGTCGCCCAGCGGGAGGCGTATGTGTCCCTCTGCAAAAAGGCGGTCCATCTTCACGAGAACGAGGCTTAGCTGGAGATGACCCGCCAGATGCTTGATGAGCATGTACTCGACGTCGACTTCCATAGTGCCAAAATCGACGAGCGCATCCATCATTGCTATGCGAAGGTTGGCGAGGAGCGGAAGAAGCTGAAGAAATATAACGATGAGGATCTCTCGTGGCTTTGTAGGGACCTTCGGTATGAGTATCTAGAGAAGTACAAGACCTAGGAGGCATGGTTCGTGAGGAAGAAGACCGCACTGGAGAACTCCTAGCACCAGATAGAGGAGTGCCTGGCTCAGGACATCGTCGACTTGGATGCCTTGAAGGGGTTGCAGGCGACCCACCAGGAACTCCAGAAGCGCTGGGCCCTCTAGGACGAGGTGGAGAAATACCTCCGGGTGTTGGATAAGAGGCGGTGCAAGATGTATCGGGCGCATGCTAGGCGCGTGACCGACACTCTCCGGTCGTTCGGAGTGACCGACTTCTACACCGGGGCCCTCGCCGATGCCAATGAGGATGGTGCCTTCCTTCCGCTCTTTGATCGGATAATGATGGTGCTAGAGGTGAAGCATCCCAGGAGGACTCCGCCGAGCAAGATCGTCTGTTTCCAGCTACTCGTGGAGGAGCGTGTGGATGACTTCATGCCGCTATTCGAGCAGACTGAAGAGGACGAGGCTGTCGAGGCCGTCGGGGTCCAAGGTGGTGAAGATGGCGCTTCCTAGAGCGGTTCATATAGTGCCAAGGAGAGCGACGAGACAGCTCTTCAGAGCCAACAGTCTGAGAGTCCCCTTCAGCTGTAATCCATTTAGTGGACTCTGGCATGATGGCCATGTATGGACATGATGTATTCTGTGTATCCTTCTTGCATGTATTCGACTATGCTTCTTCTAAGGATTTTTCCTTTCACTTAGGCCTCTCAAGGAGATGATCATGGGGATAATATGCACTCCATGGGGGCCCTGCAATGAACTCATGTAGCAAGTTTTAGGCGTCAGGAACTGTGGGTGCGGTGACTTACTACCGAAATCAGACCGTAAGTTCAGAGCTCGAGACTTTAGGTCCTGTAGAATTTTGGCTGCTAGAGGGATGTGCCTGATGAGCTGCCCCGTAAACCTCTCGAGGATAAGGCCATAGGTTAGATCTTATCTGTAACATCCCAAAAATATGACACAATGATCATCAAACTCTAATCACTAAAATTAGGGCTAACAAAAAACTTTGATTAAATAAATACCAAATGAATGCATGTGTGTATGTGATGATTTGATAAATGCATGAATGGACTTGTGTGATTCAACTAAATAGTAAGGAATGGTTCAAAGATGAAATAAAGAGATGGACTATATAAAAATATATAGGTTTACTTACAGAAATAATGAACAAGTAATAAAAGAATGCCACATAGGCATTTCTAGTCACTTTAATTAGTTAAAATAAAAAGGTTAAACCTTATTAAATTGTGACACCACTTTAAATCACATTCCCATGTGCTGAAATATGTGGTGATGACATGTGTCAACATGATCCCATGTTTGAGTTGGAGAATATTAAATCTTAAGTAGTTTTTCAATGAGTATAAATTACTTTTCTAAAATAAAATAAATGAGACAAGTGTTTTAATCCTTGTAATGTTAGTAATGATGATAGATCATCTAGTGTGAACCTTTGTGTGATGATTAGAAATAGTTAACTATTGTTTGGTGATTGTGTAACTCATATTTATTTATAGACGCTAGTATCGACCAAGGATATGAGGAGGAAGGAGGATACTATGAGGAAGAAGCCGAGGAGAACTTCAACCACTGATCTACACAAGGCAAGCTTATACTAATATCTAGCAAGCCTAATACTACCATTTTACTTGGAAAGCTTAAACTTGCAATTATGCAAGCCAATACTTGCAAGCTACTCATTAAGCTAACACTTGCAGCTTAGCAAGCTACTACTTGCTTGTTACTATGCCAACTATATGCCTTAAGCATATGTGATTATACCCACTTGACACACCATCCTAGTTTTACTTGCAAGCTTAGTATTTTATTTTCGTTATTAAAAGCTTTCTATCAAAAGTTTACTTAGTGACTGGTAGATTCTAGAAAGATAATTGAAGGTAGCATAAAGAGCATAAAATTTGTCCTAAGTTAGATAATCTTGTTGTTATCCTGAGGCATGAGATTTTACTCAGATAAGATACACTTGTTTACCACCCCTCATTAGTATCTACCTCCACTTATAGATGCTAGTGCTAAGCTTAAAACTTGATCAACTTTAGATGGGAATACTTGGTGAAAATGGTTATGAAAACCTTAGAATGATGAGTCATTCTACTGAAATGTTTTGACATGTGTTTCCGAACACCAGATGATTTTGATGATGAAAATGTTAAGGCATGAGCCTTAGCCCTTTATAAAACTGATGGTTGTCTGGAGGCGATACCATTCCAATTTTACCGTACAACCACAATACCCGAAATTTGGGTAGGGCTTGACTGGAAATTTATATACCTTAGTATGGGTTCCCTTGCGGCCAAGGTTTGAGCTGAGGCTACCTTGTGAAGATTGTCCACCTGTGCAGTTCCGAAGATGATAGTTGGTCATGGTTGGGAGGCCAAACTCACACTACAAGAAATGTGTTAACTTGTGACCTTCTCGTAGTGACGAGGAATGAAGTCGTCATAGATTTATGACGATTTCATACAAGATGGTCATAGGATGTTTGGAGAGGTCAAAATCCTATAGAATTACGACGATTCGGTCAAAATCGTCGTAATTTCAGGAGAAATCGTCATAAACTCTAGAATACAGCTTAGATCCTTATTGATGCCCCATCATGACCAATTTAAATCGTCATATTGTCTAAAATATAATATATGGAATGGACTGGTTGGCCACATCACCAATTATGTCTACGTGGCATGTCTATATGTCAATCTTCGTATATATGTAAATCTATGTATCAATCTACCTGGCATTGTAAGGTTCCCAACCTTTAATAAGGTAGAGATCCCTGTGTTTACAATGCTAGTCCATGTATCAATAGCTAGCATCCACAGTTAAGATGTAATATCAAGAAACAAAGGTCATAATACCACTTTATAACTAGGAATAAAATATTTTATTACATCTCACATAGCTCATTTGGCTATCTCATTACAATGCAGCAGATTATAACAATAGCATGGGGTCCTTCATCTTCAAAGTGCCACAGGCAGACATGTTGGTTGTAGACTTGTAATACTAATCAATAAACTTCACTAACAACAAACAAACCTGCAACATAACAAGTTACAGCCACAAGGGTCAATACATTTGAATTGTATTGGCAAGTGATACTATGGTAGTATAGTGGATTCTATCATATATATGCATTTGGATATGTGGAGCTTAGGCTTGCTTTGCTCAAAATAGATTTTCCTTATCATTTGAAAATACTAAGTTTTTGCTTGACAAAATATTTCCCAAGGCATCTCCCAATAGAAATTGGTGATCCTTCAACCCTTGTTCAACCACAAGTTTTACTTAGAAATTGGGATGAGGAGATTCTTGATAGCTTCCATGTCTTGATGCTCAAATTGTCCTTTACCAGGGACATGGCTAAGTACTTAGATTTTACACTTTGCAGAGGTGGTGCACTTTCCCCACAAGACTTGGTTTCACCAAGACAAGATCTTTCAGAAGCCTTCCCTTAGACCAGAATGGACGCGTTCCAACCTATCATTCCCCTACCACCAACTGTCCATTTGGCTAAGTTATTGCAACCTATATGATCCAGGCAGAGCCCATAATGCCAAGTGGCTGCACTTGAAGCTTCTCAACATTTGACATCTCAAATCTCTTTGTTCCTGGGTGGCCATCCACAAGTCAGATACACAAGGTAAACCATAGAAATGGGCCTTGTGAACCACTCAACACAAACCATTCCTTCCATTCCACCCAGGTGATTCATTCACTTAGTTGTTTTATTAAACAAAACATAAGTCCTTAACTTAGAAATATTCCATAGTATGAATATATATTCCACCCTTGTTTTCTACTATCTAAGCTAATCATGATAGTAGTACGAATCTTAACTTAGGAAAATTCTACTAAGGTTTCATCTACTACTATTTCCCATGGCATAGTTTATACTTAGCAAAATTCCATGCAAGTCCTACTTAGAAATATCACTAATGCATAGTGAAAATAATGGGACAAAGGTATGAAGCATCACTTGCCTTTTTGGTAGAGAATATAAGTTCACTCCTTGTCTTTGCACTGCTCACACTCTTCAAATCACTACATTTCAATCAAGCAAGGGCACAATTTCAATCTACCATTCAAGCAACATCACATAAAATAATAGCAACAAAACAATGCATACAAGCATGCCAAACTTTGTTTTATTTACAAAAGTGGTTTATAATAGGTTATAAACATTTGAAAACATCTATTGGTCATTTTATAAAGTGGCAAAATTAGTTGCAAAATATTCTACCTATAAACCATTTTTAAACCAAATCATTATTTTATGTGGTTGAAAATGCTTTTAGCAAAGTAATAATATTTATGGAGTTTACCAAATACATTTTTAATTCATAAAACTTGGTGCTTGGGGTCAGAGAGTTTATTCCAAAACATTTCCCAAAGGTTTTCTTCAAAAAGCATTTTTAACAAATAAACAATATTTTTATTTGACTAGAAATGGTTTAAATCAGAGGTTTATTCTTTTGCCTCACCAAATATATTTTGAAACCACAAATTGATTTCTATGGTCAGTAGGTTCAAAATAATCCATTTGCCAAAGGTTTTATCTCAAAAATCATTTTAGAAAATTTTTTATATTCTAAACATGCATACACAAGTTTCTGCAAAAACAAAAAATTTCACAGAATCATTTTACTAAACAAAGTGCATGGTCAGAAAGTACTTGTCTTGCTGAATCCATTGATATAAAATTTGCAAAATTTGGACGTGTGGTTTGAAAGTTATGAATTATTCAAATTGGAACATCAAATAGATCAAATCCTGATTTTTATAAACAGGCAGGGCCACGTGGCGTGTTCTAATTCGTCTGTACCGTTTCGTGCGGATCGTGCAGCGAGAGGCGTTGGATCTAAAGCAGATCGTGTGGCTCAGAAGTAAGCGTACCCCTTCACTTAGTCAATATATCGTGGCCACGCGATCAAGATCGTGGCGGCGCTGGCGGCGGCAGGTGGCGGCGGAGCGGTCAACGGTGGTGGTGTCGACTCTACAGGAAGCGAGAGAGTGAAGGGAGATGCTCACCGGGTTCGCCGTGGCGTGGGGAAGCTCAAGGTGGTGGTAGTTCGTCGAGGGGCGCACGGTGGTGACGTGGATTCTTCGCCGGAGTTGAGTTGCGCCTCGGGCTTGTCTATTCGTCGACGGGGGCAAGTCTACGGTTCACTCCAGCCCAAACAAGCAATGCCATTAGGTTTGCGAGAGAAGGGAAAATACGGGAGTATCAGCCAGAGGGAATGGGGCGGCCAAGGATTACCACGGGGTTCCGCCGGAGAGGTAGCAGACGACGGCGGCGCTCAGTTGGAGATGTTGATGACGTTGCAGAGAACTTGCGGGCGAGCTGGTGCTACGGGGAGGTTCGCCAGGAGGTGGGGAGCAAGTGAGCGTGGTCGAGGAGGCGAGGGGCGGCAGGGTTTGGCCGGAATCGGAGAAATGGCTCGTCGAAGCCAGAGAGTTTACGAGAAGAATTCAAGGTGGCCTGGGGAGGAGAGAGATGGTGTGTGGGAAAGAAAGGTAGAGGGGAGCGTGGCGAGTTAACGAGAGTAATCGCGCGGTGTAATTTCTGCATCATTAAGACAAATTCAAGCGAGGAAATAAATGCCAGCAACGGCGAGGTTTGGGGAAGAAACAACCTCGCGGGTGGGAACGATGAACTGGTAAGTGGGCCGTGTTATCAACGAGAGAGGAAGAGAGGGAATGGGGTCCAGTGGTCAGCGACTTAGCGGGTTCGGTCTGCGGTGAGGAAAAACGTTTCGGGGAGAGAGGGATAGGTGGCTTGCTGGGCCTTAGTGGGCGAGCTGGGCTGGGTCGACCTTGCTCTATTTTTTCCTGTTCTGATTCTTTTTCCTTTTCCAATTCCAATTTCTGTTTTGATTTTGTCTAAACAATTCAAACAAATTTTTAATTTCAAACTTCAACAAAACTTTGTGTTGATTTAAATGTTGATTAGTAATATAATCTGAAGTCAATTTTGGAATAAAACTTTTATTCTTTTTGGGGTCTTTTAATTATTCAAATAGGCCCTTGTTTTAAATCAAATAAGATTTAATAATATTTTCAAACACCATTTAAGTTTCTAAAAACCTTCCAAATTTTTTTCAGTATGTTTTTATTTGTTTATTTGGGTGTCAAATAATTCATCTTGAATTATTTGGAAAAGTTTTTAACATGATTTATTAATCATTTAAAAATTGGATTTGTCTTTATTCAAATAGCATTTGGTTTATGCCATTTTAATTAATTTGGATAATTCTTTATCCTTTTATTTTATTTGGATTTGGATTATTCAATCCATTTCCTTATGTTCTTGGCTAATATTTAATTTGGTCTTTAAATATTCTATATTTAATATTTCTTTCTTCATCTTATAAAATCCATATATTTTTATTTAGAGATCCAAACTTGGTGATTCCAATTTGTAAAATCTTATTTAATATTTGTTTATCCTTTTAAATCCCTTTAGGATTAATAGCTCGCCATTTTGTATGGATTTTAGATAAGTGCTTTATTAGCTTTGGAAATTCAATTTCCTTATCTTATTAAATTCATAAGATTTTATCTATGGTTCTAAATTAAGTGAAACCAATTTATATGGTCTTATAAGATTTATATTTGTCTTTCTTGATCATTTGTGAATGTTTGTTTGACAAATTTCTATTTGGATTAAATCCATGGTCTTAGAGATAACTTGGAAATGTTTTTCTTCCATTAGGGTTTTGGGGTTTTGGTTTATTTCTCAAGTGTTTAAATTTCCAGATGCATTTATGAAGAATGCATTCCACTTGATTTTAATTTAGTTGGATTCAAATGTTAACCAAAGTTTGTTCAAGATGGGATTTTAAGTTTCCATTTAGAAACAAAAGTTTCTTTTCACCCTAAATTTCAACAATTATTTATTTTGTTTATTTATTTTTCACATTACAAGATTTGGAAAATCTTGGGATGTGACAGGCTACCACCCTTAAAATAAATCTCGTCCCGAGATTTGGGAAGGCTAGGGGTTACAAGTTGGCTCAAAGAAACTAGGGTACTACCACCCTTAAAAATTTTCCAACTAGATTACATCTTGGTTTGCTTGGGATCTTGATGAAATCTCTCTGGGCAAACATCTGCATAGTGTCCTTTGTTTCCACACTTGAAACATGTGACAAGGCTGAGATCCTTCATAGGCTTTATCTTGTGCTTCATCTTTTCTGGACAATTGCTTTCATAATGTCCTTGGTTACCACAATTGTAATATGTGATAAGATTGAGTTCTTCACGTATCTTTTGTGGACAAGTTGACTAATCTTTGCAGTTGTTGCACCACACTTGGCTAATCTCCTTATACTTTTTCTTCTTCTCTGGACATTCATTGGCATAGTGTCCCATCTCTTTGCAATGACAACATTGCACTTGGCTTTTGTCTTTCTTCTTCTTGGGTTTCTCCAAAGCTAGGAGTGCTTCTAGTTCATGCTCTTCATATCTTATCTCAATGGTAGGAAAGTTTCCTGGTCTCCTTGACCTTTTCCTTGGATAATACATATGTCTCCTCTTTGGTCCTTTAAACTAAGCCATATTGCATGGTGGTGCAAGCTGAGATTTTCCTTTGTCTTCATCCTTCTTGGTAGACTTTGTTCTCTCATGGTAGTCTGCAATCAGTTGTTGCACTCCACCTTGTTTCCTTTGTTGAACTATGGAATAGATGGGGAATTGGATAGGGACATGATTATTTCCTTCACATAGGTAACAAGTAGCTTGAGATGTGGGGCATTGATTATTTGGATGTTTCTCTTCACAATTGGGGCATTTATCTTCATGCTCTTTGGAAGTGTGATCCTTGTCTCCACAAATATTGCAAGCTTGGGTTCCTTCTAAAATATCATCCTTGACATCCTTTTTGTCACAAACTCCTTGAGAAGCGTTGTCTCCCATGTTGATCATTTGATTTGTCACCTTGTGCAACAATTGGGTTTGGGTTTCAAAAAACCTTTGCATGGTTGGATATAACTCACTGGTGTTGGCTAAAAATTGAGCTGTCACTTGGTTCAACTGGGTTTGGGTTACTATGAGTTCTCTCATGTTGATCTCTTGGTTGTTGTTGTTGTCACCATCCTTGATGTTGGAGTTTCTTGGAGTAGTCATCTGTTTGGGTTAGATTGGGATTAGAATAGGCAAATTATTTCTAAGGGAATAATTCCAATCACACACATCACAATTCACACAAGAAGGTGCAAGCAATCACAAACAAGCATTCCACTCAAACAACAAGTTTCAAGCATATTTTTAGGCAACCAAAAATATTTTTGTTACACCACATAAGTTGGTGGGTTTGACTTAAACTAAATATGGTGGTCCATCTATATGGTTCACTTGAGATCTTTCCATACTTCTTGGTGGATTCTTCATGAATGAGATCATGGTTTCCTTGGGAAAATTCTTGGTCACAAAAACTTCAAGGGTGATGATGATTCCCAAGTTATGTTTCCTTAGTCTTCAAGTCTTGAGCATCATTTCTTGTCTCACTTGTAGTCCTTAGTGATATCCAAGGTTGAAGTCCTTGTTGAGAATAAGTTTGAAATCACTTGAAGATGTTGAAGTCATTAGAGTTGATGAAGTCTTTTGCTCATGGTGAAGTCTTTGGCCATGGGCTAGGCTTTGTCCATCAAGTTTGAAATAGAAGAGATGTAGAATCAAAACCAAAAATGGTTGAGGAAAGAGTTTGCAAGATTGTTTGTAAATAAGTTTTGGAACAAATACAACTCCTATTTTTCTAAGGGGTTTTTGTCCAATCCTAGGGTTACAATCCTATAGGCAACACAATGCTCTGATACCATCTGTAAGGTTCCCAACCTTTAATAAGGTAGAGATCCCTGTGTTTACAATGCTAGTCCCTGGATCAATAGCTAGCATCCACAGTTAAGATGTAATATCAAGAAACAAAGGTCATAATACCACTTTATAACCAGGAATAAAATAATTTATTACATCTTACATAGCTCATTTGGCTATCTCATTACAATGCAGCAGATTATAACAATAGCATGGGGTCCTTCATCTTCAAAGTGCCACAGGAAGACATGTTGGTTGTAGACTTGTAATCCTAATCAATAAACTTCACTAACAACAAACAAACCTACAACATAACAAGTTACAGCCACAAGGGTCAATACATTTGAATTGTATTGGCAAGTGATACTATGGTAGTATAGTGGAGTCTATCATCTATATGCATTTGGCTATGTGGAGCTTAGGCGGGAGTTGCCCTTAGTGGCGTATGGCGTAATGCCGCTCTCTTCTCCCTAACCTCTTCAACTCTTAGATAGAATCCCACAACTATCCTTCAGCCATGAATCCGCAGCAGCATCAGTTCCATGTCCCTCCTAATCTCGCACTCACAGATCTTCACCCTCCGCTCAATCCACAGCCGGGTCAGTCCAACCAACAACAGCCCACAGTCTCGGACTTCCACCCATCGCTCACTCCTTCATCAAGCCAGTTCATGCAGCAGTAGCTTGAGAGAGGGAGCTTTAGTGGCTTGCAGATTCCTTCGAATCTACAGGCACCTGAGATCCCTTCTTTAGATCTATCCATGCAGGCCATGGCGCTTGAGAGGCAAGAACAGGATCAAGGTGGCCAGCCTCAAGACAACAAGCTCATCTTGTATTTCAAGCTTGCAGCCACAGGAGGTTTGCCTAGAGACATACCTCTAGCAGCTGTGCAAAACCAGACGAGGAGAGCATGGAGACAACATTTTGGAGATATTTCGCAGGTCCATAGGTATGTCTTCAAAGCTTCGTTTGCATCTTTCAACTCCCTCATGTGGGTTTTTAAGAAGCAGCCTTGGATGATGGGGTCCGATGTTCTTTTGTTCGAATTTGCTGATGAGAAAGGAGAAGGTTATGAGAAGGAACAGAATGAGTTCATCGTTAAGCATGGGAAACCAAGATACTCGTTCAAATATGTGTATGTTACAATAAGAATTTATGGTGTTCCCTGGAATAGCAGATCCATAGAGTTACTTAGCAATATCCTTAAGATTATAGGAGCACCCTCTGAGTTTCAAGAGTTAAAGGATAATATGCTTTATAGTCATCCTGATTACATTTGGGGAGTAGTCAGACATGCTGTTTGTAACCCAGTTCTAGACAGAATCAAACTCAAGATAGGAACAATGCAAGAAGCAACAACATACTTGCACTATGAAAAAGTTGGAAGAATTTGTTTGTTCTGTGGGATCATGTTTCACACTTCCAGCAATTTCTATCTAAGAAACAGCATTATCACGGATCACATTAAGCTCCAACAAGACCCAGATATAGTTCCTTTTCAGAGATATGGAGCCTGGATCATAAGTGAAGAGAAGATTCCAAGTGAAGTTAAAAAGAAGATGCAACAGGAAATCCCAGCTTTCAGTATAGTTCAAGACAGAGAACTGTTTGCAAGTTCAGGAAAAGAGAAAGGAATTGAGGATTTGTCTCCATTAGCAGTACTGTTACATATGGAGAAGAATAGAGGCATGCTTTGTAAGGCAATTAATGAGACTCAAGTGGATCACAGAGCAAAGCGCATGACGCAGAGCTCGTCAGAATACGTGGCCAGCCTCTCGCTCTGAGAACCGGAGAGCATGCGAGCAGCACGTCATACAGGGGAGTGCATGCAATCTGCCGCGTGGAGACATTGATATGAGAGAAGGCGGTGCAGAAGAAACTGAGCGGAATACAGCTAGAGTTGGGCAAATTAGTCAACAGGATGCGCAGTTGATGGAAATAGAAATGAATGCGGGACAGTGTCAGATGAACAGGGTGAGAAACGAAGAATTTCTGCCTTACACTGTAGAAGAGGAGACTGCAATTTTAAGTCAAGCAGGCCAAAAGAATGTATAGGTTCCAAAGATGCAATTCTTGGGCCAACATTCTGGACCAGCTCAGGGCCCAGCAAAAAATTCCTCTTCTTTCTCTGACCCAGATAAACAAAAAGGAGTGTTATATACTGATGCAACTAGACAGATGCTGTCTACAACGCCCCATTCTTCTTCTCCAGAGAGCAATAGAGAGAAAGGTAGAAACACTCATCAGCCACAGCTTGCCTCTCAGATAGAACATCTCCCCAGCCATGAAGGACCTGAAGTGCATATTGCTTCCAGGCCAACCCCTTCCCCTCGTTAGTCACCGCTTTCACACTCCTTCCACAAGCAGGGTCTTAATAAGAGGCTGCCCCAACACAGATCGGCTCTCCCAGAGAAGTTACAACCACCACCCAAGAAAAGGGGATCCCTCTCCCTCGCAGGAAGGCCAGATCAAAGCTTTGGTGGACCAGTTGCTGCAGGATATGAGGAGGGCCTGGTCGGAGGCTCGCCTCCGGCCGGCCAGCAAGGAGCAATGGGGAGATCTAGAGGAAGTATTGAGGAGAAGGTCGGCGCCGGCGACTCGCAATCCGAGAGCAGGGCTAAGCTTCAGGAAGGACAAGGATATCTGGAGGCCAGAGATCAACATCGATCTGTCTCAGGTACACATCTCGATGGAAGAACTCAAGCAGCCTACTCCTCGCCATCTGCTGGTCGCTGGGGCATCGCCAATCCAAAGGCTAGGGGTAATCCACGAAGGTCTCGATGGGATGAGGGTCAGCCGGCTGAAGCTGGAGCTCAGCTCCGACCTTCTCTGGGACTTAATTTCAATCGCCCTGGTGCTTCCGTTTGGGTCCGATGGCGTGGATGCTGGCAATAATCCTTGCAGGGGCAGCAGCGCTACTTTGGGAAGAGCTTTGCTCCCCAATGCTTCTCCTTCTCGCGAATCAGAAGCCTCAGGCACTGGAGATACTGCCGATTTCAACCCTTGGCCTCTCACGTCAAGCTCGCCTGCGTCAGAAGGGACTGCAAATTCTCGCTGGGGTCGTTCTCTCCTCCTCAAGAGCTTAGCGAGCCCTACGTGGCTCGCTATTCTACTTATCATGCTCCTAGCCCCGGCGGACAGTTCAATGCTGGATGCGAGACTCAACCTCCAACAGTTGCTTCACTTGATGAGAACAATTTACAGGTCAATATGGCTCAGGAGGAAACTTTGTCAAATCAGGCAATGGCGCCAGTCTCTAAGGCGCCACGGGCGCCATGAAGGCTCTAGCCTGGAACTTCCAAGGGGTGGGCAAGACCCTTGGCAGTCCTAAGCTATGTCACCTTGCTCGGATGATTGCTGCAACCAAGCCTCAGGTAATTTTCATCTCTGAAACAAAAAATGCAAAGTTCACTCCCATTAATATCTGCTGTAGATTTAATTTGAATGACTGTGTTGTAGTGCCCTCTCAAAGGAAAGCTGGTGGTCTTTGGATGATGTGGTCTGATGAAGTAGAAGTCGATCTGCACCTACGCTCTATTAACCTAGTTTTAGCTATTGGTTTGGACCGTGCCAAAAATCAGAAGTTTGGCCTTGTCTGTATTTATGGCGATCCTTACCACCGTACCACTAGAATTATCTTGCAGCAGGATTCCCATTTTGTGTATTATAATAGCAACCGCCCCTTTATATGTATTGGTGACATGAATGACCTTATGTATGACTTTGATAAAAGCACCTCCTATGTAAATTATAACCGTATGCTTGCTTTTCGCTCATTTGTTAAAAGTTGTGGTATGTTTGATATTGGTTTTACTGGGCCTGCCTATACTTGGACCAACCGGCGTTTCTCTTCAAAGCCCCCTTTTCAAAGACTGGATAGATGCTTGGTTAATCATGAATGGTGCTCTGCTTATCCAGTTTCAAATGTTTATAATATGCCTCTCATCCATGCTTTCAGTGATCATGCTCCTATTCTTCTATCCACTGAAGGTAAATATTGCAAGCCTAGGAATTCCTTTAAATTTGAGAACTGGTGGCTTAGAGAGTAGGATTTTCAGAGCTATGCTAGATCATGCTGGGAAAATTACTCTAATCCCTCCTTCTCTAAGAGGACTAACAATTTTGCTCTGAAGTTGAAAATATGGTGCAGGAAGAAAAAATCTTTGTAGGAGGAACTTAAGGATCTGGAGAATGAGATTGAGAAGGCCCAGTCCCTTCCTCAGGATCAGCAAGATCAAGGAAAAATTGCAACCATGGTGGAAAGGTATGAACAAACTGTTACAAAAATGAATGATGCTAACATGCAAAGAGCTAAAAAGCTCTGGGTTAAAGATGGGGACATAAATACTACATTTTTCCATAGGGTTATCGCCAAAAGAAAAAGGAGGAACATGATTCTCTCTATCAAAGATAAACACAATATAACCCACTTCATGCCCAACCAGATTGCCAATACTTTTGTCTCTTGCTTCAGATCTATTTTCACCTCATCCAATAATATTGGGACAGATGAATTTTTTCATCCAAATGGTCCCATTCCTGACGAAGGAACCTATTCCATTCCTGATAAGGATGACATCAGAGAGGTACTTAATGATATGAAACGTAATGCTTCCCCGGGGCCTGATGGGTTTAATGTTGAATTCTACCTTGCAACCTGGGATTGGATAGGGAATGATGTCTCCAATCTGGTTAGGAATTTCTTTTCTTCAGCCACCCTCCCTCAGCATGTTAGTGATACAAACATCTCCCTTATCCCTAAGAAGCTTATTCCCTTAGTTCCCACTAATTATAGACCCATAAGTCTCTACAATGTTATTTACAAAATCATCACCAAATGCCTTGCTAACAGACTTAAACCCCACCTTCCTGACTACATTCACCCCTCTCAACAAGCCTTCATTGAAGGAAGGAGAATCAGTGACAATATTATTATAGCCCAAGAAATTACTCACTCTTTCAAGCTTTCTTCTTGGAATTCTAGGGCTTTCATGTTGAAAATTGATCTTGCTAAGGCTTTTGATATAATTGAATGGGATTTCATCTGTAAAGCCCTTGCTCGCAGAGGGCTGCATGGTCATTTTATCAAGATGATTCATGCCTGTATTTCTTCTCCCATATTTTCAGTTATTATCAATGGCCAAACTTTTGCAAACTCTGCAAGCTCTAGGGGGATCAGGCAAGGTTGTCCCTTATATCCTTATATTTTTATTTTGGGAATCAATGAACTTACCATCATGATGTCAGAGGCCTTGTCCAATGCTCAACTTTCTGGAATCTCTCTGGGTCCTCATTCCCCCCACATACACTCTCTCCTCTTTGCTGATGACCTTCTAGTTTGTGGGAATGCAACCATCCAAGAAGCTCAGACTATTAAGAATATCCTTTTAGACTTCTGTGCTGCTTCTGGGCAGATTCCCAATTGGGACAAATCAGGTATCATCTTTAGTAAAAAGGTAGATTCAGCTACTATCAATGGCATCAAGCATATCTTCCCTGTTCCAATTATTGATGGAAACTTCACCCACTTGGGCCACCCTCTCATCCTACCCAGCAGGAATAGAAGTGAGGCTTATAACTTTATCATTGACAAATTTAAATCTAAGCTCTCTACTTACAAAGCCACCTCTCTATCCCATGCTGCAAGGCTAGAACTTATTAAATTTGTTCTTTCATCCATCCCTGTTTACTACATGTCCAATCTCCTCCTTTCCAAAAAATTCTCAAAAAACTTCAAGCCATCATGAGGATTTTTTGGTGGACTGGATCTTCCCCTGAACCTAGTAAAAAGGCTCTGTGTCACACTGACTGGAAAAACATCTGTGCTCCTAAAACTGATGGGGGTCTTGGGGTTAGGAACCTTCAAGCTACTAATATGGGTCTCATCCTCTCTACTGCCTGGAGAGTTGCTGAGAAACCTAACTCTTTTATGCAAAGTGTCCTAAGATCTAAATACTTTCCCAACTCGTCCATATGGAGAGCCAACATGAATGTACCTAAATCTGCTTTCTGGTCCTCTATCCTTAAGGTAAGACATCTTCTCAAAGATAATTCTTACTATCCAATCTGCAAAGGGAATTCTTCCATTTGGAGCACCCCTTGGTTCTCAGGTTGGGAAAACATCTATGATAATATGATTATTCATCAGCAAGGTTTTCATTACCCATCCACTATAAATCAACTTTGGATCCCCAACACTCAGAGCTGGAACACAAACTTGATTGATTCCCTGTTCAATAGTCACACTAGCCAAACTATCAAAAACACCTCCTTGGTGCCCTCCGAAGAAGATGATATCCTTTGCTGGAAGTTAACTCAGAATGGTAAATGTAACTCTAAGTCCACATACAAAGCTTGTTTTTCCTGGCTTTTTCAGACAGGTACTCCAAGACCTGATCAGGTTCAGGAATCAACCAAGAAAATTCTAAAGGAGATCTGGAAGTGCAAAAGAATGATTCCCAGGGTGAAGACCTTTGCTTGGAGATTGCTGAGAGGTGCTCTGACTACTGGGGAAAGAGGTTCAAGGTTTTCTTCCCACATTGAGAAGGATTGCTGCAGGTGCAATGTTCCTGAAACAGAGACTCATCTCTTCTTTCTTTGCCCCTTTGCTAAAGCAGTCTGGATGCTTCCTCCTTGCTTCATCAAAAATTGAAAACTTAGCAAACAGTGTAGCAGACATCGGTCAAATAATTACCACCCTTCTGACCCAAAACCACCCTGTAGTTGATCTGAACTTTATTTTCACATTTCTTTGGTGTATCTGGAAATCTAGGAATGATCAGCTATTTTGCAGGAAGAAATCTTATCCTCAGCAGGTTCCTATACACACAGCTGCCTTGCTTAAGGATCTGGAGACGGAGCAGCTATTTGAAACAAGCCAGGTTCGAAGCAACCCTGGTGTATCTGTCCCTTCCGAATTCTTTTTTGCAGGGCCAAAAGTCTATGTTGATGCGGCCTGGAAAGCAAGATCTGGGGACTCTATTGCTACTGCTGGTCTGGGCATTTACTATGCAGAGTCCTTGCAGGATGGAAGAAGGAATGAAGTCTTCATCTTGGTGTCTAAAACTAGGATTTCCAGCCCGTTGCAAGCTGAAGCTAATGGGCTGGTCCTTGCTGCACACTTTGCTTCTGCCATGTGCTTCTCAGGTCCAATTTTCTTCACAGATAATCTCAACCTTGCAAAGGCATTTGTTGCTCCTGGGGCAACTGATCATAATATGATCTCGGAGATTAGAAGGCAGGCGATTGAATTCCAGAATTTGGTGCAACCTTTGCTTGGCTCCACTTTCACATTTCCAGGAACACAAATGGAGTCGCCCACAAATGTGCGCAAAAGGCAAGAAGATCACTTAGATCTGAGCCTACTTGTTCATGTAGGAACTCAGCTCATTACAACCAAGGATGTCCAGTGTTGGCTGCAATCGACAAGATTCGGCATCTGGGCTTTGTATTTCATGATGTACAATGTTTCTGAGCTGCAATATAATTCAGAGTGCTCCAGCACTCTGTTTCAGTTCAAAAAAAATGTGGAGCTTAGGGTTGCTTTGCTCAAAATAGATTTTCCTTATCATTTGAAAACACTAAGTTTTTGCTTGACAAAATCTTTCCCAAGGCATATCCCAATAGAAATTGGTGATCCTTCAACCCTTGTTCAACCACAAGTTTTACTTAGAAATTGGGATGAGGAGATTCTTGATAGCTTCCATGTCTTGATGCTCAAATTGTCCTTTACCAGGGACATGGCTAAGTACTTAGATTTTACACTCTGCAGAGGTGGTGCACTTTTCCCACAAGACTTGGTTTCACCAAGACAAGATCTTTCAGAAGCCTTCCCTTAGACCAGAATGGACGCGTTCCAACCTATCATTCCCCACCAACTGTCCATTTGGCTAAGTTATTGCAACCTATATGATCCAGGCAGAGCCCATAATGCCAAGTGGTTGCACTTGAAGCTTCTCAACATTTGACATCTCAAATCTCTTTGTTCCTGGGTGGCCATCCACAAGTCAGATACACAAGGTAAACCATAGAAATGGGCCTTGTGAACCACTCAACACAAACCATTCCTTCCATTCCACCCAGGTGATTCATTCACTTAGTTGTTTTATTAAACAAAACATAAGTCCTTGACTTAGAAATATTCCATAGTATGAATATATATTCCACCCTTGTTTTCTACTAGCTAAGCTAAGCATGATAGTAGTACGAATCTTAACTTAGGAAAATTCTACTAAGGTTTCATCTACTAGGATTTCCCATGGCATAGTTTATACTTAGCAAAATTCCATGCAAGTCCTACTTAGAAATATCACTAATGCATAGTGAAAATAATGGGACAAAGGTATGAAGCATCACTTTCCTTTTTGGTAGAGAATATAAGTTCACTCCTTGTCTTTGCAATGCTCACACTCTTCAAATCACTACATTTCAATCAAGCAAGGGCACAATTTCAATCTACCATTCAAGAAACATCACATAAAATAATAGCAACAAAACAATGCATACAAGCATGCCAAACTTTGTTTTATTTACAAAAGTGGTTTATAATAGGTTATAAACATTTGAAAACATCTACTGGTCATTTTATAAAGTGGCAAAGTTATTTGCAAAAGATTCTACCTATAAACCATTTTTAAACCAAATCATTATTTTATGTGGTTGAAAATGCTTTTAGCAAAGTAATAATATTTATGGAGTTTACCAAATACATTTTTAATTCATAAAACTTGGTGCTTGGGGTCAGAGAGTTTATTCCAAAACATTTCCCAAAGGTTTTCTTCAAAAAGCATTTTTAACAAATAAACAATATTTTTATTTGACTAGAAATGGTTTAAATCAAAGGTTTATTCTTTTGCCTCACCAAATATATTTTTGAAACCACAAATTGATTTCTATGGTCAGTAGGTTCAAAATAATCCATTTGCCAAAGGTTTTATCTCAAAAATCATTTTAGAACAATTTTTATATTCTAAACATGCATACACAAGTTTCTGCAAAAACAAACAATTTAGCAGAAACACTTTACTAAAAAAGCGCATGGTCAGAAAGTACTTGTCTTGCTGAATCCATTGATATAAAATTTGCAAAATTTGGACGTGTGGTTTGAAAGTTATGAATTATTCAAATTGGAACATCAAATAGATCAAATCCTGGTTTTTATAAACAGGCAGGGCCACGTGGCGTGTTCTAATTTGTCTGTACCGTTTCGTGCGGATCATGCAGCGAGAGGCGTCGGATCTAAAACAGATCGTGTGGCTCAGAAGCAAGCGTACCCCTTCGCTTAGTCAATCTATCGTGGCCACCCCATCAAGATCGGACGGTGCACAACGTGCTTTCCATCGAGTGGCAGCGCTGGCGGCGGCAGGTGGCGGCGGAGCGGTCAGACGGTGGTGGTGTCGATGCTACAGGAAGCGAGAGAGTGAAGGGAGATGCTCACCGGGTTCGCCGTGGCATGGGGAAGCTCAAGGTGGTGGTAGTTCGTCGAGGGGCGCACGGTGGTGACGTGGATTCTTCGCCGGAGTTGAGCTGCGCCTCAGGCTTGTCTGTTCATCGACAGGGGCAAGTCTACGGTTCACTCCAGCCCAAATAAGCAACGCCATTAGGTTCGCGAGAGAAGGGCGAATACGGGAGTATCATCCTGAGGGAATGGGGCGGCCAGGGATTACCACGGGGTTTCGCCGGAGAGGTAGCAGATGACGGCGGCGCTCTGTTGGAGATGCTGACGACGTTGCAGAGCACTCGCGGGCAAGCTGGTGCTACGGGGAGGTTCGCCAGGAGGTGGGGAGGAAGTGAGCGTGGTCGAGGAGGCGAGGGGTGGCAGGGTTTGGCCGGAATCGGAGAAATGGCTCGTCGGAGCCAGAGAGTTTCCGAGACGAATTCAAGGTGGCCTGGGGAGGAGAGGAGTTGGTGTCTGGGGAAGAAAGGTAGAGGGGAGCGTGGCGAGTTAACGAGAGTAATAACGGGGTGTAATTTCTACATCATTAAGACGAATTCAAGCGAGGAAATAAACGCCAGCAATGGCGAGTTTGGGGAAGAAACAGCCTCGCGGGTGGGAACGATGAACTGGTAAGTGGGCCATGTTGTCAGCGAGAGAGGAAGAGAGGGAATGGGGTCCAGTGGTCAGCGACTTAGCGGGTTCGGTCTGCGGTGAGGAAAAACGTTTCAGGGAGAGAGGGATAGCTGGGCTGCTGGGCCTTAGTGGGCTAGTTGGGCTGGGTCGACCTTGCTCTATTTTTTCCTTTTCTGATTCTTTTTCCTTTTCCAATTCCAATTTCTGTTTTGATTTTGTCTAAACAATTCAAACAACTTTTGAATTTCAAACTTCAACAAATCTTTGTGTGAATTGAAATGCTGATTAGTAATATAATCTGAAGTCAATTTTGGAATAAAACTTTTATTATTTTTGGGGTCTTTTAATTATTAAAATAGGCCCTTGTTTTAAATCAAATAAGATTTAATAATATTTTCAGACACCATTTAAGTTTCTAAAAACCTGCCAAATCTTTTTCAGTAGGTTTTTATTTGTTTATTTGGGTGTCAAATAATTCATCTTGAATTATTTGGAAAAGTTTTTAACATGATTTATTAATCATTTAAAAATTGGATTTGTCTTTATTCAAATAGCATTTGGTTTATGCCATTTTAATTAATTTGGATAATTCTTTATCCTTTTATTTTATTTGGATTTGGATTATTCAATCCATTTTCTTATGGTCTTGGCCAAGATTTAATTTGGTCTTTAAATATTCTATATTTAATATTTCTTTCTTCATCTTATAAAATCCATATCTTTTTATTTAGAGATCCAAACTTGGTGATTCCAATTTGTAACATCTTATTTAATATTTGTTTATCCTTTTAAATCCCTTTAGGATTAATAGCTCACCATTTTGTATGGATTTTAGATAAGTGCTTTATTAGCTTTGGAAATTCAATTTCCTTATCTTATTAAATTTATAAGATTTTATCTATGGCTCTAAATTAAGTGAAACCAATTTATATGGTCTTATAACATTATATTTGTCTTTCTTGATCATTTGTGAATGATTGTTTGACAAATTTCTATTTGGATTAAATCCATGGTCTTAGAGATAACTTGGAATGTTTTTCTTCCATTCGGGTTTTGGGGTTTTGGTTTATTTCTCAAGTGTTTAAATTTCCAGATGCATTTATGAATAATGCATTACACTTGATTTGAATTTAGTTGGATTCAAATTTTAACCAAAGTTTGTTCAAGATGGGATTTTAAGTTTCCATTTAGAAACAAAAGTTTCTTTTCACCCTAAATTTCAACAATTATTTATTTTGTTTATTTATTTTTCACATTATAAGATTTGGAAAATCTTGGGATGTGACAGGCATGTAGGCCTACCCAGTGACATCATGAACACCACCGATCTAACCAACTAGATCGCTCTTTAGAAAATAAATCAAAAAAATAAAAATAAATCAAAAAATGGTGTAGGTCCAAGAATTGAACACACAACCTTGCCCACTAATTAACAATGGCAACCAACAGACTACACCACAATTCATGTTTTACTTCCACTACTTTTCATCATATCACCAATGATCTGACCATCTGGACTCGCTGTTTAGAAAATAATTCAAAAAAGATGTGCATCCAGGAATCAAACTCATGACCTTACTTACTTATTAAGTATGACAACCAACACGCTACACAACCTTTATTGATTTACTTTCACTAGGTTATCTTCATATGTTTGCCTTTCTCCACCTCCAACAATGTGGCAAATAACCGGTGCAAAAATAGATGCTCCTGGGATTTGAACCGACGATCTCGCCATCTCCACCTTAAAGGTTAACCACCAAGCCACGTCTCAGATCATGTCAGAATATATACAGAATGTTCATATTAGGAATTAAGTTTCTCTCACAATACAGAATTAATTTTAACAAAAAATGGACCATGGTGGGGGGTCGAACCAGCGACCTCCCTGTCCACGACGAGGGACAACAACCACTAGGACAAACGAGGCTTCTTGTAAAATATGCACGCACAACCTTTATTAACATATGGACGGATCTTGCGCCTGGGCCTTGAGGCCCGACTCCTCCTATATTCCTCTTTTTTTCTCAGAGATGGGCTGCCGTGTTCACTTGGGCTGCCACGGGCCGATCCAGCTGGTCTGGTATGGATATGATAGTTTATTTTTTATTTTTTTAATTTATTTGTATTTTTTTATTAGAAGTTCAAAAGAATTTATTTTTGTCTCTAAATTTACCAAGTTCATTTTGAGAAATACTCAATTTACCAAGTTTGGTATTTTTCCTTGCAACTATGTAACATAATAAGACACCACGCGAAGGATTTGCATTGATCGGACCGTTTTTGAATTTTTTATGCTCGTTTCAAACTATGGTCAAAATGGCGGCCATGAAGGTTCTTAGCTAGGGGATGAGCCTCGCTAAACTTGCATTGGATGTCTGAAGAAATAGCATATTGTGAGTCTAAAATTGATTTTTTCCAAAAATAATGAGCTTTATATCATGTACCTATAGTTCAAACAAGACCCACTTCCTACCGATTCGGCAGGAATTTGTCTTTTTTGCCAGGGGTGTATGGAAATGTTTGAGATACCCCGGTTGGGACATTTTTCAATGTAAGGTGTCCTATTATTTTTGAAAAATGGGATGGTAGCATTGCGCAAATTTCATTTGGTGGTTTCTTCACAAAATACCTCGTTTTTTGCGGTCGGAAAATGTAAAATGCATTTTCCATGCGACCAAATGGAAAACTTCCTCCTGCAACATTGTTCGGCATCCCATGATGCACATGTGTGCACGATAAGGGTGAATTATCACAAACTATGTCCTGATTCTAGCCATAACATTGGTCATTTGACCCGAAAGCCATGAAACCTCGAACATCATAGGTCATTTTGTGAAGGTTTTTTTGAGACATACTCAATTTACCAAGTTTGGTATTTTTACATGCAAATATGTCACATAATAAGACACCACGCAAAGGATTTGCGTTGATCGGACCGTTTTTGAATTTTTTATACCTGTTTCAAACTATGGTCAAAACGGCGGCCATGAAGGTTCTTAGCTAGGGTATGAGCCTCGCTAAACTTGCATTGGATCTCTGAAGAAATAGCATATTGTGAGTCTAAAAATGATTTTTTCCAAAAATCATGAGCTTTATATCATGTACCTGTAGTTCAAACCGGACCCACTTCCTACCGATTCGGCAGGAATTTGTCTTTTTTGCCAGGGGTTGACGGAAATGTTTGAGATACCCTGGTTGGGACATTTGTCAATGTAAGGTGTCCTATTATTTTTGAAAAATGGGATGGTAGCATCACGCAACTTTTATTTGGTGGTTGCTTCAAAAAACGCCCCGTTTTTTGCGCTCGGAAAATGGAAAATGGATTTTCCATGCGACCAAATGGAAAACTTCCTCCTGCAACATTGTTCGCCATCCCATGATTCACATGTGTGCACGATACGGGTGAATTATCACAAACTATGCCCTGATTCTAGCCATAACATTGGTCATTAGAGCCGAAAGCCATGAAACCTCGAACATCATAGGTCATTTTGTGAAGGTATTTTTGAGACATACTCAATTTATCAAGTTTGGTATTTTTCCTTGCAACTATGTCACATAATAAGACACCACACGAAGGATTTGCGTTGATCGGACCGTTTTTGAATTTTTTATGTCCGTTTCAAATTATGGTCAAAACAACGGCCATGAAGGTTCTTAGCTAGGGGATGAGCCTCGCTAAACTTGCATTGGACCTCTGAAGAAATAGCATATTTTGAGTCTAAAAATGATTTTTGCCAAAAATCATGAGATTTATATCATGTACATGTAGTTCAAACCGGACCCACTTCCTACCGAATCGGCAGGAATTTGTCTTTTTTGCCAGGGGTGGACGGAAATGTTTGAGATACCCCGGTTGGGACATTTTTCAAGTAAGGTGTCCTATCATTTTTGAAAAATGGGATGGTAGCATCGTGCAACTTTCATTTGTTGGTTGCTTCACAAAACGCCCCGTTTTTTGCGCTCGGAAAATGGAAAATGGATTTTCCATGCGACCAAATGAAAAACTTCCTCCTGTAACATTGTTCGCCATCCCATGATGCACATGTGTGCACGATACGGGTGAATTATCACAAAATATGCCCTGATTCTAGCCATAACATTAGTCATTTGACCCGAAAGCCATGAAACCTCGAACATGATAGGTCATTTTGTGAAGGTTTTTTGAGACATACTCAATTTACCAAGTTTGGTATTTTTCCTAGCAACTATGTCACATAATAAGACACCACGCGAATGATTTGCGTTGATCGGACCGTTTTTGAATTTTTTATGCCTGTTTCAAACTATGGTTAGGGCAGCCATGAAGGTTCTTAACTAGGGGATGAGCCTCGCTAAACTTGCATTGGATCTCTGAAAATAGCATATTGTGAGTCTCTTTTTCCAAAAATCATGAGCTTTATATCATGTACCTGTAGTTCAAACCGGACCCACTTCCTACCGATTCGGCAGGAATTTGTCTTTTTTGCCAGGGGTTGACGGAAATGTTTGAGATACCCCGGTTGGGACATTTGTCAATGTAAGGTGTCCTATTATTTTTGAAAAATGGGATGGTAGCATCACACAACTTTCATTTGGTGGTTGCTTCACAAAACGCCCCGTTTTTTGCGCTCGGAAAATGAAAAATGGATTTTCCATGCGACCAAATGGAAAACTTCCTCCAGCAACGCCATCCCATGATGCACATGTGTGCACGATACGGGTGAATTATCACAAACTATGCCCTGATTCTAGCCATAACATTGGTCATTAGAGCCGAAAGCCATGAAACCTCGAACATCATAGGTCATTTTGTGAAGGTATTTTTGAGACATACTCAATTTATCAAGTTTGGTATTTTTCCTTGCAACTATGTCACATAATAAGACACCACACGAAGTATTTGTGTTGATCGGACCGTTTTTGAATTTTTTATGTCCGTTTCAAACTATGGTCAAAACGACGGCCATGAAGGTTCTTAGCTAGGGGATGAGCCTCGCTAAACTTGCATTGGACCTCTGAAGAAATAGCATATTTTGAGTCTAAAAATGATTTTTGCCAAAAATCATGAGCTTTATATCATGTACATGTAGTTCAAACCGGACCCACTTCCTACCGATTCGGCAGGAATTTGTCTTTTTTGCCAGGGGTGGACGGAAATGTTTGAGATACCCCGGTTGGGACATTTTTCAAGTAAGGTGTCCTATCATTTTTGAAAAATGGGATGGTAGAATCGTGCAACTTTCATTTGTTGGTTGCTTCACAAAACGCCCCGTTTTTTGCGCTTAGAAAATGGAAAATGGATTTTCCATGCGACCAAATGAAAAACTTCCTCCTGCAACATTGTTCGCCATCCCATGATGCACATGTGTGCACGATACGGGTGAATTATCACAAACTATGCCCTGATTCTAGCCATAACATTGGTCATTTGACCCGAAAGCCATGAAACCTCGAACATGATAGGTCATTTTGTGAAGGTTTTTTGAGACATACTCAATTTACCAAGTTTGGTATTTTTCCTTGCAACTATGTCACATAATAAGACACCACGCTAAGGATTTGCGTTGATCAGACCGTTTTTGAATTTTTTATGCCTGTTTCAAACTATGGTCAAAACGGCGGCCATGAAGGTTCTTAGCTAGGGGATGAGCCCCGCTAAACTTGCATTGGATCTCTGAATAAATAGCATATTGTGAGTCTAAAAATGATTTTTTCCAAAAATCATGAGCTTTATATCATGTACCTGTAGTTCAAACCGGACCCACTCCCTACCGATTCGGCAGGAATTTGTCTTTTTTGCCAGGGGTGGACGGAAATGTTTGAGATACCCCGGTTAGGACATTTGTCAATGTAAGGTGTCCTATTATTTTTGAAAAATGGGATGGTAGAATCGCGCAACTTTCATTTTGTTGTTGCTTCACAAAACGCCCCGTTTTTTGCGCTCGGAAAATGGAAAATGGATTTTCCATGCGACCAAATGGAAAACTTCCTCCTGCAACATTGTTCGCCATCCCATGATGCACATGTGTGCACGATACGGGTGAATTATCACAAACTATGCCCTAATTCTAGCCATAACATTGGTCATTAGACCCGAAAGCCATGAAACCTCGAACATCATAGGTCATTTTGTGAAGGTATTTTTGAGACATACTCAATTTATCAAGTTTGGTATTTTTCCTTGCAACTATGTCACATAATAAGACACCACGCGAAGTATTTGCATTGATCGGACCGTTTTTGAATTTTTTATATCCGTTTCAAACTATGGTCAAAACGGCGGCCATGAAGGTTCTTAGCTAGGGGATGAGCCTCGCTAAACTTGCATTGGATCTCTGAAGAAATAGCATATTTTGAGTCTAAAAATGATTTTCGCCAAAAATCATGAGCTTTATATCATGTACCTGTAGTTCAAACCGGACCCACTTCCTACCGATTCGGCATGAATTTGTCTTTTTTGCCAGGGGTGGACGGAAATGTTTGAGATACCCCGATTGGGATATTGTTCATGTAATTTGGTCTAGTATTTTTGAAAAATGGGGTGGTACCATTTTAAAACTTGCATTTGGTGGTTGCTTCACAAAACGCCCCGCTTTTTGGCTCTCGGGAAATAAAAAATAGGGACAACCAATCAAAATAGAGAATCAGAGTACCCACGGATTAACCCACCAAAGCTAAACTCAGCTGTCTATATGACCTCAATGCAATGCACAAAATTTCATCCGATGCCTCCTCGTCCCCCTGTCTTTGTACGTTAAATGACAGAAATGCCCTAGATTTCCCATAGACATCACCACATAAATGAACAGGGGTAATTTCGTGATATCATGCTCACACCACCCGCAAACCCTAATCCCATTGCTTCTCTTCACAGACCCCGTCAGCCGCCACCACTTCTTCCTCTCTCTCGCTCGATAGCCGCACCTCACCACAACCCTAATCTCCTCGCTCCTCACCTTCCCATCGCGCCGCCTGCTAGCTCGCCGTCCCATCTTGCAGCCTTGCCCTCTCGGACGAGCAAGCACATGTGTGCCCCTAGTTGATGTAGTCTTCTGATCCCCTTCTGTTGGCAGATCTCGACGGGCTCCGGCGAGCCCCCACATCGCTCGCCACCGCCTGTGCACCCCCTTCCCCGGTTCCCGTAGTAGTAGAGCAAACCTAGGGTAGGGGAAGAGCGAGCCAAGGCAGGGTAGGCAGCAGAGCTCCTCCGCGGGTGGCCTAGCTGGCTACAGGCGGCGGAGAACAAGGTGATGCACATGATGTTGGAGGTCGGCGATGGCCGCGCAACGCCTCTGTTCCTCCGGTGAGGGCGCGGTGGGGCACCGAGCCGGGCACCCAGATCTGGTGTGGAGATCTCCAGAGATGTGTCCATCAAGAGCGTTTAGAGGGCGGCGCTGATGGCGCTCACGCCGGAGGCGCCCTACCTCACCGCCGGCACCATCAGCAATGCTGTCGACTTCCAGTTGTCTGTGTGGGTCAACATCGAGATCTTCAGCCTCGACTTCCAGTCCGACTCCCACGGCCTGCAGGTCCTCACTGAAGGTATCGTCTTCTACCAAGTCTGACAAGTTGTTTTTCTGAACCTTTGTCATAGATCTTCAGAATTTCATGATTGTGCTATCTGCCTAGTTTTAAGATAATGCACCAACCATTGTATATGCGGTTGAATTAGGTGGGCTTGGATGTTGTGGTAGATATTTTATTTGCAATGATGTAGCATAATTGTGCCTCTGGAGTTCTAATGATGAATACGCATAAAGACAAAGAATCGCCTCACCACTTTGAAAATTAAATCCAACAGATGTTACCATGGTTGTGAGACTAGATGCAAATTGTGTGTTATGTCTATAGAACTAAGATGGAAGTTGTGTTCATGAAGTGTTGACATGTTTCACTAACCTATTTAGTAGGTACATGTCTGTTCCATTGAAATCTCTTTCTTTTTTCCAACTTGAAAACAATAAATAACATAGAATCTAGTGCAATATTTTGTTATTTGTGATCAATGTAGTGCAGTTTACTTGAGATATAGGAATATATAGTCTGTTCCTCGACATTCTGTCTAAGTGATTATAATGTATAAGCAAAATGACACTTGTTTTCTTTGAAAGATAATGTAGTTGTTTGCTGTCAACAATAATCCAAATGGAACTGGTTTTGTGCAGGAACTAAAGTAGACGAGTGGCCCTTTGTCATCAAATGATCAGGGGAGTCAATATGAGATTTTCTTCTTTATTAGATCATTGGGAAATGGCATATTATATATTTCCAAAACAATTTTGTCTAGCTTTGCTGTATCCAACTCTATTGTTATTTTCCTAAATTCTTCCGCTTATTACACGATTTTGTGCTAAGTAGTGCTAATGGTATTAGTTGTGTATGATATTCATTATATTTATACAATACATAGCAGTAGGTGGGCTTGTTATTTTGTAAATTCTTATGAGTTATGAACCAAGGCATCTATTACTGCTAATAAAATTACCAGAGATGTATGTTGCAGGGATAAATATTAGTAATAACATGTGTCCAGTGATCTTATAATACATGTTTGTTCTCAACTGAACATGATTGTAGTTGGTACAACTTCATGTTTCCGAGAAAATGGAATTATTTTGATTACAAGAAATAAAATTTTATTTTGGCAGAAAGTAGTAGTTCTAGCAACCATATATCTTGATATTGACTGAGTAATTCAATTGATTTCACAGAAGGTGTGGATGGGAGAAGAAAACTATGGCGCCCTGGGGTCACTACCATCTTCATGGTGAGATGCTACAAAGGTCGCGCTCACCCGCATCAATCCTGTTTTCGAGCGCCTGCCATCTCCGTCGACCACCACCAGGGATCTGCGTGAGTACTCATGTCCTGTCTACTAACCTCTCTTTAGCTGAGCCAGGGGTTGGTTATTTAAGATAGGACTAGATCTCTAAGTTCTGGAGGATCCGTGTTGTCAGCTTTAGCTGAGATTCGTGTTCAATGGTACTGTATGTGAGTAGTTCTTATGATGTTGATCCCCGTGCTATGGATTGCAGTGTGACCTCACCGCTGCTGGCAATTGCACCTACACTTTATAATGTTTTGTTCATGTCAGATCATTATTTAGTTATATGGTTGGTAGCGGTGCATTTCTATATTCTTTTTACAAACTTTGTTGACTCGAATTTATTCACCATAAATTTAGTTTTACCTTGACACATAGTATGGGTTCGTATGGTTGCAAGAGATATTTCCTTAGGCATGTTCACTATATCAGATAGTTCCTTGGGCAATTTCTGTAACTTGGCATATCTATATTGCTTGTTTATCTTGGGTGAACTAATTCACTTAAGGGTGAATGCATGTCTGTTGTACATGCTTATGTTCATGTTACCTAAAATAATATTTTTCTTATAGTAATTTGTCCCTGCGGTTGCTATTGTTATCCATTTCCCTGTGCTCTAGGATCACACTCTTAGAAGCTTGTAGATTTCTGTTCATTTTGTTTCTTGCTGTTCCATGTAATTGTTAGAATATATTGCTTTCATTCTGAATTGACAGTCGTAACCATAATTTCCTCTTCTTTATAGGAGCTAGTGGAGTTGAGGATGGTAGCACCGTTTTAGCAAGAGGTGATCCTGGATGTGCACGTAGTGAGAGGTGATCTTGTTCGAACTTTGTGTGTTCTATGGTTGTGTAGCAGATGGTGCTTTTGGGGCTGTTTGCTGACAAGTTAATGTAGTGTAATATTGGATGTGCAATTGTAATCTTGGTTGTTTGGCTGTGTAGTTGTAATCTTGGCTGTGCAACTGTAATCTTGATATTGTTACCGAATTGTAATCTTGGCTATGAAATTGTGAATTTGCTATTTGCTGATAAGTTCTAAATGTTGTGTATATTCTGGTTATTCAAATTCATATATATTCACTTGTAGTTCATACCTGGAGAAAAAGGCTGGATTTTTTTGGGCTGTCATTCGAGTATTCATTGTGCCATGGCCCATGCGTTATTGGACTGAAAATGCTATGGCCTGGCCCAATAGATGCAACCAAAATTATAATTAAAATTGATAAAATCTGGACAGAACTAAATGTATATGGGCTTAAAAAAGCTTGGGCCCAAATTATGTTGATGAAATAATTCAGGAAATTGCTCCTAAGAATGTCAAGGCCCATAAGATAAATGAACCCAAAAAATCCAAGGCCTAGGAAATAAAAGGCTGGAATTATTGTCTCGGCCCATATAGACCACCGAATTGGACCGGGCTGATTTTAACCTACAATACAAGTCGAATTTTACTCCGCTTGGATCTTTAAAACTTGAATCTCCATTTCCCGAGATACAAGTCGAGTTTTACTCCGCTTGGATTTTTAAAATTGAATCTCCATTTTCCTAGATACAAGTCAACTTTTACTCGGCTTGGATATTTAAACTTGAATCTCCATTTTCCGAGATATTAGTCGAGTTTTACTTGGCCTAGATCTTTAAACTTGAATGTACTAACTTTCTCTTGTATGCCTCCTCCAATACCCGAATTAAGGTTTACCAGAAGCTTCTCTTGGACTACATGCAGCTCTCTATTAAACATAATTACATGCATGCCTAGGTGGAGCCAAAGATATATATATGCCTTCTGATTTGAACTTTCTCTCTTTGCCAGGTTAAATTTTCTCCCTTTATCTGCAGCTACAGCTAAGGCCAAAGTGGAAGAGCTACACCAGAAGATTTCTGAGGCTGAAGGTATCCCATTTTCCCTGTGGTTTTATCTGTACATTCCATATCTTCATTTTAAATAGATCTCTAATCTTGGTGCAGCCGATAAATCCATTCTTGTAGAAAAAATCCAAGACTATGTGTCTATACCAGAACTGATGAGTCATTTTCTGGAACAAGCAGGGGAACACCAAGACGAGCTCAAGAAAGAGTGAGATGAAATATCTCGGCTCAAAAACAAATTGAAAACATGAAGAAGGAGCACAAGGCCGAGATTGAAGGTGTTCACCAAGGATTTTCTGAGGAAAATAGTCGCCTAGAGGGAAAAATTTAGAAGGATGAAGACCTGCTAAAGAATGCCAAATCTCTGGTGACATCTGCTCAACAGGATCTTGAGGCTCTTCAAGGAAAATCCAAGGCTTGGCTGACCGAGCTGATCCAAATCAATGGATATCTTGGTAGTGAGTTATTATCCTTTTTGTCTACCGAAATATCTTTCATAGTCTGACTTCTGTCTAACATTGGTTGTTGTTTCTCTCTAGGAAACTTGCTTGAGGCTACCGTGCTTGCTGTTAAGGTTAATGAGAAAGCTAGATTCAAAGGATTTGAGGCTGTCCCAGCCACGGGAGAACTCACCATTGATGAGAACCTTATTTCCCTTGCTACCCGGACTAAGTTAATGAAATCCTTCAGGGTTGATCTTCTCAAGGGTGCCATTCACGCATTCAATATGCTATGGCCAAGAGAGATGGCTTCGGAGAATGTCTTAGATTTGGTTGAATGGCTGATGTCCAGTAAGGAGATACTTGACCAATGGCGAGAGTCAGCTAACCAGAGTTGGCGCCGATGAAGCCTTCACCTTTGTGCCTCTTGGTATGAGAACATTAACCTTGAGGTTTTGCAGCATTTACAGGAATGCGCCAAGTGGATCATTGACCTAGAGCTGATCAAGAAGCGCCAGTAGACGGCCTATGCCTTCATCTAGTATGCTTATGTTCATGCCTTTAGGAAAGGGCCGAGCTTTCTTGATGTGGAAGGTGAAGAAGAGGGAGAGGCAGGAAACGACGAAGGAGAAGTGGTACATGAGGACCTTGAAGAAGAGGCTCATCCTAAAATAATTGACACTCTACCTCAGCTTCCGACACCTCTACCCTAAGTTCTGATCTGTAACACCCTCGCCTGATAAGGCTAATTTCATGTGTATAGTGCCAATCCCTGGATCGGTTCATTGGCACACACAGTACAGATGAATACCAAAGAATTTAACAGTGTATCATAAATAACGAATTGATCCAGAATTTGAAATTATTACAATAATGCTTAGCACGCAGGCTAGCTCAAATATTTCAATAGCAAACGGAAGCATAAATATATAGTAGACTCCATCTTCAATTGCCCACAAGCGAACAAATGTTGAGTGGAGTATTGCAACCTAGTCGATCACTCATAATCGGAACAACAACCTTCAACATGAAACATAGCAGCCCCAAAGGGTCAACACATGGAATGTATGGAAAGTAGAGCTATTAAAGGAGACAATAAACCTAGCATATACATGCTTATTAGGCAAGTGGAGTTGTCGCTAGCTTGCATTTGCAAATAACTTTGTCCTACTTTCATAAATAGTTTTTGATATTCTTTGAAAAGATCCCAATTATATTAGCCCATCAACATTAAAGCAATTAGGAAATTAGAATGAGCCAGAAACATGTCATGAACTCAATATCAAGAAACTCAGATTTCCATAACCGAGGACACGACTAATCGATTAGTTTATACACCCTACAGGGGTTAGTACACTTTACCCATGTGACTTGGCCAGCCCAGCTCGTACCACCACTCTCATATTGGGTGATGATAGGGACAAGTCCAATAAGGAACCATTTGGGAAGTAGCTCCCTAAAACCGACATGGACCGTACCAACCTACCAAAATTTTACATATCTAGCTATGTGGGTACGAGTTACCACAATCTACTAGGTCCAACAAACCGCCCATTTCATTATTGGCACATGATTGTACACGTAAGCTACCAAATAAAGAAGCCAATAATTTTCTCTTGATACCTGGGTGTGTTTCCACAATGATACCACCAAAAAATGTCAATCCCATCATACCCAGGTGACGTGGTTTAATCTCGTCAATGCCCATTGTTATGATCTTGAGTTTTGGAGAAGATGGGGGTGCTGGAGATCGTGGAACGGTTAACAGACAAGAAACCAGGGGACACGAGATTTACCCAGGTTCAGGCCCCCGGAGGTAAAACCCTACTCCTGCTTGTCTGCTCTTGATTACGGCAAAACCGAAAGTTACAGGGGTGCGCAGATGCAATCTGGCATGGAGGTGTGTATGCGGTGAGGTGAGAGATCCCCTCTTCATGCCCACCTAGCCTTTATATAGAGATAGGCAGGTCCCGGGCATAGATCGAGTCGGTTACAAGTTTAGAGTTTTCCCCTTTGAATATTCTATATGTTCTAGTCTTGCTCTCCAAGGATCCGAAGATGTCATGGGCTTGGGCCACCCAAAAATCTGCATGGGCCACGTATATTCTTGTGGGCCTTCCTTAGGCTGGACCAGGTATGCTAATGTCGTGTACTCGTAGGGTATGACCATGTCACCAAGAGGTTCATTGATTAAGTTGTTTTTATTTTTCACAAACCAATAGTTTAGAAACAACTTTCAAGTGATGTAACCCAGCCCTCGTCTATCATAGCATGGCTAAGCACATCTACGAATGGTGGGTTAACTACAAGAGATCCCTACCACATAATAGGATATAGCATAGCGATAGTAGAACATATTTATGCATCTACAAAATACACCACAATGCATTGAAAATAGTAGGACAATAATCATGAACAAATTAGCATATACTTTCCTTGGTTGCAGCTGAAGTCGTTCAAGCACTTGTTGCAATCACACATGTTGCACTCCTCGCAATCTATCGATCAAACAATTTCATACAACATAAACAATAGCACATAGAGATCAAACAAATGCATGCATGACAATTTAATAAGTCACAATGGTTGTTATTTTAGTTCTCTGAACATTACTAGATCACATGTTGCATGCAGGAGATCAATTAATGCAATTGAGTATTTGTTATTAATATTTACTTGCCAATATAGGGGTTTTAATAGGTCTGTTGTAACGCTTGTTATTATTGTTGAATTAAAATTGGATCTGGAGTGTTCTGTATAGATGGCATTAATATGAACCAGTAGGCGTTGGATTCACCCTAATCGGAGTTATAAATCCTTTCTTATGATTTAAATATTGTTTAATGGGTTTTAAACCATCTATATAGTTTCTATTGTCTAAAATAGAACTAAATTCAGATCTATAATATTCACTAGATTGTGATTCCAGGGACATATTATTTGCAATTTTCTGAATAGTACTTATTTTCTAATGAATTTATTACACTAAAAGGGCCATTAATCTATTTAAATCTTCACGGAAAAACCTTACAGTCAAAGCCTGAACTAATTGCATATTTATGATCTACTTGGAACCAGCTTTGCATCGGTATATTATTTATGATTTTTGGACTAGTAGATATTTTACTATGAATTTATTAACCTAAAAGACCATGAAAACTAATTAAATCATTACAGTAAATATGCACTACAAAGATTAGATCTAATCTCATATTAATATTCTACACAATTTTCTGAATCCATTGATATATTATTTACTATTTTTGGATCTACTAATCTTTTATTATGATTTTTTCAAGTTTATACAATTTTCTGCAACTTTAATCCTTTTTTTATTTTCTAGGAAAGGTCAACGCTCACGCATGCTGACGCGCGCTGACGCGAAAGACAGGTGGTGCAATCTGGTTCGCGGGTACCTCTTCGGTGCTGGAACTAATTCTAGCCGTTGGATCTTACGTAAATCCGACGGTGGGTGGCGACGGTGGCGAGCTCAGCGGTGGAGCGGCGGTGGGCGGCGATGATGGCCCGGGGACAGTGGTAGGCGGCGGTCCAGCGGACCTAGGTGACGTGCCGGTGGTGTACTCAACGCGGAAGGGTGAGGCGGTCAAGGGGGTGGCAACGGTGCGGTTCGGATCTTCACCAGGCGACGACGGAGGGCGGCTGGAGCGTCCAAGTCAACGACGGGCTCCGGCTGCCTCTCCAAGGCGATGCGGTGGCCTGCAGGGGAAGAGAAGGGGTCAGGGCGTCGCGGTGTTTCTGGGGGAAGAGTACTAGATGGGTAGGAGGGAAGGGGTAGTACGGAACCACGATTTTGAGCTTGAACTGGAAGCGGTAATGTTGGCTATGGCGAGCGAGATCGGGAGCTTCCGAGTGCGGCTCTAGGGTTTAGAAGAAGCAAAAATTCGCACGGGCAAGACGAGCGGGTATTTATATGAGGGAGGCGTGCACAAGGGGAAAGGGGCGATCAAATCGTGCCAAATCGGGGCGGATTACACGGATGGTTCGTCGATGTCGTGGCGGAGACCGACTCCAGCGCGAGGTAGAAGATGACGAAGTGGGGCTGGCTCGTCAGCGGCTGCGGGGTCGCAGGCTGCGACGGCTGGCGGGCTGCTAGCGCGCGTGGTGGAGAGATGGGTTGGCCCAGCTGCGATGCTGCTACGCGCTGCTCTAGGAGTGGAGCGAGCGACGGGTAGCGACGTGGCTAGGTGGGCTGGGCCTGGGTGGTTTGGCCGGGGTTAGGTTACTTCATTTTTTGTTTTATTCTTTTCGTTTTATGGTTTTCACTAATTCTTTTATAACTTTTTCATATAAACTCCAAATGGAGTGATTTTAGTCTTCAATCTTTTCTAAAAAAACTAAGGATCGAGATAGGATCAAGTTTGTAATATTTTCACTAGTTGCAAATAGTGGATTTACAAATCCCTAGTATTTTATCCTGTAGGTGCATTTTAGTAATTCAAATAGGGTTTATAAATGAGGTTTTGCAATTCCAAATTTTCATGAATGCAATGCAATGCTTATGAATGACATGCAAATGCATTTTTTCTAGTCCCAATTTCCTAAAATCCTGGGATGTGACATGATCCTATCGTCACTGGTCCTCACCCTGCAGCCTCTTAAGGCTTAAAAAAACTTGAAATTCATTAAATCCCTGGTATGCCGGGTGTTGCAGATATGCCCAAGAGGAAATAATAAAGTGGTTATTATTATATCTTTGTGTTTATGATAAATGTTTACATCCCATGCTATAATTGTATTAACCAGAAACATCAATACTTGTGTGTTTTGTAAACATAAAAGAGTCCCTAGTAAGGCTCTTGTTGAAACTACCTTGTTGATTAATAGATGATCATGGACATTGGATGTTATTAATAAAAATATCATATCATTAGGAGAATGATGTGATGGACACACACCCATAGTAAGCATATCATAAGACCAAGTCATTAAGTTTGTTTTGCTACAAAATTTTAGATACATAGTAACCTAATCCTTAATTGGGTGGTTATAAACGTGATGAGTACTTTGATGACATCAAACACCACTTCCATAACTGGGTGGTTATAAACATGGCGTTGGGTATTCTGAAAGTATGAGTTGAAGCACATGGATCAAGAGTGGGAGTTATCCATCCATATGATAGATAGATATACTCTGGGCCTCTTGATGGAATGTCATCCAATTGGCTTACAAGCATGTGACTAGGTCACAAGGGATGTCATATCATGGAACGAGCAAAGATTACTTATTGGTAACGAGGTTGAACTAGGTATGGAGATACTGATGATCGAACCTCACATAAGTAAATATCACGCGACAAAGGGAACCGGTATCATATGTGAATGGTTCATTCGATCACGAAGTCATAGTTGAATATGTGGGAGACATTATGGATCTCCAGATCCCGCTATTGGCTATTGACCGGAGAGATGTCTCGATCATGTCTGCATAGTTCGCGAACCGTAGGGTGACACACTTAAGGTTCAATGTTGTTTAAGTAGATATGGAATATGAGTTGGAGACCGAATGTTGTTCGGAATCTTGGATTGGATCCGGGACATCACGAGGAGATCAAGAATAGTCTGGAGAATAAGATTCATATAAGGAAAGTCAATTTCTGGGTTCAAAAATGTTTTCGGTGTTTTCACCGGAAGCTTCTAGAATGTTCTAGAGGGACCACCAGTGGGTCCACCACCCTGGGGGAACTTGGGCTATGGAATGTTGTCGGGCCTAGGGCCAGCCGCACCAAGCTCAAGGGGGACCAACCGGCTTCCACAAGGAAAGAGGGGCAAAACCCTAATTTGGTAAGGGGGGAACTTGGGGGACAAGTTCCCACCTCTCCCTCTCTTGGATGCCGAGTTGGGGAAGGAATCGACCAGGGATGGGAACCCTAGATTTAGCCCTCCATATATAAAGAGGGGTGGGGGGTGCACCCCTCCTCCGTCATCTCAACCCTAGCTGCCGGGCTCCTCCCTCCTCCACCGTCTTGCTCTGCCTTAGGCGAAGCCCTGCATGATTCTTCTCATCCACCACCACGACCATGCCGTCGTGCTGCTAGGATTCTGAAGGGATCTACTACCTCCACTACCGTGTGCAGAACCGCTGTTAAAACACGGCGCCGGAAGGATCGTCTATGCGATCTTGAGATCGGAAAGTGATCGACTACATCAACCACGAGATCTGATCTTGTTAACGCTTTGGATATATGAGGGTTAGTTCTCTTCAATCTTGTAGATTAGATCTTGGCTTCGCCATAGATTAGATCTCGGTTTTATGTGTTCTTACAATAGAATTTTTTTGTTTTCCATGCAATGAACCCTACAGTGGTATCAGAATTGTATCTATACATAGATATTTTTCTCGAGTAGAACACGATGGTTTGGTGGGCATTGATGCTTTTGTTGTCGCTTGATTTTCGTGTACTTTGCATCTTGCGGGATGGTGGGATGAAGCGGCCCAGGCTAACCTTACATGTCGTTGCACATGAGACTTTCTCCACGCTCAGTGTGCAACTTGTATTGCACAAGTGTCTTTGCGGGTGTCTGTCTCTCCCACCATAGTCAAGATAAAAATTACAATGGTCACTTGACAAAACTTGTATTAGTGTTGTGGTTCATGTTCGTAGGTAAGAACAGTTCTTATTCGAAAGCCCCAAGCCACATAAAACATGCAAATAAAATTAGAGGCGTCTAACTTGTTTTGCAGGGGCATGTGATGTGATATGGCCATGATGTAATTATGATTACATTTGATGTGCAATGATCCTTATTGTAAGTTGGCAAACGGAAGGAGCCTAATGGTTGTCTTCAAATTTGTTAAGACATGCGTGTCTATGCATCATGTAATAAGCTTTATTAAAAGTAGTTGTAATAGTTGCTGTTGGTGATGGACAACCATGAAGTGGTTCCATTGACCTTGACGCCATGCTGGTGATGATGGAGATCATGTCCGTGCTTTGGAGGTGGAGATCAAAGGCACAATGATAAAGGCCATATCATATCACATATTACGAATTACATGTGATGTTAATCCTCTTTATGCATCTTGTATTGCTTAGATCATGACGGTAGAATTATAAGATGATCCCTCCCACTAAATATCAAATAATAAAGTGTTCGTCCTTAGTAGGCACTGTTGCTAAGAATCGTCGTTTCGAAGCATCTCATGATGATCGGGTGTGCTAGATTCTACAATGTACATACAACGGGTGCAAGCCATATTTGCACATGTGGATACTTAAGGATAACCTTGACGAGCCTAGAATGTACAGACATGGTCTCGGAAGATGAAATATCGAAATATAAAGCTTGAGTCATATGAATGATATGATGAACATGTTGATTGTTCGCCTTTTAAACTACATCTTCTCTCATGAAGATTGGACTTAGTGTAGTGAATTTGGTTCGTACAGTCACTAAGAAAATGTGAGGGATATTGTTTTGCTACGACACTCACGTCGGCGGACGTAGTCATCTTCCTCCTTCGAGTCACCTCGCGACGTGCAGTAGGGTCCATGTTCTCCATGTGAGAACGATGCTTGTTGTCGTGGTTGCCGTGCGAGCTGGAGCCGCCCATGGCGGAGAGCGCTGCTTGCCGCGCACAGGACTCCGAGCCCGCTTGCTTGCGCTTGTCAAGCACTTCTTGCATCTTCACCTGCTTCTTGTGCTCTTCGGATTCGACGAGGAGCAGGTGGTACGCCATTAGTAGGTCCCGTGAGAGGTTTAATCTCGTCAATGCCCATTGTTATGAGCTTGAGTTTTGGAGAAGATGGGGATGCTGGAGATCGCGGAAGGTAAGAAATCAAGCAACACGGGCACACGAGGTTTACCCAGGTTCAGCCCCCGGAGGGAAAACCCTACTCCTACTTGTCTGCTCTTGATTACGGTGGAACCGAAAGTTACAGGGGTGCGCAGATGCAATCTGGCATGGAGGTGTGTATGCGGTGGTATGAAGTGCCCTCCTCGTCGTGCCCTCCTAGCCTTTATATAGAAGTAGGCAGGTCCTGGGCACAGACCGAGTCGGTTACAGGTTTTAGGGTTTGCCCCTTTGAATATTCTATCTACTCTAGTCTTACTTTCCAAGGATCCGAAGACATCCTGGGCTTGGGCCACCCGAAAATCTTCATGGGCCGCGTATATTCTTGTGGGCCTTCCTTGGACTGGACCAGGTATGCTAAGGTCATGTACCCGTGGGGTATAACCATGTCAGAGTTCACCTAGTTAATTTAAGAATTAAGTTTAAACTCAGTTTATCATAAACTTAGTCTAAACTCTTTGCAAATACGTTGTAGATCATGGCGTCCCGTACCATCAATTTTAATGTGTTCCTAGAGGAAGAAAAGTTGAAAAACAATGGAAGGAACTTCACAGACTGGTTCCGTAACATGAGGATTGTTCTCAATGCTGGTTAGTTGACCTATGTGCTGGATGCACTGCTGGGTGACCCGCTTGCACCTGATGCTACCGATAAGGTGAAAAATGTTTACCTCACTAGCAAGAATCACTACTCCACAGTTTAGTGTGCCATCCTGTACGGTTTGGAATCAGAAGTTCAGAAGCGCTTTGAGAACTGCGACCCTCATGATATGATCAATGGGCTCAAAATGATATTTGAGACTCATGCGGTCATGGAAAGCTATGAAGCTTCTGAGAAGTTCTTTAACTTCAATATGGAAGAGGGCAGCTCTGTTAGCGAGCATGTTCTCAAAATGTCTGGGCACACAAAAAAACTCCATGATTTGGGAATCATGATTCCTAATGTGTTGGGGGGTCATCGTGTCCTCCAATCACTACCACCGAGTTGCAAGAACTTTGTGATGAACTACAACATGCAGCGCATGGATAAGTCGTTGCCAGAACTCTTCTCCATGCTAAAGACTGCGGAAGTGGAGATCAAGAAACATCATCAAGTGTTGATGGTCAAAAAGACCACCAATTTCAAGAAGCAAGGCAAGCCTAAGAACAAGGGAAACTTCAAGAAGTGTGGCAAGAAAGATGCCGTGCCTGCTAAGAAGCCCAAGGCTGGTCCTAAGCCTGATACTGAGTGCTTTTACTGCAAGGGCGAAGGTCACTAGAAGCGGAATTGCCCCAAGTATGTGGCAGATCTGAAAAACGGCAACATCAAGAAGAAAGGTATATTTGATATACATGTTATTGATGTGTATCTTACTAGTAATCGTAGTAGTGCCTGGGTATTTGATACTAGTTCAGTTGATCATAATTGTAACTTGAAACAAGTGCTGCAGAATAAACGGAGACTAGCGAGAGACGAGGTGACGATGCGCATTGGAAATGGCTCCAAGGTTGATGTGATCGCCGTTGGCACTCTCCTTCTTCATCTACCGTCAGGATTAGTTTTAAATATAAATAATTGTTATTTGGTGCCTGCGTTAAGGATGAACATAATATCTAGATCTTGTTTATTGCGAGACGGTTACTCGTTTAAGTCGGAGAATAATGGTTGTTCTATTTATATGAGTAATATCTTTTATGGTCATGCGCCTGAGATGGATGGTCTATTATTATTGAATCTCGATAGTAGTGATACACATGTTCACAACATAGATACTAAATGAATGAAATTGAATGATAACTCCACATACATGTGGCACTGCCGTATTTGTCACATTGGAGTGAAAAGCATGAAGAAATTCCATTACGATGGACTTCTTGAATCACTTGATTTTGAATCACTTGAAATATGCGAAAGATGTCTAATGGGATAAATGACTAAGACTCCATTCTATGGGATAATGGAGCGAGATACAGACTTATTGAAAATAATACATACCGATGTGTGCGGTCCAATGAGTGTAGCATCGCGCGGTGGATATCGTTATGTTCTTACTTTCACGGATGACTTGAGTAGATATGGGTATATCTACTTTATGAAACATAAGTCTGAAAATTTAGAGAAGTTTAAGGAATTCCAAAGGGAAGTAGAAAATCAACGTAACAAGAAGATTAAGTTTCTGCGATCTGATCGCGGAGGTGAGTATCTAAGTTACGAGTTTGGCATGCATTTGAAGAAATGTGGTATACTTTCTCCGTTGACACCGCCGAGAACACCACAACGAAATTCTATGTAGGAACGTCGTAATCAAACTCTCTTAAATATGGTTCGGTCTATGATTTCTCTTACAAATTTACCATTAGCGATTTGGGGTTATGCATTAGAGACATCCCCATTCACTTTAAATAGGGCACCACCTAAATCCGTTGAAACGACACCGTATGAATTGTGGTTTCGTAAGAAACCTAAGTTGTCGTTCCTTAAAGTTTGGGGTTGCGAAGCTTATGTAAATAAGTTACAGCCCGACAAGCTTGAACCCAAAGCGGAGAAATGCGTCTTCATAGGGTACCCTAAAGAAAAAATTAGTATACCTTCTAGCATAGATCCTAAGGCAAAGTTTTCATTGCCAAGAATGGATTCTTTCTTGAGAAGGAGTTTGTCTCGAAAGAAGTGACTGGAAGGAAAGTAGAACTCGACGAGGTTGTTGAACCTTCTCTCGGATTTGAGAGTAGAGTAGCATAGCGCAGGTCAACGAGGGTTCACAACACTCCCGATTGGTATGACCCTGTCATGAATGTCATGTTGGTGGATAACACCGACGACCCTGTGACGTATGAGGAAGTAATGATGAGCCTAGATTCCAACAAATGGCAAGAAGCCATGAAATCCAAGATTGGATCCATGTACAAAAACCAAGTGCGGCCATTGGTGGACTTACCTAATGGCCGCAAGGCTGTCGAGAACAAATGGATTTTCAAGAAGAAAATAGATGCTGATGGTAATGTTACTATCTATAAAGCTCGACTTGTCGTGAAAGGGTTCTGAAAAATTCAAGGAGTTGACAATGATGGGACTTTCTCACCGGTAGCGAAGCTAAAGTCTGCGAGGATTTTGTTATCAATCACTGCATTTTTCGATTATGAGATTTGGCAGATGGATGTCAAAACAGTGCTCCTTAATGGTGACATTGAGGAAGAGTTGTATATGGTACAACCCATAGGTTTTGTCGATCCTAAAGATTCTAACAAGGTATGCAAACTTCAGCGGTCCATTTATGGATTGAAGCAAGCATTCCAGAGGTGGAATCAACGTTTTGATAAGGTGATAAAAAACTTTGGATTTATACAAACTTATGGAGAAGCTTGTATTTACAAAAAAGTGAGTGGGAGCTCTGTAGCATTCCTAGTACTATATATGGATGACATATTGTTGATTGGGAATGATATATAACTTCTTGAAAGTGTCGAAGTATATGTGAATAATAGTTTTTCAATGAAGGATCTTGGCAAAGCAGCATACATCTTAGGCATAAATATTTATAGAGATAGATCAAGACGTTTAATAGCGCTTTCACAAAGTACATACTTGGACAAGGTTCTAAAGATGTTTAGAATGGAATAAAGCAAGAAAGGGTTCTTGCCCATGTTGCTAAGGAAGAACTTGTGTAAGACTCAAAGTCCAGCTACGGCAGAAGATAGAGAGAGGATGAGTAAAATCCTCTATCCCTCGGCCATAGGTTCTATCATATATGACATGCTATGTACAAGACCATAAATAGCACATGTTGTTAGTTTAACCAGCAGATATCAAAGTTATCCGGGAGTGGAACACTGGACAACGGTCAAAAATATTCTAAAGTACCTAAAGAGGACTAAGGATATGATTCTTTCTCACTACTACATAATAGTTTTGTTGGGGATATGCTATATGACGATACCCATATAGCATATCCCCAACAGTAGCCCCAGTTCCCCAGTTCCTGTGTTGGTCAGAGATTCCAATTACTTGGGACAGGAAGGATCACCCAGACCTCATCCCCACGGAGAACCAATACGCCATGGTCATCAACCCTTTGATTGACGGCAATGTGTTCACCAAGTGTATGGTGGATAGTGGAAGAAGCATCAACATCATGTACCTGGATACACTACAAAATATGAACTTGAAGGAGGCAAGCCTAAGGCGGACCAACACCATCTTCCACAGCGTAGTTCCTGGTCGGGAGGCTCGGTCCCTTGGGTGCATCACACTTCAGGTTGCCTTTGGCGATGTTAATAATTACCGCCAAGAGCGCATGACCTTCGAGGTGGTCCACTTCAAGAGCGTGTACCACGTCATATTCGGCCGCGACATATTCCACACCTTCATGGCCAAGCCATGGTTCGTCTACAACAAACTCAAGATACCCGGACCAAATGGTGTCATCACCATATCCAGAAGCTTTGCCAAAGCTAGGGACTGCGAGATTGGAGAAGCGGCCTACGCGGAAGCTGTCCTCTACAGAGAAGAATTCAAGGAGATCCAGAGCAAGGTCGATTTCTCGGAGATGCCCGTGTCGAAGAAACAGATTTCTGACTCCGCTCCAGCATTCAAGGCCGCCATCGAGACCAAGCCGGTGGAACTTGTGGTAGGCGATACCTGCAAGGTCACCGCCATTGGGACGAACCTAGATCCCAAATAGGAAAGCATGCTCGTCGAGTTCCTCCGTGAGAACAGGGACATCTTTGCCTGGCAACCTGCCGACATGAAAGCTGTACCTAGGGAACTTGCCGAGCACAGCTTGAACATTGATCGAAAATGCAAACCAGTGAAGCAAACTCTATGACGCTTTGGAGATGAGAAGAGGCGCGCCATAGGCAAAGAAATAGCTAGGTTACTTAAGACTAGTTTTATCCGAAAAGTCCTTCACACCCAATGGGTGGCCAATCCTGTACTTGTCCCCAAAAAGGGAACCAAAGAATTAAAAAAGTGTGTTGATTACACCGGCTTGAACAAAGCATGTCCCAAAGATCTGTTTGCTTTGCCTCGCATTGACCAAGTCATTGACTCGACGGCTGGTTCGGAACTTTTGTGTTTTATTGATGCATACTTAGGATACCACCAGATCAACATGAGGAAGTCGGCCCAATTGGCCACTTTGTTCACTACACCCTACGACACGTTTTGCTATGTCACAATGCCCTTTGGGCTGAAAATTAAAGGTGCTACGTACCTGTAGCACCCCGGATAAAACCACTATTAGAAAATTGCGGTTGTTAATATGTTGTGCATCATCTGCATATGTCTGTCTAAAACTATTTCCGAAAAGACTATTTTGTCTTGTAAGATATTCCTCTCCTTATTACAAACGAAAACCCTAGATCTGTCTTGGTATTTTTATTTACCTAAAAACTATTTGTAAAGATTTTATAATATAAAACAAATAAAATATTTTATATCGGGGAGGCAGCCGCAGGCCAGGCCCGATAGCCTAGCCCGCAGCCACCAACTACCCGATAAAACCCTAAACCTAGCTGTCATCCTAACCCTAAAACCAAACTCCACCTACCACACCCTACTCCCTGCCCGCCGCCACACACAAACTCAACGCACACAAACACCACGCACACACATGTGAGGCACAACCCCACCTGGCCCCAAAACCCGAGCCCCGACCCCACCACTTCTTCCCACAGCATGCAACCCGTTGGTCATGCTCGTGACACGGGGCCTTCCTCTCGTGTCCATCCCCTTCTACCAAGCAGCCGCCGCTGCCCTGCACGCCTCCCCGCCGATCGTCGCTTCCTCTTTGCCGCTGAGCTCCACGCCCGGCCGCATGTCACCGCTGCTTAACCTCTCCTCCCTGACAGCGCCCCTCTTTTCCCGTGAGCGCGCCTCCAGCCTCCCTCACCTATCCCGCCGCCTCTGCAGAGCTTCGCTCCGGCCATCGTCGGCGAGCCGCATTCGTTCGCGCCTCCCCGTGGCCGCCATCGCCCCGCGGAGCTTCTCCTTCGCCACCAAGCTCCGTGCCCACAGCAGTCGAGGCCTCCACCACGTCCAGCTCATGGTTGCCCCCCCCCCCCCCGTCGACCTCGCTGCCGTTGAGCCGCCCGCTCCATCACTGGCCTCGCCTGCACCGCGACCCACGTCTCCTCACCGAACTTCATCCCCAATCTCGCCCTGTCGCTGATGTCCCCTATTCTGCAAGCTCCAAGTGGTCCTGGCTCCAAGTCAATTGGGTCCATATCCAAGAGTTTGTTGTGTGTGTGCCCGTCTCCGGTTGCTCTTCGAGGTGCTGCTGTTGCTGCGTTATGTGAGGGCGAAAAGTGGTGGTGGTATGCGATGTTGGTGTGGTAGAGGTGAAACCCGATGGTCTCTCGATAATGTTCTGTTGTGATTGGAGACATGTGGCGTTGCTCCCAGATGCTTTGGTTCATCTGCCACAGCTTGCCAATATTGTTCAAGAGACCGACCCTTGTCAAGGACCCGGAGATCAGCGCAAGGTCACTGGTGTCCAATCAAGATGGCCCATGGATCCTAAGACCCTGATCTCGAGGATTCGAAGCCCCGAGCCATGTTCGCTCTCCCGAACGCCATGACCGTCTTCATGAATCCAATAGCCGAGACCCCGGAGGCCGAACCTATCGCTCCCCCCCTGGGTGAACACCAAGATCGTCGATCCGAGATGTGTGACTTTTCTCCGATGCCCCTATTTTTTTATAATAAAATGATATTATCATTTTCTGCATATAAATTGAGTATCCTTGCATACATATTGTGGTTTGGGGGTATTTTGTCGACTCATCTAATAATTAAATATGGAGTCCATATGCGGGCGAATCTAAGGTAATATTGGCTCCATTTAAATTTGTGTAGTGAACCGATGCCATGTTTTGACTTGTTAAGAAAACATTTAAATTGCGGGGTATCTAAACAACTTGAACCATCTAACTAAATGTCGGGACCCCGGTTCCACTTAATATGGCCTAATTGCATCGCACCTTTCCATCTCATACATCATACATGCATCATTCCTGATCTTTTGCCGTAGTATTAAATAGTGCATCCGGTGTTTCCTCTAGTGCTTTGCTTCTTCACGGATTAGGCTGATGAGTTGATGCGAGTGTCGACCCGATCTTCGGATGAATCTTCGTCAATGTTTTCAGGCAAGCAATCTCCCCCTTTCTACCTATTTTGTATTTATAGTCTTTATTTCCTCTCGTTGATCTATTGCTATCTATATTGCGATGCTATAGATTCCGTACCCCTTTATTTTCCGCCGCAGCCTCTATATTGCCATGGACACCTCCTATTACCTGTTGTTTGTTAGATAGTCGGCCTTGCGAGTCGTAGTTGCTTGCTTAGGTGCTGCTTCGCATCGTCGATATCCCATCGTTGTTGGGTGGTTGGCACATACTTAATGGTGAAGATGATCATGGATTTAATTTCCGTTTAATAACTAAAATTGAAAGTACATAAATAATGCAGAGGCACCGGTGGTTAATAGAAAATATTTGGTTTTTAACCGCTCACTGGTGTCCCGTAGGACCCCGAGTTCTTGACACCTGTTCCGAGATCGAGCGCGCTAACCACAAGCGGGGTGTGTGGGCACCCCCATCGATTTAGTACCTGATTTCAAAGTACTGTACTGGGGGACACAACCTAGTTTGGGTCTTTATTACTATTCTGTACTTATGCCATGTTTTACTGCTTTATTTACGATTGCGCGTGGAGCTCCTGTACTGTTTAGGAACCCCGTGCCACGTTTTCGCTGTATCAACAAGCCCAGTCACACTTTCAGGTTCCCAGTCATTTACAGCCATCGCCACACACCCTGGATCCGTATCAGAGACGGCCGACTTTGTTGCGGGTATCTTGGTGGGGTGGACCCCATGTACTTGCTTTGGGTCTGGGAAACGTCGTGTCTGAAACCCCGTCGACATACCGTTGGGTGTATGTTTTGTGATCTTGTACCTACCTGATGTGACAACAAGGGTGTAGGTGTGTGTGGAAACTTTGGTGCACCCCTGCAGGGTTAAATATTTTCGAGAAGCCATGTCCACGGTTATGGACGACTTGGAGCATAGTTCTCGATCATAGACAACTGTAACTAAATTTTACTGTTATAATTTGACTTGTATTCGATATGACTAGTAATCAGCTTCACTACAACAGAATGGATAAATAAAAGTACCAACAACTGCTGGGTTTGGGATATCTCATGCTATTTGTATCTTACTAGTAGTGACGCAACTACAACGGAATGGTTAACTAAAAGTGCCCACTACTTATTATATCATATGACGCTTGCTATCTATACCTGACTAGTAATTGCTACAACAATAACTGAAAAAATAAAATTGCCAACTATGTGAGTTCCTCGGTTTGACTTCATCGTTTGGTCTCGAGAGGGAAATACCAGGATGAGTATGCTTGGTGATAGTTTTAGGTTGGTACCGAATAGGTCGTTCTCATCCCTATCTGATAGTCGCCAGTTGCATCGAGTCTCTATAGGTTGTTTAGTGCATTCTTCGCTGCCGCTTCAGTCCACCATACCTATGTAGGCGAGGACCGACGAATTGTAGTCTCGCGGTGTACTGGCCTCAGTACTGTCCGCTCTCTTTTTCCTTTGCCCTTTGTCGGCACCCCTTTTGTTTTAGCAGGTTTTCAGATCGACGTCGTTAGCAGGGTTACCCTTCCGGCTTGGCCTGGGCAGGGTAATGGACGCCATTGGTTATTCTTCAGGTTTCTTAGCCCAATTTGCATCTTGTCCGTACTCGGGCGTTGTATTGTTTTGAAGGTGATTTGGATCTTTGTACTATATATCTGTATTCTTGACTCATGGAGTCGTTGTTGTATATATATGTTCTGTGGGGTCCATTGTGGACTATTGTGTAATGATACTACTTCGTTTTCCACCCGCACGAAAGTGCCTAGTGGGCACCTTTGAATCGTTTCTATGCGGGTTTGGCAGGATTTGCTAAAACTTGCATAGGGCCGATCCGAGGGTGTTACAGTACCAGCGGACAATGCAACGTTGCCTACACGATCAAATTGGTCAGAATGTTCACGCCTATGTGGACGATATAGCGTTGATGTCTAAAAAGACAAATGACTTAATCTCCGACTTAAAAGAAACCTTTGATACAAGAAGTGCGTCTTCGGGGTTCCTGCTGGCAAATTGTTGGGCTTCATCATTTCCCAGCGTCGAATCGAGGTCAACCCGGAGAAAATCAAGTCCATCTTAAACATAAACCGTCCAACAGGCCTAAAAGACATGCAACGGCTAACAGGTTGCGTTGCAGCAGTTAGTCGGTTCGTCAGCCGACTTGGAGAGAAGGCTCTGCCGCGGTACAAGTTCACGTGGACAAATTCACGTGGATGGATGAAGCAGATGCAGCATTGAAGCAGCTCAAGGAGATTCTTTCCTTAGTGCCTATCCTTGTAGCACCCGAGCCTGGAGAACCCATGTTAATTTACATGGCGGCCACCAACCGGGTAATCAGCATCGTCGTCGTGGTGGAGCGGAAGGAACCAGGCTATGAGCACGGAGTTCAACGACCAACTTAATATGTAAGTGAGGTCTTGACGGAGTCCAAGCAGCATTACCCGCACTACCAAAAGATAGCTTATGGAGTATTCCTTGCTTCTCGGAAGCTGAGGCACTATTTCCAGGAGCACCCCATCACAGTGGTGAGCAAAACTCCACTGTTCGACATTATCAACAACAACGATGCTACATGAAGGGTCACGAAGTGGGGCATTGAACTTGCCGCTTTCGAGATCACCTACAAGAGACGCGACGCTATCAAGTCACAAGCCTTGGCGAATTTTATCGCATATTGGACGGAGATGCCAGATGCTACCCCATTCCTAGAGCCAGAATACTGGGTGATGCACTTTGACGGATCAAAGCTACTCAACGGCTCGGGGGCTGGTGTATTGCTACAGTCACCAACTAGAGACAAGCTACACTACGTTCTGCAAATCCACTTCGAGGCTACGAATAATATGGCGGAGTATGAAGCACTCATTCACGGATTATGCGTAGCCAAGGATATTGGCATCAAGTGCATAGTTTGCTATGGAGATTCCGACTTGGTTGCCCGGTAGGTGGCTGGCACCTGGAATGCGCAGAACCCTATGATGGTGGCATATCTAGACGAAGTGGACGAGATAGCCAAGAGCTTCTTGGGCTACACGGTTAAGTATGTACCTAGGGAGCAAAATGAGGCGGCTGATCTGCTGTCTAAGATTGGATCAGGGCGCAAACGAATTCCGCCTGGAGTTTTCCTGGAGCATCTACGGACACCATCCGTGAAGGGAGCATACATCGACAACCCGGACAGAGTAGACTCTTTCGTCCACATGGTGGCAAAGGTCCCTCCGGCTTGGACAAAAGCGTTCATGGAGTATCTCGAACACGAAACTTTTCCCGACGACAAAGTCGAAAGACGGCAAATAGTACGTCGAGCAAAGGGCTATACCATAATCAATGGACAGCTCTACAAAAGAAGCACTACTAGTGTATACCTTAAGTGTGTTTCCTAGCAAGAAGGTATTAAAATCTTACGTGAAATCCATCTCGAAGATTCTGGGCAGCACACCGCTCCCCGATCTTTGGTCGCGAAAGCCTTCCGGCAAAGATTCTACTGGCTGACCGCGAAGGCGGACGCTGATAAGCTGGTTGAGACGTGCATGGGATGCTAGTATTATGCCCGACAACCACATGTTCCTGCTGAAGAATTGCGGACAATACCAATAACTTGGCCGTTTGCAGTCTGGGGGCTGGACATGGTTGGTCCGTTGCAGACGGCACCATGTGGGTTTACGCATCTGCTAGTAGCAGTTGATAAATTCACCAAATGGATATAAGCTAAACCCATTAGAAAACTCGATGGGGCAACTGCCCTTAGGTTTGTCTGGGATCTAGTGGTGAGATTTGGTCTCCCACATAGCATTATCACCGACAACGGCAGCAACTTGTCACTCGGAAAAGTGGAAGCTTATTGTTGGGAGAAGGGCATCCGACTTGACCTTGCATCTGTGGTACACCCACAGTCCAATGGTCAGGTTGAACGAGCCAATGGATTAATTCTGAAGGGAATAAAGCCACGTCTCGAGGCACCGCTACATAGAGAAGCTGGAGACTGGGCGGAAGAATTGCCATCTGTGCTGTGGAGTTTACGAACTACACCCAACAGATCCACCGGCTACACCCCTTACTTCATGGTATATGGAGCAGAAGCCATCCTGCCTTCCGACAGCCTTTACGATGCACCAAGAGTTGCCGCCTATGACGAAGATGACACTGAAGAATCCAGACGCCTAGATGTGGACCTTCTCGAGGAGGAGTGTGTTTCGGCATGCTAAAGATCCGTCATCTACCAGCAGGCTCGTTTAAAGAGGGGGGTCTGGTGCTCCGACTTAAGCAGAATAAGTCACACAAATTATCCCCGCCATGGGAAGGACCATTCATCATAAGCAAGGCGCTAATAAATGGGTCTTACTACCTCGTTGACAATCGTGAACTGGAGGATAGACCCAACGAGGATCATAAGCTTAAGCGACATGACCCGGATGATGACTACCCGGAGCTTGATCGGTCATGGAACATAGCACAGCTACGTCCTTTCTACACTTAGCCTTTTTTTAACTATTGTGTATCTCTTATATGATCAATGAAATAAACCTCTCTGGTTCACTCATATTTCTGAGTCTTTTACCTCCTTTAGTGTTCATTTTTGGATCGTATAAAACCTTTATGCACCAGCTTTGCAACTACACTTGTGAAAATTCCACCTAGGGGCGTTATCTTAAGTTTTCTGGTCTACATGTTCTTTGTCGTTTTTATGTGGATTCTGGACTAGTGACTTTGAACACTTATTATCGGTGATTTTGTGCTTAGGATATTGATGGTGCCATTGGGCATCATCACCTGAGCGCATGGTTCCGACAACGAGTCTTCCGACTCACGAAAAGTCAATCATAAAAACCAAAGTAATGGATAAGCCAACACTTGCTTAAAAAATATATACATGTTGGAACCAGTTCTTGAGTAGCAGGAAATAACAACCATTGTTTTCCGCCTTAATTTACACACATAGTTTTACCGCATATACAGTATAGAGGAATCAAATATTACAAATTGTTTTTCATTCCTCTAGCACAGGCGACTTGGAAGCAGCATCGTCGGCAGCAAGAGAGTCACCTTCCTCGAAGTCGGCAGTATTAAGGGACTCGGAGGAGCTTTGGTTGCCGCCATCGATGGTTTTCATGGGCACAAAGACATTAACATCGACCAACTCGGCGACTCTGGTGTCATAACCCGCGAGTGACGCCAAGATAGATTCGTGGTTTATCTTTTGGCCTTCGTCATCTACGTCAGGGATACCGGAGGTCACCGTGTCGATGTCGGCATTTTCGTAATATGTCTTGATCATGGACAACGCCATCCTTGCACCGGCCCGTGCACATGAAGATTTCCAGCTTGCGATATGATCGGGGGCTCGGCGCAGGATCTCTGGGAACTTTGCCACAGAGTCCGATGCCTTGATGTTAATCTGGAGGGGTTTGGCTATCTCATTGGCCTGCTTGATGGTGGTGTTGATAAAGCTGCCAGCAAGGACCATGCATTCCTTTGGAGGAGGAGGCGACCGGGTTAAACCCATAGGAGCTGCGAATTTCCGACAAAGGGGCACATGAGTTCAAAAATTCAGAGTATTCAGCTTACAGAAATCTAAGATGGAGAATCACTTACTGAAGATGCTTATCTCAGCCTGCTGGATAATCTCCACCATGGAGTCTCGTTCTTGTCGGAGGATCTTGTATGCTTCATGATGGCGTTGATTTTGCTCATCGACAACTTTCTTCTGATCTTTTAAGATCGCGATTTCCTCCTTAAAGCGGTTCATCTCTTCACTGGCGGAGTCTTGCAGGGCTTTCATTGATTCTTCATGCATCTTCAACATGTCCTTCCTCTCCTGCGTAAGGATCTTGTTTTCGCTATCCAGCTACTGATTGTGCTTGGATTGTTCGACAATATCCTTAGCCTTGTAAATGGTTTCTGCAAGTCGGAGAAATAATAGTACAGAATGAGTATCGGAGAATGTTGTCACAAGACCAAGTCGAAATACAAAAAAGAAGGAAAAACAGACGCTTGCTCTTGATGATATGTTCCTTCAAGAAGGCGGTTTTACCCTTTTCAGCTTCCAAGTCCGTGCGCATCTTCTGGTACTTGTCGTTGGCGACACCCCTCCGAGCATTCTCATTCTATGGAAGAAGAAAGTTAAACGTTGTTTGGTCTACTTGGAGCATCTAGTAGGAAAATTTCCACCTAGAAGCTCGGGGGCTACAGCGAGAGTTTTTAACTTAGTAATATGCTTATACTTTCTTTAAGCATCTAGTCAGAACTAATTCAGTTTTCAACTAGAAGCTTCGGGGCTACAGTATAAAGTTTTTAACTCAGTTATATGCTTAGCTGCTCTTTAAGCATCTAGTCCGAACTAGTTCAGTTACAACTAGAAGCTTGGGGGCTACAATATCGAAATTTATAAACACTACGTATGCTACTCTTAAAGCATCTAGTCGGAATAATTCATTCAAACTATATGCTTGGGGGTTACAGTGAGAAGTTTTCTAGTTAGTCAAACTTAGAGCATTTAAATGCAAAGACCTATGGTTTTCCTTCTAAATCCTCGGGGGATACAGTGGGATACTCATATGAAATGCAAAAGGAAAATAGAACTTACAAGTGTGATGACCTTGAGGTTTGTAGCACTCTCAGCAAGCAACTTGCCAAAGGACAAACTATTTTCTTGCAAGATTTCTGCTTGTCGGAGAAGCTCCTTAAGGCCACACGTTCGAGATGTCGGCGCCGCACCAGGAACCAGAACAGTGATACCCCGCTGTAAGCACCAGATAGACTATCTCCGGGAACTCTATGGTCCTCTTGGGTGCGAAGGTGCCACCTTTGACAGACGTACCACCTACCACCACCGCCTTACCGCAACCAATGATATCCTTAGCGAGAGCTTCAACCATTTGGTTTGCGGCACTTCCCTGCGTCGCCTGTTCGCCGACAACAGCAAGCTCGGTGGAGGCACCTGAGTCCACTTCCATGGCAGAAGGGCCAGATGCTTCTTTGTCTTGAGAGCTTTTCGGAGCGGACGAAGGCTGGACGCTAGGGGTGACAGGGGCGATGGCGGGAGATGCGTGGGGAGAAACGTCACGATGCAACATATCCTTAATGTTTTTATAAGCCCCCAAAGTCTTGGAGGTCTTCTTCAAACTAATTGTGGCTTTCTTCCTAAAACGTACAAAAAGTATAAGTACAAAAATAAGACAAACAATGGACAATGTCGGAGAGAAATAATCTTACACAGGAAGGGGTGCTTTGACAAAGGGGATCCCTGTAACCTTTCCTTTCTCCGCCTCCAGGGCAGCGGTAGTCTTCTTGGAGGCTCCACCCTCCGTCTTCTTCTTCTTGCCTCCGTCGACAGCGTCAGAGGTGGAGCTCTTCCGCTTTCGCGCCAACGGGGCATCATCGTCGGACACGACGGTGACTTCCTTCATCTTTGGATCATAGATTTGAGGAGCCATGCTATCCTCATCTATGTCGCTGAGCTGTTAAGTGAAGAACCACCGTGTTAGATGAGATGGTAATGGTTAGACGAAAGAGCTGGAGTATATGTCATACATGGAAAATAAACAGGTACCTTTGGGCACTTGCTATCTACGAACATGTTGTAGGTGATGGTGAACCCACACTTCCTATCCTTCACCTGAACGATGTCCTTGAGGCGGAGTTTGACGGAGTCGCTCGAGAAGTTGTCCTCGGAGATGCGGAGGATATCCTTCCTCTCTTTGGTATACTCATGCATCAACTTCAAGCGGTGCTGCATAGGCTGGATCCGCCTGATGAAGCAACACATGGCTAGGTCCAATCCGGCAAGACCCGTATCTACGAACCACTCTATCCGCCCTATAGCGCGGCAAGCGTCGATGTCGGAGGGAAGGGAGGCCTGGGATCTCCATGTCGAGGCTTCAGCGGCGGCTCCATCGACGAATTCCGGGTACGTTACTTCTAGGACGGCTAGAGGGATATCTAGGCCGTAGAAGTACGCCTGCTGCCAGTTTTTACAAGACTCGTGGCCGACGATATCGGGGAAGCGCTGGACAGGACGGATCTTAAAACTAATGGCGCCACAATTCCTGAGCTCGTCCTTGCCGGCTCCATCTTCGCTCTTGACGGTGAAGAAATAGATGAAGAGATCTAGCCTAGTCCTAATCCCTAAATAACCCTCGCAAAGCGTCGCGTAGTTGCTAAGAGCTAAGATGCTATTGGGGGAGAGGTTCTGAGGCTGTACTCGGTAATGGTTGAGGACATCAAGGAAAAAGCTGGAGATGGGCAGGGAGAAGACGCGTACCAGTTGTGCTTTGAGGTACACCTTTTCTCCGGCTTGGGGAGAAGGTGTGACCTCGCCGGCCGGCGCCGTCCGCCAGGCGAGCCCCTCCGTCGCAGGGAGGTAGCCCTCGATGATCAATTCTTTGATATCGCGGTTCGTAATATCCGAACCGCGCTAGTCTCCCTTGTGGGAGTCGTACTCCTCCTCGAGAAGCTCCATCGCAGCTGAGTTATGGTCACCGCCGGTGGCTTCGACCACCGCGGATTTGGGAATAACCAGACCCTCTGGGGGCACGATGACGGAGCTCGCCGGCTTCGCCGCGGCATCGCCTGACGCCGCCATGGAGGGGGAGGAGCTGCTGCTGGCCATTGGGAGTTTTCGGCGGTGACTGGGAGAGATTAAGGAGCTAGGATTTTTTGCATAGGTGCGCGGAGAGCTCGAGGAGGCTCTCACTGGAGGAAGAAGATGATGCAGAGGAGAATGAGGTGAAAAGTAAAATTTCCACCGCAGTTACTATTTATGATCTCCGGCATCAAAATTCGTGCGAAATGATCGAACGGTTGACGCGTGGACGACGTGTGCGGGCGCGTGCACGGAAATTTTGCCACGTCGCCAACCGTCGCCATCAACGGTTCGTATCACTCGCGCCGAAAAATCGGACATAATTGCGTTCTCTGCATGTGTGAGTTACAAGGCGTTGCTGGCCTATGTCTATGTCGCCCTAGCTGTCACTGGCAGATGAACCATCACATCGGAATATTCTGGCATGGACGGATCCAATCCGGCTATGGAAGAGTACGATAGAAGATTCATCAATTCTCCGACTTACACATTGAAGACGTAGAAAACCTTGCAGGGTTCTTTGGTAGGACTACAAGATGTTGCTTGACGATTTACCGACATCCATCTAAACGGAGCATTCAATGTGAAGAGGAAAGACGGCGCAAGATCTCGGAGTTCTCCGGGGGCTACTATTGGGGATATGCTATATGGGTATCCTCATAGCATGTCCTCTATCCGGATAACCCGGGTGTCCCACAATTGGTAGCATGGCCCATGTCCTGATGGGCGACCCAGTTAGATGGATCCAGAAGGGAGGTCCATGCCGGATAAAGGAAGGCTACGAGGGAGTCACCGACGTATCCGGAGCCTTGGAGTGCAAGACACGCTAGACTAGTAATAGGCAGTGTAGGACTCCGTAACCTGTCCAGCTAGAACTTTTTCCTATAACCCTAGGACCTGACGACTATATAAGTCGGGCCTATGGGAGCTTTTAGGGCACCAATTAACTCATACCTCGCACAGCGAATCGATCCCTGTAACTCGGCGTATTGCCATTATAATGATTTATAGCAGGTGTAGGATTCCACCACCGTCGTGGGATCTGAGCCTAGGTAAGCTGTGTTACCTCGTACCCGTCAACGGTCTGCCTTTCCCCACGTATCTAAACACGCATTATAAGGACCCCTCCATGGCGTACTCGTCGGCAATACCACGACAAGTTTACCGGTGACAAGCTCAAAAGCTAGTAACTGGCAAGGCGCCTGTCACTAGTAACGTGTCACTGGTAATAGGTTACTAGTGACAGATGAGCGCCTATCACTAGTATTTGTTTACTTCCGACAGTCGTTTATTCGTGCTTGTCACTAGTTAGTTTTCACAAGTAGTGAATTTACCTCATCGGTAGCGACAAACCTTTTGTTAGTGTGATAGTTTGCCCGTCATTGGTAATTCTTTTGGAAATTAAAATGATAAAATAATGCATTTGCACATCAATAACACAACACGTTCACAAAAACTCATAGATAGCAAAATATAATTATAAGTACGACAAATTGGAACTAACACTGATAACACAATATAAAAAACAAGTTTTATTTTAATTCCTAACAACTAGCACCTCAAATTAAAATTGTCCAATTCTCGTAAAACATAAAAGCTTCCACCAACTGATTCCTAAGATTCATCAGCTCCAGCTGCTACCTAGAAAAATCGCGCCCAAAACCTAACATGGAGCAACCACCGATTTAGGCAGTAAACCATCAAGTATTTAGTGGCAGCCAGACGTCATATGACTTCACATCACAGCTTGTGCACGGCAACACAAAACTTGAGGTTTTCAACATTTCAGCTGCATGGGACGAAAAAAGATAACTTTCACGTATACAGTAATAGAACACTTGGTTGCTGTCAAGTATGATAACATAAAGTCTCGGTACTATAAGAGAACACTTGAATGCTAATTTGGTGCATATGACAAGATTACCAAAGCACAAGCATCTACTACTTTGCGATCATATCTTAGTGTGGAAACATATTTTACTACGGAATATGTGGAAACATGGAAGTAGAAACTGACCACTTCCAGCCAATTTATGCTACATCTGTTATATATTGGTGTAGGTATACATCTTTTGATTTACAAATATACTTGGCTTGTTCTGCAAGCACGGAACAAAACTGTTACTTTGTAAAATAGTTTTATACTATGCTTGGCTGTGAAAAGTGTACAACAAAAAAAGACTAAAGTCAACCATTAACCAGTTGTCGACTAAGTACATGAACTTCAGTGCTTTACATTCAGATTTCAGGATGGAACTAGAATACCATCTCCACGCTATATATCGAAACTATTTATGTACACCTTGGCTTTGACCGTTGGCCACACAATGCATAACCCCCATGAACCAAATAACAAGTTCCATTTATAGTACTTTTAGACCACGACGTTTAGGACTTAATGAACTATGATATTCAATCTGTAGTTTAGGATTTTCTACATTTACATAACATTTTACTTCATTTCAAACAAAGTCTACAGGGAATAGATAAATAGAGATATTAACCTGTAACCTTTCCTGCTTATAATCTTCCGATTTTTCAACTAAAAATAATACTCCCTCCATTCCTTAATATAAGGTGTATAGTTTTTTGAGAAAAAATTCACAATGTATGTATCGTTGGACCTTACTAATTTATCTAGGTTTTGTTCCGCTTATTTAGAAGGCAATTAATACGATTAGGAGAGAGGATGCCCAAACTTCCTATTTTCCCTCTATCTCACGTCAATCGCGTGGGGTATTCATGTCCAACAACAACAAAATTTGCCCTCCCAACCAGTGCACTAATATTCGTGCAAGAAAATTATACACCTTATATTAAGAAATAGAGGGAGTATTAGTATGTACCCATGTACCAAGCAATAATATTCAGAATGCAATATGTTCACACTATTCAGTAGGTGACAGTGCAAAGAGCTGCATAATAATTTTTCTAGGTAAATAAAGCCAAATGCAGTAAAGTTTTAGACTAGGGCCATTGTCTGGCAGTAGTACATTACTTTCCAAGAAGAGGCAATGTGCAGTAAGATGTTCTAATTAGGAGGCATGTTCAACTAACCTTTTACTTAATCATCTTGAAGGTCATTATATGACGACTGGACAAAATTCAGTAAGTAATAATGTAATAGAGTAGGCTTTTTGGGGGATTGGTAAAAATTTCAAGTGCAGAGTAGGCTTTTATTCAAGTTCTCAAAGATTAAGTCAAAGAATGGTATAGGATTTCATACTTGTGATACTACACTCTTCAAGAAACAACAAAAGTCACATGGAGAATCATATTATGAGAACACTCCGGTATTAGACTTTTATCTTTACCTAAGAACAAATTGTGGGCGAAAGTATGTAGAATCTCATGTCATGAGACTTGCTCCGCCAAAATGCAGAGAAGTAGAAAGGAAGTTATGTGATTTAGTTCCTTGTACCTTCATCTTCAAATAAAGGATGTGTCACGAGTATGCACACAATAATCTATCTGAATCAGAATAACTAGCCTACTATACATCACGTACGTGCCCACGAAATGGACCAGATTATAGTAGTAGAGGATTTGGTAGATGAGGTGAACTATTAGATTGAGTCTCAAGACTCTGAACAGACCACAAACCTAGGAGATTAGATAACACGAGATGTCTAAATTAGTAATTAGTTGGGTTCTGCAAGAGTCACCATTGAATCGAGTTTTGCACACTGTTGGGCCTCTCGCCGGGCCTCGCAGCCTTGCCTTCACCGCCGCCTCGCCCGCGATGTGCCATACGCTCCATCTCCTGTACCACTCAGGCGCGCCTTCGTTGGGGGGGGCATGCGGTAAGATGGTGTGGCGCCGCGTTGACAAAGGCAAGGGCGACTAGGTCGCCGGCCAACGGTGCCTCTAAAACGGTAGACACGCCGCCCTTGCCTCTGTCAGCGAGCATGCCTCCCAAGCCTTCGACCTCTATCTAGGACAAGGAGGAGCAGGACGCGGGAGAAGGACAAGCGAGGAGCATCCCGCTCTTCCTCGTGCACTACTCCTTAGATCTGAGAATGAAGGGAAATAGAGATTGTGCTCTCCGGGCTCCGGCTGTAACACTATGCGGTGCAGTACAAGCAGAAGAGGGGATGACGGAGAAAGGTACTACACGAAGAGTGGGCGTACCATTGGCCGATCTAGGGCGACGCCATTATCTCGGTGAACGCCATCGAGGAGGCAGTGTACTAGTAGTTCACCTAGTTTTACTAGCCATTGTATTGGTTAAGTCCAACTAATTTTTGGCTAAGTCCCGCTAGTTTTTGGCCACTGTACTAGTAGTTCTAGTATTTTTCTATCTTTTTGGTATATATAAAACTAAGAACAAACATAAAAATAATCAAACATAGCAATGACAAATATATAAGCTAATCTATGTCGGTAGTAGGAACACAAGTCTATAGCTTGTCACTTGTAATATATAAAATTATTAGTGACAAGCAAGTCTACAGGACTGTCACCAGTGTATTGCCATTTGTCGCTGATTCATGTTAACAGTGACGTGCAAATTTTTGCATGTCACTAACGTGCTGGAGGCTATAAGCTATTATGCAGTAGTGTCTTATAGAGGTGACTAAACCTCTCCCTAAAGCAAAACATGACCAACACCAGAACGCCATGGGTGTTAGGTATATTACCATGTAATATAGATTATTGACTCTAGTGCAAGTAGGAGACTGTTGGAGATATGCCCAAGAGGCAATAATAAAGTGGTTATTATTATATCTTTATTTTTATGATAAATGTTTATATCCCAAGATATAATTGTATTAACCGAAAACATTAATACTTGTGTGTTTTGTAAAAATAAAAGAGTCCCTAGTAAGCCTCTTATTGAAACTAGCTTGTTGATTAATAGATGATCATGGTTTCCTGATCATGGAAATTAGATGTTATTAATAACAAGATCATATAATTAGGAGAATAATATGATGGACACACACCAATAGTAAGCATATCATAAGATCAAGTAATTAAGTTCGTTTTGCTACAAGCTTTCAGATACATGGTAACCTAATCCTTCAACCATGAGATCATGTTAATCACCGTCACCGGATGAGTACTTTGATGACATCAAACACCAATTTCATAACTGGGTTGTTATAAAGGTGGCATTGGGTATTCTGAAAGTATGAGTTGAAGCACATGGATGAAAAGTGGGATTTGTCCACCCATTGACGCATAGATATACTCTTGGCCCTCTTAGTGGAATATCATCCAATTGGCTTGACAGCATGTGACTAGGTCACCAGGGATGTCATATCACGGAACAAGTAAAGAGTACTTATCGGTAACGAGGTTGAACTAGGTATGGACATACCGACGATCAAACCTCAGATAAGTAAAGTATTGCACGACAAAGGGAATCGGTATCATATGTGAATGGTTCATGATCACGAAGTCATAGTTGAATATGTGGGAGCCATTCTAGATCTCTAGATCCCGCTATTGGTTATTGACCGGAGAGGTGTCTCGATCATGTCTGCATAGTTCACGAACCGTAGGGTGACACACTTAAGGTTCGGTGTTGTTTAAGTAGATATGAAATATGAGTTGGAGACTAAATGTTGTTTGGAGTCTCATATTGGATCCAGGACATCACGAGGAGATACGGAATGGTCTGGAGAATAAGACTCATATAAGGAAAGTCAATTTTTGGGTTTCGGAAATGTCTTCGGTGTTTTGACCAGAAGCTTCTAGAATGTTTTGGAGGGACCACTAGTGGGTCCACCACCCCGAGGGGGTCACTTGGGCTGTGGCATGTCGTGGGGGCCTAGGGCCAGGCGCACCAAGCTTAAGAGCGCTCAGCCGGCCTGCATGAGGAAAGAGGGGCAAAACCCAAATTTTATAAGGGGAAAACTTGGGGTACAAATTCCCACCTCTCCCTCTCTTGGCCACCGAGTTGAGGAACGACTCGGCCAGTAGTGGGAACCCTGGCCGCAGCCCCCTCTATATAAATGGGGGTGGGGGAGCATCCCTCCTCCCTCATCTCAATCCTAGCCATAGGCTCCTCCCTCCTCCACCATATTGCTCCGGCTTAGGCGAAGACCTGCAGGATTCTTCTCCTCCACCACTGTGGCATCCCGCAAAAACCACTACTAGAAAATCGCGTTGAATTTTGTGCATTGCATCATCATGACATCATCATACACATTTTGTTTCAAACTATTTTGCTAAGAACCCTATTTTGTTTTCTATATTAATCCCCTCCCTTTTATTTCAAATTAACACGGTGCTTAGGATATCTCTTGTCTAAAAACAATTTGCAAAAGGCTTTTAAATTAAATTATAAAACCCTAGTCTAATTTATAGTCCTAAGTTCACCCAAAACTATCCTACCCACCTATCCCAGCTTGCCACCTCACCCCTCCCCCAATTCCCTACCCACCTTGCCACATCATCAATCCTTACCCCAGCTCTCTCTCTCTCACCCCAGCCCCACCTACCCCCTCTCTCTTACACCCTGGCCCCACATGCCGACCCCACCACTCGCCTCTCTCTCTCTCCACACCACATGCCCACCACCACACCCCATCAGCCCCACGCCCTGGCCCACCGCTCCTGGCCCGACCCCACCACGCACCCGACCGACCCGGCCCCACCCCGTTGCTCCTGCCTCCCCACGCGCCGCCTGCCTCTCCTCCCGCCTCCTCCGCCTCGCCTCGCCCTCCTCATGGCCTCGCTCCGGCCGCTTCCTCCGCCTTGCCCGTCTCGCCCGCCTCTGCTCCTCTTCCTTGCCACGCCTCCCCTCCCGCCGCCTCGCCCCACGACGCCTTGCCCGCCGCCTTCTCGCCTCGCCTTTTTCCTGTGCCGCCACGGCTGGCCTCAGTCCTCCTCGCCGCCTACATCTCTCTCCCACCGCTCCCCACCCGCCTCGCCTCTGCAACATCTCACCACCGGCCCGCCTCACGCTGCAGCGACTGTGGCTGCACGCCTCACGCAGCCCGGCCTCCTCCGCCTCCCCTGGTGGGCCCTAGGCCATGAGCCTGTCCGCCACCTCCCCGCAGTCCCTCCTTTTCATCGCGCATCGTCGCCGTCCGTTCAAGACTCTGCCTTGGTTCCACATATTTTTGAGATCATGTGTAATTCCAAGTTAGGGCGCTCGCTTTTGGCGCATCTTCTTGTCTTGTTGACCGATGCCAACTCTCGCCAGGGCATATGTGCTACCACGGCCACATCCTTACACGTCTTCTCGTCGGTGATCTATTCATGTCTCGCCAGAGTGTCCGGATCATCGTCCTGATGGTCGTTTGACGTCAAGATCTACTTCTGGGTCCATCAAGAGCTACCAAAAACTTTCGGAGACTTGAACCCCGAAGATCGTCGCCACGGACGCCAAGACCGAACCCGAACCTTGGTGCCGATCCCAAATTCGCCACCGGCGAATAAGGTGGTACCTCAAGGCCTTCGTCACGGGACGCGAGAACCCGAAGAACGACCTCACCGAACCCGGCGCCACTCGAGACCGACAACGACAACGGTCGTCGGAACCCCAAGATCTCCTTCCCGGAATGCGACGCCTCGATCATGCGGATCCGAAGACCACATGTGCAACAAGTACTCTTTTCCCGGAACGCCAAGACCGCCCCGATACGAGGACACGACAAGATCTTCGCGACGGCAAGATCGACCGTTTGTAACCAAGCTCTCCGTCCCGACACACCAAGTTCTCCGCTTTGTATCCGCTCCTGCTGATCCCGTCGAACCCTGAACCTTGAGACCGACCCCGAACCTCGGAACCCAAGATCGCCGAACCCTAATGTGTGATTCCCTTCCCGAGCCCTATTTTATAATAATATCTAAACTAATGCATATTAAATTGTTCATGCATGCATATTATCATGTGGTTTGGGGGCCTTATGCCGATTCACCTAATAATTAAATATGGGGCCTATATGCGGGCAAATCTAGTCTCATATTGGCCTCATTTAAATTTGTGTAGCGAACCGGTACGATCTTTTGCCATGTTAAGACAACACTTAAATTGGGGGCATCTAAACAACATGAACAATATAATTAATTGTCGGGACCCCGGTTCCGCTTAATATGACCTAATTGCATCGCATCCTTGCCATGTCATACCACATACATGCATCATGCCCGATCTTTTGCCGTAGTATTAAATATTGCATCCGGTGTTTATTCTAGTGTTTTCCTTTTTCGCGGATAAGGCCGTTGAATTGATGTGAGCTTCGCCCCGATCTTCGGATGAACCTTCGGCAATGTTTTCAGGCGAGCATCTCCCCCTTTCTACCTATCTTACTTTTATAGTATTTATTCCCTCCTGTTGATCTATTGCTATCTGTGTTGCGATGCTCTAGTTTTCGTACCCGTGATATCCCTTGCATCCTTATATTGCCGTGGACACATCCTATTACCTGTTGTTTGGTAGATAGTTGGACTTGCGTGTCGTAGTCACTTGCTCAAGTGTTGTTGCGTGTCGTCAAGTGCCACAGCTGTTGGTGTATTGCTGCATGTTTGATGTTGGAGATGATCATGGCTTTAATTACCGTTCACTTTATTTACTGTTTAACAACTAAAATTGAAGTAGGTAAGCAGAGGCACAGGTGGGCAATAGATGTTATTTGGTTGTTAACCGTCCACTTGTGTCCCGTAGGACCCCGAGTGCTTGATACTTGTTCCTTGATTTTTCGCGCTATCCACATCCGGGAGGATTATGGGACCCCCCTGAGCCAGAGCTTGATTCATTCTTATTTCTTGGGGCCACAAACTAGTTTGAGGTTTTATTTACTATCCTGTACTTATGCCATGCTTTACTGTATTATTTACGATTGTGAGAGGAGCACACTGTACTGTTTAGGTAAGCGGAGTGTTTTCGCGGTATCGACAAGCCCAGTTTTGGGTTCCCAGTCATTTACAGCCATTGACGCAAACCTTGAGTCCGTCTCGGAGTCAGCTAACTTCGTTGCGGGTCTACTCAATGGGGTGGCCCCCTGAAATATTTCTGAATCCTGTGATTGCTTTGTCGTGAAGGCCTCGTTGGATGAGCGGTAGTGATTGAAATAGTACGGTGGGGCCCAAAATCCACTCACGGGTAGACCTTTCGGCCGTCCCAACCACTTCCAGTCATCGGGACAAGTACGGGCGGCGTAATCGGCAGGAGAAGGGATCAACTACATACACAAATGAGTATGTATGCAAGCCACCATACAATAGTACATCAGAGCCATTCCATCTAAAAAGAAAGGAAATATAGCAACGCCATACGACAAGATTCAAATGTTCTAGATAGATCTAATAGTTTAGGATATTTCCTCATACATCACACATCAGAGAATCAGGCGGAAGCGGCAAACAAGTTCCGAGTACGGATAAGAAGCAAATCGGCATAAGATGCCACATAAATAAGCACATCCCGTCCATAGATCTCACGGATCTCCGTTCCCGGAATCTCTACACCAAACGATCGTTTCCCACATCATCAGCCTCCTCCACCCAGTATCCGTCCTGCGAGTGTACCTGCTCATCTGAACCAATAATTTATCGTGTGAGACCCTAAGGGTACTCAGCAAGTCTTTATGCCTCTAAAGGGGACACAACTGGGTGACGCAATTGCGCGAAAGATAAACCCTAACAGTTCTATAGATAATCGCTAACCATCCGCCTAACCAAAGATAGACGGATGTCCGGAATTAATGACAACAGTTATAACAAGAATATCCATCGATCCATCCTCCTCCTACCAACGAGGAAGCGGAAACAACCCCCATCCGCTGGCAATTTTATTAACCATTCCATGAGTGTTGCGCTATTTACTAGTCAATTACTTAGTCAAATTAAAAGCGGTACTTTAGTTATGCTTGTCTATGATCGAGAAACTGCTCCAAGTCGTCCATAACCGCGACACGGCTTTGAAAAGTTTTACCTAGGGTGCACAAATAGCAACACACACTCGATCAACCTCGGAAAAACCAAATCAAAACCCAATGAGGCCTTCACGACAAAGCAATCACAGGATTCAGAAATATTTCAGGGGGCCACCCCATTGAGTAGACCCGCAACGGAGTTAGCTGACTCCGAGACGGACTCAAGGTTTGCGTCAATGGCTGTAAACGACCGGGAACCCGAAAGTGTGACTGGGCTTGTCGATACTGCGAAAACATTCCGCTTACCTAAACAGTACAGTGTGCTCCTCGCACAATCGTAATAAAACAGTAAAACATGGCATAAGTACAGGATAGTAAATAAAACCTCAAACTAGTTTGTGGCCCCAAGAAATAAGACGGAATCAAGCTCTGGCTCAGGGGGGGTCCCATAAGCCTCCCGGATGTGGATAGCACGAATATTCTTGGAACAGGAATCAAGTACTCGGGGTCTTACGGGACACAAGTGAGCAGGAAAAACCAAATAGCAGATATTGCTCACCGGTGCCACTTTCATTAGTTATCCCATTACTACTCAGGTTAAGTTGTTTAGGTACCTCGTTATCCATCAGACTCTCACATACCCTACACATGTTTCTCGACTCGCATGGCTCAAACAACTCCTGTAGTGATGGCTCATGGGATGGAGGAACAAGCTTAGTGGGGTTTAAAAGTAAAGGCGATGCAATACTTGGGATTCAGTTTAATGCAATCGCGACTCAATGATGCAAGAATAAGATAGAGGCAATAGGTACTGTATGTATGCAAGCATGTGGTAGTGCTTGCCTGGCAACTCAGTTGAAGCGAGAGACGGATCTGGGTAGTGCTCCTGGTTCTCTTGATATATCCCCTGCTCAGTGTCTATTCAAAGAAGAACCAAACAAACAAGGGCCAACATAAATAAAGTACACAAGCATATGAATATAATGCGACAAGCAAACAATCATGCCATGATGAATGATGCACAATTTACATGGCAATAAAGTAGCATGGCATGGGTGAGGTGTGGAATACAAGAATAAGTCCTTTTATTGAGTTTTGGTCACATTTTATTGTCATATTAGTTGCTGTATACTATATATTTATATGATGCATGCTGCAATTGAAGTCATGGATAGCATAAACATAAAGGTCTCATCGAGCTGATCATTTTAGACATATCATTTGTTAAATTCGGAGTTATAAATCAAAAGTTATTAATTAATTAAGGTGAAGGGCATTTTGTTGTAATTTAATTCAACTTGGAATTTTAAATGTGCAAAAGGTAATTTGAATAGCATATTTGAAATCCTCACATTTTTCTGATTCAAAAACATATATTATTTGTATTATTTGAATTTATGAATTTAAATTTATTTTATAGTCAAAATTATTAATTAGGGTCAAAGTCAAAGGTTGACTAATTAAATTAATCCTGAAATTATTTGATTAAAGATTTGAATTAACATTCAAAAATAAAACATTTTTCATATTAAGTTTGAATTCAAAATATAAACCATTTGGAAGTTATGATTTAATTCATATTTAAACAGATTAAAAACATTTGAATTTGAATTCAGAAAAGGGTCTGGACTTTTGTCACCCAGCCAGATTCTACCCACAGTCACTGACCGGTGGGGTCACAGGCGGCGCGGCCCACTGCACGAGTGGACGCCACGGGGGCGTGCCACGTGGGCAACATCGGGACCGCGGGTTGATTTCCCAAAAATACGGGAGCCTTTTTACAAAAACGCATCCGACGCTGACGGTGGGGCTAGGGGTCTGCGGGTTGGGAACCAAAAAGGAGGAGGGGCTTTTCGCAAAACATCTTGGACCTGTCGGGGACCTGACGAACTGAAGTTGGATCGCAAAAACGGGCAGCTCGGGCCGATGTTGCGATGAATATGGCGAGCGCTCCTTTGGGAATTTTGCTATTCCACAAAATACAAAATTGAAGAGGGGACTTTATAGTACTGACTTGTGTTTATATCAATCACAGGATGGCTCCACCATGCCGTTCTGATGAGGACATACCACCTGAACTGGGATCCGCACTGTGAAACATCGCCAATGCCTTGGCAGCAATGCAGCAGAACCAACAGCGCTTTGAGGAAAGTGTTCGGAGGAATGAGTTTGCTCCGCTGCCTCCACCTCCCAAGCGAGGAGACATCAAAAGCTTCACAAGTTCAACCTCGCCAATTTGATGTTTCGATCGACCACCGGATGCGGATGATTGGTTGCGTGAGATGTCAAGGCTACTCGAGACTGCGATGTTCTGAGCAAGAGTGGGTAAAGTGTGCTACTCACCTTCGAAGGGGATGCAACTCTGGTGGGAGAATTACACAAGGCAACCGCACTGGTTTTCACCTACTTGGGAGCAGTTCCTTTGGAGCGTTCAAAGAGCAGTATCTGTCAAAAATTGTCATGGAGAGGATGAAGGAAGCTTTTCTCAACCTTAAGCAGGGAAATGATAATGTCAACACCTACATCAGGAACTTCATGAATCTCTCTCGTTATGGTGGCGATGAGATATCTGATGACAAGAAGAAGCAAAAGAGGTTCAGGCAAGGGCTCAATGCATCGATCAAATATGCAATCACACATGCAAGGCCGACATCTTTCCTGGAACTTCAGCATACAGCTCTGCAGGAGGAAGCAAGTAGGCAAGTGTTTGAGGAGTCCAAGAAACACAACCGTGATGCACCAAGCTCTTCAGCTATGTCAGCTCCTTCTAAGCGGCGTGTCTGGGTTCCTAACACCCCACCGTCGCTCCCGGCTCCACCAATGTCGTGGGAATGGCCACGGCAGACGCTGCAATCGGCAGCGAGTAGTAGAACGAGGGGCAAGGGCGGCCAGCCATCTACGGTGCGAGATGAGGGCAGAGACACAGGGGTTTTACCCAGGTTCGGCCCCCCGGAGGGTAAAGACCTACTCCTGCTAGATTGTATTATGGATGTGTTTACAATGGGCGAACTCGGCGACTAGGAGGCGAGTTGCTTGGGTGTATGAGGGAACGTGTCTCTACTCACCCCATAGGGAGGTTTATATAGACTCACCTCCCCTAGGGTTTACATATCTCAACCGATTCGGTTACAGCTTTGGTAAACGTTTAACCTAGTCCGACTGGGCCTATCTACTCGCCTGGGCCTTCAACTTCCGATCTTGACCTTGTTGGCTTTGATCCACTCGCCGAATTCGCAGCCCACTCACAGCCCTTGGGCGCCGGAACGTCCCCGAGTATACCCCAAGAGGCGTATCCCATCGGAGTCCCCGAGGCCGTCGTTGATTAGGCGTGAGTTGCTGCTGGCAGTCGGAGTATACGGCTTCAAGTAGGCATCCAGTCGAATCGTCGGCGGGCTCCTGCATGAAGGAAAAGATCCGGCGAACCGAATCGCGTCTTGGGCGAGTCGAGCCAATGGACACGGTCTCGGTGAGTGACTTAGCGAGCCGAGTGGCTGGAGTTGGACCGTCAGGCGTAGTCAAACTAGCCGTTAAGGTAACTCAATGGTAACTTTTGGCGTAATCATCGTGCGGTAACGGCCCCCTAATTTGGCGGGCAACTCCCGCTATATAAGAGGAATGGTAGGCTATCGCAAAGCCAACCGCCCACCATTTCTTCCGAAAAGACATCTTCCTTCCTTCGCTTCCGCGATCCAATCGACCCGAAATCCTCCGATCTCCAACCAACCTCTCGACCATGGCCCTCTCCACCGAACCTTGGGGCAGATCCAAGTGCACAAGGGCGCAGCTAGCCTCCTTCGAGGAGGCTGGAATCCTGCGGGCCGGCTGCTGGCGTATCCCCGCAGCCGGAGAAACGACCCCGAACCCGCGAGAGAGAGAGTTTGTCTGTTTCACCAGTCATCTCGAGCGGGGGTTAGGGTTTCCCACATCCTTGTTCTTCCGGCGTTTTTGCGCCTATTACGGGATCCAGCCCTCAGATCTGGGTCCCCACAGCATCGAGCAGCTCGCCATCTTCGTATGCTCTGAAGTGCTACTGGGCCGCCCTACTTTCCCGTGGCAAGATCTGTTCCATGGACGGATCACCATGGCGAGGCGGGCGGCCAATGCTAGCCGGGCGGCTTGACATTCCAACTCAAGTCCAAAGCTTCCTTCTTCGACCTGATGCTGCCGGCCAAAGCAGCGAGCGACTGGAAGAAGTCATGGTTCTACGTGACCGAGATGACTCCGGAGGACGAGGCGGCGATCCCGCGGTACTCGGCCAACCGTTCCGAGCCACGCCACCTCCAGGTCGGCAAGCTTCCCGACAACCAGCGGATGGTCGTCGATGAGATGCTCCAGACCATCCGTGGTCCAAGAAGAAGGGCTCGACGATAAACTTGTACAATTGTTGGCTCGGGCGGCGGCTCGTCCCGCTCGCCCAACGCGACCATTACATGTATCAGTACACGGGTCGGGGAGACTCAACAAAAGCCTGCCTCGACGAGTGGAAGCTGGAAGACTACCTCCCAGCATTGAAGAAGATCACCCAGGCGGTATATGCGGATGCGCAGGCCGGGGTCGCCCCCTACACCGCGAAGCGTCCGGCTCCGACGGTAATTTCTTTATCTTGTTCGCAGTCGCAGCATGTGCAGTCGCGGTAATTCTAACTCCGTTCCGTACTCATTGCAGCTGTTCCAAGTGGTGGAAGGGTGGCTCCAACCCGCCGACGATGAGAGTCCGGGGTCGTCCGCCCAGGATACAAGCGAATCGCCACCCGCCAAGGGCAACGAGGACGAAGAGGACGAGTCCGAAGAGGACATTGCCCCACTGGTCCGAAAGACCCGCGGGCAACGTCAGCGTGAAATCGAAGCGAGCCGGAGCCTCGAGCGTCATGATGATGACGACGAGCTCCCAGAGACCACCTCGCGCCGCCAGGCCACTCCTTCGAAGAAGAAGAAGAAGGAAAAGGAGGCGAGGGCCCCCCCTGAAGAGGAGAACGGTTGCCAAAGACGGCCTCGCCGCCGCATTCAACGAGCAGCTCTGATGCTCACGACTCGGCCGGCGACGGTGCGGCCCCGACGACAACCGCGCTGGATGCGCCATCTGTGGAAGTGCCGCTGGCCTCAATGCCCCCGCCATTCACGCCGGTCTCTGGGCTAGGGAAGGCTCCGGCTGTGGCGACTTCGCCTCGCAAGGAGGTCCCGAGCGTGGCGGTCTCGCCCCGCAAGAAGGCTCCGGCCGCAGCGGCTCCAATTCGCGAGGAGGCCCGAAAGGCGCCCAGGCGCCGCGACCTTAACGAAGAAGCCCGTGTCGGGCCCACGACATCCTAGAACTGGGGCTTAGTCGCCACCGAGCTGGGAAAAACCGCCGCCTTCGCAGGGCTGCGTTTCATTCCAGTCGCCAAGTGAGCGCATTCGGCCTTCTCTATTTTCTGTAAATACTTCGATTGTCTTTTATTGATTTGATCTGATATGCAGGACCGGAGTGAAAAAGATGGGCCACCCGACCGTGGCCAAGGTACCCTCCACCGCGAGCGAGGAGGATCCTTCCCGCAAGAGGAAAGTGGACGAGGTCGCTGTCTCAGCAGAAGGCAGCAAGAAGGCCAAGGGCGGCGCCGTTCATCGTCTCGACGACACGGGCGCACCGGCCGGACCCGCAGTGGAAGCAGCCGCATCTACAAAGGATGGCGTTTCCTTGCCTAGACCGGAGGAAGCGACTTCCTTTGGGGCGGGTGCCTCGACCGCTACCTTCCCCGCCAGAACCAAGGCGGCACGGGGCTGCGCCGAGCCTCGCCCGGGACCACCGACGCTGAAGTCGACCAACGTCATGGCACACGCCGCGCTGCTTGCATCCGGACGCAAACTCCATGGCATGCTTGGCGCAGCCATCCGTACCTCCAGTCCCGAGGATCGGTCGGTGCTTAGCGACTTGATTCTTATAGTTTCTCGTTTGTACTTTCGCATCCATTCCCGAGCGCATGCGCTAAATTTTAGCGGTGGGCACCGAGCAATTTCGTGATCGCGGTCCCGTGTGCGCACTCGCTAAATTTTAGCGGGTGGGCACGTAATATTCGTGTTTGACTTGGATGATGCGTGGTCGCATCCGAGTCGGCGGAGCGATTGGCTGCGAAACAGCGTGCTGAGAATGAGCTGGCCACTATCCAAGAAGTAAACAAGGAGCTTCAGGCTGTTGCTGCGCAGGCGGAGGTGGCTCGCCAGGAGCTTGTCCCTGCTGGTGAACTGGTGGCGGTGCGATCTGCGTTAAGTGCTGCTGAGCAGAGGGTCGCCGACCTCGAGCGCGCGAATCGGGAGGCAAAGAAGAAGCAAGCTCGCGAGCAGGCGAGCTAAGGCCGCCATTGCGGCCGGGAGGAAGACCGCAAGGTGTTGGAAGCCCTCGTTGTTGAAGCTTCGGGCGATTATCGTCTCTTGATTGCTTCATCACGGACTCGCCCGCTGTTGCTTGGTGAGTGCGTCTTCCACCTTCAGTTGTATTGTTTGTGGTTTCCATGGTACTCATAATTGTCTCCTTCGCAGGTCGTGTTATTGGTAGCCAAGAAGAAGCGAGCTCTCTTGACGCGAGGTGCGTAAGCATGCTCGTCGACTTCGTTGTCGGCGACGTGCATCCGCCTACCTTCAAGAGATATCGCCCACGGAGGTTATTCCGATGACCTCGTTGAGGTGTGGGAGTACTTGGAGAAGGCGCCATGTCGAGAGTTCATGACGGTCGGCGTTTGGCGTGGAAGCGTCGGCAATGAGCCTTGGACTCGCCCACTTCCCCGAGGACTTCGACCTCGACGATGTGACGAGTGGGTATCCTTCGTCGACTGGCGCGGTGGATCTGTCCGAGGTTCTCAAGTTGCAACAACGTGCCGCCGCGTACTCGGAGCGTGTTTGGGCGATGGGCGACCTCCTTCCCTACCAGGAAACGGTCGTCGCGCCAAACGACCCCGAGCCGCCGCACCGTGACTTCAAGGTTGAGCAACCTTTCCGCTCGGCGATGGCGGGCGAGCTGACGACGTATCCGTCAAACCCGTACACCGCGTTCATCCGTAGGCGCCGGGATTCTGGCGCGTCGTCATCGAAGCCTGCAGCATAGGATAGTCTGCCTAGATGTGTTAGCAGCAGTTCTGCCATGCGGGCATAATTTGTAATATAAGACAATGCGATATGCGATTGAATGGAACGTTGTGTTCATTTTGCTTATTTGTTTGTGTGTTTTGGATTGATTTTGGATGAGTCCCCGAGCGCGTCCGCCCTTTTGTGGGGTTCACCTCGTATATGATGTTTGTTGTTATCATGTGTTTTGTTAGTTTAGTCGACTCGCCCGAGCTCGGAGAGCCAGTCGCAAGGCGACTCCCTTGAGTGCTCTGTACTTTACCGTTTTCCCGTACGCGAACGGGGTCGGGTGGCCGAGTCCCCGAGCGTGGTACTTGGTAGTTCGAGGCGCAACTCGAGGGTGGTTGAGGACTGAGCGCGTTGGTGTGAGCGCGTCACTCCTGCCTGGCCCGGAGGGTCGATCGGCGCAGTCCCGGTATGCTCTCTTACTTGGCGTTTTCCCTGACCGATCGCGACGAACTGGTATTCAGTCCCCGAGCGTGGTACTTAGCCGTTCGAGTCGCTATGCCGAGGATGCGGAGGACCGAGGTCGCCGTGAGAAGCGAGGGCAGTTGTCTTGGTTCGCAAAACCAGTCGAGCTAGGCGACTCCAATGGGGCTCCGGTTTGGCGTTTTTCGTGGACGACGCAAGACCTGAAATGACTCAGTGCTCTTGCATCGCACTACGTGCCGCTGTACCAAAGGTTGACTTCTGCATTTTAGCATGACGCTGTTTATTACGAAAAGTAGTGGCACAAGGCATGGAGAGTAGACGCAAATTGCGTAACTGCTTTTTATTTCATAGCGACCGAGAGTACATGTGGGGTTCTAGGAGTAGAACTTCCGGAGATTTACATTCCATGGTAAACGCTGACGAGTTCGCCCCCCGCGGACGTCGATGAGGTAGTAGGCGTCGTTGCCGAGCACGCTACCGATAGCGAACGAGCCTTCCCACGGAGGAGAGCTTGCGTGCCCTTCTTGTCCTGGATGAGGCGTAACACCGTGTCGCCTTCCTGGAAGGTGCGGGTTTTCACCCGTCGGCTGTGGTAGCGGCGGGCCGTTCTTGATAAATGGCGGTGCGCGATCGGGCGAGGTCGCGTGCTTCGCCGAGTTGGTCGAGCCCATCTTGGCGGGCCAGCTCGTTTGACCTCCAGATAGTGGACGACCCGCGGCGAGTCGTGTTCGAGGTCGGTGGGCATGACTGCTTCGGCGCCGTAGACCATGAAGAAGGGAGTGAATCCCGTCGACCTGTTGACCGAGGTGCGGATTCCCCAGATGACGGAGGGTAGCTCTTCGACCCAGCATCCAGCGGTGCGCTCGAGTGGTACTTGGAGTCGCGGCTTCAGGCCATGGAGGATGCTTTGGTTGGCTCGTTCCGCCTGGCCGTTGGACTCCGGGTGTGCGACTGACGCGAGGTCGAGCCGGATGTGGTGCTCTTCGCAGAATTCGTCCATTGCTCCCTTGGCGAAGTTTGTGCCGTTGTCCGTGATGATGCTGTTGGGGAACCCGTAGCGGTATATGAGCTCGCGTAGGAACTTAGTGGCGGTCTTCCCGTCGCATTTCCGGACTGGCTTGGCCTCCACCCACTTCGTGAATTTGTCGACGGCGACTAGCAAGTGGGTGTAGCCAGAGGGGGCCTTCTTGAAGGGGCCTACCATGTCCATGCCCCACACAGCGAATGGCCAGGTGATGGGGATTGTTTTGAGCGCCGAACTTGGTACGTGCGTCTGGTTGGCGTACTTCTGGCACCCGGCGCATCGCTGGACTATATCGACGGCGTCGGCGCAGCGGTGGGCCAAGAAGCCGTGTCGCAGCCTTGGCGACCAGGATGGCGGCGTGGTGGCCGCAATGCTGAGTGGATGTCGTGGAGGATTTTGCGTCCTTCGCCGGTTGGACGCAACGTTGGAGAACGGTGACGCTGCGCTTGTGTAGCTCGCCGTCGATGATGGTGTAGGACTTGCATCGGCGAGCAATCATTCGAGCGTTTGTCTCGTCTACTGGCAGGGTGCCGGTTTCCAGGTAGGCGATGTATGGCTTGGTCCAGTCGTCTGGCTCGGTGACGAGTGCGACCAAGGCTGCCTCTGGTTGGGGACTCGATGTCGATCTCCCTCGGGGGAGAGACTGATGGTTTGGAGATTGTGTCGAGGAACACGCCGGCCGGTGGTGCGAGTCGAGCCGACCCGATTCGAGAGAGGGCGTCGGCCTCCTCGTTTTTCCGCCTGTCGATCCACTCGACAGAGTAACCGGTGAAGTGGCCGCCCAGCTTATCCACCTCTTGGCGATACGCCGCCATGGTGGGGGAGATGGCGTCGCAGGTGTCGGCGACTTGTCCCGCAACGAGGTCGGAGTCTCCGTAGCATCGAAGGCGATTGACGCTCATCTCCTTTGTGGCTCGCATGCCGTGGAGTAGGGCCTCGTATTCAGCCATGTTATTGGTGCAGGGCGTGAATTCGAGGCGGAGGATGTAGCGGAACTTGTCGCCCTTTGGTGAGGTCAGCACTATCCCCGCTCCTGCGCCGTCCGCGTTCTTGGACCCGTCGAAGTGCAGGCTCCAGTAATGGAGGTACGGCGGCTTCTCTGGCTGCTGGGCCTCTTCCCAGTCGGCGATGAAGTCTGCCAGTGCCTGTGACTTAATCGCCCTTCGTGGCTCGTATTTAATGTTGTGGACGCCGATCTCGACGGCCCACTTGGCGACCCGCCCGGTCGCCTCGCGATTGCGGATGATGTCTTGTAGTGGTGCTGAGGAGACGACCGTGATCGGGTGCTCCTGGAAGTAGTGTGGCAGGCGCCGCTGAGCCCTGAAGACCGCGTATACCAGCTTTTGATATCAGGTATCGCGGCGCGACTCGGTGAGGACCCCGCTGATGTAGTACACCGGCCGCTGGACCGGGCGCTCCTTTCCTTCCTCTGGTCGTTCGACAACCATTACGGCACTGACGACGCGCTCGGACGCCGCGATGTAAACCAGCATGGGATCTTTGTCAGCGGGTGCGGCGAGTAGTGGTGCGGCGAGTAGCACCTTTAAGGTCGCGGAGTCGTCGTCCTCCTTGTCCCACGGAAGGTGGGGTTCTGCGCATCAGCGGTATAGGGCATCGCCTTCGCCCAGGGGGATGAAGCGATCGAGAGCCACACGCCCGGCCAGCTTCGACGCCGCAGCACTCGGGTTTGCCGAGCCGGGCGATCGTGTCGATCTTCGTTGGGTTTGCCTCGATCCCTCGCTTGGAGACGACGTACCCAGAGTTGCCCGCGGTACACCAAGGTGCACTTGCTGGATTGAGCTTTATCTTGTACCTCCGCAGATTGAAGGTCTCCGCTAGGTCGGCGAGTAGGTCGCCTTGGCGGATTTCACGACCACGCCGTCGATGTAGACGTGGATGTTGCGCCAATTTGGCTCGCGAGGCATTCTTGCATGCACCGCTGGTAGGTTGCCCGGCGTTTGAGGTCAAGGTCATGGCGGTGTAGCGTAAGGCTCGAATGGCGTGATGAACGCCGTCTTCTCCTCATCCTCGACAGCCATTTTGATCTGGTTGTACCCGAGTAGGCGTCGAGGAAACATAGCGACTCGAACCCGCGGTTGAATCGATTATCCGATCGATCCGCGGAGGACGAACTGCTCCTTTGGGCGGGCCGCTCAGGTTTGTGTAGTCGATACACATTCTCCGTGTCCCGTTTTCTTCTCGACCAGACTGGGTTTGCCAGCCACTTGAGTATTTGATTGGCGGATGAAGCCGGCAGCGGCGGCGCTGCACTTCCTCGGCGATTGCTCGACGGGCGTTCTTCATTGAAGGGCCGAGCGATCGCTGACGGTCGCACTTTGGGGTCGGCGTTTAGTTTGTGCTCAGCGAGCTCCCTAGGGACACCAGGCATGTCGGAGGGTTTCCATGCGAAGATGTCCCTATTCTCACGAAGGAACTCGATGAGCGCGCCTTCCTATGCTGGGCTCATGCCTGTCCCGATCGTCACTGTCTGGCTGGGGTCGCCTGGGACCAGATCGACGGTGCGGGTGTTCGTCGTGGCCTCAAAGGTTGAGGTGTTTGTGTCCGTCGTTGCCGCCCGTGCGGCGTTGCCCTCCTGACTCGTCGTCGATTTCTTGGTTGGGGTCCTCCTCGGCGTACCGTTTGGCGATCTCGAGGAGGTCGGGGATGTTGTCGAGTGTGCGGGCGTGTCGCTTGAGCTTGGCGACTAGAGGCTCGTAGCGACACGAGGTCTTGAAGCAATGGATCGCGGTGTCCGGGTGGATGCCGACCGCGTTGTACCAGAGCTCTTGCCACCGTTGGACCCAGTTGCGAAGTCGACTGAGGTCCCTGGACGATCGTTCCAGGTCCTCGATGGTGGTGGCGGTGTAGGAGCACTCAAGTGCCCGAAGGCCTCATTTCCTCCTGTGAGTCGACATCGCCCCGGGAGCGTGTTGATCCATTTCTGCACCCTCCATCATCAAGTGGGAGGTAAGGCGGCGGTAGGTCGAGTGACCCGCGATCCCCATTGCCATGAGGTATGTGTCGAGCCAGACCGCGGGGTCGTACGAGGAGTCGTATTTTTCTATCTCCTTTGGAGCCTTGAAGTTTGGCGGGTACTTTTCGCCTCGGATCATTGGTCCAAAGCACTTAGGCCCTAGTCGACTGAGCGACCCCATAGGCTCGCCATCGCGGGCGTTAGTTAGGTGTGCCGCAGTCGCCGGGCGGCGCGCCAGTTTTAGTTGATGATGTGAGTGCGGGCGTCGATGGGTTCTCCGTTAGCGGCGACGAGGTTGGTCGCCGGCCTGGGATCGTTGGTGGAGAGTGCCGCGTTCGCGGGTCGGCGTTGGAGCTGCAGTGGCTCTGGTGGCGGGCAATTGAGGGTGTTTGCACTGGCGGCCGCTGAGGCCGCCTGCTTCCCGAGGAGCCGAGTATACTCGCCCCTGCGAGTCGGCGCCCGCTTTTTGCTGCTCCACGGCCTTTGCGAGCAGGGCCCTGACGTACTGGATTTGCAAGGCTCCGTCGCCGGTGGCCGTGATGCTATCGGCTGCTGCTCGGCCTGCCACGAGGTTGTCCATCGGGTGGAGAACGGTGGAGGCCGTTCGCGTCTCGCTCCGTGAGGAGACGACTATCCGGCTGGTCCTCAGGGGTGCGGTTGGGTGGTGGTGGGGCACCCATCGCCGTCGATCTGGCGGGCCGGGCGCTTCCTCCTGGTGGCGTTCTCGCAGATCGCTCGGCTATCTGAGCCGGGTCGTTTCGTCGCCGAAGTTCGGGCGCCTGAGCGGTGGGGTTCAGCGTGACCTGATCCGCTGGTGGTAGCGCAGTTCCTGCGCTGTCACTTGCTCGAGGCGAAATTTTCGCCTGCTCGCGCTTGCCTCCGCCAATTTCAGGCGGAGTTCTTCGACCTCCGTTGCCGTGGCGTTAGGAGGGATTGGGGTGGAGAAAGGATCCTCCGGCGGATCGGCGCCGGTGGCCATGTAGGTCGCGGCATGGCGACTGGTTCCGTCGTGGAGGTCGGCGGTTTTCCGACCCGAGTCGACCAAGATCCCGAGGATGGAGGGTCTCGAAATCTCCGCTGGAGACCTGGCGATGGAGCCCGCGACGAGGCAGCGGTGATGGATCCGCGAGTGACGCCGGGTCGCCGAGTCGGCGTCGTCGGTGAGGGCCGCATCTTCTGCGTCACGAGTTCCCGCGTTCGTGGGCGAGTTGTACTGGAGGCGAGGCGGTGGATCGTGCGGACCTGGCTCGGAGAGCCGATCGCGGTGGCGACTTCGCGGATGCGAGCCGAGTCCTCCGAGGTGATGACGTCGGTGAGGCCGGCGAAGAGGCTGATCGTGCCGATTGGCGGATTACGTGTTGCGTGACGGTCGCGCCGCGGGACGTAGCTGCTCGGCAAGATCCGGAGCATCTCCGATCGCTATCATACGGCCGGCAAGCCTCGTTGATGGGCAGATTGGATCTCGCCGAACACCGCCCGACCGCCAGGCCCCAAGGTGGGCGCCACTGTCGTGGGAATGGCCACGGCAGATGCTGCGATCGGCAGCGAGTAGTAGAACGAGGGGCAAGGGCGGCCAGCCATCTGCGGTGCGAGATGAGGGCAGAGACACAGGGATTTACCCAGGTTCGGCCCCCCGGAGGGTAAAGACCTACTCCTGCTAGATTGTATTATGGATGTGTTTACAAGGGGCGAACTCGGCGACTAGGCGGCGAGTTGCTTGGGTGTATGAGGGAATGTGTCTCTACTCACCCCATAGGGAGGGTTATATAGGCTCACCTCCCCTAGGGTTTACATATCTCAACCGATTCGTTACTTTGTAAACGCTTAACCTAGTCCGACTGGGCCTATCTACTACTTTGGGCCTTCAACTTCCATCGCCCAAGACCTTGCGGGCTTTGATCCACTCGCTGACGCAGCCCACTCGCCAACCCTTGGGCCAGGAACGCGTCCGAGTATACCCCAAAGAGGCGTATCCCCATCAACCAAGACCTGCAAGCTACGCCAAGGCCACCAAACTTCATCACTGCTCCCGGGGCTACAACCACCACTACCTGAGCTCGGAGACCCTGGCTACGTTGCTCCACGTCCACCTGGGGCTTGTTTCACATGTGGAGACCCTGGGCATCTCAACTGGAACTGTCCGTTGAAAAACAAAGCTCTTCCTCCACCCCTCCAAGATCTGCGGCAAGCTCTCCTTTGGTTCGTGCACCACCACCTCGGGATCTCAACATCAACACCAAGCCCGGGTCTACTGTTGCTCGTGCCAACTGTGTCAACGCCGCTCAAGCTGAGCATGCACCTGGAGTTATGATGGCTATGCTTTCCGTTAACTCAGTCCCTGCACGAGTTTTGTTTGATTCTGGTGCATCGCATTCTTTTGTTTCTCACAAGTTTGCAAATGAGAATGAGTTAGCTATGGATCCTCTTCTTAAGCGGTTAATGGTCCTTTCTCCTGGAGCAAATATGGTAGCATCTAAAATCAGCCATGGCAATCAAATTGAGATTGGTGGCTCTTCATTCTCGGCTTCCTTAATTGTTCTGGGCAATTCTGACATTGATGTCATCTTGGGCATGGATTGGTTGACAGCAAATGCAGCTGTGATTGATTGTCTTTGACGCCGGTTTCTCTGAAGATTCCTGAAGGCCATATAGTCTTTTCTCCAAGTCTGACTCCTGCTGTCCAGCTTTTCTCTTTGGCGGCTCTGAATGATGATGCTATGGAAGCTATTCAGAGTGTACCGGTGGTCTGTGAGTTCCCAGATGTTTTTCCCGAAGAGTTGCCGGGTATGCCTCCGGATCGTGAGGTTGAGTTTGTAAATGAGCTTGAACCTGGAACGGCTCCTATATCCAAGCGGCCTTATAAAATGGGTCCTGCTGAGTTGGCTGAACTCAAACGTCAACTTGATGAACAAGAGAAGTTGGGTTTCATTCAAAACAGTACTTCTTCTTGGGGAAGCCCAACAATCTTTGTGAAGAAGCGTGACAGGACTGATAGACTTTGTGTTGACTATCGGGCTCTCAATGCTAAAACCATCAAGAACAAATATCCCCTTCCGCGGATTAATGATCTCTTCGATCAGCTAGCTGGAGCTGTGGTGTTCTCTAAGCTGGATTTGAGGAGTGGTTATCACCAAATCAAGATTCGCAAGGAAGATGTTCCTAAAACAGCTTTCACCACCCGCTATGGCCTGTATGAGTACACGGTCATGCCTTTCGGTCTCACCAACGCACCTGCTACCTTATCGAGGCTTATGAACTCGGTTTTCATGGAGTACCTTGATAAGTTCGTTGTGGTCTATCTGGATGATATCCTAGTCTATTCCAAGTCAAAGGAAGAGCATGAAGAACACCTTCGGTGTGTCCTAAACAAGCTTCGTGAGAACCGCTTGTATGCAAAGTTCTCAAAGTGTGAGTTTTGGCTGCCTCAAGTAACCTATCTTGGTCATGTCATCTCTGCCAAGGGCATTGCAGTCAACCCGGAAACTGTGAAGACAATTGTTGAATGGCTTCCTCCTGTTAATGTCAAAGAAGTGCGGAGTTTCCTTGGTTTGTCTAGTTATTGCCGTCGCTTCGTTTAGAACTTCTCGAAGGTAGCAAAGCCTCTTACCGATCTCCTCAAGAAAGGCAAGAAATACCTTTGGACTCCTGCATGTCAAGCAAGCTTTGAGACACTCAAAGAGAAGCTCACTTCCACACCAGTCTTGGTTCCTCCGGATACATCTAAGCCTTTCCAGATATTCTGTGACGCCTCTTTGCAAGGATTGGGTGCGGTCCTTATGCAAGAAAAGCAAGTGGTTGCTTATGCCTCTCGACAGTTGAAGATGCATGAGATCAACTATCCCACACATGACCTCGAGCTCGCAGCAGTTGTCTTTGCTTTGAAGCTATGGAGGCACTACTTGCTTGGCAACCGTTGTGAGATCTTTTCTGACCACAAGAGTTTGAAGTATATCTTCACTCAGCCTGATCTCAACCTTCGGCAGAGGAGATGGATTGAAGCAATCAATGATTTTGATTTGACCATCAACTACACTCCAGGCAAAGCTAATGTCATGGCCGATGCTCTCGGCAAAGCTTATGTCAACAACCTCATGATGGAAGAACAATGACCTCTTGTGCGAGGAATTCCGCCACCAACCTCGAAATTGTGGAACAAGGGCATCTCCGAACCTTCCGGCTACTCCTCTCTTGGAAGAAAAGATTCGCTCTCGTCGACTTGGTGATCCAGACACCAAAAGATCATCTCCAAACTTCAGCTCAAGTATGAGTCCTTCCACGTCGATGATCAAGGCACGCTTTTCTTTGAACACCGGATGTTTGTTCCAACTACCCGGGTTTGAGGGAGCAAGTTCTCAAGGAGGCGCATGATTCGTTTCTATCTATCCACCGGCAGACAAAGATGTACATGGACTTGAAAACACAATATTGGTGGCCTGGTCTCAAACGATATTGCAAGTATGTCTCGAGTGTGATGTCTCGCCAGAGTGAAAGCTGTCCATCGAAACCTTTCGTCTTCTACATCCATTGAAACCCCGGAATGGAAATGGGAGAAAGTAGAGATGGACTTCATCACGGTTTTCCTAGGTCGCATGGGCAACAATGCAATCTTTGTTGTCATTGATGTGCTCTCTAAAGTGGCTCACTTCTTCCCGTCAAGGAAACAATTTCGGAATTCAGTTGGTGAGCTCTATATCAATGAATTGTCTCTCCGTATGGGGTTCCGCTTGAGATCAGTTTAGACCGTGGGAGCATATTCACTTCAAGTTCGGGAAAGTTTCCAAAATGCTTTGGGAACAAAGTTGAACTTCAAAGACTTACCACCCTCAGTCGCAAGGACAAGTTGAAAGGATCAATCAGATTCTGGAGGATATGCTTCGTGCTTGCGTTATCTCTTTTGGCATGAAGTGGGAGGAATGTCTTCCTTATGCTGAATTCTCTTACAACAACAGCTTCCAGAAAAGTCTGAAGATGGCACCATTTGAGGCTCTCTATGGTCGCAAGTGCAGAACTCCGATTGGTTGGTCAGGTGCAGGAGAAAGAATCTGGTTTGGCCCTGACATTGTGACTCAAGCGGAGGAGAAGGTGCATATCATTCTTGAGAATCTGAAGATTGCTCAAAGTCGTCAGAAGAGCAATTATGACAGGAAGCACACGGACATGGTGTATGCCCCTGGTGATCTTGTTTACCTTCGTGTCACTCCCATGAGAGGCACGCACCGCTTTGGTATCAAAGGAAAGCTGGCTCCTAGATACATCGGTCCTTTCAAGATTCGTGGTAGAAGAGGAGAAGTTGCTTATGCTCTTGAGCTCCCAGAAAAACTCAAAGTTCATGATGTTTTCCACATCTCTCAACTCAAGAAGTGCTTCAAAGATCCCGGCAGGACCGTGGATCATGAGCTAATCGATCTCCAAGAAGACCTGTCTTATCAAGAACACCCCACAAAAATCCTTGAGATCGCAGAAAGAAGGACTCGCAACAAGTCCATCAAGTTCTTCAAGGTGCAGTGGTCGCACCATTCCGTTGATGAAGCCACTTGGGAGCGTGAAGATGAACTCCGTGCCAACTATCCTACCCTCTTTGTGTCTTCTTTTTCTTCTTAGAATCTCGGGGCGAGATTCCTGTTTAGTGGGGGAGAGTTGTAGCATCCCAGTTGTCTAACATCTGTAATGCTACTTGATCTAGTAATAAAATGGCCACTTCCTACATATAATTGTTGCATCATCATCAAATCATGCTCATGTCATCATGCCACCTTGCATTTGAGCATCATACAAAAACCCTTGAGTTTTGGTTCTTATCTCATATGCATTGCTAATTGTATTTTCCTCTTGATATTGTAGTTGGATCTTGATATATTGTTCAAATGCCCAAGTTGAGTTGGGGGCATATCTTTTATTGACTCCACCACCTTTTCTTCACCACCTTATAATTCCACCATCCAAGTAATATGAGCTGGCATTTATTTGAGTTTACCTAGCTCATGTGGTTTGGGTGGATCCAATACTAGTCCCTTTTTGCTTGGTCTTATTCCACCTTTTGGTAATGCATGGAATAATGCCATGTGATTTTATGTTGTTTTCACAATATGAATACATGGCATTTATTATTTGCATGGGCCATGCAAGCACCACCTCATCTCTCTCCCTCTGTTTTGTTTTCTGCAAGCCTTGGATCCATGTGAAGGTTCCCTAATTTTACAAATGATTTCATCTAAATTGCAAAAACCCCATATCTTCATAATCTTGTAAAATGCCCCTTTTGGCTCATTCATAAACCATGTATGTGGGCATCTCCTTCTTCCCCATCTCTTTTGCCCTTGCCTCTCCTCTTAGTCAAGCTCCCTATTCAAAACTCAGAAGAAGTTCAAAAGAATTTGAATTTATAAGCTGGTTTGAAAATTGTGATAGAATAAAAAGAACAAACAAATAATTATTAAACAAAAGAAATAAAGGGGGAACAGACTGGCAGCAAGTCCACCTTAGGCCCACCGCAATGCATCACTATCCTCCCTACCGAGCCTAACCTCTTCTGGGCCGGCCCAGTGTGCCTCCTTCCGGCCATCGCTGGTCGAGAACACGCACGCCTCAGCTTCTTCTCCGCTTGTGCCTCTCTCTGTCGATCTCCAAACGGAGCAGGTCCCCATCGCGTCGCCGTCATCCGCGTCACCATCCACCACCGCTCCCTCATCTTATCCCCAAGCCGAGGCGCCCCTGAACCCTAGTTCCCCCTCTTTCCTCCGCCGCCGCACTCTCCTTCTTTTTCCCTCTCTTCTTTCTCCCTACCAATCTGCAAGGGGCAGAGCCTCTTCCCCTCGACCACGAGCTCCAGAGCCCATGCCGCTGGCGGGAATGGAACTGCGCCACCGTCCTTGACATCCTCGCTGCAGAACCGAGTCAGGAGACGCTAGGGATCAACGGCGGCGTCAAGATCTGCTTCCTGGAACCTGCGTTCGTGTGCATGGTCGGCTGGTTCTTCGCCAACTGATAGCCATCCTCTGCGACTCGTTCGGGCTCTGCATCAGGACCTCGGTGAGCAGGCCACCTTCCTCTCTGCATCTTCCTCTACCTCTCTCGCTACCGCAGCAGTCCATCGTCGTATTTTGCCGCTTACGCCGTCACAAGACAAACCACGCATCTTCTGCGGTGTGTGCAGCAAAGCAGCAGCAGTTTTCTATACCGCTTACTCGCAAGCTAGCAACCTGTACAGTCTGCCTCCGTCGATTCATAAAACACAAAACTTGTAGAGGATAGTCCCCTCTTCAATTTTGTATTTTGTGGAATAGCAAAATTCCCAAAGGAGCGCTCGCCATATTCATCGCAACATCGGCCCGAGCTGCCCGTTTTTGCGATCCAACTTCAGTTCGTCAGGTCCCCGACAGGTCCAAGATGTTTTGCGAAAAGCCCCTCCTCCTTTTTGGTTCCCAACCCGCAGACCCCTAGCCCCACCGTCAGCGTCGGATGCGTTTTTGTAAAAAGGCTCCCGTATTTTTGGGAAATCAACCCGCGGTCCCGATGTTGCCCACGTGGCACGCCCCCGTGGCGTCCACTGCATGGGCAAGGCGCCGTGACCCCACCGGTCGGTGTTGTGGGTAGAATCTGGTTGGGTGACAAAAGTCCGCCCTTTTCAATTCAAATTCAAATGTTTTTAACTGCTTAAATATGAATTAAATCATAACTTCCAAATGGTTTATATTTTGAATTCAAACTTAATATGAAAAATGTTTTATTTTTGAATGTTAATTCAAATCTTTAATCAAATAATTTCAGGATTAATTTAATTAGTCAACCTTTGACTTTGACCCTAATTATTAATTTTGACTATAAAATAAATTTAAATTCATAAATTCAAATAATACAAATAATATATGTTTTTGAATCAGAAAAATGTGAGGATTTCAAATATGCTATTCAAATTACCTTTTGCACATTTAAAATTTCAAGTTGAATTAAATTACAACAAAATGCCCTTCACCTTAATTAATTAATAACTTTTGATTTATAACTCCGAATTTAACAAATGATATGTCTAAAATGATCAGTTCGACGAGACCTTTCTGTTTATGCTATCCGTGACTTCAATTTCAGCATGCATCATATAAATATATAGTATACAGCAACTAATATGACAATAAAATGTGACCAAAACTCAATAAAATGACTTATTCTTGTATTCCACACCTCACCCATGCCATGCTACTTTATTGCCATGTAAATTGTGCATCATTCATCATGGCATGATTGTTTGCTTGTCGCATTATATTCATATGCTTGTGTACTTTATTTATGTTGGCCCTTGTTTGTTTGGTTCTTCTTCGAATAGACACTGAGCAGGGGATATATCAAGAGAACCAGGAGCACTACCCAGATCCGTCTCTCGCTTCAACTGAGTTGCCAGGCAAGCACTACCACATGCTTGCATACATACAGTACCTATTGCCTCTATCTTATTCTTGCATCATTGAGTCGCGATTGCATTAAACTGAATCCCAAGTATTGCATAGCCTTTACTTTTAAACCCCACTAAGCTTGTTCCTCCATCCCATGAGCCATTACTACAGGAGTTGTTTGAGCCATGCGAGTCGTAGAACAGCATGTGTAGGGTATGTGAGAGTCTGATGGATAACGAGGTACCTAAACAACTTAACCTGAGTAGTAATGGGATAACTAATGAAAGTGGCACCGGTGAGCAATATCTGCTATTTGGTTTTTCCTGCTCACTTGTGTCCCGTAAGACCCCGAGTACTTGATTCCTGTTCCAAGAATATTCGCGCTATCCACATCCGGGAGGCTTATGGGACCCCCCTGAGCCAGAGATTGATTCCGTCTTATTTATTGGGGCCACAAACTAGTTTGAGGTTTTATTTACTATCCTGTACTTATGCCATGTTTTACTGTTTTATTACGATTGCGAGGAGCACTGCATCGCTTAGGTAAGCGGAATGTTTTCGCGGTATCGACAAGCCCACACACTTTCGGGTTCCCGGTTACAGACCATTGACGCAAACCTTGAGTCCGTCTCGAGTCACTAACTCGCTATGGTCTACTCAATGGGTGGCCTCAAATATTTCAATCGTGATTGCTTTGTCATGAAGGCCTCGTTGGGTTTTGATTTGGTTTTTCCGAGGTTGATCGAGTGTGTGTTGCTATTTGTGCACCCTGCAGGGTAAAACTTTCTGAAAGCCGTGTCCGCGGTTATGGACGACTTGGAGCACAGTTTCTCGATCATAGACAAGAATAACTAAAGTACCGCTTTTAATTTGACTAAGTAATTGACTAGTAAAGAGCGCAACACTCATGGAATGGTTAATAAAATTGCCAACGGATGGGGGTTGTTAATCCTTCCTCGTTGGTAGCGAGAGGAGGATGGATCTGGATATTCTGTTATAATCATGTCATTAATTCGGACATCCGCTCATCTTTGGTTAGCGGATGGTTAGCGATTATCTATAGAACTGTTAGGGTTTATCTTTCGCTGCAATTCGTCACCCTGTTGTGTCCCTTTAGAGGCATAAAGACTTCTTTGAGTACCCTTAGGGTCTCACACGATAAATTATTGGTTCGGATGAGCGGTACACTCGCAGACGGATCTTTGGGTGGAGGAGGTCGATGATGTGGGCAACGATCGTTCGGTGTAGAGATTCCGGGAACGGGGATCCGTGAGATCTGTGGGCGGGATGTGCTTATTTATGTGGCATCTTATGCCGATTTGCTTCTTATCCGTACTCGGAACTTGTTTGCCGCTTCCGCCTGATTCTCTGATGTGTGATGTATGAGGAAATATCCTAAACTATTAGATCTATCTAGAACATTTGAATCTTGCCGTATGGCGTTGCTATATTTCCTTTCTTTTTAGATGGAATGGCTCTGATGTACTATTGTATGGTGGCTTGCATACATACTCATTTGTGTATGTAGTTGATCCCTTCGCCTGCCGATTACGCCGCCCGTACTTGTCCCGATGACTGGAAGTGGTTGGGACGGCCGAAAGGTCTACCCGTGAGTGGCTTTTGGGCCCCACCGTACTATTTCAACCACTACCGCTCATCCAGGCTTGTATCTAGGAGCGTAATTCACCGAGCCACAGATCGCGGCCGAACAGGTGACCCCCGTGGGGTGCCCGAAGATGCTAGTGCCGCGCCTTACCGCCATCGGCAGTTGGGTGACTAGATGCTCCTGAGGTGGTCTGCCAAGATCTCCTGATAGACAAGATCGACCACGAGAACAACAAGTACTTCTATCCGAGCACAAGACCGATCCGATGCCAACCCATGTTCTTCCTCCCGGACCGCAATACCCCGGTACCCGAGCCACTCAAGTCCGCTATCGACGACAAGATCGACACGACCCGACGACCGCGGATGCGACAAGATCGTCTCTCGGACGCCAAGTTCTTCATCCCGGATGCCAAGACCGAATCGATGGAGCGGACCCGACAAGATCTTCGCAACAACAAGATCGACACCGTCCAGGGCGAGTCCGATGTGCCCCCGACGCCGACCAAGTTCTGCTTCCCGGATGCGACAAGATCTACCTCAGTTATCCGAGACCGATCCCGTCGAACCCTGAACCCTCAGACCGAACCTCGGAACCCCAAGATCTCCCGAACCCAGATGTGTGACCCCCTTTTCCTGAGACCCTTATTTTGTAAATAACATACAACTTGTTGCATATTAAATTGTTCATGCATACATACTTGTCGTGTGGTTTGGGGGCCTTATGCCGATTCACCTCTAATTAAATATGGGGTCCATATGCGGGCAAATCTAGTCTTATATTGGCCTCATTTAAATTTGTGTAGCGAACCGGTAACTTATCTTGCCCTGTTATTACCACATTTAATTTGCGGGGTAGATAAATAACATGAACCATCTAACTAAATGTCGGGACCTCGGTTCCACTTAATATGACCTAATTGCATTACACCTTTTCCATGCCATACATCATACATGCATCATGCCCGATCTTTTGCCGTAGTATTAAATATTGCATCCGGTGTTCCTTCTAGTGATTTGCTTCTTCCCGGATAAGGCCGTTGAGTTGATGTGAGCTTCGCCCGTTCTTCGGATGAACCCTCGGCAATGTTGTTTAGGCGAGCATCTCCCCCTTTCAACCTATCTTACTTTTATAGTCTTTATTTCCTCCTGTTGATCTATTGCTATCTGTGTTGCGATGCTCTAGTCTTCGTACCCGTGATATCCCTTGCAGCCTTATATTGCCTTGGACACATCCTATTACCTGTTGTTTGGTAGATACTGGGACTTGCGTGTCGTAGTCGCTTCCTCAAGTGTTGTTGCGTGTCGCCAAGTACCACAGTTGTTGGTGTATTGCCGCATGTTGATGTTGGAGATGATCATGGCTTTACTTATCATTCACTTTAATTCCTGTTTAACAACTAAAATTGAAGTAAGTAAGCAGAGGCACAGGTGGGCAATAGATGTTATTTGGTTGTTAACCGTCCACTTGTGTCCCGTAGGACCCCGAGTGCTTGATACCTGTTCCTTGATTTATCGCGCTATCCACATCCGGGAGGATTATGGGACCCCCCTGAGCCAGAGCTTGATTCATTCTTATTTCTTAGGGCCACAAACTAGTTTGAGGTTTTATTTACGATCCTGTACTTATGCCATGCTTTACTGCTTTATTTAAATTGTGCGAGGAGCACACTGTACTGTTTAGGTAAGCGGAATGTTTTCGCGGTATCGACAAGCCCAGTTTTGGGTTCCCAGTCGTTTACAGCCATTGACGCAAACCTTGAGTCCGCCTCGGAGTCAGCTAACTTCGTTGCGGGTCTACTCAATGGGGTGGCCCCCTGAAATATTTCTGAATCCTGTGATTGCTTTGTCGTGAAGGCCTCGTTGGGTTTTGATTTTGTTTTTCCGAGGTTGATCGAGTGTGTGTTGCTATTGGTGCACCCCGGCCGGGGTAAAACTTTCTGAAAGCCGTGTCCGCGGTTATGGACGACTTGGAGCACAGTATCTCGATCATAGACAACTATAACTAAAGTAGTACTATAAATTTGACTTTATAATGACTAGTAATCAGCTTCACTATAGTGGAATGGCTAAATAAAACTGCCAACAATTGCTTGTTTGAGTTGTCTCTTGCGACCATTGTACCTGACTAGTAAGTATTGCAACTACAACGGAATGGCTAAATAAAAGTACCAACAACTGCTGGGTTTTGGGATGTCTCATGCTAATTGTATCTGACTAGTAAGTGTTGTAACTACAACGGAATGGTTAACTAAAAGTGCCCACTGCTTATTTTATCAGGATGTCTATCTATACTTGACTAGTAATTGCTGCAACGATAACTGAATAAATAAAACTGCCAACAGTGTGAGTTCCTCGGTTGACTTCCTCGTTTGGTCTCGAGGGGGAAACACCAGGATGGGTTTGGCTGATGGTAGAATCAGGTTGGTTCCGAATAGGTCTTTCTTAACCCTCTCTGATAGCCGACAGTTGTATCGAGTCTCTATAGGTTGTTTAGTGCATGCTGCGCTGCCGCTTCAGTCCACCATACCTATGTAGGCGAGGACCGCCGAATTCTAGTCTCGCCGTGTACTGGCCTCAGTACTGACGCTCCTCCTTTTCCTTTGCCCTTTGTCGGCACCCCTTTTGTTTAAGCAGGTTTGAGGTCGACGTCGTTAACAGGGTTACCCTTCCGGCTTGGCCTGGGCAGGGTTATGGACGCCATTGGTTATTCTTCAGGGCTCTTAGCCCCATTTGCATCTTGTCCGTAGTCGTACGCTGTATCATTTTCAAGGTGATTTGGATCTATGTATTGTATATCTGTATTCTTGACTCTTTGATTCGCTACTATATAAATATCTGTTCTATGGGTCCCATCGAGGACTGTTGTGTAATGTTATTACTTCGTTTTCCACCCGCACGAAAGTGCCTGGTGGGCACCTTTGAATCGTTTCTATGCGGGTTTGGCGGAAATCACTGAAACTTGCATAGGGTCGATTCTGAGGGTGTTACAGAGTGGTATCAGAGCTCAGCAGTTGCGATACCCCACAAGTCCAGCCTGTAGGATAACCTAGCTAACGGCCGAGGTAGAGTGTCAAAACTATTTTGCAAAATCGGTTGGATAGTTCTGATTAGGTCTGATTTTACTCCTTACCCCTTTGCTATTCCTCTCTTACCTCTGCGTGTTTGAATCCGCTCTCTTACCTTTCTTTGAGTCCAGGATTTCTCGTGGTTGGGTTTCGTCGTACCTTCAGGGTTTCGCTTCCTCCTTTGATAACGGTGTTGCTACATCTGGTCTTCATGCTATCCGAGGAGTCCTTCGTCTGGTGGACTTCTCTTTGTTCCTTCCCGTGCCTTCCGGTGTTTCCGACGCGACGACGTCATCTACGCCAGATCCGATGCAGAGTCTGCATCACTCCTTTGCTTCTGAACATCGTTGGTCGAGATCTTCAGTCTGAATTCCGAGAGTTGGTCGCATAATCCGCTTATTCGTGTGCAGAGTAATGGTTTGAGTGCGGGATGGAGTAGCTACCATACCACTACTCTTATCATTCGCTCTTGTACATTGAATTGGTGAATTAATGTGATTTCACTCATTCCACGGAAGTTAGAAGTGGCCTTTATCTTTTGATACCTCTACCTTCGACCTTTTGTTCCGGAGTGTTCTCTCGACGATCACGGACAACGACCACTTGTTAGTGGTGTCGCGAGGATCTACACGAAGCGAGAAGACGCAGATCGCCGACCTTCTTCCCGGTACCATGAGGCGGATCTCGAGGGCGAGATCCATTGTTAGTGGTGTCGAATTGTGGCATCCCGCAAAAACCACTACTAGAAAATCGCGTTGAATTTTGTGCATTGCATCATCATGACATCATCATACACATTTTGTTTCAAACTATTTTGCTAAGAACCCTATTTTGTTTTCTATATTAATCCCCTCCCTTTTATTTCAAATTAACACCGGTGCTTCCGGATATCTCAGTTGTCTAAAAACAATTTGCAAAAGGCTTTTAAATTAAATTATAAAACCCTAGTCTAATTTCTAGTCCTAAGTTCACCCAAAACTATCCTACCCACCTATCCCAGCTTGCCACCTCACCCCTCCCCCAATTCCCTACCCACCTTGCCACATCATCAATCCTTACCCCAGCTCTCTCTCTCTCCTTCTCTCACCCCAGCCCCACCTACCCCCTCTCTCTTACACCCTGGCCCCACATGCCGACCCCACCACCTGCCTCACTCCCTCTCTCTCTCTCCACACCACACAGCCACTCCCCACCACACCCCATCACAGCCCCACGCCCTGGCCCACCGCCCCTGGCCCGACCCCACCACGCACCCGACCGACCCGGCCCCACCCCGTCGCTCCTGCCTCCCCACGCGCTCGCCCCGCGTCTCTCCTCCCGCTCCCCTCCGCTCTGCCTCGCTCCCTCCCCTCTCATGGCCTCGCTCGCGTCCTCCTCCGGCGCCGCTCGTCTCGCCGCCTTCGCTCTTCTCCGCCGCCGCTTTTCCTCCTCGCTACTGCCGCCGCCCGCGCCTCTCGCCAGCCATCGCCGTCGCCTCGCCTTCGACAAGACGCCTTGCCGCTTCCTTGCCTCCTCGGCCTTCTTCCAGGCGCCACCGCCGCGCCTCAAGGCCCTCCTCCCGCCGCCTACATCTCCTCTCCGCCACCGTTGGGCCCGCCGCCTCGCCCTGCCTCTGCAACATCTCACCACCGGGCCCCGCCTCACGCCTGCAGCGACCTGTGGCTGCACGCCCCGCTGCCAAGCCCGGCCTCCTCCGGCCCTGTCCCTGGTGGGCCCTAGGCCGCGCGAGCCCGCCCTGTCCGCCACCTCCCCGCAGTCCCTCCTTTTCATCGCGCATCGTCGCCGTCCGTTCAAGACTCTGCCTTGGTTCCACATATTTTTGAGATCATGTGTAATTCCAAGTTAGGGCGCTCTCTTTTGGCGCATCTTCTTGTCTTGTTGACCGATGCCAACTCTCGCCAGGGCATATGTGCTACCACGGCCACATCCTTACACGTCTTCTCGTCGGTGATCTATTCATGTCTCGCCAGAGTGTCCGGATCATCGTCCTGATGGCCGTTTGACATCAAGATCTACTTCTGGGTCCATCAAGAGCTACCAAAAACTTTTGGAGACTTGAACCCCTTAGATACTCGCCACAGACGCCAAGACCGAACCCGAACCTTGGTGCCGATCCCAAGTTCGCCACCGGCGAATAAGGTGGTAACTCAAGGCCTTCGTCACGGGACGCCGAGAACCCGAAGAACGACCTCACCGAACCCGGCGCCACTCGAGACCGACAACGACAACGGTCGTCGGAACCCCAAGATCTCCTTCCCGGAATGCGACGCCTCGATCCTGCGGATCCGAAGACCACATGTGCGACAAGTACTCTTTTCCCGGAACGCCAAGACCGCCCCGATACGAGGACACGACAAGATCTTCGCGATGGCAAGATCGACCGTTTGTAACCAAGCTCTCCGTCCCGACACGCCAAGTTCTCCGCTTTGTATCCGCTCCCGCTGATCCCGTCGAACCCTGAACCTTGAGACCGACCCCGAACCTCGGAACCCAAGATCGCCGAACCCTAATGTGTGATTCCCTTCCCGAGCCCTATTTTATAATAATATCTAAACTAATGCATATTAAATTGTTCATGCATGCATATTATCATGTGGTTTGGGGGCCTTATGCCGATTCACCTAATAATTAAATATGGGGCCTATATGCGGGCAAATCTAGTCTCATATTGGCCTCATTTAAATTTCTGTAGCGAACCGGTACGATCTTTTGCCATGTTAAGACAACACTTAAATTGGGGGCATCTAAACAACATGAACAATATAATTAATTGTCGGGACCCCGGTTCCGCTTAATATGACCTAATTGCATCGCATCCTTGCCATGTCATACCACATACATGCATCATGCCCGATCTTTTGCCGTAGTATTAAATATTGAATCCGATGTTTATTATAGTGTTTTGCTTCTTCGCGGATAAGGCCGTTGAGTTGATGTGAGCTTCGCCCCGATCTTCGGATGAACCTTCGGCAATGTTTTCAGGCGAGCATCTCCCCCTTTCTACCTATCTTACTTTTATAGTATTTATTCCCTCCTGTTGATCTATTGCTATCTGTGTTGCGATGCTCTAGTTTTCGTACCCGTGATATCCCTTGCAGCCTTATATTGCCGTGGACAAATCCTATTACCTATTGTTTGGTAGATAGTTGGACTTGCGCGTCGTAGTCGCTTGCTCAAGTGCTGTTGCGTGTCGTCAAGTGCCACAGCTGTTGGTGTATTGCCGCATGTTTGATGTTGGAGATGATCATGGCTTTAATTACCGTTCACTTTATTTACTGTTTAACAACTAAAATTGAAGTAGGTAAGCAGAGGCACAGGTGGGCAATAGATGTTATTTGGTTGTTAACCGTCCACTTGTGTCCCGTAGGACCCCGAGTGCTTGATACATGTTCCTTGATTTTTCGCGCTATCCACATCCGGGAGGATTATGGGACCCCCCTGAGCCAGAGCTTGATTCATTCTTATTTCTTGGGGCCACAAACTAGTTTGAGGTTTTATTTACTATCCTGTACTTATGCCATGCTTTACTGTATTATTTACGATTGTGCGAGGAGCACATCACTGTTTAGGTAAGCGGAGTGTTTTAGTATCGACAATCCCAGTTCGGGTTCCCGATCGTTTGAGCCATTGACGCAAACCTTGAGTCCGTCTCGAGTCACTAACCGTTCTATGGTCTACTCAATGGGGTGGCCCCCTGAAATATTTCTGAATCCTGTGATTGCTTTGTCGTGAAGGCCTCGTTGGGTTTTGATTTGGTTTTTCCGAGGTTGATCGAGTGTGTGTTGCTATTTGTGCACCCCGTCCGGGTTAAAACTTTCTGAAAGCCGTGTCCGCGGTTATGGACGACTTGGAGCACAGTATCTCGATCATAGACAACTATAACTAAAGTAGTGCTATAAATTTGACTTTATAATGACTAGTAATCAGCTTCACTATAATGGAATGGCTAAATAAAACTGCCAACAATTGCTTGTTTGGTTTGTCGGTGCGACAATTGTACCTGACTTCCTCGATTGGTCTCGAGGGGGAAACGCCAGGATGGGTTTGTTTGATGGTAGAATCAGGTTGGTTCTGAATAGGTCTTTCTTATCCCCCTGTGATAGCCGCCAGTGTACCGAGTCTCTATAGGTTGTTTAGTGCATGCTGCCGCTGCCGCTTCAGTCCACCATACCTTTGTAGGAGAGGACGGCTGAATTCTAGCCTCGCCGTGTACTAGCCTCAGTACTGACGCTCCTCTTTTTCCTTTGCCGTTGTCGGCACCCCTTTTGTTTTAGCAGGTTTTGAGATCGACGTCGTTAGCAGGGTTACCCTTCCGGCTTGGCCTGGGCAGGGTTATGGACGCCATTGGTTATTCTTCAGGGCTCTTAGCCCCATTTGCATCTTGTCCGTAGTCGGACGCTCTATCATTTTCAAGGTGATTTGGATCTTTGTATATTATATCTGTATTCTTGACTCGTTGAGTCGCTGTTGTATATATCTGTTCTGTGGGTCCCATCGAGGACTGTTGTGTAATGTTATTACTTCGTTTTCCACCCGCACGAAAGTGCCTGGTGGGCACCTTTGAATCGTTTCTATGCGGGTTTGGCGAGTTTCGCTAAAACTTGCATAGGGCCGATTCTGAGGGTGTTACAACCACCATGATGAGTGCATATTTGTATCATGTTTTATGTCATTATTTTGCACTGTAGTTGTAGGATCTTGGTATTTTACGGCGTTCGCGTGCATCTTTTATGTCTATTTTCACCAGGATCAGAACAGATGATGGACACGATGGACAAAATTCTTGGACCAGTCGTATTGGGGTGAAAAAGAGTCAGAAACAACGTAAATCATCAATTTGGAAATATAAATAACACCAGAAGAAAACCCGAAGCAATCGAAGCATACAGAAGGTTTAGCGACCAACTATACAGCGGGAATATTTTCTCCGGCCGTATAGTTCCTACCTTGGCGCCGCCACCGGCTCATCAAATAGTTTCTCCCCGTCCAATTAGATCGGAGAGACGACATATAGAACACCCAGAAATCGCCAAAAACCTCACCTCCAGAAGGGACCTGGAGGGGGAACTTGCCCTTGGGATCTATCTTCTCCCTACGCAGATCTAGGAGGCCAAGGCATCGATCTTCATCTTCATCTTCATCAACCACTGCATCACCAAAATCGCATCCATCCATCTCCATCCCATATAGATCTTGTTCTAATTCTCATGCTAGTTGTGGATTTATACAAGAACTATTCATCTATAATTTTTTCCATTATCATTGCCACGATGCTGTTTGCCTCCATGTTTGAGTAGATCATTAGTTCTTGGGGTGATGGACAAGCCCTAGTATATGATTTAGATAAGATAGAGATTATTATGTTATACATTATTATGTGTATGTGTTAATTGTCTTCATCTTGATGTTGAGAGTTGTGCACCTCTTAATATTTGCCTCTTATGGGACTTCATGAAGTGGATTACTTGTTGGTAGATGGAGGGATGATAGAACTTATTGTGAATATAAAGTTGTTTTCATTCCTTACGTACTAACTTGGGGAAGCAAGGAGAACTCATTAATCCATGCCCATGTCATGGGAGAAATCCCTTAATAGCGAGATAATATGACTGGTGTCGTTTATCTATCAGCTATGGTTATGATGGATGATATGTGAAGTGGTTGTTGCCTATTCGTCCATATATGGAGCTCCTACCACATACATAGATGTCATGAGAATATTTGTTATGATAATCTTGATTACTCAGTCTAAATTGCTAGCGGTGTATCCACCACACCCTGAGAACGCCTTTTCCCCTATTGTAGTTCCAAGATCTTTTACATACGAGATTCTTACTTTTTGTATTAATTTTTACTTTACTTTATTTAATTGCTTTGCTCAATCAAAAACCAATTCTATTTTTCTTTCATCTTAAAATTATTTCTTAAGTACTTCGTTTACTTTTAGTTAAAAGCATTTTAGTATTTTTCCTACTGCTCCCTGTGGGATCGATATCTTTATTTCGAAACTAGCTACAGACGATCTGTGCACTTGCAGTCATCAAGCTATTTTCTGGTGCAGTTTCCAGGGAGCTTAGCGCTATAAGTCACTATACTTTTAGTTATTTACTTTTGTTGTACTAATCTTTGATTTAAGTTGCAGGACAATCACAATGGACAATACTCAGTAGTTAATCCATCTTGAGGTAGTAAGGAAAATGGTTTCGCCCATGGAAGCTTTTATTGCTGTCAACAAAAGCATAAATCCTGATGGTATTGAGATCCATCCTTTATTATTTGGACTGATACACTCTAAGAAATTTTTAGGAACCGATGAATAGATTCCATATGGTCACTTACAATTCTTTAAGATGTTTTTGGTTCCTTTATGTTTGATAACTATAATCTTAATATGGTTAAAGTCCAGTTGTTTAGAAAAACACTCTCAAATAATGTTTTCAACTGGTATAGATCTTTTTGTACAGAAGCACCAAGGACTTGGACGGATTTGACAACCAATTTCCTATCAAAATATTACTCAGAAAGCAAAGCTCACAGGATGAGAGGTACTATTATCAGTTTAAAAAATAGTCCTAATGAGAGTTTATATGAAGGCTATCTGAGGTATAAAAGTTATCTAAATAATTGCCCCCATCATAGTTTGCCTGATTGGTTAATCACTCACACTTTTTATGGAGGGCTTAATAACAAAAATAGAACGATCCTATATATCGCTTCTAATGGTAGTTTTCTATCCTATACTTATGATGAAGCCTGGAAATTAATAATGAAAATGAGGGAGACAACAGAAAATATTAAAGATGAGGAGAGCATTATGAAAAGTTCTTCTGAATATGCTTGTGTTAACGATTTTCTTGCAGATGAAAAGACTTATGCAATGATTAAAACCCTCGATATTTATTCTTACTCAGTAAAGAAAATTATTGAGAATTATGCAGGGTATATACAGGTACATATATAATGGGAACCCTATAAGCCCCTCGAAGAAAAGAAACTTGCAAGGAAAAGTGCACCAATAGTAGAGGTTTCTCTGAACCTATGCAAGAGAATATCAAGAAAAAGTGCAGCGAGGAAGAACACATAAAGAGAAGATTAAAGAAACCAGAAAATAACCCTGATGCTATTAATGCAAATATTATTATATTGAAGGACCTTATGGAAGCACGAACCATGGATAATGAAGTGGTTACACTAGACCTTGAAACTTCAGAATTTATCGAAGGTAAGGTACGAGGTAACAAAACTTCTAAGCCTATGACTCCTATATATTGTGGGGAAAATTTCTTATACGGAACTTGTGAGCCGATTTCCACTATAAATATTATGCCTTCATCACTTTATGAGGAACTTCGCTACAATTTAAATAATCCAGATGTGGAACCGGTAGACACTACTATTAAATTGTCAAATAGAACTAATATAAAACAGAAGGTGTTATTAGAAATATCTATGTCTTTATTAGAGAACTCATGTACCCCCTTGATTTTCATATTATTGATTTTCGTCGAGATTCTTTTTGTATTATTCTTTTAGGCAGGCCTTTTGTCTCCATAACCAAAGCTCGAATTGATAATAAGAAGGAGACTATTTCAATGATGTTTTGAGAAGCAGAAATGACATTCCACTTCGCCAAACTTAAAAAGAGGCCATATGAAGTGGAAGATATCAACGAAGGGAAAACGATTGCCGAGCTAGCCGCAATTCATTTCAGCACTCCGCAAGATGAATTAGAGAGGAGATTAATTAGTTGGGAGGAGGTACCAGATGATGAGGAAAGAGAAGACATGGATGATTACCTTGATTCCATTCTGGAAGCCCATAATCCACATCACTATGAAGAATTGGTAATAAAAGGATATGAAGAACCTCCACCGATTGAATTGAAATGACTTCTAGACAATACGAGGTATGAGTTCTTAGATAATAAAAATAAATGTCCAGTTATTATTAGTAAAAAATTATTAGAAAATGAAACAAATAAACTCATTTCGGTCTTGATCAAGCATCGAGAAGCATTTGGATATACTCTAAGTTATATTAAAGGAATAGACACATCCATTGTAACACATAAGATTACCATGCTTGATGATGTTGTACCTATAGTTGACACACATAAAAGGCTTAATCTAAAAATGAATGAAGTAGTAAGAAAATAAGTTATACGCTTATTATATGTTGGCATAATATATCCTATCTCCAACAGTAAATGGGATAGTATAGCTCATTGCATACGAAGACAAGGTGGTCTTGATGTTGCTATGAATGAGGATGGTAAGCTAGTTCCTATAATACCTATTGTTGGATATCACATGTGCATTGATTTTAGGAAACTAAACTGTGAGACACAGAAAAATCATAAACCTATACCATTTATGGATTAAATTTTAGAAAGTCTTAGTAATAACTCTTACTTCTATTTTCTTGATGGTTATTCCGTCTATTCTTAAATTACTATACAACCAGAAGATCTAGAGAAAACGACTTTCACTTGTCCTTATGGCACATATGCTTATATATTAATTCCTTTTGGCTTATGTAATGCAGCTACAACTTTTAAAGAATGTGTTTTAAAAATCTTTGATGATCTTGTTGAGAAGACTTTGGAAGTTCTAACAAATGATTTTGTTGTTTGTGGAACAACATTTGATAATTTTCTCTACAATTTAACCGAAGTTTTGTAGAGATGCAGGCAATCAAATTTGGTTTTGAATTGGGAGCAATGTCGTTTCATGTTAAGAGAAGGTAAAGTTTTTGGACATAAGGTTTGAGAGAAGGGTATAGAAATAGATAAGTCTAATATAAATGCTATAGAAAATCTTCCAGTACCTCAGGACGTAAAAAACTTAAAAATGTTTCTGGGACATGCAGGTTTTTATAAGCATTTTATAAAAGATTTTGCTAAAATTGCTATGCCTCTCACTAACCTTCCTGAGAAAGATACCCCGTTCTACTTAGATCATGAATGCATTGCAACTTTTGAAAACCTTAAAAACAAATTAGTTTCAACACCTATCATGCAATCTCCAAAATGGGATAAACCATTTGAAATCATGTGTGATGCTAATGACTATGATTTAGGAGCTGTGTTAGGATAGCGAGACGGAAAGAACTTAAATTTTATTTATTACGCTAGTAGAACTCTTAATAAGATTCAAAAAAATTATGCCACTATATAAAAAGAGTTCCTAGCTATAATTTTTGCTTGTGACAAATTTAGACGTTATATCATTAATTCTATGGTAATAGTTCACACAGATCTCCAAGCTTTGCGCCACCTCCTTGTGAAAAAGGATGTGAAGCCCAGGCTGATTAGATGGGTCTTATTACTACAAGAATATGATTTGCAAATAGTAGATAGGAGGGGTAAGGATAATTCGATAGCAGATCATCTCTCTAGAATGGAGGGAATAATCATTTTCCCTGCACCTATAAATGAGTCATTTCTGGGAGAATATTTAGCGAATGTTGAAATCACTGATCCTTGGTTTGCGGATTATGCTAACTATCTTGCAGGAAAATTTATACCTCCTGGTATGACAAGGAATCAAAGAATGAAATTCTTGAATGATCTTAAATATTACTTTTGGGATGATCCTTATTTATGTCATCATGAACCTTATGGAATGATTCGAAAGTGTGTTCCTAACCATGAAATGAATGCAATTTTGCAAGCTTGTCATGACAACCCGTATGGAGGACATCATGGAGGCAAGCAAACTTCAACAAAGGTACTTCAATCTGGATTTATTGGTCCACCTTGTTCAAGGATGCACACATGTATGTGGAACATTGCGATGCTTGCCAGAAAAGGGGTCATATAGGTAGAAGACAAGAGATGTCAATAAATTATAGTCTTATAATTGAACCCTTTAATGTATGGGGAATGTATTGCATGGGACCTTTTGTAGAATCAAATGGTTATACTCATATTCTTGTTGCTGTCGATTATGTAACTAAATGGGTTGAAGCTATTCCAACAAGACATGCAGATGCGGCTACTTCTGTGAAGAAGATCAAGGATGTCATATTTCCTAGGTTTGCAGTCCCTAGATTTTTAATCACTGACAGTGGTTCTCATTTTATGAAAGGAACTTTTAGGAAAATCCTCTACAAATAAGGAGTAACTCACCGTGTTTCTTCACCATATCATCCTCAAACAAGTGGTCAAGTGGAACTCTCCAATATATAATTAAAGAGCATACTCGAGAAGACGATGGACAAATCAAGAAAATATTGGTCATACAAGTTAAATGACACTCTTTGGGAATATCGTGCTGCGTTTAAATATCCAATGGGTATGACACCGTATAAGATGGTTTACGGTAAGGTGTGCCATTTACCTTTAGAATTGGAACACCAAGCTTTTTGGGCGATCAAGAACTTAAACTATGATTTTAAAACAGGAGGAGAAAAACGTTTATTAGATATTCATGCTTTAGATGAGTTTAGAAGTGCGGCTTATGAAAATGCTAGATTATTTAAAGAAAAATTAAAAGGATGGCATGATAGAAAAATAGAAAATAAGGTCTTTAAAAGTGGAGACAAGGTATTACTCTATAATTCTCGTCTTAAGTTGGTTCTAGGAAAGCTCGATCAAAGTGGGACGACCCCTATATAGTTGAAGAAGCCTATCTATTAGGAGCAGTGAAGCTCCAGGGAAAAACACCCTCTCTTTCATGGGTGGTGAATGGAAAATGATTAAAACATTATCGAGCAAAAGAAGATATAAGAGTAGTCACCATACGTGTGATCACCCCAGAAGAGGTGATTAAGCAAAAGTATACAAGGAATGGAAACTACAAGAAGGATAAAATCGAGACTAAATGAGCAACATCACGGTCAAGCTATTGACCATAAAAGAACGCTTCATGGGAGGCAACCATGTGAAATAAAGGTTTGAGTAAGTTTTAAAGTTTCAATTAAGTTTTAGTTAATCTTTTTTTGAATAAGGAACACTTAAATATCTGATGAAGTAGAAGAAGTTTGGTAATGCTAAAACTCGTTCAATGATGTTAATGTTGGTCAAAATTTAAGCTATCATTTTTCTGTCAAAGCTTGGTATTACATCAAGTTTCATATTAATAAATAATTCTTGGAGAAATAGGTAATTTTTGGCGGCCCCAGAAGGTTTAACGACTAAAAATATGGCGGGAATGAAAATTCTGGCCGTTTAGTTCCGGTCATATAGATGTTTTTACATCTATCCTTTTGGATTCGAAAGGTAAAGTATTTTTTATGTGATACCACCGGGATCAAGGCTAAACAAATCCCAGACCTCCATCTAACATAAGCTTAACCTTGAGCTCAAGAATATCCAATGAAGTATCGGTAACATAACAGTGACCCTACGACACAACATTTATTACAGCAAGCTCATAACTGAACAGAGAACCAAATTATTACAAGCAGAGGTCACTGACCACAAACATCAAACAACGGAAGGAAAATTATGCTATTAAATATAGAAAACTTAACAAATGGACTAAGAGGCCTTAAGCATAACGATGATGTCCCAAATTACGATTCCAGCCGTGGGAACCCCAAGCTACTAAATCGATGTCGATGTAGTACCAATCTGATCTTCAGGAAACACTTACTCTGCCAAAAGTGTCAACAAAGCAAGGCTAAGTACAGGTGTAACATCCCAAATTTCATGATTTGTAAAATAATTCATTGCATTCATATCATCATAGAATCTAGAGCTTGCACAAAAAATTTCAAAGTTTGAAACCAAATAAAACCATATTTATGCCCATTTCAATATATTCATATGAGGCATGGTTTTATTTTTATTTTGGAAGGACCAAAGTGTTTTTGAGTGGACAAGTGTGTTTGACACACTTTTAGATGATAGGACCACAGTACAAAAATTTGGAGGTGATTCGAATTCAAACAGATTTGAATTTATATTTTAAAACCATTACTAAAACTCAAAATAGAAATGAAAAAGGAAAAAATAAAAAAAAAAATAAAAGCCAGCACTACCCTTTTAGCCCAGCAAGCCTTCTGGCCCAATAAACCCACCCGGGCCACTCCCTCCCGCTCTCTCTCACCCACGCAAACCCTACCCCGCACCCGCTGACACTGGGCCCTGCGCCACGTCGTCATCGTCTTCCCCAAACCCCATGCGCAGACCCCGTCGCCGCTGCCATTTCCTCCCCTTCACTGCTGGATTGAAATCTATTAATTTCCATTGATTCACCAAGCGATTGCCGCCCCCGCTCTGGCTACTTAAACACCACACCTTCGTGGCCATTTCCCCTTAACGCCCATCACCAGAACGCCCCCAGGCTTCCTGTATTCGAGCTCGAACCGCCGCCGCCGGACGAACTCCGGTGTGGCATTACGGTGAGCCTCGAGCGCCCCCTATCCCTCGTTCATCTGAGATTGTTTCTCTAGTCTTTCCGCTTCTTCTGACACCATTGTTTTTCCACGTACTGCCCCAGGTCGTTGGCTCCGTCAACCACCGCGAACGCCCGAGGCACCAACCATCTCCGGCGAGCAATCCTAGTAAGAAATGAGTGCCCCTCGCCTCCTAGTTCAAAACATGTTGTGCGCCTTGTCCTTAGGCAACCACTGATGTTGTTTGTTTGTCCTAGGGTGACCTAGAACGTCGCCGTCGTCTCCGCCAACCCGTGATCGTCGCTAGTGAGGTCTCCGACGAGCTTTCACGGCCACAGCAGCCCGCCCCTATTCAAACCAAGGCCACGTTGAGCATCCTCGCAACCATTCGACACTGGTAAGCCACCGCACCACTCCTAATCCCCTCTGGAATCACCGGAGCATCACCGGCAGAAGCGCCACCGCCGCTAGTGCCCATTTGCGTCACCCATCCATGGTCGCATGCGTCAGAGCCATAGGATCTAGATCTAACGCCGTAGATAGAATCACTTAACAAACCGGTATCACCAGATCTGGGCCAGAGGATCTGACTTAGATCAATGGTCCACACGCTTGATCCACGCGAAGCGGTACGGTCCAATCAGACACGGCCACGTGTCTGTGTTTTTGTTTTAAAATCTGTTTTTGTATCTATTAGTGTGGCATCCCGCAAAACCACTACTAGAAAATCGCGTTGAATTTGTGCATTTCATCGTCATCATCATGTGTTGTTCATCAAAAACTATTTCGCAAAACCCGTCTTTGTTTTCTAAACGCCCCATCTTATTCAAACACCAAAACCGGGTCTCCGGAATATTTTTGCTTGTTGCTACCGGTTTGCAAATGGTGTAATTAAAACAAATAAAAATTATATTTATTTTAAGCGGGGCAATCGAACCGAATCGACCACCCCAGAATTACAGATCGGCCCGCCTAAAATCCTAAAGTTACCAATTAATCTACCCCAACCTACCCCTCCACCTCACCCTGGCCAATCCCTGAACGCCACGTCGTCCCTCCCCAAACCCTCACCAACCAGGGGCTGCCACCTAGGCTGAGCCTCCCCTCCCCACCTAATCTCTATCCTCTCTCTCTCCCAAACCCAGCCGCACACATCCGGCCACCAACCCCTGCCAGATCCCCACATCCCCTGGGCCCGCGCGCCCAGCTGTCCCCGGCCCCCACCGCCCCCGGCCCCCCCACGCGCGACCCACCTCCCTCCTCCTCCCCTGTTCCTCTTCCCTGGCTCCCCCGCGCCCACACCGCACGCTCTCTCCCGCCGGCAAGCCACCCCCTCCGCCTTCTCCCCCTCTGCCTCCCCGCTAGAGCACCCACCCCCACGCCTCCACACGCTCTGCCTTCCCCGTGCCGCAAGCCGGCCGCCACCTCCTTCGCCGGCGCCACCTCCTGCAGCCGCCCCGCGTCCTCCCCGGCTTCTCCCTCTCCTCCGTCCCCCGACCCGCTCGCCGGTCACAGCGAAGCTTCGCGACTCCCGCCGCGCTCGCTCTAGCCCGTCGCTGCCCCGCCCCGACGACCCCAGCACCCACCGCCAGTCGCCGAGCTGCTCTCCTCCGCGCCACCAAGTCCGCTGGCCGCCTCGCTGCGCCACCCTCCGCCACTGCTGCTCGCCTGCCGTCCCGACTCGCCAACGGGCGCCCGCCGCCGCCACCCTCGCCCGCCTCCGTCGCCTCAAGCTCCCGTCAGACCCTCCCGAGCCCGCCGCTTCGCGCCGCCAGACAGGCCTCCGGCTCGCGCACATTCGCGGCGACCGCGCCTCCTTCACTCGCCGCCGGGCCGCAGCTTCCGCCTCCGCCATCGCTGCCTCGACCGCACCTCGCCGCCCGCCTCGGCCTCCTCGCCGCCGCGCCGCAGAGCCAACCGCAGCGAGCCCGACCGCCGCCAGAGCGCGGCGTCGCCATCCCGTGTGCCCCGTCGCGCGCGACCCCGCCTCTGCCGCGAGCAGCGTCTCCGCGTTGACCGCCTGCGACCAGCACATCTCGGCCTCGCCGGGCCCCACGACGCCAACGCCGCGTCCGTCTCCCTGTTCCAGGAGCTCGCTGCACCGCGCGCGTGTTGGGTACCTGACATCTGGGCCACGCCGGCTTCGTGCCTGGATCCCAACTCGTGTACCCTGGTAAGCCGACGCCAAGAGTCGCAACACCATCGAACCAACAAATCAAGTTCGTCCGCAGACAAGACCGACAAATTGTGCATGATAACCCAAGACCGACATGAGACCCCGGCATGATCTCCTTCGCAGGATCTGAAGACCGATCCGAAGGCACCAAGACCCCGGACCCCAAGATCTTCATCCCGAACGCCAAGACCGATCCGATTCGAGGACCCGACAAGACCCTCGCAACGGCAAGATCGACCCGTGGAACCCGACAAGATCTGCACGATGACAAGAACGACAGCAACCCGGGAGAACCCGATGCGCCCCGACACCGACCCAAGCACTGCTTCCCGGTTGCGACAAGACCCTAACCCCCGGAGTCCGAGAATGATCCCGCCGAGTCCGAACCCGTCGAACCCTGGACCCTGAGACCGACCCCGGACCCCGGAACCCCCAAGACCGTCGAGATCCTAATGTGTGAACCCCTTATCCGAGAACCCTAATTTATAAATGTCACCATATAACTATTGCAGATAAATTGCTCATGCATGCATATTGCCATGTGGTTTGGGGGCCTTATGCCGATTCACCTAATAATTAAATATGGGGCCCATATGCGGGCAAATCTAGCCTTATATCGGCTCATTTAAATTTGTGTAGCGAACCGGTGCTATCTTTTGCCTTGTTCAAACAACATTTAATTGCGGGGGATCTAAACAACATGAACCTATTAATTAATTGCCGGGACCCCGGTTCCGCTTAATATTGACCTAATCGCATCGCGCCTTTGCCATGTCATCCATCATGCATGCATCATGCCGATCTTCTGCCGTGTATTAAATATTGCATCCGGTGTTTCTTCTAGTGTTTTGCTTCTTCGCGGATAAGGCCGTTGAGTTGATGTGAGTCACCGATCTTGGTTGACCTTCAAAGAATGTTTTCAAAGTAGCACCTCCCCCTTTCTACCTATCTTACTTTTATAGTCTTTATTCCCTCCTGTTGATCTATTGCTATCTGAGTTGCGATGCTTTAGTTTCCGTACCTGTGATATACCGTGCAGCCCTATATTGCCTTGGACACATCCTATTACCTGTTGTTTGGTAGATAGTTGGACTTGCGGCGTAGTCGCTTGCTCGAGTGCTGATGTGTCGTCATATGCCAGATTGTTGATGTATTGCCGCATGTTGATGTTGGAGATGATCATAGTTTTACTTATCGTCACTTTAATTTCTGTTTAACAACTAAAATTGAAATAAGCGAGAGGCATCGGTGGGTGATAGAAAATATTTGGTTTCGAACGCCCACTTGTGTCCCGTAAGACCCCAAGTACTTGATACTGTTCCTTGATTTATCGCGCTATCCACATCCGGGAGGTATATGGGCCCCCCCTGAGCCAGAGCTTGATTCATTCTTATTTCTTGGGGCCACAAACTAGTTTGAGGTTTTATTTACGATCCTGTACTTATGCCATGCTACTTTCTGTATTTAAATTGTGCGAGGAGCACACTGTACTGTTTAGGTAAGCGGAGTGATTATGCGGTATCGACACCCCGAGTTTTCGGGTTCCCGCCATGACCATTGTCGCAAACCTTGAGTCCGTCTCGAGCTTGCTTACTCGTTATGGTAGACTCCAAGGGGTGACCCCTGAAATATTTCTGAATCCTGTGATTGTTCAGTCGTGAAAGCCTCGTTGGGTTTTGATTTGGTTTTTCCGAGGTTGATCGAGCGTGTGTTGCTATTGGTGCACCCCAGCCGGGTAAAACTTTCTGAAAGCCGTGTCCGCGGATATGGACGACTTGGAGCACAGTATCTCGATCATAGACAAGCATAACTAAAGTTTATTGCTATAAATTTGACTTTATAATGACTAGTAATCAGCTTCACTATAATGGAATGGCTAATAATACTGCCCACAATTGCTTGTTTGGATTGTCGCTTGCGACCATTGTACCTGACTAGTAAGTATGGCAACTACAACGGAATGGCTGAATAAAAGAACCAACAATTGCTGGGTTTCGGGTTTATATCATGCTATCTGTATCTGATTAGTAATTGCTGCAACTACAACGGAATGATTGACTAAAAGTGCCCACTGCTTATTTTATCAGGATGATTATCGATACTTGACTAGTAATTGCTGCAACGATAACCGAATAAGTAAAACTGCCAACTGTGTGAGTTCCTTGGTTGACTTCCTCGTTTGGTCTCGAGGGGGAAACACCAGGATGGGTTTGTTTGGTGCTAGCTTAAGGTTGGATCCGGTTAGGTCATTCTCATCCCTCTCTGATATCCGCCAGTTGTATCGAGTCTCTATAGGTTGTTTAGTGCATGCTGCCGCTGCCGCTTCAGTCCACCATACCTATGTAGGCGAGGACCGCCAAATTCTAGCCTCGCCGTGTACTGGCCTCAGTACTGACGCTCCTCTTTTTCCTTTGCCCTTTGTCGGCACCCCTTTTGTTTAAGCAGGTTTTGAGATCGACGCCGTTAGCAGGGTTACCCTTTCGGCTTGGCCTGGGCAGGGTTATGGACGCCATTGGTTATTCTTCAGGGCTCTTAGCCCCATTTGCATCTTGTCCGTAGCTGGACGCTCTATCGTTTTCAAGGTGATTTGGATCTTTGAATTGTATATCTGTATTCTTGACTCATTGAGTCGCCTCTGTATATATATCTGCTCATGGGTCCCATCGAGGACTGTTGTGTAATGTTATTACTTCGCTTTCCACCGCACGAAAGTGCTGGTGGCACCTTTGAATCGTTTCTATGCGGGTTTGGCGAATTTTGCTCAAACTTGCATAGGTCCGATTCGAGGGTGTTACTGAGTGGTATCGAGCTCGGCGGTTGCGATACCCCACAAGTCCAGCCTGTAGGATAACCTAGCTAACGGCAAGTAGAGTGTCAAAACTATTTTGAAAATCGGTTGGATAGTTACGATTAGGTCTGATTTTACTCCTTACCCTCTCATTGTTCTCCTCTTACCTCTACGTGTTTTGAATCCGCTCTCTTCTCTCTCTTCGAGTCCAGGATTTCTCGTGGTTGGGTTTCCATCGTACCTTCAGGGTTTCGCTTTCTCCCTTTTGTAACGGAGGTGCTGCGATCATCAATCGGCAACTTGTCTGTTGTACCCTTCCTCCAATCTTTTGTTCTTGAGCTCCTTATCCATATGCGTTCCTTGCTGGATATCAGTGTCGTTGAAAAACATATGAGAAGGACGAGCTTTGGTGAAGTTGGAGTCGACCTTGAGCATGTGTTGTTCATGCCAATGGAACTATCGCGAAACCTAATCATTGTGTCTTTCATACGATTTCTGCTGGCATCATCCCTTTGTTCCGGATACCGCCTATGAAGATCTTCAGTCTAAATCTCGAGAGTTGAGTCGCCTGATTCTCCTACTCATGTATAGAGTTGATAGTTGGGTCCGGGATGGACTGATCACCCTACCCGACTCTTACTGTTCACTCTGTACATCGAACTGGTGGATCAATGTAACTTTCCCTCTTCTAATGGAAGTTAGAGGTGGCCTTATCGTTTGATACCCCTATCTTCGTCCTTTGTTTCTCCGGAGTGTTCTCTCGACGATCAGGAACAACGACCCTTTGTTGGTGGTGTCGCCGATTTCAAGATGGAGGATGAACCCTTGTTAGTGGTGTCGCGAGGATCTACACAAAGCGAGAAGACGCAGATCGCCGACCTTTCTTTCCGGTACCATGAGGCGGATCTCGAGGGCGAGATCCATTGTTAGTGGTGTCGAATTGTGGCATCCCGCAAAACCACTACTAGAAAATCGCGTTGAATTTGTGCATTTCATCGTCATCATCATGTGTTGTTCATCAAAAACTATTTCGCAAAACCCGTCTTTGTTTTCTAAACGCCCCATCTTATTCAAACACCAAAACCGGGTCCCCGGAATATTTTTGCTTGTTGCTACCGGTTTGCAAATGGTGTAATTAAAACAAATAAAAATTATATTTATTTTAGCGGGGGCAGTCGAACGGGCCGAATCGACCCGAACGACCACCCCCAGGAATTACAGATCGGCCCGCCTAAAATCCTAAAGTTACCAATTAATCTACCCCAACCTACCCCTCCACCTCACCCTGGCCAATCCCTGAACGCCACGTCGTCCCTCCCCAAACCCTCACCAACCAGGGGCTGCCACCTAGGCTGAGCCTCCCCTCCCCACCTAATCTCTATCCTCTCTCTCTCCCAAACCCAGCCGCACACATCCGGCCACCAACCCCTGCCAGATCCCCACATCCCCTGGGCCCGCGCGCCCAGCTGTCCCTGTCCCCGGACCCCACCGCCCCCGGCCCCCCCACGCGCGACCCACCTCCCTCCTCCTCCCCTGTTCCTCTTCCCTGGCTCCCCGCGCCCACACCGCACGCTCTCTCCCGCCGGCAAGCCACCCCCTCCGCTTTCTCCCCCTCTGCCTCCCCGCTAGAGCACCCACCCCCACGCCTCCACACACTCTGCCTTCCCCGTGCCGCAAGCCGGCCGCCACCTCCTTCGCCGGCGCCACCTCCTGCAGCCCGCCCCGTGTCCTCCCCGGCTTCTCCCTCTCCCCCCGCTGGCCTTCGCCACAGCGAGCTCGCGGACCCGCCTCGGTCGCGCTCGCTCTAGCCTGTCGCCGGCCCGCCCGACGACCCCCACGCCAGTCGCCGAGCCGTTCTCCTCCAGCGCCACCAAGTCCGGCCGCCCGCCTGCCCGCTGCGCCACCCCCTCCGCCACCCATGCGCTGCGCTGCCCCGACCTCGCCCGTGGCGCCCGCCGCCACCTCTGCCCCGCCTCCCGTCGCCCTCAAGCTCCCGTCAGGACCCTCCCCGAGCCCGCCTGTCCGCCCCGCGCCGCCAGACCAGGCCCTCCCCGGCCCGCGCACGCTCGCGAGCGGCGACCGCGCCTCTCCCTTCACCACGCCGGCGCTGCAGCTTCCCGCCTCCGCCATCGCTGCCTCGACCGCACTCGCCCGGCCCGCCCTGTCGGCCTCCTCGCCGCGCGCCGCGAGAGCCAACCGCAGCGACCCCGCCGCAGGAGCCGCCGGCGTCGCCATCCCGTGTGCCCCGTCGCGCGCGACCCCGCCTCTGCCGCGAGCAGCGTCTCCGCGTTGACCGCCTGCGACCAGCACATCTCGGCCTCGCCGGGCCCCACGACGCCAACGCCGCGTCCGTCTCCCTGTTCCAGGAGCTCGCTGCACCGCGCGCGTGTTGGGTACCTGACATCTAGGCCACGCCGGCTTCGTGCCTGGATCCCAACTCGTGTACCCTGGTAAGCCGACGCCAAGAGTCGCAACGCCATCGAACCAACAAATCAAGTTCGTCCGCAGACAAGACCGACAAATTGTGCATGATAACCCAAGACCGACATGAGACCCCGGCATGATCTCCTTCGCAGGATCTGAAGACCGATCCGAATGCACCAAGACCCCGGACCCCAAGATCTTCATCCCGAACGCCAAGACCGATCCGATTCGAGGACCCGACAAGACCCTCGCAACGGCAAGATCGACCCGTGGAACCCGACAAGATCTGCACGATGACAAGAACGACAGCAACCCGGAGAACCCGATGCGCCCGACACCAACCGCACCGCTTCCGGTTGCGACAAGACCCTAACCCCCGGAGTCCGAGAATGATCCCGCCGAGTCCGAACCCGTCGAACCCTGGACCCTGAGACCGACCCCGGACCCCGGAACCCCCAAGACCGTCGAGATCCTAATGTGTGAACCCCTTATCCGAGAACCCTAATTTATAAATGTCACCATATAACTGTTGCAGATAAATTGCTCATGCATGCATATTGCCATGTGGTTTGGGGGCCTTATGCCGATTCACCTAATAATTAAATATGGGGCCCATATGCGGGCAAATCTAGCCTTATATCGGCCTCATTTAAATTTGTGTAGCGAACCGGTGCTATCTTTTGCCTTGTTCAAACACCATTTAATTGCGGGGGATCTAAACAACATGAACCTATTAATTAATTGCCGGGACCCCGGTTCCGCTTAATATTGACCTAATCGCATCGCGCCTTTGCCATGTCATCCATCATGCATGCATCATGCCGATCTTCTGCCGTGTATTAAATATTGCATCCGGTGTTTCTTCTAGTGTTTTGCTTCTTCGCGGATAAGGCCGTTGAGTTGATGTGAGCTTCGCCCCGATCTTCGGTTGACCTTCAGCAATGTTTTCAGGCGAGCACCTCCCCCTTTCTACCTATCTTACTTTTATAGTCTTTATTCCCTCCTGTTGATCTATTGCTATCTGAGTTGCGATGCTTTAGTTTCCGTACCTGTGATATACCGTGCAGCCCTATATTGCCTTGGACACATCCTATTACCTGTTGTTTGGTAGATAGTTGGACTTGCGCGTCGTAGTCGCTTGCTCGAGTGCTGATGTGTGTCGTCATATGCCACAGTTGTTGATGTATTGCCGCATGTTGATGTTGGAGATGATCATAGTTTTACTTATCGTCACTTTAATTTCTGTTTAACAACTAAAATTGAAATAAGCAGAGGCATCGGTGGGTGATAGAAAATATTTGGTTTCCGAACGCCCACTTGTGTCCCGTAAGACCCCGAGTACTTGATACCTGTTCCTTGATTTATCGCGCTATCCACATCCGGGAGGTATATGGGACCCCCCTGAGCCAGAGCTTGATTCATTCTTATTTCTTGGGGCCACAAACTAGTTTGAGGTTTTATTTACGATCCTGTACTTATGCCATGCTACTTTCTGTATTTAAATTGTGCGAGGAGCACCTTTGCACTGTTTAGGTAAGTGGAGTGATTACTGTGTATCGACACCAGTTTTCGGGTTCCCATGCTTCTGACCATTGTCGCAAACCTTGAGTCCGTCTCGAGCTTGCTTACCGTTCTTGGGTAGACTCAAGGGTGGCCCCTGAAATATTTCTGAATCCTGTGATTGTTCAGTCGTGAAAGCCTCGTTGGGTTTTGATTTGGTTTTCCGAGGTTGATCGAGCGTGTGTTGCTATTGGTGCACCCCGGCCGGGTAAAACTTTCTGAAAGCCGTGTCCGCGGATATGGACGACTTGGAGCACAGTATCTCGATCATAGACAAGCATAACTAAAGTTTATTGCTATAAATTTGACTTTATAATGACTAGTAATCAGCTTCACTATAATGGAATGGCTAATAATACTGCCCACAATTGCTTGTTTGGATTGTCGCTTGCGACCATTGTACCTGACTAGTAAGTATGGCAACTACAACGGAATGGCTGAATAAAAGAACCAACAATTGCTTGGTTTCGGGTTTATATCATGCTATCTATATCTGATTAGTAATTGCAACTTCTAGCGGAATGATTGACTAAAAGTGCCCACTGCTTATTTTATCAGGATGATTATCGATACTTGACTAGTAATTGCTGCAACGATAACCGAATAAGTAAAACTGCCAACTGTGTGAGTTCCTTGGTTGACTTCCTCGTTTGGTCTCGAGGGGGAAACACCAGGATGGGTTTGTTTGGTGCTAGCTTCAGGTTGGATCCGGTTAGGTCATTCTCATCCCTCTCTGATATCCGCCAGTTGTATCGAGTCTCTATAGGTTGTTTAGTGCATCTTTGCTGCCGCTTGATCCACCATACCTATGTAGGCGAGGACCAAATTCTAGCATCGCCGTGTCTTGGCCTCGATCTTGGCGCTCCTCTTTTCCTTTGCCCTTTGTCGGCACCCTTTTGTTTAAGCAGGTTTTGAGATCGACGCCGTTAAGGGTTACCCTTCCGGCTTGGCACAGGCAGGGTTATGGGCGCCATTGGTTATTCTTCAGGGCTCTTAGCCCCATTTGCATCTTGTCCGTAGCTGGACGCTCTATCGTTTTCAAGGTGATTTGGATCTTTGAATTGTATATCTGTATTCTTGACTCATTGAGTCGCCTCAGATATATATCTGCTACATGGGTCCCATCGAGGACTGTTGTGTAATGTTATTACTTCATTTTCCACCCGCACGAAAGTGCCTGGTGGGCACCTTTGAATCGTTTCTATGCGGGTTTGGCGAATTTTGCTCAAACTTGCATAGGTCCGATTCTGAGGGTGTTACAATTAGAGATTTAAACTTGTAAAATTCATATCTTTAGTTCTGTTCGTCCAAATAATGCAAATAATACATCAATAGATTCAGAAAATTAAGCCCTACATTACTGTGGTCTTGAATTTGTATTTTTTCTGGAAAAATAGGATTATTTGCAAAACCAATTATATGCTTATTTTGGCTATATAAAATGTTTGTGAAATTGTTTTGAGGCAAGTTTGAGTTTGTTTAGGCTTTAGATAGATTACTTTGTGTTTAGTACTGTTTAGTTTGATTTTTTAGTGTAGAAAATCATTCTATTGCATTTGCATGCATTCATATATATTTTTGTTTGAATATTTGAATGTGAATTTGGTGTTATCATTTTATGTGTAGATTTTCGTGATAGTGATGATTCTAATTATAAGGACGGTTGCTACTCCCCCAACTACCAAGGAAAGTGGTTCTACATATATTTTTTCCTATTATTTTGACTATGCATTAGTGATATTTTAAATAGGATTTGCATAGACTTTTGCTAAGTATATATATGCTATGCCTTGGGAAATCCTAGTAGTTGTAGTCTTAGTAGAATTTCCTCTAAGTTAAGAAACTTGTTATGTTATCATGCTTAGCCTATCAAGTAGCAAACAAGGGTGGATTATTCATGCTATGGAATTTTTGTTAAGTCTATGACTTGTGTTTTGATTAATAAAACAACTAAGTGAATGAATCACCTGGGTGGAATGGTATGATGGTTTTATGTTGAGTGGTTACACAAGGCCCATGTCTATGGTTTACCTTGTTTATCACACTTGTGGAAATCCACCCAGGAACAAAGGGATTTGAGATGTTTAGTGTTGAGAAGCTTCTAGTGCAACCACATGGCATATGGGCTCTGCCTTGACCACATAAGTTGCAAGAATTTAGCCATATGGAAAGTTGGTGGTAGGGTGATAGGATGGAATGCGTTGTAAGATCCCTCCTTTGTAAAGGAAAGGATCCATGTGATTGCAATGCTAGTCCCTGGATCAATGCTAGCATCCACAGTTTAAGATGAAGTACACAGAAACAAAGTTCATTATTACAAGTCATTCCAGAGTCAAACATAGTCTTTTACAAACTCCATGGCCATAGGCCTAATACAAGAGTTCAAATTTATAATAAGATAAATAAGTCTTCATCTTCATGTGCCATAGGCAAGCATGTTGAGTGTAGACTCATGACTCCTAATCATCATCATAATATCCTGCAACATCACAAGTTACATCCACAGTGGGTCAATACATTGGAATAGTATTGGCAAGTGATACCTTAGTAGAATATTGGTGGACTAGATACTATATGCATTTTGTCTAAGTGTAGATTAGGCTTGCTTTGCTCAAAATAGGTTTTACCTATTAGTTGAAAACACTAAGTTTTTCTTTGATAAAATCTTTCCCAAGGAACCACCAATAGACATTGGTGAACCTTCACCCTTGTTCAACAAAAAGTTTTTACTTAGACAATTGGGATGAGGAGATTCTTGATAGCTTCCATGTCTTGATGCTCGAGTTGTCCAATACTAGGGACATGGCTAAGTACTTAGATTCTTCCATCTGCAGAGGTTGTGCACTTTCCCCACAAGACTTGATTTTCACCAAGACGGGACCTTTCAGAAGCCTTCCGTTAGACAAAATGGACGCGCTCAAACCTATCATCCCACTACCACCAACTGTCCAAATGGCAAAGTTATTGCAACCTATATAATCCAGGCAGATCCCATATTGCCAAGTGGCTGCACTAGAAGCTTCTTAACATTTGGCCTCTCAAATCCCTTTGTTCCTGGGTGGCTTTCCACAGGTGAGATACACAAGGTAAACCATAGAAATGGGCCTTGTGTAACCACTCAACATAACCCATTCTTTCCATTCCACCCAGGTGTTTCATTGACTTAGTTGTTTTATTTAACAAAAACATAGTCCAAAGACTTAGAAATATTTATTCATAGCATGAATATAACCACCCTTGGTTGCTACTAGCTAGGCTAAGCATGGCATTGATAAGACTTAGAAATATTTCTAGCATGTAACATCCCTAAAATCATGTTTCAAACTCATGCATATCATCCATGCATCCATGATCATATAAATTTCATTTCAAACAAATCATTTAAAATAGAAGCATATATGCTTATTATTTCATGTAAGTTTGCTCTAGACTTAGTGCTATTTTCCAATGAGAAGAGTACTTGTTCTGTTCAGTAAGGTTTGAATTCAAACTTAGGCACTTTCCAAAGCTTGAGCAAAATTTTCAAAACAAAATGAGTAAATAAAACCAATATTAAGCCTATAGTATATATCACATAAAGGCTTGGTTTTATTTTTATTTCCAATTGATCAAAGTGTTTTGAGTAAATGGTAGTGTTTGACACACATTTAAGTGCAAGGTTTGCAGTATAAAAACCTAGAGAAGATTTGAATTCAAACTCATTTGATTTGGAGTTGAAAATCATTTCAGAAAAATCAAACAGAAAAAGAAAAAGGATAAAAGAGAAAAAAATAAGCCAAACAACCTATCTGGCCCAACTAGCCCAACTAGCCCAGCAACCCACCCCCCCGCGGGAAACGTTTTCTTCACTCACACCCGCTAAGTCACGATGACTAGACCCACCTCTATGTTTCTCTCATGACAGCTTGCCCACACGGCGTCATCGTCTCCACCCCGACGACATGTTCTTCCCCAATTCACGCCGTTCGTTTCCTGGTTTGATTTGTGTCGTCAATTTGCGTTGATTGCAGGAGTAAATCACGCCCCCGTCTCGCCTACTTAAACCCCCTCTGCCCCCTCTCCATTTTCCCCCAGACTTCGAGCACAGAGCGGCCCCAGGCTGCCCGTGAACACCCTTGCACCGCCGTAGACAGAGCTCACTCCGGCGACCAATCCCGGTGAGCCCCGTGCGCCCCTTCTTCTCTAGTTCTTGCAGACCGCTTCGCAACTTCCTTGCGCATCTTCTGACACCATTCGTTCATCCTGTACTGCCCCAGGTCGTCGTCTTCATCAAGCACAGCAAGGTCCCGATAACGTCCTCAACTCCGGCGATTAAATTCAGTGAGCACCGTGTTCCCCTTCGCCTCTGATTCACACGAGCGTGTTCGCCGTAGTCTTGCGCACCCCCTGATGCCTTTGATTTGTGATAGGGTGACCAAGAGCGTCGCCAACGTCGCCGTCCGCCCGATCCCGACGCTGTCAGCAACTCCGACGAGCCCGTGCAGCCGTGTCCGTGCGCCCCTTGCCAAGGCGTCGCTAGGTTGAGCATCAATACATCGCTACAAACCTGGTAAGCGCCTCCGACGACCCCAAAACCCCTCAGGCGCCACACGCCGTGAAGCGAGCTACTTGTGCGGATGCCACCGCCCATCTGTGGTCGCTTGGTCGATGACCGTTGGATCTAGATCCAGCGCGTATAATTAGATCACTTACCAAAACGGTATGTATAGATCTGGACCGTGCAGGTTAAGTTACATATAACGGCTTGTGAGCGCGATCCTGTGCGAACCGGTACACACCAATCAGGTTATGACGCGTGGCTAGAGTTTAGGTTTAAAATCAGGATTTGAATCTATTAGTTGTTTGAAATTGTTTTAGCCATAACTTTTGATTCCCACGTCCAAATTTGATAAATTTTATATCAATGGAATCAGGAGAACAAGCCCTTTCTAAATATGTAATGTGTTTAATGTTTTCCTTCGGTTAAAATGGTTTTATTTACAGAAACATGTGTAGGGCTATTTTGAGTATATGAATTGTTTGAGAAATGTTTTAGGGTTTAAATAAATGTTGTTTGGAAAGTTTTGAACTTGTTTATGAACCAGTACTGTACACTTGTTTTGTAGAGTTTAGAAAATCATCACATATCATGTTGCATGCATCCATATATTTTTTCTCGTATTTATTTGTATGTGATTTGTTGCTATGATTCTATGTGTAGATTTTGGTGCCAATAGTGATTGTGATTGTGAGGAGTGTAGCTACTCTCCAAACTACCAAGGCAAGTGGTGCTTCATGATATTTTTATCCCTATGTTTTCTACTAAGCATTAGAAATATTTTGCTAGTCTTGCATGTTATATTTTGCTTATATGCTATGCTTGGGAAATCCTAGTAGCTGTAGTATTGCTAGAAATATTTCTAAGTTAAGATGCTTATCTATGCCATGCTTAGCCTAGCTAATAGCAACCAAAGGGTGGTGAAATATACATGCTATGATAAAAATATTTCTAAGTCTTTGGACTTGTGTTTTGCCTAATAAAACAACTAAGTTAATGAAACACTGGGTGGAATTGAAGGAATGGTTTATGTTGAGTGATTACACAAGGCCCATTTCTATGGTTTACCTTGTGTATCTCACTTGTGGAAAGCCACCCAGGAACAAAGGGATTTGAGAGGCCAAATTTTAATAAGCTTCTAGTGCAGCCACTTGGCAATATGGGCTCTGCCAGGATCATATAGGTTGCAATAACTTAGCCATTTGGACAGTTGGTGGTAGTGGGATGATAGGTTGGAGCGCGTCCATTTGGTCTAAGGGAAGGCTTCTGAAAGGTCCTGTCTTGGTGAAAATTAAGGCTTGTGGGGAAGGTGAACAACCTCTGCAGATGGAAGAATCTAAGTACTTAGCCATGTCCCTGGTATTGGACAACTTGAGCATCAAGACATGGAAGCTATCAAGAATCTTCTCATCCCAATTTCTAAGTAAAAACTTGTGGGTGAACAAGGGAAGGACCCCAATGTCTATTGGAGGTTCCTTGGGAAAAGTTTTGACAAAGAAAAACTTAGTGATTTCAACTAATAGGCAAAACCTATTTTGAGCAAAGCAAGCCTAATCTACACTTATCCAAATTGCATATAGTATGTAGTCCACCAATAATATACTAAGGTATCACTTGCAATACTATTCCAATGTATTGACCCACTGTGGCTGTAACTTGTGATGTTGCAGGTTACTTTGATGAGGATTAGGAGTCATGAGTCTACACTCAACATGTTTGCCTGTGGCACATGAAGATGAAGACTTTTATCTATTTACTTATTTAAACTCTTGTACTAGGCCTGTGGCCTTGGAGTTGTAAAGACTATGTTGTCTCTGGAATGACTGTAATAATGACCTTTGTTTCTGTGTACTTCATCTTAAACTGTGGATGCTAGCATTGATCCAGGGACTAGCATTGCAATCACAGGGATCCTTTTCCTTTATAAAGGAGGGACCTTACAGATGGTATCAGAGAACTGTGTTGACTGTAGGATTATGACCCTAGGATTGGAAACCACTAAGGAAATTTTTTCAATAACTTCTACACTTGTCTATTATTCTCGTAAACTTTTCTAATCTTCTTTCTCATCTCTATTTGTAGATGAACTCCATCAACGAAGCCGTAAGGAAAGGACCACTCATGACAATGACTTTGGAGTGTGAGACAGAATTCCCCAAGGCTCTCAAGGACCTCATGGTTGCAATGGAAATACATGGTGCAACTGTGTACAAAGGTTTTCCTGCGATGGATGAAGGAGTTGAGTACTGGTGGGTGCAACTTAACTTGTATAAAAACAAGGGAGACAACCACAAGGAATCAGGATTCTGCATGTTCACCAATTCAGTGATGCACACTACATTCTTTGATTCAGCAAGGGATGCAGCTTGGAAGACCATCAAAGAACTTGGTGATAGAGTCAAGTGCAGAATGCTCAACATCCAAAATGACCTAAAGGAAGAGAAGAAACATACCCAAGAGTTGGAGGCTACCAACCAAACCTTAAGAGGAGACATTATAGACTTAGTAATGGAGTGATGTGCTCAAGATAGAGTATAGCTTCTAGAAATATTGTGTTAGCCAACATATCTAGTGAGATAGGATTGTAAGCTGTGGCATCCCGCAAAACCCCTACTAGAAAATCGCGTTGAATTTGTGCATTGCATCGTCATCACCATGCATTGTTTGCCAAAACTATTTCGCAAAACCCGTTTTGTTTTCTAAAACGCCCTATCTTTAATTCAAATGCAAAACCCCGGGCCGCCGGATTGTTTTGTTTGACAAATATCGGTTGCAAACAGTGTATTAAAAACAAATAAAAATTATATTAATTTTAGTAGGGGCAGTCGAACGGGCCAACCCGACCCGAACGACCGCCCCAGTTTTTCTAATCGGTCCACCGGCCAGCCCTACCTAAATCCTAAAACTACCCAGCTCTCTACCCTCTCTCCCCTGGCCACCTCACCCTGGCCAATCCCTGTGCGCCACATCACCATGTCCATTCCCCCCACCCAATCGAACACCGCCACCTCATCCTGCCCCCTCCTCTCTCTCTCCTCTCTCTCCCCAACACACACCCCACCCCAGCACACCAAACACACACGCACACAACGCACGCGAGTACCCCCACACCAGATCCCACCTTCCCCCAGCCACCAACCCCTCAGGCCCCTGCTGGACCCTGCTGCCCTCAAGACCTCTCTTCCTCCCAGCTCTCTACTGCCTTACCTCGCTCACACTGCCGCCTCACCCCGCCTCCGCTCACCTCGCCGCCTCCCCTCCACTCTCTGCTGGAGTTCAGAACCGCCTCTCCGGCTGAGTCCCCTCGCGCCTCCATGACACTTTGCCGCCCGAGCTCGTCTGCCCAGCCCCGCCACCCAGCGCGGCTGCCCACCCGCCGCCAGCACCGCCTCGCCATCTCCTCCTCCCAGAACGCTCGCTCCCCTAGCCCCCTAGCTGGCCACTGCCTCCTACAGCAGCCTCGCCGCTGCCCCGCAGAGCCAAGGCCAGCCTGCCACCTGCCACCGCCGCTGGAGCCCGCAGCCGCGGCCAACCGCTTCCGCTCGTCGCCCGCCTCGCTGCCCGGGCGCGTTCGCCGGCCCCGCATGGCTCTCGCCGCCCGGCCGTGCATCGCCGCACCCGGTCCTGCGCCTGGGCCCGCCGAGCTGCGCGCGCCTCGCCCGCCTCCGGTGCCGGCCCGACGCCGCCCTGCGCGCCATCTCCGCCGTCGCTGCGGCCGGTCACCTCCTCGAGCCTGTCCCGAGCCGCTCGACCGCCAGGCTGGCCGAGCCCGACCAGCCCGCCGCTGCCCCTCCGGCCGCTGTGAGCCTCGCCGCCCCAAGACCGCCGCTGCCAGAGGACCCCGGTTCCGAAGCGCCCGCAGAAGACACCTCGCCAGTAGCACGCCCGAGGCCGCTCTCCCGTGTCGCCAAGATCTCTAGCGGATCGATGCCAAGATCGCCTGCACCCCATCGGACTCGGGGCCAAGTTCTTCCACGTGGACCCGATAATCGAGACCGACCCGTGGACGAGCGATCGAACCCCACCAAGAACCATCGACGCCGCACCGAGCTCGACACCGACAACAAGGGAACCCCGAGTACTTCGCCATGGAAACTAGGGACGAAACGCCAAGACGACAAGATCCACCTCCCGAGCGACCCGGACACCAAGAGCGACCGGCAACATTACCAAGAACCGGACCCCGATGACCATGACCCCCACGGCAGGACAACGAGGACTTCGAAGTGGAACCGACAAGATCTGCTCCCCGGACACCGGGAACTTCCCCCTGAACGCCAAGTTCGCCAACACGGATACACCGAGCGATGCCTTGAGAACGCCAAGACCTACCCCGGAGCCCGAGAACGACCCCGGAGTCCGAGAACGCTTCTGCCAAACTCGTCGAACCCTGGACCCCGAGACCGGAACCTGAACCCAGACCCCCTCAACCCGAACCCGGAACCCCAAGATCGTCGAGCCCCCTCTGATGTGTGACCCCTTTTTCCCTCGAACCCTATTTTATAACATAACAACTTATCGCATATTCAATTGTTCATCTCGCATGCATATCATGTGGTTTGGGGGCTTTATGCCGATTCACCTAATAATTAAATATGGGGCCCATATGCGGGCAAATCTAGTCTCATATCGGCCTCATTTAAACTTGTGTAGCGAACCAATACTATAATCTTGCCTTGTCAAAACAATAATTAAATTGCGGGGGTTCTAAATAACTTGAACCATCTAATAACTGTCGGGACCCCGGTTCCGCTTAATATGACCTAATTGCACCGCACCTTTGCCATGTCATGCATCATACATGCATCATGCCGATTTTCTGCCGTTGTATTAAATATCGCATCCGTGTTTCTTCTAGTGTTTTGCTTCTTCATGATAAGGCCGTTGAGTTGATGTGAGCTTCACCGATCTTCGGTGGAACCTTTCGACAATGTTTTCAGGCGAGCATCTCCCTCTTTCTACCTATCTTACTTTTATAGTATTTACTTCCCTCCTGTTGATCTTTGCTATCTGTGTTGCGATGCTCTAGTTCTCGTTCCCGTGATATCCCTTGCAGCCATATATAGCCTTGGACACATCCTATTACCTGTTGTTTGGTAGATAGTTGGACCCGCGTGTCGTAGTCGCTTGCTCAAGTGTTTTGTGTGACGTCAAGTACCACCTTTGTTGGAGAATTGCCGCATGTTGACGTTGGAGATGATCATGGTTTACTTATTGTTCACTTTAATTTCTGTTTAACAACTAAAATTGAATTAAGCAGAGGCATCGGTGGGTGATAGGTAAGATTTGGTTTCCGACCGCCCACTTGTGTCCCGTAGGACCCGAGTTCTTGACACCTGTTCCGAGATCGAGCGCGCTAACCACAGGTGGGGAGATATGGGCCCCCCATTGATAATTACCTGATTTCAAAGTATTGTACTGGGGGCCACAAGTAGTTTGGGGCTTTATTTACTATCCTGTACTTATGCCATGTTTTACTGCTTTATTTACGATTGTGCGAGGTAACATCGCATCGCTTTAGGAAGGAATGTTTCGCGGTGTCGACGATCCCGATTGGGGACTCTGTCGTTTCACAGCCATTGTCGCAAAACCCCGAGTCCGTCTCGAGACCGCCGACTTCGTTGGTGTACTTAGTGGGTGGCCCCGATTGCTTGCTTTGGTGCAGGAACGTGACTTAGGCCTCACGACATACCGATGGGTGTATGTTAACTGATCTGGCAAAAAGGGTCGAAGTGCCTGTGGATACTTTGGTGCACCCCTGCAGGGTTTAATCTTTTCGAGAAGCCGTGTCCGCGGTTATGGACGACTTGGAGCACAGTGTCTGATCATAGACAACTATAACTAAAGTTTACTGTTTTAAATTAACTTGTTTCCGATATGATTAGTAATCAGCTTCACTACAACGGCATGGCTAAGTAAAAGTATCAACGACTGCTGGGTTTTGGGTTATCTCATGCTAATTGAATCTGACTAGTAAGTGATGCCACTATAACGGAATGACTAACTAAAAGTGCCCACTGCTTACTTTATCAGGACGATTATTTAAACCTGACTAGTAAAGTGCCGCAACTATAACGGAATAATTAAAACTGCCAACTGTGTGCGTTCCTCGGTTGACTTCCTCGTTTGGTCTCGAGGGGGAAACGCCAGGATGGGTTTGTTTGATGGTAGTCTCAGGTTGGATCCGAATAGGTCTTTCTCACCCCTCTCTGATAGCCGCCAGTTGTATCGAGTCTCTATAGGTTGTTTAGTGCATGCCGCCGCTGCCGCTTCAGTCCACCATACCTATGTAGGCGAGGACCGCCGAATTCTAGCCTCGCCGTGTCTCATCGACGCCTCCTTCTTTTTCCTTTGCCCTTTGTCGGCACCCCTTTTTGTTTAAGCAGGTATAAGATCGACGTCGATAGCAGGGTTACCCTTCCGGCTTGGCCTGGGCAGGGTTATGGACGCCATTGGTTATTCTTCAGGGCTCTTAGCCCCATTTTCATCTTGTCCGTAGTTGGACGCTTCTATCGTTTTCAAGGTGATTTGGATCTTTGTACCGTATATTTGTATTCTTGACTCTTTGAGTCGCTGTTGTATATATATCTGTTCTGTGGGTCCCATCGAGGACTGTTGTGTAATGTTATTACTTTGCTTTCCACCCGCACGAAAGTGCCTGGTGGGCACCTTCGAATCGTTTCTATGCGGGTTTGGCGAATTTCGCTAAAACTTGCATAGGGTCGATTCTGAGGGTGTTACAGAGTGGTATCAGAGCTCAGCTATGATATACAAGTCCAAATCAGAGGATAACCTAGCTAACGGCCGAAGTAGAGTGTCAAAACTATTTTTGAAAATCGGTTGGATAGTTCTGGTTAGGTCTGATTTTACTCCTTACCCCTCCGCTGTTCTCCTCTTACCCCTACGTGTTTTGAATCCGCCCTCTTCTTTTTCTTCGAGTCCAGGAATTCTCGTGGTTGGGCTTCCGTCGTACCTTTAGGGTTTCGCTTCCTCCTGTGATAACGGTGTTGCTACATCTGGTTTTCCTGCTATCCGAGGAATCCTCCTTCTGGTGGACTTCTCTTGTTCCTTCTCGTATTTTCCGGTGTTTTCCGACGCGACGACCTCGTCTACGCCAGATCCGATGCAGAGTCTGCATCACTCCTTTGGTCCGAACCTCGCTTGTCGAGATCTTCAGTCTGAATCCGAGGGTTGGTTGCATAATCTGTCTATTCGTGTACAGAGTAATGCTTTGAGTGCGGGATGGAGTCGCGACCATACCACTACTCTTATCATTCGCTTCTGTACATTGAATGGTGGATCGATGCAATTTTACTCCGTCCACGGAAGTTAGGGGTGGCTTTATTTGCGATACCTCTACCTTCGACCTTTTGTTCCGGAGTGTTCTCTCGACGATCAAGAGCAACGACCCTTGTTGGTGGTGTCGCCGATCTCCCAGATGAAGAAGGAACCCTCGTTAGTGGTGCCGCGAGGATCTACATGAAGCGAGAAGACGGAGAACGCCGACCTTCCTTCCGGTACCATGAGGCGGATCTCGAGGGCGAGATCCATTGTTAGTGGTGTCGAATTGTGGCATCCCGCAAAACCCCTACTAGAAAATCGCGTTGAATTTGTGCATTGCATCGTCATCACCATGCATTGTTTGCCAAAACTATTTCGCAAAACCCGTTTTGTTTTCTAAAACGCCCTATCTTTAATTCAAATGCAAAACCCGGGCCACGGATTGTTTTGTTTGACAAATATCGGTTGCAAACAGTGTATTAAAACAAATAAAATTATATTAATTTTAGTAGGGCGTCGAGCAGCCAACCCGACCAACGATCGCCTTTTTTCTAATCGGTCCACCGGCCAGCCCTACCTAAATCCTAAAACTACCCAGCTCTCTACCCTCTCTCCCCTGGCCACCTCACCCTGGCCAATCCCTGTGCGCCACATCACCATGTCCATTCCCCCCACCCAATCGAACACCGCCACCTCATCCTGCCCCACTCCCTCACCCCCTTCTCTCTCTCTCCTCTCTCTCCCCAACACACACCCCACCCCAGCACACCAAACACACACGCACACAACGCACGCGAGTACCCCCACACCAGATCCCACCTTCCCACCACCCCACAGGCCCCCAGAGACCCCACCCACCCCGCACCCTCTCTCTTCCTCCCAGCTCTCTCTACTTTGCTTACCTCGCTCGCCCGCCGCCTCACCCGCCTCCGCTCACCTGTCGCCTCCCCTCCACCCCTGCCAAGCTCGGAGCCATAACCGCCCTCTCCGGCTGAGTCCCGCCTCGCGCCTCCGCCCATGAACCCTCCTGCCCTCGCCCAGGCTCGTCGCTCGGCGCCTCGCCCGCCGCCCTTGGCTCCCAGCCCACCGCCGCTCGCCACGCCCGCCTCCATCTCCCTCCTCCCAAGAACGCCGCTCCCCTAGCTTCTTGCCGGCCCTTCCTCCGCCAGCCCCGCACCACCTGCCACCACTTCGCCATGAGCCCGCGATCGCCATGACCAACCGCCCCAGCGCTCGTCGCCCTTTCGCCCGGCCGGCGCGTTCCGCTGCCCGCATGGCTCCTCGCCGCCCGTCCAGATCGCCGCACCCGGTCCTGCGCCCGTGGCCCGCCGCGAGCTGCACCCCTCGCCGCCTCTGCCCGCCCAAGTGCGGCCCGACGCCCGCCCCTGCGCGCCATCTCCCGCCGCCGTCGCCTGCAGCGCCGGTCACCGCCTCCTCGAGCCTGTCCCTGAGCCGTTCGACCGCTAGGGCCCGCCTGAGCCCGACCCGCAGCCCGCGTCGCCCGGCCCCTCGGCGCCGCTGTGAGCCTCGCCGTCCCAAGACGGCTGCCGGAAGGACCCCGGGTTCGGCGCCGCCGGGCCTTGGCAGCACCTCCTGCCGTAGCACTGCCGAGGCCGCTCTCCGGTGTCGCCAAGATCTCCCTAGCGGATCGACGCCAAGATCGCCCAGACCGTCATCGGACTCGGGGCCAAGTTCTTCCACGTGGACCCGATAACGAGACCGACCCGTGACGAGCGCCGACCCCACCAAGAACCATCGACGCCGAGCTCGACACCGACAACGAAGGAACCCGAGTACCGCGCGGAAACTAGGGGCGAACGCCAAAGGCGACCAGATCCACCTCCCGGCGGCGACCCTGGACACCAAGAGCTACCGGCAACATTACCAGAACGGACCCGATGACCATGACCCCACGGCGGGACAACGAGGACTTGATGGAACCGACAAGATCTGCTCCCGGACACCGAACTTCCCCTGAGCAAGTTCGCCGACACGGATACACCGAGCGATGCCTTGAGAACGCCAAGACCTACCCCGGATCCCGAGAACGAACCCGGAGTCCGAGAACGCTTCCGCCGAACTCGTCGAACCCTGGACCCCGAGACCGGAACCTGAACCCAGAGACCGTCCCCGAACCCCGAACCCCGGAACCCCAAGATCGTCGAGCCCCCTCTGATGTGTGACCCCTTTTTCCCTCGAACCCTATTTTATAACATAACAACTTATCGCATATTCAATTGTTCATCTCGCATGCATATCATGTGGTTTGGGGGCTTTATGCCGATTCACCTAATAATTAAATATGGGGCCCATATGCGGGCAAATCTAGTCTCATATCGGCCTCATTTAAACTTGTGTAGCGAACCAATACTATAATCTTGCCTTGTCAAAACAATAATTAAATTGCGGGGGTTCTAAATAACTTGAACCATCTAATAACTGTCGGGACCCCGGTTCCGCTTAATATGACCTAATTGCACCGCACCTTTGCCATGTCATGCATCATACATGCATCATGCCGATTTTCTGCCGTTGTATTAAATATCGCATCCGGTGTTTCTTCTAGTGTTTTGCTTCTTCGCGGATAAGGCCGTTGAGTTGATGTGAGCTTCGCCCCGATCTTCGGTGGAACCTTTCGACAATGTTTTCAGGCGAGCATCTCCCTCTTTCTACCTATCTTACTTTTATAGTATTTACTTCCCTCCTGTTGATCTTTGCTATCTGTGTTGCGATGCTCTAGTTCTCGTTCCCGTGATATCCCTCGCAGCCATATATAGCCTTGGACACATCCTATTACCTGTTGTTTGGTAGATAGTTGGACCCGCGTGTCGTAGTCGCTTGCTCAAGTGTTTTGTGTGACGTCAAGTACCACCTTTGTTGGAGAATTGCCGCATGTTGACGTTGGAGATGATCATGGTTTACTTATTGTTCACTTTAATTTCTGTTTAACAACTAAAATTGAATTAAGCAGAGGCATCGGTGGGTGATAGGTAAGATTTGGTTTCCGATCCCACTTGTGTCCCGTGGGACCCGAGTTCTTGACACTGTTAGAGATCGAGCGCGCTAACCACGGTGGGGAGATATGGGCCCCATTGATAATTACCTGATTTCAAAGTATTGTCTTTGGGGCCACAAGTAGTTTGGGGCTTTATTTACTATCCTGTACTTATGCCATGTTTCTTGCTTTATTTACGATTGTGCGGTACGCACACTGCATGTCTTTTTTAAGCGGAATGTTTTCGCGGTGTCGTGATCCCGATTGGGGACCTCATGTCGTTCACACCATTGTCGCAAACCCGAGTCCGTCTCGGAGACCGGCCGACCGTTGCGGGTGTACTTAGTGGGGTGGCCCCGGTGCTTGCTTTGGGTGCAGGAACGTCGTGACTTAGGCCCGGACATACCGATGGGTGTATGTTAAGCGATCGGCAAAAGGGTCAAGTGCTGTGGATACTTTGGTGCACCCCTGCAGGGTTAAATCTTTTCGAGAAGCCGTGTCCGCGGTTATGGACGACTTGGAGCACAGTGTCTGATCATAGACAACTATAACTAAAGTTTACTGTTTTAAATTAACTTGTTTCCGATATGATTAGTAATCAGGTTCACTACAACGGCATGGCTAAGTAAAAGTATCAACGACTGTTGGGTTTTGGGTTATCTCATGCTAATTGAATCTGACTAGCAAGTGATGCCACTATAACGGAATGACTAACTAAAAGTGCCCACTGCTTACTTTATCAGGACAATTATCTAAACCTGACTAGTAAAGTGCCGCAACTATAACGGAATAATTAAAGCCAGCGTGTGCGTTCCTCGGTTGACTTCCTCGTTTGGTCTCGAGGGGGAAACGCCAGGATGGGTTTGTTTGATGGTAGTCTCAGGTTGGATCCGAATAGGTCTTTCTCACCCCTCTCTGATAGCCGCCAGTTGTATCGAGTCTCTATAGGTTGTTTAGTGCATGCCGCCGCTGCCGCTTCAGTCCACCATACCTATGTAGGCGAGGACCGCCGAATTCTATCCTCGCCGTGTACTGGCCTCAGTACTGACGCTCCTTCTTTTTCCTTTGCCCTTTGTCGGCACCCCTTTTTGTTTAAGAAGGTATAAGATCGACGTCGATAGCAGGGTTACCCTTCCGGCTTGGCCTGGGCAGGGTTATGGACGCCATTGGTTATTCTTCAGGGCTCTTAGCCCCATTTTCATCTTGTCCGTAGTCGGACGCTTCTATCGTTTTCAAGGTGATTTGGATCTTTGTACCGTATATTTGTATTCTTGACTCTTTGAGTCGCTGTTGTATATATATCTGTTCTGTGGGTCCCATCGAGGACTGTTGTGTAATGTTATTACTTTGCTTTCCACCCGCACGAAAGTGCCTGGTGGGCACCTTCGAATCGTTTCTATGCGGGTTTGGCGAATTTCGCTAAAACTTGCATAGGGTCGATTCTGAGGGTGTTACATAAGCGTACTTCGTTAGTTGGACCACCACTTATCACCTTATTTTCCAAATGTTGCTTAAAATAAGGTGAACCTTGGTTGTTGAAATGGATCCATGTATGCCATGACTTGTGTGTTTTGATTTCCAATGATATGCATGTAATTTTTTGCCTTGTGTTTTATCTTAAAATTGTGTTGTTTCTAACTTTTTCTATCTTATAAATAGATGCCTAATGTTACCATCAGCATTGTTGAGGAGTTCCAGGGAACTCGCTTTGGTCCTCGTATTATTGAGCTCACTAGTTTGCTCAATCTCCCTCTTCTTACCATCATGGTGCTTCCCCTCACCAAGTTTGAGAGGAAAGACCTTTGGGGTTTCAAGGTCAATCAGCCCGGACGCCAGACTGAGCCTACCACGGAGTCTATCATCTTCAAGCTCATGCACGATGACAAGGAGAGAGGCCTAGAGGTAGTCATGCAGGACTTGATTGGACGACTGTTAGGGAGACACTCTCGACAGGTTAGAGGTACTCACTTCCACGTCTTCGGTAGACGTGATGAGGATGGGAGGCCATCCACTTCGAGGACACTTCGAGGGAGACAACAAATCCGATTCGCCTATACCTCCAGGACTTAGAGGTTCTTCTTAGGAACGTGGACACTGATAGGACCAACATCATGCTTAGCAATGACGAACTCCAGGTGCAGCTTCGTGAGAAGGACAAGCTCTTCGCGGAGCAAGATGAGATAGTCAAGGAGATGGAGGCAAAGTTCGAGAGCCAAGACAGAAAGTTCAAGATTTAAGAGAAGCGAGTCCAGGATAGGAACAAGAGGATTCGGGACATGACTGAAGAACTGCAGGCCAAGGACTTTGAGCTCGAGCATCAGCAGACTGTGATTGAGAGGCTTCGTTCTCAGAAGAGGGCTCTCAAAGCCAAAGTAGATACCTTGACCACCAATGTCGAGGAATACAAGACCGCTATGGAGAATGCAGGTCTTACCTTTGTGGAGGAGGAGGTTGATGCCGAGGAGTAGTGACGACTACTCATTTATCATTTATTTATCATACTTTATTTGAGTCACAATGACCATCCAACATGTGGATGGATTGTTATTGGTGTATTTACTTCACAAACTTGTCATTTTTGTTGTTGAACTATTATTATTATGATGCATGCTTGATGATTGTTTATGTGATGTATTGTGCATGATAGCATCTATGGGTATCTCATTCTCATATCTATTGAACAAACCACATATGCCTCCCCGTCGTGCCAATCCCAACCCCAACAACAACAACATCACTCCTGAGATGCAGCAAATGATGCAACTCAGACTCAACTGATGCAAATGATGACTAAGTTCATCCAGAACCAGAACAACAATAACAACAATAATAACAACAACAACAACCCACCGGGTTTTGACATGCTTACCAGGTTCTTGAGATTGAGGCCATCAAAGTTCTCAGGAACAACTGATCCCATGGTAGCCAATGATTGGCTACGCTCTATGAACAAGGACTTGGTAACAGTTGGCTGTACTGATGAAGAGAAATTCAGATTTGTAGCTCACTTGTTGGAAGGACCAGCAACCACTTGGTGGGATAACTTCCAAATCACCACTCCCATTGCAGTTGTGACATGGGCTATCTCTGAAGATGGATTTCGTACTGCTCACATCTCATCCGGAGTGATGAGTTTGAAGAAGAAAGAGTTCCATAATCTGAAGCAGCGCCACCGCAGCGTGGCTGAATATATTGAGGAGTTCAACAATCTGGCGCGTTATGCACTGGATGAAGTTGACACTGATGCTAAGAGGAAGGAAAAGTTCCTTGAAGGACTAAATGATGAACTGAACCTGCAGCTATCATTGGCCTATGTTCCCACATACCAGTCTCTTTGTGATAAGGCTACAATTTTGGAGAACAAAATGAAGCAAGTTGAGAGTAGAAAGAGAAAGCACTCGGAAAAGCACAACTCGGGATCGTCTCACAAGCGTTCCCATTATGATGATAGTGGAAGCTTAGGATCCCACAAGCATGGGAAATTCAACAAGCACCACAACCACAGCCGTCATCATGACAACAAGCATCACCGTAGTCATGACAATAACAAGTACAAGAACCACAAGGGTGGATATAAGAGCCACCACAGTGGTAGTGGAAGTGGCAGTGGAAGCCAGCCTGTCAAGAAGGATATCAGTCAGGTTGAGTGTTTCAAGTGCAAGAAGATGGGGCATTATGCAAATGAATGCCCAGAAAATAAAGTTGAAGGACCCAACAAGCCCAACCCTTTTCAGAAGGGACAAGTGAACCACATCAATGTGGAGGAAATCTATGAAGAGCCGATGTCATGTTGGTAAGTTCAAACTCAATTCTATTCCAGGACTTGTTCTTTTTGATACTGGAGCATCACATTCATTCATATCAAAAGCATTTGTTGATAGAAATGGGTTTCCAACTGAAAACATTGGGTGTCCAATAAAAGTTAGTTCTCCAGGTGTAGATATGATAGTAAGTCTTGGATGCCGGGATCTAGTAATAGAGTTTGGAAAGCATAAGTTTCCAGTGAGTCTGATAATCCTAGATTCCCAAGGACTGGATGTAATTTTGGGAATGGATTGGATGGCTAAATATGAAGGAGTACTAGATTGTGCTAATCGTACTGTTGCACTCACAACTCCGGAAATAAAATGGATTAAATTCAAGTCTAACTTTGAATCAAAAGGGAGTAAGTTAAATTCTCTTAAGGGGGTTAGCATAGACAGTGTGTCAATTGTGAGTGAATATCCGGATGTGTTTCTGGAAGAATTGCCGGGAATGCCACAAGATAGAGATGTGGAGTTCCTTATTGATTTGCTACCAGGATCTGGACCAATAACAAAGAGACCGTACAAAATGTCAGTTGATGAACTGAAAGAACTCAAGAAACAACTTGGAGAGCAGTTGCAGAAAGTATTCATTCAACCAAGTTCTTCATATTGGGGAGCACCAGTTTTGTTTGTCGAAAAGAAATATAGAAGTCAAAGGTTATGCATAGATTACCGTTCACTCAATGAGGTTACTATCAAGAACAAACACCCTTTGCCAAGAATCAATGATTTTTTTGATCAGCTAGAAGGAGCTTGTGTGCTCTCAAAGATTGACCTTCGGTCAGGTTATTTCCAACTCAAGATAAGAGAACAAGACATACCTAAAACAGCTTTCACCACAAGGTATGGATTGTACGAGTATACCGTGATGCCATTTGGTTTGACCAATGCACCAGCATACTTCATGAATATGATGAACAAGGTGTTCATGGAATTCCTTGATAAGTTTTTTGTCGTTTTCATCGATGACATTTTGATCTACTCCAAGAGCAAAGAAGAACATGAAGGACATTTGTGTTTGATACTTGAGAAGCTTAGAGAGCATAAACTTTATGCCAAATTCAGCAAGTGTGAATTCTGGTTGAATGAAGTTGGATTTCTTGGACACGTTGTGTCAGGAGATGGTGTTGCAGTAGATCCTGCTAAAGTTTCAGCTGTAACTGAGTGGGAATCTCCCAATTCAGTGAAAGAAGTTTGTAGTATCCTTGGCTTAGCAGGTTACTACAGAAGATTCATTGAGAATTTATCCAAGGTAGCTAAGCCTATGACAGAATTGCTGAAGATAGACAAGAAATTTACTTGGTCTGAAGGTTGTGAACTCAGCTTCCAAGAATTGAAGAAGAGACTTGTGATAGCACCAGTCTTATGTCTTCCAGATTTGGAGAAGGATTTCCAAGTGTATTGTGATGCATCTCATCATTGTTTGGGTGCAGTACTTATGCAAGAAGGAAAAGTTGTGGCTTATGCCTCGAGACAACTCAAAACTCATGAAGTAAACTACCCTACTCATGATTTAGAGTTAGCCTCTGTTGTCCATGCACTCAAAACATGGAGACACTATCTTTTGGGAAAGCGATGTGAAGTGTTCACAGATCACAAGAGTTTGAAGTATATCTTCACCCAGAAAGAAATTAACATGAGACAAAGAAGATGGCTAGAACTCATCAAGGACTATGACTTGAGTTTGCAATACCACCTCGGTAAAGCAAATGTTGTAGCGGATGCTCTAAGCCGTAAGGTTTTTGTGAATGGCCTTACTAAGGGAGAATTGCCAGATGATCTGTGTGCCCAATTTAGAGATCTTAGATTGGAGATTGTGCCTGAAGGACATCTTATGTCTTTGGATGTTCAACTCACTTTGTTGGACAAGATCAAAGAAGCCCAGAAGACTGATAAGGAAATTGAAGAAATTAAGGAAAAGATTGGCAAAGGAAAAGCCAAAGGATTCCATGAAGACGAACATGGTACTTTATGGCATGGAAAACGTATCTGTGTTCCTGTAACACCCTCGCCTGATAAGGCTGAGTTCATGTGTATAGTGCCAATCCCTGGATCGGTTCACTGGCACACACAGTACAAAATGATACCAAATATAACTGTGCATCATAAATACAACGAATATGATCCAGAATTTACATTATTTATTCAAGTACACAGCGGAAAACGAATACAAGGTAGATCTCCATCCTTCAAATGTGCCAAAGTAACAACTGTTGAGTGGAGTCTCGCGACCTATGAACGATCACTCAGATACGATATAACCTGCAACATGAAACGTTGCAGCCACGAATGGTCAATACATTGAATGTATGGCAAGTAGGCTAAAGTGGTTAACAACAGATCTATCAACTACATGCTTATTTGGCCAAGTGGAGTTCAGGCTTATTTGCATAAAGCAATACAACTTTTCCCTACTTTCAAAAATACTTTTATTTCTTCAAAAACAACCTTCTAAGGACATACCAGCATAAACCCATGTAGATACAAGATAGTTCAGCTTTTGTATGCTCCTAAACCCATGTTCATCCATCAAGTTTTATTAATTAAGAAATTGGGATGAGTGAGAAATATCATAGCATCAGTATCGGGTCGCTCAAATTGTCCATAACCGGGGACACGGCTAATCGATTAGTTTATACACCCTGCAGGGGTTAGTACACTTTACCCATGTGACTTGGCCAGCACAGCTCGTACCACCACTCTCATATTGGGTGATGATAGGGAGAAGTCCAAGAAGGAACCGTTCGGGAAGTAGCTCCCCAATCCCGACGCGCACCGGTACATCTCTGGATACGCGGGTTCGAGTTACCACAACCTACTGAGTTCAACCAACCGCCCATTTCATTATTGGCACATGGTTGCACACGAAAGCTTCCAAACAAAGAAACCAATCCTTTCTCAGTGTCCTGGGCGGCATTCCCCACCAAAATCCACACTCGATGACCCAATCAATGCCATTCCGCCCAGGTGGTTCATTAAAACATGTTGGTTTGTCATTTAGCAAAACATAATCCTTTCAAAACATATAACTTTTCATGATGTGATTCCCTTCCTCGTCTAAATAGCATAGCTAAGCAATCTACCAATACAATGGCTCATAAACAAGGAATACTAGGGAATAATATGGGACATAGCATAGCATATACACATCAGTTCCTACTTATGCAATTCTACAAAAACATCTACAGTGCATAGGAAAACAGTAGGACATTTATGACCAAGATAGCACCACTTGCCTTTGTTGTAGATGTAGTCGATTAGATAATCCTCAAAATTATAATGGCATCTTTCGCAATAACCACAATACTTGCAATTATAGTAGTTGCAATCACAGTAGTTGCACTCCTCGCAATCTAACGTTTGAAGCAAACACAACAAACACCATTCAAAACATTGCAAACATACAACAGTGCAACATTACAAGAAAACAATGATGAACAGATGCATGCATGACGATTTAATGAGTCACAATGGTTGCATTTAGTGTTCTGAACATAATTAGATTACATGATGCATGTGCAAAGTCATTTAATGCACTAAAGCTTTTATTACTAAAGTTGTATCGATTTAATATGGCGTATACCACTTTAATTGAACTAAAGATGTTTATGTCGTATTAAATTGTGAACTAGATGCTACTGGATAGATAATGCAATTTAGAGACAGTGGCAATTTGAATCACCTAAAAAGGAGTTATAGATATTTTCCTATGATTAAAACACTATTTCAATGGGTTTAAATATTTCTGTATGAATTTCTGTTTTAACAGTGCCAAATAATTTGTCATGAAATTTCTCTGTATAGCTATTGTCAATACAAAACCTTAGCACTTGGATTCACCCTAATAGGAGGTATAGATCCTTTTGTATGATTTAAATAGTGTTTAATGGTTTTAAATGATTCGTAGAGTTTGTGTTGTCTAAAAATCAAAATAAAATTATATGTGTAATCTCCACGGAATTGTGATTTCAGGGATATATTATTTGTAATTTTCTGAATAGTATTTATTTTCTTATGAATTTATTACTCTAAATAGGCCATTAAACTATTTAAATCTTCACCACAAAACCTTACAGTAAAATGCTGAACTAATTGCATATTGATGATCTACATGGAACCAGCTTTCCAACAGTATATCATTTATATTTTTGTGACAAGCAATTAATTTTTAATGAATTTAATGATTTATAAAGCCACTAAAACTAATTAAAATGCTACTGGTTAAATAATCCGCAAAGGGTAGATCCAACCAGATATTATTAAAGTATATTACAGTAGCTTCAATTTGATATATTGTTCATATTTTTTGGAGTTACAGATAATTGTCTATGAATTTATTAACCTAAAAGACCATTAAAACTAATTAAATTACTGCAGTAACTACTTATAGTAAAAGTTGGATCTAATCTTATAAGATGATTCTACGTAAAATTATCTTCAATTTGATATATTATACGAAATTTTTGGACATGGTATGAATTTCTAATGAATTTTACAAGTTAGATCTATAATATGGAATTTTAAATTCGAACGGAATATTCCAGGGAATATTCCGCTGACTGGACAGGTTGACTTTGCATGCTGACTGGGACTTGATGTTGACCTTACGTTGACGTGGCGTTAATGAGTAAGATGACCGGGATGACGACATGGCACGCACCAGTTTGATTGGATCTCGATCGTATGGATAGGATCCGGTGGCTAGAAGAAGAGATTGACCCGATTTTGGCTCAGAATAGACAAGAAATAGATCTGTGTTAGAGAGACAAATCCGTAGCTCAAATCGAAAAACTCAGAACATGAAAGTTGTGGGGAATCATTATTCCTACCTTCTCACCAAACGAATTTGGATTTGAAGAAACGAGCGCGAGTAGATCTTGGATTTACACCGTAAGATATGAAATATTGCGATACGAAATTATCCGGCTGTGGTGGATGAAAAGAGGTGAGGTTTGTCGAGATTGAAAGATTTCGACGATCCCTACAACTTTCGTTTTTTGACCGAAGGCAAACGACGAAGTCTAGATGGGTTAAAAAGCGAAATAAGATTCGGGCATGTGTAGATTCGGGATTTCGAGGAAAGAAACTCGTACAGCTGTGGCTCCACGAGTTTATATGGAGATTTAGGATGTTGTAGAGATAGGTATTGGAGTAGGGAACAAGTAGAAACAAACGGAAGTCAATTCGGAGTTGTAGATAAAAAGTTACAAGTGTTTGAGTAGAGATAGGTTTAGGAAAAACCGAATCGCACGGTTTTTAAAGCAACTGTAACAACCATCGGTCATGTAAAGTGGCTGGCTGCCTCGGTCGGTCCGGGTGGGCCGGCCCGCTCAGTTTTTTTTTAACTTGTTTTTCTCATATATTTTGCATACGAACTCCAAATGACATGATTCTTGTTTCTAAATTTTTCTAAAATTGAATAGATCAGTATAGGATCAAATTTGTAATCTTTTTACTAGTTTGGAAGTAGTGAATTTATAAATCCTTGTATATTTTATTTTATTTATATCTTTAGGTGTTTGTATTTGTTCCATAACTTTTTCATACTAGCTCCAAATAAGCTCAATTTTGTTTCTAAAATTTTGTAATATTAATTAGATCTTTTTAGGCTATAATTTAGCAATAATTGCTGCCTTAGCAACAATGGGTTTTATAAAGTCAATTTAATTCCTTTAGAAACATTTGGGCAAATCAACTATAGGATTTAGATACTAGGATTTGGATTTAGTTTGTGAGATCTTTGCATGGATGTAATGAAATGCTTATGAATGCTTCATGATTTTCATTTTAAAATCTTGCACACTAATTCTACAATCCATAATCAATCCATACCCTTTTGCCTATATGGCTACTTAGGTCATAACAAAAAAATATAAGATTTTGAATTCAAGGTTGAGAGGATTTTCTATTCAAAAAGTTTCTTCTCATTGAGAATTTTCAACATAGTTAAACAATCAATCAAACTTATTTATTTATTTCACATTGCAAAATTAGGAGAATTTTGGGATGTGACAGTTCCACAAGATCCGGAGCTTCGGAAACTGATTTTGCAAGAAGCACACAACTCACCGTATTCCATTCATCCGGGTAACACCAAAATGTACATGGATATGAAGAAAAGATTTTGGTGGAATAATCTCAAGAAGGACATCACCGAACATATTGCTTTGTGTGATGTGTGTAGTAGAGTGAAGGCGGAACATCAGAAACCAGCAGGTTTGCTTCAACCACTACCTATTCCTGATTGGAAGTGGGACAAGATTGGTATGGATTTCATTACCGGATTGCCAAGCACCCGGTCATGATATGATTCTATTTGGGTAGTAGTGGATCGCCTAACTAAAGTGGCTCATTTCATACCCGTGAAGACAACTTACACAAGTGCTAAATTGGCTAAGATCTATATGAGTAGAATTGTATGTCTACATGGAGTACCCAAGAGTATTGTGTCAGATAGAGGAACCCAATTCACTTCTCATTTTGGAGGCAATTACATGAGTCATTGGGAACGAGGTTGGAATTCAGCACTGCTTTTCATCCTCAAACTGATGGACAAACAGAAAGGACTAATCAGATTCTTGAAGATATGTTGAGGGCATGTGCCCTAGACTATGGAGCCAGTTGGGATGAAAGTCTGCCTTACGCAGAATTTTCTTATAACAACAGCTATCAAGCCAGTATTGAGATGGAACCATTTGAGTTTCTCTATGGGAGAAAATGTACCACCCAATTTCTATGGAATGGTGTGGGAGAAAGAAGTTTGTTCGGACCAGAACTTATCAAAGAAGCCGAAGGGATAGTCACGCTGGTTAAGGACAGATTAAAGATAGCACAGTCCCGACAGAAAAGCTATGCAGATCCTAAGCGTAGAGAAGTCATCTATGAAGTTGGTGATAGAGCTTATCTTATAGTGTCACCACTTCGTGGAGTGAAGAGGTTTGGAGTCAAAGGGAAGTTGGCCCCAAGATATGTTGGACCATTCAAGATTCTGAGTCATAAAGGAGAAGGTGCTTATGAAATTGAATTGCCAGAATCTTTGTCAGCTGTTCATAATGTGTTTCATGTGAGTCAGCTTAAGAAATGTCATCCAGAAATGGAAGAAACTTCTTTGAAGGATACTATACCTTTGGAAGAGGTTCAGTTGGAGAGTGACCTCACTTATGAACATAAACCTATCAAGATTCTTGAGACTGCAGAAAGAGTCACACGGACTATGACTATCAAGTTTTGCAAAGTTCAATGGAACCATCATTCCGAAGAGGAAGCGACATGGGAAAGAGAAGATGATCTTCAGAAAGACGACCCTCACCTATTTGCTAGCCAATCCGAATATTGAGGGCGAGATTCACCTTAAGGGGGTTAGATTTGTAACATCCCTAAAATCATGTTTCAAACTCATGCATATCATCCATGCATCCATGATCATATAAATTTCATTTCAAACAAACATTTCAAAACAGAAGCGTATATGCTTATTATTTCATGTAAGTTTGCTCTAGCCTTAGTGATATTTTCCAATGAGAAGAGTACTTGTTTTGTTTAGTAAGGTTTGAATTCAAACTTAGGCACTTTCCAAAGCTTGAGCAAAATTTTCAAAACAAAATGAGTAAATAAAACCAATATTAAGCCTATAGTATATATCACATAAAGGCTTGGTTTTATTTTTATTTCCAATTGATCAAAGTGTTTTGAGTAAACAGTAGTGTTTGACACACATTTGAGTGCAAGGTTTGCAGTATAAAAACCTAGAGAAGATTTGAATCCAAACTCATTTGACTTGGAGTTGAAAATCATTTCAGAAAAATCAAACAGAAAAAGAAAAAGGATAAAAGAGAAAAAAATAAGCCAAACAACCTATCTGGCCCAACTAGCCCAACTAGCCCAACTAGCCCAGCACCCCCCCCCCCCCCGCGCGAAACGTTTTCTTCACTCACACCCGCACCCGCTAGGTCGCTGACAGACTGGACCCACTCCCTCTGTTTCTCTCGCTGACAGCCGCGGCCCACACGGCGTCATCGTCTCCACCCCGACGACAAGTTCTTCCCCAATTCATGCCGTGCGTTTCCTGGTTTGATTCGCGTCGTCAATTCGCGTTGATTGCAGGAGTAAATCACGCCCCGCCTCTCGCCTAAACCCTTAAACCCCTCGCCCCTCTCCATTTTCCCCGGACTTGAGCAGGCGTCCCAGGCTGCCCGTGAACACCCTTGCACCGCCGCAGACAGAGCTCACTCCGGCGACCAATCCCGGTGAGCCCCGTGCACCCCTTCTTCTCTAGTTCTTGCAGACTGCTTTGCAACTTCCTTGCGCACCTTCTGACACCATTGTTTCATCCTGTACTGCCCCAGGTCGTCGTCTTCGTCAAGCACAGCAAGGTCCCGATGACATCCTCAACTCCGGCGATTAAATTCGGTGAGCACCGTGTTCCCCTTCGCCTCTGATTCACACGAGCTTGTTCGCCGTAGTCTTGCGCACCCCCTGATGCCTTTGATTTGTGCTAGGGTGACCAAGAGCGTCGCCAACGTCACCGTCCGCCCGATCCCGACGCTGTCAGCAACTCCGACGAGCCCGTGCAGCCGTGTCCGTGCGCCCCTTGCCAAGCCGTCGCTAGGTTGAGCATCAGTGCATCGCTACGAACCTGGTAAGCGCCTCCGACGACCCCAGAACCCCCTGTAGCGCCGCGCCGCCATACATAGAGCTCGCCGCCGCCAGATGCCACCGTCAGCGCCGCCCATCTGTGGTCGCTTGGTCAATGACCGTTGGATCTAGATCCAGCGCGTATAATTAGATCACTTATCGAAACGATATGTATAGATCTGGACCGTGCAGGTTAAGTTAGATCTAACGGCTTGTGAGCGTGATCCTGTGCGAACCGGTACGCACCAATCAGGTTATGACGCGTGGCTAGAGTTTAGGTTTAAAATCAGGATTTGAATCTATTAGTTGTTTGAAATTGTTTTAGCCATAACTTTTGATTCCCACGTCCAAATTTGATAAATTTTATATCAATAGAATCAGGAGAACAAGCCCTTTCTAAATATGCAATGTGTTTAATGTTTTGCTTCGGTTAAAATGGTTTTATTTACAGAAACATGTGTAGGGCTATTTTGAGTATATGAATTGTTTGAGAAATGTTTTAGGGTTTAAATAAATGTTGTTTGGCAAGTTTTGAACTTGTTTATGAACTAGTACTGTACACTTGTTTTGTAGAGTTTAGAAAATCATCATATATCATGTTACATGCATCCATATATTTTTGCTCGTATTTATTTGTATGTGATTTGTTGCTATGATTCTATGTGTAGATTTTGGTGCCAATAGTGATTGTGATTGTGAGGAGTGTAGCTACTATCCAAACTACCAAGGAAAGTGGTGCTTCATGATATTTTTATCCCTATGTTTTCTACTAAGCATTAGAAATATTTTGCTAGTCTTGCATGTTATATTTTGCTTATATGCGATGCTTGGGAAATCCTAGTAGTTGTAGTATTGCTAGAAATATTTCTAAGTTAAGATGCTTATCTATGCCATGCTTAGCCTAGCTAATAGCAACCAAAGGGTGGTGAAATATACATGCTATGATAAAAATATTTCTAAGTCTTTGGACTTGTGTTTTGCCTAATAAAACAACTAAGTAAATGAAACACCTGGGTGGAATGGAAGGAATGGTTTATGTTGAGTGGTTACACAAGGCCCATTTCTATGGTTTACCTTGTGTATCTCACTTGTGGAAAGCCACCCAGGAACAAAGGGATTTGAGAGGCCAAATTTTAAGAATCTTCTAGTGCAGCCACTTGGTAATATGGGCTCTGCCAGGATCATATAGGTTGCAATAACTTAGCCATTTGGACAGTTGGTGGTAGTGGGATGATAGGTTGGAGCGCGTCCATTTGGTCTAAGGGAAGGCTTTTCAAAGGTCCTGTCTTGGTGAAAATCAAGGCTTGTGGGGAAAGTGCACAACCTCTGCAGATGGAAGAATCTAAGTATTTAGCCATGTCCCTGGTATTGGACAACTTGAGCATCAAGACATGGAAGCTATCAAGAATCTCCTCATCCAAATTTCTAAGTAAAAAGTTGTGCGTGAACAAGGGTGAAGGACCCCAATGTCTATTGGAGGTTCCTTGGGAAAAATTTTGACAAAGAAAAACTTAGTGATTTCAACTAATAGGCAAAACCTATTTTGATCAAAGCAAGCCTAAGCTACACTTAGCCAAATTGCATATAGTATGTAGTCCACCAATAATATACTAAGGTATCACTTGCCAATACTATTCCAATGTATTGACCCACTGTGGCTGTAACTTGTGATGTTGCAGGTTACTCTGATGAGGATTAGGAGTCATGAGTCTACACTCAACATGTTAGCTTGTGGAACATGAAGATGAAGACTTTTATCTATTTACTTATTTAAACTCTTGTACTAGGCCTGTGGCCTTGTAGTTGTAAATACTATGTTGTCTTTGGAATGACTGTAATAATGACCTTTGTTTCTGTGTACTTCATGTTAAACTATGGATGCTAGGATTGATCCAGGGACTAGCATTGCAATCACAGGGATCCTTTTCCTTTATAAAGGAGGGATCTTACATAGCAATTCTACAACTACTAGGATTTCCTAAGCATAGCATATAGATCAAAAATATCCATGCAAGACGAGCAAAATATTTCTAATGCATATTTGAAAAACATAGGAATAAAATCATGAAGCACCACTTGCCTTGGTAGTTTGGAGAGTAGCTACAATCCTCACAATCACAATCACTATTTGCACCAAAATCTACACATAAAATAATAGCACCAAAATCACATACAAAATAAATACAAGCAAAAAATATATGGATGCATGCATAATGCCATGTGATGAATCTCTACATCAAACAAGACAAGTGTACAATAATGAAACATAAACAAGTCAAAAACTTGCCAAAATAACTTTATTTGAATACTAGAACATTTTCCAATTAATTTCTATACTCAAATTATGCCTACAAATGTTTCTGCAAAAACAACCATTTTTACAGAGGCAAAACATTAAACACATTACTTAGATAGAAAGCATTTTCTCTCCTGATTCCATTGATATAAAATTTGTCAAATTTGGACGTGGGATTCAAAAGTTATGAATTAAACAAGTTTAAACATCTAATAGATCTAATTCAAACTTTTAAAACAAAACTCGTGCCACGCGGCGCTTCCTGGTTGGCTGGTACCGGTTCGGGCTGAATCGTGCTCGCGCATCGTCAGATCTTACTTAACATCTGCGGATCAGATCTAATCGTACCTCTTCGGTGATGGATCTATCGCGTCCACTAGTTCTAAATCGAACGGCCCTAAGCAGGTAACCCTAAACTGGCGGCGCTAGCGGCGGCGACAGGCGGCGGCGCGCTCTGGCTGCAAGCTTGTCGGTGAACTAGGTCTCCCGGGGAGGTGTGAGGGTGCTCACCAGAATCGCCGTGACGAGGAGATGCTCGACATGTGCTCGGTTGGCGAAGGGGCGCTCGAGGTCGTCGTGGATTGCTCGTCGGAGAAGTCCCTGGCGACGGATGCTTCTGTTCGTTGATGTTGGCGAGGGTGTAGGTCATGCCAAGGCAAAAGAAGCGGTGGGTCAGATGCGCAAGACGATGCTAGTCACGCGGGTGTCAACGAGAGAGAAAGGGGCGGTCAGAAATTACCACTGGAGGTCGTCGGAGTTGAAGCCGAAGACGGTGGCGCTCAGTCGATTGTGTTGTCGACGCTCTAGGGCACGCGCGGGCGAGCTAGTGGTACTGGGAGGTGTGAAAGGCAAAGTGGAGCAAGCTCGTGTGAACCAGGAGCAAAGGGGTGCTCATGGTTGTCCGGAATCGATGCTGCGGTTCATCGGAGCAGCGAGGTCGCGGCGAGGAATTCTCGCAGCCTGGGGGCGCTCTGTGCTTGGGGTTTGGGGGAAAATTGAGAGGGGGTTTAAGTATCAAGGATGAGCGGGGAAATTACGCCGGAAATCAAGCGCAATCAATCGGATTTGATTCGGGAAGAAACGACAGAAAGGAGCAGTTCCTCCGGCGGGGGATTAACGACGATGCTGATGTGGCGGTGGGTCCGGAGTGTCAGCGAGGAAGGGGTGTGCGGGTGGGTGAGAAACCGAGGGAAAGGGGAAACGGCCTGGGTGGGCTTGTGGGCTATTTTTGCTGATCGGCCAAAAGTCTGGCGCCGACCTTTTCTTATTTCCTTATTCTTATTCTTTTTCTGTTTGAATTTCCAGGAACCTTTTCTGGATTTTTGTAGTGTGTAATATTCATATGTCTAGGCATAAAAACATGTGATCTCTCTATACTAGCTTGGTCCTTTTTCTTGAACAAAAATAAATAGTGACATAGCACTTGACTTGAATAAGTTTTTGAAAATGGTTTTAAATCCAAATTTGTTTTGTAAATTTTGGTTTAAGTACTAGCATTCAAGCAAACAATCTGAGAGCAACAAGGCTTGGTTTTAAAACAATTATACTCTCATTTAAGAGTGGCATTTGATTAGTGTTTGATCACATAAAATCATAGCTCTCAAGTTCTGTTTCTTTCAAATGAGTTTGAATTTGATCCCTAAATGATATGCATGCATGCATGAAATATTTGAAAACATGATTTTTAGGGATGTTACAAATCTAACCCCCTTAAGGTGAATCTCGCCCTCGAGATTCGGGTTGGCTAGCAAATAGGTGAGGGTGGTCTTTCCGAAGATCATCTTCTCTTTCCCATGTTGCTTCTTCCTCGGAATGATGGTTCCATTGAACTTTGCAGAATTTGATAGTCTTAGTCTGTGTAACTCTTTCTGCTATCTCAAGAATCTTGATAGGTTTCTCCTCATAAGTGAGATCACTTTCGAATTGAACCTCCTCCAAAGGTATAGTATCCTTCAAAGAAGTCTCTTCCATCTCTGGATGGCATTTCTTAAGCTGACTCACATGAAATACATTGTGAACAGCAGACAGTGACTCTGGCAATTCAGTCTCATAAGCTACTTCTCCTTTATGACTTAGAATTTTGAATGGTCCAACATATCTTGGGGCCAATTTACCTTTGACACCAAACCTCTTCACTCCACGAAGTGGTGACACTCTAAGATAAGCTCTATCACCCACTTCATAGGTGACTTCTCTACGCTTAGGATCTGCGTAGCTCTTTTGTCGGGACTGTGCAATCTTCAACCTGTCCTTAACCATCTTGACATTATCTTAAGCTTCTTTGATTAGTTCTGGCCCGAACAAACTTCTTTCTCCCACACCATTCCATAGCAGTCGGGTGGTACACTTTCTCCCATAGAGAAACTCAAATGGTGTCATCTCAATACTGGCTTGATAGCTGTTATTGTAAGAGAATTCTACGTACGGTAGACTTTCATCCCAACTGGCTCCATAGTCTAGAGCACATGCTCTCAACATATCTTCAAGAATCTGATTGGTCCTTTCTGTTTGTCCATCAGTTTGAGGATGAAAAGCAGTGCTGAATCCCAACCTCGTTCCCAATGACTCATGTAGCTGCCTCCAAAAATGAGAAGTGAATTGAGTTCCCCTATCAGACACAATACTCTTGGGTACTCCATGTAGACATACAATTCTACTCATATAGATCTTGGCTAACTTAGCACTTGTGTAAGTTGTCTTCACGGGTATGAAATGAGCCACTTTAGTTAGACGATCCACTACTACCCAAATAGAATCATATCCTGACCTGGTCCTTGGCAATCTGGTGATGAAATCCATACCAATCTTGTCCCACTTCCATTCAGGAATAGGTAGTGGTTGTAACAATCCTGCTGGTTTCTGATGTTCCACTTTCACTCTACTACATACATCACACAAAGCAATATGTACGGCGATGTCCTTCTTGAGATTATTCCACCAAAATCTTTCCTTCATATCCATGTACATTTTGGTGTTACCCGGATGAATAGAATATGGTGAGTTGTGTGCTTCTTGTAAAATCAGTTTCCGAAGCTCCGGATCTTGTGGAGAACAGATACGTTTTCCATTCCATAAAGTACCCTGTTCGTCTTCATGGAATCCTTTGGATTTTCCCTTGCCAATCTTTTCCTTAATCTCTTCAATTTCCTTATCTGCCTTTATGGCTTCTTTGATCTTGTCCAACAAAGTGGGTTGAACATCCAAAGACATGAGATGTCCTTCAGGCATAATCTCTAATCTAAGATCCCGGAATTGGGCACACAGATCATCTGGCAATTCTCCCTTAGTATGGCCATTCACAAAAACTTTACGGCTTAGAGCATCCGCTACAACGTTTGCTTTACCGGGATGGTATTGCAAACTCAAGTCATAGTCCTTGATGAGTTCTAGCCATCTTCTTTGTCTCATGTTAATTTCTTTCTGGGTGAAGATATACTTCAAACTCTTGTGATCTTTGAACACTTCACAACGTTTTCCCAAAAGATAATGTATCCATGTTTTGAGTGCATGGACAACAGAGGCTAACTCTAAATCATGAGTAGGGTAGTTTACCTCATGAGTTTTGAGTTGTCTTGAGGCATAAGCCACAACTTTTCCTTCTTGCATAAGTACTGCACCTAATCCATGGTGATATGCATCACAATATACTTGGAAATCTTTTTCCAAATCTGGCAAACATAGAACTGGTGCTGTCACTAGCCTCTTCTTCAATTCTTGAAAGCTGAGTTCACAACCTTTAGACCAAGCAAATTTCTTGTCTTTCTTTAGCAATTCTATCATAGGTTTAGCTACCTTGGAGAAATTTTCAATGAACCTTCTGTAGTAACCTACTAAGCCAAGGAAACTACAAACCTCTTTCACTGACTTAGGAGATTCCCATTCAGTTACAGCTGAAACTTTAGCAGGATCAACCGCTAAACCATCTCCTGACACAACGTGTCCAAGAAATCCAACTTCATTCAACCAAAACTCACACTTGCTGAATTTGGCATACAGCTTATGCTCTCTAAGTTTCTCAAGTATCAAACGCAAATGTCCTTCATGCTCTTCTTTGATCTTGGAGTAGATCAAAATGTCATCAATGAAAATGACAACAAACTTATCAAGGAATTCCATGAACACCTTGTTCATCATATTCATGAAGTATGCTGGTGCATTGCTCAAACCAAATGGCATCACGGTATACTCATATAATCCATACCTTGTGGTGAAAGCTGTTTTAGGTATGTCTTGTTCTCTTATCTTGAGCTGGAAATAACCTAACCGGAGATCAATCTTTGAGAACACACAAGCTCCTTCTAACTGATCAAACAAGTCATTGATTCTTGGCAAAGGGTATTTGTTCTTGATGGTCACCTCATTGAGTGAACGGTAATCTATGCATAACCTTTGACTTCTATCTTTCTTTTCTACAAACAAAACTAGTGCTCCCCAACATGAAGAAATTGGTTGGATAAAACCTTTTTGCAACTATTCTCCAAGCTGCTTCTTGAGTTCTTTCAACTCATCCATTGACATCTTGTATGGTCTCTTTGCTATTGGTCCAGATCCTGGTAGCAAATCAATAAGAAATTCCACATCTCTATCTGGTGGCATTCCCGGCAATTCTTCCGAAAACACATCAGGATATTCACTCACAATAGGCACACTATCTATGCTAACCCCCTTAAGAGAATTTAGCTTACTCCCTTTTGATTCAAAGTTAGACCTGAACCTAATACTTTTCTTTTCCGGGGTTGTGAGTGCAACAGTACGATTGGCACAATCTAGAACTCTTTCGTACTTGGTCATCCAATCCATTCCCAAAATTACATCCAGTCCTTGGGAATCTAGGATTATCAGACTCACTAGAAAGTTATGTTTTCCAAACTCTATCATAGATCCCGGCATCCAGGACTTACTATCATATCTCCACCTGGAGAACTTACTTTTATTGGACACCCAATGTTTTTAGTTGAAAACCCATTTCTATCAACAAATGCTTTTGATATGAATGAATGTGATGCTCCAGTATAAAAAAGAACAAGTGCTGGAATAGAATTGAGTTTGAACTTACCAGCCACATCATCTGGTTCTTCATAGATTTCCTCCATATTGATGTGGTTCACTTGCCCTTTCTGGAATGGGTTGGGCTTGTTGGTGTTGGAGATATGCCCTAGAGGCAATAATAAATGTAGTTATTATTATATCTTTGTGTTTATGATAAATGTTTACATTCATGCTATAATAGTATTAACAAGGAAACATTGATACTTGTGTGATTTGTAAACTTAAATTTTAAGTCCCTAGTATAGCCTCTATACATCACTAGCTTGTTGGTTGATAAATGATTGTGGTTTCCCTATCATGAACATTGAGATGTTATCAACAACAAGATCATATCGTTAGGAGAATGATATGGTGGACATACTCCTATAGATAAGCGTAGCATAAAGATCAAGTCATTTCATGAGTTCAATTGCTATATGCTTTCTGATACATAGTAACCTAATTCCTTCGACCATGAGATCATGCATATCACCTTTACCTGATGGATGCTTTGATGACATCAAACACCACACCGTAACTGGGTGGCTATAAAGGTGGCATTGAGTGTTCGGAAAGTATTGGTTGAGACACATGGATCAAGAGTGGGATTTGTCCATCCATATGACGGATAGATATACTATGGGCCCTCTCGGTGGAATTTCATCCAATTAGCTTGCAAGCATGTGACTGGCTCACAAGGTATCACATATCACGGGAACGAGAAAAGAGTACTTATCGGTAACGAGGTTGAACTAGGTATGCAGAGATACCGACGATCATAACCTCGGATAAGTAAACTATCGTGAGACAAAGGGAAATTGGTATCGTATGTAAGTGGTTCATTCGATCGCAAAGTAATCGTAGAAATATGTGGGAGCCATATGAATTTCCAGATTCCTCTATTGGTTATTGTTCGGAGAAGTGTCTCGATCATGTCCGCATAATTCACGAACCGTAGGGAGACACTTAAGGATTCGACATTGTTTGAGTAGTTATGGTATTATGAGAAAGAGACCGAATGTTGTTGGTCTCGGATGGGATCCGGATATCACGAGGTGATCGGAATGGTCCGGAGAATAAGATTCATATAAGGAAAGTCCGTTTGGACTTCGGGAATGATTCCGATGTTTTCATCGAATGTTCTAGAAGGTTCGGAATGTCCGACACTCCGGAGGAAGGGTACATGAATGTGTCATTACATATTGGGATGATTGCATCATGTACTAAGTGTTCTCGCTGTTCCAAATAAAGGATTAAATTGAATCCTAAATTGAAAAGTCAAATAGCAAGTTTGAAAAGTCAAACAGCTAAAATTGGAAAGAGGGAAAGAGGAAGGTGTGGGAAACCGAGTTGGGAGGAGTTCCTCCTCCAACCGGCCCACCTCCAAGCCGAGTTGGGAGGGACTCCTCTCCTCCCATGGCGCCGCCCCTCCACCTATATAAGGAGGCAGGGCTCCCTCCTCTAGACACACAAGTTCCTATCCTCTAAATCTAAACCCTAGCCCTAGCCTCCGCTTTAGAGCCGTTTTGGTTTAGAGCTTCTAATTGCCCTAGCCTCGGATTAGAGCCTTCTAATTGGTGTGTCTAAACCCTAGACCGAGGAACTCTCTCATACTCCACCATACTCGCTCGGCTTAAGCGAAGCCTGCGGGATCTCCCTCTACTTCCCAGGTACCACGCCGTTGTCTTCTTGAATCGCGAGGAGAGTGCTACAACCTCCGCGATTGCTGGAACAAGGAGAGGAAGGTCTTCGTCGAGTACCGAAGTGACCGATTGTGAGCGCTGCCGAAACCTTGCAGCGAAGGATCGTCTACACGATCTTGAGATCGGGAAGAGTACGACTACATCACCCACGAGAATCCGCTCTCGTTAAACAATTTAGTAGATAGATCTCGAGGGTAAGTTATTCCATCGACTCGTTGCTACAATTTAGTAGATAGATCTTGGCTTGTTTGTTTGTATGCGATAGAAATTTTTTGTTTTCCATGCTACGAAACCCTACAGTGGTATCAGAGCCGTGTCTATATGTAGATCTGTTGCACGAGTAGAACACAATGGTCATTGTGGGCGTTGATGCTTTTATTGTCGATTGCTTCTTGTGTACTTTGCATCTTGCAGTATGTTGGGATGAAGCGGCCCGGGCTAACCTTACATGACATCGTTCATGAGACTTGCTCCACGCTTGACATGCAACTTGTATTGCATAAGTGGCTTTGCGGGTGCCTATTTCTCCTAGCATAGTTAAGATCCAATTTACAACGGGTGATCAACAATACTAGTATCAATGTTGTGGTTCTTTTTCATAAGTTAGAACGACACTTTTTGAAAGCCCCAAACCACGTAAAATATGCAAAGAAAGTAGAGGCGTCTAACTTTTTTTTGCAGGGGTGTGCAGTGATGTGATATGGCCATGATTGTGATTATATTTGATGTATGCAATGATCCTTATTGTAAGTTGGCAACCGGCAGGATCCAGATGGTTGTCTTTAATTTATGTTAAGACCCGCGTGTCTATTCAAAGTAGTTGTAATAGTTGAAGACCGGTGGACGACAACCATGGAGAAGCGTCATTGACCTTGATGCAATGCCGGTGATGATGGAGATCATGTTCGTGCTTGAAGATGGAGATCGGAAGCACAAAGAAGAAAGGCCATATCATATCACATATTATTGAATTGCATGTGATGTTAATCCTTTATGCATCTTGTATTGCTTAGTAGACAACGGTAGCATTATAAGATGATCCCTCATGCACATGAATTTCAAGTCATAAAGTGTTCACCCTTAGTTAGCACCGTTGCTAAAGCTTGTTGTTTCGAAGCACCACGTGATGATCGGGTGTGTTAGATTCTGCAAGTGTATACAACGTGAGCAAGCCAGATTTGCTCATGCGTAAAATAAGGTTTGATCTTGACGAGCCTAGCATGTAAAGACATGGTCTCGGAACACGGATCACCGAAAGGTAAAGCATGAATCATATAGTAGATATGATGAACATGACGATTGTTCGCCATTGAAACTGTATCAACTCTCGTGATGATCGGTGTTGATGTAGTGGATTTGGTTCGTGTGATCACTAAAAGAATGTGAGGGATGTTGTTTTGAGTGGGAGTTCACCTAGTTTAATTTCATTATTAATTTGAACTCAATTTGTCATAAACTTAGTCTAAACTATTGCAAATATGTTGTAGATCAATGGCAGCCCCTACCATCAATTTTAATGCGTTCCTAGAGAAAGAAAGGTTGAAAAACAATGGAAGCAACTTCACGGATTGGTTACGCAACTTGAGGATTGTCCTCACAGCTGGTAATTTGACCTATGTGCTGGATGCACCGCTGGGTGACCCACCTGCAGCTGATGTTGCCGATGAAGTAAAGAATGTTTACCTCGCTCGGAAGAATCAGTACTCCATAGTTCAGTGTGCTATCTTGTATGGTTTAGAATCGGAGCTTCAGAAAAGGTTTGAGAATTCAGACCCATATGATATTGTCGAGGATCTCAAATTGATTTTTGAGACTCATGCGGCAATTGAAAGCTATGAGGCTTCGAAAAGTTCTTTAAGCGCAAGATGGAAGAGGCAGCTCGTCGGTGAGCATGTGCTTAAGATGTCAGGCACGCAAACAAACTTCAAAGCTTGGGTATAGTGATTCAATGCTTTGGGGATTTACCGTGTCCTCCAATCACTACCACCAAGTTACAAGAACTTTGTGATGAACTACAACATGCGTAACATGAACAAAGAGTTGCGAACTGTTTGCTATGTTAAAGTCTGCGAAGTGGAGATCAAGAAAGAGCACCAAGTGTTGTTGGTCAATAAGACCACCAAATTCAAGAAAGGCAAGTCTAAGCAAGGGACACTTCAAGAAGGGTGGTAAGAAAGTTGCCACGGGCGAAGAAGACCAAGCTGGACCCAAGCACGATCTTGAGTACTTTTACCGCAAGGAGAAGGTCACTTTAGCGGAATTGCCCAAAGTACTTGGAGGATCTCAAGAACGGCAACATCAAGAAGAAAGGTATATCGATATACATGTTATTGATGTGTATCTCACTAGTACTCGTAGTAGTGCAGGTATTTGATCTTGGTTTGGTTGCTCATATTTGTAACTCAAAAGTCTTTGCGAATAAATGGAAGCTAGCGAATAACGAGGTGACGATGCGCGTGGGAAACGGATCAAAGGTTGATGTGATCGCGGTCGGCACGCTACCCCTTCATCTACCATCGGGATTAGTTTTATACTTAAATAATTGTTTTTTGGTGCCTGCGTTGAGCATGAACATTATATAGGGATCTTGTTTATTGCGAGACGGTTACTTGTTTAAGTTCGAGAATAATGGTTGTTCGATTTATATGAGTAATATGTTTTATGCACATGCACCTTTGATAGATGGTCTATTCTTATTGAATCTCGATAGTGGAAATACACATATCAACAACATTGAGGCTAAACGTTTGAAATCAAGCGATAATTCGACCTATATGTGGCACTGTCGTCTTCGTCATATTGGAGTGAAACGTATGAAGAAACTCCATTCCGATGGACTTCTTGAATCACTTGATTTTGAATCACTTGAAAGATGCGAAGCATGTCTGATGGGAAAAATGACTAAGACTCCATTTTCTGGTATGATGGAGCGAGCTACGGACTTATTGGAAATCATACATACCGATGTGTGTGGTCCAATGAGTGTAGCATCACGCGGTGGTTATCGTTATGTACTTACCTTCACAGATGACTTGAGTAGATATGGGTATATCTATTTCATGAAACATAAGTCCGAAACTTTCGAGAAGTTTAAGGAGTTTTAAAGTGAGGTAGAGAATCAACGTAACAAGAAGATTAAATTTCTATGTTCTGATCGTGGAGGTGAATATCTAAGTTATGAGTTTGGCGAGCATTTGAAGAAATGCGGAATACTTTCACAGTTGACACCGCCGGGAACACCACAGCGTAATGGTGTGTCCGAACATCGTAATCGAACTCTCTTAGATATGGTTCGTTCTATGATGTCACTTACAGATTTACCGCTATCATTTTGGGGTTATGCATTAGAAATAGCCTCATTCACTTTAAATAGGGCACCGTCTAAATCCGTTGAAACGACACCGTATGAATTATGGTTTGGGAAGAAACCTAGATTGTTGTTCCTTAAAGTTTGGGGGTGCGAAGCCTATGTAAAGAAGTTACAGCCGGACAAGCTTGAACCCAAAGCGGAAAAATGCGTCTTCATAGGATACCCGAAGGAAACTATTGGGTATACCTTCTATCATAGATCCAAAGGCAAAATCTTCGTTGCCAAGAATGGATCCTTTCTAGAGAAGGAATTTCTCTCGAAAGAAGTGACTGGAAGGAAAGTAGAACTCGACGAGGTTGTCGAACCTTCTCTCGAAATTGCGAGTAGCGCGACCGGAAGAAGTTCCTGGTGCCTGCACCAAATAGAGAGGAAGCTAATGATGGTGATCATGAAACTTCGGTTGAAGTTGCTACAGAGCCTCGGAGGTCAACGAGAACTCGTACCACTCCAGATTGGTATGATCCCGTTATGAGTGTCATGTTGGTGGACAACACCGATGATCCCGAGACATATGAGGAAGCGATGATGAGCCTAGATTCCAATAAATGGCAAGAAGCCATGAAATACGAGATTGGATCCATGTACGAAAACCAAGTATGGACTTTGGTGGACTTACCGGATGGCCGGAAGGCTGTCGAGAACAAATGGAGTTTCAAGAAGAAAACAGATGCTGATGGTAATGTTACTGTCTATAAAGCTCGACTTGTCGCAAAAGGGTTTCGACAAATTCAAGGAGTTGACTACGATGAGACTTTCTCACCGGTAGCGAAGCTAAAGTCTGTGAGGATTATGAAATATGGCAGATGGATGTCAAAACAGCATTCCTCAATGGAGATATTGATGAAGAGTTGTATATGATGCAACCCAAAGGTTTTGTCGATCCTAAAGATGCTAACAAGGTATGCAAACTTCAACGGTCCATCTATGGATTGAAGCAAGCATCCCGAAGTTGGAATCAACGTTTTTATAAGGTGATCAAAAGTTTTGGTTTTATACAAACTTATGGAGAAGCTTGTATTTACAAGAAAGTGAGTGGGAGCTCTGTAGCATTCTTAATACTATATGTGGATGACATATTGTTGATTGGGAATGATGTAGACCTTCTTAATAGTGTCAAGGAATATTTGAATAATAGTTTTTCAATGAAGGATCTTGGCGAAGCTTACATATTAGGCATAAAGATTTATAGAGATAGATCGAAACGCCAAATATCATTGTCACAGAGTACATATTTGGACAAAGTTCTAAAGAGGTTTGGAATGGAAGAAAGCAAGAAAGGGTTCTTGCCCATGTTGCCCAATACGACCTTGAGTAAAACTCAAAGTCCGACATCGGCAGAAGATAGAGAAAGGATGAGTAAGACTCCCTATGCCTCAGCCATAGGATCTCTAATGTATGCCATGCTATGTACTAGACCCGACATTGCATATGCTGTTAGTTTAACTAGCAGATATCAAAGTGATCCAGTAGTGGATCATTGGACAGTGGTCAAAAACATCCTTAAGTACTTGAGAAGAACTAAGGATATGGTTCTTTCTTATGGAGGTGATGAACAACTCGTTGTTAATGGTTACACCGATGCTAGTTGGAACACCGATCCGGATGATTCTAAATCACAACTGGATCGTATTTATTTTGAATGGTGCAGCAGTTAGTGGAGGAGTGCAAAGCAAAGCGTTGTGGTGAGATCTTCAACTGAATCGGAATACATGGTCGCCTTTGAGGCTTCACAAGAAGTGATATGGATGAAAGAGTTCATTACAGAGCTGGGTGTGGTTCCTAGTCTACTGGACCCAATGTCTATCTTTGTGATAACACGGGAGCCTTAGCCAATGCGCAAGAACCAAGGTCACACAAGAAGCTGAAGCACATCAAGCTGCGTTTTCACGCTATTCGAGAACATATCCAGGATGGGGATATAAAGATTTGCAAAGTACACACAGATCTGAATGTGGCGGATCCGTTGACTAAACCTCTCCCGAGGGCAAAACATGACCAACACCAAACTGCCATGGGTGTTCGGTATATTACCATGTAATCTAGATTAGATGACTCTAGTGCAAGTGGGAGACTGTTGGAGATATGCCCTAGAGGCAATAATAAATGTAGTTATTATTATATCTTTGTGTTTATGATAAATGTTTACATTCATTATATAATAGTATTAACAAGGAAACTGTCACATCCCAGGATTTTCCAAATCTTGTAATGTGAAAATAAATTAATAAAATAAAACTTTGTTTGATTTTTAGAGCCAGAAGAAACTTTTTGAATTCAATTGGAACTTCAAACCCATTTGAATTAAAATAAACCTAAAGAGTTTTAAAAATATAAACATGTAATAAAAGGAAAATAAAAACATTTGGAAATACTATTTTGAAACAATTAAATGAGAAGATTTGTTTTCAAACGAAATAGAAGTTTTATAAATAAAGATTATTTAATAAAGGCCAATTTAAACCTTGACCAAACTTTGGGAATTAAAAACATTTAGTTTGAATAAAAATAACAAAGGTTTATTTAAAATAAAATAATAAGGAATTAATATCAAAATTTATTATGAAAGGTTTTACTATTTTAATTAAAACATCAAGACTTATTAAATTGTTTAAAATAGGTTTTCTAAGTATGTTATATTCTCTAATAAAACCTACTAAAGTATTTTGGCTTTGTTTTAGATTTCAAAATAAATATCCCAATAAAACAAATCCTATTGGATTTAATAATGAAAGTCTATTATAATAATTAATAATGGATACTAAAATAAAAGGTTATTTTGTTTTAAAACAAATTTCCAAATATTATATATATTTCCCAAATTAAACCTACTAATTTGATTTTGAAAATATTTAGGTTTCAAATAAAGATTTTATTAATAAAAATCAAACCCTATTTGATTTAATAACTAAGGCCATTTTATTTAATTATTAATGGACCCTATAATAAAATGTTATTTTATTTTAAACAAGTATTTTAAGTATTCTTTATTTTCAATTAATACCTCTGATTTGATTTGGAGAAATATTTTGGACTTTAAAAGGAGATTTATTAAATAAATCATACCATATTAAATAACTATGGTCTATTTTATATGAAATAGATCCTAAAAAGGAATAAAAATATTATTTATTTTGGAATATTGGTTTATGTTGATAAATGTAACCAGGTTCAAAGAATTGAAATGTGCTGTTTTGAATTTATTTGGTTGATTGAATCATGTGTTTAAATAATCAAATCAGAAAATAAAATAGAAAAGAATAAAACAAATAGAAAAAAGAGAGGAAACCAGCCCACGAGGCCCAACAGTCCCACAGATTCCCTCCCGGCGTTACTTTTCTCACCCTTAAGCAACCCACTCGACACCGTAGTGGACCTCCCTCGTTCTTTTTCCCACTGCGGAGGACCCCACACCGCCTCCTTCTTCTCCACCCCGCGATCGCTTCTCCCTTCTCTCGCCGTTGCTGCCATTGATTCACGGGCATCAATTGGCGTTAACGCCACTTAATTCCCCGCAACCATACTGTTTTAATCGCCCTGATTCCTCTCCGCTTTCCCTCTGCCTTCTTCCCAGACGCCCCAGCCGCCTCGATTTCGCTCGAGCACCTCGCCTCCGACGCCTCCGGCAGAATTCGGCCGTGCCTTGCTCCTCCTTGCCTCCCAAGCACGCAGCATACTCCCACTCCAGACCTTCCTCCCGTACCACCCATTTGACCGCGGACGCCCAGCTTGGGCTTGGACTAGCCCGCCGCTGTTTTCATCTCCGTGGCTCGCAGTAAACTCGACCGCCCCCGCCTCGATGATGCACACATACTTGCCTCTCGCACAAACCTAATGCATTCTCCGTTTGTCTTAGGGCGCCCTATCCTCGCCCACGACGACCACCCGACGACGTCGCAACTCCGGCGAGAATTCGCCCAACCAGGCGCCTTCAACCACCCGTACCACGTTGAGCATCAGACGCCCCACGAACACAGTGAGCTTCCTCTCTCCTCGCTTCACGCATCGCCGCCGTCAACTGCCGCCGCCGCCGACGGTAGCATATCGCCGCCCATCTGTGGTGGTGTGCCTAGCCGTTGGATCGCCATCGTAAGGCCACGATAGAATTTAGTCAAGCGGTAAGTAACATCTCTGGACCGTGCGATGCAACTAAAATCCAACGGCCCCTGTCTGTCAATCCACGCGAAGCGGTACCGGCGAATTAGAATAGGACACGTGTCTGTTATTCTGTTTAAAACAGAATTTGAAAACAGAAATTGTTGCAAACTTCAAACCTTTATATCTTTTGATCCACACGTCCAAATTTGGCAAATTTTATATCAATGAATTCAGGAGAACAAGCCCTAGCCAACCCTACCCTTAGTTTAGCAAATAGTATTTGATAAATTGTTTGATTTTGCAGATTCTTTTGTGTGCTTGCTAACATTAGAAAAATCATTTAAAAATGAATTTTGAGATCAAACCTTTGCCAATTGGTTTGTTGTGACCCTACTGACCCTAGGAACCAACCCATAGTGTTAAAAATGATTTTTTGTGAAATTTAAGTTGAATTATTTAACTAAGTCATTTTCTAGCCAAATAAAAAGAATAGTTTTATTTATGAAAATGTGTATGGAAAGAAAACTTTGAGAAAATAGTTTGGACCAAACCTACTGACCAAAACACCAAGTTTTGCAATATCAACTCATTTGGTGAACCCTATGGACTAATGCCTTAATAAAAATATTTCCACACCACATAAAATAACACTTTGTTTTGAAAATGGTTTTTAAGTGAAACCTTTTGCAAATGACTTAGCCACTTTAGAGAATGACCATTAGATGAACCCAAATGACTATGACCCACTAGGGACCACTTTTTCAAACAAAACAAAGCTTGGCATGCTTGCATGCATTTCTTTGACTTTGTTATTTATGTGTGTTGTTTTGCTTGATTGGTAGATTGAGTTTGTGTCTTGCTTGATTGATTTGTAGTGACTTGAAGAATGTGATTGTTGCAAAGATCAAGAAGTGAACCTATACTCTACCAAAAAGGCAAGTGATGCTTCATACTTTCTATCCCATTATTTTTTCTATGCATTAGTGATCTTGCTAAATAAACTTGCATGGATTTTGCTAAGTATAGATCTTGCTATAGGAAAACCTAGTAGATGAATCCTTAGTAGGATTTCCTAAGTTAAGTTTCCTAATACTACCAAGCTTAGCCTAGCTAATAGAAAACATGGGTGGAAAATATATTCACACTATGGAAAAAATATTCTAAGTCTGAGGACTTATGTTTTGTTTAATAAAACAACTAAGTTAATGAATCACCTGGGTGGAATGGAAAGATTGGGTTATGTTGAGTGGTTCACAAGGACCATATTTATGGTTAACCTTGTGTATCTCACTTGTGGATGGCCACCCAGAAACAAAGGGATTTGAGATGTCAAATGTTGAGAAGCTTCAAGTGCAACCACTTGGCAATATGGGCTCTGCCATGATCATATAGGTTGCAAGAACTTAGCCATATGGACAGTGGGTGGTAGTGTTTGATAGGTTGGAGCGTCCATATTGGTCTAAGGGAAAGCTTCGAAAGATCTTGTCTTGGGAAACCAAGTCTTGTGGGAAAGTGCACAACCTCTGCAGTGTAAAATCTAAGTACTTAGCCATGTCCCTGGTAAAGGACAATTTGAGCATCAAGACATGGAAGCAATCAAGAATCTCATCATTCCAATTTCTGAATTAAAATCTTGTGGTTTGAACAAGGGTTGTTTGAATTCTTCAATCATTGATGGAGAGATGGCTTGGTACAAGGATCTTGAAATCTTTGATTGAGGAAATGATTATGTCAAGCAAAAACTTAGTATTTTCAAAATGATAAGAAAATCTATTTTGAGCAATGCAAGCCTCGACTCCACTTAGCCAAATGCATATAGATGATAGACTCCACTATACTACCATAGTATCACTTGCCAATACAATTCAAATGTATTGACCCTTTGTGGTCAGTAACTTGTATGTTGCAGGTTTGATTGATTTTAGTGAAGATTGATTGTTTAGGATTACAAAGTCTACAACCAACATCTGCCTGTGGCATTTTGAAGATGAAGGACCCATGCTTATAGTTATTCCGCTGCAATGTAATGTAATAGCCAAGTGAGCTATGTTTGATGTAATAAACTTATGTTATTCCTGGTTATAAAGTTAAATTATGACCTTTGTTTCTTGGTATTACATCTTAACTGTGGATGCTAGCTAATGATCCAGGGACTAGCATTGTAAAACACAGGAGGACTCTACCTTATCAGGTTGGGACCCCTACAGATGGTATCAGAGCATTGTGTTGCCTGTAGAATTTGTAAACCCTAGGATTGGACAAAACCCTTAGAAAAATAGGAGATGTTTTGTTCCAAAAACTTATTTACAAAACACTTGTAAACTCTTTCCTTAACCATTTTGGTTTCAACTCTACTTCTCTTCTATTTCAAACTTGATGGAAAAGCCTACCCCATGACCAAAGACTACACCATGTGCAAAGGACTTCTTCAACTTCTTCAACTCTAATGACTTCAACATCTTCAGCCTCTTCACCAAGGACTTCCAACTTGGATACCACTAAGGATTACAAGTGAAACAAAGAAAATCCTACTCAAGGTTTAGAGACTGAGGAAATGCAAAAGTTAGAAGGAATTTACATCATTTGAAGTATTGCAACCAAGAGTTTATCCCAAGGAAACCAAGATATCATGTAGAAAGAAGAACCAACCAAGAAAGAAAGGAAAATCACAAGTGAACCATATAGATGGACCACCATATTTTAGTTAAGTCAAACCACCAACTCATGTGGTGTATCAAAAATATTTTGTTGCCTAAGTATGTGCTTGAACCTTGTTTGAGTGAAATGTTTGTTTGTGATTGCTTGAACATTGCTTGTGTGAATTGTGTTGTGTGTGATTAGAAATATTTCCTTAGAAATATTTTGCCTACCCTAACCCTCATTCAACCTAAACAGATGACTACTCCAAAAGACTCCAACATCAAGGTTGATGACAACAAAAACAACCAAGAAGACAACATGAGAGAACTTATAGCAACCCAAAACCAGTTGAGCCAAGAGACAACTCAGCTTTTAGCCAACAACAATGGACTAGACCCAGCCATACAAAGGATTTTGAAACTTCAATCCCAATTGTTGCAAGGATTGGTTACTCAAATGATCAACATGAGATAAAACTTTTCCCAAGGAGCTAATGACAACAAGGATGACAAAGATGTTATTCTAGAAGGAACCCAAGCTAGCAATATTTTTAGAGACAAGGATCATGCATCCAAGGAACATGAAGATCAATGCCCCAAGAAGAGAGAAAGATCTCCCACTCATGAAGAACATGAACTAGAAGAACTCCTAGCTTTGGAGAGACCCAAAAAGAAGAAAAAGGACATAAGTCAAGTGCAATGTTACAATTGCAAAGAGATGGGACACTATGCCAATGAATGCCCAGAAAAGAAGAAGAACCAAAGAAACAAACAAAAGGTAATGATACCAAAGGAAAAGAAAGATATCAGCCAAGTGATGTGTTTCAAATGCAAGGAACTAGGCCACTATGCAAACAATTGTCCAGAAAGGATGGAGAACAGGTTAAACAAGTCTATGAAGGATCTCAGCCTTGGCCCATGAGTCAAGTAAAGAAACCAAGAACACATGCAACTTTTTGCTTAGAGAGATTTTTCCCATGATCCCAAGAAGTCCAATATGTAATTTTTGTTTGAAAATTTTAAGGGTGGTAGTACCCTAGTTGTTTGAACATGCTTGTAACCCTAACCTTCCCAAATCTCGGGACGAGATTTATTTTAAGGGTGGTAGCCTGTCACATCCCAAGATTTTCCAAATCTTGTAATGTGAAAATAAATTAATAAAATAAAACTTTGTTTGATTTTTAGAGCCAGAAGAAACTTTTTGAATTCAATTGGAACTTCAAACCCATTTGAATTAAAATAAACCTAAAGAGTTTTAAAAATATAAACATGTAATAAAAGGAAAATAAAACATTTGGAAATACTATTTTGAAACAATTAAATGAGAAGATTTGTTTTCAAATGAAATAGAAGTTTTATAAATAAAGATTATTTAATAAAGGCCAATTTAAACCTTGACCAAACTTTGGGAATTAAAAACATTTAGTTTGAATAAAAATAACAAAGGTTTATTTAAAATAAAATAATAAGGAATTAATATCAAAATTTATTATGAAAGGTTTTACTATTTTAATTAAAACATCAAGACTTATTAAATTGTTTAAAATAGGTTTTCTAAGTATGTTATATTCTCTAATAAAACCTACTAAAGTATTTTGGCTTTGTTTTAGATTTCAAAATAAATATCCCAATAAAACAAATCCTATTGGATTTAATAATGAAAGTCTATTATAATAATTAATAATGGATACTAAAATAAAAGGTTATTTTGTTTTAAAACAAATTTCCAAATATTATATATATTTCCCAAATTAAACCTACTAATTTGATTTTGAAAATATTTAGGTTTGAAATAAAGATTTTATTAATAAAAATCAAACCCTATTTGATTTAATAACTAAGGCCATTTTATTTAATTATTAATGGACCCTATAATAAAATGTTATTTTATTTTAAACAAGTATTTTAAGTATTCTTTATTTTCAATTAATACCTACTGATTTGATTTGGAGAAATATTTTGGACTTTAAAGGAGATTTATTAAATAAATCATACCATATTAAATAACTATGGTCTATTTTATATGAAATAGATCCTAAAAAGGAATAAAAATATTATTTATTTTGGAATATTGGTTTATGTTGATAAACAGAACCAAGTTCAAAGAATTGAAATGTGCTTTTGAATTTATTTGGTTGATTGAATCATGTGTTTAAATAATCAAATCAGAAAATAAAATAGAAAAGAATAAAACAAATAGTAAAGAAAAAAGAGAAGCAGACCCAACGAGGCCCAGCCCATGATCCAGCCCAGATTCCCTCCCCGAAGCGTTACTTTTCTCACCCGAAGCAACCCACTCGACACCGATGGTGGACCTCCCTCGCTTCTTTCCCACCGACGGAGGACCCCACACGCCCTCCTTCTTCTCCACCCCGATCGCTTCTCCTTCTCTCTCGCCGTTGCCGGATTGATTCACGGGCATCAATTCGCGTTAACGCCACTTAATTCCCCGCAACCATACTGTTTTAATCGCCCCATTCCTCTCCGCTTTCCTCGCCTTCTTCCCGACATGCCCCAGGCCGCCTCGATTTCGCTCTGAGCACCCTCGCCTCCGACGACGCTCCGGCAAGAATTCCGGCCGTGCCTTGCTCCTCCTTGCCTTCCCAAGCATGCAGGCATACTCCCCACTCCCAGACCTTTCTCCCCGTACCACCCATTTGACGCGGGACGCCCAGGCTTGGCTTGACTAGCCGCCACTGCTTTTCATCTCCGTGGCTCGCAGTAAACTCGACCGCCCCTTCCGTCTCGATGATGCACACATACCGCCTCGCCATACAAACCTAACTGCACCTCCGTTTGTCTTAGGGCGCTCCTATCCTCGCCCACGACGACCACCGACGACGCGCAACTCCGCGAGGAATTCCGCCCAACCCAAGTCGCCCTTCAACCACCCGTACCACGTTGAGCATCAGCATCGCCCACGAACAGTGAGCTTCCTCCTCTCTCCTCGCTTCCTGCATCGCCCGCCGCCAACTGGCCGCTCACGCCGCCAGTAGCATATCGCCGCCATCTGTGGTGGTGTGCCTAGCACCGTTGGATCGTCATCGTAAGGCCACGATAGAATTTAGCTGCGGTAAGTAACATCTCTGGACCGTCGATGCAACTAAAATCCAACGGCCTTGTCTCATCAATCCACGCCAAGCGTACGCCAATTAGAATAGGACACGTGTTCATTATTCTCTTAACAGAATTTGAAAACAGAAATTGTTGCAAACTTCAAACCTTTATATCTTTTGATCCACACGTCCAAATTTGGCAAATTTTATATCAATGAATTCAGGAGAACAAGCCCTAGCCAACCCTACCCTTAGTTTAGCAAATAGTATTTGATAAATTGTTTGATTTTGCAGATTCTTTTGTGTGCTTGCTAACATTATAAAAATCATTTAAAAATGAATTTTGAGATCAAACCTTTGCCAATTGGTTTGTTTTGACCCTACTGACCCTAGGAACCAACCCATAGTGTTAAAAATGATTTTTGTGAAATTTAAGTTGAATTATTTAACTAAGTCATTTTCTAGCCAAATAAAAAGAATAGTTTTATTTATGAAAATGTGTATGGAAAGAAAACTTTGAGAAAATAGTTTGGACCAAACCTACTGACCAAAACACCAAGTTTTGCAATAGCAACTCATTTGGTGAACCCTATGGACTAATGCCTTAATAAAAATATTTCCACACCACATAAAATAACACTTTGTTTTGAAAATGGTTTTAAGTGAAACCTTTTGCAAATGACTTAGCCACTTTAGAGAATGACCATTAGATGAACCCAAATGACTATGACCCACTAGGGACCACTTTTTCAAACAAAACAAAGCTTGGCATGCTTGCATGCATTTCTTTGACTTTGTTATTTATGTGTGTTGTTTGCTTGATTGGTAGATTGAGTTTGTGTCTTGCTTGATTGATTTGTAGTGACTTGAAGAATGTGATTGTTGCAAAGATCAAGAAGTGAACCTATACTCTACCAAAAAGGCAAGTGATGCTTCATACTTTCTATCCCATTATTTTTTCTATGCATTAGTGATCTTGCTAAATAAACTTGCATGGATTTTGCTAAGTATAGATCTTGCTATAGGAAAACCTAGTAGATGAATCCTTAGTAGGATTTCCTAAGTTAAGTTTCCTAATACTACCAAGCTTAGCCTAGCTAATAGAAAACATGGGTGGAAAATATATTCACACTATGGAAAAAAATATTCTAAGTCTGAGGACTTATGTTTTGTTTAATAAAACAACTAAGTTAATGAATCACTTGGGTGGAATGGAAAGATTGGGTTATGTTGAGTGGTTCACAAGGACCATATTTATGGTTAACCTTGTGTATCTCACTTGTGGATGGCCACCCAGGAAACAAAGGGATTTGAGATGTCAAATGTTAAGAAGCTTCAAGTGCAACCACATGGCAATATGGGCTCTGCCATGATCATATAGGTTACAAGAACTTAGCCATATGGACAGTGGGTGGTAGTGTTTGATAGGTTGGAGCGCGTCCATATTGGTCTAAGGGAAAGCTTCTGAAAGATCTTGTCTTGGGAAACCAAGTCTTGTGGGGAAAGTGCACAACCTCTGCAGAGTGTAAAATCTAAGTACTTAGCCATGTCCCTGGTAAAGGACAATTTGAGCATCAAGACATGGAAGCAATCAAGAATCTCATCATTCCAATTTCTAAATTAAAATCTTGTGGTTTGAACAAGGGTTGTTTGAATTCTTCAATCATTGATGGAGAGATGGCTTGGTACAAGGATCTTGAAATCTTTGATTGAGGAAATGATTATGTCAAGCAAAAACTTAGTATTTTCAAAATGATAAGAAAATCTATTTTTGAGCAATGCAAGCCTCGACTCCACTTAGCCAAATGCATATAGATGATAGACTCCACTATACTACCATAGTATCACTTGCCAATACAATTCAAATGTATTGACCCTTTGTGGCTGTAACTTGTATGTTGCAGGTTTGATTGATTTTAGTGAAGATTTATTGTTTAGGATTACAAAGTCTACAACCAACATCTGCCTATGGCATTTTGAAGATGAAGGACCCATGCTTATAGTTATTCCGCTGCAATGTAATGTAATAGCCAAGTGAGCTATGTTTGATGTAATAAACTTATGTTATTCCTGGTTATAAAGTTAAATTATGACCTTTGTTTCTTGGTATTACATCTTAACTGTGGATGCTAGCTAATGATCCAGGGACTAGCATTGTAAAACACAGGAGGACTCTACCTTATCAGGTTGGGACCCCTACAGAAACATTGATACTTGTGTGATTTGTAAACTTAAATTTGAAGTCCCTAGTATAGCCTCTATACATCACTAGCTTGTTGGTTGATAAATGATTGTGGTTTCCCTATCATGAACATTGAGATGTTATCAACAACAAGATCATATCTTTAGGAGAATGATATGGTGGACATACTCCTATAGATAAGCGTAGCATAAAGATCAAGTCATTTCATTAGTTCAATTGCTATATGCTTTCTGATACATAGTAACCTAATTCCTTCGACCATGAGATCATGCATATCACCTTTACCGGATGGATGCTTTGATGACATCAAACACCACACCGTAACTGGGTGGCTATAAAGGTGGCATTGAGTGTTCGGAAAGTATTGGTTGAGACACATGGATCAAGAGTGGGATTTGTCCATCCATATGACGGATAGATATACTCGGCCCTCTCGGTGGAATGTCATCCAATTAGCTTACAAGCATGTGACTGCTCACAAGGGATCACATATCACGGAACGAGAAAAGAGTACTTATCGAACGAGGTTGAACTAGGTATGCGGAGATACCGACGATCATAACCTCGGATAAGTAAACTATCGTGAGACAAAGGGAAATTGGTATCGTATGTAAGTGGTTCATTCGATCGCAAAGTAATCGTAGAAATATGTGGGAGCCATATGAATTTCCAGATTCCTCTATTGGTTATTGTTCGAAGAAGTGTCTCGATCATGTCCGCATAATTCACGAACCGTAGGGAGACACACTTAAGGATTCGACGTTGTTTGAGTAGTTATGGTATTATGAGAAAGAGACCGAATTTTGTTCGAGTCTCGGATGGGATCCGGATATCACGAGGTGATCCGGAATGGTCCAAGAATAAGATTCATATAAGGAATGTCCCGCTTTGGAGTTCGGGAATGATTCCTGTTTTCATCGGGAATGTTCTAGAAGGTTCGAATGTCCAAGACTCCGGAGGGGAAGGGGTACATGAATGTGTCATTGCATATTGGGATGATTGCATCATGTACTAAGTGTTCTCGCTGTTCCAAATAAAGGATTAAATTGAATCCTAAATTGAATAGTCAAATAGCAAGTTTGAAAAGTCAAACGGCTAAAACTGGAAAGAGGGAAAGAGGAAGGTGTGGGAAACCGAGTTGGGGAGGAGTTCCCTCCTCCAACCGGCGGCCCACCTCCAAGCCGAGTTGGGGAGGGACTCCTCTCCTCCCATGGCGCGCCGGCCCCTCCACCTATAAAAGGAGGGGCAGGGCTCCCTCCTCTATATACACAAGTTCCTATCCTCTAAATCTAAACCCTAGCCCTAGCCTCCGGTTTAGAGCCGTTTTGGTTTAGAGCTTCTAATTGCCCTAGCCGTTCGGATTAGAGCCTTCTAATTGGTGTGTCTAAACCCTAGACCGCCGAGGAACTCTCTCATACTCCACCATACTCGCTCTGGCTTAAGGCGAAGCCTCAGGATCTCCCTCTACTTCCTGTACCACTGTCATTGCCGAATCGCGAGGAGAGTGCCACAACCTCCGCCGCTGGAACAAGGGAGAGGAAGGTCTTCGTCGAGTACCGAACGGTGACCGATCATGGAAGCGCCGAACGCAGCGGAAGGATCGTCTACACGATCTTGAGATCGGGAAGAGTACGACTACATCACCCACGAGAATCCGCCTCGTTAAACACTTTGGAATCTTCGAGGGTAAGTTATTCCATCGACTGCTACAATCTAGTAGATAGATCTTGGCTTGTTTGTTTGTATGCGATAGAAAATTTTTGTTTTCCATGCTACGAAACCCTACAGTGGTATCAGAGCCGTGTCTATATGTAGATCTGTTGCACGAGTAGAACACAATGGTCATTGTGGGCATTGATGCTTTTATTGTCGATTGCTTCTTGTGTACTTTGCATCTTGCGGTATGTTGGGATGAAGCGGCCAGGGCTAACCTTACATGACATCGTTCATGAGACTTGCTCCACGCTTGACATGCAACTTGTATTGCATAAGTGGCTTTGCTGGTAACTGTTTCTCCTAGCATAGTTAAGATCCAATTTACAACGGGTGATCAACAATACTAGTATCAATGTTGTGGTTCATGTTCGTAAGTTAGAACGACACTTTTTGAAAGCCCCAAACCACGTAAAATATGCAAAGAAAGTAGAGGCGTATAACTTTGTTTTGCGGTGGGTGCGATGATGTGATATGGCCATGATTGTGATTATATTTGATGTATGCAATGATCCTTATTGTAAGTTGGCAACCGGCAGGAGCCAGATGGTTGTCTTTAATTTATGTTAAGACCCGCGTGTCTATTCAAAGTAGTTGTAATAGTTGAAGACCGGTGGACGACAACCATGGAGAAGCGTCATTGACCTTGATGCAATGCCGGTGATGATGGAGATCATGTTCGTGCTTGAAGATGGAGATCGGAAGCACAAAGAAGAAAGGCCATATCATATCACATATTATTGAATTGCATGTGATGTTAATCCTTTATGCATCTTGTATTTCTTAGTAGACAACGGTAGCATTATAAGATGATCCCTCATGCACATGAATTTCAAGTCATAAAGTGTTCACCCTTAGTTAGCACCGTTGCTAAAGCTTGTTGTTTCGAAGCACCACGTGATGATCGGGTGTGTTAGATTCTGCAAGTGTATACAACATGAGCAAGCCAGATTTGCTCATGCAGAAACTAAGGTTTGATCTTGATGAGCCTAGCATGTACAGACATGGTCTCGGAACACGGATCACCGAAAGGTAAAGCATGAATCATATAGTAGATATGATGAACATGACGATTGTTCGCCATTGAAACTGTATCAACTCTCGTGATGATCGGTGTTGATGTAGTGGATTTGGTTCGTGTGATCACTAAAACAATGTGAGGGATGTTGTTTTGAGTGGGAGTTCACCTAGTTTAATTTCATTATTAATTTGAACTCAATTTGTCATAAACTTAGTCTAAACTATTGCAAATATGTTGTAGATCAATGGCAACCCCTACCATCAATTTTAATGCGTTCCTAGAGAAAGAAAAGTTGAAAAACAATGGAATCAACTTCATGGATTGGTTCCGCAACTTGAGGATTGTCCTCACAATGGTAATTTGACCTATGTGCTGGATGCACTGGTGACCACTGCAAATGATGTCGCCGATCAAGTAAAGAATGTTTACCTCGCCTAAGAATCAAGACTCCATAGTTCAAGGTGCTATCTTGTATGGTTTAGAATCGAGCTTGAAAAGGTTTGAGAATTCAGACCCATATGATATTGTCGAGGATCTCAAATTGATTTTTGAGACTCATGCGGCAATTGAAAGCTATGAGGCTTCCGAAAAGTTCTTTAACCGCAAGATGGAAGAGGGCAGCTCAAGGTGAGCATGTGCTTAAGATGTCCAGGCACGCAAACAAACTTCAAAGCTTGGGTATAGTGATTCCTAATGCTTTGGGGATTTACCGTGTCCTCCAATCACTACCACCAAGTTACAAGAACTTTGTGATGAACTACAACATGCGTAACATGAACAAAGAGTTGCCGAACTGTTTGCTATGTTAAAGTCTGCAAGTGGAGATCAAGAAAGAGCACCAAGTGTTGTTGGTCAATAAAACCACCAAATTCAAGAAAGGCAAGTCTAAGCGAAGGGACACTTCAAGAAGGGTGGTAAGAAAGTTGCCACGCCGAAGAAGACCAAGGCTGGACCCAAGCCGACATCGAGTGCTTTTACCAAGGGAGAAGGTCATCGAAGCGGAATTGCCCAAAGTACTTGGCGGATCCAAGAACGGCAACATCAAGAAGAAAGGTATATCCGATATACATGTTATTGATGTGTATCTCACTAGTACTGTAGTAGTGCCCGGTATTTGATATCGGTTCGGTTTCATATTTGTAACTCAAACAAAAATGCAGAATAAACGGAAGCTAGCGAAGAACGAGGTGACGATGCGCGTGGGAAACGGATCAAAGGTTGATGTGATCGCGCTCGGCACGCTACCCCTTCATCTACCATTGGGATTAGTTTTATACTTAAATAATTGTTATTTGGTGCCTGCGTTGAGCATGAACATTATATCGGGATCTTGTTTATTGCGAGACGGTTACTTGTTTAAGTCCGAGAATAATGGTTTTTCGATTTATATGAGTAATATGTTTTATGCACATGCACCTTTGATAGATGGTCTATTCTTATTGAATCTCGATAGTGGAAATACACATATCAACAACATTGAGGCTAAACGTTTGAAATCAAGCGATAATTCGACCTATATGTGGCACTATCGTCTTCGTCATATTGGAGTGAAACGTATGAAGAAACTCCATTCCGATGGACTTCTTGAATCACTTGATTTTGAATCACTTGAAAGATGCGAAGCATGTCTGATGGGAAAAATGACTAAGACTCCATTTTCTGGTATGATGGAGCGAGCTACAGACTTATTGGAAATCATACATACCGATGTGTGTGGTCCAATGAGTGTAGCATCGCGCGGTGGTTATCGTTATGTACTTACCTTCACAGATGACTTGAGTAGATATGGGTATATCTATTTCATGAAACATAAGTCCGAAACTTTCGAGAAGTTTAAGGAGTTTCAAAGTGAGGTAGAGAATCAACGTAACAAGAAGATTAAATTTCTACGTTCTGATCGTGGAGGTGAATATCTAAGTTACTAGTTTGGCGAGCATTTGAAGAAATGCGGAATACTTTCACAGTTTATGTAACACCCTCAGAATCGGACCTATGCAAGTTTGAGCAAAATTCGCCAAACCTGCATAGAAACGATTCAAAGGTGCCCACCAGGCACTTTCGTGCGGGTGGAAAACGAAGTAATAACATTACACAACAGTCCTCGATGGGACCCACAGAACAGATATATATAGCAGCGACTCAAAGAGTCAAGAATACAGATATAATATACAAAGATCCAAAACACCTTGAGAACGATATAGCGTCCGACTATGGACAAGATGCAAATGGGGCTAAGAGCCCTGAAGAATAACCAATGGCCTCCATAACCCTGCCCAGGCCAAGCCGGAAGGGTAACCCTGCTAACGACGGCGATCTCGAAACCTGCTTAAACAAAAGGGGTGCCGACAAAGGGCAAAGGAAAAAGAAGGAGCATCAGTACTGAGGCCAGTACACGGCGAGGCTAGAATTCGGCGGTCCTCGCCTACATAGGTATGGTGGACTGAGCGGCAGCGGCAGCATGCACTAAACAACCTATAGAGACTCGATACCACTGGCGGTTATCAGAGAGGGGTGAGAATGACCTATCCGCATCCAAACAACCTATAGAGACTCGATACCACTGGCGGTTATCAGAGAGGGGTGAGAATGACCTATCCGCATCCAACCTGAGGCTAACACCAAACAATCCCATCCTGGCGTTTCCCCCTCGAGACCAAACGAGGAAGTCAACCGAGGAACTCACACCGTTGGCATTTTTATTTATTCAGTTATCGTTGCAGCAATTACTAGTCAGGTTTAGATAATCATCCTGATAAAGTAAACAGTGGGCACTTTTAGTTAACCATTCCGTGATAGTGGCAGCACTTACTAGTCAGATACATTTATCATGAGCTAACCCAAAAACCCAGCAGTTGTTGGTACTTTTATTCAGCCATTCCGTTGTAGTTGCAATATTTACTAGTCAGGTACAATTGTCGCAAGCGACATTCCAAACAAGCAATTGTGGGCAGTATTATTAGCCATTCCATTATAGTGGAGCTGATTACTAGTCATTATAAAGGCAAATTTATAGCAATAAACTTTAGTTATGCTTGTCTATGATCGAGATACTGTGCTCCAAGTCGGTCCATATCCGCGGACACGGCTTTCAGAAAGTTTTACCCGGCCGGGGTGCACCAATAGCAACACACGCTCGATCAACCTCGGAAAAACCAAATCAAAATCCAACGAGGCTTTCACGACTGAACAATCACAGGATTCAGAAATATTTCAGGGGGCCACCCCATTGAGTAGATCCCGCAACGGAGTAAGCAAGCTCCGAGACGGACTCAAGGTTTGCGACAATGGTCAGAAGCGATCGGGAACCCAAAGTGTGGCTGGGCTTGTCGATACCGCGTAATCAATCCGCTTACCTAAATAAAGACAAAGGTGCTCCTCGCACAATTTAAATACAGAAAGTAGCATGGCATAAGTACAGGATCGTAAATAAAACCTCAAACTAGTTTGTGGCCCCAAGAAATAAGACTGAATCAAGCTCTGGCTCAGGGGGGTCCCATATACCTCCCGGATGTGGATAGCGCGATAAATCAAGGAACAGGTATCAAGTACTCGGGGTCTTACGGGACACAAGTGGGCGTTCAGAAACCAAATATTTTCTATCACCCACCGATGCCTCTGCTTATTTCAATTTTAGTTGTTAAACAGGAATTTAAAATGAACGGTAAGTAAAACTAGAATCATCTCCATCATCAACATGCGGCAATACATCAACAACTGTGGCATTAGACGACACGCAACAGCACTTGAGCAAGCGACTACGACGCGCAAGTCCAACTATCTACCAAACAACAGGTAATAGGATGTGTCCAAGGCAATATAGGGCTGCAAGGGATTTCACGGGTACGAAAACTAGAGCATCGCAACACAGATAGCAATAGATCAACAGGAAGGAGTAAATTACTATAAAAGTAAGATAGGTAGAAAGGGGGAGATGCTCGCCTGAAAACATTGTCGAAGGGTTCATCCGAAGATCGGGGCGAAGCTCACATCAACTCAACGGCCCAATCCGCGAAGAAGCAAAACACTAGAATAACACCGGATGCAATATTCAATACAAGGCAGAAGATCGGCATGATGCATGTATGATGTATGACATGGCAAAGGTGCAATGCAATTAGGTCAGATTAAGCGGAACCGGGGTCCCGACAATTAATTATATGGTTCAAGTTGTTTAGCTACCCCGCCATTTAAATGTTGTTTAACATGGCAAGATATGGTACCGATTCTCTACACAAGTTAAATGAGGCCGATATGAGACTAGATTTGCCCGCATATGGGCCCCATATTTAATTATTAGGTGAATCGGCATAAGGCCCCCAAACCACAGATATGCATGCGAGATGACAATTAAATATGCAACAAGTTGTTATGTTATAAAATAGTGTTCGAGGAAAAGGGGTCACACATCAGAGGGGCTCGACGATCTTGGGTTCCGGTTCGGGTCGGTCTCGGTTCGTGGTTCGCGAGGTCGTTCTCGGACTTAGGGGTAGGTCTTGGCGCATCCGGGGTCTTCGGGTCATGTTGTCGGTCATGGCGTTCGGGACGAAGCACTTGTCGCATCGGGGTTCTCGGCGGACTCGGTGTCCGGGGTGAAACACTTGGCGTTTCTTGTCTTGTCGAAGGCCTTGTTGCTCTACGGCGAAGAACTTAGCGTCAACGGGGTCCGAGAAGGCGATCTTGACGCGGCACCGGGTACGGGATCGGCCTTCGGGTTCGGGGGTCTCGGCGTCCGTAGATCTTGGTGTCCAAGGCGCGGCATCAACCAGCGGGGTCTTGTCGTTCCATGTCGATGATCTTGGCGTCCGGGAAGAGGATACTCGTCGCATCGGAGTTAGGTTTTCGGGGTCCGGTTCCCGGTAGAAGCTCTTGTCGTTCAGGGTTCTCTGGGTCCGATGAAGATCTTGGCGAGGGGAAACTTGGGGTTTGCGGGGTCCGATGAACGGTGTCGAACTTGTCGTCTCCACACCCAACACTTAGCACCACTTGGTACTACACAGGGACCTGCACGGGTGAAGGCGGTTGACATCGACGGCGACGGGGCTCGGGGCGAGCGGCGACGGCGGGGAGGGTCCCGCGGGCAGGCGGGTCCAGCTGCTGCGCGCGGACAGGGAAGGCGAGGGGCGGACGAGGCATGCAACCGACGGCGGCGGGTGCGCAGCTCAAAGCAGGCGGAGGAGGATGACGAGCTCGGAAGGCCGCAGGTGCTCGCGGAGGAGGCGGACGCCGGCGAGGCGAGCTGCAGGTCGGCGAGCTCGAACGACGGAGGCACGATCGGGCGCAGGGGGACGCGGGCGCGGGCCGGCGCTGGAGGAGGAGGCGGCGCGGCGCAGAGCTTGGCGGGCGACGGAGGCTCGAGGCGGGGGGTCGCTGGCGCGCCGCTGGGCCGGAGGGGCTTGCGGGGCGGAGCGGGCAGGAGACGGCGAGCGGGTCGACGGCGGGGTGGAGCCGGGGTCTGGCAGGCGCTCACGCGGGGTCGCAGGAGGAGGCGTCTTGCCGGCGACGGTGGGGACGAGGGTGGTGAGGCGGGGGTCGCGTGGGCGGTCTGGGGAGTGCTCGTGGTGGGCCAGGGGGCGGGTCCCACGTGGGAGAGGGGAGAGGCTGACGGGGCCCGGGTGGGACTGCAGGGGTGGGTCGTGGTGCAGCAAAGGCGTGCGTGCGTGTGTGGCCTGTGAGGAGTGGTGTGCTGGAGGGAGAGAGAGGGGAGAGAGAGAGGGGGAGGCCACGTGGCGGTTTTCGTTGGGTGGGGTGGTGGTGGACAGGCGTGGCGACATAGGATAGGTTGGGGTGAGGTGGCCAAAGGGGGTGGGTAGTTTATCTGGTAGCCTTAGGATTAATAGGGTGGGTTAGGTGGACCGATATAGTTTTTATGGGGTGGTCGTTCGGGTCATTCGGCCCGTTCGACTGCCCCACAAAAATAATAAATATTTTTATTTGTTTTTCAAACACCGTTTGCAAACCGATATCAGACACACAAAAATAATCCGGGCCCCGGGGTTTGATATTTGAATAGAGGTGGGGCGTTTTAGAAAACAAAACGGGCTTAGCGAAAATAGTTTTAGACAAACAACACATGATGATGACGATGCAATGCACAAATTCAACGCGATTTTCTAGTAGTGGTTTTGCGGGATGCCACAATTCGACACCACTAACAATGGATCTCGCCCTCGAGATCCGCCTCATGGTACCGGAAGGAAGGTCGGCGATCTGCGTCTTCGCCGCGTAGATCCGCGACACCACTAACAAGGGTTCATCCTCCATCTTGAAATCGGCGACACCACCAACAAAGGGTCGTTGTTCCGATCGTCGAGAACACCGGAGAAACAAAGGACGAAGGTAGAGGTATCAAACGATAAGGCCACCTCTAACTTCCATGGACGGAGTAAAACTGCTGGATCCACTGATTCGACGTACAAGAGCGAATGATAAGAGCAGTGGTAGGGTAGCTACTCCATCCCGCACTCGAACCATTACTCTGCACAAGAATAGGCGGATTATGCAACCAACTCTCGGAATCAGACTGAAGATCTCGACAAACGAGGTTCGGAAACAAGGGAGTGTTGCCAGCAGAAATCGTATGAAAGACACACTGATTAGGTTTCGCGGTGGTTCCATTGGCATGAACAACACATGCTCAAGGTTAACCCCAACTTCACCAAAGCTCGTCCTTCTCATATGTTTTTCAACGACACTGATATCCGGCAAGGAACACATATGGATAAGGAGCTCAAGAACAAAAGATCGGAGGAAGGGTACAACAGACAAGTTGCAGATCGATGATCGTAGCACCTCCGTTACAAAAGGGGAGAAAGAGAAACCCTGAAGGTACGACGGAAACCCAACCACGAGAAATCCTGGACTCGAAGAAAGAGAAGAGAGCGGATTCAAAACACGTAGAGGTAAGAGGAGAACAGCAAAGGGGTAAGGAGTAAAATCAGACCTAACCAGAACTATCCAACCGATTTTGCAAAATAGTTTTGGACACTCTACTTCGGCCGTTAGCTAGGTTATCCTACAGGCTGGACTTGTGGGGTATCGCAACTGCTGAGCTCTGATACCACTCAGAACACCCTCGAATCGGACCTATGCAAGTTTGAGCAAAATTCGCCAAACCTGCCGTATAGAAACGATTCAAAGGTGCTCACCAGCACTTTCGTCGGGTGGAAAACAAAGTAATAACATTACACAGTCCTCGATGGGACCCATGAGCAGATATATATAGCAGCGACTCAAAGAGTCAAGAATACAGATATAATATACAAAGATCCAAAACACCTTGAGAACGATATAGCGTCCGACTATGGACAAGATGCAAATGGGGCTAAGAGCCCTGAAGAATAACCAATGGCCTCCATAACCCTGCCCAGGCCAAGCCGGAAGGGTAACCCTGCTAACGACGGCGATCTCGAAACTGCTTAAACAAAGGGTGCCGACAAAGGCAAAGGAAAAGAAGGAGCATCAAGATCGAGGCCAGACACGGCGAGGCTAGAATTGGCGGTCCTCGCCTACATAGGTATGGTGGATCGGCGGCGGCGAGATGCACTAAACAACCTATAGAGACTCGATACCACTGGCGGTTATCAGAGAGGGGTGAGAATGACCTATCCGCATCCAAACAACCTATAGAGACTCGATACCACTGGCGGTTATCAGAGAGGGGTGAGAATGACCTATCCGCATCCAACCTGAGGCTAACACCAAACAAACCCATCCTGGCGTTTCCCCCTCGAGACCAAACGAGGAAGTCAACCGAGGAACTCACACCGTTGGCAATTTTATTTATTCAGTTATCGTTGCAGCAATTACTAGTCAGGTTTAGATAATCATCCGGATAAAGTAAACAGTGGGCACTTTTAGTTAACCATTACGTGATAGTGGCAGCACTTACTAGTCAGATACATTTATCATGAGCTAACCCAAAAACCCAGCAGTTGTTGGTACTTTTATTCAGCCATTCCGTTGTAGTTGCAAGATTTACTAGTCAGGTACAATTGTCGCAAGCGACATTCCAAACAAGCAATTGTGGGCAGTATTATTAGCCATTCCATTATAGTGGAGCTGATTACTAGTCATTATAAAGGCAAATTTATAGCAATAAACTTTAGTTATGCTTGTCTATGATCGAGATACTGTGCTCCAAGTCGTCCATATCCGCGGACACGGCTTTCAGAAAGTTTTACCGGCCGGGTGCACCAATAGCAACACACGCCGATCAACCTCGGAAAAACCAAATCAAAATCCAACGAGGCTTTCACGATGAACAATCACAGATTCAGAAATATTTCAGGCCACCCATTGAGTAGATCCATAGCAGTAAGCAAGCTCGAGACGGACTCAAGGTTTGCGACAATGGTCATGGCTTGGGAACCCGAAAGTGTGGCTGGGCTTGTCGATACCGCGTAATCAATCCGCTTACCTAAATAGTGCAAAGGTGCTCCTCACAATTTAAATACGTAAAGTAGCATGGCATAAGTACAGGATCGTAAATAAAACCTCAAACTAGTTTGTGGCCCCAAGAAATAAGACTGAATCAAGCTCGGCTCAGGGGTCCCATATACCTCCGGATGTGGATAGCGCGATAAATCAAGGAATGTATCAAGTACTGGGTCTTACGGGACACAAGTGGGCGTTCGAAACCAAATATTTTCTATCACCCACCGATGCCTCGCTTATTTCAATTTTAGTTGTTAAACAGAATTTAAAATGAGCAGTAAGTAAAACTAGAATCATCTCCATCATCAACAGGCGGCTATACATCAACAACTGTGGCATTGGACGACACGCAACAGCACTTGAGCAGGCGACTACGACGCGCAAGTCCAACTATCTACCAAACAACAGGTAATAGGATGTGTCCAAGGCAATATAGGGCTGCAAGGGATTTCACGGGTACGAAAACTAGAGCATCGCAACACAGATAGCAATAGATCAACAGGAAGGAGTAAATTACTATAAAAGTAAGATAGGTAGAAAGGGGGAGATGCTCGCCTGAAAACAATGTCGAAGGGATCATCCAAGATCGGTAAGCTCACATCAACTCAACGCCCAATCCGAAGAAGCAAAACACTAGAATAACACCGGATGCAATATTCAATACAAGGCGTAAGATCGGCATGATGCATGTATGATGTATGACATGGCAAAGGTGCAATGCAATTAGGTCGATTAAGCGGGCCGGGTCCGGCAATTAATTATATGGTTCAAGTTGTTTAGCTACCCCGCCATTTAAATGTTGTTTAACATGGCAAGATATGGTACCGATTCTCTACACAAGTTAAATGAGGCCGATATGAGACTAGATTTGCCCGCATATGGGCCCCATATTTAATTATTAGGTGAATCGGCATAAGGCCCCCAAACCACAGATATGCATGCGAGATGACAATTAAATATGCAACAAGTTGTTATGTTATAAAATAGTGTTCGAGGAAAAGGGGTCACACATCAGAGGGGCTCGACGATCTTGGGTTCCGGGGTTCGGGGTCGGTCTCAGGGTTCAGGGTTCGGCGAGGTCGTTCTCGGACTCAGGGGTAGGTCTTGGCGCATCTGGGGTCTTCGGGTCATGTTGTCGGTCATGGCGTTCGGGACGAAGCACTTGTCGCATCGGGGTTCTCGGCGGACTCGGTGTCCGGGGTGAAACACTTGGCGTTTCTTGTCTTGTCGAAGGCCTTGTTGCTCTACGGCGAAGAACTTAGCGTCAACGGGGTCCGAGAAGGCGATCTTGACGCGGCACCGGGTACGGGATCGGCCTTCGGGTTCGGGGGTCTCGGCGTCCGTAGATCTTGGTGTCCAAGGCGTGGCATCAACCAGCGGGGTCTTGTCGTTCCATGTCGATGATCTTGGCGTCCGGGAAGAGGATACTCGTCGCATCGGAGTTAGGTCTTCGGGGTCCGGTTCCCGGTAGAAGCTCTTGTCGTTCAGGGTTCTCTGGGTCCGATGAAGATCTTGGCGAGGGGAAACTTGGGGTTTGCGGGGTCCGATGAAAGGTGTCGAACTTGTCGTCTCCACACCCAACACTTAGCACCACTTGGTACTACACAGGGACCTGCACGGGTGAAGGCGGTTAACATCGGCGGCAGAGGCTCGGGCGGCGGCGGGCGGGTCCATGGCAGGCGGGTCCAGCTTGCGCGCGACAGGAAGGCGAGGGCGACGAGGCATGCAACCGACGAGGCGGGCTGGCGCAGCTCAGCAGGAGGCGGAGGAGGCGAGCTCGGAATGCCGCAGTGCTCATGCGAGGAGGCGACGCCGGCGGGCGAGCAGGTCGGCGAGCTCGAACGACGGAGGCACGACCGGCGCGGGGGCGCGGCAGGCGCTCCGGCAGGCGGAGGAGGTGGCGGCGGCGCAGAGCTTGGCGGCGGAGGCTCGAGGCGGGGTCGAGGCCAGGCCGGAGGCGGAGGCTTCTTGAGGAGCGGGCAGGAGTCGGCGAGCGGGTCGACGGCGGGTGGAGCCGGGTCGCGGCGCCACGCGGGGTCGCAGGAGGAGGCGGCTTGCCGGCGGCGGCGGGGACGAGGGTGGTGAGGCGGGGGTCGCGTGGGCGGTCTGGGGAGTGCTCGTGGTGGGCCAGGGGGCGGGTCCCACGTGGGAGAGGGGAGAGAGGCTGACGCGGGGGCCCGGGGTGGGGACTGGGTACAGGGGGTGGGTCGGCGCGCGCGCGTGGTGCAGTGTGTGCGTGCGTGTGTGGCCTGTGAGGAGTGGTGTGCTGGAGGGAGAGAGAGGGGAGAGAGAGAGGGGGAGGCCACGTGGCGGTTTCTGGTTGGGTGGGGTGGTGGACAGGGCGACGTGGCGACATAGGATAGGTTGGGGTGAGGTGGCCAAAGGGGGTGGGTAGATTATCTGGTAGCCTTAAGATTAATAGGGTGGGTTAGGTGGACCGATATAGTTTTTATGGGGTGGTCGTTCGGGTCATTCGGCCCGTTCGACTGCCCCACGAAAATAATAAATATTTTTATTTGTTTTTCAAACACCGTTTGCAAACCGATATCAGACACACAAAAATAATCCGGGCCCCGGGGTTTGATATTTGAATAGAGGTGGGGCGTTTTAGAAAACAAAACGGGCTTAGCGAAAATAGTTTTAGACAAACAACACATGATGATGACGATGCAATGCACAAATTCAACGCGATTTTCTAGTAGTGGTTTTGCGGGATGCCACAGTTTACATCGCCGGGAACACCACAGCGTAATGGTGTGTCCGAACGTCGTAATCGAACTCTCTTAGATATGGTTCATTCTATGATGTCACTTACAGATTTACCGCTATCATTTTGGGGTTATGCATTAGAAACAGCCGCATTCACTTTAAATAGGGCACCGTCTAAATCCGTTGAAACGGCACCGTATGAATTATGGTTTGGGAAGAAACCTAGATTGTCGTTCCTTAAAGTTTGGGGGTGCGAAGCCTATGTAAAGAAGTTACAGCCGGACAAGCTTGAACCCAAAGCGGAAAAATGCGTCTTCATAGGATACCCGAAGGAAACTATTGGGTATACCTTCTATCATAGATCCGAAGGCAAAATCTTCGTTGCCAAGAATGGATCCTTTCTAGAGAAGGAATTTCTCTCGAAAGAAGTGACTGGAAGGAAAGTAGAACTCGACGAGGTTGTCGAACCTTCTCTCGAAATTGCGAGTAGCGCAGCACCGGAAGAAGTTCCTGTGGTGCCTGCACCAAATAGAGAGGAAGCTAATGATGGTGATCATGAAACTTCGGTTGAAGTTGCTACAGAGCCTCGGAGGTCAACGAGAACTTCACCACTCCATTGGTTTGATCCCGTTATGAGTGTCATGTTGGTGGACAACACCGCCGAGACATATGAGGAAGCGATGATGAGCCCAGATTCCAATAAATGGCAAGAAGCCATGAAATCCGAGATTGGATCCATACGAAAACCAAGTATGGACTTTGGTGGACTTACCGGATGGCGGAAGGCTGTCGAGAACAAATGGATTTTCAAGAAGAAAACAGATCTTGATGGTAATGTTCTGTCTATAAAGCTCGACTTGTCGCAAAGGGTTTCGACAAATTCAAGGAGTTGACTATGATGAGACTTTCTCACGGTAAGCTAAAGTCTGAGGATTATGTTAGCAATCGCATATTATGATTATGAGATATGGCAGATGGATGTCAAAACAGCATTCCTCAATGGAGACATTGATGAAGAGTTGTATATGATGCAACCCAAAGGTTTTGTCGATCCTAAAGATGCTAACAAGGTATGAAAACTTCAACGATCCATCTATGGATTGAAGCAAGCATCCCGAAGTTGGAATCAACGTTTTGATAAGGTGATCAAAAGTTTTGGTTTTATACAAACTTATGGAGAAGCTTGTATTTACAAGAAAGTGAGTGGGAGCTCTGTAGCATTCTTAATACTATATGTGGATGACATATTGTTGATTGGGAATGATGTAGACCTTCTTAATAGTGTCAAGGAATATTTGAATAATAGTTTTTCAATGAAGGATCTTGGAGAAGCAGTTACATATTAGGCATAAAGATTTATAGAGATAGATCAAAAGCAAATATCATTGTCACAGAGTACATATTTGGACAAAGTTCTAAAGAGGTTTGGAATGGAAGAAATCAAGAAAGGGTTCTTGCCCATGTTGCCCAATACGACCTTGAGTAAAACTCAAAGTCCGACATCGGCAGAAGATAGAGAAAGGATGAGTAAGACTCCCAATGCCTCAGCCATAGGATCTCTAATGTATGCCATGCTATGTACTAGACCCGACATTGCATATGCTGTTAGTTTAACTAGCAGATATCAAAGTGATCCAGGAGTGGATCATTGGACAACGGTCAAAAACATCCTTAAGTACTTGAGAAGAACTAAGGATATGGTTCTTTCTTATGGAGGTGATGAACAGCCCGTTGTTAATGGTTACACCGATACTAGTTGGAACACCGATCCGGATGATTCTAAATCACAATCTGGATACGTATTTATTTTGAATGGTGTAGCAGTTAGCTGGAGGAGTGCAAAGCAAAGCGTTGTGGCGAGATCTTCAACTGAATCGCAATACATGGCTGCTTCGGAGGCTTCACAAGAAGCGATATGGATGAAAGAGTTCATTACAGAGCTGGGTGTGGTTCCTAGTGCGCTGGACCCAATGTCTATCTACTTTGATAACATGGGAGCCTTAGCCAATGCGCAAGAACCAAGGTCACAGAAGAAGCTAAAGCACATCAAGCTGCGTTTTCACGCTATTCGAGAACATATCCAGGATGGGGATATAAAGATTTGCAAAGTACACACAGATCTGAATGTGGCGGATCCATTGACTAAACCTCTCCCGAGGGCAAAACATGACCAACACCAAACTGCCATGGGTGTTCGGTATATTACCATGTAATCTAGATTAGATGACTCTAGTGCAAGTGGGAGACTGTTGGAGATATGCCCTAGAGGCAATAATAAATGTAGTTATTATTATATCTTTGTGTTTATGATAAATGTTTACATTCATGCTATAATAGTATTAACAAGGAAACATTGATACTTGTGTGATTTGTAAACTTAAATTCGAAGTCCCTAGTATAGCCTCTATACATCACTAGCTTGTTGGTTGATAAATGATTGTGGTTTCCCTATCATGAACATTGAGATGTTATCAACAACAAGATCATATCGTTAGGAGAATGATATGGTGGACATACTCCTATAGATAAGCGTAGCATAAAGATCAAGTCATTTCATGAGTTCAATTGCTATATGCTTTCTGATACATAGTAACCTAATTCCTTCGACCATGAGATCATGCATATCACCTTTACCGGATGGATGCTTTGATGACATCAAACACCACACCCATCGGGTGGCTATAAAGGTGGCATTGAGTGTTCGGAAAGTATTGGTTGAGACACATGGATCAAGAGTGGGATTTGTCCATCCATATGACGGATAGATATACTCTGGGCCCTCTCGGTGGAATGTCATCCAATTAGCTTGCAAGCATGTGACCGGCTCACAAGGGATCACATATCACGGGAACGAGAAAAGAGTACTTATTGGTAACGAGGTTGAACTAGGTATGCAGAGATACCGACGATCATAACCTCGGATAAGTAAACTATCGTGAGACAAAGGGAAATTGGTATCGTATGTAAGTGGTTCATTCGATCGCAAAGTAATCGTAGAAATATGTGGAGCCATATGAATTTCGATTCCTCTATTGGTTATTGTTCGGAGAAGTGTCTCGATCATGTCCGCATAATTCACGAACCGTAGGGAGACACACTTAAGGATTCACGTTGTTTGAGTAGTTATGGTATTATGAGAAAGAGACCGAATGTTGTTCGAGTCTCGGATGGGATCCGGATATCACGAGGTGATCCGGAATGGTCCAAGAATAAGATTCATATAAGGAAAGTCCGTTTCGAGTTCGGGAATGATTCCTGTTTTCATCGAATGTTCTAGAAGGTTCGGAATGTCCCACTCCGGAAGGAAGGGTACATGAATGTGTCATTGCATATTGGGATGATTGCATCATGTACTAAGTGTTCTCGCTGTTCCAAATAAAGGATTAAATTGAATCCTAAATTCAAAAGTCAAATAGCAAGTTTGAAAAGTCAAACGGCTAAAATTGGAAAGAGGGAAAGAGGAAGGTGTGGGAAACGAGTTGGGAGTTCCTCCTCCAACCGGCGGCCCACCTCCAAGCCGAGTTGGGGAGGGACTCCTCTCCCTCCCCATGGCGCGGCCGGCCCCTCCACCTATATAAGGAGGGGCAGGGCTCCCTCCTCTAGACACACAAGTTCCTATCCTCTAAATCAAATCCTAGCCCTAGCCTCCGGTTTAGAGCTGTTCTGGTTTAGAGCTTCTAATTGCCCTAGCCTCCGGATTAGAGCCTTCTAATTGGTGTGTCTAAACCCTAGACCGCCGAGGAACTCTCTCATACTCCACCATACTCGCTCTGGCTTAAGGCGAAGCCCTGCGGGATCTCCCCTCTACTTCCGGTACCACGCCGTTGTGCTGCCGGAATCGCGAGGAGAGTGCTACAACCTCCGCTGCCTGCTGGAACAAGGGAGAGGAAGGTCTTCATCGAGTACCGAATGTGTGACCGATCATGAAGCGCTTAACGCAGCACCGGAAGGATCGTCTACACGATCTTGAGATCGGGAAGAGTACGACTACATCACCCACGAGAATCCGCTCTCGTTAAACATTTTGGAATCTTCGAGGGTAAGTTATTCCATCGACTCGATGCTACAATCTAGTAGATAGATCTTGGCTTGTTTGTTTGTATGCGATAGAAAATTTTTGTTTTCCATGCTACGAAACCCTACAGTTGGGTCCTTCAATATTATTTTCTGGGCATTCATTTGCATAATGCCCCATCTTTCTTGCACTTGAGACATTCAACCTGACTAAGATCCTTCTTGACAGGCTGGCTTCCACTGCCACTTCCACTTCCATTGTTGCTCTTATATCCACCCTTGTGATTCTTGTCCTTATCGTTGTCATGACTACGGTGGTGCTTGTTTTCATGATAACCGTTGTGGTTGTGGTGCTTGTTGAACTTCCCATGCTTGTGGGATCCAGAACTCCCATTTTCATCATATTGGGAACGCTTGTGAGACGATCCCGAGCTGTGCTTGTCAGAGTGCTTTCTCTTCCTGCTTTCAACTTATTTCATCTTGCTCTCCAAAATAGCAGCCTTGTCACAAAGAGACTGGTATGTGGGAACATAGGCCACAACTAACTGCAGGTTCAATTCATCATTCAACCCTTCAAGGAACATTTCCTTCCTCTTAGCATCAGTGTCAACTTCATCCGGTGCATATCGCTCCAGATTATTGAACTCCTCAATATATTCAGCCACGCTGCGGTGGCTCTTCTTCAAGTTATGGAACTCTTTCTTCTTCAAACTCATCACTCCGGATGAGATGTGAGCAGTACGGAAACCATCTTCAAAGATAGCCCATGTCACATCCTCAATGGGAGTGGTGATCTGGAAGTTATCCCACCAAGTGGCTGCTGGTCCTTCCAACAAGTGAGCTGCAAATCTGACTTTCTCTTCATCAGTACAGCCAACAGTTACCAAGTCCTTGTTCACAGAGCGTAGCCAATCATTGGCCACCATAGGATCAGTAGTTCCTGAGAACTTTGCTGGCCTTAGCCTTAAGAACCTGGTAAGCATGTCAAAACCTGGTGGGTTGTTCTGATTGTTGTTGTTGTTGTCGTTATTATTCTTGTTGTTGTTGTTGTTCTGATTCTGGATGAACGTGGTCATCATTTGCATCAACTGAGTCTGAGTTGTCATCATCTGCTGCATCTCAGGAGTGATGTTCTTGTTGTTGGGGTTGGGATTGGAACGTCAGGGAGGCATCTGTGGTTTTCAATAAGGATAAGAATGAGATAACCATAGATGCTATCATGCACAATACATCACATAACAAACCACAATCATGCATCATAATAGTAAAAGGTTCAACAACACAAACAACAAGTTATGAAAAGTAAACACACCAATAGCAAGCCATCCACATGTTGGATGGTCATTGCGACTCAATAATCAAAGACATGATAAATAAATGTAAATGAGTAGTCATCACTACTCCTCTGCATCAACCTCCTCATCAATAAATGTAAGACCTGCATTCTCCATAGCGGTCTTGTATTCCTCGACATTGGTGGTTAAGGTCTCTACTTTGGCTTTGAGAGCCCTCTTCTGTGAACGAAGCCTCTCAATCACAGTCTGCTGATGCTCGAGCTCGAAGTCCTTGGCCTCTAGTTTTGCAGTCATGTCTCGAATCCTCTTGTTCCTATCTTGGACTCGCTTCTCTTGACTCTTGAACTTTTTGTCCTGACTCTCAAACTTTGCCTCCATATCCTTGACTATCTCATCTTGCTCCGCGAAGAGCTTGTCCTTCTCACGAAGCTGCACCTGGAGTTCGTCATTGCTAAGCATGAAGTTGGTCCTATCAGTGTCTATGTGCCTAAGAAGAACCTCTAAGTCCTGGAGGTATAGGCGAATCGGCTCTGTCGTCTCTCTCGAAGTGTCCACAAAGTCAATGGCCTCACCATCATCATCACGTCTACCAAAGGTGTGGAAGTGAGTACCTCTAACCTCTCGAGAGTGTCTCCCTAACAAGCGTCCAAGCAAGTCCTGCATGACTACCTCTAGGCCTCTCTCCTTGTCATCATGCATGAGCTTGAATATGATTGCCTCCGTGGTAGGCTCAGTCTGGCGTCCTGGCTGATTCACCTTGAAGCCCCAAAGATCTTTCCTCTCAAACTTGGTGAGGGGAAGCATCATGATAGTAGGAAGAGGGAGATTGAGAAGACTAGTGAGCTCACTAATACTAGTGCCAAAACGAGTTCCCTTGAACTCTTCAGCCGTGTTGATAGTAACATTAGGCTTCTATTTAATAAGATAGAAAAATTTAGAATCCACACAATTTTAAGACAAATCACAAGACAAGGCATCACATGCATAACTTTGGAAATCAAACACACAAGTCATGGCATACATGGATCCATTACAAACAACCAAGGTTCAACTTATTTCAAACAACATTTGGAAAATAAAATGATAAGTGTGGTGGTCCAACTAACGGAGTACGTTTACAATCCCATCTCACTTGCCAAGTTGGCTAATAGGGCATCCCTAGAGGCAATCTGTTTATCTAGATCACATGACTCCATTGCTAAGTCTATGATGTCTTTCCTTAAACTTTGGTTGGTAGCCTCTAACTCTTGGGTATTGTAAGGGTCCCAACCTTTAATATGGTAGAGTCCCCTGTGTTTACAATGCTAGTCCCTGGATCAATAGCTAGCATCCACAGTTAAGATGTAATATCAAGAAACAAAGGTCATAGTACAACTTTATAACCAGGAATAAATTAATCTATTACATCTTTCATAGCTCATTTGGCTATTACAATACATTGCAGCAGAATATCTATAAGCATGGGGTCCTTCATCTTCAAAGTGCCACAGGCAGACATGTTGGTTGTAGATTTTGTAATCCTAATCAACACACTTCACTAAATCAATCAAACCTGCAACATAACAAGTTACAGCCACAGGGGTCAATACATTTGAATTGTATTGGCAAGTGATACTATGGTAATATAGTGGAGTCTATCATCTATATGCATTTGGCAAAGTGGAGTTGAGGCTTGCATTGCTCAAAATAGATTTTTCCTTAACATTTGAAAACACTAAGTTTTTGCTTGACAAAATCATTTTTCTCAATCAAAGATTGAAGATCCTTTAACCCTTGTTCAAACCACAAGATTTTAACTTAGAAATTTGAATGATGAGATTCTTGATTGCTTCCATGTCTTGATGCTCAAATTGTCCTTTACCAGGGACATGACTAAGTACTTAGATTTTACACTCTGCAGAGGTGGTGCACTTTCCCCACAAGACTTGGTTTCCCAAGACAAGATCTTTCAGAAGCCTTCCCTTAGACCAAAATGGACGCGCTCCAACCTATAAAACACTACCACCAACTGTCCATATGGCTAAGTTCTTGCAACCTATATGATCTAGGCAGAGCCCATAATGCCAAGTGGCTGCACTTGAAGCTTCTCAACATTTGACATCTCAAATCTCTTTGTTCCTGGGTGTCCATCCACAAGTGAGATACACAAGGAAAACCATAAACATGGGCCTTGTGAACCACTCAACCAAAAACCACCAAGCAAGTCCCATTCCACCCAGGTGATTCATTAACTTAGTTGTTTTATTAAACAAAACACAAGTCCTCAGACTTAGGAATTTTTCCATAGTGTGAATATATATTCCACCCATGTTTTATATTAGCTAAGATAATCATGATAGTAGTAGGTATCTTTACTGAGGAATCTCTACTAAGGTTTCATCTACTAGGATTTCTATAGCAAGGTTTATACTTAGCAAAAGTTCCATGCAAGTTTTACTTAGAAAAATCACTAATGCATAGTGAAAGTAATGGGACAAAAAGTATGAAGCATCACTTGCCTTTTTGGTAGAGGGTATAAGTTCACTCCTTGTCCTTGCAACAATCACACTTCTTCAAGTCACTACAAATCAAACAAGCAAGGCACAATCTCAATCTACCAATCAAGCAAAACCACACATAAAATGATAAAGTCGCATGCCAAGCTTTGTTTTGTTTGAAAAAGTGTTTCCTAATGGGTCATAACATTTGAAAGGCACCTAAAGGTCATTTTATAAAGTGGCAAAGTCATTTGCAAAAGGTTTCATTTCCTAAGCCATTTTCAAAACAAAGTAACATTTTATGTGGTGTAAAAATATTTTTACTAAGGCATTAATCTATAGGGTTCACCAAATAAGTTTTCAAACCATAAAACTTGGTGTTTGGGGTCAGAGAGTTTAAAACAAAACATTTTCCAAAGGTCTTCTTCCAAAACCATTTTTAACAAATAAACCACATTTCTATTTGACTAGAAATGGTTTTAAATCAAAGAATCATTATTTTGTTTCACCAAATACATTTTTGAATCCACAAAGTGTTTCCTAGGGTCAGTAGGTTCAAATCACACCATTTGCCAAAGATTTTATCCCCAAAATCATTTTTAAACAATTTTTACATCCTTAACAAGCATACAAATGTTTCTGCAAAAAGAAACATTTTTCCAGAAGCATTTTACTAAACAAATGACATGGTTGGCTAGGGCTTGTCTTGCTGATTCCATTGGTATAAAATTTGTAAAATTTGGACGTGTGGATCAAAAGTTGTGCAATTTACAAAATTGGAAATCTAATAGATCAAATCTGTCTTTTAAATCAACTACAGGCCACGTGTCTGTCTCTGATTGGACGAAAACGGTTCGCACGGATCGGTTACGGGGTGCGTTGGATCTAACTGAAAACGTGCGGCACAGATGGTCGCGTACCCTTTCGATTGGATCTAATCCTAGCCAGATGATTCGCATCCTACGGCTACAACGCGTTTGCCAGGGACTGGCGGCGCTGACGGTGGCTGCGCGGCGGCGCGGCTCTGTCGATGACGCTGCCGACGAAATAGGACGAGCGGGGAAGAGTGAGGTTGCTCACCAGGTTCGCAATGAAGCACTGATTCTCGTTGTTGCTTTGGTTGGCCAAGGGGAGCACGGAGGTGACGACAATTGCTCGCCGGAGTCCCTGCTTCCGTCAGGCACGCTCGGCCGTTGTCGGGAACGAGGCTACAAGGCACGCCGGTGTACAACAGAGGGAGCGTTCGACACGTGCGAGGAAGGAGAGTATGCTAGTGTCAACTAGAGAGGAGGGGGCGATCAGGGATTACCAGAGGAGCTCATCGGAGTTGATCTAGCCGTCGATGGCGCTCAGAGGAAGACGGAGGCGAGGCTGCAGGTAACTCGCGGGCGATCTGAGGCCACAGAGCAGTGCGCCAGAGTCTGGTGAACTTGCTTGCGTGCTCGGGGAGGCAAGAGGCGATGCGGTGCTGCCGGAATCGTCGTCGGAGTGTCGTCGGGCAGTGGGTGATGACTGGCGAAATTTGGCAGCCTAGGGGCAAGGGAGGTCTGGCGACAGAGGGGAACCAGAGAGGGGAGAGGGGCGCTTAAATGTGCGCGGTCACGGGGCTGATTCAACGCGTGATTAAGACGTATTACGCCGGATTTATTCCGTCTGCAACGGCCGGCGAGGGGGAAGGCGTAGTCCGCGGGTGGGTAAGAAGAGAACGTGGCTGTGGGGCCTAGTGTCAGCGATAAAAGGAGTGAGGGGGAGGGTCCACAAGTCAGCTGCTTAGCGGGTCGTCTGGTGAGTGAGAAAAGAATGCTTCGGGGAAGAGAGGGGCTGGTACTGGGCCTTGTTGGGGTTGGCCGGCTGGGCTGGTCCAAATCCTATTTTTTCTGTCTGAAACCTTTTTCTCTTTCCAATACTATTTTTTCTATTTTCAAATTCCAATCAACATTCAAACATTCAAACAATTCAAACAATCACCACACTTGTGTTGAATTTGGTTCTGTTTATCAACATAAACCAAAATTCAAAATAAAATAATATTTTTATTCTTTTTAGGATCCATTCATTAATTAAATAAAATGGACCTTTAGTTATTTAATCAAATAGGGTTTGATTTATTTAATAAAATCTCCATTTGAAATCCAAATATTTTCAAAACCAAATCAGTAGGTTTTATTTGGAAATAAAAAATACTTGGAAACTTGTTTAAAACAAAATAACCTTTTATTTTAGGGTCCATTAATAATTAAATACAATAGACCCTCATTATTAAATCAAATAGGATTTGTTTTATTAAAATATTTATTTTGAAATCTAAAATAAAACCAAAACACTTCGGTAGGTTTTATTTGAGAATATAAAATACTTGGAAAACTTATTTAAAATAAATAAATAAGTTTTAGTGTTTATTTAAAATAGGAAAAGCCTTTACTTTAATAAAATTGGATATTAAATCCTTATTATTTTATTTAAATAAACCTTTACTATTTTTATCAAAACAAAACATTTTATTTCAAAAACTTGGCCAAGGTTTAATTTGGCTCTATAAAAAAATCTTCATTTATAAATCTATCTTTTCTTTTGAAAACCCAAATCTTTTATAAAAAGATTTCAAAAAATAGTAAAACCAATTTTTTTTTCCTTTATTAAATGTTTAACTTTTTTAAATCCCTTTAGTATTTACCTTGATCAAAATAGGTTTGAAGGTTCCCATTTGATTTCAAAAAGTTTCTTCTCACTCTGAAAATCAACAAAGTTTTATTTTATTCTTTTATTTTTCACATAACAAGATTTGGAAAATAATGGGATGTGACAGGTATGCTTCTTTTCTTCCCTAAGGTCATTTTGGGTGTTGAGCATTCTGCACTTGATTCTATCACCATGTTCTTTGATGGCCTTCCAAGCTGCATCCCCTGCTGAATCAAAGAATGTGGTGTGCATCACTGAGTTGGTGACCATACAGAATCCTGAGTCCTTGTGGTTGTCTTCCTTGTTTTTATACAAGTGAAGTTTCACCCACCAGTACTCAACTCCTTCATCCATCACAGGAAAACCTTTGTACACAGCTGCACCATGTATTCCCATGGCAACCATGAGGTCCTTGAGAGCCTTGGGGAATTCTGTCTCACATTCTAAAGTCATAGTCATGAGTGGTCCCTTTTTCACGGCTTCGTTGATGGAGTTCATCTACAAATAGAGATGAGAAAGAAGATTAGGAAAGTTTACGAGAAGAAAAGACAAGTGTGGAAGTTGTTGAAATTTTTTTCCTTAGTGGTTTCCAATCCTAGGGTCATAATCCTACAGGCAACACAGTGCTCTGATACCATCTGTAAGATCCCTCCTTTGTAAAGGAAAGGATCCTTGTGATTTCAATGCTAGTCCCTAGATCAATGCTAGCATCCACAGTTTAAGATGAAGTACACAGAAACAAAGGTCATTATTACAAGTCATTCCAGAGACAAACATAGTCTTTTACAAACTCCATGGCCACATGCCTAATACAAGAGTTCAAATTTATAATAAGATAAATAAGTCTTCATCTTCATGTGTCACAGGCAAGCATGTTGAATGTAGACTCATGACTCCTAATCATCATCAGAATATCCTGCAACATCACAAGTTACAGCCACAGTGGGTCAATACATTGGAATAGTATTGGCAAGTGATACCTTAGTAGAATATTGATGGACTAGATACTATATGCATTTTTGCTAAGTGTAGCTTAGGCTTGCTTTGCTCAAAATAGGTTTTACCTATTAGTTGAAAACACTAAGTTTTTCTTTGATAAAATCTTTCCCAAGGAACCACCAATAGACGTTGGTGAACCTTCACCCTTGTTCAACCACAAGTTTTTACTTAGAAAATTGGGATGAGGAGATTCTTGATAGATTCCATGTCTTGATGCTCAAGTTGTCCAATACCAGGGACATGGCTAAGTACTTAGATTCTTCCATCTGCAGAGGTTGTGCACTTTCCCCACAAGACTTGATTTTCACCAAGACATGACCTTTCAGAAGCCTCCCCTTAGACCAAATGGACGCGCTCCAACCTATCATCCCACTACCACCAACTGTCCAAATGGCTAAGTTATTGCAACCTATATGATCCAGGCAGAGCCCATATTGCCAAGTGGCTGCACTAGAAGCTTCTTAACATTTGTCCTCTCAAATCCCTTTGTTCCTGGGTGGCTTTCCACAAGTGAGATACACAAGGTAAACCATATAAATGGGCCTTGTGTACCCACTCAACATAACCCATTCTTTCCATTCCACCCAGGTGTTTCATTCACTTAGTTGTTTTATTTAACAAAAACATAGTCCAAAGACTTACAAATATTTATTCATACCATGAATATAACCACCCTTGGTTGCTACTAGCTAGGCTAAGCATGGCATTGATAAGACTTAGAAATATTTCTAGCAATTCTACAACTACTAGGATTTCCTAAGCATAGCATATAGATCAAAAATATCCATGCAAGACTAGAAAAATATTTCTAATGCATATTTGAAAAACATAGGAATAAAATAATGAATCACCACTTGCCTTGGTAGTTTGGAGAGTAGCTACAATCCTCACAATCACAATCACTATTTGCACCAAAATCTACATATAAAATAATAGCACCAAAATCACATACAAAATAAATACAAGCAAAAAGTATATGGATGCATGCATAATGCCATGTGATGAATCTCTACACCAAACAAGACAAGTGTACAATACTGAAACATAAACAAGTCAAAAACTTGCCAAAATAACTTTATTTGAATACTAGAACATTTTCCAATTAATTTCTATAATCAAATTATGCCTACAAATGTTTCTGCAAAAACAACCATTTTGACAGAGGCAAAACATTAAACACATTGCATAGATAGAAAGTATTTTCTCTCCTGATTCCATTGATATAAAATTTGTGAAATTTGGACGTGGGATTCAAAAGTTATGAATTAAACAAGTTTAAACATCTAATAGATCTAATTTAAACTTTTAAAACAAAACTCGTGCCACGCGGCGCTTCCTGGTTGGCTGGTACCGGTTCGGGCTGGATCGTGCTCGCGCACCGTCAGATCTTACTTAACATCTGCGGCTCAGATCTAATCGTACCTCTTCGGTGATGGATCTATCGCGTCCACGTGATCTAAATCGAACGGCCCTAAGCAGCTAACCCTAAACTGGCGGCGCTAGCGGCGGCGACAGGCGGCGGCGTGCTCTGGCTGCAAGCTTGCCGGCGAACTAGGTCGCGCGGGGAGGTGTGAGGATGCTCACCAGAATCGTCGTGACGAGGAGATGCTCGACGTGTGCTCGATTGGCGAAGGGGCGCTCGGGGTCCTCGTGGATTGCTCGTCGGAGAAGTCCCTGGCGACGGATGCTTCTGTTCGTTGACGTTGGCGAGGGTGCAGGTCATGCCAAGGCAAAATAAGCGGTGGGTCAGATGCGCAAGACGATGCTAGTCACGCGGGTGTCAACGAGAGAGAAAGGGGCAGTCGGAAATTACCACTGGAGGTCGTCGGAGTTGAAGTCGAAGACGGTGGCGCTCAGTCGATTGTGTTGCCAACGCTCTGGGGCACGCGCAGGCGAGCTAGTGGTACTGGGAGGTGCGCAAGGCAAAGTGGAGCAAGCTCGTGTGAACCAGGAGCAGAGGGTGGTCGGGGTTGGCCGGAATCGATGCTGCGGTTCGTTGGAGCAGCGAGGTCGCGGCGAGGAATTCTCGCAGCCTGGGGGCACTCTATGCTTTGGGTTTGGGGTAAAATGGAGAGGGGCAGAGGGGGTTTAAGTAGCAATGATGAGAGGGGCAATTACGCCGGAATCAAGCGCAATCAATCGGATTTGATTCGGGAAGAAACGGCAGAGAGGAGCAGTTCCTCCGGCGCGTGATTGACGACGATGCTGATGTGGCGGTAGGTCCGCAGTGTCAACGAGGGAGGGGTGTGCGGGTGGGTGAGAAACAGAGGGAAAGGGGAAACGGCCCGGGTGGGCTTGTGGGCTGTGTTTGCTGATGGGCCAAAAGTCTGGCGCAGGCCTTTTCTTATTTCCTTATTCTTTTTCTTTTTATGTTTGAATTTCCAGGAACCTTTTTCAAATTATTTCAAAAGCCAAATGAATTCAAATCTTTTCTAGATTTTTGTAGAGTGTAATGTTCATATTTCTAGGCATAAAAACAAGTGATCTGTCTGTACTAGCTTGGTCCTTTTGATTGAACAAAAATAAATAGTGACATAGCACTTGACTTGAACAAGTTTTTGAAAATGGTTTTAAATCCAAATTTGTTTTGTAAATTTTGGTTTAAGTACTAGCATTCAAGAAAAACAGTCTGAGAGCAACAAGGCTTGGTTTTAAAACAATTATACTCTCATTTAAGAGTGGCATTTGATTAGTGTTTGACCACATAAAATCATAGCTCTCAAGTTCTGTTTCTTTCAAATGAGTTTGAATTTGATCCCTAAATGATATGCATGCATGCATGAAATCTTTGAAAACATGATTTTTAGGGATGTTACATGCGTCCATGGTGGTCTAAAGGAATGCTTCTGAAAGGTCTTGTCTCAATGCATGTCGAGTCTTGTGGGAAAAGTGCACCACCTCTCGAGAGGGTAAAACCTAAGTACTTAGCCGTGTCCCCGTCAACGGACAATTTGAGCATCAAAGACATTGAAGCAATCAAGGATCTCCTCATCCCAATTTCTAAGATAAAAACTTGTGGTCGAACAAGGGTAAAGGTTCACCAATGTCTATTGGTGGATCCTTGAGAGTTTTTGATAAATAAAAATTTATTGTTTTTTAACTGATAAGAAAAACCAATTTTGAGCAAAGCAAGCCTAAGCTACACTTAGCCAAATTCATATAGATGTTATATATTACTATTCTACTATGGTATCACTTTCCAATATAATTCCAAATGTATTGACCCACTGTGGCTGTAACTTATGATGTTGCAGGTTACTCTGATGGAGATTAGGGTTGTGAGTCTACACTCAACATGCTTGCATGTGGCACATGAAGATGAAGACTTATAGTTATTTACTTTATATTAAGAACTCTTGTACTATCCTTTGGATATTTGAGTTGTAAAGACTATGTTATCTCTAGAATGACGATGTAATATCGACATTTGTATCTTTGTACATCATCTTAAACTATGGATGCTAGCATTTGATCCAGGGACTAGCATTGCAATCACATGGACCTTTACCTTAAAAGCTGGGGTCTTACAGATGGTATCAGAGCACTGTGTTGCATGTAGGATTATGACCCTAAGTTGGATTAGACTAAGGAAACCACTAGGAAAAAAATGCAACTCTTTGCAAATTCCACACTTGTCTTTTTCTTCTTGTAAACCTCTTCTAATCTTCTTTCTCATCTCTATTTGTAGATGGCCACCATCAACGAAGCCATCAAGAAGGGATCACTCATGACCATGACTTTAGAATGTGAGACAGAGTTTCCCAAGGGACTCAAAAACCTCATGGTTAGCTTGGGAATACATGGTGAAGCCGTGTACAAAGGATTTCCATTGATGGATGAAGGAGAAGAATATTGGTGGGTACAACTCCACTTGTATAGTAACAAGGGAGACATCCACAAAGAGTCGGGATTCTACATGTTCACCAACTCAGAAATGTATACGGCATTCTTTGACTCTCCAAGAAATGCAGCTTGCAATGCTATCAAGGAGCTTGGTGAAATACTCAAGTGTAGAATGCTCAACACTCAAAATGACCTTAGTGAGGAGAAGAAGTATACCCAAGACTTAGAGACCGCCATAAAACGTCTAAGGGAGGATATCATAGACTTAGCATATGAGTGAGAATTGGGATGAATTCCAATAGTTGGACCACCACACTTGTCGTTTTATCGCAAAAATTTGTCTAAGTTATGTTTGAACCTTAGTGCTTGTGCTAGGTTTGTATGCCATGCCTTGTATGTTTTCATTGTTGAATGTATGCTTTTGGCTTTTGTTTCACTATCTTGTGTTTTTCCGTCTACTTGTATTGTTTCTAATTTTTCTCTGTCTTATGCAATAGATGCATAGCCTTGTTATAAGCACTGCCAAGGAGTTCAAGGGAACTCATTTTAGTTCTCGTCTTGTGGAGCTCACTAGTGTGCTCAACCTTCCACTCCCTAGTATTAAGGCACTTCAGCTCACCAAGTTCAAGAGGAAGGATCTTTGGGGCTTTAGAGTCTCGCAGCCTGGACGCCAGACGGAGCCACCCACGGAGGAGATTACCTTCAAGCTGATGCATGATGACAAGGAGAAGGGACTAGATGTAGTCATGCAGGAGCTACTTGGACGCCTCTGCGGATGACACTCCACCGAGCTCAGGGACCTCTACTTCCACCTGTCCGGGAGACATGACGAGCAGGTTAAGGCTATAGTGTATGGTGACGCTACTAGAGAGACGATTGAGCCTGTTCTTGTCTACCTCCAGGACCTAGAGAGCCTCGTTAGACACCTCGACACAGATAGGACCAACATCATGCTTAGCAATGACGAGCTTCAGGTTCAGTTGAGGGAGAAGGAAAAGCTCTTCGCGGAGCAGGACGAGATCGTCAAGGATATGGAGGCCAGATTTGAGATCTAGGACAAGAAGTTCAAGAATCAAGAGAAGAGAGTGTAGGACAGGAACAAGAATATCAAGGACATAAGAGCCGAAATAGAGGCCAAGGACTTTGAGCTAGAGACCCAGCAGAGAGTGATACAGAGGCTGCGCTCGCAGAAGAGAGCCCTTCGTGCGAAGATTGAGGCCTTGACCACCAATATGGAGGAGTACAAGACAACCATGGAGACAGCTGGACTTACTCTGGTGGAAGAGGAGGTCGACATGGAGGAATAGTGTATACTACTCGACTATCTATTTATCTATCATCCTTTGGATTTATCGAGTAGCAATGACCGTCCAACATGTGGATGGCTTGCTATTGTGTTTACTTTTCCAAAACTTGTTGTTTACATTGTTCAAACTATAAGTTTATCTTGTGGTTGATTATTTATGTGATGTATTGTGCATGTTAGCATCTAAGGGTTATATCTCATTACTTATCCTTATTGAAACCACAGATGCCTCCCCGTCGTGCCAATCCCAACCAAAACAACAACAATAACAACAATCCCGAGATGCATCAGTTGATGACAACTCAAACTCAACTGATGCATATGACGACCCAGTTCATGGCTAATCAAAATCAGAATCACAACAAGAACAACAACAACAACAACAACAACCAAAACAACCCACCAACCTTTGACATGCTTACAAGGTTTTTGAGGTTCAGGCTAGACAAGTTCTTGGGAACCACTGATCCAATGGTAGCCAATGACTGGTTACGCTCTGTGAACAAGGACTTGGTCACTGTTGGCTGCACCGATGAGGAAAAGGTCATATTCGAGCACATCTGCTTGAAGGACTAGCAGCAACATGGTGGGATAACTTCTGGATCACCATCCCCCTTGAAGAGGTGACTTGGGACATATTTGAAGATGGTTTCCGCACCGCCCATATCTCATCAGGGGTGATGAATTTGAAGGAGTTCCACAATCTGAAGCAGCGTCACCATAGTGTTGATGAATACATTGAGGAGTTCAACAATCTGGCACGTTATGCACCGGATGAGGTTGATACTGATGCCAAGAGGAAGGAGAAATTCCTTGAGGGACTGAATGATGAGATGATCCTACAGCTATCTGTTGCCTATGTCCAAACATATCAATCACTGTGTGACAAGGGCACCATTTTGGAAAGAAAGATGAAGCAGGTTGAGAATAGGAAGATGAAGCATCACTTTGATAAGCACAGCTCATGATCGTCTCACAAGCGTTCCCATGGTAATGACAGTGGAGGTTCTGGGTCCCACAAGCATGAGAAGTATAACAGCCACCACAACAGTAACCTTCACCATGACAACAAGCACCACCGCATCCATGACAATGATAGATATAAGAACCACAAGAGTGGACACAAGATCCACCACAGTGGAAATGTTAATGGAAGTCATCCTACAAAAAGAGACATCAGTCAGGATGAGTGCTTCAAGTGAAATAAAACTGGGCACTATGAAAATGAATGCCCAGAAAAGAAGGCTGAAGGAGCCAAGAAGCCCAACCCTTTTCAGAAGGGACAAGTGAACCACATCAATGTGGAAGAAATCTATGAAGAGTCTGATGCTGTGGCTAGTAAGTGCAAGCTTAATTATTTTCCAGCACTTGTTCTTTTTGATACCGGCACATCTCATTTATTCATATCAAGAGCATTTGTTGGTAAAAATGGACTTCCAACTGAAACTATTGGGTGGCCAATTAAGGTAAGCTCTCCTGGTGGAGAGATGATAATGAATTTTGGATGTTATGATCTAGATTCCCAAGGATTGGATGTAATTTTGGGCATGGATTGGATGACTAAGTATGAAGGAGTAATAGATTGTGCCAATCGTACTGTCACACTCACAACCCCAGATAAGAAACGGATTAGGTTCAAGTCTAACTTTGAATCTAAAGGGAGTAAGCTAAATTCTCTTAAGGGGGTTATCATAGATGGTGTACCAGTTTTGAAGGAATATATGGATGTATTTCCGAAGGAATTACCAGGAATGTCACCAAATAGAGATGTGGAGTTTCTGATTGACTTACTGCCAGGATCTGGACCAATAGCAAAGAGACCCTACAAGATGTCAGTTGATGAGTTGAAAGTACTCAAGAAACAACTTGGAGAATAGTTGCAAAAAGGTTTTATTCAACCAAGTTCATCATCATGGGGTGCACCAGTCTTGTTTGTTGAGAAGAAGAATAGAAGTCAAAGGTTATGCATAGATTACCGTTCACTCAACGAAGTGACTATAAAGAACAAATACCCTTTGCCTAGAATCAATGATCTATTTGATCAGCTAGAAGGATACCGTGTGTTCTCAAAGATTGATCTCCGATCAGGCTATTTCCAGCTAAAGATTAGAGAGCAAGACATACCTAAGACTGCTTTTACCACCAGGTACGGATTGTATGAGCATACCGTGATGCCATTTGGATTGACAAATGCACCAACTTATTTCATGAACATGATGAACAAGGTGTTCATGGAGTTTCTTAACAAGTTTTTTGCCGTATTCATCGACGACATTTTGATCAATTCCAAGAGCAAAGAAGAGCATGAAGAACATTTGTGTTTGATACTTGAGAAGATCAGGGAGCACAAGTTGTATGCCAAGTTCAGCAAGTGTGAATTTTGTTTGAGCGAAGTTGGATTTCTTGGACACATTGTGTAAGGAGATGGTATAGCTGTCGATCCTGCAAAGGTGTCAGCTGTAACTGAGTGGGAATGTCCCAAGTCAGTAAAGGAAGTGCGTAGTTTCCTAGGCTTGGCAGGATATTATAGAAGGTTCATTGAGAATTTCTCAAAGGTAGCTAAGCCAATGACGGAGTTAATTAAGAAAGAAAAGAAGTTTGATTGGACTGAAGGATGTGAAATCAGTTTCCAAGAATTGAAGAAGAGACTAGTATCAGCACCAGTCTTATGTCTGCCGGATTTGAAGAAGGATTTACAGGTATATTGTGATGCATCTCACCAAGGATTGGGTGGAGTCCTGATGCAAGAAGGGAAAGTTGTGGCTTATGCCTCGAGACGACTCAAAACTCATGAAGTGAATTATCCTACTCATGACTTAGAGTTAGCCTCTGTTGTCCATGCCCTCAAAACATGGAGACATTATCTTTTGGGAAAACGATGTGAAGTGTTCACGGATCACAAGAGTTTGAAATATATCTTCACCCAGAAGGAACTCAATATGAGACAAAGAAGGTGTCTATAACTCATCAAGGACTATGCCATGAGTTTGCAATACCATCCCGGTAAAGAAAATGTTGTAGCAGATGCTTTAAGCCGTAAGGTTTATGTGAATTGCCTTACTAAGGGAGAATTGCTAGATGATCTGTGTGCCCAATTCAAAGATCTCAGATTGGAGATAGTGCCTGAAGGATATCTCATGTCATTGGATGTTCAACCCACATTATTGGACAAGATTAAAGAAGCCCAAAAGTTGGACAAAGAAATTGAAGAGATTAAAGGTAAAATTAGAAAAGGGAAGGCTAAAGGATTCCATGAAGATGAACAGGGTACTTTATGGTATGGAAAGCGTATCTGCATTTCGCAAGATCCGGAACTTCATAAATTGATTCTGCAAGAATCACACAATTCGCCATATTCTATTCATCCAGGTAACACCAAAATGTACATGGATGTGAAGGAAAGATTTTGGTGGAACAATCTCAAGAAGGATATTGCGGGACATATTGCATTGTGTGATGTGTGTAGTCGAGTAAAAGCGGAACATCAGAAACCAGCAGGGTTATTGCAACCACTACCTATTCCTGATTGGAAGTGGGATAAGAATTGAATGGACTTTATCACCGGATTGCCAAGGACCAGATCTAGATATGATTCCATTTGGGTTGTTGTAGATCGCCTAACTAAAGTGGCTCATTTCATACCCGTGAAGACTACCTATACAAGTGCTAAGTTAGCCAAGATCTATATGAACAGGATTGTATGTCTACATGGAGTACCTAAGAGTATTGTGTCTGATAGAGGAACTCAGTTCACTTCGCATTTTTGGCGACAACTGCATGAATCATTGGTAACAAGATTAGAGTTCAGCATAACTTTTCACCCCCAAACTGATGGACAGACAGAAAGGACCAATCATATTTTGGAGGATATGTTGAGGGCATGTGCCCTAGACTATGGTGCTAGTTGGGATGAAAGTCCGCCTTATGCAGAATTCTCTTACAATACAATCTATCAAGCAAGCATTGAGATGGCACCGTTTGAATTCCTTTATGGAAGGAAGTGTACTACGCCATTTCTATGGAGTGGTGTAGGAGAAAGGAATTTGTTCGGACTAGAATTGATCAAGGAGGCTGAAGAGAAAGTCAAATTGGTAAAGGACAGATTGAAGATAGCCCGGTCCCGACAAAAGGGCTACGCATATCCAAATCATAGAGAAGTCACCTATGAGGTAGGTGATAGAGCTTATCTTAGAGTCTCACCACTTCGTGGTGTGAAGAGATTTGGAGTCAAAGGAAAATTGGCAGCAAGGTATGTTGGACCATTAAAGATTTTGAGCCGCAAAGGAGAAGTGGCTTATGACATTGAATTTCCCGAATCACTGTCGGTAGTTTACAATGTGTTTCATGTGAGTCAATTGAAGAAGTGTCATCCGGAAATGGAAGAAACTTCATTGAAGGACACTATAACTTTGGAAGAGGTTCAGTTGGAGAGTGATCTCACCTATGAAGAGAAAACTATCAAGATTATTGAGACAACAGATAGGGTTCCTCGCACTAAGAACATCAAATTCTGCAAAGTAAAGTGGAATCATCATACCGAAGAAGCAACTTGGGAAAGAGAAGATGATCTTCGGAAAGACCACCCTGACCTATTTGCTAGCCAATTCAAATCTCGAGGGCGAGATTCATCTTAAGGGGGTTAGATTTGTAACATCCCAAATTTCATGATTTGTAAAAGCATGCATTACATTCATATCATCATAGCATCTAGAGCTTGCACAAAAAATTTCAAAGTTTGAAACCAAATAAAACCATATTTATGCCCATTTCAATATATTCATATGAGGCATGGTTTTATTTTTATTTTCAAAGGAACAAAGTGTTTTTGAGTGGACAAGTGTGTTTGACACACTTTTAGATGATAGGACCATAGTACAAAAATTTGGAGGTGATTTGAATTCAAATAGATTTGAATTTGGGTTTTAAAACCATTCCTAAAACTCAAAATAGAAATGAAAAAGGAAAAAAAAAAAAAGCCAGCACTAACCTTTTAGCCCGGCAACCCTTCTGGCCCAATAAGCCCACCCGGGCCACTCCCTCCCCCCCTCTCTCTCTCACCCGTGCAAACCCTACCCCGCACACGCTGACATTGGGCCTTGCGCCACATCATCATTGTCTTCCCCAAACCCCACGCGCAGACCCCGTCGCCACTGCCGTTTCCTCCCCTTCACTGCCGGATTGAAATCTATTTATGGCCATTGATTCGCCACGTGATTGCCGCCCATGCTCTGGATACTTAAACACCACACCTCCATGGCCATTTCCCCTCAACCCCCATCACTAGAACACCCTCAGGCTGCATGTATTCGAGCTCGAACCGCCGCTGCCCGATGAACTCCGGTGAGGCATTACGGTGAGCCTCGAGCGCCCCCCTGTCCCTCGTTCATACGAGATTGTTTCTCTGGTCTTTGCGCTTCTTCTGACACTAGTGGTTTGCCCTATACTACCCCAGGTCGTCGGCTCCGTCAACCACCGCGAACGCCCGAGGCACCAACCATCTCCGGCAAGCAATCCCAGTAAGAAATGAGCGCCCCTCGCCTCCTAGTTCAAACCATGTTGTGCGCCTTGTCCTTAAGCAACCACTGATGTTGTTTGTTTGTCCTAGGGTGACCTAGAACATCGTCGTTGTCTCCGCTAACCCGTGCCCATCGCCAGTGAGGTCTACGACGAGCTTTCACGACCACAGCATCCCGCCCCTGTCCAAACCAAGGCCATGTTGAGCATCCTCGCAACCATGCGACGCTGGTAAGCCATCGCAGCACCCCTAGCCCCCTCTCGAATTGCCGGAGCATCACCGACAGAAGTGCCGCCGTCGCTAGTGCCCATTTGCTCCTCCCATCCATGGTCGCATGCGTCAGAGCCGTAGGATCTAGATCTGACGTCGTAGATAGAATCACTTAACGAACCGGTATTGCCAGATCTGGGCCACAGGATCTGACTTAGATCTAACGGTCCACGCGCTCGATCCTCACGAAGCAGTACAGGCCAATCAGACATGGCAATGTGTCTGTGTTTTTGTTCTAAAATCTGTTTTTATATCTTTTAGAGATTTAAACTTGTAAAATTCATATCTTTAGCTATGTTTGTCCAAAAAATGCAAATAATATATCAATAGATTCAGAAAATTAAGCCCTACATTACTGTAGGCTTGAATTTGTATTTTCTTCTGAAAAATAGGATTATTTGCAGAAACAATTATATGCTTATTTTGGCTATATAAAATGTTTATGAAATTGTTTTGAGGAAAATTTGAGTTTGTTTAGGCTTTAGATAGGTTACTTTGTGTTCAGTACTATTTGGTTTGATTTTTTTAGTGTAGAAAATCATTCTATTGCATTTGCTTACATTCATATATATTTTTGTTTGAATATTTGAATGTGAATTTGGTGTTATCATTTTATGTGTAGATTTTGGTGATAGTGGTGATTGTGATTCTGAGGACTTTTGCTACTCCCCCAACTACCAAGGCAATTGTTGCTACATATATTTTGTCCTATTATTATGACTATGCATTAGTGATATTTTGAATAGGATTTGCATGGAATTTTGCTAACTATATATATGCTATGCCTTGGGAAATCCTAGTAGTTGTAGTCTTAGTAGAATTTCCTCTAAGTTAGGAAACTTGTTATGTTGTCATACTTATCCTAGCTAGTAGCAAACAAGGGTGGATTATTCATGCTATGGAATTTTTGCTAAGCCTATGACTTGTGTTTTGATTAATAAAACAACTAAGTGAATAAATCACTTGGGTGGTATGGTATGATGGTTTTATGTTGAGTTGTTACACAAGGCCCATGTCTATGGTTTACCTTGTGTATCACACTTGTGGAAAGCCACCTAGGAACAAAGTTATTTGAGATGTTTAGTGTTGAGAAGCTTCTAGTGCAACCACATGGCATATGGGCTCTACCTTGACCACATAGGTTGCAAGAACTTAGCCAGCTGGACAGTTGGTAGTAGGGTGATAGGACAGACAATTTGAGCATCAAAGACATTGACGCAATAAAGGATCTCCTCATCCCAATTTCTAAGCTAAAAACTTGTGGTTGAACAAGGGCAAAGGTTTACCAATGTCTATTGGTGGATCCTTGGGAGTTTTTGATAAACAAAAACTTAGTGTTTTTTAACTGATAAGAAAAACCTATTTTGAGCAAATAAAGCGTAAGCTACACTTAGCCAAATTCATATAGATGTTAGATATTACTATTCTACTATGGTATCACTTGCCAATACAATTCCAAATGTATTGACCCACTGTGGTTGTAACTTATGATGTTGTAGGTTACTCTGATGGAGATTAGGGTTGTGAGTCTACACTCAACATGCTAGCCTATGGCACATGAAGATGAAGACTTATACTTATTTACTTTATGTTAAGAACTCTTGTACTAGCCTTTGGCTATTTCAGTTGTAAAGACTATGTTATCTCTGGAATGACGATGTATAATGTCCTCTGTATCTGTGTACTTCATCTTAAACTGTGGATGCTAGCATTTGATCCAGGGTATAGCATTGCAATCACAGGGACCTTTACCTTAAAAGGTGAGGTCTTTCAACAGGGTGTACTGCGGAAGACTTATGGCTGGTGGATTTGTTTTGCATAAAGCCATTTTTGTTTATAAAAAAATAGAGAGAGAAGAAGCTTGTCTAGTCAGAGTATTTTTAAAGGGGATAAGAGAGCGACATCTCTGAAATATTGATCATCATATTTGATATCCTCCAAGTCATCATCATCTCAACACTAACTAGGATCACCCCCTCGTACCCATGAGGAAGAATCCTTAATCACACGTTGATCTGCCAAGTTTTAAGATTAGGTTATGGTTCTCTACGATCTTATAATCTGGTCACAAAGCGTTCATAACCGTGAACATGGCATTTTGAAAATATTTAACCCTATAGGGGTGTACAACTTTACCCACACGTACTAACCTTCTCTTAATGCCACTAGTAATAGCCCTCTTCCTTGGAAGGCCGGTAGAGGGTGGTTAGACACGACCTTTACCTTGCTTTTGCCTAAATCCATGAGTCTCCAAGAAAGGGTTCCATCATCCCATATCTCTATGTCCAAGGATCGGGAGTACTCCCGAAGCCTCCTTCCTCCTTGGTCACGCCCTATATGATGCACCATCTTCAACCCATCCAAACATGCAGATGCCAAATAGCTATCTACAGACTCATGGATCAGACTAGGCAAGTTAGTCACTCGTGAGGTTTTACAGTCCCCATGTGGTTGTATGCTCGTCTCGGTTCCAAAGGCAAGAACTCGGTTCCTAGTGGTGGCAAGCATGGGACTAGAAAAACCACATCCCACCGTGGCCTCCCATACAAGCCTTATCATGTTTAACTCATATCACCTCTGATCTCATCTCATCACGTTCTCCTGTCATACTAGATTCTCTGCATTTGCTACATCATCTGGATGGACCAGACTCAACAACTTTGCATGGCTAAACAGGAAAACAAATTTAAGCTCTAGCAGTGCACACAAGCCAAACCTAGTTATGCTAGGAACAGTGAAACATGTAATATAACCTCAAAGGGAGTAATGCAATAGATAGGATACTCTATCTATCGATAAAAGACCATAGTAGAATCGTATGCATCATGGAAGGAATTGACATGCTTTCGAAATCATAGGATCATATCATGGTGGGGCTATGCTTGCGTTTTCCCGTTGACAACCAATAAGCAGATCGTCGGGAGCCTTGTACTTGACTTGATTATAGTTGGTCAAGTATTATTCATCGATCTTCGATGGTGTTGACCTCGGTCTTTGATCTCGATCTCGATATCTTATTCTATCGAGAAGAACCAAACACCGGAAAGAGAGGGAAACAATCAGCACATGGATTCGATGCAATGCTCAAGCATGGATGATGATATGACAAGTTAAATTGTATTGAAATGAAACTCTATAACATGCTTGGCAATTTAAACGGGGTTCCGAGGGGTATAAACCCTAACTCGGGGAAACTCCGGATGTATACGAGATGGGTTGGTTTATTCTTCTGATTAAACTGGTTATGAAAGTTGTTGATCAATGCATGATTATATCTTAGATAGGTAGTTCTCATTTTTTCTAAACATTTTGATATATTATTTGTATTTTCTGACTTATAAATAATTACTTATTGAATTTATAAGATTTAAACCATTTTTTGGATTTATTAAAACCATTTAAATTGAATTACTGCATCACTATGATGTCAGCACAGGGTGGGGATCATTTTTCACTGGGTCTGGCGCTACCCACATGACTGACCAGTGGGGCCGAGGCCACGTTGAATGCCACCTTGGTGCCACACGGGACTCGCCGGAGAATGGCCAGATGATGGCGGAAACGGTGCTAGTGGTAGTGCGTGGCTGCGTGCGGGTGCGCGTTCGAATCAGCAAAGCAAGGCAAGCACGATAGAGGCGGCGCTGCCCGGATTTGGTCACTGGAGCGACGTCTGTGACGAGCGGCGACAACGATGCTCACGGGTCAGCGGCACGTGTCGAGCACAGAGAGGGAAGGGGGCATAGGAGGGGTCCAGGAGGATCGTGTGCTCACCCTGGAGCTGTAGGGGTCGACAGCGAGACACGTGGTGGACCGGAGCGGCTGCAATGGCGACGGCGGCGCACATCGGTGTCGGGGAAGACGATGAGGATGGCGACGATTGGGGGCTCCCCTCCTCAATTCCTTTGGCACGGAGGCTCATCAGGGCGAGGGGAAGAGCATGGCAGCGTCAGATGGGCAAGGGGATCACGGCAATGGCACACATCGGCGGAGCTCATCGTCTAGGGTTTCGGGCGCGTCGCAGAGAGCGAGAGAGAGAGGGCACGAGGGAGAGTGAGAGAATAGGGATGGGAGGGAAACGTGCGTGGCTGGTCCTTATCCTTCTCTGGAGCGGCAGCGAGGATCTCCACGCGGGGCGGCCGACGACGTGCCGACAGCGAGCTGCTTCGGCTAATCGAGAGGTCGACGACGACTCCAGGAAGGCGACAAATAGGAATGGGCCCAGGTGGGCTGCTCCTTGGCCATAACAAGGCTTGCGAGGAAGGCTGATGGCTTGCGTGTTGGGTAGCAGGTAGAGGGAAGAGGGAGCTGGGCCAGGCCTACGCTGCTTCTGCATTTTTTTATAAAAACCCTTTTTCTTTTCTTCTTTGTATTTTCTGTTTGTATTTTCTGATACTTTTCTGTTTTTGAATAATTCAAAAATACTAGAGACTTTGTAAAGTACATAAAATATTTTAGGGGCCCTTTTAATCTATTTGGGCTCCAAATATTTTGGGTTTTCAAAATATTCAAAACCTTTTGAATTGATTTGCAAATATAGGAGGAAGATTAAGGTATTAGGGTTTGCATTTTATTTTCTTTGCATGCATTTTTACTTTTCTTTGCATGCATTTTTACTAGATGATGCTCATGAATGCACAAACAAAATCCTAATTAGAGTTTAACTAAAACTGGGGTGTTACATTTAACGACCAACTATACGGCGAGAATAAAATTTCTGACCATATAGTTGCGGTCGTATAGTTATCTACCCATCTTCAAATTTTTATTTTAGGATACAGAACGTTTAATGACCAACTATACGGCGGTAATAAAATTCCCAGCCGTATAGTTGCGGTCGTATAGTTGGTACCGCCATAGAAGTAAAATCTAAAGTCGTTTCATAACTATACGACGGGACTTATATGGGACGCGCCCGTATAGTTGATCGTTATGGACAACAACTAGGGTTTTTGACCTCCCCTTTTAAAGTTGATCGCATCTAACCTTTTTCATTAAGTTTTCACAGAGCTATAGCCTCCAGCCTCGAAAAATCATCACCATCCCTATACAAGCCCCTTCTAACAATATCTGTGCAGTGAAGCCATGTAGCCTTTTCATGTCAACAAGATTTGGAGAAAAAATATGATAAGCCCATAAAGATGATCAAAGAATCAGAACCTAAAAAAGCATCATTTCCATCCATATCAGAGATCAAGCCTCTCCCAAATTGGGAGGAAATGTCCCAGCAGAGGATGGAGATGATGAGGCAAGCAGAGCAGGGAAAGAGCAAGGATAAGTACTCCCCTAATCCTTATCGCCACAACATAAGATCATATTATAAACCTCCTCTCGGTCCGTCACCTCTCAAGCCTAAGAAGGTGCGGTAGGATGAGATTCATGATAAGATCTATCAATTGGAAAAGGCCTCAAAATCATGTGTTGAAACTATTGGAGAAGGAATTGACTCCTACTGGACGATGAGCAAAGACCTTGATAAAAAGGGCAATGACATCGATTGTAGAGTTGGTTTCTTGACTAAAACTCTATTTGAGTTAACAGATGAGAAGAAATTCCTCCAGAAGAAATTTTTGAAGCTTCAATTAGACATGGCCGAGCTGAGCAGCCACCTTGCAAGCATAGCTAAAGTTTGTGACACATGGTAAGAAGACAATACTCTTCTCACCCATGAGGAGGAATAGGTACCAACAAGGACTTATTTGATCCCGCCTGGCTTGATTCCAAGCTTTGGGAGATCTTTAAGACCTTATAATCAATCTTATAAGTTTTATATTACTATTTTAGTTTTGCATTAGTTCGAGCTTAGAAATAAAGTTTGCATCATTATAAGTCCCTTCAGGAATAGTCGATCCCTTTTATGAAATTTCGAGTTTATTATCATATATGGAGCATTATTGCGTTTGTGATTGTCTTATTAGATATATGAATGGATTGAGTATAATTTTACTTGCACTTTATGATAGCAATAGGAGTCTTCCACACCATTGGTATTAATGGAACATACAAAGTTAATTTAGTCAATATGTTGTAAGTTCATGGTTTGATTTACAAAAGGAAAAACAATCTAATCAGTCAAGTTGAGAAAGAAACCTTGAACAAAGGAAAATTAAAAGTGCTATCAAATTAGAGTGAGAACAAGACGAGGTAGAGTATCCACCCTATAAATATGTTTCATACACAATTGGAATTTGATAATCGAGATTGTCAATCTTTGAATCCTCTCATGGAGTGGAATGTATGGCTAGCTCCTTTGCACATCAATTAAAGAAAAGTGTGAGCATATATATATATAAAAGAGAAGATAAAATAAAATGTGCAAAGCGAAAATAGGCATACACCACTATCTTGTGGTGAGACAAAGGAATGTTTGAGATTTTAAATCCCAAGTGAATATGTTAATCCTAAAACACTTGGGACTACCTCGCTAACTCATTCGGTCGAACTGAAACATTTTTACATCATATTGAGAGTAATATTTTGTGAACTATTAAATGCTAGGGATTTCTATTTTCGTGCCCCTGGTTCCTTAGTTGTACTTAGTTTTCCCCAGTCGCTTAGTTTGTGTTCACATTTCCCCTTGCCATGTTAAGAAACCCTCGAGGGTGCTCGAAGGCGTTCGGACAGAGGGATGCCGTCAGGTCAAAGGCTTGACCGTTACATGCTGACTAGTGGGACCGCGTTGGGGCGGGTCGGGTGTTGAGCGTTATGTTACGAGGCCTCGACCGTTACATGCCTGACCGGTGGGGCCGTGTGTGGGCCAGGTCCTGCACACGTGGTTAAGGGTGGGGCCGCGTTGGGACGGGTCTTGCATACGTGGTGAAGGGTGGGGCCGCATGGAAACACGTCGGACCGGCTGATGCGCCCAGTTGATGTAGGTGCGCTTCATCTGGAAACCCCAAGAGCAAGGTGTGATGCAAAAGAGCATCAAGTCTTCCCTTGGTAAGAAACCAAGATTATTGAACTAGTAGGAGGAAGGAAATGTCACACATGTGTTGCAAGCAACGTGGAAACCTGCACAACACAAACTCAAGACTTTGCCCCAACGAACAGTGAGGTTGCAAGCTCACCGGTTGCTATAACAAAGGGTTAACTGTATGGTGTGGAAGGTGATGATGGATTTGCAGCAAATAAACAGGTAACAGTGGAAGATGTATCAATGGTAAAGATTGGACCGGGGTCCATAGTCACTAGAGGTGTTCTCCTTAGATAAACAAACATGGCATGTTGGGTAAACAAATTACAGCAGGGCAATTGACAGGAACTGAGCAAGGCATAACAATGCAATACTAGACAAAAAAGATCCTATGATATTCAATTGGGCAATACAAAAAATATACATAGACCGCCATCCAACTACATCTATGACTAGAAGTCCACCTTCAGGTTATCATCCGAACCCCCTCCAGTATTAAGTTGCAAGCAACAAACAACTGCTTTAAGCAAAGTGTGTAAGGTAAACAATCCGCTTGTTCCATGAACAAGAGACCGTTGTTTTTCCCTAGTGGCAACAACACATCTACAACCGAAGAGATTTCGGTCACTTCCCTTGGAAACTAGAGGCGTGAACCCACTATCGAGCATAAATACCCCCTCTTGGAGTCACTAGCAACTACTTGGCCAAGATAGCTACTAACAACGGAGAGCATGCAAGATCAAAAACAACATAGACATGATAGAATAAAATAGACAAAACCATTAATCAATATGACATAGTAATCTCAATATCCATCAGATCCCCGCAAACACAACATGCATGATTACAAATAGATTAGATGTTGATCATGAACGGAGCTCACAAGATCTATACATGAAAGCACAAGGAGGAGATACAACCATCTAGCTACTACATGGACCCGTAGTCCAAGGTGGAACTACTCACGCTTCATACCGGAGGCTACCATGATGAAGAAGAAGCCCTCTAGGATGAGATCCCCTCCAGCAGGGTGCCGAGAAGAACTTTAGATCCCCCCGATCTAGGGACAATGGTGGCAGCGGCTACAGACGGTTTCGTGGATTTTTGATCGAGTGCCTAGGGTTTCTGCATCGGGGGCTTCTTATAGGCGAAGGGGTGAGCCAGGGGGCCACCAGGGCGGCTACACCCCAAGGCACGGGGTGGGCCCACCCGCGCGGCCAGGGGGTGTGGCCCCTGGTGAGCATTCTTCGTCTCGTCTTCTGGCTTCGTGTTGCCCACGGTAAAATATTGACTTTGGCTTTTGTCCCTTCCAATTCCGAGAATATTGATTTTCTTCCTTTCTGGAACCAAAAACAGAAGAAAACATGCAACTGGAAATGTGGGAACATGTTAATAGGTTAGTTCCAGAAAACATATAAAAACACCTCAAAGTGTAGACAAAGAAAAGCAAAGTTGATACTAAACAAGCATGGAGCATCAAAAATTATAGATACGTTTCCGACGTATCAAGCATCCCCAAGCTTAACCCCTTCTCGTCCTCGAGTAGGTAAGTAATAAAAAGAATAATTTTTTAGGTGACATGCACCATCAAAACCAAGATCAAACCATTTGCAAGCATTGAAAGCTGGGATCAAAGAACACTAAACATGTGCATGAAAGATGGAGTTCTAACAATAAGACGAAGCAACTATGCATGCATCAAGAAAGGCTACAAACAAATATCATGAATAACATGCATTGAAAAATGTTTGTTTGTTTCACATACAGAAAACATGGCATAGTGGCATTCAGCTTGTCCCTCATAGAGTAGCAAATAGATGCATAGGACACCTTCAAAGTTCATAAGAGTGACTAGATACAAATAGCACAAGAACAAGTAATATCATAATATGCATCAATCAGTAAGTTTTGGGACACTACACATAGAACTAAGAATGGCAACTATGCTCTCTTAATGGTTCTTAAAGGTAGAAGGTGGAGACTCAATATAATAGTGGAAGAAAGGCCCTTCATAAGGGAAGTGGGGATTTCAAGTTTCAAAAGGATCTTCCAAAAATTATGGTACTTGTTAGCTTTCAGCCCTCATTGCCCCTATCATAAGCATCTTGAAGTGATTAAGGTTAAAGTGAACAAACTATGGAGTATATGCTTGATAAAGTATAAGTTGGCAATATCATGTCCCTTGAATACGAGGGCCACACCTCATGCTACTCAACTTCAGTCACCTGTAAGTTCTTGTCATAGTAAGTACATGTGTATCATAGAGAACCGCCAACGGGGTACCCCTTGCACATGGTACAGGAGCTATCCCATAACCAAAATGACAAGGCAAGCAGACAATGAGCATCTCAGCGATCTTTTTATTTACTATGTGCATAGCTTTTTATTGAGGATGCTTTAGACATAGCTCATTATGGTGATGCTACAAGTTTCCACCATGATTAGCCATGGCTTAGGCTAGCGGCCCAGGAGTTTCTCTAACACAAAATACATAACTCCATGGACTTACAAGCTCCCTCTTTATTTCACACCAGTGCCATCCATAGACAAACGAGCATGATATCAACTATGTACAAAGTACAAGTGAAATGTTGAAAACGTTCCCCATGACAGCATGGTTCTGCTAATTCCAACGAATAAGTGCAAGCATATACAACAGAGATGACACAATGGTTCAAGTTTATTAGGGGCAAAGAATAAAAAGTGTGCCATCAAGTTCGTGAGGGCTTTAATCACTAAGTTTTCACATAACAAAATACTTTTTAATTGGAAGATAGCTGAAAGAAAGAATATTTGGAATGGTGTAACACACCATACATAGGAGTTTATAGTGGACACTTTGGAATAACTTGGTTTCTTGGGAGTTTGAAGCATGAGTAGAGATTACTCATACAAGTGGAGGCTAGCAAAAGACTGGGAGCAACCAAACTTGAGAGCAATAATGGCCATAATCATGCAGAGCGACAAAACATTACTAATCAAAGCATAGAGTTGTACTACAAGTCAAGGAATAAATGATCATAGAGGCTATGGTGACTTGTTCATAGTCATAACATGGTGTGAGCATGTGCCAAGTCAACCCAAACAAAGCATCAAAGGAGAATACCATAATACTATGATTTTGTATGCTAAAACAATGCATAATTATTTCAAGGCACACTAAGCAATCCCAATTGTTTGGAACAAGACATGCTACAGAAATAATCACTAAGCATAAGGTCAACAACACCTAGCATGTCATGCTAAAGTCTAAGTCACAGTCAATGGAAGCTCCTCTTGCACTTTCAAGCAAGAACTTTCTACTCCTTTCCAACACCAATCAACTTATTTGAAACAACACAGCGATAATGGGGGTACAAACTACTTTATTCAAGCAAATTAAACAAACTAAGCAAATCAAACGAAAACTAAGACGCTCCAAGAACAACACAATAGTGCATGAAACAATAAAAACGAAGTGTCTAGAAAGACCTAAGATTTCTATTGAGGAAGAAGGGGATGCCTTGGGCACCCCAAGCTTTGACGCTTGTACCTCTTGTATATTTCTTGGGGTGACACCGGGGTTGCATCCCCAAGCTTGAGCTTTTGTCCATTCTTCATCTCATTACATCATTCTCTCTCTATACCTGACATTTTTCCTTCATACAAAACTTCACATAATCTTCATTAGCAACATTAGTGTATTAAAAAGATAATAGACCTTTAGGATTACCTACTATAGAAAATCCTTCAAAAAGCTCAATTCCCCAAAAGACAACTCAAAAAGGAGTCAGTAAGAAGCAATGCAAATAATGGCAGAAATCTATCAAAACAGAGCAGCACGTAGAAACTGATTTTTTCGAAACTCTTATGGTTCTCAAATCAAAAAGTGTTTAACTAACTAATGATAGATAACATACTGGGGGCTTTATTGGTAAATTTTCAGCTCAATCCGACTTATAGAGACTCCTCACGAATTTTTATGGTGGAGGACAGAAATCTGTTTCGGGACAGCAACTCCCCAAATCTTACTTCCCTCTCATTAGAGGTCATTCTTCGCACAAAAAGAAAACAAAAAGGATAAGTAGAGGTCATTACTGAAGTAATAACTTACAAGACTCAAGGAAACTCTTGGGTTATCTCCCAACAAGTACTTTTCTTTAACCCCTTTAAGTTAGGCACAAGAAGCAAGAAATCAAGTATTTTCAAATGAGGAAGCATTAACATCGAACATTGCTTTAAAAGTAGGAGCAAAAAAGCAACTTCTCTCTCCTCATAGGGAAGTGTTCAATACCTTTCTTAAATGGAAATTGATATTTAATGGTGCCTTCTTTAATATCAATGATTGCACCAATAGTTCTAAGAAAAGGTCTTCCAAAATTAATAGGACAAGAAGCATTGTATTCAACATCCAAAACATAGAAATCAACAGGGACATAAGCATTGTTAACCATAATGAGAACATCATTAATACTCCCCATGAGTTTCTTATTAGAATTATCATTAAGTGGGACATCCAAATAACAATCTTCCAAAGGTGGCAAATCAAGCATTTCATAAATCTTCCTAGGCATAATAGAGACACTAGAGCCAAGATCACATGAAGCTTTGAGATCAAAGTCATTCACTTGCATATTAATAATGGGTTCCCAACTATCTTCTACTTTCCTAAGAATAGAAGTTTTGTGTTTGAACTTCTCTTCCTTAATCTTAACAAGAGCATCTGTAATGTGTTTGGTGAAAGCAACATGCATATCACTAGCACCAGGACTTCTAGAAAGCTTTTGCAGGAACAGAATCACTTCACAAATATTGCAACCATCTATATCAAAATCAAACTTACAATCACTAGTAGTAGACTCATTAGGCTTAGGCATTGTAGGATGAGGAATAGGTACTTCTTGTGTTTTAGTGGTATCCATTCTAGTGATGGTGCACACGCTATTTTTTCTATCAATTTCAGCTTCCCTTTCCCACTTAGCATGAAGTTGGGCTAACAGTCTAACATTTTCATCAATAGTAACTTGTATGGCATGAGTAGCAGCAAAGGTACTTTCCATGGTTTCAGGTTTAGCAGCCATTTTATTAATCAAGGAGGACTGTGCTTCAGACAAAGAGGAGATATTCTTCTCAGCACTCAAAACTTTTGACTATAAACGAGGAATTTCTCTATTTAGATTCTCAAGATGATGACTAATGTTTTTCAAGATAACAGATTGTTCTTCCATAGTTTTATTGAATATCTTGTTTTGCTCATATTGCATCTGCATAAAGTTTTTAGTGGATCTTTCAACTTCTAGAATCCTATCTTCACTAGGCATTCCAGATCTATCATGGTAAGCATTTCCAATATTAGGTGGATAAGGCCTATAGTTATTACCATAAGTGTTGTTTCCAAAATTGTTGTTTCTAATGAAGTTCACATCAACTTGCTCTTCTTGAGCAACCAAAGAGGCTAAAGGAACATTATTTGGATCTAAAGGAGCTTTCCCATTAATAAGCATAGCCATAATAACATCAATCTTATCACTCAAAGAGGAGGTTTTTTCAACAGAATTTACCTTCTTACCATGTGGAGCTCTCTCAGTGTGACATTTAGAATAATTAACCATCATATTATCAAGGAGTTTTGTTGCAACACCCAAAGTGATGCCCATAAAGGTACCTCCAGCAGCTGAATCCAACAGGTTTCTTGAAGAGAAGTTCAAACTTACATAAAAAGTCTGGATAATCATCCAAGAAGTGAGTCCATGAGTGGGACAATTCTTAACCAAAGATTTCATTCTTTCCCAAGCTTGAGCAACATGTTAATTATCAAGTTGTTTAAATTGCATAATATCACTTCTCATAGATATAATCTTAGCAGGAGGGTAGTACTTTCCAATAAAAGCATATTTGCACTTAGTCCAAGAATAAATACTACTTCTAGGCAAGGATGGCAACCATTCTTTAGCTTTTCCTCTCAAGGAGAAAGGAAAAAACTTGATCTTAATAATTTCTCCATCTACATCCTTATACTTCTGTATCTCACAAAGTTCAACAAAGTTATTGAGATGGGAAGCAACATCATCAGAACTAGCACCAGAAATTTTCTCTCTCATCACAAGATTCAACAAAGCAGTCTTAATTTCATAAAAGGTAGCATCAGGAGCAGGTGGATCAATAGGAGTGCTAAGTAAATCATTGTTGTTTGTGCTAGTGAAGTCACACAACTTGTTATTCTCACCAGAGTGTTGAAACTATTGGAAAAGGCCTCAAAAGCATGTGTTGAAACTATTGGAGAAGGAATTGACTCCTACTGGATGTGAGCAAAGACCTTGATAAAAAGGACAATGAAATCGATGGTAGAGTTGGTTTCTTGATTAAAACTCTGTTTCAGTTAACATGTGCAAAGAGAAAATAGGCATACACCACTATCTTATGGTGAGACAAAGGAACATTTAAGATTTTAAATCCCAAGTGAATATGTTAATCCTAAAACACTTGGGACTACCTTGCTAACTCATTCGGTCAAACTGAAACACTTTTACATCATATTGAGAGTAATCTTTTGTGAACTATTAAATGCTAGGGATTTCAATTTTTGTGCCCCTGGTTCGTTAGTTGTACTTAGTTTTCTCCAGCCTCTTTGTTTTTTCTCACATTTCGCCTCGCCATGTTAAGAAACCCTCGCGGGCGCTCGAAGGCGCTCGGACGGAGGTATGCCGTCAGGTCAAAGGCTTGACCATTACATGCTGACTGGTGGGACCGCGTTGGGGCGGGTCGCGTGTTGAGCGTTATGTTAAGAGGGCCTCGACCGTTACATGCCTGACCGGTGGGGCCGGGTGTGGGTCAAGTTCTTCATACGTGGTGAAGGGTGGGGCCGCATGGAAACAGGTCGGACCGACTGATGCGCCCAGTTGATGTAGGTGTGCTTCGTCGGGAAACCCCAAGAGCAAGGTGTGATGCAGCGGAGCATCAAGTCTTCCCTTGGTAAGAAACCGAGGTTATCGAACTAGTAGGAGGAAGGAAATGCCACACATGTGTTGCAAGCAACGTGGAAACCTGCACAACACAAACTCAAGGCTTTGCCCCAACGAACAGTGAGGTTGTCAAGCTCACCGGTTGCTGTAACAAAGGATTAATTGTATGGTGTGGAAGGTGATGATGGTTTGCAGCAAGTAAACAGGTAACAGTGGAAGATGTATCAATGGTAAAGATTGGACCGGTGTCCATAGTTTACTAGAGGTGCTCTCCTTAGATAAACAAACATGGCATGTTGGGTAAACAAATTACAGCAGGGCAATTGACAGGAACTGAACAAGGCATAACAATGCAATACTATATAGAAAGATCTTATGAGATTCGACTGGGCAATACAACAATATACATAGACCGCCATCCAACTGCATCTATGACTAGAAGTCCACCTTCAGGTTATCATCCGAACCCCCTCCAGTATTAATTTGCAAGCAACATACAACTGCTTTAAGCAAAGTGTGTAAGGTAAACAATCCACTAGTTCCATGAACAAGAGACCGTTGTTTTCTCCCTAGTGGCAACAACACATCTACAACCGAAGAGATTTTTGTCACTTCCCTTGGAAACTAGAGGCATGAACCCACTATCGAGCATAAATACCCCCTCTTGGAGTCACTAGCAACTACTTGGCCAAGATAGCTACTAACATCGGAGAGCATGTAAGATAAAAAACAACACATACATGATAGAATCAAATAGACAAAACCATTAATCAATCTGACATAGTAATCTCAATATCCATCGGATCCCTGCAAACACAACATGCATGATTACAAATAGATTAGATGTTGATCATGAACGGAGCTCACAAGATCTCTACATGAAAGCACAAGGAGGAGATACAACCATCTAGCTACTACATGGACCCGTATTCCAAGGTAGAACTACTCATGCTTCATACCGGAGGCTGGCATGATGAAGAAGAAGGCCTCTAGGATGGTATCCCCTCCGGCAGGGTGCCGGGAAGAACTTCAGATGCCCCCAATCTAGGGATGATGGTGGCGGAGGATACAGACGGTTTCGTAGAGTTTTGATCGAGTGCCTAGGGTTTCTGCTTCGGGGGCTTCTTATAGGCGAAGGGGCGAGCAAGGGGCCACCAGGGCGGCTGCACCCCCCAGGAACGGGGTGGGCCCACCCCGCATGGGCAGGGGGTGTGGCCCCTGGTGAGCCTTCTCCGTCTCGTCTTCTGTCTTCGTGTTGCCCAAGGTAAAATATTGACTTTGTCTTTGGTCCCGTACAATTCCGAGAATATTGATTTTCTACCTTTCTGGAACCAAAAACAGAAGAAAACAGGCAACTGGCACTGTGGCAACTTGTTAATAGGTTAGTTCCAGAAAACATATAAAAACACCTCAAAGTGTAGACAAAGCAAAGCAAAGTTGATACTAAACAAGCATGGAGCATCAACAATTATAGATACGTTTCTGACGTATCACCGGCCATTCTCGCTCACCCAAAGAATTTGCTTCCCCCGAGCCTGGAACAGCTCCCACACCACCCCTCCGCTTCCCCGCCGTCGTGCCCTCCTACCTTATGTCGTCCTCTGCCCTAGAGCCGCCCGCTCCACCTGGCGGAGGAGCCCACTCCACCTCCGGCTCCATTCCCGCCCCCGCTAGATCTACCCCTTTCGCGGAACAGTATGCAATGCCGGCTGGTGCACTGTCCATCCGCGTAGCAAGGAGAAGATTGGGTGGAATCCTAGGGATCTAAGTCATGGATTCCATCTGGGTAAGCATCATTTCCCTTTTGTGGTTGATTATTGGCAGTATTTGAGCGCCAATCGCTGGTGCTCAACTAACTTCCTTGCTTTTCAAATAGGATTGATCCAGTGCTGGCATTTTGGCTGGCGATTATACTGGATACTACCGTAATTTGTGGTTGTGAACAATATCTCTCTAGATTTGACTTCCCAGCGGTGATTGCAACCTCCATAACTCACGGAGATTTGATAGATAAAATCTATTGTAAATTCCCCTAGAGCAGTGGCGATTCAGTTGATTTGCAATATTTCAACATTAGCAAGCAAAGATTGCTCCCACTAACTAGCGAAGATGATCTGGTAGTGCTTTTCTCTTTGAATGCTGCCAAACGTTTTGGTCAAATTCGTCTCCATGTGCAACCTAAAGTTGAGCACACGGGAAAGAGTGTTAAATCACCATATGGTGGTCACGCGTCATTAGGTGGTCAGGCATCATGTGTCTCTGTTGTATCTGCTAATAGTGTGCGCCCTGGCGATCCTTGTAGGTCCACGGTAGTACCATCTGTTCGCACAACGAGTGTAAGCCAAACAGCTCATGTGATCGATGTGGAGGAAGAGGCAGAGCCTGGCGAGGGAGTGCCTCCACTAGATGATGAGGATGAGTTGATGTTTCCTGAATTTGTAGATAGATTCAGTAAACATGCACTAGAGGATCAATACACGGATGAAATTGCCCAGGGTGCCAGATTTGATGATACTGATGACGAAGAGAATGAGGAGAACAATGACAACCTTGTTTTAGCCGAGTACGATGGTGTGGACTTGCCAGTAATTGAGTGGGACAGGGACGATCCTCAGATTTCAGAAGGCACCGTATTTGAAATGATGCGGGACTGTCATAATGCCCTTACTACATATTGCATTCACACCAATAATGCCTATGATGTTATTAAGAGTGAGCCAAGAAGGTTCACAATGAAGTGCCCTTACAAGAGGTGTAGCTGGAGGATGCATGCATCCACTATGCCCAGGAGTAGTTTGGTTGAGGCATTACAACCACTTGTGTATTTTAGATCACTGTGTAGAGTTTGTTAGCTGTACCTGACATTTTAATTATGTTTCAGATAAAAATTAATCGGTTCGAACATTCTTGTCCACCTCAAGGGGGCAACCAAAGGACAAAATAAAACTAGCAAAGACTAGGTGGTTGGTAGATGCAATCATGGATTGGATGAGAGCGAACCCATCACTTGGTGCAACAACGCTCATAAAAGAAGTTTCTGAAAAGTTTAATATTAGAGTACCCTACATGAGGATGTTCTATGCAAAGGAAATGGCTCTTGATAGGATCAATGGTCCATGGAATGAAAGTTTTCAGTTGCTTTACATCTTCAAAGCTGAAGTGGAGATGGCTAGTACAGGTAGTGTTGTACAGATAGACAGGCATAAAGTTCAGTACAAAATAAGAGAGAAGACAATGGAGAAGGAGTTCTTTAGAAGGGCTTTTGTTTGTTTAAAATCTTGCTGGCAAGGGTTTCTGGATGGTTGCAGGCCTTATTTGGCCGTGGATGCAACAACTCTTCATGGCAGATTTAAAGGACAGCTAGTAGCTACTACAGTAGTTGATGGCCACAATTGGATGTTCCCTGTTACTTATGTAGTTTTGTATATTGAGTCAGAGGAAAGTTGGACTTCGTTTCTAAAGAATTTGCGCGACCTTATTGGTCATCCACTAGGACTTACTATCCACACAGACGCTTGCAAAGGTTTGGAGAAAGATGTAGAAGCAGTATTCCCCGGAGTGGAGCATAGGGAATGTATGCGACACTTAGTGCAGAATTTTACAAAGAAATTCAAGGGTAAGGTTTATACTGACAACCTATGGCATGCAGTTTGAAGAAGCATTTTTATCATTTGTAAGTGTTGTATAAACAGAAACCTGCGGTGAAGGAGTACTTGGATGCACATCATGGAATGGTGTGGTCAAGAAGCTGATTTAATGATATTTGCAAGGTATACTATGTAACAAGTAACCTTGCAGAGAGTTTCAATGCAAAGGTCAAGTCATTGAAAGGGCTTATGATGTGGTAAATATTGATAAGATTAGGCAGATGATCATGATAAAGATCGATTTGCGTCAAATAATTGCATCAACAGTATATGCTGGTCATCTCATCCTCCCATATTTGATTAAGGCTTTGCATGCCATGGACAAAAATTGAAGATGAAATGCATTAGAAGAGGAATGGAGGCTAAGGTAACATACACTGATAGTAAAGATAGGCAATGGAGGTATCCAGTGAGTTTGGTTGGTAGGACATGCCATTGCCTCCGTGGGAAACCCTGCATACATGCATTGTTTCATGGGTGTTCTAGGAGGTGAAGAGGGTGAAGTTGATCAGTATGTGTCGGAGTATTTCTCCGTTGCCAAATTTAGGGAAGCATATGCTCAGAATGTTCCAGCCTTGTTGGGAAAAGACCAATGGATGGAAGTGGATCCAGGCGTCAAGCTATACCCTCTAGTTTTTACTAGACCAGCAGGTAGGCCAAGGAAGAATAGGATAAGAGCTAGTGCAGAGGGTGGTGCACCACCTCGACAATGTAAGTCCAAACGTTGTGGGATCCTAGGGAACATTGCTAGGCTATGTAAAAATGCATTGGACCCAGCTTATGGAATGGGTGATCAGGCAGGAGCAGCAAATGCAGATGAGAATGAAGCATTTGAACAAGAGGAGAATGAAGCAATGGATACATTGTAGATTGAACCAATGGATCAAGAGGAGATTGAACCAAATGGAGGGGAGATTGAACCAAATGCAGAGGAGATTGAACGAAATGCATGAGATATTGAACCAGTCGACCGAGAGGAGATTGAACCAAATGCAGGGGAGATTGAACCAGTCGATCGAGAGGAGATTGAACCAAATACAGGGGAGATTGAACCAGTCGATCGAGAGGATACTTTAGCAGAGTTCAAGCGTAAAGAAATTACACCAGCGGATATAGCGGAAATGAGGACAATGATGTTTGAACCGCATGAACTAGCGAATTGAAACGTGATTGAACCAATTGTACGACAGACTAAAGCACTTGATTTATTGGATGCAGAGAAAAAGAACAAAGGGAAAAACTAGAAGAAGTTGATGGTGGACTCCGAGAATATTCCAGCTAGGATCACCAGGAGCAAGGTGGTGAAGCCAGCGAAAAACACTAGGAGCAAAAAAATGGATTTGAATTATTAATTTGAATTTGTATGATAAATTTTAACTACTGTCAATGTTTGTATTTAATTCGAACTAGTGTGACGCTCCCAAGTTTGTATGTTGGATAATCCCATAATGTATGTGTTATTGCAAGTTTCTATGGTCATGCACCTAGTTGCTTAGCACTGCTCAGTTTTGCCCTCTACATGTGGTCAACAAATGGGGTTTAGCTAGTTCATGGCTTAAACGTTGACCAATTGATCCAAAATTTGGCACACTTGTGTATGTTGGATTGATTTACCATATGAAATTGGAAATTTTGGATTAACTTGTAATCATCCATATTTTCATTTTTCTAAGTGATTAAATTCAAAAAAATGGTTTTAGGGTTAGTTTAATTAAAAAAAAGAGTCAAAACATAGTGCAACCTTCAAATGGAGTCTTGTTATGTTGCCTAAAACCTAGCATGAATTATAAAGGAAAAGGAAATAAAGAGAAATGGACTTATCCCCTAAACCACTTCTTAAACCCTTGTTGGAATGAGCTACTAGCTATGAAGATGCATGGCTTTCTACTCGATCAACCTCCAAAATAACCCATCCCAAAACATAATTTGTCTAAATGAGGCAAAATTTGGAACACTTGTGTATATATGAGTTGCAAACAATATAATCTCGGCCAAGACGAATTATTTTGTTCAAATAACACATTTTTCCATTTATTATGCCAAAAGCTTGAATTCCTCTTACTCATTTTATTATCTGAGTGCCCTTGTTTTCGTTAGCTCTACTCAGTTTGCCCCTCCTTCTAAAGTTTTCCTCACTTTTACCCTCCCGCTAAAGTTTTCCTCACTTTTCCCCTCTCTCCTGACTCAAACCCTCACAACAGCTACTGCACTATGATTCGTCGAGATGTATGCCACATGGATCTTGGCTAACCACTGTTGGATACATCATGATCCGACGGGCTGGAGGTCTCTCGCTCGCGATGGGCGCACATACCTTGTACGGAGAGGAGAGCCCGACAGGCTCGAGGTATCTCTCTCTTGATGGGTGCACCTACCTTATACGGAGAGGAGAGACCGATAGTCTGGATGTCTCTCCCTCCCTTTCACTGTCGCATGTATACCAACCACATCTTTCTCCCCTCATATCGACATTCGGCGGCGCGGTTCTAAGAGTGGCGGTCCGAACGGCATGCTGCGGCATGGACCTAAGCCTGGCGGTTGGAACGGCGTGCGCCGGCACTGACCTAAGCGTGGGGTCGGAACGGGGTGCGGCAGAGCAGATCTAAGCCTGGCGGTCGAAACGGCGTGCGGCGGCGCAAACCTAAGCGTGGGGGTCGAACGGCTTGCGGCGGCGCGAATCCAAGTGTGTCGGCTGGAATGGCATGCGGCAGTTAGGATCTAAGCGTATGAAATTCCTGTCTCTGTCCGTCTCACTCCTGATCACCTCCTCAGATCCATTGCTGAATAAAGACACCGAGGCAGCGGCGGTGTCGACAGTGGTCATCGATGTGACGATGATAGGAGCCATCATCTGCAACATCACCGCGACGGCGCAGATCAAGCCCCCGTGAACCGATTTGAAAAATTTGATACTCCCTCTGACCCATATTAGTTGACTTGGATTCATCAAGATATGAAACATATCTAGTCAAGTTTTACTACTAATATGGGTTGGAGGGAGTATGTATTTGAGCCGTGAGACCGGTGGATATGCTGATTCATAAGTAGCAGTACCTGCTTTGACAATCTCCGGTGGGCTTGTATTAGTTGATTTAGACTTTTCTAGATTTGATTGTACCTAGACTTGAATTAGTATTAGATTCATCCATATCTTGACGAATTCGAGTCAACTAAATTGGATCAGAGGGATTAGTACTTTCTTGGAATCCCTACTTTATTTGAGAGATCGCCTCTCTGGAGAAGAAGAATGGGGCGTCAGGAAGAATGGGGAATGGATGCTGCCGTCAATGCTGCAAGTCTACATGGAATTTGGCACGCCAACCATCGGTAGCTATATCCAATGGCAAGCAACTCGGGCCCCGCAATGCATTCTCATGACAACTTTGGGACCGCAAAGTGACTAAATTTGCATGAACTCACAACCATCCATCGAATAAAAATTCTACCATCTAAATTAGCTGTCAATTTAACTAATCATTACATGTGCCACCTTCACCACAACCCCATAGTGTAACTATTGGGACGGGGATGACAACTACTAAAACTTCCCACATGAATCTACTATTCTCCTCCCCCTTCACTTGAAATCCATGTTTTAGATTTCCTACCACTTGATCAGATACGGCAAGATCAGCCTCAAGTGTCAACTTCTCTTTGCGAATAAACTCTGAGTTCTTCTTTTCTTCCTTGACAGTACGCTTCAACTCTAATATCAATAGGTTTTTACGGGCCAATTCATCACCTAAATTGGCAACCAACTCCTCCAAATCCATCCTCTGAATAGACCACTGGGTTGATTCATCTTGGTATGAAATGTACCATGGATCATCGGCCTACATAGCACACCGTAACAATCCCAAACAAACCCAATTAAAATTAGTCTGACAAACCATGGCGGCACTTCAAATTCAATGGTAGTATAAAGAGAAGGAGCTACCTGCACTTTCGACATGGTAGGAGAAGGAGAACATGGCCACGACATGATCGAATCACCACCCTTGCCGGTGTACCAGCTACGACCAGACATTGAAGACTAATTTAACCCTGCAATATCGAGGAAATTACGGGAACCGAATCGATTAGGGTGGGCGGAGAAGGAGCAAAGGACTTACCAAGCACTACTAGCAATTGCTGCGACCATGCGTTGAGCTACGGCGGCGGAACAAAATCCTAGTCGTCGTGGGCGGCGGACCTGCCTGCGGTCAACATACAATGCGTACGGACGAAACAGGTGTTGGAGCCGTGGTTGAGGTGCAGCGCGGCAGTCTGTCCGACGCACCGTAGGAGGGAGCCACCGACGCGCCGATGATGGCTGCTCTGAGCACCGGTGGGGTAGGAGCTGGTCGGGGCTGGGGGCTGGGAGCGGATGAGAGAGAGAGCCGACCTCATGACCCCACCTGTCAATGTTTGGGAGAGTAGCTACTCCGGGATTTTTGCATATTTGCCTATTTTTTATATCTGCAAAACTTTTTCTTTGAAATTTGCTTATTCGCCACATGACCACCACGTATTAGCGACACACAAAATGGCAAATATTCAAGTTGCAATCTAAAACGTTACAAATATGCAAATCCATCCTCCAGCCACACATCACGTCCCCATCGGTCATTGGCTTTGATGGCCCCACATGACGGCCCTATCATTCATTGGCTTCGATGGCCCCACATGATGGACCTTTTCTTTGAAATTTGCATATTTGCATCATGACCACCACATGTCAGCGATACACAAAATGGCAAATATGCAAGTTGCAATCTAAAACATGGCAAATATGCAAATCTCCTCTAGCCCCATATCACGGCCCCATCGGTCATTGGCTTCAAAGGCCCTACATGACGGCCCCATCGTTCATTGGCTTTGATGGTCCCACAGGACGAACCTTTTCTTTGAAATTTGCATATTTGCAACATGACCACCACATATCAGCGACACACAAAATGGAAAATACGCAAGTTGCAATCTAAAACGTGGCAAATATGCAAATCCCCCCTCCATCCCCACATCACAGCCCCATCATTCAATGGCTTTGATAGCACCACAGAACGGACATTTTCTTAGAAATTTTCATATCTGCAACATGAGCACCACATGTCAACGACACACAAAATGGCAAATATGCAAGTTGCAACGTAAAACATGGCAAATATGCAAATCCCCCCGATCCATCTCCACATCATGGCCCCATCAGCCATTGGCTTCGAGGCCCCACCCCACATGACGGCCCCATCGTTCATTGGCTTTGATGGCCCCACGGAATGGCCCCATTTTCCATTGCCTGCACCGGCCATCCAATCAGGAAAAAAGTGGCCGACAAGGCAGCAAGATAAGGATGGCGGGTCCAACGTGGATCCTGGATCCCACTCGTCAGCACGTACCGGCCACGGCAGGACCCGCACCAAAGCGGCCCCACCGGTCAGGCATGTAACGGTCGAGGCCTCGTAACGTAATGCTCAATGGCCGACCCATCCTAACACGGTCCCACCAGTTAGCATGTAATCGTCAAGCCTTTGACCTGACGGCATCCCTCTGTCTGAGCGCCTACGAGCGCCCGTGAGGGTTTCTTAACATGGCGAGGGGAAAAGTGAGGAAAATTTATGCGGCTGGGGAAAACTGAGTACAACTAACGAACCGTGGGCACAAAAATAGAAATCCCTAAATTCTAAGGTGTGGGAGCCTACTAATATTATTTGGATGGTTCAAGTAAGGTACTATTCATGAACTTATTCCCATGTATCATATATGATAAACACATGCTGCAACTGCCTCATTTATTTATCGACTCAGCTTCGTGAATATGAGGATCACATTCATTAAGTTAACCTTGCTCGGGATGAGCAAGAGTCTAAGCTTGGGGAAGTTGATGAGTGCTTATTTGCATCATGTTTTATTTTATTATTTTGCACTGTACTTGTAGGATCTTGGTATTTTATGGCGTCCGCGCGCATCTTTTAGTCTATTTTCACCAGGATCAGGACACGTGATGGACACAATTCTTGGACTAGTTGTATTGGGGCGAAAAGGAGTCAAAAAACAACGTAAATCACTAATTTGAGAAATATCAATAACACCAGAAGAAAACCCAAAGCGATCGAAGCATACAGAAGGTTTAACGACCAACCATACGGCAGGAATATTTTCTCCGGCCGTATAGTTCCCGCCGTATAGTTGGCGCCTCCACTGCCTCCTCAAATAGTTTCACCCCGTGCAATTGGATCAGACAGATGACATACAGAACACCCAGAAATCACTGAAAAGCTCACCTCCAGAAGGGATCTCGAGGGGGAACTTGCCCTTGGGATCCATCTTCACCCTATGCAGATCTGGGAGGCCAAGGCATTGATCATCATCTTCATCAACCGCTGCATCACCAACATCTCATCCATCTGATCTCCATCACATCTATATCTTGTTGTAATTCTCGTACTAGTTGTGGATTTATACAAGAACTATTCATCTATAATTGTTTCCATTATCATTGCCATGATGTTATTTGCCTCCATGTCTGAGTAGATCATTAGTTCTTGGGGATATGGAGAATACCTAGTATATTATTGAGATAAGATAGATAATATTATGTTATACATCATTATGTGTATGTGCTAATTGTCTTCATCTTGATGTTGAGGGTTGTGCACCTCTTAATATTTGCCTCTTATGGGGACTTAATGAAGTGGATTACTTAATGGTAGACGGAGGGATGATAGCTCTAGGATTCCGAGGGGATCTACTACCTCTACGTCCCGCTGGAATAGGGAAAGGAAGGTCTTTATCGACTCTGTATGTTTGACCGAGTGCGGAAGCGCTGCTGGAACGTGATGCCAGAAGGATCGTCTAGGTGATATTGAGATTGGAAAGTGATCGAATACATCAACCACGACATCTGGTCTCATTAACGCTTTGGATCTACAAGTCTTAGTTCTCTTCAATCTCGTAGATTAGATCTTGGCTTCGCCATAGATTAGATCTTTTTTTATGTGTTCTTGCGATATATTTTTTTGTTTTCCATGCAACAAACCCTACAACAGGTGTAGATGTAACACATACTTGGTTATTTTGGTGGCCTTTTGCACAATCAAAACTTAATCGATGGGGCTTGATGCTGAATCTCTTTTGGGAAAGTCCCCGAGTTTGTTTTCTTGTTCACTCAATTTTATAACCTTGGCCCTTGTCTACCTTTTTTGGCATTCGACATATGAGTCACAAGGTCATAAGAGTTAATTTAACAATACTCGAAACTTTGAGATTTGACCCAAAGCCATTTGATATAAGCAAATAGACATAATATAAGAGTTTAGTCCAAAAACAATAAATGTCCTAATCATGTACGTCCTATGTTGACCATGCAAAGATATCCCGATTCTTACGGAGGAAGTTGGTGAGCTCGCTTTCCTATTTCTAATTTAACCTAGAACCAATGTTAATGGTGCACTCTGGGAATGCATCATCAATTGGGATCTTCTTTGTTTCCTTTGTCTCCTGAAAGGCAACACCTCCATGCAGGTTTGACAATGCCGCGACCTCCATAATTCTTTTCTTCTCATGAGCAATCACTAATGACTCGGCCAGAGAGGAACCAACCGAGGCACACTCAATAGAGCGCTTATAATTGCCAGTGACAGTGATAATGCCATCGGGACCTGGCAGCTTCAACTCTAGATAAGCAGTATGAGTACAAGCCATGAACTTTGCTAGTGCAGGCCTATCGATTAATTCATGATAACATCTGGTGATGTCCACTACCTCGAACAATATGGCTTCAGTCCGACAATTCTCCCTGCTACCAAACAAAACATCAACCCAAACCTTTTCCATTGGCTCGCATGATAATCCCGGAACAATGTCGTGGAAAGTGGTCTTGGTTGGTTCCAGCATGTTTGTGCTGATTCCCAATTTATGCATTGTATCCTTGTACATGATGTTGATACTTCTCCGTCCATCAATGAGCACCTTGGAGAATTTGACATTTATCTCTGGCTTAAGGAATGTTGGGTCTAGCACCAGGCATATCCTCCTGGGTTTGGTACGATCTTGGGGTGATCCTTCACACTCCAAGAAATTTCTTGGTCTAACCAATACATAAAATTTAGCATATACGGCATAGTGGCATTCACTTCCACATGTCGCCACTGTTGACTTTGTTTGCCAGTCACCTCAGTTATAAACACCACATAACTCCGGTGATACTCTCTATACTCATTATGGCCTCCCTGGCCGACATTGCCATCATTGTTTCTTTGGCTATACACCTGATGCACGGCTTCCCTCCTATCTGAGTTATTATATCTCGGCTGCTAGTTCTCATACCTTGGCTGCTGGTTCTCATACCTCGGCTGCGCAGCTACCATTTGAGAATTTTCTCCAGCGAGCGGAGGTGGGGGATGGATGAGGGTGATTGGCCATCTCTCCTTTCTCGGCCCGCTCGAACCAATTGCATTGCCGAGTTGTATGGTTAGTCGTCTTACTCATATTGGGAGTATGGAATTTGGAGGGCTAATCTAGCATCATTTCATATGTATACTTTTGCTTATCTTGCCAAGGTTTCTTTTTCTCATATTGCTTCTTGTCATCATTCTTTGGCACCCATTGCTACTATTGTTGGCCACTGCTCCTCTGATGCTGGATATTGTCGGCATCAGGATGATCTTGACTAACTACAGCAGCTTGATTCGAACCATACCAATAGTCCGACCTTTCTTCTATTTGTTTTCCTCTATATTCACTGCGATCATGTCGCCTAGATGACCCGGATCCATCGTATGCCAGATTTTCCATACTTCCATCTACCAACATAAGCAATGGCTAAGTCGGGTCTCCCAACACATATGAATCAGCAATCTAGATTATTTCGACCATTGTTGCTGGCATATCCCTCTTCAATATTTGCCACATCATACTTGCATGTCGACATCCTTGCAGGAACCATTCTATAACCTATGACTCTATTAATCCTTCACATGAGTTGAAAATTGTGCAGAACCTTGTGAGGAACTCTCTGTCTGTCTCATTCAGCCTCTGTTTGCACATGGCTAACTGCTGAGGGCGATTCGGCCTCTTGTACGTACTTGTGAAATTTCTAACAAAAGCCTCCTTGAAATCCAACCAGCTGTTTATGCTTCCTGGTGGCAAATTGTTCAACCATACTCTTGCATATCCCTCCAACATTTGCGCGACATATCTTACTACCCATCTGCGGTTTCCTTGTGCGATATTCAAACTATGGCATAATCAATCAACCAATCCTCTGGCTTTTTGCTTCCATCATAGGTCTTGGTGCCTCTTGCTAACTAGAAATTCGTCATAGGAGGTTCTTTCATGATCCGAGGTCCAAAAAATGAAGGACCCGGGGGACCTTGAGACTCAATAAGTTCCAATATATAAATCCTATCCAATTTCAACCGTGCATCATCTGGTTGTAAGTTTCTATTTCCCATCAAGGATCCAAGTGCATTATACACGTGGTACGACACCTGATATCCGGCATTCACCATAGTCGAGTAACCACCATTGTATCTGTTTGCATTTGGGTCAACTCCTTGATGATGTATCATTTTCCCAACGCTCTATTGCGACCGAGGAGCTGGCACTTGCTGCTGAGGTGGAGGTGGATTTTCCTGTACAGCCGAATGATTTCTACGCCGAGGTTGCTGCTGATAATTTTGGCCGGCATTATCGTGCCCAGCATTCCCTTGAATGACATTGCCTTGGCCAGCATTTCCATGGTTGGCATTTCTTTGGCTGGCATTCCCTTGACCGGCATTTGCTTCTCCGGTCACATTCAGATCATAAGCCACTAGTTGTTTGTTTCTCCCAAAATTTATACTCCCTTCGCGCCTAGGGACACGGGGAACAACATGGGGAGATTTGTCTTGGCAGACTTATTTCGTTGGTACACCTCCAGCCGAGTGAACTATTTGTGATCCCACAGCAGCCCCTGGGTTTTCCCTATAGGAGGCCTCATTCAACTCGCCAGCAGCACACACCATATCATTTACTCTTTCCTTTTGTTTGTGCTTAGCCTCGCCTCTTAAGTTGGCTAACTCGGCCATTGCCGCTTCTACAACCCTAAGGTTTGTAGTTGTAGTACTATACTTCGGCTTTCCTGCTGACATTTGGCTGCATGAAGTGCCAGACTTGGATCCAGCATCTTTTTCTATATCATTATTAATGTTTCTACCTCTAATTATCACACCATCTAGACGGCTTTTATGTCAATTAATCCTATGGGCCGAGTTATACTCTCGGAGAGTGATATTGTCGGGGGGATAACCCCTAATAGGGTCATAAGAGGTGAAAGATAAGGTTGACTTGAGCTGATCTTATCCGAGTTAGGCCGACATAGGCCGAGTAATAAAAGCCGAGTGATAATGGCAAGACCAGGCCGACATATAATGAATGTCAGCACAAACATATATGTGAGTCTTACTTCCAGGTACACCAAGTCCGAGTCATCAAGGCTGGAGCCGAGTCATGAAGGGAGACATGCTCCTTCCTGTATACGCTTCTAGATCCATGCGTCACCAAACAGGCTGGTGGATCGCCCTGACGGCACTACATGACCACTACACCAAGTGGGCCAAAGCTGATCGCTGAGGGGGGCATTGTCGGGTAACGCCTAAAGTGTTGGGTGACGCCTAATGGACTGGCGCTTGCACTATAGCACCGCTGGCCAATACCTCATCGCTGACTGGGTCCTGGACCAGAGGATAGGCCCTATAACTCGGCCTATTGGGTAAAGCTAAAGCCAATTTTGTAAACCCTAGAACCCACATTGTAACCTAGCCTCTCCCATCTAGTATATAAGGAGGGGTAGAGATAGGGTTAGAGGAGGCTGGAGACTTCTTCTTCTTCCTCTAGTTCTAAGTAGCTACTTGGAAAATATCTCAAGGAGCACTTGTAACCACAATACACAAAGGAATAAGAGATCTGGTTCTAGTCACATCAGTTGTCCTTGTGTTTCTTCACTGTTCTTCGTGTGTAGATCTACGGCACTCTTCCTCTGCGGATTCCTCATGCGTCCATACGGCCCCAACTTAAGCCTACCCCAGGCATCTTCCATCACACCACCATGACAGTTGGCACCCACCATGGGGAGGGAAACATCATTTCTTCATTCATTGAGTGCATCCTCTCTAGCCTAGTCTAGAGGTTCGGCGCGCTCAACTTCGTTGGCAACAATGCGGGGTGTTTTGGCAGCAGGACGCTCCACAGGGGCGATCGCTTCCCCAACTTCGGTGAGCATCAAGTCTACATCGTGTTGCGCGTAGAACGCACATATCCTGAGCGGGTCATCATGGCGGCAGATCCACCTCCTGTTCCCGCTGCTGGTGGCTGGCATATCGCTGGATCGGCAGAGGTGATGATGACTGCTCATATTCCATCTCGTGCTCCTATTAGTGCTGCAGTGGCTCCTGTAGTGAATGAGGCGGTTGATGAGGAAGAACCGAATGTAATCCTAGGCCAGTGAGAACCACTAAGATGCCACTAGAAGGACCAGAAAACATTTCTACTAGCATTAGAGCGAGAGAGTTTAAAGAAGACATAGATAAACTGGCTGAGCTAGTAGCTCAAATAGCTGACCCGGCAAGAGCTGGAAATAACTCTCTGTGTTAGAGGCAACGAGGCAAAAGGTGCTAGATAAAGCTAAAGATTTAGTACGTGCCTATCAACAGATGGAAATAACTCTCCTTGAGGATATGTTCCCATCTCGGAGATATACCGACAAGCCTGGCTGAGACCATAAGAATTGCTGACTCATATGCGCTGGGCGATCCGACTCAACCTCTATTAATGTCGGTAGATGGGAACATTGAAAATCCTGCGTATGATGGAGCCGGGTCATTAAGGCGGCATGATCTCCATGATCGCAATGAATATAGAGGCAAAATGAGGGAAGAAAGGCCAGACTATAGATACAGTTCGAGTTAAGTGGTTGTGGTGAATCAATATCACCCATACGCCGAGCGTCAAAATACAAGTGGGAAACAACAACAGTGAGTGCCTAAAAATGATGGAAAAAAGCCATATGAGCAAAAGAAACCATGGGAAGAAAAGCAAAAATACACCTACGAAATGATGATGGATTAGCCGTGCAAGTTTCATACTCCTAATCCGAGTGAGCCGGCGAATCATATGAGTTGGTAGTGCAACTGGTTTCAAAGGGCCCAGAAAAGAGAGGCGGCAAATCACCTTCTTCCACCTCCCCCATTACCACTCATGGGAGAAAATGTTCAAATTGTGATTGCATAGCCGAGATGCAATAACTCGGATCAGAGGAAAGTTGTGCATGAAGTGTACAACCCAAGGGTGAAGGTGGGAATGTCGGCCGAGGAGGTCGGAATGAGTACAGAGAGCATCATCAGACCTATGTTGTGTTTGTGAATAAGCCGAATGATAAGCAAAGTCAGCAGCGGCCAATGATGGAAGTGAATGCCGATTGTGCCAAAGTACATTGATGACTGCAAGTGCACAGATCAATTGTAACTAGTTTCGAAGTAAAGATATCGAACCCACAGAGAGCTATTAGTAAAGGTCTTTATGCCCCTCGCAACTATCTACCAAAGGATACTTATAAGCTGCCTTGGATCTCAAGTAAAGGCTGTTTGAAAGGTTTTTGGTTGTATGCAGAAAAGTAATTAAAACGAGTAAAAGAAAGCAAGTAACAAGGTTGTATGAAAGCGTGGTTGAAATCAATACGGCTAAAACGTTCTCGGCGATGTAGGATACACCTCTAGCATGGTATTGTTATTATTGGTAATTAATATAACATACTTCTTGTGTCATGAGGTGTGTGGAGAGAGCTCCATAATAAGATATTCACTACAAGGCTCATAGGAGGCAACTTTGTTGAGCCAAGAGTGAGGTCACCTCTAAATAACCAGCAATGTCTGAGAGCAGCCACCCATACAAACCAACACAATTAAGTGTTTCCATGTGGATATCGTAATTAGCTTAGGGAGTCCCTCTTTAATCCTGCTTTGACCATGTAATTTACGAGCCGACGCCAATTTGTCACAGGGCGATTCTGGGTACACTCCCAAAACACGTCCAAAGGATTTCACCCTCCCTTTAGTCCCAAGGGAAAATGATATACGACTGACTACACATACCATCAAAAGAGAGAGATCAAACATGGTAGACACGAGAATAGACCGACAAGTTATATGGAAACAAGAATAGATCATCTTCATTACAAATTCATAGTAGTACTAGGGTTTCTCCATATCCCAAAGAACAAAAGAACTGCTGACACATGGTAGCAATCAACAACATCATCATAATCAAATGGATGGATAAAAGTATGAAGATAGATCTAGTGCAAAGCACAATTGAATCTGGAACTATAACAAGATCTAATAGATGAGATATGGGGGTAATGGTGGTGATGTAGATGAAGTGGTTGATGATGAAGGGGATGATATGTTTTCCTCGAATGATCCGTGAAGAAACTGCGATTTTACCCCAGCCAAGTTCCTCCTTTAGATCAATTTTAGATGTGGTTTTTCGTGGTTTCTGGTGGCTGTGAATGTTGGATCTCTCTCTCATCTTCGCCAGGAGAAAGTATTTGATGAGGCCAACACAATGTCACTTAGTACGGGCGGATGACACTTAGTACGGGCGGGCTCCGCCCGTACCACCGGACCTTATGGGTACTAATTTCTTCTCCTTGTTTGGTATTCTCCCAGGTGCGAAGGTAAATCCATAAAATGACTTTTATCATTTAAAAATATCATATTATAGCATAACACGACAGATCTAATTGTTATGTTCATATAAGACTTAGTAATTCAGGATCCTATTGAAACAACGACAAAAAGGTGCATGCAAAAGCAGTAAAATACAAAGATCCCTACTCTACTTATGCAAAAACAAAAGGTAGATATGCTTAAATTTTGGACTCATCATACATGTACTGGTCAGACCAATATATCACCTGGAGCATACAAGATCATCCCAAGGTTATGGCAAACCCAGGAGGATATGCCCTGGTGCTAGACCCAACATTCATGGGCCCTGAGATCAACGTCAAGTTCTCCAAGGTGTTGATAGATGATGGCAGCAACATCAATATAATGTACAAGGATACGATGCACAGGTTGGGGATCATACAAACATGTTGGAGCCGACTAAAACCACTTTCCATGGTATTGTGTCGGGACTATCATGTGAGCCAATGGGAAGATCTGGGTTTATGTTCCATTTGGAAAACCGAGAAAATTGCTGGACTGAATCTATACAGTTTGAGGTGGTGGATCTCTCCAGCTCTTATCATGCACTACTAGGAAGGCGAGAATTTGCAAAATTCGCGGTATCCACTCACATTGCATATCTAAAGATGAAGCTTCTGGGTCCTAATGTCATCATTATTGTTGAGGGCAACTATAAGCACTCTATGGAGTGTGCCTCGGCTGGTTCATCACTTGCCGAGTCATTGGTGATAGCTCATGAGAAGCATAAGATCATGGAAGTGGCATCTCTGGCTAAGTCCGCTCAGTTGGCTATGTCGCTGCTGACTAACCCACAGGGGAATGTTTCCTTCCAGGAAACAAAAGATACATGGAAGATTTAGATTGATGAGGCATTCCTAGCACTATTACCATTGGTGCTGGGTTAAATGATAAATAGGAAAGCGAGCTCACCAACTTCTTCCGTGATAATCAGGATATCTTTGCATGGTCCACATAGGATTTACATTGTGTACCGAGGTAGTTGGCTGAGCACTCTCTGCATGTAAGGCCAGAATCAAGGCCGGTGAAGCAACCTGCCTGTCACTTCGCCAAAGATAGGAGAAAAGTGATTGCTGATGAGATAGCTCGGCTCTTAGCTATCAGGTTTATCATGGAAGTGCTACATCCGGACTGGTTGTCAAATCCAGTTCTGGTAGAAAATAAAAAACATGATCACAATGTCGTTGTGGTATGGCGTACGTGTATGGACTACACCAATCTGCAAAAGGTTTGTTGATGGGCTCAGATCACTATAGATCCTCGTTGGGATACCCCAAGAGAAAGGTGTGAGGAACACAACATCAAGTTTTCCCTCAGTTATGAAACCAAGGTTATCAAACCAGTAGGAGCAAGGAAACAACTCCAAGGTATTTGCTAGCAACTTGGAATCCTTCACAACACAAACTCAAGACTTTGCCCCAACTTACAATGAGGTTGTCAATCTCACTGGTTTGCTGAAAACAAAGGATTAAACGTATAGTGTGGAAGATAATAGTTGCTTGTAGAAAGTAAACGGTAACAGTAGATGATGTATCAATGGTAAAGATTGGACCAGGGTCCACAGTTCACTAGAGGTGTTCTCCTTAAGATAGATAACATGCTGGGTGAAAAAATTAGAGCCGGGCAATTGACAGATTGAGCAAGCATAATAATGCAAATACTAGACATCATGACTCCTATGATTTGATTGGGCATTACAACACTATACATATACCGTAATCCAACTGCATCTATGACTAATAATCCACCTTCATGTTATCATCCGAACCCCTTCCAGTATTAAGTTGCAAGCAATGGATAACTACATTAAGCAATGTGTGTAAAGTAAAAAATACAATTGTTCCATGAACAAAAGATTGTTGTTTTCTCCCTAGTAGCAACAACACATCTACAACCTTAGAGATTCCTGTCACTTCCCCAGATTACTGGAGGCATGAACCTACTATCGAACATAAATACTCCCTCTTGGAGTCACAAGCATCTACTTGTCCAAGATAGCTACTAGCAACGAAGATCATGCAATATCAAAAACAACACATACATGATAGAATCAATAATCAATAAGACATGATAGAATCAATAATCAATCTGACATAGTATCTCAATATCCATCGGATCCCTGCAAACAGAATATGTATGATTACAAATAGATGATCTTGATCATGAATGAATCTCACAACATCTAAACATGATAGCACAAAGGAGGAGAAACAACCATCTAGCTACTGTATGGACCCATAGTCCAAGGGTGAACTACTCACGCATCATACTGAAGGATGGCATGGTGATGAAGAAGGCCTCCGGGATGATCTCTCCCCTCCGGCAGGGTGCCGGGAAGAGCTTCAGATCCCCCCGATCTAGGGACAATGGTGGCAGCGGCTACGGACTGTTTCATGGATATCTGATCGGGTTCTTAGAGTTTCTACATCGGGGTGACTTTATAGGCGAAGAGGCAAGGTAGGGGGCCGCCCGAGGCGCCCACACCTAGGGCTGGCGCGCTCCCCAGGCCACGCTGCCCTAGGGTGTGGCGGCCTCATGGCCCCACTTTGTCTCCCCTCTGGACTTTTGTGTTCTCTTCGGTAAAATATTTACTTTGGCTTTTGTCCCGTCCAATTACAAGAATATTTCCTTACTAGCTTTCTGAAACCAAAAACAGCAGAAAACAAACAACTGGCACTTCGTGTAACATCCCAAAATTCATGAATTGTAAAAGCATGCATTGCATTCATATAAGCATAGCATATTTGTCTTCCACAAAATTTTTCAAACCAAAACTCTAAATAAAACCATTATTATGCCCATTTTATTAATCATATGAGGCCTAGTTTTATTTTTACTTTCAAAGGACCAAAGTGTTATTGAGTAAACAGTAGTGTTTGACACACTTTTGAGTGCAAGGATCACATTACAAAAATCTAGAAGTGGTTTGAATTCAAACAAGTTTGAAAAAAGATTCAAAACCATTCCTAAAAAATCAAATAGAAAAAGAAAAAGAGAAAGAAAAAAATAAAAAGTTGCGCGAGCATTTCAGCCCAGCAGCACTCCTGGCCCATCTAGCCCACCCGGGCCATTTCCCCTATGACCTCTCTCACTCGCGCTCACCCTACCCCGCGCTCACTGCCACTCGGCCCAGGCCAGCTCAGCATCGTCTCCCCGGAACCTCGTGTAGACGCCATCGCCGCCCGTTTCTTCCCCATTCACTATCGCGGTTTATTCGGGCTTAATTGCCATTGATTTACAGCGTGATTCCCTCGCCCTCGCCGGCTACTTAAACCTTTCTTCACCGCGACCATTTCCCACCAAACACCCACACCCAATCGCCCCTAGGCTGCTCGTATTTGAGCTCTAAAGCCTGCTGCCCGACCAACTTCGGTGAGGTATTCCGGTGAGCATCGTTCGCCCCTTGACTTCTGATTCTTGATGTCGTCCTTCCCTTGATCTTGTGCTTCTTCTCATGCCCTTTGTTCATCTTCTTGTGACCCAGGACGTCGGCTTCGTCAAGCATCGTGAGCACCCGACGCCGTCCTCAACTCCGGCGAGCAATCACGGTATGATTCGAATGCCCCTTGGCCCCTAGTTCACACTCACTGGTGCGCCATGTCCTTGTGCATGTTCTGATGCCTTTGGCTTGCGCTACGGTGAACCAGAACATCGTCTCTGTCATCGTTTGCAAGAGCCCGACGCTGTCCACAACTTCGACGAGCTCACGCGGCCACAACAACTCGCCCCCGTCCAAGCTGAAGCCACCTCGAGCATCCTCGCACCCGTTCAATGCTGGTAAACTACTGCGCCACCCCTAGCCCCCTCTGGAATCGCCGGAGCATCACCGCCAGTAGCGCCGCCGCCAGTGCCCATTAGTGCCGCCCCTCTTTGGTCATTTGATCAAGCACCGTTAGATGTAGACCCTAGGGTTTAGATTAGATAGCCAGGCCGAAGCAGTATCGCCAGATCTGGACCACAGGATCACACTTAGATACAACGGCCCACACGCATGATCCGCGTGAAGCGGTATGGGCCAATCATATGCGCCCACGTGTCTGGAAATTAGATTTAAAATCTGTTTTTGAATCTATCAGAATTGCAAACTTGTAAAATTCATATATTTTGTTCTGTTTATCCAAAAAATGCAAATAATGTATCAATGGATTTAGAAAAATGATCCCTACATTACTATGGGCTTAAATTTATATTTTTCTTCTAGAAAAATAGGATTATTTGCATAACACATTATAAGCTTATTTTGGCTTTATAAAATGTTTATAAAATTGTTTTGGGGTAAATTTAAGTTTGCTTAGACTTTAAATAGATGACTTTGTGTTCAGTACCATTTGGTTAGACTTGTTAGTATAAAAAAATCATTTCATTGCATTTGCATGCATTCATATATATTTTTGTTTGATTATTTGAATGTGAATTTGGTGATATTATTTTATGTGTAGATTTTGGTGCTAGTGGTGATTGTGAGTGTGAGGATTGTTTCTACTCCCCCAACTACCAAGGCAAGTGATGCTTCATGTATTTTGTCCTATTATTTTTATTATGCACTAGTGATATTTTAAATAGGGCTTGCATGGAATTTTTGCTAAATATATATGCTATGCCTTGGGAAATCCTAGTAGTTGTAGTCTTGGTGGAATTTTCTCTAAGTTAAGAAACTTGTTATGTTATCATGCTTAGACTAGCTAGTAGCAAACAAGGGTGGAATATATTCATGCTATGAAATATTTCTAAGTCTTTGACTTGTGTTTTTGCTTAATAAAACAACTAAGTGAATGAATCACCTGGGTGGAATGGTATGATGGTTTGTGTTGAGTGGTTCCACAAGGCCCATGTCTATGGTTTACCTTGTGTGTCACACTTGTGGAAAGTCACCCAGGAACAAAGGTATTTGAGATATTTAGTGTTGAAAAGCTTCTAGTGCAACCATATGGCATATGGGTTCTGCCTTGACCACATAGGTTGCAAGAACTTAGCCAGATGGACAGTTGGTGGTAGGGTGATAGGTTGGAACGCGTCCATGGTGGTCTAATGGAATGCTTCTGAAACGTGTCTTCTCGATGCATGTCGTGTCTTGTGGGGAATGTGCACCACCTCTCGAGAGGATAAACCTAAGTACTTAGCTGTGTCCCTGACAACGGACAATTTGAGCATCCAAGACATTGAAGCTATCAAGGATCTCCTCATCCCAATTTCTAAGTTAAAACTTGTGATTTAACGAGGGTAAAGGTTCACCAATTTCTATTGGTGGTTCCTTGGGTGACTTTGACAAACAAAAACTTAGTGTTTTCGAAAGATAAGGAAAATCTATTTTGAGCAAAGCAAGCCTAAGCTACACTTAGCCAAATTCATGTATAAGTTAGATACTACTATTCTACTATGGTATCACTTGCCAATACAATTCCAAATATATTGACCCACTATGGATGTCACTTATGATGTTGCAGGTTACTCTGATGGAGATTAGGGTTGTGAGTCTACACTCAACATGCTTGCCTGTGGCACATGAAGATGAAGACTTATAGTTATTTACTTTATGTTATGAAATCTTGTACTAGCCTATGGCTATTGAGTTGTAAAGACCATGTTATCTCTGGAATGACGATGTAATAACGACCTTTTATATGTGTACTTCATCTTAAACTATGGATGCTAGCATTTAATACAGGGACTAGCATTGCAATCACAGGGACCTTTACCTTTAAAAGGTGGGGTTTTACAGATGGTATCAGTGCACTGTGTTGCCTGTAGGATTATGACCCTAAGTTGGATTAGACTAAGGAAACCACTAAGGAAAAAATGCAACTCTTTGCAAATTACACACTTGTCTTTTTCTTCTCGTAAACCTCTTCTAATATTCATTATCATCTTTATTTGTAGATGGCCACCATCAACGAAGCCGTCAAGAAGGGACCACTCATGACCATGACTTTAGAATGTGAGACGGAGTTTCCCAAAGCACTCAAAACCCTTATGGTTAGCTTGGGGATACATGGTGAGGCCGTGTACTAGGGATTTCCAGTGATGGATGAAGGAGAAGAATATTGGTATGTGCAAATTCACTTGTACAAAAACAAGGGAGACAAACACAAAGAGTCGGGATTCTACATGGGCACCAACCCAGAAATGTATACGACATTCTTTGACTCTGCAAGAAATGCAGCTTGGAATGCTATCAAGGAGCTTGGTGAAAGACTGAAGTGTAAAATGCTCAACACCCAAAATGACCTTAAGGAGGAGAAGAAGTATATCCAAGACTTAAAGACCTCCATAAAACGTCTGAGGTAAGATATCATAGACTTAGCATATGAGTGAGAATTGGGACGTATTCCAATAGTTGGACAATCACACTTGTTTTCCCGCAAAAAATTGTCTAAGTTATGTTTGAACCTTAGTGCTTGTGGTAGATCTTTGTATGCCATGACTTGTATGCTTTTATTGATGAATGTATGCTTTTGGATTTTTTTTCACTATCTAGTGTTTTCTCCTTACTTGTGTTGTTTCTAATTTTTCTCTATCTTATGCAATAGATGCCTTGCATTGTTATCAGCACTGCCGAGGAGTTCAAGGGAACTCGTTTCGGTTCTCGTCTTGTGGATCTCACTAGTGTGCTCAACCTCCCACTTCCTAGTATTTAGGCACTTCAGCTCACCAAGTTTGAGAGGAAGGACCTTTGGGGCTTTAGAGTCTCACAGCCAGGACGTCAGACGGAGCCACCCACGGAGGAGATTACCTTCAAGCTGATGCATGATGACAAGGATAAGGGACTTGATGTAGTCATGCAGGAGTTACTTGGACACCTCTGCGGACGACACTCCACCAAGATCAGGGGCCTCTACTTTCACCCGTTCGGAAGACGTGACGAGCAGGGTGAGGCTGTAGTGTATGATGACGCTACTAGAGAGACAATTGAGCCTGTACGTCTCTACCCTAGGATTTAGAGAGTCTCGTTAGACACCTTGACACAGATAGGACCAATGTCATGCTTAGCAATGACGAGCTTCAGGTTCAGTTGAGGGAGAAGGACAAACTCTTCGCCGAGCAAGACGAGATCGTCAAGGAGATGGAGGCCAGATTCAAGAGCCAGGACAAGAAGTTCAAGAATCAGGAGAAGAGAGTTCAGGACAGAAAAAAGAAGATCAAGGACATGAGGGCCGAGATAGAGGCCAAGGACTTTGAGTTAGAGACTCAGCAGGGAGTGATAGAGAGGCTTTGCTCACAGAAGAGAGCCCTTCGCGCGAAGATTGAGGCATTGACCACCGGTGTGGAGGAGTAAAAGTCAGCCATGGAGACAGCCGGACTTACTATTATGGACGTGGAGGTCGACATGGAGGAGTAGAGTTGATTATTCAGCTATCTATTTATATATCACCCTTTGATTTATTGAGTCGCAATGATCATCCAACATGTGGATGGCTTGCTAGTGTGTTACTTTTTCAAAAACTTGTTGTTTACGTTGTTCAAACTCTATGATTATTTTGTGGTTAATTATTATGTGATGTATTGTGCATGATTGCATCTATGGGTTATATCTCATTACTTATCCTTACTGAAACCACAGATGCATCCCCGTCATGCATATCCCAACCCAAACAACAACAACAACAACAACAACAAAAACAACAACAACAAGAACAACAACAACAACAACAACAACAACAACACCAACAGCAACAACAACAGCAACAACAGCAGCAACAACAACAACAACAACAATGATTCATGCATGCATATAGATTTGAGATCAAATTTCAAACTCATTTCAGAAAAACAGAAGCACATAGTGCTATGATTTTATGTGAACAGGTTTAAATCAAATGGCTATCCCCATTTGAAAGTTTGATTGTTTATAAACCAAGTTTGTTGCCTTATATGAAGATAGGTTTAAGTGTAGAATTTAAACCAAGTTTTCAAATTGGAAATAGGTCCAAAAAACCATTTTTCAAATTTTGCAAACCAAGTGACAAATCTCTGTTATTTTTGATCTCCAAGCTTGACCAAGCCTTTGTAATGCAACCACTTGCTTTTATGCCTAAATTGGAGAATAATGCACCCTGCAAAAACCCAGGAAATGTTTGAATTCAAAAAGAGTTTGAATTCATATCAAAATCAAATCACAAAATCGTTTCAGAAAAAGAAAAGAAGCAAACAAATAGAAAAGGCCGAGCGCTGCCATTTTAGCCGAGCAACGGAGCAGGCCCAGCAAGCCCACCCGGGGCATCTCTTTTCTTCTCTCACGCGCGAGCACACCCATTCAGCCAGACGGCGGACCCCGCCCTTGGTTTATTTCACTGACCGGCGGCCCCGTCCACGTCACCCTCGTCTTCCTCAAACCACGCTCGCGACCACGTCGCTGCTGCTTTCAAGGCCGGTAATGGCGCGGTGTAATTGCCCATTATTTCGCAAGCGTTTCCTGTCGCACCTAGGCTTACTTAAACCCCTCTTCCCCACAAGCATTTTCCCCCCTCTCCTCGCTCACTCCGCCACCAGGCTGAGCGCAATTGCCCTCGAAACCCCGCAGTACCGACAACTCTGGCGGCCAATTACGGTGAGCCTCGACCGCCCCTCTCTCGGGCGACCTAGAGCGCCAGCACCGCCGCGGTCAGACGCGCCGCCGCCAGTCAACGCTGCTAGCGCCGCCCGTGTATGGTCAGGACGATTAGGAACGTCAGATGAAGATCCTACGGCGTAGATTAGAATGTGGGCGAAGAGGTAAGCGCGCATCTGAGTCGTCGGATCTCACTTAGATCCTACGGTCCGCGTTTGTCGATCCAAACGAATCGGTACGCGCCAGTAATACTATGACATGTGGCTAGGGTTGATTCAAAAACAGAATTCAAAAACAGATTTAGATCCAAATTTCAAATGGCTGTAACTTGAGATTCCCACGTTAGATTTTTGCAAATGTCATACCGTTGGAATCAGTGAATCAAGGCCTTTCTGAATCTGCAATGTGTTTAACAAATAGTATCTGTTAAAATGACTTTGTATGCAGAAACATGTTTAGGTCCATTTTGGGCATAGTTTTTGTTTAGCAAATTGTTTTAGAGCTAAATAAGTTTAGTTATCAAACTTTGTGACTTGTTTTGTTTCTGTATCATACACTTTCTTGGTAGATTTTTCAAAAAACATCACTTAGTAATTTTTTGCATGCATGCATGCATTCATATTTTTGTTTGTATATAAATTGTGTGTAATTGTATGCTACAAATTTTGTGTAGATTTTGCTAGTGACTTGTGATTGTGAAGAGTGCTACTCTCCCCATTACCAAGGCAAGTGATACTTCATGATATTTCCATACCCTTTATATTTTGAATAAGCATTAGAATTATTTTTGCTAAGTCATGCATGCTACTTTTGCCAAATGTTATGTTGGGAAATCCTATGTAGTGTAGAATTGTAGAATTGCTAGGGAATTTTCCTAAGTTAAGTTACTATGCCATGCTTAGCCTAGCTAGTAGAAAACAAGGGTTGGTAAAGTATGTACATGCTATGGTGAAATAATTCTAAGTCCTTTGGGACTCATGCTTTTCTTAATAAAACAACTAAGTCAATGAATTTCCTGGGTGGAATGGGACTTGAATGGTGGTTTTTGGTTGAGTGGTTACACAAGGCCATGGATTTGGATTGTGTATCTCACTTGTGGTATGCCACACAGGCACAAAGGGATTTGGAGGCCGAGTGTTGAGAAAGCTTACAGTGCAACCACTTGGCAATATGGGCTCTGCCTTGATCACATAGGTTGCTAGAACTTAGTCACTTGGACAGTTGGTGGTAGTGGGAATGATAGGTTGGAGCGCGTCCATTTGACTAAGGAAAGGCTTCTGAAAGGTCCTGTCTTGGGAAACCAAGTCTGGTGGGGAAAGTGCACAACCTCTGCAGATGGAAAATCTAAGTACTTAGCCAAGTCCATGGCAATGGACAATTTGAGCATCAAGACATGGAAGCTACAAGAATCTCATCACTCCAACTTCTAAGTAAAACTTGTGGGTGAACAAGGGTGAAGGACCCCAATGTCTATTGGTGGTTTCTTGGGAAGTTTTTGATAAAGAAAAATTTAGTGATTTCAACTAATAGGGAAAACCTATTTTCAAGCAAAGCAAGCCAAGCTACACTTAGCCAAAATGAATATAGTAATATAGTCCACTTAAAATTTACTAAGGTATCACTTGCCAATACTATTCCAAAGTATTGACCCACTGTGGCTGTAACTTGTGATGTTGCAGGTTACTCCGATGATGAGTAGGAGTCATGAGTCTACACTCAACATGCTTGCCTGTGGCACATGAAGATGAGGACTTGTGTTTATTTATTTATTCCATAAACTCTTGTATTAGGCCTTTGGACCTGAGTTGTAAAAGAATATGTTTTATCTCTGGAATGAATGTAATAAACGACCTTTGTATCTGTGTACTTCATCTTAAACTGTGGATGCTAGCGTTGATCCAGGGACTAGCATTGCAATCACAGGGATCCTTTCCTTTACAAAGGAGGGATCTTATAGATGGTATCAGAGCACTGTTTTGCCTGTAGGATTATGACCCTAGGATTGGAAACCACTAAGGAAAAAATTTCAACTACTTCTACACTTGTCTATCCTTCTCGTAAACTTTTCTAATCTTCTCATTCTCATCTCTATTTGTAGATGAACTCCATCAACGAAGCCGTGAACAAAGGACCACTCATGACCATGACCTTGGAGTGTGAAACTGAGTTTCCCAAAATTCTCAAGGACCTCATGGTGTAAATGGAAGCACATGGTGCAGCTGTTTACAAAGGCTTTCCAGTGATGGATGAAGGAGTGGAGTATTGGTGGGTGCAACTTCACTTGTACAGAAACAAGGAAGACAACCACAAAGAAAGAGGATTCTGCATGTACACCAACACTGTGATGCACACCACATTCTTTGAGTCAGCAAGAGAAGCAGCTTGGAGGACTATCAAAGAATTAAGTGCTAGAGTCAATTGCAGAATGCTCAACCTCCAAAAAGACTTAGAGAAAGAGAAGGAACTTACCCAAGAGTTGGAAGCCACCAACCAAACCTTAAGGGGAGATATTATAGACTTAGTGATGGAATCATGTGAACAAGATAGGTGGATTGCCTCTAGGAACATTTTGTTAGCCAACAGATCTAGTGAGATAGGATTGTAAACGTACTTCGTTAGTTGGACCACCACCTATCACCTTATTTTCCAAATGATACCTTAAATAAGTTTGGACCTTGATTGATGTAATGGATTCATGTATGCATGACTTGTGTGATTGTGTGTTCCAAAGATATGTAAGAAATGTTTGTCTTGTTTATCTTAAATTATGTTGTTCTAACTTTTCTATCTTATAAATAGATGCCTATTACCATCAACACTGTTGAGGAGTTCCAGGTTACCCGTTTTGGTCCTCGTATCGTTGAGCTTACCACTTTGCTCAATCTCCCTCTTCCCACCATCATGGTGCACCCACTCACCAAGTTCGAGAGGAAGGACCTCTGGGGCTTCAAGGTGAACCAGCCGGACGCCTTGAGCAGAGCCTCTCGGAGGCCATCGTCTTCAAGATTATGCACGATGACAGGCGAGAGGCATGGAGGTAGTCATGCAGGACTGATAGGGGCGTCATAGGCCGTCACTCCCGACAGGTTAGAGGCACCCACTTCCACGTCTTCGGAAGACGTGATGATGATGGAGAGTCCATCGACTTTGAGGACGACTCGAGGGACGCAGCAGAGCCAATACGTCTCTATCTCTAGGACTTAGAGTCTCTCATCAGGCACGTGGACACGGACAGGACCAACGTCATGCTCAGCAATGACGAGATCCAGGTGCAGCTTCGCGAGAAGGACAAGCTTTTCGCACAACAGGACGAGATAGTCAAGGAAATGGAGGCGAAGTTCGAGACCCAGGACCGCAAGTTCAAGAGTCAGGAGAAACGCGTCTAGGATAGGAATAAGAAGATCCGGGACATGACTGAAGAACTGAAGTCCAAGGATTTCGAGCTAGAGCAGCAGCAGATGGTGATCGAGAGGCTTCGCTCCCAGAAGAGGTCTCTCAAGGCCAAGATCGATTCCTTGACCACTACTATTGAAGAGAACAAGACCGCGATGGAGAACGCAGGTCATACCTTTGTCGAGGAGGAGATTGATGCTGATGAGTAGACTTGATTACTCATTTATCTTTCATTATCGTACTTGCGATTTGTGAACTTGTTATTGGATCATCCGACATGTGGATGGCTTGCCACTTGTGTGTTTTATTTCGAGAACTTTGTTATTCTGTTGTTGAGCTTTTATCCTTGAGATGCATGCTATGTGTTTGCTTGTGATGTATTGTGCATAAAACATCTATGGGTATCTCATTCTTACCTCTATTTGAACAAACCACAGATGCCTCCCCGTCGCGCAAACCCCAACCCCAACAACATCACTCCAGAAATGCAACAGATGATGAATGCTCAAACATAGCTTATGCAGATGATGACAACATTCATCCAAAACCAGAATAACAACAACAACCCCAATAACAACAACAACAATAACAACAACAACAACCCTCCGGGTTTTGATATGCTCACCAGATTTCTGCGTTTGAGGCCAGCAAAGTTTTCGGGGATGACTGATCCCATGGTGGCCAATGATTGGCTACGTTCTGTGAACAAGGACTTAGTGACCGTGGGCTGCACGGATGCTGAAAAGGTCAGGTTCGCAGCGCATCTGTTGGAAGGGCCAGCCGCCACATGGTGGGACAACTTCCAAATCACCACTCCTTTAGATGAGGTGACTTGGGCTATCTTTGAAGATGGTTTTCGCACTGCTCATATCTCATCAGGAATGATGAGTCTGAAAAAGAAGGAGTTTCACAACCTGAAGCAGCGCCACCGCAGCGTGGCTGAATATATAGAAGAGTTCAACAATCTGGCGCGCTATGCACCGGATGAGGTTGACACAGATGCCAAAAGAAAGGAAAAGTTTCTAGAAGGCTTGAATGATGAGCTAAACTTACAGTTGTCTGTGGCATATGTTCCAACTTATCAGTCTCTGTGTGACAAGGCTGCTATTTTGGAGAATAAAATGAAGCAAGTCGAGAGTAGGAAGAGGAAACACTCCGACAAGCACAGCTCGGGATCTTCTCACAAACGATCTCACTATGATGACAGTGGAAGCTCAGGATCCCATAAGCATGGGAAATTCAACAAGCACCACAACCACCACCGTCATGACAACAAGCATCACCGCAGTCATGACAATGACAAGTACAAGAACCACAAGAGTGGACATATGAGCCACCACAGTGGGAATGGTAGTGGAAGTGGAAGTCAGCCTGCAAAAAGGGACATCAGTCAGGTTGAGTGCTTCAAATGCAAGAAGCTGGGGCATTATGCTAATGAGTGCCCTGAGAATAAAGTTGAAGGACCTAACAAGCCCAATCCTTTTCAGAAAGGACAGGTTAACCACATCAATGTGGAGGAGGTCTATGAGGAGCCTGATGCTGTTGCTGGTAAGTTCAGACTCAATTCCATTCCAGCATTTGTACTCTTTGACACTTGTTCATCTCATTCATTCATATCAAAAGCATTTGTTGATAGAAATGGGTTTGCATCTGAAAACATTGGGTGTCCAATAAAAGTTAGTTCTCCGGGTGGAGATATGATAGTAAGTCTTGGATGCCGGGATCTTGTCATAGAGTTTGGAAAGCATAAGTTTCCAGTGAGACTGATAATCCTAGATTCCCAAGGACTAGACGTAATATTGGGAATGGATTGGATGGCTAAGTATGAAGGAGTACTAGATTGTGCTAATCGTACTGTTGCACTCACAACCCCAGAAGGAAAAAGAATAAAATTCATGTCAAACTTTGAATCCAAAGGAAGTAAGCTGAATTCTCTTAAGGGGGTTAGCATGGACAAGCAGTGCCAATTGTATGTGAGTATCCGGATGTGTTTAGGAAGAGCTGCCAGAATGCCACCAGATAGAGATGTGGAGTTTCGATAGATTTGGTACCGTTACGGACCAATAGCAAAGAGACCGTACAAAATGTCGTTGATGAAAAGAGCTCAAGAAGCAACTAGGAGAACAGTTGCAGAAAGGATTTATCCAACCAAGTTCTTCATCTTGGGGAGCCCCAGTATTGTTCGTGGAGAAGAAAGATAGAAGCCAAAGGTTATGCATAGATTACCGTTCGCTCAACGAGGTAACTATCAAGAACAAATATCCTTTGCCAAGAATCAATGACTTGTTTGATCAGCTAGAGGGAGCATGTGTGTTCTCGAAGATTGATCTCCGGTCAGGTTATTTTCAACTCAAGATAAGAGAGCAAGACATACCTAAAACAACATTTACCACAAGGTATGGATTATATGAGTATACCGTGATGCCTTTTAGCTTAACCAATGCTCCAGCCTACTTCATGAATATGATGAACAAAGTGTTCATGGAATTCCTCGACAAGTTTGTTGTCGTTTTCATCGATGACATCTTAGTCTACTCCAAGATCAAAGAAGAATATGAAGGACACTTACGCTTGATACTTGAGAAGTTAAGAGAGCATAAACTTTATGCCAAATTCAGCAAGTGTGAGTTCTGGTTAGAAGAAGTTGGTTTTCTTGGCCATGTTATGACAAAGGATGGTGTGGCAATTGATCCTGCTAAAGTTTCAGCTGTGGCAGAATGGGAATCTCCCAAGAACGTGAAAGAGGTAAGCAGTTTCCTTGGCTTAGCTGGTTACTACAGAATATTCATTGAGAATTTCTCAAAAATTGCTAAGCCCATGACTGAATTATTAAAGAAAGACAAGAAGTTCGCTTGGTCTGAAGGTTGTGAAGTCAGCTTTCAAGAATTGAAGAAGAGACTTGTAACAGTACCAGTTCTATGTCTGCCAGATTGGAAAAGGATTTCCAAGTATATTGTGATGCGTCTCATCAAGGTTTGGGTGCCGTACTTATGCAAGACGGTAAAGTTGTGGCCTATGCCTCGAGACAACTCAAAACTCATGAAGTAAACTACCCTACTCATGATTTGGAGTTAGCCTCTGTCGTCCATGCACTCAAAACATGGAGACATTACCTTTTGGGTAAGCGTTGTGAAGTGTTCACGGACCACAAAAGTTTGAAGTATATCTTCACCCAAAAGGAAATCAATATGAGACAAAGAAGATGGTTAGAGCTTATCAAGGATTATGACATGAGTTTGCAATACCACCTCGGTAAAGCAAATGTTGTAGCTGATGCTCTAAGTCGTAAGGTGTTTGTAAATGGCCTTACCAAAGGAGAATTTCCAGATGATTTGTGTGCTCAATTCAAAGAACTTAGATTGGAGATTGTGCCTGAAGGACATCTCATGTCTTTGGATGTTCAACCCACTTTGTTGGACAAGATCCGAGAAGCTCAGAAGACCGATAAGGAAATTGAAAGGATTAAGGAAAATATTGGCCAAGGGAGAGCTAAAAATTTCCATGAAGACGAACAGGGTACATTATGGCACGGGAAACGTATTTGTGTTCCGCAAGATCCGGAGATGCGGAAACTGATTCTGCAAGAAGCCCACAACTCTCCATATTCTATTCACCCGGGTAACACCAAAATGTACATGGACATGAAAGAAAGATTTTGGTGGAACAATCTCAAGAGGGACATCGCCGAGCATATTGCTTTGTGTGATGTGTGTAGTAGAGTAAAAGCGGAGCATCAGAAACCAGCAGGTTTGCTTCAACCACTACCTATTCCTGATTGGAAATGGGACAAGATTGGTATGGATTTCATTACCGGTTTACCAAGGACCAGATCAGGATATGACTCCATATGGGTAGTAGTGGATCGCCTAACCAAAGTGGCTCATTTCATACCCGTGAAGACAACTTATACAAGTGCCAAGTTAGCCAAAATCTACATGAGTAGAATTGTATGCCTTCACGGTGTGCCTAAGAGTATTGTGTCCAATAGGGGAACCCAATTCACTTCCCATTTTTGGAGACAGCTACATGAGTCATTGGGAACGAGGTTGGAATTCAGTACTGCTTTTCATCCTCAAACCGATGGACAAACAGAAAGGACTAATCAAATTCTGGAAGACATGTTGAGGGCATGTTCCCTAGACTATGGAGCAAGTTGGGATGAAAGTCTGCCTTACACAGAATTTTCTTACAACAACAGCTATCAAGCCAGCATTGAGATGGCACCGTTTGAGTTTCTCTACGGAAGAAAATGTACCACCCCGTTGTTATGGAATGGTGTGGGAGAAAGAAGTTTATTCGGGCCAGATCTTATCAAAGAAGACGATGAGAAAGTCAAATTGGTTAAGGACAGGTTGAAGATAGCACAGTCCCGACAGAAAAGCTACGCAGATCCTAAGCGTAGAGAAGTCACCTACGAAGTTGATGATAGACCCTATCTTAGAGTATCACCACTCCGTGGAGTGAAAAGATTCGGAGTCAAAGGAAAGTTGGCACCAAGATATGTTGGGCCATTCAAAATTCTGAGTCGCAAAGGAGAAGTGGCTTATGAGATTGAATCGCGCAAAGACATCTCTATCAGCAGTCCATAATGTATTTCATGTGAGTCAGCTTAAGAAATGTCACCCGGAAATGGAAGAATCTTCTTTGAAGGATACCATACCTTTGGAAGAAGTTCAACTAGAAAGTGATCTCACCTATGAAGAAAAACCTATCAAGATTCTTGAGACTGCAGAAAGAGTTACGAGAACAAAGACTATCAAATTTTGCAAAGTGCAATGGAACCATCACACCGAAGAGGAAGCAACATGGGAAAGAGAAGATGATCTTCGGAAAGACCACCCTCACCTATTTGCTAGCCAATCCGAATCTCGAGGGCGAGATTCACCTTAAGGGGGTTAGATTTGTAACATCCCAAAAATCATAATTCCAAAGTTTGCATATCATTCATGCATGCATATAGATTTGAGATCAAATTTCAAACTCATTTCAGAAAAACAGAATCACATAGTGCTATGATTTTATGTGAACAGGTTTAAATCAAATGGCTATCCCCATTTGAAAGTTTGATTGTTTATAAACCAAGTTTGTTGCCTTCTATGAAGATAGGTTTAGGTGTAGAATTTAAACCAAGTTTTCAAATTGGAAATAGGTCCAAAAAACCATTTTTCAAATTTTGCAAACCAAGTGACAAATCTCTGTTATTTTTGATCTCCAAGCTTGACCAAGCCTTTGTAAAGAAACCACTTGCTTTTATGCCTAAATTGGAGAATACTGCACCCTGCAAAAACCCAGGAAATGTTTGAATTCAAAAAGAGTTTGAATTCATATCAAAATCAAATCAGAAAATCGTTTCAGAAAAAGAAAAGAAGCAAACAAATAGAAAAGGCCGAGCGCTGCCATTTTAGCCCAGCAACGGAGCAGGCCCAGCAAGCCCACCCGGGGCATCTCTTTTCTTCTCTCACGCGCGAGCACACCCATTCAGCCACTGACGGCCAGACCCCACGCCCCTTCGGTTTATTTCGCTGACCAGCGGGCCCCGTCCACGTCACCCTCGTCTTCCTCAAACCACGCTCGCGACCACGTCGCTGCTGCTGTCAAGGCCGGTAATGGCGCGGTGTAATTGCCCATTATTTCGCAAGCGTTTCCTGTCGCACCTAGGCTTACTTAAACCCCTCTGCCCCGCAAGCATTTTCCCCCCTCTCCTCGCTCACTCCGCCACCAGGCTGCGCGCAATTGCCCTCGAAACCCCGCAGTACCGACAACTCCGGCGGCCAATTACGGTGAGCCTCGACCGCCCCTCTCTCTCTGGTTCAAACGAGGATGTTCGGAATGATCTCGCGCTTACGCTGATACCTTCCTTTTGCCTGCTCGTGACCCAGGTCGTCGTCTCCGTTCGCGACCGAAACCACCTGCGCCGCCGATAAACTCCGACGACCAATTAAGGTAAAACCCGAGCGCCCCTTGCCCCCTCCTTCACGTGAGCCTGTTCGCCTATGTCTTGCGCAAATCCTGATGCCACTGGTTCGTGCTAGGGCGACGCCAAACCTCGACAAGGACCACTATTGCAAGCTACCGACGCCGTCCGTTACTCCGGCGAGTTCCTGAGACCGTGCCAGCGCGCCCCTTCGCAAACCAACACCACGTCGAGCTTCAGCACGCCACTGCGGATCCGGGAAGCGCCTCCCTTCCTTCCCGAGCGACCTAGAGCTCCAGCACCGCCGCGGTCAGACGCACCGCCACCAGTCAACGCCGCTAGCGCGCCCGTGTATGGTCAGGACGATTAGGAACGTCAGATGAAGATCCTACGGCGTAGATTAGAACGTGGCGAAGAGGTAAGCGTGCATCTGAGCCGTCGGATCTCACTTAGATCCTACGGTCCGTGTTTGTCGATCCAAACGAATCGGTACGCGCCAGTAATACTACGACACGTGGCTAGGGTTGATTCAAAAACAGGATTCAAAACAGATTTAGATCCAGATTTCAAATGGCTGTAACTTGAGATTCCCACGTTAGATTTTTGCAAATTTCATACCGTTGGAATCAGTGAATCAAGGACTTTCTGAATCTGCAACGTGTTTAACAAATAGTATCTGTTAAAATGACTTTGTATGCAGAAACATGTTTAGGTCCATTTTGGGCATAGTTTTTGTTTAGCAAATTGTTTTAGAGCTAAATAAGTTTAGTTAGAAAACTTTGTGACTTGTTTTGTTTCTGTATCATACACTTGCTTGGTAGAGTTTTCAAAAAACATCACTTAGTAATTTCTTGCATGCATGCATTCATATTTTTGTTTGTATATAAATTGTGTGTAATTGTATGCTACGCATTTTGTGTAGATTTTGCTAGTGACTGTGATTGTGAAGAGTGCTACTCTCCCCATTACTAAGGCAAGTGATACTTCATGATATTTCCATACCCTTTATTTTGAATAAGCATTAGAATTATTTTTGCTAAGTCATGCATGCTACTTTTTCCAAATGCTATGTTGGGAAATCCTATGTAGTGTAGAATTGTAGAATTGCTAGGGAATTTTCCTAAGTTAAGTTACTATGCCATGCTTAGCCTAGCTAGTACAAAACAAGGTTTGGTAAAGTATGTACATGCTATGGTGAAATAATTCTAAGTCCTTTGGGACTCATGCTTTTCTTAATAAAACAACTAAGTCAATGAACTTCCTGGGTGGAATGGGACTTGAATGGTGGTTTTTGGTTGAGTGGTTACACAAGGCCATGGATTTGGATTGTGTATCTCACTTGTGTTATGCCACCCAGGCACAAAGGGATTTGTAGGCCAAGTGTTGAGAAAGCTTACAGTGCAACCACTTGGCAATATGGGCTCTGCCTTGATCATATAGGTTGCTAGAACTTAGTCACTTGGACAGTTGGTGGTAGTGGGAATGATAGGTTGGAGCGCGTCCATTTGACTAAGGAAAGGCTTCTGAAAGGTCCTGTCTTGGGAAACCAAGTCTGGTGGGGAAAGTGCACAACCTCTGCAGATGGAAAATCTAAGTACTTAGCCAAGTCCATGACAATGTACAATTTGAGCATCAAGACATGGAAGCTACAAGAATCTCATCACTCCAACTTCTAAGTAAAACTTGTGGGTGAACAAGGGTGAAGGACCCCAATGTCTGTTGGTGGTTTCTTGGGAAGTTTTTGATAAAGAAAAATTTAGTGATTTCAACTAATAGGGAAAACCTATTTTCAAGCAAAGCAAGCCAAGCTACACTTAGCCAAAATGCATATAGTAATATAGTCCACTTAAAATTTACTAAGGTATCACTTGCCAATACTATTCCAAAGTATTGACCCACTATGGCTGTAACTTGTGATGTTGCAGGTTACTCCGATGATGAGTAGGAGTCATGAGTCTACACTCAACATGCTTGCCTGTGGCACATGAAGATGAGGACTTGTGTTTATTTATTTATTCCATAAACTCTTGTATTAGGCCTTTGGCCCTGAGTTATAAAAGACTATGTTTTATCTCTGGAATGAATGTAATAAACGACCTTTGTATATGTGTACTTCATCTTAAACTGTGGATGCTAGCGTTGATCCAGGGACTAGCATTGCAATCACAGGGATCCTTTCCTTTACAAAGGAGGGATCTTACATTTCCGCACTGCCCATATCTCATCAGGGGTGATGAACTTGAAGAAGAAGGAGTTCCACAATCTGAAAAAGCGTCACCGTAGCGTGGCAGAGTACATTGAGGAGTTCAACCATCTGGCGCGCTATGCACCGAATGAGGTTGATACTAATGCCAAGAGGAAGGAGAAATTCCTTGAGGGACTGAATGATGAGATGAACCTACAGCTATCTGTTTCCTATGTCCCAACATATCAATCACAGTTTGACAAGTCCACCATCTTGTAAAGCAAGATGAGGCAGGTTGAGAATAGGAAGAGGAAACATCACTTTGACAAGCACAGTTCGGGATCGTCTCATAAGCGTTCCCATGGTGATGATAGTGGAGGTTCTGGGTCCCACAAGCATGGGAAGTATAACAGCCACCACAACACTAACCGTCACCATGACGACAAGCACCACCGCAGCCATGATAATGATAGGTATAAGAACCGCAAGAGTGGACACAAGATCCACCATAGTGGGAATGGCAATGGAAGTCAGCCTGCTAAAAGAGATATCAGTTAGGTTGAGTGCTTCAAATGCAAGAAAACTGGGCACTATGCAAATGAATGCCCAGAGTTGAAGGATCCAACAAGCCCAACCCTTTCCAGAAGGAACAAGTGAACCACATCAATGTGGAAGAAATATATGAAGAGTTTGATGCTGTGGCTAGTAAGTTCAAGCTTAATTATTTTCCAGCACTTGTTCTTTTTTATACCGGTGCATCGCATTCATTCATATCAAGAGCATTTGTTAATAAAAATGGACTTCCAACTGAAACTATTGGGTGTCCTATTAAAGTAAGCTCTCTCGGTGGAGATATGATAGTAAATTTTGGATGTCATGATCTAGTGATAGAATTTGGAAAGTATAAGTTTCCAGTTAGTCTGATAATCCTAGACTCCCAAGATTTGGATGTAATATTGTGCATGGATTGGATGACTAAGTATGAAGGAGTACTAGATTATGCCAATCGTACTGTTACACTCACAACCCCGGATAAGAAACGGATTAGGTTCAAATCTAACTTTGAATCTAAAGGGAGTAAGGTAAACTCTTTTAAGGGGGTTAGCATAGATAGTGTACCAATTCTAAAGGAATATACGGATGTGTTTCCGAAGGAATTACCAGGAATGCCACTAGATAGAGAAGTGGAATTTCTAATTGACTTAGTACCAGGATCTGGACCAATAGCAAAGAGACCCTACAAGATGTCAGTTGATGAGTTGAAAGAACTCAAGAAATAACTTGAAGAGCAGTTACAGAAAGGATTTATTCAACCAAGTTCTTCGTCTTAGGCTGCACCAGTTCTGTTTGTTGAGAAGAAGGATAGAAGTCAAAGGTTGTTCATAGATTATAGTTCACTCAATGAGGTGACTATAAAGAACAAGTACCCTTTGCCTAGAATCAATGATCTATTTGATCAGCTAGAGGGAGCCCGTGTGTTCTCAAAGATTGATCTCTAATCAGGTTACTTTCAAGTTAATATTAGAGAGCAAGACATACCTAAGATTGCTTTTACCACTAGGTATGGGCTATATGAGTATACCGTGATGCCATTTGGATTGACAAATGCACCAGCTTATTTCATGAACATGATGAACAAGGTGTTCATGGAGTTTCTCGACAAGTTTGTTGTCGTATTCATTGATGACATTTTGATCTATTCCAAGAGCAATGAAGAGCATGAGGAGCATTTGCGTTGATACTCGAGAAGCTCACGGAGCACAAACTGTATGCCAAGTTCAGCAAGTGTGAATTCTGGTTGAATGAAGTTGGATTTCTTGGACACATTGTGTTAGGAGATGGTATAGATGTCGATCCCGCAAAGGTGTCAGCTGTAACCGAATGGGAATCTCCCAAGTCAGTTAAGGAAGTTTGGAGTTTCCTAGGTCTGGCAGGATACTATAGAAGGTTTTCACTGAGAATTTCTCAAAGGTAGCTAAGCCAATGACGAAATTACTTAAGAAAAATAAGAAGTTTGAATGGACTCAAGGTTGTGAAGTTAGTTTCCAGGAATTGAAGAAGAGACTAGTGTTAGCACCAGTCTTATGTCTGCCCAATTTGGAGAAGGATTTCCATGTCTATTGTGATGCATCTCACCAAGGATTGGGTGGAGTTTTGATGCAAGGGAAAGTTGTGGATTATGCCTCGAGACAACTCAAAACTCATGAAGTGAATTATCCTACTCATGATTTAGAGTTAGCCTCTTTTGTCCATGCACTCAAAACATGGAGACATTATCTTTTGGGAAAACGATGTGAAGTGTTCATGGATCACAAGAGTTTGAAGTATATCTTCACTCAGAAGGAAATCAATATGAGACAAAGAAGATGGCTAGAGCTCATCAAGGACTATGACTTCAGTTTGCAATACCATCCTAGTTAAGCAAATGTTGTAGCTCATGCTTTAAGCCGTAAGGTTTATGTGAATGGCCTTACTAAAGGAGAATTGCTAGATGATGTATGTGCCAATTCAAAGAACTAATATTGGAGATAGTGCTTGAAGGATATCTCATGCCATTGGATGTTCAACCCACATTGTTGGACAAGATCAAAGAAGCCCAAAAGTTGGACAAGCAAGTTGAAGAGATTAAAGGTAAAATTAGCAAAGGGAAGGCTAAAGGATTCCATGAAGATGAACAAGGTACTTTATGGTATGGGAAGCGTATATGCATTCCGCAAGATCCGGAACTTCGAAAATTGATTCTACAAGAAGCACACAATTCACCATACTCTATTCATCCAGGTAACACCAAAATGTACATGGATGTGAAGGAGAGATTTTGGTGGAACAATCTCAAGAAGGATATTGCGGGGCATATTGCCTTGTGTGATGTGTGTAGCCGAGTAAAGGCAGAACATCAGAAACCGGCAGGGTTATTACAACCACTACCTATTCCTGATTGGAAGTGGGATAAGATTGTTATGGACTTTATCACTCGACTGCGAAGGACTAGATCCGGATATGATTCTATTTGGGTGGTCGTAGATCGCCTAACTAAAGTGGCTCATTTCATACCTGTGAAGACTACCTATACTAGTGCTAAGTTAGCTAAGATCTATGTGAACAGAATTGTATGTCTGCATGGAGTACCTAATAGTATCATATCTGATAGAGGAACTCAGTTCATCTCGCATTTTTTGTGACAACTACATGAATCATTGGGAACAAGATTGTAATTCAGCACAGCTTTTCACCCCCAGACTGATGGACAGACAGAAAGGACCAATCAGATTTTGGAGGATATGTTGAGGGCATGTGCCCTAGACTATGGTGCTAGTTGGGATGAAAGTCTGCCTTACGCAGAATTCTCTTACAATAACAGCTATCAAGCAAGCATTAAGATGGCACCATTTGAATTTCTTTATGGAAGGAAGTGTACTACGCCATTGCTATGGAGTGGTGTAGGAGAAAGAAATTTGTTCGGACCAGAACTAATCAAGGAAGCTGAAGATAAAGTTAAATTAGTAAAGGACAGATTGAAGATAGCCCAATCCCGATAGAAGAGCTACGCAGATCTAGAGCATAGAGAAGTCACCTATGAGGTAGGTGATAGAGTGTATCTTAGAGTCTCACCACTTCGTGGTGTGAAGAGATTTGGAGTCAAAGGAAAATTGGCACCAAGGTATGTTGGACCATTCAAGATTTTGAGCCACAAAAGGATAAGTGGCTTATGAGATTGAATTTCCTGAATCACTATCAGCAGTTCACAATGTATTTCATGTGAGTCAGTTGAAGAAATGCCATCCAGAAATGGAAGAGACTTCATTGAAAGATACTATACCTTTGGAAGAGGTTCAGTTGGAGAGTGATCTCACCTATGAGGAGAAACCTATCAAAATTCTTGAGATTGTATAAAGAGTTACTCGTACCAAGACTATCAAATTCTGCAAATTTCAGTGAAATCATCATACCGAAGAAGAAGCAACTTGGGAAAGAGAAGATGATCTTTGGAAAGATCACACTCACCTATTTGCTAGCCAATCCGAATCTCGAGGGTGAGATTCATCTTAAGTGGGTTAGATTTGTAACATCCCAAAATTCATGAATTGTAAAAGCATGCATTGCATTCATATAAGCATAACACATTTGTCTTGCACAAAAATTTTCAAACCAACACTCCAAATAAAACCATTATTATGCCCATTTTATTAATCATATGAGGCATGGTTTTATTTTTATTTTCAAAGGACCAAAGTGTGATTGAGTAAACAGTAGTGTTTGACACACTTTTGAGTGCAAGGATCACATTACAAAAATATAGAAGTGCTTTGAATTCAAACAAGTTTGAAAAAAGATTCAAAACCATTCCTGAAAAATCAAATAGAAAAAGAAAAAGAGAAAGAAAAAAATAAAAAGATGCGCCAGCATTTCAACCTAGCAGCACTCCTGGCCTATCTAGCCCACCTAGTCCATTTTCCCCTCTGCCCTCTCTCACTCGCGCTCACCCTACCCCGCGCTCACTGCCACTGGGCCCAGGCCAGCTCAGCATCGTCTCCCCCGAACCTCGCACGCAGACGCCGCTGCTACCCGTTTGTTCCCCATTCACTGTCGCAGTTGATTCAAGCTTAATTGCCATTGATTCACATAGTGATTACCTCGCCCTCACCGGCTACTTAAACCTCTATACACTGCGACCATTTCCCCCCAAACACCCACACCCAATCGCCCACAGGCTGCTCGTATTTGAGCTCAAAATCCCGCTGCCCAACAAACTCCGGTGAGGTATTCCGGCGAGCACCGTTCACCCCTTGCCTTCTGATTCTTGCTATCGTGCTTCCCTTGATCTTGCTCTTCTTCTCATGCCCTTTGTTCATCTGCTTGTGACCCAGGATGTCGGCTTCGTCAAGCACCGTGAGCACCCGACGCCGTCCTCAACTCCGGCGACCAATCACGGTATGATTCGAACGCCCCTTGGCCCCTAGTTCACACTCACTCATGCGCCATGTCCTTGTTCATTTTCTGATGCCTTTTGCTTGCGCGAGGTTGAACCAGAACATTGTATCCGTCATTGTTTTGCAAGATCCCGACGCCGTCCGCAACTCCGATGAGCTGCCGCGGTCGCAGCAACTCACCCCCATCCAAGCCGAAGCCAGCTCGAGCATCCTCGCACCCCTATTCCCCTCTGGAATCCCCAGAGCATCTCCGCCAGTAGCGCCGCCACCACGAGTGCCCATTATCCCCGCCCCTCTTTGATCATTTGATCGAGCACCGTTATATCTAGATCCTAGGGTTTAGATTAGATAGCGAGGCCGAAGAGGTATCACCAGATCTAGACCGCAAGATCACACTTAGATTTAACGGGCCACGCGCACGATTTGCGTAAAGCGTTACGGGCCAATCAGATGCTCCCACATGTCTAGAAGTTAGATTTCAAATCTTTTTTTGAATCTATTAGAATTGCAAACTTGTAAAATTCATATCTTTTGTTCTATTTATCGAAAAATGCAAATAATATATCAATGGATTCAGAAAAATGACCCCTGCATTACTATGGGATTAAATTTGTATTTTTCTTCTGGAAAAATAGGATTATTTGCATAACAAATGATAGGCTTATTTTGGCTTTATAAAATGTTTATAAAATTGTTTTGAGGCAAATTTAAGTTTGTTTAGACTTTAAATAGATGACTTTGTGTACAGTACTGTTTGGTTAGACTTGTTAGTATAAAAAATCATTTCATTGCATTTGCATGTATTCATATATATTTTTTTTGATTATTTGAATGTGAATTTGGTGCTATTATTTTATGTGTAGATTTTGGTGCTAGTGGTGATTGTGAGTGTGAGGATTGTTTCTACTCCCCCAACTACCAAGTAAAGTGATGCTTCATGTATTTTTTCCTATTATTATGATAATCCCTAGTGATATTTTAAATAGGGCTTGCATGGAATTTTTGCTAAATATATATATGCTATGCCTTGGGAAATCCTAGTAGTTGTAGTCTTGGTGGAATTTTCTCTAAATTGAGAAACTTGTTACGTTATCATGCTTAGCCTAGCTAGTAGCAAACAAGGGTGGAATTTTTTCATGATATGAAATATTTCTAAGTCTTTGACTTGTGTTTTTGCTTAATAAAACACCCAGGTGAATGATTCACCTGGGTGGAATGGTATGATGGTTTGTGTTGAGTGGTTACACAAGGACCATGTCTATGGTTTACCTTGTGTGTCACACTTGTGGAAATCCACCCAGGAACAAAGGGATTCGAGATATTTAGTGTTGAGAAGCTTCTAGTGCAACCACATGGCATATGGGCTCTTCCTTGACCACATAGGTTACAAGAACTTAGCCAGGTGGAAAGTTGGTGGTAGGGTGATAGGTTGGAACACGTCCATGGTGGTCTAAGGGAATGCTTCTGAAAGGTCTCGTCTCGATGCATGTCGAGTCTTGTGGGGAATGTGCACCACCTCTCGAGATTGTAAACCTAAGTACTTAGTCGTGTCCCCGGCAACGGAAAATTTGAGCATCAAAGACATTGAAGCTATCAAGGATCTCCTCATCCCAATTTCTAAGTTAAAACTTGTGGTTGAACAAGGGTAAAGGTTCACCAATGTCTATTGGTGGTTCCTTGGGTGACTTTGACAAACAAAAACTTAGTGTTTTCAACTGATAAGGAAAATCTATTTTGAGCAAAGCAAGCCTAAGCTACACTTAGCCAAATTCATGTATAAGTTAGATACTAGTATTCTACTATGGTATCACTTGCCAATACAATTCCAAATGTATTGACCCACTGTGGTTCTAACTTATGATGTTGCTGGTTACTATGATGGATATTAGGGTTGTGAATCTACAGTCAACATGCTTGCTTGTGGCACAAAATACGAAGACTTATAGTTATTTACTTTATGTTATGAACTCTTGTACTAGCCTATGGCTATTGACTTGTAAAGACCATGTTATCTCTGGAATGACGATGTAATAACGACCTTTGTATCTGTGTACTTCATCTTAAACTGTGGATGCTAGCATTTGATCCAGGGACTAGCATTGCAATCACAGGGGCCTTTACCTTTAAAAGGTGGGGTTTTACACTGCGACATCTTGTTAATAGGTTAGTCTAAGAAAATGTATAAAAATACCTCAAAGTGTAGACAAAGCATAGAAAAGTTGATACTAAACAAGCGTAGAACAAAAAAAATATAGATACGTTTACAACATATCAAGAATCCCCAAGCTGAACTCCTGCTCGTCCTCGAGTAGGTAAGTGATAAAAAGAATAATTTTTGAGGTGACATGCACCATCAAAATCTTGATCAAACCATTTTCAAAGCATTGATAGCTAGGATCAAAGTACTCTAAAAATGAGCATGAAGGATGTAGCTCTAACAATAAGACAAAGCAACTATGATGCAACATGAAAAGATACAAACAAAGGATCATGAATAACAATGCATTTAAAGACATTTGTTTGTTTCACATGTAGAAAACATAGCATAGTGGTATTCAGCTTGTCCCTCATGGAGTAGCAAAACAAAAATGCATAAGACACCTTCAAAGTTCATATGGGTGACTAGATACAAATAGTTCAAGAACAATCAATATCAACATTATGAATCAATCAATAAGTTTTGGGACAATGCACATAAAACTAAGAATGAAAACTATGCTCGCTTAATTGGTGCATAAAGATAGAAGGTGGAGACTCAATATAAAAGTAAAGAGAAAGGCCCATGACAGGGAAACAGGTATTTCAAGTTTCATAAAGAGCTTCAAAAAATTATGGTACTTATTAGCTTTCAGCTCTCATTGCCCCTATCATAAGCATATTGAAGTAATTAAGGTTAGAGTGAAACAAATATGGAGTATATGTTTGACAAATCATAAGTTGGCAATCTCATCTCCCTTGAGTACGAGGGCCTTTCCTCATGCTACTCAACTTTAGTCACAACCAAGTTCTTGTCATTGTAAGCATATGTGTATCATAGAGAACCGCCAACGGGGTACCCCATGACACAGGAGCTATCCCATATCAAAATTACAAGGAAACAGAAAATAAGCATCTCAGCAATCCTTTTATTTACCATGTGGCATGGTGCATATATTTTTTCTCTTCTCTTTTTTTTTATATTTTTTCCGAGGATGCTTCATGGATTGCTCACTATGGTGATGCTACAAGTTTCCACCATGATTAGGCATGGCTTGGTCTAGCCTCCCAGGCGTTTCTCAAACACATATATAATACTCCACGAACTTATAGGCTCCCCTTTTATTTCACACTGTCGACATCCATGAACAAAAGATCATGATATCAACTAGGTAATATGTATAAGTGTTGAAAGTGTTCCCCATGACAACATGGTTCTGCTAATTCCCAACTTATAAGTGCAAGCATATACAACATATATGACACAATGGTTCAAGTTTATTAGGGGCAAGAAAAATAAAGTGTGCCATCAAGTTTGTGAGAGCTTTAATCACTAATTTTCTCATAACAAGTTTAATTTGGAAGATAGATAAAACAAGAATATACTTGGAATGGTGTAACACACCATACATAGGAATTTATAGTGGACTCTTTGGAATAACTTGGTTTCTTGGGATTTGGAAGCATGAATAGAGCTTACTCAATACAAGTGGAGGCTAGCAAAAGACTGGGAGCGACCAACTAAGAGAGCAATAATGGCCATAATCATGCAGAGCGACAAAACATTATCAATCAAAGCATAAAGTGGTACCACAAGTCAAAAACTAAATGACCATGGAGGCTAAGGTGACTGGTTCATAGTCATAACATGGTGTGAGCATGTGCCAAGTCAACCCAAACAAAGCATCAAAGGAGAATACCATAATATTATGCTTTTGTATGCTAAAACAACGCATGATTCTTTCAAGGCACACTAAGCAATCTCAGTTGTTTGGAACAAGTCATGCTACAGCAATAATCACTAAGCATAAGTTCAAAACAACATCTAGCATGGCATGATAAAGTCTAAGTCACAGTCAAATCAAGCTCCCTTTTGTACCACTTAAGCATGAAACGTTCTACTCTTTTCCAACACCAATCAACTTATTTGAAACAAAAGAGCGAATGTGGGGGTCCAAATACTTTATTCAAGCAAACTAAGAAAACAAAAAACAAAAAAAAACTAATATGCTCCAAGAAAAACACAATAGTGCATGAAACAATAAAAACGAAGTGTCTAGAGAGAGACCTGCGATTTTTATTGATGAAGAAGGGGATTCCTTGGGCATCCCCAAGCTTTGATGCTTGTACCTCTTGAATATTTCTTGGGGTGACACGGGGTGGCATCCCCAAGATTTAGCTTTTGTTCCATTCTTCACCGCATTATATCATTCTTCCCCTACACTTGAAAATTTCCTTCATACAAAACTTCACACAATCTTCATTAGCAACATTAGTGTATTCAAAAGAATAAACGTTTGGGTGTAGTTTAAACACAAGTAAAAACTTCATTAAAAACAGCATACTATATCAATTCCTTTAAAAAGCTCAATTGATCAAGAAGAACTCAAAAAGAAACCGATAAAGAGGCAAATGCAAATAATGGCAGAAATCTGTCAAAACAGACCTGCAGGTAAAAACCGATTTTTTTGAAGACCTTATATTGCTCAAATCTAAAAGTGTTGAACTAACGCAAGTTGGATAGAAAACTGGGCATTTACTCTGAAAATTACAGCTCCATCCGACATATAGAGATTTTTCACGAAATTTTACAGTGAAGCACAAAAATCTGTTTCAGGACAGCAACTTCCCCAAATCTTACTTCTCTCTCATTATAGGTTATTATTGGCACAAAAATGATAAGGAGAGGTTATTGCAGAAGTAATAACTTCCAAGAATCAATAAAACTATTGGGTTATCTCCCAAGAAGTACTTTTCTTTAACGCCTTTAAGTTAGGCATAAGAAGCAAGAATCAAGTATTTTTCAAATGAAGAAGCATTAACATCAAATTTCTTGACCCAACCTTTCTTACCTTTACTCTTATCTTGAGGGAACGTATGATTGCTTGTTGGAGAAGGAAAATGCATAATGCCTTTTTCCACATCTATTATTGCTCCAAGGAGTTTCAGTAGGGATCTTCCACGTAAATTTTTTCCTTTTCCTACACATTCAGTGACAAGATAATCAGTAGACACCACTTTCCCTAAGATCTTTGTAAACACTCCTTCAGCTATTCCAATGGGTTATATAGTTGCACTATTGGTAAGAGTTATTTCCTCTCCTCCGTCAGAAAGTCCCCAAAAATTCAAAGATTCATAGATATCATTAGGCATAAGACAAAATTCAGACATGATATCACAACGAGCATCAAAAGTTTCATTGTTTATAACAACTTTTATTGTAGGAAACCATTTTGAAGACTCGTAATTTATTGGAACATAATCATGATGCTCTCTAAGCATTTTATAGCAATCTTTTAAACTAGCAGTATTGGTCTCAAGAGTGTTCATCCTAGCATAGATGTTTTTAAAGGAAGAATCATAAATTGCTAGGCAAATTATAAATTGTAATCAACTTCTTTATGGCATTCAATGCTTCATCCTCATTACATTGTAGAAAATCGCCTCCTACTATAGCATCCAAAGCATATATATAGCAAAGAGCAAGACCATAGTAGAAACTGCTAAGAACCAAGCCTATAGTCGTTTTAGGCTCAGTTTTTCCATGTGAATAAAAAATTCTAGACCAAGCTTCTTTGAAACTCTCTTCACTTCCTTGTTTGAAAGTAAAGATCATTTCCACAGGTGACACAGTGATTGGAGCAACACTAGACATGGTAGCAACTAGGGTAAGAACTAATTTTTTGTGTTTCTGATAAGAAAAGGAAAACCAAACGAAACTAATTTTTTGGTATTTTTTAAAGAAAGAAACAAGTAAAACAAAGAAAAACAAATTAAGCAAAACAAAAACAAAGTAAAGAGAGTGGTTGTGAAAGACTCCCCTTGTGAAGTTGTCCTTAACTCCCCAGCAACGGCGCCAGAAAATCTCGATAGGATGAGATCACTGTAGAGCCTTGTTGGGATACCCCAAGAGCAAGGTGTGATGAACATGGCAGCAAGTTTTCCCTCAGTTATGAAACCAAGGTTATTCAACCAGTAGGAGCAAGGAAACAACTCCAAGGTGTTGCTAGCAACAGGGAATCCTTCACAACACAAACTCAAGACTTTGCCCCAACTTATAGTGAGGTTGTCAATCTCACTGGTTGCTAAAAACAAAGGATTAAACGTAAAGTCTGGAAGATAATAGTTGCTTGTAGAAAGTAAACGGTAATAGTAGATGATGTATCGATAGTAAAGATTGGACCGGGGACCATAGTTCAATATAGGTGTTCTCCTTAAGATAGATAACATGTTGGGTGAACAAATTACAGTGGGGCAATTGACAGATTGAGCAAACATAACAATGCAAATACTAGACATCATGACTCCTATGAGATTTGATTGGGCATTACAACAATATACATAGACCATAATCCAACTGCATCTATGACTAATAATCCACCTTCAGGTTATCATCCGAACCCCTTCCAGTATTAAGTTGCACGCAATGGATAAATGCATTAAGCAATTTATGTAAAGTAAACAATACAATTGTTCCATGAACAAAAGTTTGTTGTTTTCTCCCTAGTAGCTACAACACATCTACAACCTTAGAGATTCCTGTCACTTCCCCAGATTACTAGAGGCATGAACCTACTATCGAACATAAATACTCCCTCTTGGAGTCACAAGCATCTACTTGACAAAGATAGCTACTAGCAACGGAGAGCATGCAAGATCATAAACAAAATAGACATGATAGAATAAATAATCAGTAAGACATGATAGAATCAATAATCAATCTGACATAGTATCTCAATATCCATCGGATCCCTACAAACACAAGATTTATGATTACAAATAGATGATCTTGATCATGAACGAAGCTCACAAGATCTAAACATGATAGCACAAAGGAGGAGAAACAACCATCTAGATACTATATGGACCCATAGTCCAAGGGTGAACTACTCACACATCATACCAGAGGCTGGCATGGTGATGAAGAAGGCCTCCGGGATGATCACTCCCCTCCGGCAGGGTGCCGGGAAGAGCTTCAGATCCCCTGGATCTAGGGACGATGGTGGCGGAGGCTATAGACTATTTCATGGAGATCTGATCAGGTGCTTAGGGTGTCTGCATCGGGGTGACTTTATAGGCAAAGAGGCGAGGTAGGGGGCCTAAACCATAAACCCTAAACCCTAGGGTTTGGTGTCCTCATGGGCCCACTTCGTTTCCCCTCCGGACTTTTGTGTTCTCTTCGATAAAATATTGAATTTGGCTTTTATCCCGTCTAATTCCGAGAATATTTCCTTACTAGCTTTTCTGAAACCAAAAATAGAAGAAAATAGGCAACTGGCACTGCGGCAGCTTGTTAATAGGTTAGTTCCATAAAATGTATAAAATACCTCAAATTGTAGACAAAGCATAGCAAAGTTGATACTAAACAAGCATGGAACTTAAAAAATTATAGATACGTTTATGATGTATTACTTGTCCAAAAGACCCATTCCCCTTATTGCAGATTGATCAAGTGATCAATTCCATGGCCGGATGTGAACTACTGTCATTTGTAGATGCTTATTCTGATCCACTAGATACCGTTAAATCTATATGGTCAAATAAAGATAGCCTTCATTACCCCGTACAGGGCTTATTGCTATCGCACTATGCCATTTGGATTGAGAAATGTTGGCGCCACATATCAAAGATGCATGCAAAAATGCTTACATGATCAAATTGACAAAAATGTCCATGTGTATGTTGATGATGTGGTAATAGAAACCAAGGAGAGTCACAAGATCATTGATGACATGTGGAAAACATTCTCAAACTTACGTAGATTCCAAATGAAACTTAACCTAGAAAAATGCACATTACGTGTCCTGGCCGGAAAATTACTCGGTTTTGTCGTGTCCAGCCGAGGTATAGAGGCAAATCCAACTAAGATAAGGGAAATAGAAAGAATGTAACTACCAAAGAGTCTCAATGATGTCTAGAAGTTCACTGTATGCTTGGCATCATTGAGTCGCCTTGTTAGTTGGCTAGGTAAGAAAGCCTTGTCATTATACCAACTGATGAAAAAGTCAGACAAGTTCACACGGACATTGCAAACCGCTAATGCTTTTCACGAGCTTAAAAATATTATGGTTACATCAATAATACTATCCTCACCACTATCCAAAGAACCAATGCTCCTCTATGTTGCGGAAATTAACCGAGTAGTCCGTGCTGTGGTGGTGGTTGAGCGTGAGGAAGAAGGTAAATCAGTGCAAATGATAGTGTATTATCTGAGTGAAGTTCTCTCGACATATATATAACTATCCTCATTACTAGAAAATGGCCTATGGTGTTTATATGGCGGCGAAGAATATAAAACATTACTTCCAATAGCATCTTATCCGAGTAATATGTGAGGCACCTACCTCGGATATCTTGGGTAGTAAAGATGCAAGTGGTAGAGTGGCAAAATGGACAATAGAGTTAGCTCCATATACCCCACAGTATGATAGGCGATATGCAATCAAGTCTCAGGCATTGGCCGACTTTTTTGTTGATTGGGCAGAAATGCAATATGAGCCGCCATTGCCTTACTTGAGTTATTGGAGGGTGCACTTCGATGGGTCAAAAATTAAAACGGGTCTAGGTGCTGGCATAGTCATCACCTCACTCAAGAAGGATCCATTAAGATGTGTGTTGTAGATCCATTTTGTAGCATTAAACAACGTAGTCGAGTATGAGGCACTTGTCCATGGGATAAAAGTCGGAAAATAAATTGGCATCAAGATAATTCAATGCTTTAGTGACTCAGATCTAGTGATTCAATAGGTGTCAGGTCATTGGGATGCTTTGGATGCAAACATGGCATTATACCGCTTCCATGTCTAGAAAATTTCGAGCTATTTTGATGGGTGTGAGCTCCATCATATGCCTCGGGCGGAAAATGAAGCAGCTGATGTTTTTTAAAAGCTAGGCTCATCCCGGCAAGCAATTCCGCCCGGTATAGCACTGGAACACCTCAGGAAACCTTCGATCAAGCCATCGCCAGATTCTGAGTCAATCTTTATCCCAGCAAGTCAAGAGCCCGATGTGATACCAATGGATATAGATGTGGGGGTAGATTCAAGTAACCCGGGGACAGTCGAATCAAACCGGGGACTTGTCAGGATATGTTGGCAGAGGCAATATCGGTTGAGCCAATGCAAATTGATGAAGAGATTCTCCCAGCTCCTATTATACCAACTTGGGCATAGACAATATTAGAATTCTTGAAAGATGGAACACTGTTGGATGATGAAACCTCAGTCATGCGAATACAGAGAAGGTCAAAAGCTTACATTATCATCAACTATGAGCTATATAAAAGAATTGTAACTAGTGTACTTCAACATTGTGTCAGTTCAGAGCAAGGTCAAGATATACTCATGGATATTCACCAAGGAGAATGTGGGCACCACGCCTCATGCAGAGCCTTAGTGGACAAAGCATTTAGACATGGGTTCTTGTGGCATCCCGCAAAACCACTACTAGAAAATCGCGTTGTTTTTGTGCATTGCATCATCATGACCGCATGCTCATGTCATCATGCCACATTGCATTTGAGCATCGTCATCATCTTGCATTTGATTGTACAAAACTATTTGCAGAAAAACCTATTTTTGTTTTCTAAACGCCCCGTCTTTGTTCAACACGCAAAACCCGGGTCACCGGATTATTTTGGTTTGTTTGCTATCGGTTTGCAAAAACCCGATTTGAAATAAATAAAATAGTTAATTATCTTTAGTGGGGCAGTCGAACGGGCCGGTTCGACCCGAACGACCACCCCTGGAATTAAATCGGTCCACCTAAACCAGCCCTCTAATTCCTAAGTTCACCTAGTCCTAATCTACCCACACCCCCTCCACCTCACCCCAGCCAATGGTCTCTCGCCACCTCACCTCTCCTCCCTCCCCCACCCAATCACCCCCTGCCACGTCAGCCACTCCCTCTCTCTCTTCCCCAACCCACAGCCCACTTTTCCCCCTGGCCCCACATGTCGGTCCCCCTCTCTCCCTCTCACTCCCACCCACCCCACCGCACGCCCCCACGCGCCCATCTACCCCCCCGAATCCCACCTCCCCCAGACCAACCTCCCCCGCTCCCTGGCCCCGCTCCTGGCCCCACCGTCTGGCCCCACCCGCTCGGCCGCTTCCTCCTCTCTCCTCTTCCACCCTCCCTGCCTCCCTGCTTCTCTTCTTCCTCCCGCGCGCCGCCGTCCGTGGCTCCCTCACCGGCAACAGCCGCCACCGCCGTCTCTCCTCCTACCACGCCACCGGCCGCCACCTGCGACCACTCCCGCCAGCCCCGCGCCGCTCTCCCTCCACCCCAACCCGCCGCCGCTCCCAACTCCCCACCCTCGCCTCCGGCAACCGCAGCGCTGTCGCCCCCGCCGGCGTCCACGCCCTCTGCCCCTCCCCGTCAGCCTCCGCCGCCAGCAGCCACCCTCCGCCACCAGGGCCCGTGCCCGCGCTCGCCCCGTGCCCTCCCGCGACCTCTCCGCCGCCGCTGCGTCCTCCGCCGCCCCCTGCTCTCGCCGTGCCCGCCGTCCCCGACGACCTGCCGCCTCCCCACCGCCATCGCCTGCGTTCTCTGCATCGAGCAACCAACCGCTTCCGCCCGCCAGCCCCTCTCGCCGGACCGTCCTCCGCCCCGCCCCGGTGGTCCTCCCCCGAGCTCTGCGCCCCGCCGGCCCGCGTCGCCGCCTCGCGGAGCCCTGCCGTCGTGGCCCTCCTCTGCCTCGCGTCCGGCAGCCACGGCTACCTTCCTGCACCAAGTCCGTCTGCGCCGCCTTTGGACAGGTGCTTTACGCCGTCGACCGCGGCGTCCTCTTCCGGCCCGAGCTCCGCGTCCTCCAGACCCGTGCGTCCTCGTCCTCCTCCTTGGGCCCTGCTCGCCTCCGCCAGTGTGTTGCCATGGTTCTGACGAGAGCTCTGTAACGGCATGGAGGCATGTGGAGATGCGGGTGTGTTCTTAGGTTGGAGTGAGGTCCACCGAAGGACACAGAATCTCCTGAAGGTTGTCGTCTCCGGTATTCCTCAAGATCTTCCGTCCGAAGCCACCGGTGCAAGTTCTACTTCGTGAAACCAAGCACGACGCCAACAACGAGGTCGCCGAACCCCCAAATAAACCTCAAGTTCGCCATCGAGCCGGAACCCCGAGTACGCCGATATGTGATCGAGGGGTGATGCATGCCAAGCCGAGGATCCAGTGACGTCGGTACGACAAGGTGTTCATGGAGCACCGCTGACGCCGCCACAGACCCAAAGACCGAACCAAACCCGATGGCTCGACATGATCTTCCTCAGGGGACGCCAAGACACCGTCGAACCCCGCAGGTCGAACCCCGTGGACCGACAAGATCTTCTTCACGGATACGACAAGTACTCCGTCACGAACGTCATGACCGCCGACAACATGGCCCGACCACCGCGAACGCGACAAGACCTACCTCAGTTATCCGAGAACAATCCCGTCGAACCCTGGACCCTGAGACCGAACCCCGAACCCCGGAACCCCAAGATCTGCCGAACCCTAAATGTGTGAACCCCTTCCCGAAACCCTATTTTATAACATAATACAACTTGTCGCATATTAAACATTCATCTTGCATGCATATTTGTGTGGTTTGGGGGCCTTATGCCGATTCACCTAATAATTAAATATGGGGCCCATATGCGGGCAAATCTAGTCTCACATTGGCCTCATTTAAATTTGTGTAGCGAACCGGTAACTCATCTTGCCTTGTTAATACAACATTTAATTTGCGGGGTAGTTAAATAACTTGAACCGTTTAATTAAATGTCGGGACCCCGGTTCCGCTTAATCTGGCCTAATTGCATCGCACCTTTGCCATGTCATACATCATGCATGCATCATGCCCGATCTTCTGCCGTTGTATTAAATATTGCATCCGATGTTTGTTCTAGCGTTTTGCTTCTTCGCGGATAAGGCCGTTGAGTTGATGCGAGTGTCGACCCGATCTTCGGTTGAACCTTCGACAATGTTTTCAGGCGAGCATCTCCCCCTTTCTACCTATCTTACTTTTATAGTATTTATTCCCTCCTGTTGATCTATTGCTATACGTATGCGATGCTCTAGTGTTTCGTACCCGTGATATCCCTTGCAGCCTGATATTGCCTTGGACACATCCTATTGCCTGTTGTTTGGTAGATAGTTGGACTTGCGCGTCGTAGTCGCTTGCTCAAGAGCTGTTGCGTGTTGTCAAGTGCCACAGTTGTTGGTGTATTGCCGCATGTTTGATGACGGAGTTGGTCATGGCTTTACTTTTCGTTCACTTTAATTACTGTTTAACAACTAAAATTGAAGTAAGTAAGCAGAGGCATCGGTGGGTGATAGATACTATTTGGTTTCCGACCGCCCACTTGTGTCCCGTAGGACCCCGAGTACTTGATACCTGTTCCTTGATTTATCGCGCTATCCACATCCGGGAGGATTATGGGACCCCCCTGAGCCAGAGCATGATTCATTCTTATTTCTTGGGGCCACAAACTAGTTTGAGGTTTTATTTACTATCCTGTACTTATGCCATGCTACTACTGTATTTACGATTGTGCGAGGAGCACACTGTACTGTTTAGGTAAGCGGAGTGTTTTCGCGGTATCGACAAGCCCAGTCACACTTTCGGGTTCCCAGTCGTTTACAGCCATTGACGCAAACCTTGAGTCCGTCTCGGAGCTAGCTTACTTCGTTGCGGGTCTACTCAATGGGGTGGCCCCCTGAAATATTTCTGAATCCTGTGATTGCTTTGTCGTGAAAGCCTCGTTGGGTTTTGATTTGGTTTTTCCGAGGTTGATCGAGTGTGTGTTGCTATTTGTGCACCCCGGCCGGGTAAAACTTTCTGAAAGCCGTGTCCGCGGTTATGGACGACTTGGAGCACAGTATCTCGATCATAGACAAGCATAACTAAAGTAGTGCTATAAATTTGACTTTATGATGACTAGTAATCAGCTTCACTATAATGGAATGGCTAAATAATACTGCCCACAATTGCTTGTTTGGAGTTTCGCTTGCGACCATTGTACCTGACTAGTAAGTATTGCAACTACAACGGAATGGCTAAATAAAAGTACCAACAACTGCTGGGTTTTGGGTTATCTCATGCTAATTGTATCTGACTAGTAAGTGTGGCAACTATCACGGAATGGTTAACTAAAAGTGCCCCCTGCTTACTTTATCAGGATGATTATCTAAACCTGACTAGTAATTGCTGCAACGATAACCGAATAAGTAAAACTGCCAACGGTGTGAGTTCCTCGGTTGACTTCCTCGTTTGGTCTCGAGGGGGAAACGCCAGGATGGGTTTGTTTGATGATAGTATCAGGTTGGTTCCGGATAGGTCCTTCTTCCCCTCTCTGATTGCCTCCAGTTGTATCGAGTCTCTATAGGTTGTTTAGTGCATGCTGCCGCTGCCGCTTCAGTCCACCCCACCTATGTAGGCGAGGACCGCCGAATTCTAGCCTCGCCGTGTACTGGCCTCATTACTGACGCTCCTCTTTTTCCTTTGCCCTTTGTCGGCACCCCTTTTGTTTAAGCAGGTTTTGAGATCGACGTCGTTAGCAGGGTTACCCTTCCGGCTTGGCCTGGGCAGGGTTATGGACGCCATTGGTTATTCTTCAGGGCTCTTAGCCCCATTTGCATCTTGTCCGTAGTCGGACGCTCTATCGTTTTCAAGGTGATTTGGATCTTTGTACCTTATATCTGTATTCTTGACTCATGGAGTCGTGTTGTATATATATATCTGTTCTGTGGGTCCCATCGAGGACTGTTGTGTAATGTTATTACTTCGTTTTCCACCCGCACGAAAGTGCCTGGTGGGCACCTTTGAATCGTTTCTATGCGGGTTTGGCGGGTTTCACTAAAACTTGCATAGGGTCGATTCTGAGGGTGTTATAGAGTGGTATCAGAGCTCAGCAGTTGTGATACCCCACAAGTCCAGCCTGTAGGATAACCTAGCTAACGGCCGAAGTAGAGTGTCAAAACTATTTTTCAAAATCGGTTGGATAGTTCTGATTAGGTCTGATTTTACTCCTTACCCCTCTGCTGTTGCCCTCTTACCGCTACGTGTTTTGAATCCGCTCTCGTCTCTTTCTTCGAGTCCAGGAATTCTCGGGGTTGGGTTTCCGTCGTACCTTCAAGGTTTCGCTTCCTCCTTTGGTAACGGTGATGCTACGTCCGGTGTTCATGCTGCCCGAGGAATCCTTCGTCTGTGGTACCATTCTTTGTTCCTTGTTTGTGCCTTCCGGTGCTTTCCGACGCGACGACATCATCTATGCCAGATACGATGCAGAGTCTGCATCACTCCTTTGTTTCCGAACCTCGATTGTCGAGATCTTCAGTCTAATTCCGAGAGTTGGTTGCATAATCCGCCTATTCGTGTGTAGAGTAATGGTTTGGGTGCGCGATGGACTGATCACCATCCGACTACTCTTATCATTCGCTCTTGTACATCGAATCAGTGGATCCAGCGATTTTACTCCGTCCACGGAAGCTAGAGGTGGCTTTATTTGTTGATACCTCTACCTTCGACCTTTTGTTCCGGAGTGTCCTCTCGACGATCACGGACAATGACCTCTTGTTAGTGGTGTCGTGAGGATCTACACGAAGCTCGAAGGATCATATCGCCGACCTTCTTTCCGGTACCATGAGGCGGATCTCGAGGGCGAGATCCATTGTTAGTGGTGTCGAATTGTGGCATCCCGCAAAACCACTACTAGAAAATCGCGTTGTTTTTGTGCATTGCATCATCATGACCGCATGCTCATGTCATCATGCCACATTGCATTTGAGCATCGTCATCATCTTGCATTTGATTGTACAAAACTATTTGCAGAAAAACCTATTTTTGTTTTCTAAACGCCCCGTCTTTGTTCAACACGCAAAACCCGGGTCACCGGATTATTTTGGTTTGTTTGCTATCGGTTTGCAAAAACCCGATTTGAAATAAATAAAATAGTTAATTATCTTTAGTGGGGAAGTCGAACGGGCCGGTTCGACCCGAACGACCACCCCCGGAATTAAATCGGTCCACCTAAACCAGCCCTCTAATTCCTAAGTTCACCTAGTCCTAATCTACCCACACGCCCTCCACCTCACCCCAGCCAATGGTCTCTCACCACCTCACCTCTCCTCCCTCCCCCACCCAATCACCCCCTGCCACGTCAGCCACTCCCTCTCTCTCTTCCCCAACCCACAGCCCACTTTTCCCCTGCCCCACATGTCGGTCCCCCTCTCTCCATCTCACTCCCACACCACCACCGCCCACGCCCCACGCCCATCTACCCCCCCCCCCGAATCCCACCTCCCCCAGACCAACCTCCCCCTGCTCCCTGGCCCCGCTCCTGGCCCCACCGTCTGGCCCCACCCGCTCGGCCGCTTCCTCCTCTCTCCTCTTCCTCCCTCCCCGCCTCCCTGCTTCTCTTCTTCCTCCCGCGCGCCGCCGTCCGCGGCTCCCTCACCGGCAGCAGCCGCCACCGCCGTCTCTCCTCCTACCCCGCCACCGGCCGCCGCCGGCGACCACTCCCGCCAGCCCCGCGCCGCTCTCCCTCAACCCCAACCCGTCGCCGCTCCCAACTCCCCACCCTCGCCTCCGGCAACCGCAGCTGGCCGCCCCCGCGCCCACGCCCTGCCTCCCGTCGGCCTCCGCCGCGGGGCCGTGGCAGCCGCCCGTGCCCTCCGCGACCTCTCCGCCCTTTGCGTCCTCCGCTGCCTCGCTCGCCGTGCCCTCCGTCCCCGACGACCTGCCGCCTCCCCGCCGCCATCGCCTACGGTCTCTGCATCGAGCAACCAACCGCCGCCGCCCGCCAGCCCCTCTCGCCGGACCGTCCTCCGCCCCGCCCCGGTGGTCCTCCTCTGAGCTCTGCACCCCGCCGGCCCGCGTCGCCGCCTCGCGGAGCCCTGCCGTCGTGGCCCTCCTCTGCCTCGCGTCCGGCAGCCGCGGCTACCTTCCTGCACCAAGTCCGTCTGCGCCGCCTTTGGACAGGTGCTTGCCGCCGTCTACCGCGGCGTCCTCTTCCGGCCCGAGCTCCGCGTCCTCCAGACCCACGCGTCCTCGTCCTCCTCCTTGGGCCCTGCTCGCCTCCGCCAGTGTGTTGCCATTGTTCTGACGAGAGCTCTGTAACGGCATGGAGGCATGTGGAGATGTGGGTGTGTTCTTAGGTTGGAGTGAGGTCCACCGAAGGACACAGAATCTCCTGAAGGTTGTCGTCTCCGGTATTCCTCAAGATCTTCCGTCCCGAAGCCACCGGTGCAAGTTCTACTTTGTGAAACCAAGCACGACGCCAACAACGAAGTCGCCGAACCCCCAAATAAACCTCAAGTTCGCCATCGAGCCGGAACCCCGAGTACGCCGATATGTGATCGAGGGGTGATGCATGCCAAGCCGAGGATCCGGTGACGTCGGTACGACAAGGTGTTCATGGAGCACCGCTGACGCCGCCACAGACCCGAAGACCGAACCAAACCCGATGGCTCGACATGATCTTCCTCAGGGGACGCCAAGACACCGTCGAACCCCGCAGGTCGAACCCCGTGGACCGACAAGATCTTCTTCACGGATACGACAAGTACTCCATCACGAACGTCATGACCGCCGACAACATGGCCCGACCACCGCGAACGCGACAAGACCTACCTCAGTTATCCGAGAACGATCCCGTCGAACCCTGGACCCTGAGACCGAACCCCGAACCCCGGAACCCCAAGATCTGCCGAACCCTAAATGTGTGAACCCCTTCCCGAAACCCTATTTTATAACATAATACAACTTGTCGCATAATAAACATTCATCTTGCATGCATATTTGTGTGGTTTGGGGGCCTTATGCCGATTCACCTAATAATTAAATATGGGGCCCATATGCGGGCAAATCTAGTCTCACATTGGCCTCATTTAAATTTGTGTAGCGAACCGGTAACTCATCTTGCCTTGTTAATACAACATTTAATTTGCGGGGTAGTTAAATAACTTGAACCGTTTAATTAAATGTCGGGACCCCGGTTCCGCTTAATCTGGCCTAATTGCATCGCACCTTTTCCATGTCATACATCATGCATGCATCATGCCCGATCTTCTGCCGTTGTATTAAATATTGCATCTGATGTTTGTTCTAGCGTTTTGCTTCTTCGCGGATAAGGCCGTTGAGTTGATGCGAGTGTCGACCCGATCTTCGGTTGAACCTTCGACAATGTTTTCAGGCGAGCATCTCCCCCTTTCTACCTATCTTACTTTTATAGTATTTATTCCCTCCTGTTGATCTATTGCTATCTGTGTTGCGATGCTCTAGTGTTTCGTACCCGTGATATCCCTTGCAGCCTGATATTGCCTTGGACACACCTATTGCCTGTTGTTTGGTAGATAGTTGGACTTGCGCGTCGTAGTCGCTTGCTCAAGAGCTGTTGCGTGTTGTCAAGTGCCACAGTTGTTGGTGTATTGACGCATGTTTGATGACGGAGTTGGTCATGGCTTTACTTTTCGTTCACTTTAATTACTGTTTAACAACTAAAATTGAAGTAAGTAAGCAGAGGCATCGGTGGGTGATAGATACTATTTGGTTTCCGATCACCACTTGTGTCCCGTAGGACCCCGAGTACTTGATACCTGTTCCTTGATTTATCGCGCTATCCACATCCGGGAGGATTATGGGACCCCCCTGAGCCAGAGCATGATTCATTCTTATTTCTTGGGGCCACAAACTAGTTTGAGGTTTTATTTACTATCATGTACTTATGCCATTCTACTACTGTATTTACGATTGTGCGAGGAGCACACTGTACTGTTTAGGTAAGCGGAGTGTTTTCGCGGTATCGACAAGCCCAGTCACACTTTCGGGTTCCTAGTCGTTTACAGCCATTGACGCAAACCTTGAGTCTGTCTCGGAGCTAGCTTACTTCGTTGCGGGTCTACTCAATGGGGTGGCCCCCTGAAATATTTCTGAATCCTGTGATTGCTTTGTCGTGAAAGCCTCGTTGGGTTTTGATTTGGTTTTTCCGAGGTTGATCGAGTGTGTGTTGCTATTTGTGCACCCCAGCCGGGTAAAACTTTCTGAAAGCCGTGTCCGCGGTTATGGACGACTTGGAGCACAGTATCTCGATCATAGACAAGCATAACTAAAGTAGTGCTATAAATTTGACTTTATGATGACTAGTAATCAGCTTCACTATAATGGAATGGCTAAATAATACTGCCCACAATTGCTTGTTTGGAGTGTCGCTTGCGACCATTGTACCTGACTAGTAAGTATTGCAACTACAACGGAATGGCTAAATAAAAGTACCAACAACTGCTGGGTTTTGGGTTATCTCATGCTAATTGTATCTGACTAGTAAGTGTGGCAACTATCACGGAATGGTTAACTAAAAGTGCCCACTGCTTACTTTATCAGGATGATTATCTAAACCTGACTAGTAATTGCTGCAACGATAACCGAATAAGTAAAACTGCCAACGGTGTGAGTTCCTCGGTTGACTTCCTCGTTTGGTCTCGAGGGGGAAACGCCAGGATGGGTTTGTTTGATGATAGTATCAGGTTGGTTCCGGATAGGTCCTTCTTCCCCTCTCTGATTGCCGCCAGTTGTATCGAGTCTCTATAGGTTGTTTAGTGCATGTTGCCGCTGCCGCTTCAGTCCACCATACCTATGTAGGCGAGGACCGCCGAATTCTAGCCTCGCCGTGTACTGGCCTCAGTACTGACGCTCCTCTTTTTCCTTTGCCCTTTGTCGGCACCCCTTTTGTTTAAGCAGGTTTTGAGATCGACGTCGTTAGCAGGGTTACCCTTCCGGCTTGGCCTGGGCAGGGTTATGGACACCATTGGTTATTCTTCAGGGCTCTTAGCCCCATTTGCATCTTGTCCGTAGTCGGACGCTCTATCGTTTTCAAGGTGATTTGGATCTTTGTACCTTATATATGTATTGACTCATGGAGTCGTGTTGTATATATATCTGTTCTGTGGGTCCCATCGAGGACTGTTGTGTAATGTTATTACTTCATTTTCCACCCGCACGAAAGTGCCTGGTGGGCACCTTTGAATCGTTTCTATGAGGGTTTGGCGGGTTTCGCTAAAACTTGCATAGGGTCGATTCTGAGTGTGTTATAGTTCTATTGGCCCAGTGCACTTCAAGAAGTAGAAGACGTAGTGAAGAAATGCAATGGTTGCCAAAGGTATTTGAGTAATATACATACGCCAACATCTGAGCTCAAAACTATACCTATCACTTGGCCGTTTGATGTGTGGTGCTTGGACAGGGTGGGACTATTCAAGCTCGCACGAGGCAATATGACTCATATATTGGTCAGGGTAGACAAATTTACCGAGTGGATAGAAGTAAAGCCTATCAAAAAAAGTGTTGGAAAAATCGTTGTAACATTCTTAAAGGATATAATCCTAAGATATGGCTACTGATACATACAAAACGTATCTACTTTCTCAACCACTTTTGCTATTGTTTCTCCTCCAAACTTGTGTGATTTAGATACAACTAACACGGACTGAAGCTGTTTTCAACAAATTGCTTTAGTGTCTAGTTTTTGTGCAGAAAATCAACTTTCAGGAAAAATCCTGGAAAATATGCCAAAAATCCTATTTTACCAGAAAACTCACACAACCATAAAGACGGAGGAGGGCCACGAGGGGCCCACACCCCCTGGCCGCGCGGGCCAGCCCATGCCGCGCCTGGGAGGGGTGTGGCCACCTCGGGCACCCCTAGGCCTCCCTCTTCGCCTACATAAAGCCTTCTGACCTAAAAACTCTACGGGGTTCGATGTTTTTCCAGAAAGAGTTCGGCTGCATCGCCACCACCAGAAACCGTGATTCGGAACCTGAAACTCCATTCTGGAACCTGCCGGGACGGGGAATTGCAGGAGATCATCGCCATGATCATCACGAACACCTCTCCATCAACCATCCATGTTTCCCCCATCCATGAGTGAGTAATCCCCCGCTGTAGGCTATGGGTATGGTAGGGATTGGATGAGATCTATCATGTAATCGAATAAGATTGTTAGGGCATGGTGCCTAGTATCTCTATTAGTGTTATTTGACTTTGTTGCAACTTTTTGTGCTTAATGCTTGTCACTAGAGCCCGAGTTCCATAATATTAGATCTAAACATGTTATTGATTATGATGATAGTATTGTTTGTGATCTTATCTGCAAGTTGTGTACACATATCATTGTCCAGATCCAAAGGCCCCTAAGTGACAGAAATTGGGATAGCCGGAGGGGATGGCTGTGATATGAGGATAAAATGTGTTCATGGAGTGTTAATGCTTTGCTCTGGTACTATTAAAAGGAGTACCTGAATCAGTAGATTCCCTTGAGGCCTCGCTGCAATGGGCTGGCAGGACAAAAGATGTTGTGCAAGTTCTCATTGTGATCACGTATGACTATATATGGAACACATGCCTATGGTTGTTTAGTACTTGGATGCTTTATCTTATTTATCTGCAACTGCCCTAGATCTTGAAGTTATATGAATAGTCTCGTCAATGCAACGCCCGTCCATCCATCCCTATGCCTACCGCACTCATATCCTACTGTTTGCTACTATTGTTACTATTGCTTTTGTTTTACTGCTGCTGTTACTTTGCTATTACTACTAAAAAACTATTGCTACTGATAAACTGTTGTGAGCAAGACTATTTCTAGGCGCAGCTGAATTGACAACTCAGTTGTTAAGTATAAGTATTCTTTCGATCCCCTTGTGTCGAATCAATAAATTGGGTTATACTACCCTCAAGGACTGTGGTGATCCCCTATACTTGTGGGTCATCAAGTCTATTTTCTGGCGCCATTGTCAAGGAGCATAGCTTTATTTGTAAGTTCACTTGGATCTATTATTGTTCACTGCTATTTCTTTCATCATGGGGAAAACTCGTGATGGAAAGTTTCCTATTTTACCATCCACTACAAGAAGAGGTACAGTCCTAAACACCTCTGTTGCTCTTGATTCACCGTCTGTTATAAGTAATATTGTTACACCACCACCACATACACATGCTACACACACTGCTACTACTGCTAAATCTGAAATTGCGTATGATGCTCATGATGTTACTTCTATTGTGCTTGATGAGAGTGTTCATTAGGTCCTTTCCTAGATTCTATTATTGCTAAAACTATATTGGGAAACACTGAAACTCCTAGTGAAGACACTATTACACCTGTTAGCTCACCTGAGTCTAGAGATATATATGAAATTAATGATGGTTACATTGAAATGAATGATGAATTTATTGAAGAGTATCGAAACACACGTGGTGCTAGTGCTATTAGGATTCTCCTTGAGAGACGTACTATTATACCTAAACTGTCTCCTGATGCTATGTTTGCTACTTCTCCCATAGATATTAAAGATAAAGATTATGATTTCTCTCTTGATTTATCCTATATAAACATTGTTGAGAAAGAACCTTTTTGTGGAACTGAGAATGAAAGGGCTGTGGCACATATGAATGAGCTTTCTACTATGAGTGCCTTATTTTCTGATGATGTTAGATGCGTACCTACTTTTTTGCTAAGATCTTCCCTTTTTCACTAAAAGGAGAAGCTAAAGTTGGGTTTAATAGTTTACCTCATGGATCCATTAATACCCCTGATTGCTTGATTGCTACTTTCTTTTAGAAATATTTCCCTCCTAGTTCTAAACATGCTACTTTGTAGAAACTTTTTGATTTTAAACAGGGAGAAGAAGACAAATTGCCAGAGTCATGGACAAGGTTTTGTGCCTTGATTCATGCACATCCTGGATGTCCATTACCTAAAAATGATCTTCTTGATATATATTATAATGGACTAACTGATGAATCTAGGACATATCTGGATAGTTTTTCAGATTGTGTTTTCAGGAAAAGAACTCCTGAAGAAGCTGAAGAATTGATGGCTAAAATAAGCAAGAATTATGATGATTGGTCCTCAACTGAGCCAATTACACCTGAGCCTAGTATACCTGAACCAATTCCATCACCAACACCAAAGAAGAGAGGAATGATTGAATTAAATGATGAAGTGATGAGAGAAGCTAAGAAATGTCTTAAGGAGAAGGGTACTAGATCTAAAGATGTGAAGAATTCACATCCTATAGAATAATTATGTAAGCCAATCTCGCACTCATCCACTACTGAGGTACACTCTCTCCAAAACTTTGATGAAGGTGATATTCCCTATGGTAAACCTCCTGATCAATGCTTATAGGAAATTGACATTTTTATTGTTAAACAAGGAAATTTTAATAAACAAGTTCAGAATTATTTATTGGAAAACTCTAGAGCTATTAATGAGTTGAAAGATATTGTGGAAAGAACTGCTAATGATATTAAAATGCTTATTAAACACTTCCAAATGGTTCAAACCCAAATTGATCAACTTTCTAAGGTACAAAAACATATGCTAGTCAATACTTCTAGAGATAAACATGCTTATGGAATTAGAACTAGGATTCGTGCTGCCACTTAGGATCCTCTTTATCTGTAAGATCCCTCCTTTGTAAAGGAAAGGATCCCTGTGATTGCAATGTTAGTCCCTGGATCAATGCTAGCACCCACAGTTTAAGATGAAGTACACAGAAACAAAGGTCATTATTACATATCATTCCAGAGACAAACATAGTATTTTACAACTCCATGGCCACAGGACTAATACAAGAGTTCAAATATATAATAAGGTAAATAAGTCTTCATCTTCATGTGCTACAGGCAAGCATGTTGAGTGTAGACTCATGACTCCTAATCATCATCAGAATATCTTGCAACATCACAAATTACAGCCATAGTGGGTCAATACATTGGAATAGTATTGGCAAGTGATACCTTAGTAGAATATTGGTGGACTAAATACTACATGCATTTTGGATAAGTGTATCTTAGGCTTGCTTTGCTCAAAATAGGTTTTACCTATCAGTTGAAAACACTAAGTTTTTCTTTGTCAAAAACTTTTCCCAAGGAACCACCAATAGACATTGGGGTCCTTCACCCTTGTTCAACCACAAGTTTTTACTTAAAATTGGGATGAGGAGATTCTTGATAGCCTCTATGTCTTGATGCTCAAGTTTTCCAATATCAGGGACATGGCTAAGTACTTAGATTCTTCCATCTACAGAGGTTGTGCACTTTCCCCACAAGACTTGATTTTCACCAAGACAGGACCTTTCAGAAGCCTTCCCTTAGACCAAATGGACGCGTTCCAACCAATCATCCCACTACCACCAACTGTCCAAATGGCTAAGTTATTGCAACCTATGTGATCCAGGCAGAGCCCATATTGCCAAGTGGATGCACTAGAAGCTTCTTAACATTTGGCCTCTCAAATCCCTTTGTTCCTGGGTGGCTTTCCACAAGTGAGATACACAAGGTAAACCATAGAAATGGGCCTTATGTAACCACTCAACATAAACCATTCCTTCCATTCCACCCAGGTGTTTCATTCACTTAGTTGTTTTATTAAGCAAAAACATAGTCCAAAGACTTAGAAATATTTTATCATAGCATGAATATTTAACCACCCTTGGTTGTTACTAGCTAGGCTAAGCATGGCATAGATAAGCATCTTAACTTAGAAATTTCTAGCAATTCTACAACTACTAGGATTTCCCAAGCATAACATATAAATAAAAATATAACCATGCAAGACTAGCAAAATATTTCTAATGCTTAGTAGAAAACATAGGGATAAAAATGAAGAACCAAAATCATGAAGCACCACTTGCCTTGGTAATTTGGAGAGTAGCTACAATCCTCACAATCACAATCACTATTTGCACCAAAATCTACACATAAAATGATAGCACCAAATCACATAAAAATAAATACAAGCAAAAATATATGGATGCATGCAATATGATATGTGATGATTTTCTATACTCAACAACACAAGTGCACAATTTTGATTCATAAACAAGTTCAAAACTTGCCAAACAACCTTTATCTGAACAATAAAACATTTCTCAAATAATTAATATACACAAAATAGGCCTACACATGTTTCTATAAAAAAATAACCATTTTAACAGAAACAAAACATTAAACAAATTGCATAAATGGAAAGGTCTTTCTCTCCTGATTCCATTGATATAAAATTTGTCAAATTTGGACGTGGGAATCAAAAATTACGAATTAAACAAGTTTAAACATCTAATAGGTATAAAATCTGATTTTAAATCAAAGAACTAGCCACGCGGCAGCGTCTGATTGGCTGGTACCGTTTCGCGTTGGATCGCGTCTGCGAACCGTTGGATCTAACTAGATCGTGCGGCACAGATCTAAACTTACCCCTTCGTTAAGTGATCTATCCTATGTGTTAGATCTAGATCCTACGGTGTCTGATCAACCTACCAAGAACTGGCGGCGTGCGGCGGCGGTGAGCGGTGGCGCGCTCTGTCTACGGCGTCACGGTGGCTATAGAGGGGGTTGGGATCGTCAGAGATGCTTACCAGACTCGCGGCGATGTGCTGAAGCTCAACGTGGCGGTGGCTTGACAAGGGGCGCGCGGACACAACGATGATTCCTCGTCGGAGTACAGGAAGACGTCGGGCAAACCTTGGCGTCGTCGTAGGCGAGGTTCTGGTGCGCGCTAAGTCGAACCAGTGAGGTTGTTAGATGCGTAAAAACCAGGCGAACATGTACGTATCGAAAAGGAGAGAAGGGGTGGTCGGGAACTACCAAGAGGGGTCGCCGGAGTTGTGCCGAGCTTCGGTTGCTTCCAGTGGGGGACGGTGACAATTTTCTAGGATGATACAGAGAGATAGAAATGCATGAGAAGATGCGCAGGGTCATGTAGAACATGCTCGCATGAAGCAGAGACAAAGGGGTGGACGAGGCTCACTGGAATTGGTCGCCGGAGTCGTCGGTGTTGAGGCGGTGTGGGCACGATTACGGGCAGCCTGGTGGCGTGGAGTCTGTGCTGAGTGAGGGGAAATGAGCGGCGAGGGGAGGGGTTTAAGTAGGTATCAGCGCGATAGGAAACACTCGCGGAATCAAGGCTAATTACGCCGCGCCATTATCGGCATCAACGGCAGCGGCGACGTGGTCTGCGGGCGGGATTTTGGGGACGGCGGGGTGACGTGGCCGCAGGGTCCACTTGTCAGCGAGAGGGTATGCGCGAACGCGGTGAGAAACAGAGGGAGAGGGGGAAACCCGGGTGGGCTGGTTGCTGGGCTGATTTCGCTGTTGGGCCAAAAGCCTGGCGCCGGCCTTTTTCCTTTTCTCTATTCTTTTTCCATTTCTGTTTTAATTTTCTGAATCCATTTTCAAACAAATTCAAATGCCAATTGAATTCAAATTTGTTCTGGATTTTTGTAGAGTGTAGCAATCATATTTCTAGGTATAAAAACATGTGGTCTCTCTGCATTAGCTTGGTCCTACTGATCAAACAAAGTAAACAGTGACATGGCACTTAATTTGATCAAGTTTTGAAAATGGTTTTAAATTCACATTTGTTTTGCAAATTTTTGGTTTAAGAATTAGCAAGCAAGCAAAACATTCTGAGAGCAACAAGGTTTGGTTTTGAAACAAATAATCTCCATTTGAGAGTGGTATTTGATTGTCACATCCCAAGATTTTCCAAATCTTGTAATGTGAAAATAAATTAATAAAATAAAACTTTGTTTGATTTTCAGAGCCAGAAGAAACTTTTTTTTCAATTGGAACTTCAAACCCATTTGAATCAAATAAATCCTAAAGAGATTTAAAAAAAAGATAAACTTTTATTAAAGGAAAATAAAAATATTTAAAATACTATTTTTTTTTATCTCTTAATAAAAGACTTGGTATTCAAAAGAAAAGATGGATTTATAAATAAAGATTATTTAATAAAGCCAAATTAACCCTTGACCAAACTATGGGAATTAAAACATTTAGTTTTGAATAAAAATAACAAAGGTTTATTTAAAATAAAATAATAAGGAATTAATATCAAATTTTATTCAAATAAAAGGTTTTACCATTTTAATGAAAACATCAAAACTTGTTAAATTGTTTTAAATAGGTTTTCCAAGTGTTTTATATTCTCTAATAAAACCTACTAAAGTGTTTTGGCTTTATATTAGATTTCAAAATAAATATCTCAATAAAACAAATATTTGATTTAATAATGAAAGCCTATTATGTTAATTAATAATGGACACTAAAATAAAAGGTTATTTTGTTTTAAAACAAATTACCAAATATTATATACTTCCCAAATTAAACCTACTAATTTGATTTTGAAAATATTTAGGTTCAAATAAAGATTTTATTAATAAAATCAAACTCTATTTGATTTAATAACTAAGGTCCATTTTATTTAATTATTAATGGACCCTAAAGTAAAAGGATTATTTTACTTTAAACAAGTTTTCCAAATATTCTTTATTTCCAAATAAAACCTACTGATTGGGTTTTGAAAATATTTGGATTTTAAAATGAAGATTTTATTAATTAAAACAAACCCTATTTTATTAAATAGCTAATGATCCCTTTATTTAATTAATAAATGGAACCTAAAAAGATTTAAAATAATATTTTATTTTAGAATGTGAATTATGATGATAAATGTAACCAAAAACTCATTACAATAGTTTGAATTGTTTGATTGGTTTGAATGTTTGAAATGTTGATTGAAAATCAAATCAGCAAATAGAAATAGAAAAAGAAAATGTTTCTGTACAAAAAAAATGAAACAACAGCCAGCCCAGTCGGCCAAGCCCACCAGCCCAGTACCAGCCCAGTCTTTTCCCTCTCCATGAAACGTTTTCCCACTCGGTATCTGACCCACGTAGACAATGACATGTGGACCCTCTTCTCCCTATCACTCAAGCGCTGACAAGCCGACCCCACCCCCTCCTATTCATCGTCTTCAACACGACCTCGTCGTCCTGGCTGTTACTGCCGATTGATTGCCTCGTCAATTCGCTTCAATGCCGTGCGATTAACGCCCCCTGACCACACACGCTTAAACGCCAGTGACTCCTCTCTCGTTCCCCTCTGTTTCCTTCCCCAATCCCGCCCCCAGACCACACTAATTTCTCCCCGAACCACTCTGTGTCCGACGACGCTCCGACGCCGATTCCGGCTGCCCCTCGCCGCCCCTCTTCTCCCCGACCAATCTCACACATTCCCCACTTCCTGTAGCATCTCCCTGCACCTTCCATTTGACCACGGGCACCTCAGAACCTCGACTCCAACACACCACTGAACGCCACCGTCTACTGCTGTTCTCCGACGACGTCTCCCCGGTAAAACCTGACTCCCCTCTCATCCCCGTGGACACGATGATGATCCCCAAGCTCTTACGAACCTTACCGCACTTTCCGTTTGTCCTAGGGCGCCCTCTATCCTCACCTTCGACAGCATCTGAACAAGACCGACGCCGCCCTGACTCCGGCGAGAGATTGCCGACCCATCTGTGCGCCCCTTGACCAACCACGAGCACCTTGAGCTTCGCCGTGATCTCCTGAGCCTGGTGAGCATCTTCCTACCCTCTCCTGCTTCCTGCCTCGCCAGCGCCGCCGCCAACTGGTCGCTCCGCCGCTCGCCGATGACCTCGCGCCGCCAGTCCTTGGCCAGGCAGCAGGAGCCGTCCGATGTTGATCGGATGGATATAATAGAACCACTTACCGAAGGGGTATGCGTCGATCTGCGCCGCACATCTTCAGTTAGATCCAACGCACCTCAGTAGCCGATCCGGCCGAACCGGTATCGACCAGTAAGAACACGCCGCGTGTCCCCTTTTAATTTAAAAACAGATTTGAAACCTGATTTAGATAGGATTTTCAAACCCTTGTAACTTTCAAACCACACGTCCAAATTTGGCAAATTTTATATCAATGAATTCAGGAGAACAAGCCCTAGCCAACCATGGCCTTAGTTTTGAAAATAGTATCTGTTAGCTTGTTTGAATTTACAGAAACATTTGTGTACTTATTTAGAGTATAAAAATTGTTTAAAATTGATTTTGGGATTAAATCTTTTGCAAAATGAATTTGTGTGACCTTACTGACCCTAGGAACCAACCCATAGTGTTAAAAATGTTTTTTGTGAAATTTAAGTTGAATTAGTTAACTTAGTCATTTTCTAGCCAAATAAACTCATTAAATCTTATTATGGAAAAGTTGTTGCAAGGAAAACCTTGGGAAAATGTTATGGACCAAACTTACTGACCCAAAACACCAAGCCTTGCCAAGAGCAACTCACTTGGTGAAAAACATAAAGTTTTACTTTAAAAAGAATAATTTTCACCACATAAAATGTTGAATGGATTTTAAAATAGACTTTGGGCAAAACCCTCTAACTAATGACTTTGCCATTTTGGTAAATGACCAATGTGGACCTTACAAAGTTTATAAACCTAGTAGAGACCAACCTTGCAATAGAACCCTCTTTTTACAAGACTTAGGAACCATTGCTTTGTGTATGTGAATTATTGTTTGAATGTTGGAATGCTACTTGATACTATGTTTGTTTGATTGTAGTGAAATTAGCAAAGTGTGAGACTAGCAAGATCAAGGAGTGACTATCATTCCCTAACAAAAAGGCAAGTTACACTATCATACAAAAGACCTACTATTTTTCATTATACTTAGTGGATTTTGTAAACATGCATGAAAATGTTTTATACTTATGCTATGCTGATCCTAATAGGATTCCCTATACACTCCTTAGTAAAAAATATTGAAGTTGTACATACTTAGCCATGCTATGTTTTGAAAAGAGATACATGTTGAGATTTTACAAAGGTTGTGAAAAGACTTATGTTTTATATAATAAAACAAGGACTCAATGAACCACCAAGGTGGTGGACACTTTATGCTTTGGAGAAGGTGGCAACAAAAGGGAACCATGTCTATGGCAATCACTTTGTGTTGTGCTCCAAATGAAAACCACCTAGGAAACTTAGAGATCGAACATGTTTCTCCAATTGTGGCTTTCGTGTACAACCACATGCTATTATGGCTCTGGCTTAGTCAACTACATTAGGAAGATCCATACATTGTCTTTAGTTACCGGACATGGGGATCTGGAATGCTTCATGGGGGCTGAAGACAAGCTAGCAATGATGTATGGAAGGACCTTTTGGAAAGACTTCGTCACATTCTCAGTCTGCCAGTACTCCATCTTGGTGAGCACTAATCCAGTAGGCCACTGGTGGCAACAAGATGGGATTGTGTCATGTGGGTAAAGTGTACTCCTTCTGCAGAAGTTAATAAAATCTAAGTACTTAGCCGTGTCCCCGGTTATGGAAAATACTGAGCAACTAAAGTTTGAACTATGGGAGATCTCGACATTCTAATTTCTAATATAAAAACTTGATGCACTTGGGGGTACCAAGGAATTCAAAGAGATTTTGTTAATCTTGTTGCACTTGGGGAGATACCAAGGTGCTCAAGAGCATGATGTACTTGGGGTTACCAAGGAACTCATGAGTTTGGATAAAACTTGATGCACTTGGGGTTACCAAGTTGCTCAAGGATTTTGACAAGTACTTGAACACTTGAGTGTCTACCAAGGAGTTCAAGGATCTTGGAAATGAGATATGACAAAAGACCAAAACCATTTTGAAAAGATAGGATAAAATATTGCTTTATGCAAATTAACCTAAAACTCTACTTAGCCAAATTTGCATGTAATGATAGGATCCACTTATATTATACTTAGTAGTGAAACTTGCCAATACAATTCAAATGTATTGACCCTTGTGGCTGTAACTTGTAATGTTGCAGGTTGATTGTTTTTTTTTTAAATGAAGATTGTTTGATTGACTAGGACTACAAAGCCTACAACCAACATCTGCCTGTGGCACTATGAAGATGAAGGACCCATGACTATATTTATTCCGCTGTAATGTAATGTAATATCCAAATGAGCTATGTATGATGTAATAAAATTTATGTTATTCCTGGTTATAAAGTTATGTAATGACCTTTGTATCTTGATATTACATCTTAACTGTGGATGCTAGCTATTGATCCAGGGACTGGCATTGTAAACACAGGAGGACTCTACCTTATCAGGTTGGGACCCCTACATTGATTAATGCTTGATCACATAAAATAATAGCACTTAGTGCTTTGTTTTCCTGAAATGGGTTTGATATTTGATCCCTAATTGATATGCATGCATGAATGATATGCCAACTTTGAAAACATGGTTTTAGGTATGTTACATTATCCCGAGGGACATCCTAAAAGAATTGAGCAGGATTCTCAAGAAGTTGAGAATAGTGGTAGTCCTCATAAGAGAAAGAAAAAGAAACATAAAACAGTTGAGGAACGCTCTGAACCTGTTGTAGATCCTAATAGTATATCTATCTCTAATGCTAAAACTAAAAGTGGTAATGATAACAATGATGCACCTAATAAGGAAGAAATTGAAGAAGAACCTGAGAAGCACACTAAGAACACTAAGTACACTAAGGAAGATTTTATTGCTAATAAACATGGTAGTGAAAGAGAACCTTGGGTGCAGAAACGAATGACTTTTCCTAATAAGAAACACAAGTCAAAGGAGGAAGAACACTATAACAAGCTTTGTGAGTGGATGAAACGTTTATTTTTGCAAATTCCTTTGACTGATGTTATTAAGTTGCCTCCTTATTCAAAGTATATGAAGGATATTGTCTCTAATAAAAGGAAGATTCCTAATGAGGAAAATTCTACTTTGCTTGCTAATTATTCCTTCAATGGTAAGGTTCCAAAGAAACTTGGTGATCCAGGTATTCCAAATATTCCTTGCTCTATTAAGAATAATTATGTTCGAACTGCCTTGTGTGATTTGGGAGCTGGAGTTAGTGTTATGCCTTTTATCTCTACTAGATACTCTAGCTAGAAAAGTTGATAACAACTGATATATCTTTGCAAATGGCTGATAAGTCAACTATTATTCTTGTTGGTATATGTGAGGATGTTCCTGTTCAAGTGGCTCATAATTGCTTGGTTTTAACTGATTTTGGTGTGCTTGAGATGCCTAAAGATGATAATATGTCTATTATTCTTGGGAGACCTTTTCTTAATACTGTAGGTGCTGTCATCAATCGTAATCAAGGAAAAGTAACTTTTAATATTAATGATAGAGATCATACTGTCTATTTCCCAAATAAGATTGATAAGAGCTATGGCCTAAATTCAATTGAAAATATTGAGAGCATCCAAGTTCGAGAAATATATTGTCCCATTCCACAAGAAAGTTTTGAAACTATTATGATTGGGACTATTGCTATCAAACTTGAGGTAACATAATCATTTTGTGAAATACAAAGTTTGTTTCATATAAAATTATTTTGGTAACAAGACTTGATCAATCTTGTTAACAAAGGGATTTTAATGGACAAAACAATGCTTTCACAATGGTTATACTTGCTCACCTTTATTTTTTTCTCCTTTCCATTATTTTCTCTTCGTCTTGTTCATCTTAGTTTTGCTAGTTGCTTGCTTTTTAGAGTGTCTTATAACTTCTGTAGTTTTGGTTTTGGTTTGCTTTCTATGTCTTTCAAAAATCTTTTTCTGCGCGAAAAAAAAATTTCATAACCTGAAAATTGGCCAAAAATAAAGTTTCCCAAAAAATTCTAGAAAAAATATATTAATTTTTTCCTCGAAAAAAGGGGTAGAAGGGCACCTGGATTGGCCTAGGGGGACCCACCAGGCCAGCACACCCCCTGGTGGTGCGGCCAACCCTAGGGCGCGCCTGGCCTGGGTGGGGCCCACCTCTGGCCCTCCAAGATGCCTCCTTCCAGCCACTTCTTTCTCTTTCCCGGAAAACTTTATCAAGCTCGAGTTCCTGCTGTTCTTTCTCCCGAATTTCGATCGCCTTGCTCAGCCCATCTTTGCTGCTGATTTTTGGAAGGATTGCTCTCCGGTATGTGCCTCCTCCGCTTGTCCAATTAGATTTTTGATTCGTGGATTGTATCTTGAGTATTTTGCTACTATAGGTGATAGGTTGTGTGAGCTTGCATGCTTGTTCTATGCTTAAATATTTCATTTTGAAGCATGTTTAGCCCTCTAGCAAGTTCCTATAGTAGTTCCTCATCATTTATCAACTTGGAAATCACTTGGTTTGATGTTTGTCTAAAAATTTCAAAAAAAGGGTCATGGATAACCACACCTTTGGAGAAGTCTTAGAAAGTGATGCACCTAGGAGGAAAAGGCCTTCGAGATCATCCTCTCGAGCTAGGCCATCATAAAATGAGGATCTTATTGCGCCGCGTTTTGGCAACGAGGGATATGAGGGGGATGCGCACCCTTCTACCTTCCCTTATTTTACCTTTTTGCAAGCTACAGGGATTCTATGCAGGATGAGAGTGAGCAATATGCTATTCTCACCAAAACTTTTGTGGAGAGTTTCTCTTTCACTAACACCCCTTTCAGGACAGATGTTTCATTCAAAATCTATGACAGGCCTGTCACCATGACAATGAAGAAATTTTGCGGCATTATAGGTATTGGCATGGCTGGGACGGTGAAGAAGATTCAAGCTCGACCCGCTGATTTGTTGGAGCTCTACCGTGGGGTAACTAATGATGATGACCGCACAGCCCAGCGCGGGAAGATAAGAAATATTCAACTCCCGGCTATCAGATATTTTGCTTATTATCTTGCCACTGGTATTCTTGGTAGGGAGAACACTAGCAATATTTCCAACTATCACTTGGCTTTTCTAGCTGCTGCACTCAACAATGAAACCAGGTATAATCTTGGTTCTCTCATTGCTCATCGCCTAGCTGCTAGAGGACCCATTTATGGGGGTATTATTGCTGCACATGTAGTTGCTGGCTTAGAAATTTCTGTTGATCCAAATGATACAATATTGGATCCACAGAGGCTTGATTTAGCTGCCATGAAAGCGCATCACTTTGTTACTACTAGCTCTAGTCTAGAGAGTTTAGTTTACAAGATGATGTTTACTAACGGGGATGAGAGGGAAATCACTTTGCCACAATCTACTTTGTTTGGTATTTACAGGGGTCCTTGGTCACGCTCCAAGGGGGAGATGGACAATTAGCTATGCATTCGTGGTTTCCACAGACACTACCAGGGGGACGCGCCCTCTTACGACCACTCTGTGCACTACACAAGGGCGTCCTCGAGCACGTACCAGGACGAAGTTGCCTCTTCATCGCATTACGGAGGCACGCCTTCTTGGCCAGGCTGGGATTGATCCCCACTTAGGCCAAAAGCTTATGCTTGGGGGGGAGGTATACCGGCACTACACTCATCTATATATCATGTTTTGTCGGTACTTTGTATATCCATGTTTTGCTTTCTTTTTAGTTTTTGTTTTTGATTTCCCAAAACACAAAAAGACCAAAAATATTTTCGTTGTTTCTCTTGGTTTGTTTCTTTGCTTTTTAATTTTGGTTTGCCTTATGTAAGGCTCCCAACCTTTAATAAGGTAAAGATCCCTGTGTTTACAATTCTAGTCCCTGGATCAATAGCTAGCATCCACAGTTAAGATGTAATATCAAGAAACACAGGTCATAATACAACTTTATAACCAGGAATAAAATAATTTATTACATATTACATAGCTCATTTGGCTATCTCTTTACAATGCAGCAGAATATAACAATATCATGGGTCCTTCATCTTCAAAGTGCCACATGCAGACATGTTGGTTGTAGACTTGTAATCCTAATCATTAAACTTCACTAATATCAAACAAACCTGCAACATATCAAGTTACAGCCACAAGGGTCAATACATTTGAATTGTATTGGCAAGTGATACTATGGTAGTATAGTGGACTCTATCATCTATATGCATTTGGCTAAGTGGAGCTTAGGATTGCTTGCTCAAAATAGATTTTTCCTTATCATTTGAAAACACTGAGTTTTTGTTTGACAAAATCTTTCCCAAGGCTTCTCCCAATATAAATTGGTGATCCTTCAATCCCTTGTTCAACCACAAGTTTTTAACTTAGAAATTGGGATGAGGAGATTCTTGATAGCTTCCATGTCTTGATGCTCAAATTGTCCTTTACCAGGGACATGGCTAAGTACTTAGATTTTACACTCTGCAGAGGTGGTGCACTTTCCCCACAAGACTTGGTTTCACCAAGACAAGATCTTTCAGAAGCCTTCCCTTAGACCAGAATGGACGCGTTCCAACCTATCAATCCCCTACCACCAACTGTCCATTTGGCTAAGTTATTGCAACCTATATGATCCAGGCAGAGCCCATAATGCCAAGTGGCTGCACTTGAAGCTTCTCAACATTTGACATCTCAAATCTCTTTGTTCCTGGGTGGCCATCCACAAGTGAGATACACACGGTAAACCATATAAATGGGCCTTTTGAACCACTCAACACAAACCATTCCTTCCATTCCACCCAGGTGATTCATTCACTTAGTTGTTTTATTAAACCAAACACAAGTCCTTGACTTGGAAATATTCCATAGTATGAATATATATTCCACCCTTGTTTTCTACTAGCTAAGCTAAGCATGATAGTAGTACGAATCTTAAATTAGGAAATTTTACTAAGGTTTCATCTACTAGGATTTCCCATGGCATAGTTTATACTTAGCAAAAATTCCATGCAAGTACTACTTAGAAATATCACTAATGCATAGTGAAAATAATGGGACAAAGTATGAATCATCACTTGCCTTTTTGGTAGAGAGTATAAGTTCACTCCTTGATCTTGCAACAATCACACTCTTCAAGTTCCACTACAATTCAATCAAGCAAGCTATATTTCAATCTACTATTCAAGCAAAACATCACATAAAATGATAGAAACAAAACAATGCATGCAAGCATGCTAAAGATTGTTTTATTTGGAAAAGTGGTTTCTAATAGGTTATAAACATTTGAAAACATCTATTGGTCATTTTATAAAGTGACAAAATTATTTGCAAAAGATTTTACTTCATAAACCATTTTTAAACCAAATCATTATTTTATGTGGTTGAAAATGCTTTTAGCAAAGTAATAATCTTTATAGAGTTCACCAAATACATTTTCAAATCATAAAACTTGGTGCTTGGGGTCAGTGAGTTTTAATCAAAACATTTCCCAAAGGTGTTCTTCAAAAAGCATTTTTAACAAATAAACAATATTTTAATTTGACTAGAAATGGTTTAAATCAAAGATTTATTCTTTTGCTTCACCACATATATTTTTGAAACCACAAAGTGATTCCTATGGTCAGTAGGTTCAAAACAAATCATTTTCCAAAGGTTTTATCTCAAAAATCATTTTAGACCAAATTTTATATTCTAAACATGCATACACAAGTTTCTGCAAAAACAATCACTTTAACAGAAGATTTTTACTAAACAAAGTGCATGATCAGAAAGTACTTGTTTTGCTGAATCCATTGATATAAAATTTGCAAAATTTGGACGTGTGGTTTAGAAGTTATGAATTTTTCAAATTGGAACATCTAATAGAACAAATCTTTTTTTAGAACAGACTCTGGGCCACGTGGTCTAATCTGATTGGCTGAAAACGTTTCGCGTGAATCGACAGACACAGACCGCAGGATCCAACTTGATCGCACGGCACAGTTCTATCCGTAACGGTTCAGTTAAGTGTAGTATCGTATCCCTACGATCTGGATCGGACGGCTGCTGCGCGTTTGACCAAATGTTGGCAGCGCTGGCGGCGGCAGGTGGCGGCGCACGGTCAGATGGTGGCGATGTCGACATTACAGGAAGCGAGGGAGAGGAAGGTGATGCTCACCAGAATCACGGCATCGTGCTGAAACTCAAGGTGCCTTCTGTTTGTCTAGGGCGCGCTGGAGTTGCGGGGATTGCTCGCCGGAGAGATGTCTGGCGACGGGCACGCACTGTCGTTGTAGGGGACGTCGCTGTAGAGCACGGGAGAGGGAACAGATGGTGCGGTCAGACGCGTGGAAGAGTAGGGAGTGTGGGAGCATCAAAGAGAGAGGGCGGCGTGGTCGGAATTTACCTCGAATGCTCGTCGGAGAAATGGCAACCCACGGCGGCGCTCAGACGTGGATGAAGTCGAAGTTCTAGGGCACGCGCGGTCAGACGGGCGATACTGGGAGATGCAGTGAACAATGGGGAGAACGCTTGTTTGCTGTAGCGAGCAAGAGGTTGCGTAGACTAGCCGGAATCGTTGCTGAAAGGTCGTCAGAGACAGTGGCTTGCCACAAGGAATTGGCGCAGCCTAGGGGCAGAGAGGGGGAGGCGAGTGAGGGGAAATAGGGAGGAGAGGCGGGCGTTTAATCGTGCATGGTCGCGGCGAGGTTTAAGCGGGGCATTGACGCGTATTGATGCGAGTTAAGAACCAGCAGAAACGGCCGGCGAGGTTGGCGCGGGTGGGAACGACGATGAGGTGACGGCGGGGCCTGGCGTCAGCGAGAGAGGAAGAGAGGAGGTGGGGTCCATCGGTCAGCGAGTGAGTGGGTCAAGTCGACGGTGCGAATCGTTTTTCTCGCGGGGTGGGGTAAATGGGCTAACTGGGCCAGACTGGGTCTGCTGGGCTAGTTTGGCTTGCTCTATTTTTTATGTTCTGATATTTTTCCATTTTCTATTTCTAATAATCTGTTTTGATTTTGATTAATCCATTTAAGCATTCATTTGAATTCCAATTTCTCTCAAACTTTGTGTGTATTCAAACCCTGTTTAATAACACATTCTGAAGTCATATTTAGAATAAATAATTTATTTTTTCTAGGGTCCTCTAATTATTTAAATTAGGCCTTTGCATTACTTCATATAGGATTTAAAATATTTTTAATCCTTATTTAAATTTCATTCGTCCACAAAACCTTTTCAGTAAGTTTTATTAAATTATTAGGGTGTCCAATAATTCACCTTGAATTATTTGGAAATGCTTTTAATAATATTTATCAATCATTTAAAATTGGATTTGTCTTTATTCAAATAGAATTTGGTTAATGCCATTTTAATTAATTTGAAAACTCTTTATCCATTATTTTATTTGTATTTGGATCATAATTATTCCATTTGCTTATGGATTAGGTCAAGATATAATTTGGTCTTTAAATATTCCTTATTGAATAATTTCTTTCTTTATCTTATAAAATCCATATCTTTTTATTTATAGATTCAAACTTGGGGATTCCAATTTGTAAAATCTTATTTGATATTTGTTTATCCTTTTAAATCCCTTTAGGATTATTTTCTCACCATTTTGTATGGATTTTAGATAAGTGCTTTATTAGCTTTGGAAATTACTTTTCCTTATCTTATTAAATTCATAAGATTTTATCTATGGCTCCAAATTAAGTGAAACCAATTTCTATGGTTTTATAATATTTCTATTTATCATTCTTGATCATTTTGAAATGTTTGTTTGATAAATATTATATGGATCAAATCCATAGGCTTGGATATAATTTGGAAATGATTTTCTTCCATTAGGGTTTTATGGTTTTGGTTTATTTCTCAAGTGTTTAAATTTCCAGATGCATTTATGAATAATGCATTCCACTTGATTTGAATTTAGTTGGATTCAAATGTTAACCAAAGTTTGTTCAAGATGGGATTTTTAGGTTTCCATTTAGAAACAAAAGTTTCTTTTCACCCTAATTTTCAACAATGTTTATTTATTTTTCACATTAAAATATTTGGAAAATCTTGGGATGTGACAGGCTACCACCCTTAAAATAAATCTCTTCCCGAGATTTGGGGAGGCTAGGGGTTACATCTTGGCTTTCTTGGGATCTTGTTGAAACTTCTCTGGGCAAACATTTGCATTGTGTCCTTTGTTTCCACACTTGAAACATGTGACAAGGTTGAGATCCTTAATAGGCTTGTTTATCTTGTGCTTCATATTTTTTGGACAATTGCTTGCATAATGTCCTGGTTCTTTGCAATTGAAACACATCACATGGCTGATATCTTTCTTTTCCTTTGGTATCATTGCCTTTTGTTTGTTTCCTTGGTTCTTCTTCTTTTCTAGGCAATCACTGGCAAAGTGTCCCATTTCTTTGCAATTGTAACATTACAACTGTTTTATGTCCTTCTTCTTCTTTTTGGGTCTCTCCAAAGCTAGGAGTTCTTCTAGTTCATGCTCTTCATACTTTACCACAAAGGTAGGAAATCTCTCTCTCTCTTCTTGGGGCATTTACTAGAGATATGACCTTCTTCTCCACAAGAGTAGAAACACTTTGTGATCACTTTGGATTTGGCCTTATGATGCATAGTTTTGACTTTTCCTTCATCCTTCTTGGTAGAAGTTGTTCCTTCATGAGGGTTTACAAACTGTTGTTGCACTCCACCTTGTTTCCTTTGTTGAACTATGGAATAGATGGGGCATTGGATAGGGACATGATTATTTCCTTCACATAGGAAACAAGTAGCTTGGGTCGTGGGGCATTGATTAGCTGGATGTTTCTCTTAACAATTGGGGCATTGATCTTCATGCTCTTTGGAAGTGTGTGTAGGGTTCGCAGCATAGAAAACAAAAAAATTCCTACAATGTGAACTATGTACCAAGATCTATCTATTAGATACAAACAACGGGCGGATGTATATCCGTAGAGAACATACCCTTGAAGACCGACAAAGCTTAATGAGTTCAACTCGTGGTTGATGTAGACGATCTCTTGCCGATCTCAAGATCGAGAGGAAGTCCTAGCGCCGCAAATCAGCAGCGCATCCGTGCTCGCACACACGTTTGAGGCACCGAGCAACCTCCGCCTCCTCGCTCCAGCGATGTAGCGGAAGCACAACTCTTTCTTGCCGAATAGCCACCAGGAACATGTTTCTCGCTAGTCCGAGACCATGGGGGATAAATTCTAGAGGGGGAGAGAGATCCTTCACGAGGAGGTGTGAGTGAGAAGTGAGGAGAGGGGTGCCTTTTATAGGAGGAGGGGGGAACCCCAAGAGGGTGGCCGGCGCATGGGGCTGCCCCCTTGACCTCCCCTCTTCATGTGGGTGGACACTCCACTCACAAAATTCCTTTAAATTCCCTCCACTCAAAATCCCACTCAAACATGCCATTAAATTTCCACCAAATTTAATGCAAACTCTCATTAAATAAAACTCTTTTATTTTATTCAGAATTTTGTCAATTACTTTAATGACAAACATTCACAAATAACCCCTTGCTAGAATTCCATTTCACATGCATAACCACTTTATGCAATTTCACCCGAAAACCTGTTTCGGTATCTAGTGAAATAAATTCCTGCGCTTGTTCATTCTTTCGGCATGAAACTTTTGCTCCAATTGGATGTCGGTGTCTCTTAAGTGTGTCACCCTACGGTTCGTGAATAATGCGGACATGATCGAGACCCCTCTCGGATCAATAATCAGAAGCGGGATCTGGAGACCCATACTGACTCCCACACATTCAACGATGACTTTCTTGTGATCGTCGGAACCTTTTACGCTAGTATCTTAATCCCTTTGTTTCACGATATATTACATGTCCGAGATTCGATCATCGGTATCTCCATACCTAGTTTGATCTTGTTACCGACATGCACTCTTTTCTCGTTCCCGTGATATAACATTCTAGTGATCAAATCACTTGCTTGCAAGCTAATCAATATGATATCACCGAGAGGTCCCAGAGTATATGTATCCGTCATCGGGATGAACAAATTCCACTCTCGATCCATGAGCCTCAACATAACACTTTGTTAGTTATGAATCCATCTTTATAATCACCCTGTTACGGTGTGACGTTTGATGTTATCAAGAAACTCTTCTGGTGTTAGTGATTGACATGATCTCATTGTCTAAGGATTAGGATCACTTCGTAAGTTGTTATAGCAATATAAACTCAATGACTTTGATCGTAATGCTATACTTCGGATGAATGTTCATCACACCATTACACTAATGTTGTGATCCCGTTATTAACAACATCCAATGTCCATGATCAGGAAACCTTGATCATCTTGTTAATCAACGAGCTAGTTTATGAGAGAGGCATAACTAGGAACTTTCTGTTTGTTTATTAAACACACATGTATTAATTTTTCCGTATTAGTACAATTATAGCATGCAAATAAACATCTATCATATACTTGGAATACACAAAATAAACACTTTATTATTGCCTCTCAGGGCATATTCCCTTCAGTCTCCCACTTGCACTAGAGACAATAATCTAGTTACATAGTGAGAAATCTAACACACATTGAGTTCTGGTGTTGATCATGTTTTGCTCTAGGGAGAGTTTTAGTCAACGGATCTGCTACATTGAGATCCGTATGTACTTTAAAAATCTTTATATCTCCATCCTTGACATGCTCGCGGATGGAGTGAAACCGGCGCTTAATATGCTTGTAATGCTTGTGAGACCTTGGTTCTTTGGCATTGGCAATGGCACCATTGTTGTCACAATAGATCACCATTGGATCCAACGCGTTTGCAACCACTCCTAGTTCGGATATGAACTCCTTCATCCAAACTGCTTCCTGAGCCGCTTCTGAAGCAGAAACATATTCGGCCTCCGGTGTTGATCCCGCTACCACAGGTTGTTTGGAGCTCCTCCAACTAACCGCTCCGCCATTCATGAGAAATACGTATCCGGATTGAGACTTAGAGTCATCCGGATCGGTGTTAAAGCTAGCGTCAACGTAACACTTAGCGACGAGCTCTTCTTCACCTCCGTATACAAGAAACATATCCTTAGTTCTTCGTAAGTACTTAAGGATATTCTTGACCGCTATCTAGTGTTCCGAACCTGGATCCGATTGGTACCTACTAGTCAAACTAATAGCATGTGCCACATCCGGTCTTGTACATAGCATGGCGTACATTATAGAGCCTATGTCTGAAGCATAGGGGACTTTGTCCATTATCTCTCTTTCTACCGCCGAAGCCGGACTTTGAGTCTTACTCAATGTCTTGCCTTGCAACATAGGTAAGAACCCCTTCTTACTTCCGTCCATTTTAAACTTCTTTAAAATCTTATAAAGGTATGTACTTTGTGATAGCCCTATTAGGCGCTTAGATCTATCTCTATAGATCTTTATGCCTAATATGTATGACGCTTCACCTAGGTCCTTCATTGAAAATTTGCTATTTAGATAACTTTTAACACTGTTTAAAAGATCTATATCATTTCCGATCAATAATATGTCATCCACATATAATATCAGAAATGCCACATTGCTCCCACTCACTTTCTTGTAAATACAAGCTTCTCCATAAGTTTGGCCAAATCCAAACTCTTTGATCACCTCATCAAAGCGGAGATTCCAACTTCGTGATGCTTGCTTCAATCCATAGATGGATCGCCGAAGCTTGCACACCTTGTTAGCATCCTTAGGATCGACAAAACCCTTTGGTTGTATCATATACAACTCTTCTTCAATATTACCATTGAGAAACGCGGTTTTGACATCCATCTGCCATATCTCATAATCGAAATATGCAGCAATTGCTAACATAATCCTAACTGACTTTAGCATCGCTACGGGAGATAATGTCTCATCATAGTCAACTCCTTGAATTTGTCGAAACCCCTTTGCGACAAGCCGAGCTTTATAGACGGTCACATTACCATCAGCATCAGTTTTCCTTTTGAAAATCCATTTGTTCTCCACGGCCTTTCGGTCGTGAGGTAATTCCACCAAGTTCCAAACTTGATTTTCATACATGGATTCCATCTCGGATTTCATGGCTTCTAACCATTTGTTGGAATCCGGGCTCATCATCGCTTCTTCATACGTCGTAGGGTCATCATTTTCATCAACCATGAAATTCATGACAGGATTTCCGTCTGACTGGAGATGCACGCGCGTCACCTTGACCTGCGAGGTTCGGTAGTACTCTCTTTTGGAGTTTCATGATCATTATCATTAGTTCCCTCTTCAACAGGTGGAGCCAACTCCGGAACAACTTCCGGCGCTGCGCTACTCGCCATACTTTGAAGAGAAGATTCAATAACCTCTTCGAGTTCTACCATCCGACTACTCACACCTTTCGTGAGAAACTCTTTCTCTAGAAAGGATCCATTCTTGGCAACAAAAACCTTGCCCTCGGATCTATGATAGAAGGAATACCCAATAGTTTCCTTAGGGTATCCTATGAAGACGCATTTTTCCGCTTTGGGTTCGAGTTTATCTGGTTGAAGTTTCTTCACATAAACATCGCATCCCCAAACTTTAAGAAAAGACAGCTTAGGTTTGTTTCCAAACCACAATTCATACGGTGTATTTTCAACGGATTTAGATGGTGCCTGATTTAAAGTGAATGCAGCAGTTTCTAGTGCATAACCCCAAAATGACAACGGCAAGTCCGTCAGAGACATCATAGATCGAACCATATCTAATAAATTACGATTACGACGTTCCGACACACCATTTCGCTGTGGTGTTCCGGCAGGCGTGAGTTGTGAAACAATTCCACACTCTTTCATGTGAGTGCTAAACTCGTAACTTAGATACTCACCTCCACGGTCGGACTGTAGAAATTTGATCTTTCTATTATGATGATTTTCCACTTCATTCTGAAATTCCTTGAACTTTTCAAAGGTTTCAGACTTGTGTTTCATCAAGTAGATATAACCGTATCTACTCAAATCATCCGTGAAAGTAACAAAATAACGATATCCACCTCGCGCCGACACACTCATTGGACCACATACATCAGAATGTATGATTTCCAATAAATCTGTCGCATGTTCCATTGAACCGGAAAACGGCGTTCTAGTCATCTTGCCCATAATACATGGCTCACATGTATCAAATGATTCAAAATCAAGTGATTCCAAAATTCCATCCGAATGGAGCTTCTTCATGCGTTTAACGCCAATATGACCTATACGGCAGTGCCACATATATGCGGATATATCATCATTAAGTTTAATACTTTTAGCATCAACATTATGAATATGTGTAACATTATCATAGAGATCTAATAGAAATAAACCATTCATCATCGGTGCATGACCATAAAATATTTCATTCATATAAATGGAACAACCATTGTTCTCGGATTTAAATGAATAACCACTTCGCATCAAACACGATCCAGATACAATGTTCATGCTCAGTGCAGGCACCAGATAACAATTATTCAAGTTTATAACTAATCCCAACGGCAAGTGGAGAGGCAGCGTTCCGACGGCGATCACATCAACGCTTGATCCATTGCCGACACGCATCTTGACCTCACCCCTTGCTAGCGGTCGCTTGTTCCGTAGCCCCTGATTCGAGTTACAAATATTAGCAACTGAACCGGTATCAAATAACCAGGTGCTACTGCGAGCACTAGTCAAGTACACATCAATAACATGTATATCATATATACCTTTGTTTGCCTTGTCGGCCTTCTTGTCTGCCAAATACTTTGGGCAGTTGCGCTTCCAGCGGCCAGTCCCCTTACAATAGTAGCACTCGGTATCAGACTTAGGTCCAACTCGGGGTTTCTTTTCAGGCACGGCAACAGGCTTGCCGCCCTTACTTCCCTTTACGTTTTCCCTTCTTGTCTTTCTTGAAACCAGTGTTCCTATTGATCATCAACACTTGATGTTCCTTTTTGATCTCCACTTCTGCAGTTTTAAGCATTGACAGAAGATCGGGGAGAGACTTCTTCATGCCTTGCATATTATAGTTCATCACAAAGCTGTTATAGCTAGGTTGCAGAGACTGCAGAACACGATGGATGCCTAAGTCAATGGGAATCTTTATTCCCAAGGACACAAGCTTATCGGCGTAACCCGACATCTTGAGTACATGCTCACTAACGGAGCTCTGCTCTTCCATCATGCAGCTAAAGAACTTTTCTGAAGCGTTGTAGCTCTCTACAACAGCATGTGTGTCGAAAATCATTTTCAACTCACCCATTGTATCAAATGCATTGCCGTTTTCGAAATGCTTTCGAAGTTCCGGCTCTAGCCCATACAATATGCCACAATGAACTAAGTTGTGTCCTCCTGACGAGTCTGATAGACATTCTTCTCCTCGTCAGGGGCATTCTCTAAAGGTGGGGGGCCTAACGGCGCTTCTAGGACGTATTGCTTTTGTGCAGCAGAGAGGAGAATCCTCAAATTCATGGCCCATTCTGTAAAGTTGCTACCGTTCGTTGCTAGTTTCTCTTTCTCCATGAACACATTGAAATTAAAAGCAGGTGGTGCCATCTACAACAGAATTTGTAAAGTTTAGACTAAGTGTATGATAGATTGAGTTCAACTAATCAATATTACGAATGAACTCCCACTCAAAAACGACATCCCTCGTGCCTTTTTGGTGATTACATGAACCAAATCCACTATACCAAGTCCGATCATCACGTGAGTCGGTATAGCTTCAAAGGCGAGCATCAAATGGGCATCATATCAACTATATGACTCATGCTTAACCTTTCTGTCCGTGTTCCGAGGCCATGTCTGTACATGCTAGGCTCGCCAAGTTAGAACCTTAGTATTCGCGTGTGTAACTATTTTACACCCGAAATATGGTCGTGGATCCAAGAACACCCGGTCATCACGTGATGTCTTGGAGCGATGAAACATAATCGGTGCATACTAAAGGAAGAACACATTCTTATCTTGATATTTAAATGAGGGATCATCTTATTATGCTAACAAAGCGCTAAACAAGCAATATAAGATGCTATCAAACATCACATGTTTGTTAGTGAAATGATATGGTTCCCGCAGATGATATCTATCATGTGCATCGTGGTATGATCACTATCATACCTATATTTGTAAATCCAAGGTCTATGGAGTTTACACGCTATGTGTGTTGTAAGAGTATCATCTCATACTTCTACTTACAACACTACCATATCATAACACTAGCCTAGCAACAATCTAAACTAGACGCCTCTAATTTATCCATTGCAAGTTTTACGTGGCTTAGGGCTTTCGAGATAGAACCGTTCTTACCTACGAACATGAACCACAGCGAGGATAATCAAATTGTTGACAACTCTCTTGCAAAATAGATATTGACTATATTAGGAGAGACAAACACCCGCTAGCCACTTATGCAAACTAGTTGCATGTCAAGCGTGGAATAGGTCTCATGTGCGAGGACATGTAAAGTTTGTCTGGGCCGCTTCATCCCACTATGCCACCAATATCCAAAATTACAACAAAGGAGCAACAACATGATCATCATCGCCCACATACTCATATGTGTACTACCGTGTAAATCATCTACGCATAGATCCGGCTCTGATACCACTGTAGGGTTCGCAGCATAGAAAACAAAAAAATTCCTACAATATGAATTATGTACCAAGATCTATATATTAGATACCAACAACGGGCGGATGTATATCCGTAGAAAACATACCCTTGAAGACCAACAAAGCTTAACGAGTTCAAATCGTGGTTGATGTAGACGATCTCTTGCCGATCTCAAGATCGAGAGGAAGTCCTAGCGCCGCAAATCAGCAGCGCATCCGTGCTCGCACACACGTTCGAAGCACCGAGCAACCTCCGCCTCCTTGCTCCAGCGATGCAGCGGAAGCACAACTCTTTCTTGCCGAATAGCCACCAGGAACATGTATCTCGCTAGTCCGAGACCATGGGGGATAAATTCTAGAGGGGGAGAGAGATCCTTCACGAGGAGGTGTGAGTGAGAAGTGAGGAGAGGGGTGCCTTTTATAGGAGGAGGGGGGACCCCAAGAGGGTGGCCGGCGCATGGGGCTGCCCCCTTGACCTCCCCTCTTCATGTGGGTGGACACTCCACTCACAAAATTCCTTTAAATTCCCTCCACTCAAAATCCCACTCAAACATGCCATTAAATTTCCACCAAATTTAATGCAAACTCTCATTAAATAAAAATCTTTTATTTTATTCAGAATTTTTTCAATTAATTTAATGACAAACATTCACAAATAACCCCTTGCTAGAATTCCATTTCACATGCATAACCACTTTATGCAATTTCACCCGAAAACCTGTTTCGGTATCTAGTGAAATAAATTCCTGCGCTTGTTCATTCTTTCGTCATGAAACTTTTGCTCCAATTGGATGTCGGTGTCTCTTAAGTGTGTCACCCTACGGTTCGTGAATAATGCGGACATGATCGAGACCCCTCTCGGATCAATAATCAGAAGCGGGATCTGGAGACCCATACTGACTCCCACACATTCAACGATGACTTTCTTGTGATCGTCGGAACCTTTTACGCTAGTATCTTAATCCCTTTGTTTCACGATATATTACATGTCCGAGATTCGATCATCGGTATCTCCATACCTAGTTTGATCTCGTTACCGACATGCACTCTTTTCTCGTTCCCGTGATATAACATTCTAGTGATCAAATCACTTGCTTGCAAGCTAATCAATATGATATCACCGAGAGGTCCCAGAGTATATCTATCCGTTATCGGGATGAACAAATTCCACTATCGATCCATGAGCCTCAACATAACACTTTGTTAGTTCTGAATCCATATTTATAATCACCCTGTTACGGTGTGACGTTTGATGTTATCAAGAAACTCTTCTGGTGTTAGTGATTGACATGATCTCATTGTCTAAGGATTAGGATCACTTCGTAAGTTGTTATAGCAATATAAACTCAATGACTTTGATCGTAATGCTATACTTCGGATGAATGTTCATCACACCATTACACTAATGTTGTGATCCCGTTATTAACAACATCCAATGTCCATGATCAGGAAACCTTGATCATCTTGTTAATCAACGAGCTAGTTTATGAGAGAGGCATAACTAGGAACTTTTTGTTTGTTTATTAAACACACATGTATTAATGTTTCCGTATTAATACAATTATATCACGCAAATAAACATCTATCATATACTTGGAATACACATAATAAACACTTTATTATTGCCTCTCAGGGCATATTCCCTTCAGTGTGATCCTTGTCTCCACAAACATTGCAAGCTTGAGTTCCTTCTAGAATATCATCCTTGACATCCTTGTTGTCATAAACTCCTTGGTAAGAGTTGTCTCCCATATTGATCATTTGAGTGGTCATCCCTTGCAGCAATTGGGATTGAATTTCCAAAAACTTTTGTATTGTTGGGTCTAATCCATTGTTGTTGACTAAAAACTGAGTTGTCACTTGGTTCAACTGGGTTTGGTTTGCTAGTAGTTGTTCTCTCATATTGATATCTTGGTTGTTGTTGTTGTTGTCACTATCCTTGATGTTGGAGTCTCTTGGAGTAGTCATCTGTTTGGGTTGGATTGGGTTTAGAATAGGAAAAATATTTCTAAGGGAATCAATTCTAATCACACACATCACAATCCACTCAAGCAATGTGCAGGCAATAACAAACAAACATTCCACTCAAACAACAAGTTTCAAGCATATTTTTAGGCAAACAAAAATATTTTGTTACACCACATAAGTTGGTGGGTTTGACTTAAACTAAATATGGTGGTCCATCTATATGGTTCACTTGAGATCTTTCCCTCCTTCTTGGTTGATTCTTCTTGCATGAGATCATGGTTTCTTTGGAAAAATTCTTGTGTCTTGGTCACAAAACTCCAAAGCGATGACGGTTCCTTCTAAGTTGTGTTTCCTTAGTCTTCAAGTCTTGAATAATATTCTTGTCTCACTTGTAGTTCTTAAGTGATATCCAAGGTTGAAGTCCTTGTTGAGAATAAGGTTGATATCACTTGAAGATGTTGAAGTCATTAGAGTTGATGAAATCCTTTTTTCATGGTGAAGTCTTTGGCCATGGGGTAGGCTTTGTCCATCAAGTTTGAAATAGAAGAGATGTAGAATCAAAACCAAAAATGGTTGAGGAAAGAGTTTACAAGATTGTTTGTAAATAAGTTTTGGAACAAATACAGCTCCTATTTTTCTAAGGGGTTTTGTCCAATCCTAGGGTTACAAATCTTACAGGCAACACAATGCTCTGATACCATCTGTAAGGCTCCCAACCTTTAATAAGGTTGATATCCCTGTGTTTACAATGCTAGTCCCTGGATCAATAGCTAGCATCCACAGTTAAGATGTAATATCAAGAAACACAGGTCATAATACAACTTTATAACCAGGAATAAAATAATTTATTACATCTTACATAGCTCATTTGGCTATCTCTTTACAATGCAGCAGAATATAACAATAACATGGGTCCTTCATCTTCAAAGTGCCATAGGCAGACATGTTGGTTGTAGACTTGTAATCCTAATCATTAAACTTCACTAATATCAAACAAACCTGCAACATATCAAGTTACAGCCACAAGGGTCAATACATTTGAATTGTATTGGCAAGTGATACTATGGTAGTATAGTGGACTCTATCATCTATATGCATTTGGCTAAGTGGAGCTTAGGATTGCTTGCTCAAAATAGATTTTTCCTTATCATTTGAAAACACTAAGTTTTTGTTTGACAAAATCTTTCCCAAGGCATCTCCCAATAGAAATTGGTGATCCTTCAATCCCTTGTTCAACCACAAGTTTTTAACTTAGAAATTGGGATGAGGAGATTCTTGATAGCTTCCATGTCTTGATGCTCAAATTGTCCTTTCCCAGGGACATGGCTAAGTACTTAGATTTTACACTCTGCAGAGGTGGTGCACTTTCCCCACAAGACTTGGTTTCACCAAGACAAGATCTTTCAGAAGCCTTCCCTTAGACCAGAATGGACGCGTTCCAACCTATCAATCCCCTACCACCAACTGTCCATTTGGCTAAGTTATTGCAACCTATATGATCCAGGCAGAGCCCATAATTCCAAGTGGCTGCACTTGAAGCTTCTCAACATTTGACATCTCAAATCTCTTTGTTCCTGGGTGGCCATCCACAAGTGAGATACACAAGGTAAACCATAGAAATGGTCCTTTTGAACCACTCAACACAAACCATTCCTTCCATTCTACCCAGGTGATTCATTCACTTAGTTGTTTTATTAAACCAAACACAAGTCCTTGACTTGGAAATATTCCATAGTATGAATATATATTCCACCCTTGTTTTCTACTAGCTAAGCTAAGCATGATAGTAGTACGAATCTTAAATTAGGAAATTTTACTAAGGTTTCATCTACTAGGATTTCCCATGGCATAGTTTATACTTAGCAAAAATTCCATGCAAGTACTACTTAGAAATATCACTAATGCATAGTGAAAATAATGGGACAAAGTATGAAGCATCACTTGCCTTTTTGGTAGAGAGTATAAGTTCACTCCTTGATCTTGCAACAATCACACTCTTCAAGTTCCACTACAATTCAATCAAGCAAGCTATATTTCAATCTACTATTCAAGCAAAACATCACATAAAATGATAGAAACAAAACAATGCATGCAAGCATGCTAAAGATTGTTTTATTTGGAAAAGTGGTTTCTAATAGGTTATAAACATTTGAAAACATCTATTGGTCATTTTATAAAGTGGCAAAATTATTTGCAAAAGATTTTACTTCATAAACCATTTTTAAACCAAATCATTATTTTATGTGGTTGAAAATGCTTTTAGCAAAGTAATAATCTTTATAGAGTTCACCAAATACATTTTCAAATCATAAAACTTGGTGCTTGGGGTCAGTGAGTTTTAATCAAAACATTTCCCAAAGGTTTTCTTCAAAAAGCATTTTTAACAAATAACCAATATTTTAATTTGACTAGAAATGGTTTAAATCAAGGATTTATTCTTTTTCTTCACCACATATATTTTTGAAACCACAAAGTGATTCCTATGGTCAGTAGGTTCAAAACAAATCATTTTCCAAAGGTTTTATCTCAAAAATCATTTTAGAACAAATTTTATATTCTAAACATGCATACACAAGTTTCTGCAAAAACAATCACTTTAACAGAAGATTTTTACTAAAAAAAGTGCATGATCAGAAAGTACTTGTTTTGCTGAATCCATTGATATAAAATTTGCAAAATTTGGACGTGTGGTTTAAAAGTTATGAATTTTTCAAATTGGAACATCTAATAGAACAAATCTTTTTTTTAGAACAGACTCTGGGCCACGTGGTCTAATCTGATTGGCTGAAAACGTTTCGCGTGAATCGACAGACACAGACCGCAGGATCCAACTTGATCGCACGGCACAGATCTATCCGTAACGGTTCAGTTAAATGGTGTATCGTATCCCTAAGATCTGGATCGGATGGCTGCTGCGCGTTTGACCAAATGTTGGAAGCGCTGGCGGCGGCAGGTGGCGGCGCACGGTCAGATGGTGGCGATGTCGACATTACATGAAGCGAGGGAGAGGAAGGTGATGCTCACCAGAATCACGACATCGTGCTGAAGCTCAAGGTGCCTTCTGTTTGTCTAGGGCGCGCTGGAGTTGCGGGGATTGCTCACCGGAGAGATGTCTGGCGACGGGCACGCACTGTCGTTGTCGGGGACGTCGCTGTAGAGCACGGGAGAGGGAACAGATGGTGCGGTTAGACGCGTGGAAGAGTAGGGAGTGTGGGAGCATCAAAGAGAGAGGGCAGCGTGGTCGGAATTTACCTCGAATGCTCGTCGGAGAAATGGCAACCCACGGCGGCGCTCAGATGTGGATGAAGTCGAAGTTCTAGGGCACGCGCGGTCAGACGGGCGATACTGGGAGATGCAGTGAACAATGGGGAGCACGCTCATTTGCTGCAGCGAGCAAGAGGTGGCGTAGACTAGCCGGAATCGTTGTTGAAAGGTCGTCAGAGACAGTGGCTTGCCGCAAGGAATTGGCACAGCCTGGGGCAGAGAGGGGGAGGCAAGTGAGGGGAAATAGGGAGGAGAGGCAGGCGTTTAATCGTGCATGGTCGCGGCAAGGTTTAAGCGGGGCATTGACGCGTATTGATGCGAGTTAAGAACCAGCAGAAACGGCCGGCGAGGTTGGCGCGGGTGGGAACGACGATGAGGTGGCTGCGGGGCCTGGCGTCAGCGAGAGAGGAAGAGGGGAGGTGGGGTCCATCGGTCAGCGAGTGAGTGGGTCAAGTCGACGGTGCGAATCGTTTTTCTCACGGGGTGGGGTAAATGGGCTAACTGGGCCAGACTGGGTCTGCTGGGCTAGTTTGGCTTGCTCTATTTTTTATGTTCTGATCTTTTTCCATTTTATATTTCTAATAATCTGTTTTGATTTTGATTAATCCATTTAAGCATTCATTTGAATTCCAATTTCTCTCAAACTTTGTGTGTATTCAAACCCTGTTTAATAACACATTCTGAATTCATATTTAGAATAAATAATTTATTCTTTCTAGGGTCCTTTAATTATTTAAATTAGGCCTTTGCATTACTTCATATAGGATTTAAAATATTTTTAATCCTTATTTAAATTTCATTCTTCCACAAAACCTTTTCAGTAAGTTTTATTAAATTATTAGGGTGTCAAATAATTCACCTTGAATTATTTGTAAATGCTTTTAATAAGATTTATCAATCTTTTAAAATTGGATTTGTCTTTATTCAAATAGAATTTGGTTATTGCCATTTTAATTAATTTGAAAACTCTTTATCCATTATTTTATTTGTATTTGGATCATAATTATTCCATTTGCTTATGGATTAGGTCAAGATATAATTTGGTCTTTAAATATTCCTTATTGAATAATTTCTTTCTTTATCTTATAAAATCCATATCTTTTTATTTATAGATTCAAACTTGGGGATTCCAATTTGTAAAATCTTATTTGATATTTGTTTATCCTTTTAAATCCCTTTAGGATTATTTGCTCACCATTTTGTATGGATTTTAGATAAGTGCTTTATTAGCTTTGGAAATTACTTTTCCTTGTCTTATTAAATTCATAAGATTTTATCTATGGCTCCAAATTAAGTGAAACCAATTTCTATGGTTTTATAATATTTCTATTTATCATTCTTGATCATTTTGAATTGTTTGTTTGACAAATATTATATGGATGAAATCCATAGGCTTGGAGATAACTTGGAAATGATTTTCTTCCATTAGGGTTTTAGGGTTTTGGTTTATTTCTCAAGTGTTTAAATTTCTAGATGCATTTATGAAGAATGCATTCCACTTGATTTGAATTTAGTTGGATTCAAATGTTAACCAAAGTTTGTTCAAGATGGGATTTTTAGGTTTCCATTTAGAAACAAAAGTTTCTTTTCACCCTAATTTTCAACAATTATTTATTTTGTTTATTTATTTTTCACATTACAAGATTTGGAAAATCTTGGGATGTGACACCTTAAGAAAATTCCAAAAAGATTTTGCTTTGTTTGTTTTTTCTTTGAGTGCTTGTTTTAAAAATCGAAAACCCAAAAATATTTGTTGTTCTTCTTTGGTTTTATGAAGTGCGTTGCAGGGTTCAGTGGTCCTAAGTGGAGTTTGGTTTGATGTTATTATTCAAGGCACATAAGTGAAAGGCAATAAGGATGATTTATGACAACTCGAGGTGTGGGAAGAGGCTGGTAATGAACTCTATTTGTCTTCATTTTTGTACATATACTCATCATATGACTGAAACAAAGTCAGTTAAGCCTTGATGATTTATTTTGCCTCAGATTTCTTGTATCACTTTTATGCCATAATTAATTCTGTTTTGTTGCAAGCATGATTATGATAATTATTGCTCTCTCTCGTTTGCCGTTCCCTTTCTATTGGTATCCTTCACTTGCACTGAGTATGATCCCTACTCGTGTTTCCAACTCCCCAAAACCAAAATTGTCAAAAAGTGTCCACCATACCTACCTACTAGCAGCATTTCTATTCCATGCATATTTATTATGCCTCGGTTTCTTCCAAATAAAATGTTTGCTTGTTATGAGAAAGTTAGTTAGTAAAGCTCTCACGAACTTGATGGCACACTTTATTTCTTACACTTAATAAACCTGAACCATTGTGACTGTCCATGAAAGTTATATGCTTGCAAATTATAGGCTGGGAGTTAGCAGAACCGTGCTGTCATGAGGAACGCTTTCAACACCTGTAAATATATTATCCCGTTGATATCATGCTCTTTTGTTTCCGTATGTCGTTGGTGTGAAATAAAATTGGAGCTTGTAAGTCCATGGAGTTATGTATATGTGTTAGAGAAACGCCTGGGCCGCTAGCCTAAGCCATGCATAACCATAGTGAGCAATCTATAAAGCTTTCTATGAAACTTGTAGCATAACCATAGTAAGTCCATGGAGCTTGTAAATCATGGTGGAAACTTGCAGCATAACCATTGTGAGCAATCTATGAAGATTTCTTATTATAAAAAATAGACATATCGAAAAGAGGAAAGAGAGAAAAAAAGCACCATTTTCCCATGGTAAATAAGAAGATTGCTGCGTTGTTCACTGTCTGCTTGCCTTGTCATTTTGATTATGGGATAGCTCTTGTATCATTTGCAAGCGGTACCCCGTTGGCGGTTCTCTATGATACACATGTATTTACTATGACAAGAACTTACCGGTAACTAAAGTTGAGTAGCATGAGGAGTGGCCCTCATACTCAAGGGACATGAGATTTCCAGTTTATGGTCTGTCAAGCATATACCTCATATTGGACCTCACTTACTTAACCATCTAAAGATTCCTATGATATCGGAAATGAGAGCTCAAAGCTAATGAGTACCATACTTTCAGCATCTGGAAGCCTTTCAAACTTTTCAAAACCTTTTCACTTCCTTGTTGAGTCACCACGTATACTATGAGCACCTTCTTGAGAGACTAGTTGTCATTCTTAGTGTAATGTGCTTGTCTCAAAACTTGGTTAATTATGTCATGACTTTGATGCTTGTATCTTTGATATATTTAATTCTAGTCTTCACTTGAAGTTCAAAGGTGCATTGGCATTTATGTGTTGATCCACAATCAAAGGAAAGTGAGATACCACTCTATCATACATTCTTATGAGCATTGCAATGTTGCTTATTTTTATGTTTCATGCTACTTATTATTATTGAGTTGGAATCTCTTCATAGCTTGGAATGACTATTAAGTAGACTTAGTTGCATACTCCTTATTATGAATTGTCTAAGTATCTACTCATGTGCTGAGAATATTTACATCATATGAAGCAAATGTGTTCGTGAAAGTTCTATTACCGCACTCAGTTTTCAACTGAATTGCTTAAGGACAAGCAATAAGTTAAGCTTGGGGGAGTTGATACGTCCAAAACGTATCTACTTTCCTGAACACTTTTGCTATTGTTTCTCCTCTAAACTTGTGTGATTTGGATACAACTAACAAGGACTAACGTTGTTTTCAGCAGAATTGCTTTAGTGTCTAGTTTTTGTGCAGAAAATCAACTTTCACGAAAAATCCCGGAAAATATGCCAAAAATCCTATTTTACCAGAAGACTTACGGAGCCAGAAGACGAGACGGAGGAGGGCCACAAGGGGCCCACACCCCCTGGCCGCACGGGCCAGCCCAGGCTACGCCCCTGGGAGGGGTGTGGCCACCTCGGGCACCCCCTCGGCCTCCCTCTTCGCCTACATAAAGCCTTCTGACCTAAAAACTCTTGGGGGTTCGATGTTTTTCTAGAAAGAGTTCTGCTGCGCCGCCACCACCAGATACCGCGATTCGGAACCAGAAACTCCGTTCTGGCACCCTGCTGGGATGGGGAATTGGAGGAGATCATCGCCATCATCACCAACGCCTCTCCATCAACCATCCATGTTTTCCCCATCCATGGGTGATTAATACCCCGTTGTAGGCTATGGTGTTGGTAGGGATTGGATGAGATCTATCATGTAATCGAATAAGATTGTTAGGGCATGGTGCCTAGTATTTCTATTAGTGCTATTTGACTTTTTTGCAACTTTTTGTGCTTAATGCTTGTCACTAGGGCCCGAGTGCCATGATCTTAGATCTGAACATTTTATTGATTCATGATGATAGTATTGTTTGTGATCTTATCTGCAAGTTGTGTACACATACCATTGTCAGGATCCAAAGGCCCCGAATTGACAGAAATTGGGACAGCCGGAGGGGATGGCTGTGATATGAGGATCACATGTGTTCACAGAGTGTTAATGCTTTGCTCTGGTACTCTATTAAAAGGTGTACCTTAATTGCCAACAGATTCCCTTGAGGTCCCGCTGCAACGGGCTGGCAGGATAAAAGATGCTATGCAAGTTCTCATTGAGAGCATGTATGACTATATATGGAACACATGCCTATGATTATTTAGTACTTGGATGCTTTATCTTATTTATCTGCAACTTCCCTAGATCTTAACGTTATATGAATAGTCTCGTCCATGCAACGTCCATCCATCCATCCCTATGTCTATCGCACTCATATCCTACTGTTTGCTACTATTGTTACTATTGCTTTTGTTTTACTACTGCTGTTACTTTGCTATTGCTACTACAAAATTGTTGCTACTGATAATCTTCTTTGAGCAAGAGTATTTCCAGGTGCAGCTGAATTTAAGGCTTATAAGTATTCTTTGACTCCCCTTGTGTCGAATCAATAAATTGGGTTATACTACCCTCGAAGAATATTGTGATCCCCTATACTTGTGGGTCATCAGCTATGAAAGAACATTTCTTAATCCCTAGTGTTTTGTGTGTTAGATAACAATACCAAGGATCATTTAATGTGTGTTGAAGTGTTGCAGCTCAGAAATCTACCTTTGGGGGCGGATAATCCGGCCCCACCAGCGGATAATCCGCCTCCTCTGCCAAGCTGCATAAGCCCGGAAGGCGGAACATTGGGACTTTCCGGCCAGGCGGATAATCCGCCCCGAGGCGGATAATCCGCCTCGCTCTTCGCCAAGGCGCAAGCCCGAGAGAGGCGGAGTTTGGCGGACTTTCCGCTCGCCGGATAATCCGCCCAGGAGGCGGATAATCCGCCCCAAGATATTCTCCAAGTTTCACCAAGCGCAAGCCCGGAGGCGGAGTTTCCCGGAGAATCCGCCCTTGGGCGGAGTTTCCCAGGCGGATAATCCGCCCCAAGTGGGCGGATAATCCGCCCCAAAGTTGTGTGGCCAGATCGGGAGGGGTATTTAAGCCAGCAATCCCCCCTCTGCGGACCCCTTGATTCATCTCGAAAAGAACGGATCGGATCTCAAAAGTTCATACAAGAGTGCTCCACCTAGATCCATCCAAAGGCCCCATCCTTTGGGAATCGAAGGAGGAGAACTCGACCTTCATCATCGACAATCAAGCGCTTCATCTCCTCTCCATTCATTTGGAGAACCTCCGATATAGTATTTCTTGCAAAGATCTAGATCCTCGTTTTGTTTATATTGATAAACCTTGTTTTTGTGGCAGCTTGTTGTCATCCCGGAGCCCCAATTCGGTTGTGGGTGTGTGCCCGATAGTATTGTAAAAGGCACGGTTCCGCCTCGAAGGGATCCAATAGTGGAGAAGGTGGATCAGGCCTCGTGGCGAGATCCATCGGAGAATAGGGTGAGGCCTATTGTGGCGTGGTGGTCTTAGAACCGCCCACCCTCCAACACAGATGTACTTCCCTTAACAAGGAAGGAAACGGTAAAACAACTCCCTGTGTCTCCGCGTGCTCCACTACGGTTTTCTCGCTCCTCTTTTACGTGCTTAGTAGTTAGGGTTACATATAGGGAAATTCTCATAGTTGCATATCTAGAGAATTTACTTTGTGTCAAGCCTAAAATTGAAAAAGTATATTAAAATTGGTTAGCACCTATTCACCCCTCTCTAGTTGCCCATACGATCCATTTCAATTGGTATCAGAGCCTCGGCTCTTATTTCGGGCTTAACAGCCTAAGAGAAGTATGGGTTCCAAGGGAGATGGGAGTGATGCTCTGGAGGTAGTCACCATGAACGATCTCAAGACGTTGGAAACAACCTTGGTGAGTTCTATGGAGGCTAAGATGGAAGAGATGCGTCAATTGATAATGCGTCTCTCCACATCCAGCATCACCTCCATCTAACTCGAGGATACCACTCATAATCCAAGGAAACGTAAACTGTTTCCAAAGATAACGAGTGGTAGGTGATGATACAAGTAAGAGCTCCTCCTCGAAAAGGATAGCGGTAAGGATGGATACAATGAGGTTTCTCATGTGTATTCCCGATCCGCCTATTCCTCACCCACATATACATAATAGGGTGATCCACCCAAAGCTAAACTTCTACTTTCTCTCAATGGCAATTTTGATGAAATCTCATGTGAAGTTCCTCCATAGAGTTGTGGAAGATGATCGAAAATGGTCTTCACGTTGGAAATCCTAACAATCTCACAAGGAGAGAAGTGGTCGATAGCCAACTCAATGCTCTGACCCTACACATGATACGACTTGGTGTGGGAGATAAAGACATGCCACACATTCAGATCTTAGCACGACTAAAGAAGCTTGGGATGCTCTCACCGAGCTCTTCATCGGGAATGAAAGTATGAGAAGGAATAGATATGATGCCTTGAGCAATGAAGTGAAGGATTTTATATCTTTGGATGGAAGACCACGAGGACATGTATAGGAGGCTCAAGGCAATAGCTACTACCTTCGAAACCACTAGCGGCTTATGTTGATGATGCTTGGATCAAGCGCAAGTATGTCGGTGCTCTTATGCCATTTGAGCCTGATTTGAAAAGTCTCAAGGTAGGCATAATTATCACCTCATGTCATCCAATGAGGTAATGCAAGAAATGGCCGCATTCAAAGTGGCTGCCAAGAATGTCAAGATGCTCGTGCTCGAGCTATGGGGATGCAAAGGGGTAAACATGGCTTTGAAGACTAGTGTGGTTGATCATGATGAATATGCGGTAGAAGGCCTGGTGTCCGAAGATATAAAAGGATTCACGGACAATACTTGGCTCTTAATGCAAGAAACTTTTGGAAAGATCCAGCCAAGGCTAAAGCTGAACTAGATCGCAAAAGTGGAGCCTATGGAAGAAAAGAAAATGGTCCCAAGTGAGAACTTGCTTTAATTGTGGTGACGGTTGCACTTCGTAGCTGAGTGTCCATATCAAAGTAGAGAGGATAATGGAGGAAGACTCATTTTCAAGGACAAATCAAAAGCTCCACGTAAGAAAGCAGTTTGTAAAGAAAATGCTCCTTTCAAGAAGCAACCAAAGATTGTTCTAGTAGCTCAAGAAGAATATTCATCGGGGAGTGAAGATGAGGACGAGGACGATAGCTCTCAAGAGGTGGCTGCTATAGCCACCACATCTACATCAACATCACTCTTGACTCTCCAAACGAAAACATCATCAACAAGAATCCTACTTGTCTCATGGCAAGAAGCTCAGAGGTAACTTCTTCTAACTCTTCCTTTCCCAAGGCTATGATAGACATGGATGATCCTGCTAGTCTTAAGGTTAAAGAAGAGATTATTGCCTTGGATTATTTCTATACTAACTTGCAAGGTGAGCACAAAGTTCGTTTTGAGGCTCTTATGGATCAGTTGGCCCAAAAGCGAAGCACTCCTCGAAGAAAAGGGCAGAATTGAAAGGGAGGATGCAATGGAAATTGCATCCCTAAAAATGCTCTTGAAGAAGAAGAAGCTCGGGTCTCTCGTGAAGAGAGGCTTGAGTCTATGGAAGAGTCACATGAAGAAATTGTGACTAAACTCGTTAAGGAACGTGACAATGCGGTCACCAAGGCAAAGAAGTTAAAGAAGGAAAGGATTGACTTTGGGGCTGCTCATGATAGACTCTCCGAGGAATTGGAGAAACTTGACAATGCTCACAAGGCATTGAAAAACGAGTTCTCTATCCTCAATGAGTCACATGATCAGCTTCAAAGTCGATTAATATATATGATACTCCTAGATCGTCCAACTCAACATATAGTAACAAGAAAAATGCTAATGTGGAAAAAGGAGTGATCAAGGACACCACTACAAAGGACAAAGGTGTGCTTGATAAAGTCCTTGACAAGCAAAGGTAAAATCATGGTAGAGAGGGACTTGGGTATGTCACCAAGTCCAAGAAGAAGAAAACCAAGAAGAACAAGACCAAGGATGTGCAATTAAAGACAAGCACGGCCGAGAAGGTTGTCACAAAAGACAAGACTAATAATATTGGTTTTGCAGGGTCTCACAATCCGAACTATGAACTCTTTTGTGATGATTATGGCGATGTTTATGCTTATTATGTTGGTCCTTTTGATGAATTTATTGCTTGGTCTATTTGGGTCCCAAAGACCCTTGTTACTAACATGAAAGGACCCATTGAAAAATGGGTACCTAAAACCAAGTAATTTTCTTGCGGGCTATGCTTCCGTGGGTCGAAATGGGTCTTTGGATAGTGGTGCACTAGTCATATGACCTAAGCAAGGAGATCATCACGGAGATGCGTCCAAATCTTGATAATATCACAGTCTCCTATGGTGATAAGTCTAAATCTCAGGTATTGGGTCTTGGCAAGGTTGTGGTTGCCCACGATATCTCTCTCGTGGACGTCATGCTTGTTGAGACTCTTGGCTATAATCTTCTTTACATTGTGCCCTTGGCAAGATGGGTTTTGCTGTTTTTATCGATGATGATTTGGTGGTACTCTTATGGAGCAAGTCTCTAAAGGTCGCTTTCGTTGGATACGTCGAAAATGACCTGTATGTGGTGGACTTCTCGGGGAAAACCACTTCGGGTACGATGTGTCTATTCGGAAAGGCCGACGTGGGCTGGCTATGGCATCGCCGTTTAGCCCATGTCAACATGAGAACTTTGCAAAGTCTCCAAAAGGGTGGCCACATTCTTGGACTAAAAGACAATGTCTCTTTTGCCAAAGATCGTGTTTGCAGGGCCTGTGTTGAAGGAAAAATGCTTGATTCTCCCCACAAGAGGAAGACTATTGTGTCATCGAAGAGGATCTTGGAATTACTCCATGTGGATTTATTTGGACCTCCTTCTCATGCAAGTCTTGGTGGGAAGAAATATTGCTTGGTCATCGTCGATGATTACTCAAGATATACATGGGTATATTTCTTCAAGCTGAAAAGTGAGACTCAACAAGCATCATCGACTTTGCCAATGAAGTTCAACGTCAACACAATGTTCCCATATTGGCAATTAGAATTGACAATGGCTCAGAATTCAAGAACTACACTTTAAACGAGTTTCTTAGCGAAGAGGGGATTAGACACCAATATTCCGCTGCGTACACCCCTCAACAAAATGGTGTAGCCGAGAGGAAGAACCGGACTTTGATGGATATGGCAAGATCTATGCTAGCTGAATTTAAGTCTCCTTATAATTTTTGGGCTGAAGCCATATCCACTGCTTGTCACTCATCAAACCGGCTTTACCTTCGGAAGATCTTGGACAAGACCCCATATGAAATACTTACCGGCAACAAACCCAACATCTCATACTTCAGGGTATTCGGGTATGTTGAAATACCCCAAGATGCCATAAGAAGAATGGGCGTGGGATTTTTCCGCCCCATTGAGGAACCCCTTGTGGCGGATCGGGAAGGACAATGCTGCACTCAAGTGGAGCCCTCATCTTCACAAGATCAACAAGCTCCTACTGTTGGAGAAAATCCTGCACCAATACCACAATCTGCTGAAGACCATCTGTCCCCTGGACAAGCTGGTAGTCCCAGGCCGGATTATCCGCCCCCTCCAAGGGGCGGACAATCCGCCCCTGGCACTCCAACTTGTTCCAGAGGATCCGAAGGAGAAGTCAACAACTCTGAAGCTCCCAGGCCGGATTCTCCGGCCCCCGAGGGCGGATTATCCGGCCCTGGGTCTCCAAATCCAGTCAGGCTATCTCAGGAAGATGGTTCTGGTACTTCACCGCCTAGGCCGGATAGTCCGGCCCCTCCAAGGGGCGGATTATCCGGGCCTGAAGAAAATATTCGGCACCAATCGTCTGACAGTACCAGTGACCAATATCAAGGTCAAGGCAGTAATCAAGACAAGGATACAACAATTGAATCCACTCCTTCAAGAAACAATAAGGATATTGAGGCTCGTCATAGGCTCGTCTTGATCGCAACCTTGAACTAAGAGGTCACACTCTTGACAAGGTCGTTGGTGATCTCGACGAAGGGTATCCACTCGAAGAGAGCTTGCTAGCATGATCATCAAGCTCACATTTCCATGGTTGAACCAAAGAAGGTTTTGATGCTCTTGAAGACCCCGATTGGGTTGTTGCAATGCATGAAGAATTAAACAACTTGAGCATAAAAAGTGTGGAAGCTCGTAGAAAAGCCAAAGGATTGCCGCAATGTTATCGGCACCAAGTGGATCTTCAAGAACAAACAGGATGAAAATGGCATTGTTGTGAGGAATAAAAGCACGACTGTGGCTCAAGGATTCTCTCAAGTAGAAGGATTGATTTTGGCGAGACATATGCTCCGTGGCTCGCCTTGAGTCCATCTGTATCCTTCTTGCATATGCAGATCATCATAATTTTAAGTTACAACAAATGGATGTTAAGGCGCTTTCCTTAATGGTCCTCTACATGAGTTAGTATCGTCAAGCAGCCGGGGTTTGAGGACCCCAATTTTCGAACCATGTCTACAAACTCGATAAAGGCTCTATGGCCTTAAACAAGCCCCACGTGCGTGGTATGAGCACCTTAAAGAGCTTTTGCTAGACCATGGATTCGAAGTTGGGCAAATCGATCCCACTCTTTTTACTAAGAAGGTCAATGGGGAGCTTTTTGTATGCCAACTCTATGTAGATGACATTATTTTTGGCTCTACTAACCAAGCTTTTAATGATGAATTTTCAAAGCTTATGGTAGCAGGTTTGAGATGTCCATGATGGGTGAGCTCGGGTTCTTTCTTGGATTTGAAATCAAACAACTTAGAGAGGGAACCTTTATTAATCAAGCTAAATACATCCAAGACATGCTCAAAAGGTTCAAGATGACGGATCTCAATGGCGTTGCTACCCCAATGCAAACAAAGTGTCATCTTGAGCTCGATCCCAAGGGTAAAGATGTGGATCAAAAGGTATACCGATCCATGATCGGCTCTCTCCTTTACCTCTGCGCATCTAGGCCCGATATCGTGTTAAGTGTAGGAGTGTGTGCAAGGTACCAAGCCGCTCCTAAAGATAGCCACTTAGTGGCGGTCAAGAGAATCTTCCGATATTTGGTTCATTCCCCAAATTTTGGGTTATGGTATCCCAAGGGTTCAAGTTTCTCTCTGTGTGGTTACACCGATTCAGATTGGGCTGGTGACAAAGATGATAGGAAATCAACCTCTGGTGCATGCCAATTCTTGGGCAGGTCTCTAGTGTGTTGGTCATCAAAGAAACATAATTGTATTTCACTCTCAACCGCTGAAGCTGAATATGTTGCTGCTGCAAGTGCTTGTACTCAATTGTTATGGATGAGGCAAACTTTAAAGGAATATGGTGTCAATTGTGACAAAGTGCCTCTTTTATGCGACAATGAAAGTGCTATCAAAATTGCTTACAATCACAAGATACAAGAACAAAACATATAGAGATTCGCAACCACTTTATTCGGGATCATGTTGCTCGTGGAGATATTGCTCATCATTTGTGAGCACGAAGAACCAACTTGCGATATTTTCACGAAGCCCCTCGATGAAGCAAGATTTTGTTTTTTCGGAATGAGCTAAATATCGTAGATTCAAGGAGCTTGGCTTGACTATTCTTGCACACTCACTTGCTCTTATTCATGTATTTGGTTTAGATGTGGGCATAGACATAGGGGAGTGTGGTCCTAATTGATTGGGCCAACCCTCCCCCATCATGCCAAGCAAGTAAAATCATTTCCCTTAATATCATTTTGTGATATGTGGGTCATCGATGAGCATTGGTTTTGAACTCAAGATACATCTTCGGTGTCATGCCATGCGCTCCAACATGGTGGCTTGACCACGCCCTCTTCCTCGAGAAGAGTTGGTTTTTCATGGGTCTCGTTGGATTTTCTTGCATCGCTCTTCTTCCTTTTTGGCGTTTCGATGCCAAAGGGGGAGAAGTAGTTCTATTAGGTCTCGTGGATTTGCAAGGGTCGGGCACAAGCTTTTCGTTTTTAGTCGCTTTTCATTTGCTTGCTTGTGCCTTTTCTAGCGTGAACTTGTTTGCTATTTGTGGTTGTTTGTGTAAGACTATGTCGTACTCCACAGTTTGGTACTATGTTTGGTATTCATGGATTTCTGGATTTATCTATCATGGACCCCATGGAATTATGCAGCATATTTGATGACATATGGATTCATGGAATTTTCTATGTATGCCTTGGCTATAGATTCCGGTGGTATGACTTTTCTCTCCAAACCTTAAAAGTAGTGTTCTACCTAGTGTGTGTATTTGTATTCAAATGCAAATCTTAAATATGCACACATCTAGGGGGAGCGCCTTTCATTATCTAAGGTGGCACTTGCCGGTCTCTTTGCAAATCCTAGTATTGTCATCTAACACCAAAAAGGGGGAGATTGAAAGAACATTTCTTAATCCCTAGTGTTTTGTGTGTTAGATAACAATACCAAGGATCATTTAATGTGTGTTGAAGTGTTGCAGCTCAGAAATCTACCTTTGGGGCGGATAATCCGGCCCCACCGGCGGATAATCCGCCTCCCTCTAAGCTGCAAGCCCGGAAGGCGGAACATTGGCGGACTTTCCGGGCGGATAATCCGCCTCCTGCTCTTCGCCAAGCGCAAGCCCGGAGGCGGAGTTTTGGCGGACTTTCCGGCTCGCGGATAATCCGCCCAGGGAGGCGGATAATCCGCCCCCAAGATATTCTCCAAGTTTCACCAAGGCGCAAGCCCGAGAGGCGGAGTTTCCCCAGAGAATCCGCCCTTGGGCGGAGTTTCCCAGGCGGATAATCCGCCCCAAGTGGGGCGGATAATCCGCACCCAAAGTTGTCTGTGGCCAGATCTGGGAGGGGTATTTAAGCCAGCAATCCCCTCTGCGGACCCTTGATTCATCTCGAAAGAACAGATCAGATCTCAAAAGTTCATACAAGAGTGCTCCACCTAGATCCATCCAAAGGCCCCATCCCCTTGGGAATCGAAGGAGGAGAACTCGACCTTCATCATCAGCAATCAAGCGCTTCATCTCCTCTCCATTCATTTGGAGAACCTCCGATCTAGTATTTCTTGCAAAGATCTAGATCCTCGTTTTTGTTTATATTGATAAACCTTGTTTTTGTGGAAGCTTGTTGTCATCCCGGGAGACCCCAATTCGGTTGTGGGTGTGTGCCCCGATAGTATTGTAAAAGGCACCGGTTCCCGCCTCGAAGGGATCCAATAGTGGAGAAGGTGGATCAGGCCTCTCGTGGCGAGATCCATCGGAGAATAGGGTGAGGCCTATTGTGGCGTGGTGGTCTTAGAACCGCCCACCCCTCCAACGCAGATGTACTTCCCTTAACAAGGAAGGAACTGCGGTAAAACAAATCCCTGTGTCTCCGCGTGCTCCACTACGGTTTCCTCGCTCCTCTTTTACGTGCTTAGTAGTTAGGGTTACATATAGGGAAATTCTCGTAGTTGCATATCTAGAGAATTTACTTTGTGTCAAGCCTAAAATTGAAAAAGTATATTAAAATTGGTTAGCACCTATTCACCCCCCCTCTAGGTGCCCATACGATCCATTTCAAGCTACCCATACAACATAATAAAAGATAATGGAACAAACATTGCCGAAGGAGCATTCGCTTGATTCTGTATGGACAAACGATAAGACTCGACGTTGCATCGGTCGCTCACCCTGAATCAAATGGGCAAGTTGAAATAGCAAATTGGCTCGTGTTATCCGGGATAAAACCTCGTCTAATAGAACCACTCCAGAGTTGCTGGATAGAGGAACTACCCTCAGAACTATGGAGTCTAAGAACAACTCCGAATCACTCAATTGGCTATACGCCATTTTTCCTCGTATATGGGGCAGAAGCTGTATTACCAGCTGACATAGAGCATGACTAGCCAAGAATTACTCAATACACTAAGGTTGGGGTAAAAGAAGCCCGGGAGAATGATGTTGACTTATTCAAAGAGAAAAGAGAATTGGCATTTTCCAGATCCGCCATATATCAGCAAAGTCTTCGACACTATCATAGCCGAAAAATAAACCCTCATGTAATCAAAGAAGCGGGTCTAGTGATCTGTTTAGTGTAACGCACTACAGGAATGCACAAATTATCACCTCTATGGGAGGTACCATTTATCATGAGCAAGGCTCTGCACAATGATGCATACTATCTCATGGATGCTCAAGCTCCACAGAAGAACAAGGCAGACAGGTCGGGTGAGGAAACCAAGAGGCCATGGAATGTTTCATTGATTCGCCCTTTCTATACCTAGGGGGACAATGTATGCATATCTAAACTCTCGTATGTCAGACGTGTATGCAAGAAACAAGATATCAAAAAAAAATGCTGGATCCTAAAAACTGACTCGGGGACTCCCTTGTTGTAATATTGTCTGTTTTTACTTTTAGCATTTCATTTTTTTGTGTTAGCTGGATTTGCTCTCCTATTCTTATCTTAGATTAGTAATTTATAAACACCAAGGGTCAACTCTTCGACTTAGCTGTTGCCCGAAACCTGGCTTCATGGCAAGCAAGAGCAAAAGGCAAGAGGTGAATAAACATGAAAAATGACTAAGGAAAGGAAAAATGAGCAAGCCAACATCTATCTTTTAACTAACCCCTTGCAGGATATGTTGGCTTTTATGACGAATGACTTTATGTCAAATCTCAAAGTTTCAAGTATTGTTAACTTAATTCTTATGACCTTGAGACTCATACGTCGAATGCCAAAGAAGGTAGAAAAGATCCAAGGTTGTGAAATTAGGCGAATAAGAAAAGAAACTCGGGGACTTGCCCAAAAGTGATTCGGTGTCAAACCCCCACTTAAAAGTTTTGATAGTCAAAAGGACATTAGAGTAACTGTAGTATATCATACATCTACACATGACATACCGGGGATTAACGAATTTCAAGTTTTTTGAGCCTTAAGAGGCTACAGGGTTGGAAGCAGATTCCATAGGGACTGATCCCGGAGAAGAAGTATTGACGGCCTGGAAAGAGCCATTAGTTGTTGCAGGGGAATCTGTCTCAGTACCCTCATCACCGGCTCTTCTTCGTTCAAGACCTCTTCTTCAACCTCCTCCACCATGTCCAGGAAACTAGGACCATCTCGCCAAGCGTGCACATTTGCATATTGTAGGAAATCATAAGCTCTTTCTTGGCGCTGCTTGATGAGCTCCGGTCGGTGGTCCATTTGGCACCCTCCCACATATTTTGCAAGACGGCGAGATTGATGGTCTCATACCAGGAGATCAAAAAGATAGAGCCTCATCAGCGGCAACCCGACCAGCTGACTCACGTCATTGATCTAGCCTCTGCTCGTAGAGCATCAATCGCTCAGCTAGCTCTATGATTTTCTTTGCGGTTTTCTCCTTGGGCCATAACATGTTGAAAACACGAATATTGTCTATGAGGAGATCTAATCCGTAAAATTTCATCATCTTAGTGCAAGCAGAAAGGGCGACCAGATGCTCATCAATTGTATACTCGGCGGAGGAAGAGGCAGACTCGCCCGCTTTGGATTTGGCATTGTCAATAGCTTTGATTGCAAACATTGTAGCTTTAGGGAAATTTTCTGGAGAAACACAACAAAGAGTGTCATAAGGACATTGAGTTATGAAGGAATGTCGGAGAGCAAAATAAAAAAGCAAGAACTCACTACCGAGATAGGCGTTGATTCGGTCAAGCTCCGACTGCCAGGTCTTGGGCTTCTTCTGAAGCGCCTCGTGGTCTTGTTGAGCTGAACCCAACAAAGACTCGGCAGTCTAGAGCAATTATTCACCCTTCTCGATTTTACCCTCCAGCTGGCCCTTTTCCTCAGCGAACTGCTAGCGCACACCCTCAATCTCGGTTTCATGCTTCTTCTACATATCAGCAATTTGCTTCTGAAGCTGAGATATCTCCTCCTGCTCCCTCTTGAGCTCGATCTGGTTTTGCCATGCTTGTTTCAGAAAATGATCTAGCAGTTCCTGCATAGACACACTTTCTTGGAGTTTTTTGCAAGTAAGGATTTCTCTGCTTCACCGAGATATAAAAACATAGAAAAATGGGTTCAAGCAATGCAGAGATAAAATCACAAATAAAAGGGAATACCTTCAGGATCAGTGAGTATCTGATGAAGCTCCTCCACAGTGGATTGAGATGTGGCTAAAGTTAAAGAAGAAAAAGGGTTAACCCGGAAGAAGAAAAAACTTGAAAAATTAGCTGAGTATAGGAATGTGCGTTTACCTTTCATCTCGGCCTCTAGGTCCTTATGCTCAGCAGAGAGCTTCCTATATTTTAGGAGTAGAGCTTAGAAAGTTTTGGTACGAGTATTTGAGGAGATCTGTAGAAGATAAGGAGAAATGAGGATGTAGGAATATAAGTCTCACCCCGAGTAAAACTCGACTTGAGCCTCGGCAAATGAAAAATTGAGTTCTACCAAAGAGACTATATAAATAATACAACTACAATACACGACAAATATCCAATGAGTTATAATGCGTACCTTGAGCTTACGACCGAGTGAATACTTCACTCAGATGTAACCTCGGAGACTAGGAGATATATGTATGCACTCAGAGCATAAAAGAGTAAATCGTGCGTACCTCATTAACTTTGTCAGCATGTATCATCGTGGTTATAGACAAATTCATTAACTCAGCCATTGTATGAGGACTAACTATCATTTCTGGTTGCGCTTGTGAGTGAGGATTGCCAGAAGTAACTTCATAGCTTTTGGCGTTATTCCAGTCCATAGAAGAAATGGACACTTGGGCTTGCGCATAAGTCATTTTTGATAAGATAGATTTGTATGAATCGCTCATCTTTTAGGTAGGTCCTTGTCACTCTATTTTCTTCGGCAACGAACATTGCCTTCAGCTGGGATCCGCTGTGTTTGGCTAAAATAACTACCTGACATATGGACACTTGGGCTTGCTTACTGGCTTAAGGACGGTATGCCCTACCCGACGAGTCATGTAAGGCTAGAAAAAATGGAATTCTCAAATCAAGTATAAACAAGTCTTCCCCACCGTTGCATAGAATCTGAGCTGGGTGGAATTTCAGTTCGGTTTTGATCAAGACACCCCTGTCTACTTACCTAAAATAAAATACTAATGATCAATCAGCATATTGCTCGGCAGAGCCGAGAATTTGGCCGCTGAGCGTCCGGGTCAAAACAAGACCTTTTCCTTTGGTAGATGATGCACTGCCACTTCTGTCTACAATTGGGCTAACATGAAGGGAGAGCCGTCTATCGATAATGACTGACCCAGAAGCAGCCGCAGTCTTCTTCAGCAAATCCGCAGCATACCCCATTTTGGGCACAATTGTAGATGTCCTTGTTGTTTGCTGCTCTGACTACACTTGAGACAACATCTTACCAAAGGTAAGCTTCTGTTGTCTCGGGGTTGTTGGCTGTGACTGACCCGACTGAGCCGAGTGAGACGGCTTCTGGCCTGGCTGCTTGGGAGTAGAGTTACCTATTTCTGCTGAAATGGTGGAACTGACTGGCTCGGTTTTCTTTGCTGCGATGGAACTGATTGTGCCGGTTGAGGCGGTTTCTTCTTCTTCTGTTGTGGCTGCTACTGGGTCAAAGGAGTACCAACATCAGCTGACCCGGCGCCGGTGCTGCTGGTGCCGAGTCTCTTGTCTTTCTTGGGGGCCGACGTTTTCTCTCTTGGTCCTCCTCTCTCCGGGATCTTGGACTCTCTTCAGGTTGGGATACGGTAATATCTGGCACAGAAGAAGCGAGCCGGACCGGACTCGGAACATGAGTGTCGACCGGAGGTGGAGAAGGAGGACGAGGAATCTCGGACGCGATGCAACTTGCTGACTGAGGAGCATTCATGGAGGATCTGAGAAATAGAGAAAATATGTATATATGAGATCAAAGAAAGAAAGAAAGAAAGAAGAAACAAGAAATACAGGATGAATATAGGAACAAGGGAAGTTCCCCGACAACGATGGCCGTGCGGTAGACTCTCCTAGCGATTTTGCATTTCTTGGAGGTTTTAGCCGGCTTAGTCTCAGTGTCCACAGATGCACCGCGCTTCTTGGACTTATCCCATCCTCCAGCAGCGAGAGGTGCATCCTCATGCACCTGATCGACTACATCAGCAGGTGCAGAACCAAGAGGATAAGCAAAGGATATTGGCTTGTGATCAACTACCTCCATAATTTGGCAATCATCATCGTCATCATCCGGCCACTCCCTTAGAGGCTTGCAAGTAGAAGTATTACTCAAATATGGTCCGGCACCGTCATGAGGGATGGGCATGAAGTCCTTCGAGTCAAACTCCTCGGAGTCGAGTTGTCCCGGTCGTCCTCCTAGGAAAGGGCCGGGTTGGCGTTGTCATATTCCCGAACAGTGAATTTCTGCAAAGAGAAGATAATTCGAGTCAAACAAAATGGAAGTTAACTCAGGAAAATGAACCTAGTTTATGATTCAGGAGCTTACACATGGCGCGAGCCTGGCGCGGTCAAAGGGAGATTTGCCCCATTGCCAGTCAGACGACATCGTCAACTTGAAAATGGTTGACCCACCTGGCGACCCGCGCCTTGTCAAGATCATAAGTTGAGTGGTGTGTCGGGTCAAAGAGGCTGCTAATGATGCAAATCTGATGAGAGTGAAGCTTGAGGAGGCTGACTCGGTGACTGATAAAAGTATGCATGGGGTCCTCCCCCATCAACCTTTCTTCGAGATCTCCTTCACCGGCTGCTCCAAGATAGCATGAGCCTCATTGATGGCCAAGTAATTCTTCTTTGGGTCAAACCTCCATTTGAATTTGTCGGGAACATCGGCATTGAAAGGGGGAAGCCGAGTCAAGTCATGATCACCTGAATTCTTAACATAAGAGAATGTTCTTTGCCATTTCTTGGAAGAGTCAAGACCTTGGACTCGAGGGAAATGGACCTTTTCCTAGGGGTGATGCTGGAAGCGCCACACTGAGTCGGCCGTTTGTCACTCGAAGGGACACTCGGCTCTAGGATAACTTGGATTCTAAATTGAAAGTATTTGGCCCAAAGGAAAATAGTGGGCCAAAGGCCGAGGTATCCCTCAACGACCGAGATAAAGAAAGAAAGGGAACCAATAGTGTTGGTAGTAAGATGGTGTGGTAGCAGATGGAAATACTCAAAGAAATGTTAGGAAGATGGTGTGGTTGTAGATGGAAACACTCAAAGAAATGTTTTGGGAAATTTCTTAGAGGAAGAGCAAAGCCATGCTCGAAGTGGGACATGAACACCACATACTCACCTAGGTGAGGATTTGGAGCGATTTCGCCGATGGGGCGGCATCATTCGGCCCCCAACGAGATCCGCTGCGTGGAGCGGAGCCACTCCAGTTCCTTGCTAGAGACCTCTAGCCCTCCCAGGAGCCACGCTCGCCGGTGGCCTCGTCTTGTTCTACCTCCTCGACAACAACGACATCACGGGGATCTATTGGCTCCTCCAGTTCAACAATCTCTTCCTCCTCTAGAAGAGGCAAGGATTGTCGTGGCCATGTTGCAGCGGTGCAAGGGCTAGCGCGGGAGAAACCAGCGACGGCTAGAGAACGAGATTGGCAGCATCAGGGAGAACTGGAAGCAGCGGAGAAGAAAAAGAACAAGAGAAGGGAGCGGGGGTCTGAGGAAGACATAGGGAGAAAATGAAGATGGAAGTGGGGTTTTCTTCCCCACCCCCTACTTAAGGGTGAAGTGGAAACTGCTCGTAGTGGGATCAGTTGTGGCTTAGGGCCATAGTGTGGGCGTGTACGTGATGAACCGTCGCACCAAAGCGCGCCACGAAACAGGGAACCATTCGCAGTCAAAGTGGTAACTGAGGCGTCGTGTGACGTGACTGCAAAGTGATAACTAGCGCCTGCGCTGTAGAAATAGTGTAGCGCGTCAGGGTTATGGAGAAAAATGAGGCAAAGTGTGATGATTACGCGCCGCCCAAGATAAAATAATATGAAGCCAAGGGAGACTCGGAAAACATCGAAGACCCCGAGGAAAATAGCAAAGAGTTGAGATTGGATATACAGACCGAGATAAGACTCGGTGCAGGGAGACAGAATGTCACTCGGAAAGATGTTGGCAGTTACCAATGTTGAATCAGAAGAGTTGAGCCGACATATTATATGTCGGATATATATAATGTTCCAGATTCGTTAAAGGGAACCTGCCAAGGCCTATGAAACACACCTGAATCGGGTCTATGCAGATTTTAGCATTTTCCACAAAAAACCGCATAGAAACGATTCAAAGACGCTCACCAGACACTTTCATGTGTGTGGGATTTGATTACAAGTAGTTACATCATAGTTGTTTACAATAGAGTCCACAAAAACTTTTATATACAACAACGACTCGACGAGTCAAGAATACAAATGGTACAACTCAAAGAGAAAACAAAATAGTATTCGAGTACGGATAAGAACCAAATGGGATTAAGAGTCCTGAAGAATAACCAAGCGGTGTCCATAAACCCTGCCCAGGCCAAGCCAGAAGGGTAACCTCGCTAACATCATCAATCACATAATTGTCAAGCCAAAGGGTGTCGGCAAAGGGCAAAGGAAAACAGAAAGAGAGAGCGGTCAGTACTGAGGCCAGTACACGGCGAGACTAGAATTTGGCGGCCCTCGCCTACATAGGTATGGTGGGCTCGGTGGCAGAAGAGCTTGTACTATATAACTTATAGAGACACTCTACAACTTCAGCTATTATGGCGAGATAAGAGGGCACTATATGATAACTATAATATAACACGAAACAAAACCCATCTAAAGGATTCCCCCTCAAAGACCAGTCGAGAAAGTCTTCTTGTAGAACACACATAGTGGAAATTTTAGTTAAGCATGTGTTTAGTTGATAAGGCTAATTACTAATCATATTATTAAAGAGGCAAATCATTAGTGACATTGTCTATGATCATGACACTGTACTCCTGAGGCGTCCATAACTGTGGACACAGGCTTCTCGAAAAGATTTACCCTCTAGGGGTGCACTAATGTACCCAAACGCATGCTCAACTCTTCAGGTAACATATCATGCGTGCCATATGAATCTCAAATCAAGAATTGTCCCTTAACTATGCGCATATCCAGAGGGATCACCTACTGTGTTGATCCAACCAAGAGGTACGACGATTCTCGAGGGAGGCACAGCGTTTCTGTCTACTATATCAAACGGCCCTGGAAGGATTTCTTACTCAACTCGCAGTCCTCCTCCTTGACCTATTTCGGGCCGTCCCATCTTGGTTCCCTGCACGCGAGCAGCAGATAGTCCGCGCCACTGGCCCACTTCTCCACAGCGGCCCACCTTCCTTCTTCTTCTTATTATTATTTTTTCTACTAATTCAATTAATTCCAAATTTATTCAAATACAAATAACTACCAAACCTTTTCGAATTTGAAAATAATTTCAACATGAAAAGTACATGATATCCTGAGATAAATAAAATGTCATAAGTTATATTTTGCAGAAACACCCCTAACTATTACAACATTGACATGTTTACCCTTTTGGCCCTAAAAATGAAATTTCATAACTTTTAATCCGTAATTCCAAATTTTACAAATGACATGTCTATATTGATCATCTCGGCGACGCGAATCCAACGGTGTTATCCGCTTATTATTTTGCATCATGCATTATCAAACCATAATTGAATTTGCACTCGAAACCCTAAGTAACATGTGGCCGATTTACTTTTACCGCTATGCTCTTGTCCCTCGGCCACTTAAACTTGACTCATTAAACATATCGCATCATATATTTCCATGAACCTTCCGGATCTTCTATCATATTATTAAATATTGCATCGTTGCCTCTTCTAGTACTTTGCTTCTTCACCGGATAGGACGATAAGTGGATGCGAGTTGCGATAAGCTTTTGATCACCGTCTTTGTCTCATAGGAAAGAATTCTCCCCCTTCTACCTATTTTGCATTTATAGTTTTTATTTCTATCTTTTGTCTACTGCTATCCTTATTTTTTATGCTTTAGTATAGTCCCTTTATTTACCTGATCTACCATATTGCTTTAGATATCCCAATGCCTTGTTTGATTATCTAGCTTTTCCCTTGCGAGTCATAGCGCATTATTAGGTCTGCTACCTATCAGTTAAAACTACTAGACCTTAACAACTTCGAGGACTAATGTCGGGGGGATAACCCCTAGTAGGGTTATAAGAGGTGAAAAATAAGGTTGACTCGAGCTGGTCTTATCCGAGTTAGGTCGACATAGGCCAAGTAATAAAAGCCGAGTGATAACGACAAGACTAGGCCAACATATAATGAATGTCGGCACAAATATAAATGTGATTCTTACTTTCAGTTACACCAAGGCCGAGTCATCAAGGCTAGAGCCGAGTCATCAAGGGACAGACGCTCCTTCCTGCTTATGCTTGTGGCTCCATGCATTAGCAAACAGGTTGGCGCACCGCCCTCACAGCGCTACATGACCACTATACCAAGTGGGCCAAAGTTGATCGCTGAGGGGCCCATTATCGGCTAACGCCTAAAGTGTCGGGTGATGACTAAAGTACTGGCACATGTGCACTGTAGCACCATTGGCCAGTACCTCATCGCTGACTAGATCCTGGACCATATGAAAGGACCTGTAACCCATCCTGTTGGGTAACGCTAAAGCCCATTCTGTAAACCCTATAACCCACATTGTAACATATCCTCTCCCATACATTATATAAGGAGGGGTAGATCTAGGGTTAGACGAGGCTGGAGACTTCTTCTTCCTCTAGTTATTGGTAGCTACTTGGTAAATCACTCAAGGAGCACTTGTAACTACAATACAGAAAGGAATAAGAGATCTCGCTCTGGTCACATCGGTAACTACAATACAGAAAGGAATAAGAGATCTCGCTCTGGTCACATCGGTTGTCTCTATGTTTCTTCATTTTTCTTCGTGTACAAATCTACTGCACTCTCCCTCCCTAGGTTCCTAATGCGTCCATACGACCCAACTTAAGCCTACCCCAGGCATCTGCCATGACACCACCCTGACAGATATCCATCTCTTGCTGGGCACGGGATACATCTCTAGTCCCCTCGAGCATATTTCACCGAGTTTGCTCTAACTCAGCTAATGCATGAGCCGGGTCTTTGATAGGAGCTATTGGTAAACCTAACTTCTCTATAGCTTCCTGCAATACATTCTTTGGCCTTTCCAGTGGCAACTTACCAGTTATTGCTGATCTAGGGGTTACATTTGGATCATCATCCACAGGCTCATTCACCATAGGAGATACTAGGGTAGGAGCGGTCATCATGACCTCTACAAAGCCCGCAATATGCTGCCCACGAGCAACACGAATAGAAGGAGGATCTTCTTATACAATCACCCGCTCAGGATACGCACGCTCGACATGAAGGACAAGGAAGACTTGATTCTCGCCGAAGTTGAGGAAGCGACCGTCCCTAGGGAGCATCTGTAGGGTTCGCAGCATAGAAAACAAAAAATTTCCTACGATGGGAACAACTATGTACCAAGATCTATCTACTAGATACAAACAACGGGCGGATGTATATCCGTAGAGAACATACCCTTGAAGACCGACAAAGCTTAACGAGTCCAAACTCGTGGTTGATGTAGACGATCTCTTGCCGATCTCAAGATCGAGAGGAAGTCCTAGCGCCAAAACAAGAATGCATCCGTGCTCGCACACGCTCGAGGCACCGAGCAACCTCCGCCTCCTCGCTCCAGCGATGCAGCGGAAGCACAACTCTTTCTTGCCGAAAAGCCACCGGGAACATGTATCTCGCTAGTCCGAGACCATGGGGATAAATTCTAGAGGAGAGAGATCCTTCACGAGGAGGTGTGGTGTGAGAGGAGGAGAGGGGCCTTTATAGGGAGAGGGGGCACCCAAGGGGCATGGCGCCCAGCCATGGGGCTGCCCACCTCTTCCACATTCATGTGGGTGGAGCTCCCACTCAAAATGAAAAGCCTCCACTCCCATTAAAAAGCCTCCACTCAAAAATCCACTCACATGCATTAAATTTCCACCAAATTTAATGCAAGCTCTCATTTAAATAAAACTCTTTTATTTATTTATTCAGAATTTTGTTAATTACTTTAATTAACAAACATTCACATAAAACCCCTTGCTAGTATTCCATTTCACATGCAGAACCAGTTTCAGCAATTTCAACCGAAACAGTTTCGGTGTCTAGTGAAATAAATTCCCGCGCTTTCCTTTTCTTTTCGGCATGAAACTTTTGCTCCAATTGGATGTCGGTGTCTCTTAAGTGTGTCACCCTACGGTTCGCGAATAATGTGGACATGATCGAGACCCCTCTCGGATCAATAATCAGAAGCGGGATCTGGAGACCCATACTGACTCCCACACATTCAACGATGACTTTCTTGTGATCGTCGGAACCTTTTATGCTAGTATCTTAATCCTTTTGTTTCGCGATATATTACATGTCCGAGATTCGATCATCGGTATCTCCATACCTAGTTTGATCTCGTTACTGACATGCACTCTTTTCTCGTTCCCGTGATATAACATTCTAGTGATCAAATCACTTGCTTGCAAGCTAACCAATGTGATATCACCGAGAGGGCCCAGAGTATATCTATCCGTCATCGGGATGAACAAATTCCACTCTCAATCCATGGGCCTCAACATAACACTTTAGTAGTTACGAATCCATCTTTATAATCACCTGTTACGGTGTGACGTTTGATGTTATCAAGAAACTCTTAGGTGTTAGTGATTGACATGATCTCATGGTCTAAGGATTAGGATCACTTAAGTAGATGTTATAGCAATATAAACTCAATGACTTTGATCGTAATGCTATTCTTCGGATGAATGTTCATCACACCATAACACTAATGTTGTGACCTCGTTATTAACAACATCCAATGTCCATGATCAGGAAACCTATGATCATCTTGTTAATCAACGAGCTAGTTTATAAGAGAGGCATAACTAGGAACTTTCTTTTGTTTATTAAACACACATGTATTAACGTTTCCGTATTAATACAATTATAGCATGTAAAATAAACATTTATCATAAATAGGAATACGATAATAACCACTTTATTATTGCCTCTCGGGCATATTCCCTTCAGTCTCCCACTTGCACTAGAGACAATAATCTAGTTTGAAAACTTTGTGTATTGAACACCTATGGCTTTCTGGTGTTCCAAATACACAATTGCAAGTGGTTAACATAATCTACGGATCTGACGTTTCAGGTCCGTGTGTATTTGCATGTCTTTGCGTCTCCACGCATCACTCATTCTCCAATGAGATGGCATTGTATAAATTTGGTCTTTTGGTGAGACCTTTTGTTCCTTGGGGTTAAAACACATCGATACTATTGCCATACAATATATCTTTAGTGTTAGCCCGTTGTGAACCACACCTTAGTTTGATAACAAACTAATTGACACAAATTCCCTCCTTTGCTGCTACTATAGCAGTCATATACTTAGCCTTTTGTTGTAGTATTCGTCACAATGTCTTAACTTTGGAACTCTTCCAAATCCATCATGGAATCTCCTTTCCATTACATTGTGCCACCCATAGTTTAAATTGAGATAAACTTAATTTGTATCTTGTGACAAAACTAGTATCAATGTAACGCTTTACAATGAACTATTTGTAATTGTTTGTCACCTCTACAGAAATATATTCTTAGTTCTTCCAAAAGATCATAAGAATATCCTCACTATCGTCCAATGATCATTTTATGATTCATTCTGGTATATGCTCATAACACTTAGAGCATGGGACATATCTGGATGTGTACATATCATGGTATGACTGATCAAAACATTCTCGTGATTGCACTCATCAAGTGTCAAAGCACTTGAATCTTGTTTCACTTATCAAGTGTCGATACACTTGAATCTTGATTCAATTCCTTTCCATGCAACAAGAACTGTTTCTTGTCGTTTCTATATTGAACTCCTTCAATATCTCATATATGTACGTTTGGCATAAACATATTAGCGTTACAGTCTATCCACTATAGACATTCATGCTAAATATTCGGGTTTTGCCTAAGTCTTTCATCAAAATGAAATTCTTAGCCTTTGTCAATAAAAGATACATCATTTCCAATCAACAAGATGTCATCCACATAATGTATTAGAAATATGTCTCGGTAGCCACTTAATTTCTTGAAAATGCAAGCATCTTCATCGTCTCCGGATGAAAACTCATTTTCATCATGGTGAAGATTCCAACTCCATGATGCTTACTTCAACCATTGAAGTTTGCATGCCCTTTAACATCCTTTGAATTTAACAAAACCCTTTGGACCGTGTCATGTACACGTCCTAGGTAACCATTCTATTAGAAGAACTTTGTTTTGTTTATTCATCTACCATATACCAAATTATATGTAGTGGTTGCTACTTTAATCCGTCCAGACTAAATATCGCTATGAAAGATCAAATCTTGTCATAGTCAACTCCTTGAACATTGTCATAAAATACTTTACGACATGTCGACTATTTCATAGATGTGAAACATCCATGTCTGTTTCTTTATAGATCCAAATACGACCGATAGGTTTTTATACCTTTCAGGAGGGTCTTCCAAGTTCAAAACTTGATTTCTTGTGTATGGAACTATCACGGATTTTATGGCTTCAAGCCATTTGACGGAGTCAGGGCCCATCATCGCTTCTTTGTATGTATTCGGTACATCATTGTCAAACAATAATGATTTACTCTCAAATCTTAGCATTTGATTGTTTAACCGACCTACTTGGTTCAATAGGAACTTAGATCTCCGTGACCACAACCTTTGAGGCACATAAGCTATGAGCATTATGGCAGCCTCCAGAACCATTTCCAGCGCTGCGCAACTTAGCACATTTAGCTAAGGTTCGTTAACCTTATCAAAGTTCTATTGTCCTCCCACTTAACATTTATGAAAAATTCCTTCTTCAAGAAACTTTACATTTGAAGCGACAAACCCTTTTGTCCTCGGTGTTATGGAGGAATAACCAATTGTTATTCGAAATAACCTACAAAGACATGCTCATTCGACTTTGGTTGTAAACATCTTACTTATGTTTAGTATACCAAAATTTAAGAAATGACAACTTGGGTTTTACCCCAAACCATAACTCCCATGGTGTCATTTCAACGGATCTAGATGGAGCTCTTTTCAGTGTAAAAGCGGTAGTCTCTAAAGCTTTAATCTTTTAAAACATAATGGCAGTTTTATAAATAACACATTTGATCCAACCATCTCTCACAAGGTTTCATTACAAATCTCAAACACTCCATACTCCTATGGTGTTTCGGGAGATGTAAATCTAGGTGTTTTGCTAAACTTGCAACTCAAATAAATCCCTTTATGATAAAATCATAATTCATTTATTTTCTTGTTACACTTGTAACTCAAATAAATCCCTTTATGATCAAATCATAATTCATTTATTTTTCTTGTTACAATGATTTTTCACTTCATCTTGAAAGTCTTTGAAACATTTTCAAATATTTCATACTTGTTTCTCATTAAGTGAACATTCACTCAAATTTCCGGAGAAAGCATATGAAGTTGAAACCCATCGCTTACGACTACACATAATGGAATACATACATCGATATGTATAAATTCCAATATTTTAGTCGTTCGTTCTTCTTTGGCTTTTGAACGAAGTTTTAATTATCACGTGGAAAGTCTCACAAGCGTCACTTGATCAAATCAAAGACTCCAAAAATCCATGAATTTGGAGATTCTTCATGTTCTCTTTCCAATATAATTTAAACAGCGTGCGACATTTTAGCATTAGGTTTTATGGATGTGATTTCTCCAACTAGATTTGTAAATCATCCATCTTATATGGAACACGGTAATTATTTGAACAACCTTTATTCTCATAATACCTGATTTAAATAACAATTATTAAAACAAATCTTGAAGTCAAGCTTTGATGTCAACGAGAAATATAAACAACGGTTTGTTGGTTTTCAATGAACATCATCACATATTCTCTTGCTAGTTACTTAGGTCATTGTGGTTCATGAATTGCGTTGTTCCGTATGACATTTCATACCAACCAATTCGGTATCCAATACCCAAGAACCACATTGTTTAACATGCAAAGAATACAACCATAACATGTATATCATATATATACCTAAATTGGATATTTCCAATCTTTTCTTTTCTGCCAAATATATTTTATAGATTCTCTTTCAGCATTTCCTTTTCCTTTTAAAAGAATTTATCAACATCAAAAGTGGCGCCATATACATGACACATAGTCCAAAGCGTGTATATTCAAATAATAATACCTTTGGACTTGCACTTTGAAGTAGATCACCATCATCAAAATGATCGGTATTCTTTCAAAATTCATTCTTTAGTAATCTTTTAGTGTAGTAAACATTTTACATACATATTCTATTCACCCTTATCATGACGACTTTCACGATCAAGCTACTTTATCTTATAAAGGCGAATCGTAAGTATAACATTACTTTCCAAAACCCTTTTGGATGATTAGGATGTCTAGCATCTCCAACCTTCGTAAATTCTCATCCAATATGAGAACATATATTATACTCTATCATATTGCAACAAACATTGTTTCAGATATCGTTATATCTGCCACACATGATGGTTTCTAAAACAATTCTTTCAGCTCCTAGATAAACTTGATGTTTAAATCAAGAATCATGGAGGCAAACATGATACTTAAGATACTAACACTGGAATTGTTACTCTCGATTTAATACCAATTATTAAATTTCACGGAGTAAATAGAATTTTGCTGAAAGTTTGCAATAGGACTTTAAACTTTAGATTGACACTCAACACAATACGATACCAGTTCGTAAAGTATATATCCGAATTCTATAGTTCTATTATCTCAATTACAACTATGCATATGGTGGTGAACGAATGCCAATGACTACAAAAAATTATGCAAATTCACTTTGATTTAATTTATGATAAATTGAGTTCTACTAATCCAAATTAGAAATGAACTCCCACTCAAAAACGACATCCCTCGTGCCTTTTTGGTGATTACATGAACCAAATCCACTATACCAAGTCCGATCATCACGTGAGTCGGTGTAGCTTCAAAGGCGAGCATCAAATGGGAATCATATCTACTATATGACTCATGCTTAACCTTTCGGTCCGTGTTCCGAGGCCATGTCTGTACATGCTAGGCTCGCCAAGTAAGAACCTTAGTATTCGCGTGTGTAACTGTCTTACACCCGAAATATGGTCGTGGATCCAAAAACACCCGATCATCACGTGATGTCTTGGAGCGACAAGAACATAATCGGTGCATACTAAAGGAAGAACACATTCTTATCTTGATATTTAAATGAGGGATCATCTTATTATGCTAATAAAACACCAAACAAGCAATATAAGATGCTATCAAACATCACATGTTTATTAGTGGAATGATATGGTTCCCGCATATGATCTCTATCATGTGCACCGTGGTATGATCACTATCATACCTATATGTGTAAGTCCAAGGTCTATGGATATTACACGTTATGTGTGTTGCAAGAGTATCATCTCATACTTCTACTTACAACATCACCATATCATATCACTAGCCCAGCAACAATCTAAACTAGACGCCTCTAATTTATCCATTGCAAATTTTACGTGGCTTAGGGCTTTCGAAGATAGAACCGTTCTTACCAACGAACATGAACCACAACGAGGATAACCAAATTGTTGACAACTCGTTGCAAATTAGATATTGACTATAGTAGGAGAGATAGACACCCGCTAGCCACTTATGCAAAACTAGTTGCATGTCAAGCGTGGAACAGGTCTCATGTGCGAGGACATGTAAAGTTTGTCCGGGCCGCTTCATCCCACTATGCCACCAATATCCAAAGTACAACTAAGAAGCAATAAAATGATCATCATCGCCCACATACTCATATGTGTACTACCTGCAAAGTATCTACGCATAGATCCGCTCGATACCCTTTGTAGGGTTCGCAACATAGAAAACAAAAAATTTCCTACGATGGGAACAACTATGTACCAAGATCTATCTACTAGATACAAACAACGGGCGGATGTATATCCGTAGAGAACATACCCTTGAAGACCGACAAAGCTTAACGAGTCCAAACTCGTGGTTGATGTAGACGATCTCTTGCCGATCTCAAGATCGAGAGGAAGTCCTAGCGCCGCAAAACAACAACGCATCCGTGCTCGCACACACGTTCGAGGCACCGAGCAACCTCCGCCTCCTCGCTCCAGCGATGCAGCGGAAGCACAACTCTTTCTTGCCGAAAAGCCACCGGGAACATGTATCTCGCTAGTCCGAGACCATGGGGGATAAATTCTAGAGGGGGAGAGAGATCCTTCACGAGGAGGTGTGGTGTGAGAGGAGGAGAGGGGGGGCCTTTTATAGGGGAGAGGGGGGGCACCCAAGGGGCATGGTGCCCAACCATGGGTCTGCCCCCACCTATTCCACATTCATGTGGGTGGAGCTCCCACTCAAAATGAAAAGCCTCCACTCCCATTAAAAAGCCTCCACTCAAAAATCCACTCACATGCATTAAATTTCCACCAAATTTAATTCAAGCTATCATTTAAATAAAACTCTTTTATTTATTTATTCAGAATTTTGTTAATTACTTTAATTAAAAAACATTCACATAAAACCCCTTGCTAGTATTCCATTTCACATGCAGAACCAGTTTCAGCAATTTCAACCGAAACAGTTTCGGTGTCTAGTGAAATAAATTCCTGCGCTTTCCTTTTCTTTTCGGCATGAAACTTTTGCTCCAATTGGATGTCGGTGTCTCTTAAGTGTGTCACCCTACGGTTCGCGAATAATGTGTACATGATCGAGACCCCTCTCGGATCAATAATCAGAAGCGGGATCTGGAGACCCATACTGACTCCCACACATTCAACGATGACTTTCTTGTGATCGTCGGAACCTTTTACGCTAGTATCTTAATCCTTTTGTTTCGCGATATATTACATGTCCGAGATTCGATCATCGGTATCTCCATACCTAGTTTGATCTCGTTACTGACATGCACTCTTTTCTCGTTCCCGTGATATAACATTCTAGTGATCAAATCACTTGCTTGCAAGCTAACCAATGTGATATCACCGAGAGGGCCCAGAGTATATCTATCTGTCATCGGGATGAACAAATTCCACTCTCGATCCATGGGCCTCAACATAACACTTTAGTAGTTCTGAATCCATCTTTATAATCACCCTGTTACGGTGTGACGTTTGATGTTATCAAGAAACTCTTCCGGTGTTAGTGATTGACATGATCTCATGGTCTAAGGATTAGGATCACTTCGTAAGATGTTATAGCAATATAAACTCAATGACTTTGATCGTAATGCTATTCTTCGGATGAATGTTCATCCCATTACACTAATGTTGTGACCTCGTTATTAACAACATCCAATGTCCATGATCAGGAAACCTATGATCATCTTGTTAATCAACGAGCTAGTTTATAAGAGAGGCATAACTAGGAACTTTCTTTTGTTTATTAAACACACATGTATTAATGTTTCCGTATTAATACAATTATAGCATGTAAAATAAACATTTATCATAAATAGGAATACGATAATAACCACTTTATTATTGCCTCTCGGGCATATTCCCTTCAGCATCCTAGTGCCGAAGCACCCCGCAATGTTGCTCAAAAAGTTGAGCATGCCAAATCTATGGACAAGGCTAGAGAGGACACGTTTGTGTGAGGAAGAGATTAGGTTTTCCATCCGGATGAACACTCCATCAAGTACCACTGCTAGCCCCATGGTGGGCACCAACTGCCGTGGTGGTGTCACGATAGATACCATGGGTAGGCTTGAGTTGGGGTCGGATGGACGCAAGAGGAATCGAGGTATTAAGTGTGAAGAGGAATATGCACACGAGAAAGAATCAACAACACAAGCACACACACAATATACCCAGGTTCAGGGCTCTCCTATTGAGATAAAAAACACCTACTCCTGCATGCTAGATCTCATATATGATCAATAACTGAGTACAAATTCTCCTTGAGCTATATGCGAGTGGAGGAAGAAGAAGTGTCCTCCCTCTATATGTGTTCTAGGGGATAATGAACTAAGAATTGATCGACCTCCTCTATGGAGGCCCCGGTGCACCTTATAAAGGGGTGCCCAGGTCACATGTTTAGGGATGACCTGGCAGGAATATGTTGTAGCAAAAGTCATACGCTGGGCCCAAATACCGTTCTTGTTAGGATGAGACTTGACGTGCCCCTGACCTCCAATAGTTTATGTGACACTGTTCTCTCCAGGAAACCCTCGACGGGATGGGCTTCCATATTTTAAGGCCACGCTCGTGAGCTGCATCATTATCGCCTCCAGAATTCCTGGGTATGGTAGAGCCATTGACTTAGGAGCTGGCATATACTCTATGATCATACGCCTACTCCATATGTGGGCTCCTGCCTCGATAACTCGGACTTGATGTACCTGTAGATAAGAGACATTCATATGTTTGTGCCGGCATATTTTATATGTTGGATTTATTATGCCACTATATGTCGTCTTGTGTATCTCGGCCTATGTCGCCCCCCAAACTAGGTCAACCTTAGTCCTGGTCAGTTTTATCTTTATATCTCTCTTGACCCTACCGGGGGTCATCCCCCTGACAATAAGGCTAGGTCCTACATGTCATCCTCTCATTAGAAGAATCAGTTGTATGACAGAATTTTTTCTTCTCTTGCGCTTTCATGTTCTGAACTTGATAGCCTTTCTTGACGAACCATTCTATGATTGAATTTTTTCTTTGCTTGCGCCACCGTGTTTTGGAATTGATACCAATGCTCCCCACATCATCCGTTTATTCAGGCTGTTAGGTCCCTCATGTCATCCCCTCACAAGAAGAAATGCGTGCATACTGGACTTTTTTCTCGCTTGCGCCTTCCTGTTTTAAACTTGGCAACGTTGCTCTATGCAGCACATGTATAAGGTCTCGCTGGTGTTTCCCACATTCCAGCCTCTCTCTAAATGAAACATGTGTATGATGGACTTTTTTTTGGCCGCGTCAGCTGTTTTTACCTTGGCAATGTTGCTCGACGTGGCAGACATGTATGGTCTTGCTTCTGGGGGGCCTCATCTCAGCCCCTCTGGTATGTTCTAGTTTGTGGATCCCTGATGCATCCTTGTACGTTCTGGCTAGTGGGTCCCCGATGCCAGCCTCTGCGTACAAGTACTTAACTTCTTTTTTTGCAAGCTTGCCCATTAAACTCATGGGACGCTGTAGGCTGGTGGGACCATGATGTTAGCCTCTCTGTAAGAAGTATTGCTAGAAGAAAAATATATAAACCCGAGCTAAATATATGTACGCATAGGGGATTCGAACTCAAGACCTTCAATAAATGTAAACTGAGTGTGTTGCCACTATGCCAAAGATATTTATAGAAAATATATCAATAAACATCTATTAGTACTATAATATATGTATTAGTCTTCTTACAAAAATGTGTGTCCATGTTTACCTCTTTTAAAATAAGAGGACAATGCACATGGCATCTCGATTATAAAATGCCACATAATGGAGTAGTTTCTTAAAAACATAGGAAGACAGACTTTTTGAAGAAGTAGGGGCAATGCACAAAAGGCTTAATTAAAAAAATATTTTGGGCTATAATCAATGGGGTATGCTTCATGGGTTCCTTTCACAAATTTCTCTATGTTGTGCTCAGCAATTCCCTGACCTAAAAATGCCAAAATTTCACTGGGTTATGGTTGGCAGTCCCTTGACCCCGAAAAGGCTGAATTAAAATGTTTTGGGATAAAGAGGGGCGGAATGTGTTAGATTTCTTCTCCTCGTTAATGAAAATTGCATTGTGATGTGGCTCGTCCATATTTGAAACAAAGACCTCACAGAGGGAGGGGGAAAGTGATAACTTTTTTGACAGATATTCTTGAGAGAAGTCAAAAGAACCATCTCTGTCCAAAACTACTAATATCCTATGAGTTTACTTGGTGAAATCACGATGTATCTTTACCCCTCTCATATCTATCCAAAACACATCCAGCGGTTCCTATAACAGAAAGTTAAAAGCTCTAGTGCAAGTATCCAGGCATCAATGATAGAAATTTTGATAGATTTAGTAATATCATTTAAAAGATTCAGCCATAGAGAATAATAAGGAAAAATATCGACAGATTCCCATTTCATAATCGACAACACTTAGATTCAACAACATTTCAAAATGGACGATTCAGCAATACTAACACTAAATTCAATAGAAGGATAGACATAATCAGTTCTTGTTTCATCTTTAAAAACCTTGGAGCATGATGAGTTTTCCCTTTTCTCCTAACACACTCCATCATTAGAGCATGAAAAAATGACGATTAAGTCTGCTTTTGGGGGCATGCCTTTTTCTTACATCAATGTATGTGTAACGAACAAATATGCAACCCAAAATTCCCAAGCCTCGTTAAGATTGTGATAATGCCATGTTTCAAAATAAAATTTGATAGATTCAGTAGCATTTGAAAGATTCAGCAGTATAGAATAAGACTGGAAAAGTATCTATTAGGTTCCTAGTTCACATTTAGCAGCACTTGACAGATTCAGCAGCAATTTAAAATTATTTATTTAATAGAAGAAAATGACCAAAATAAGTGACCGATTTAGAAATGCAGACATTAAAATTCAATAGCGGTATAACAATGTGGCAAGTCCAAGTTTTAATAGGAAAGCGAAACTATGCATATTCTCTATTCGATCTGAACAAGTCCCAGTACATAGGTATTACTATAGAATAGATTAGCGGTAGCTAAACTTTATACAAGATACTTACTAGAGGTGTAGAACTACACTAAGCTAGGAACGACTCTATGTCCCATCATACGTAGAAGAAAAGAGAATGCTTCAGCGTGTCCAAGTGTTGGTCAGGCAGTGCGCTTGCTTTTCTTCCTGGGATGCGTCTCTCATTTCATTGTCACCTATCGGCCTCTAGGTCAGAAGTGTACATGTAAAATTCATATGCAAACCAGAAAATTGGGGATGCTTAATTTCCACAACTCCGATTACGAAGGGAATCTGTCACCAACATAAACTAACGAATTACTACGACATTACATACACTCACATTAGGATTATCACAATAGGATTAAGATGTGATATCTCATCAGTGAATCTTGTCCGGCGAAAGGTTGTTCAATAGTATGCCACGGTTCGACACAAAAGACGTCATCACTTTCATTAAATAATAGTTAACTTATTTTTTAAAACCTTCTTATTAAACTCGAGGGACGTTGTAGGCTGGTGGGTCCGCGATTCAGTCTCTCTATAAAATATTATTGCTAGAAGAAAAAATGTAAACCCAAGATAAATATATGTATGCACAAGGGATTCGAAGTCAAGACCTTCAATAAACGTAAAATGAGTGTGGTTGTCACTATGCCAAAGATATTTATAGAAAAGATATCAATAAACATCTATTAGTACTACAACTTATATATTAGTCTTCTTAAAAATATTTTACATATCCATGTTTACCTCTTTTAAATAAAAGGGTGGCGCTCATGGCATCTCAATTTATAAAATGCCACATAATGGAGTAGTTTCTTAAAAACACGGAGTTTTTAAGAGGTGTGGGCAATGCCCGAAAGTCCAAATTAAAAATATTTTAGGATATTCTACATTGGCTATAGTCCATGGGTTATGCTCGATGGGCTCCTTCCGCAAATTTCACTATGTTGTGCTTAGCAGTCCCCTAACCCTAAAAAAGCTGAACTGTAATGTTCTATACTATGCTCCATGGGCTCATTTTTCAAATTTCACTAGGTTATGGTCAGTAGTCCACTGGACCAAAAATGCCAAATTAAAATGTTTCGGGCTAAGAGAGACGGAATGGGATAGATTTCTTATCGTCATTAATAAAAATTGCATTGTGTTGTGGCTCAGACGGATTTGAAACAATGACCTCACGGAGGGAGGAAAAAAGCAATAATTCCTTTGACATATATTCATATAAAAATTTAGCAGTCAAAATAAGACAGAAAAAATTGATAGATTCGTAGTTCATATTCAGCAGCACTTGACCGATTTAGCAATATATACACTAAAATTTCCTAGAAGTATAGAGGGAAGCAGTTCTTGTTTTAGATCTAAAAACTTTATCGCACAATCATTTTTCCATTTTATTCAAATACACTTAACCATTGGAGCAAGCAAAACTAACGATCAAGTCTACTTTAGAGTACCTTCTTCTCATATCAATGCTTGTGTGACCCTCATATGCAACCCAAAGTGCCCAATTCTAATCTAGATTGTGATAAGGAAATGTTTCAAAACAAAAGCAAGACTATCTACTGCCCTTGATTTTAAAAAGTATTAGTACATCAATATTAGTTCCATAAAGTGCTTTAGTAATTGAAATGATAGAACATTTGAGAGATTCAGTAGCTTTCCTGCTTGAGTTCAATAGCAGTACAGAGAGAAGCAATTCTTTTTCCAGTTCAAAAAACCTTGATGCACGATCAGTTTGCCCTTTTCTCCAACACATTTGATTATTGGGACAAACAAAACTAACGATCAAGTTTACTTATATATGAATACCTCCTTCTCACGTTAATGTCCATGTGACCCCCATAGTCAACCCAAATGACCAAGACTCATCTAGATTATGATAATACCAAGTTTCAAACGAAAAGCAAGATAATCCACTTCACTTGATCAAAACAAGTACCAGTACATCACTATTAGTTCTATGAAATATTGTACTAATAGTAATGATAGAATATTTGACAGATTTAGTAGAATGTGAAAGATTTAGAAGTGCATAATAAGACCGAAAAAATATCGATATATTTTGAGTTTATATTCAGCAGCAATTGACTGATTCAGAAGCATTTAAAAGTAACCTATTATTAGTACACATACAATGACCATAATTAATAAAGGAACTCTAGAATCGGCGGACTAAAGTGCATCATGCTAAATGTCAGAAGAAAATATATTCAAATACATATGAGTAACCAAAATGATTATGATATCGATACAAGGACATGTTTCAAAGGAGAGAGACCAAAAAAATTAAATATGATGACTTCAGACAACCAAATAAAATAAATAGCTTGACAGGATCGAGAAGTATTTCTCTAATTATAGTAAAAAGTATTACATATGGATTGCATCAGTACATACTATGGAAATAGGTCATGTTACTTAGTTAAACATGAGGCCAGTTTCAATCCAGGGAATTCGTGAAGGTTGAGATGAACCAAAGCGGATGCTTCACCATTCCTATCCATAAGCGAGGGTTACTAATTTGCTCCAAGACATTGATTTCATAAGTAACACTGCAGTCATTGCCACTCAAATTAAAGTGTCATAATTCAGGTTGCCACTCTTTGGAAAGCCATGCTGCAGCGATAAATGTCCCACAACCACCGTTAGGTCATATGCTACCTTTTCTGCGAGTGACTTGGAGGTTCAACTCCTTGAAGCATGCGGTTAACCGAATGGTGCCGGTAATGTCCATACGCATAGAGATCTTGTCTAAGACGTTGGCATCGACCTTACTCCATCCTCCATACCGTCGATTGGGCCCCGAATCCGCCATCATGTCCCGATGTATTGGGGATGAGGGAGGCTGAATCTATGACTGTTGGGAGGTTTTGGAGGAGAGGGGTGGCGGCCTAGAACGACCGATGCTGCGAGCGGGATGGCGAGGAAAATGAGTGCAGCGCTGTAGATAATCGCAAATGTTGCCACTCGGGCGAGTGGGGATAAACGGAGATGGGAAAGATGGGATGGCTCTTTGAACGAGGAGTTTTTGCGTCTTGCTTCATCGGTCTTCTGCTGGAGAGCGCAACTGCATCGAAGAGACTTTAATTACCTAGCTAGTCTAGCACAGCGATGCGTTCTAGTACCATTGATGAGACTTGAATTAGCTAGTCTTTATTAAGTTGCACGTGCCTTGCAACTCAGATAATACTAATAGTAGAATGATATATAATCATAATGTAAAATTATAATACATAAAGCTCAGAATATAATTATAATTTCAAGTCACATCCATAAGGTATCATGTGTATAGTTGGTTCTTGTACTTGATAACGTTCATTATGCTAAAATCTATCAGTAAAATTTCCTAGATGCTAGAATGAAAAAGAAGGTTCAATGTTGAGATTTACATATCTTGATCCAACGGTGAATGTTGAGAGTTATCCGCACACTATATAGTGGTAAGATAAGATAAGTATCTAATAAATTATGATCTCGCCACATCAGTAAACCAAAGTGTTGTCCATGAACCTAGAATTGTTAAAGGAAATATTGTTTACATAGAGTATGACCCTTAAACATGCATTAAGGTGATTGTTTATTAAAGTATATGGAATGTGGTTTGTAACATCCCGTTGATGCTAAAATTTCCATAATTACTAAAGGAACTCTAGAATCGGCGTACTAAAGTGCATCATGTTAAAGGTCCAAAGAAAATATACTCAACTACATAAGAGTAACCAAACTGATTATGATAAGATATAATACCGATGCAAGGACATGTTTCCAAGGAGAGAGACCAACATGTTGAAAGCTGATGACTTTAAACAACCAAACAAAATAAAGAGTTCAACAGGATTGAGAACTATTTCTCTAATTGTAGTACCAAGTATTACATATGGATTGCAACATTACGTACTGTGGTAACATGTCATGTTACTTAGTTAAACATGAGGCCAGTTCCAATCTAGGCCATTCGTGAAGGTTGGGACGAAGCAAAGTAGATGCTTCACCGTTCCTGTCTAGAAGTGAGGATTACTAATTCCTTCCAAGGCATTGATTTCAGATGTAATACAATAGTCTTTACCACTCAGGCTGAAGCATCATAATTCAGACTACCACTCTTTAGAAAGCCATGCTACAGTTGGTAAGATGTAGACATAGTTGCTTCTCGTCAGATAACCTGAGGCAAGATCTGCACCATCTACATGGGTGATAATCAGATAGTTCACTCGAAGGAAAAGAGAATATGATCTAAGGTCAGTAATCTTTTCCCATGGATTAGCTTGATCAACCCTATTAGTGTTCATTGAGAACACCAGGTATCCAAACCCGAAAGTATAAGTAGAGACAGTGTGACCATTGTGTACAACACGAGGATCAGCATTATTAGTATGATGATGATGACAGGTAAGACAAGTGGGATCATAAGAAGCGACAAGCATATAAATATGATGAAGTATAGAACCATTTGCAGATCTTGCTAACCTTCAAAAAACAAAAAAAAAAGTATTTGTTCTCGTCTCTAGTAGCATTAAGAAATGCATCCACTAACTCATTCACGACAACTTCATGCTAGGACCAGCGCAGGATCTTGAAAAGGTAGAACGCTTAACTTATGATTTCGATAGAATGATATAGTGAATCCTACTAAAATATTTTCCTTCCAATTGAACTGCATGCAAAGTAGCTCGAACACAGGAAAAAACAACTATGGCCTACAATCGTACAAAAATACAAGGCATTATATAATCGGGAAATTTCCAAAAGTATGGGCTCATCATTTTTTAAACAATACCAGCAATTTTGCCTCATTTTTTAAAAAAAGTTAAAAAGAATTGATCAGTTCATTTGTAGGGGAACTTGCCGAAAACCCCTGTGCAAATGCAGAAAACATAGGATAGGAAAGACACATGATTTTAAACACGCATGTCCATTTTTATTCATGCATGATTGTGATGTGTTGGATTACATTTCAATGAAAAACCATTGAACAGTTTTCATGAGCTTCAAGTATATCTTAAATTCCTATTGAATGAAGTAAAATATATCAAGAAAAATCTACAGAATTAAATCCGATGAATCAAATGACTGCTATAACAAAAAATCCTACAGAAATCCTTTGATTCGTACAGTTCATAGAGTCTAAAATAACTACTCGTATTTACATTTAAATAAAATATTCCCTAAGTCAATTCAGTAAAATAGCTTGGGCACATGAGTAATTAAGCTAGTACACTACATATGAAGGAACAATTACCAGGACGCAGATGATCACAAACATGATAAAATGGATCGTAAGGGCACCTAGAGGGGGTGACTAGTTGCTACTCCAAATTTTAATTATTTTTCCAATTAGTCTTGGCGCAAGTGTAAATTCTCTAGATATGCAACTATGGTGAATTTACCTATATGTCAACCTAGCAACTAAACGAGTAAAGAGATATGAGAGGAATGAAGTAACCGAGAGTGGAGAACATGGGGACACATGATTTGTTTTACCGTAGTTCCTTCCTTGTTAAGGGAAGTATATCTATGTTGGAGGGGTGGGCGGTACTAACACCACAATGCCACAAAAGGCCTCACCCTGTTCTCCGATGGTGTCATGTCTTGGTTTTGTACACCGGGGGTATGAGTCCCCGTTTATTGTTCGTCCAGGGGCACAATGTCCGGCGAGCTCAATAGGCGACCTAGATGAACACAATCACAGATAGTTGGTGTTCTTTACCCAGGTTCAGGACACTAGTGAGTGGAGCCCTACGTCCTGCAACTATCTAATATCCGATTATCACAACGTTACAATTGATTCCATCTCCCAGGAAGGTTCTCTAGTCAAAAAAACCTCTCCTTTTAGCTCGACCTAGGCCTCCTTTTATAAATAAAGGGAACACCACAGAGGTCGATTCACATGCGGCGGTGTGAGCCTTGCCAGGCGGATAGCCATGGTCTATAATGTGCCTTGGTGATCCTGCCCTAGCATCGTGTGTTGCATGATACTTGCATACTGATGTAGGGACATGTCTTGCCAGCTTGATTCCTATCTCTCGGTGTCCCACCCGGGTCGGGCTCGATGGCGGCATTGCTATCGGGTCCTGTGAGAACGTCCCGGTAGATCTCCCATGTGCAGTCTCTTTCTCGGATCACGGCTCGCTCGATGTATCCGAATACCTCAGTTTCCGTGTATGGATAGTACCTCTCAGGCGCTCCCTAGCTAGGTTGTGTTTGGCTGGGGCCACATCCTTATCTTGAGTGGGTTCGCAACCATCATAATAACTTTATCATGTGAGTCACTGCCAAGCTGCCTGGAAGGTGTCGCGTCGGCCTTGAGATGCTCAATCGGGGCCATCTGTAATTGGATGGTTGATCTTGATAGTAATTGTGAGAAAAGGGTGGGTGGACAGGTTTCCTAGGTATGGGCCTATAAAGAAACGGTATCCGTCGCTTTTCCATTCAAATCATTCTCCATCGACACCTCTTTTTACCCTCCAACCTTTGTCATGTTGTGTCGTCATGGCACCAATGCTGAGCCAAGGATTCAGGGGGTCTTCAACTAGGACTCGATCTGGAACTCTAGGGAGTCCCAAGCCCTCGATAGATCGCCTTCCCCCTATCGTAGATCACCTCAAACTCGAGGCCCTGAGGCTGCTTGTGGATGACGAGCACCACAAGAATGGAGCCATCGTGCTTCATTGTCCTATTAGAGGTATTGGAGAAGGAGAGATGCCTATCTATTGCTTCTTTCTCAAGATAGGCCTGGTTCCCCCTTTTCTATTTTCTTCCTAGAGGTGATGGACTCGTACAACTTCCATCCCAATGCTCTTCTAGCATTGGCCGCATTCGCACATCTTTGTGAAGGGTTCGTTGCGGTGATGCCTTTGGTGGCGTTGTTTTGACACTATTTCGCTCCTAAGGTTGACAAGAAACCAAGGATAGTGGGCGGCATCACTTTCTGCCTTCGAAAGAATCTTTCCAAGAGGTACCTCCTAGAGAAGTTAAAATGCAAGTGGGAAGAATGGTGAGGCAAGCACTATGTAGTGCATGTGGACCGCCAGTTACCCTAGATGTACAGCCCATGGGAGATGGCACAACCTCTCCTAGGATAGGGAGGCTGAGATCTTAGGATGTAGACCTGAAACCTATGATAGACAGGATTCAGGTCCTTTCAACTAAGGGCTTCATGGTGTATGCCATCATTTCAGATTATCTTCAGCGGCGCCACAACAGAGGAGGTCCAATCCGTCTTGGGCCTATCAAGGCCCTGCAGACCCGATCCGGCTTTGTCCTGAGAAGGATTAGGATCTTACCCAGGAAGCGTATACCACTAGGGGTTGATACGTTGGAAACGTATCTATAATTTTTGATGCTCCATGCTTGTGTAGTATCTACTTTGCTTTGCTTTTTCTAACTTTGAGGTTCTTTTTACATGTTTTCTGGTACTAACCTATTAACAAGTTGCAACAGTGCCAGATGCCTATTTTCTGCTATTTTGGTTTTAGAAAATTTAGTAAAGAAATATTCTCGAAATTGGACGGGACAAAGGACAAAGTCAATTACTTTCCGTGGGGAACAAGAAGTCCAAAGGAGAGCCGGAGGGGCCAGCCAGGGGGCCAGACCTACCCCAGGCGCGGGTGGGCCCAGCTTCGCGCTTGGCTAGGGTTTGCCAGCCCTGGCCGCCTCCTCGGTCTCCCCCTTAGCCTATAAGAAGCCCCCGATGCAGAAACCCTGAGTACCCGATCAGAAATCCATGAAACTGTCTGTAGTCGCCGCCACCATCGTCCCTAGATCGGGATCCAAGTTCTTCCGGCACCACAGCGGAGGGGAGATCATCCCGGAGGACTTCTCTCCGGTATGATGCATGAGTAGTTCCACCTTGGACTATGGGTCCATGTAGTAGCTAGATGGTTGTATCTCCTCCTTTGTGATTTCATGTATAGATCTTGTGAGCTCCGTTCATGATCAAGATCTAATCTATTTGGAATCATGCATGTTGTGTTTGCGGGGATCCGATGGATATTGAGATTATTATGTTGGTTTGATTAATGGTTGTCTTTATGATCCTATCAGGTCTGTGTTGTTTGTGATCTTGAATGCTCTCCGTTGTTAGTAGCTATATTGTCCAAGTAGTTGCTAGTGACTCCAAGAGGGGGTATTTATGCTCGATAGTGGGTTCATGCCTCTAGTTTCCAAGGGAAGTGACAATAATCTCTTTGGTTGTAGATGTGCTATTGCTACTAGGGAGAAAACAATGGTCTCTTGTTCATGGAACATGTGGACTGTTTACCTTACACACTTTGCTTAAAGCAGTTGTCTGTTGCTTGCAACTTAATACTGGAGGGGGTTCGGATGATAACCTGAAGGTGGACTTCTAGTCATAGATGTAGTTGGATGGCGGTCTATGTATCTTGTTGTATTGCCCAATCAACCTCATAGGATCTTTCTGACTAGTAATTGCATTATTATGCCTTGCTCAGTTCTTGTCAATTGCCCTGCTGTAATTTGTTTACCCTTCATGCCATGATGTTTATCTAAGGAGAGCACCTCTAGTGAACTATGGACCCTGGTCCAATCTTTACCATTGATACATCTTCCACTGTTACTTGTTTACTTGATGCAAGCCACCATTACCTTCCAAACCATACATTTAATCCTTTGTGATAGCAAACCGGTGAGCTTGACAACCTCACTGATTCATTGGTACAAAGTCTTTAGTTTGTGTTGTGCAGGTTTCCACATTGTTTGCAACACCTGTGTGACGTTTCCTTCCTCCTTCTGGTTCGATAACCTCGGTCTCAACTGAGGGAAAACTTGCTGATGTGCTCTTCACACCCTGCGCTCGGGTTTACCAACAAAGTGCCACGTCGAGCACCATCAAGTCTTTCTGACGCTGTTGTCGGGGAGGCTAAGGACGTCTTCACTAGGGGAGTCCTTCACTTCCTTTATCTTTACTTTGTTTTTAGTTTGTTTTGTTTCTTTTGCTTGGTTTTGTTTTCCTCTTTTCAAAAAACCCCAAAAAATAGTCTAGTTTGGTTTGCTTGCTTTATTCAAAAACACAAAAAAATTAGTTCCTGCTCTAGTTGCTGGTCTGTTGTTGCCTTGCTTGGTCATGCTTTCTATCAATGGATGGTTTCTTTGAAACTAGTTCTTATTGGCAAGGTGGGTTCACGGAAGAACAAATGTATGATTATAAGGAACATCGTTTGTCATAAAAATGGAAACACTTATGGGAACAAATTGATAAGTTGAATATTATTGCTAGAGACGTGTTCTCTACTTATAATGTTACTTATTGCTTTGATAAATCTTGTTGTTGTAGGAGGTATAAACACCTTCATTTTTAATGTGAGTATAATGATAATGTTACCATATCCTCTTATGTTAAAGGAAATTATGACTTTGATGATGTGGAACAAATTGAAGAATTCATTGCTTTCAAAGGTGCCTTTGAACTTGCTAGTTTGCTTGAAAATACTGATGATGCACCTTATGAACATGAGGTTTTTGAGATACTTAAATTCTGCTTTGATAATTAAACGGAAGAAAATGGCTATATTCTTGAATATTTTAATAGGTGCTTTCCACAAATGGAAGAGACTAATGCCTTGCAGGAGCCTATGGAAGAAGAAATTGCTGAATCTGAAAGATCATTAGATGAAAAAGAGGAGGAGAGTGATGGTCAAGAGGAGGAAGAATGGATCTAACCATGTCTACCTTCTAATGAGAGTAACTCTTTACCTCTTACATTATTTGATTGTCCCCCATGCTTACCAAAGGAGGATGAATGTTATGTTCCTGTGGATCCTTTTGAAATATCTACTTTGGGTAAAACCTATGAAGGTTTTAATCCCACTATTTTTGAGCTTGATAGAAATTATGTGTTTGTAGATCATGAAAAGCATGCTTTATGTGATAGCTATATTGTTGAGTTTATTCATGATGCTACTGAAAATTATTATGAGAGAGGAAAGTATGGTTGTAGAAGTTTTCATGGTACTAAAACACCTCTCTTTGTGCTGAAAGTTTTGAAGTTACTCTTGTTTTCTCTTCCTATGCATGTCACTTTATTCTTTGTGAACTTATTTGTGTGCAAGATTCCTATGCATAGGAAGTGGGTTAGACTTAAATGTCTTTTGAATTTGATTCTTGATGCTCTCTTTGACTTCAATTCATATCTCTTATGAGAGCATCTTCTCAAGCTTCTTGTGCCTAACTTAAAGGAGTTAAAGAAAAGTACTTGTTGGGAGATAACCCAAGAGTTTCCTTGAATCTTGGAAATTATTACTTCAGTAATGACCTCTCCTTATCCTTTTTTTTGCTTTTTGTGCCAAGAATGACCTCTAATGAGAGAGAAGTAAGATTTGGGGAGTTGCTGTCCTGAAACAGATTAATGTCCTCCACCAAAAAAATCGTGAGGAGGATCTGTAACTCGGATTGAGATCAAAATTTACGAATAAATCCCCCAGTATGTTAGCTAACTTTTGTTAGTTTAACAATTTTTTATTTGAGCAACAGAAGATGTTCGAAAAAATCGGTTTCTACCTGTTGGTCTGTTTTGACAGATTTCTGCCATTATTTTTATTTGCTTCTTATTGATTCCTTTTTGAGTTCTCTTCAGGTAAATTAAGCGTTTTGAAGGAGTTACTACAGTAGCTTGTGTTTTTAGTGAAAATCCTTGCTGTTCCAAAGCTTTGCCAGTGGTCTAATATCTTTTGAATACACTAATGTTGCTAATGAAGATTGTGTGAAGTTTTGTATGAAGGAAAAAAATTCAGGTGTAGAGAGAGAATGATGCAATGAGATAAAGAATGGATAAAAGCTCAAGCTTGGGGATGCCACCATGGTGTCACCCCAAGAAATATCCAAGAGGTACAAGCGTCAAAGCTTGAGGATGCCCAAGGCATCCCCTTCTTCATCAATAAAAAGCTCAGGTCTGTCTAGACACTTCTTTTTTATTGTTTCATGCACAATTGTGTTGTTCTTGGAGCGTCTTAGTTTTCGTTTGCTTTGCTTATTTTGTTTAGTTTTTTTGATTAGTTCGGACCCCCGTTCTCGCCATGTTGTTTTGCAAATAAGTTTGCTTGGTGTTTGGAAAGGAGTAGTAAGTTCTTGCTTGAAGTGCAAGAGGAGCTTGCATTGACTGTGACTTAGACTTTAGCATGACATGCTAGGTGTTGTTTTAGATTATGCTTAGTGATTATTGCTATAGCATGTCTTGTTCCAAACAATTGGGATTGCTTAGTGTGCCTTGAAGAAATTATGAGTTGTTTTAGCATGCAAAAGCATAGTACTGTGGTATTCTCCTTTGATGTTTTGCTTGGGTTGACTTGGCACATGCTCACACCATGTTATGACTATGACAAGTCACCATTAGCCTCTATGATCATTTAGTCCTTGACTTGTAGTACCACTCTTTGCTTTGATTAGTATGCTTTTTTGCACTGCATGATTATGGCCATTATTGCTCTCTTAGTTGGTTGCTCCCAGTCTTTTGCTAGCCTCCACTTGTATGAGTAAGTTCTACGAATGCCTCCAACTCCCAAGAAACCAAGTTATTCCAAAGTGTCCACCATAAATTCCTATGCATGGTGTGTTACACCATTCCAAGTATATTCTTGTTTTCAACTATCTTCCAATTAAAAACTATTTTGTTATGTGAAAACTTAGTGATTAAAGCCATCACGAACTTGATGGCACACTTTTTTCTTTGCCCCTAATAAACTTGAACCATTGTGACAACTTTGTTGTATATGCTTGCACTTATAAGTTGTAATTAGTAGAATTGTGCTGTCACGGGGAACGTTTTCAACATTGCACTTGTACCTTGTTGTACTCAGTTGATATCATGTTCTTTTGTCTATGGATGTCATCGGTGTGAAATAAAGAGGGGACTTGTAAGTCCATGGAGTTTGTATTCCGTGTTATAGAAATGTCTGTGACATGGTTATACCCCGTGGGTACACGATCTCAGCATACCTGGTCCAGCCCAAGGAAGGCCCACGGCAAATATACGCCAGCCCATGAATATTTTCGGGTGGCCAAGGCCCATGACGCCTTCAGATCCTTGGAGAGCAAGACTAGAGTAGATAGGAAATTCAAAGGGGTAAAACCTAGAACCTGTAACCGACTAGATCTGTGCCCGGGACCTGCCTAAGTCTATATAAAGGCCAGGAGGCTACGACCTAGATCTCTCTCTCATACTTCCGCATACAAACCTCCACGCCAGATTGCATCTGCGCACCCCTGTAATCACCGGTTCCGCCGTAATCAAGAGCAGACAAGCAGGAGTAGGGTTTTCCCTCCGGGGGCCTGAACCTGGGTAAACCTCGTGTCCCCGTGTTTCTTGTTTGCTAACCTTTCCGCGATCTCCAGCATCCCCATCTTCTCTAAAACCCAAGTCCATAACAATGGGCATTGACGAGTCGAAACCTCGTCAATTGGCGCCGTCTGTGGGAACTAGGGACGATGATTGTGCGATCGTGACGGTCCAAACCCGATCGATCTACAACTCTGCGGCGACGGAGAGTCACCTCCTCTTCGGCGCTTTCGACTTCACCGCCCACTCACCGGCCACCATGAAGGACTTCGAGCCCGTAGGCGACGGACTCGAGATCCTTTTTGGGAGCTTCTGCTTCCATGTGGGGCAAACTAGCATCCTCCGCCTCCCTGAGCGGGTGCCCTTACCATCAATCAGGCCCGCTTCATGGGCCCCACACCCTGTGCTACGCACAACATCATCAACAGATGAGTCCTACGACAGCAGCAGCTGCAACTCCGAGCTATGCGATCTGCCATCGGATGAAGGAACCTATAGTTCCGGATCTGAAAGATGCGGCAGCAGCGGACCGATCTACGAGCGCTACCAATGCTGAAGGGATTCGCAGCATAGTAAATCAAAATTTTCTACGGATGCGAACGGGGAAAGCCAAGATCTAATCTAGGAGATGCAAACAACGAGGGGGAATAGATGAGATCTTCATACCTTTGAATATTCGCAGGGAACGCGTTTGACTAACGTGGGTGATGTAGTCGTACTCGCTTCTCCTCCTCGCGATCCGATCCGATCTAACACCGCAAGTGGCGATGCCTCCGAGAGATGCACACGTGCGGCACCTCGACGTCTCCTCCTTCCTCGCTCCATAAAGTGGGGTAGAGAGATGGATTGGACCTACAACGCGACGGCGTGGTGCAAGCGGTGGAGAGTTTCTGCAGCAGGGCTTCACCTACACGTAGTCGGGAGGGAGAGAGAGAGGAGGGCAGCAGGGCGGCTAGGGCTTGAGGAGGAGGTGTGGGAGGGGTGCGCCCCCAGCCCTCTTTATATAGAGGGGTGGCGGCCAGCCCTTGCCCCTCCCCCAAGCCCTAGGGCCGGCCAAGGAGGGAGGAGTGGGGGGCAAGTTCCCCCCCTTCTAGAAGCTCCCCTAGGGTTTCCCTAGGGTTTGGCCGGCTGGGCCCTATGGGGCCTTGTGCCCCTGGCCCAATGCGGCCAGGGCACTCCCTCATAGGCCCATGCCCCCTCCCGGCAGGTGGGGCCACGTTGGTCCCCCTCCGGAAGGTTCTAGAAGCATCCGGTACAATACCGATTAACCCGAAACAATTCCGAACTCCAAAAACTGCATTGCCTTATATGAATCTTATTCTCCGGACCATTTCGGAACCTCTCGTGATGTCCCAGATCCCATCCGAGACTCCGAACAAAAACTCATTAACCAATTATCCAATCTATCCTAGCATCAAGACACGTTAAGTGTGTGACCCTTCGGGTTCAAGAATATGCAGACATGATCTTCTATCAATAATCAACAGCGGGGTCTGGAAACCCATATTGACTCCCACACATTCATCGATGATCATATCGGATGAACCACGATGCCAGGATTCAATCAATCCCATATATATATTCCCTTCGTCTCGCGATATTTTACTTGCCCGAGATTTGATCGTCGATGCATCATACCTAGTTCAATCTCGTTCACAGCAAGTACTTTACTCGTTCCGTAATCCGATATCACTTTGTGATTAACTCCTTAATCACATGCTTGCAAGCGGTGTTGATATAGATTACCGAGTGGGCCCGAAGTATATCTCTGCGACTTGGGAGGGACAAACCCCATCTCGATACATACAACCCAACAGGTACTTTCCGATCACCTGAGAGACACCTTTATGATCACCCTCTCATAGGATGACGTTTGATGACCTCAAAGATTTCTTCCGATACCAGGGAGTTGTATTAACTCATGGTCTAAGGAATAAAATATTTGACATAAGAAAAGCTTTGCAAAGATGAACACGATGACACGATCTAATTGCTCCACTTAGTTTGGGTCTGTCCATCATATCATTCTCCCAATGATATGATCTCATTATTAATCGGCAACTCATGTCTATGGTTAGGAAACCTTAACCATCATTAATCAATGAGCTAGTCCATAAAGGCATACTAGGGACACAGTGTTGTTCACAAACCACACAAGTATTAAAGTTTCCGCTTAATACAATTCTAGCATGGAATATAAACTTTATCATGAACAAGAATTATAATAATAACATCTTTATTATTGCCTCTAGGGCATAATTCCAACAGTCTCCCACTTTCACTAGAGTCAATAATCTAGTTTACATCTGGCAAAAATCTAACACCCATGGCACTAAGGTGCTGATCATGTTTTGCACCTGGAAGAGGTTTAGTCAATGGATCTGCGACATTCAGATCCTAATGTACTTTGCTAATCTTCAGATCTCCATCTTCTATATAATCTCGGATAATATGAAACTTGCGGTTGATATGCTTGGTCTTTGGATGATATCTTGGTTCCTTAGCGAGTGCTATGGCGCCAGTGTTGTCACACAATATCTCCAGTGTGTCCAAGGCACTTGGAACCACGCCAAGCTCAGTGATGAAGTTCCTGATCCAAACTCCTTCACTTAACGCTTCTGCAGCAGCCATGTATTCCGCTTCTACTATAGATCCCTCGATCATGTTTTGCTTGTAGCTTCTCCAGCTCACAGCTCCTCCATTCAAAATATAAACGTATCATGTCTGAGATTTAGAATCATCCTTGTCGGTGTCGAAACTAGCGTCGACGTAACCTTTTACGACGAGCTGTTCATCACCTCCATAGACTAAGAACATTTCTTTAGTCCTATTCAAGTACTTTAGGATGTTCTTCACGGCTGTCCAGTGTTCCACTCCTGGATCACTTTGGTACCTGCTCGTCAAACTAAGAGCATTGGACACATCCGTTCTAGTACACAGCATGGCATACATGATAGAACCTATGGCCGAGGCATAAGGCACTTTGCTCATAGCTTCTCTATCATTTACCGTAGCTGGACATTGAGCCTTGCTCAATATCTTACCTGACAACATAGGCACTGAACCTTTCTTTGCCTTATCCATTCTGAACCTTTTCAGAACTTTGTCTAGGTATGTACTCTGGCTTAAAGCTATCAGGCGTCTTTGTCTATCTCTATAGATTTTTATGCCCAATATATAAGAAGCTTCACCTAGGTCTTTCATTGAAAAACATTTGTTCAAATAACTCTTCACATCGTTAAGCATGTTAATGTCATTTCCAATAATCAATATGTCATCCACATATAGTACCAGAAATGTCACTGATCTCCCACTCACTTTCTTGTAGATACAAGCTTCGTAGAAATTTGGAACAAATCCAAAGCTCTTGATCACTTGATCAAAACGAAGGTTCCAACTCCGAGATGCTTGCTTCAGTCCATAAATGGAACGCTGAAGTTTGCACACTTTATCAGCATCCTTAGGATCGACAAAATATTCGGGTTGCATCATATACAACTCTTCATCAATGTTGCCATTGAGGAACGCAGTCTTGACATCCATCTGCCATATTTCATAATCATGAAACGCAGCAATTGCTAATAAAATCTGAATGGACTTAAACATCGCTACGGGAGAGAAAGTCTCATCGTAGTTAACACCTTGAACTTGTCGAAAACCTTTCGCGACAAGTCGTGCTTTATAGACGGTAACATTACCATCCGCGTCCGTTTTCTTCTTGAAGATCCATTTGCACTCAACGGCCTTTCGGTCGCTAGGAGGGTCCACCAAAGTCCATACTTGGTTTTCGCTCATGGATCCCAATTCGGATTTCATGGCCTCTAGCCATTTCTCAGAGTCTGGGCTCATCATCGCTTCCTCATAGTTCGCAGGTTCACTGTCGTCTACTAACAAGACAGTTAAGACAGGGTTGCCGTACCACTCAGGAGGGGCACGCGACCTTGTCGACCTGCGACGTTCAGTAGTAGCATCGTCCGAAGCTTCATGATCCTTATCATTAGCTTCCTCTATTGTTGGTGCAGGCGGCACTGGAACAATTTCAGGTGCTGCGCTACTCTCCAATTCAAGAGAAGGTTCAACAACCTCGTCTAGCTCTACTTTCCTCCCACTCACTTCTTTCAAGAGAAACTCCTTCTCAAGAAAGGATCCGTTCTTTGCGACAAACACTTTGCCTTCGGTTCTGTCATAGAAGGTATACCCAATAGTTTCCTTAGGGTATCCTATGAAGACGCATTTCTCCGCTTTGGGTTCGAGCTTGGCCGGCATCAACTTCTTGACGTAAGCTTCGCATCCCCAAACTTTAAGAAACGACAACTTAGGTTTAGCACCAAACCATAGTTCATACGGTGTCGTCTCAACGGATTTAGATGGTTCCCTATTTATAGTGAATGCATCGGTTTCTAATGCATAACCCCAAAATGATAACGGCAAATCAGTAAGAGACATCATTGATCGGACCATATCTAATAGAGTTTGATTCCGGCGTTCAGACACACCATTGCGCTGTGGTGTTCCGGGTGGCGTGAGTTGCGAACGATTCCGCTTGCTTTAAGATGCGTGAGAAAATCATAACTCATATATTCACCTCCACGATCGGATCGTAGAAACTTAATTTTTCTGTTACGATGGTTCTCCACTTCATTCTGAAATTCCTTTAACTTTTCAAATGTTTCAGATTTATGTTTCATCAAATAGGTATACCCATATCTACTTAAGTCATCGGTAAAAGTGAGAAAGTAGCGATATCCACCGCGCGTAGAAACACTCACCGGTCCGCATACATCGGTATGTATGATTTCCAACAAGTCTGTTGCTCGCTCCATCATTCCGGAGAACGGGGTTTTGATCATCTTGCCCATGAGTCATGGTTCGCATGTGTCAAATGATTCAAAATCAAGAGACTCCAAAAGTCCATCATAATGGAGTTTCTTCATGCGTTTTACACCAATATGACCTAGACGACAGTGCCACAAATAAGTAGTATTATCACTATCTACTTTGCATCTCTTAGCCTCAATGTTATGGATGTGTGTTTCATCCCTTTCGAGATCCAGAAGAAATAAACCATTCACAGAAGGTGCATGACCATAAAAGATGTTACTCATATAAATATAACAACCATTATTCTCAGATTTAAATGAATAACCGTCTTGCAATAAACACGATCCAGATATGAAGTTCATGCTCAACGCAGGCACATAATAACATTTATTAAGCTTTAAAACTAATCCCGAAGGTAAAACTAAGGAGAGCGTGCCGACGGCCATCACATCAACTCTAGATCCGTTGCCAACGCGCATCATCACCTCATCCCTCGCAAGTCGCTGTCTATTCCGTAGCTCCTATTTTGAGTTACAAATATTAGCAACTGAACCAGTATAAAATACCCAGGCACTACAACGAGGTCTAGTAAGGAAAACATCAATAACATGTATATCAAATATACCTTTGATGGTGCTAGCATTCTTGTCCGCTAAGTACTTCGGACAGTTACGTTTCCTGTGACCCTTGTCCTTGCAATAGAAGCACTCAGTGTCCGGCTTAGGTCCAGACTTGAGCTTCTTCACAGCAGGGGCAATGCTCTTGCCGCCGCCTTTCTTGAAGGGCTTCTTTGCACCCTTACCTCTCTTAAAGATGGGGGCTTATTGACCATCAACACATGATTATCCTTTTTGATGTCCACCTCCGCAGCTTTCAGCTTATCGAAGAGCTCGGTGATCGTATCAGTGGAACCAATCTGATTATGAGTCACTACAAAACTTTTGTAGCTGGGAGGGAGTGATTGCAGAACCCTGTCAATCTTGAGCTCCTCTGGAATCTTGCAGTCCAGTTGCTCAAGGCATTGAGTGTAGCCCGACATCTTTATGGCGTGCTCACTAACGGAACTCCCTTCCTCCATCTTGTAGTTAAAGAATTTCTCAGAGATCTCATATCTCTCAGAACGGGCCTGAGTCTGAAACATAGTTTTCAGCTCCTCAAGAATCTCAAAGGGCCCGGGATAATCTTCAAAACGATTTTGAAGGTTCGATTCCATAGCAAACAACATGGTGCTCTTAATCACACCATAATCATCTTTGCGCGACTGATAAACAACTTTCTCATTAGCCGGCGCATCTATAGCAGGGGCGTCACCTAGCGCATTCTCAAGGACATAGTCCTTTTGTCCGCCAGAGAGAATGATTCTCATATTGCGGAACCAGTTGGTGAAGTTAGACCCATTGTTCTTAAGCTTTTCTTTCTCAGAAATAACGTTGAAGTTGAAGTTGGACTTAGCCATTTGATCTACAATATTTGCAAGTACAAATTAGACTATGTTCATGATAACTAGTTCAACTTAATCAAATTACTAGATGAACTCCCACTAAATTCAACATCCCTCAAGTTGTTTAGTGAACATGATCCAAATTCACCACACCTAATCCGATCTTCACGAGAAGAGATGTGGTTTCAATGGTGGACAACGAAGTGTCGATCATATCATTCATATGACTCATGCTTAACCTTTCGGTTCATGTGTTTCGAGGCCATGTATGTACATTCTAGGCTCGTCAAGTCAAACCCAAGTATTTCCGCGTGTGAAAAACTGGCTTGCACCCGTTGTATGTGAACGTAGAGTTTATAGCACCCGATCATCACGTGATGCTTGAACACGACGAACTTTCACAACGGTGCATACATGGGGAGAACACAGTTTTATCTTGATCTTTAAGTGAGGAATCATCTTATAATGCTATCGTCGCGATCTAAGCATAATAAGATACATAAAAGGATAAACATCACATGCATATAACTTTATGTGACACGGTATAGCCAATCTTCGCGCAATGATCTCCATCTTGTGCGTGTCGGCATGATCTCCATCACTCCACCATGATTGCCTCCACCACGAATATCAACTACAACTATTGCTAACTACTTATCGATAAAGTAAAGCTATTACATGGCGTATAAGAAATTGACACACAAGTCATACACAATTATAAAGACAACCATATGGCTCCTGCCGGTTGTGTACTCGTCGACATGAAAGTCGTGAAACATTACAAAACATGATCATTGCATACAACATGCACATCACATCTAGGGCCATACCATATCATAGAAAACACTCCCTGCAAAAACAAGTTAGACGCCTCTACTTTGTTGTTGCATGTTTTACATGGCTTATGGGAGTAGCAAGCTAAGAACGATTCTTACCTACGGAAAGCCACAACGGTGATATTATGGTTGCCAAACTCCGGTGTAAATCCCATGACAACTATAGTGAGAGAAACTGGCATCCACCAGCCGCATGTGTGGAACAAGCCACACGTCAAGTGCGGAGCCGGTCTCGCGAACAAGGTCGCGTAAGGTTGGCCTGGACCGCTTCGATATCACTATACCGCATCATAAGAAGTACAAAAACAAGAGGCTTGCAACAGAAAATATCAACACCCACAACAACCATGTTGCGTTCTACTCGTGAAACACATCTACGCATAGATCTAGCTCTGATACCACTGAAGGGTTTCGCAGCATAGTAAATCAAAATTTTCTATGGATGCGAATAGGGAAAGCCAAGATATAATCTAGGAGATGCAAACAACGAGGGGGAATATATGAGATCTTCATACCCTTGAAGATTCGCACAGCGGAACGTTCGATGGAACATGGGTGATGTAGTCGTACTCGCTTCTCCTCCTCGAGATCCGATCCGATCTAACACCACAAGTGGCGATGCCTCCGAGAGATGCACACGTGCGGCACCTCGACGTCTCCTCCTTCCTCGGTCCATCAAGTGGGGTGAGTAGATGGATTGGATCTACAATGCGATGGCACGGTGCAAGCGATGGAGAGTTTCTGCAGCAGGGCTTCACCTACACGCAGTCGGGAGGGAGAGAGATAGGAGGGCAGCAGGGCGGCTAGGGCTTGAGGAGGAGGTGTGGGAGGGGTGCGCCCCCAGCCCTCTTTATATAGAGGGGTGGGAGGCCAGCCCTTGCCCCTCCCCCAAGCCCTAGGGCCGGCGGCCAAGGAGGAAGGAGTGGGGGGCAAGTTTCCCCCCCCTTCTAGAAGCTCCCCTAGGGTTTCCCTAGGGTTTGGCTGGCTGGGCCCTATGGGTCCTTGTGCCCCTGGCCCAATGCGGCCAGGGCACTCCCTCATAGGCCCATGCCCCCTCCCGGCAGGTGGGGCCACGTTGGTCCCCCTCCGAAAGGTTCTAGAAGCTTCCGGTACAATACCGATTAACCCAAAACAATTCCGAACTCCAAAAACTGCATTGCCTTATATGAATCTTATTCTCCGAACCATTCCAGAACCTTTCGTGATGTCCCGGATACCATTCGAGACTCCGAACAAAAACTCATAAACCAATTATCCAATCTATCCTAGCGTCAAGACATGTTAAGTGTGTGACCCTTCAGGTTCAAGAATATGCAGACATGATCTTCTATCAATAATCAACTGCGGGGTCTGGAAACCCATATTGACTCCCACACATTCATCGATGATCATATCGGATGAACCACGATGCCAGGATTCAATCAATCCCATATATATATTCTCTTCGTCTCGCGATATTTTACTTGCCCGAGATTTGATCGTCGGTACCGTCATACCTAGTTCAATCTCGTTCACAGCAAGTACTTTACTCGTTCCGTAATCCGATATCACTTTGTGATTAACTCCTTAACCACATGCTTGCAAGCGGTGTTGATATCGATTACCGAGTGGGCCCAAAGTATATCTCTCCGACTTGGGAGGGACAAATCCCATCTCGATACATACAACCCAACAGGTACTTTCCGATCACCTGAGAGACACCTTTATGATCACCCTCTCATAGGATGACGTTTGATGACCTCAAAGCTTTCTTCCGATACCAGGGAGTTGTATTATCTCATGGTCTAAGGAATACAATATTTGACATAAGAAAAGCTTCACAAAGATGAACAGGATGACACGATCTAATTGCTCCACTTAGTTTGGGTCTATCCATCATATCATTCTCCCAATGATATGATCTCATTATTAATCGACAACTCATGTCTATGGTTAGGAAACCTTGACCATCATTAATCAATGAGTTAGTCCATAGAGGCATATTAGGGACACGGTGTTGTTCACAAACCACACAAGTATTAAAGTTTCCGCTTAATACAATTCTAGTATGGAATATAAACTTTATCATGAACAAGAATTATAATAATAACATCTTTATTATTGCCTCTAGGGCATAATTCCAAAAAATGCGTCGTAGTCATCCAGGGCGACGTGGAGCATCAAACACCCAACCCGCCGCCCAACCCAACACCTAACCCGCCAGATCGAAACGGCGGGAACAGAAGAAGCCAGTCCCCCCCCACCCGAAGGGGACAACAACGGCCATGTCATCCGCCTTAGCAAAGAAGGATGGGCCCAGGCACGCGCCGCCGTGGCGGGCAGCATAGTCCTGCCTGCAGAGTCCTCATGGGATCTGCTGATGGCCTACCATCTGCTCCTGATCGAGGAGCACAAGAAGCAGGTCAAGATGCAAGAGGTTCTCGACAAACGCAAGAAAGCAGCCTCGGAGTCCAGCGCGCGACGAGTTGCTCTCTCCGCCATGGGCATCGGCTCCAGCTCGAACGGCAACCACGGCAACAAGCACCGCTCCCGAACGGAGAACATGGACCCCAAGGAGCGTCGTGAGGTGACCCGAACCCTCAACGCATCCTTCATGGAGATGGATGCCGACGGCAACATCATCCCGAAGACACCGCAAGCTGCGATCATAGCAGCCACTGCGTACCTCGCGGCCCACCCACCTCCGGTGGGGGACCCGAAGAAAGCCATGCACAAGTCCACACTCACCGGACTCGGACTCGTCGGAGCTGCGCTCCATGAAGAAACTCCTACGGAGCCGAAAAAGAAAGCTATGGTCAGGTTCAACCGCAGCCCCACTCCTTCATCCGAAGAAGAGGACCATGACCTTCCTCGAAGGCACAAGAGCTCGCGTCATCGCAGCCGCGATTACGATGCCAGAGACGCGCTAACACAGCGCAAAATCGACAAAGCACGAGCTAAGCGTGCATGCTCATCTAAATCCGAGATGGACGAAGACGAAGGAGAACTCTACGGAGCCCAGTGCTTCAGCAGATCTGTCCGACGGACACGGATGCCGTGAAATTTCAAGCTTCCTTCGGATACTCCGAAGTTCGACGGCACACAAGACCCCAAGGCATGGCTCAGCGACCACCTGTCATCCGTCAAGCTGCACGGTGGAAACAAGGAAACCGCCATGCAATGCCTTCAGCTGCAGCTGACAGGCGCAACTCGGATCTGGCTTAGCAACCTATCCTTAGGATCCATCCGAAGCTGGGAGGAGTTGGCTTACAGTTTCATCAAAAACTTCAAAGGCACCAGTAAGAGGCCCGCCTCGATCGAGGAGTTGCGAGCCTGCACTCAACGAATGGGCGAATCCATTCGCTCGTACATCCTACGCTGGTCCAACACCAAGAACTCCATAGGGCACATCTCCGAGGAGAGGGCCATCGACGCCTTCAAGGACGGCGTCAAGCGCCAGGACTTCAAGGAGGAACTTGGGCGCGTCAAGCCCAAGAAACTCGAACACCTCATGGACATCGCCAACAGGTGGGCCGACAGCGAAGATTCCGTCCACCGGGCGCACTCGGAGGAAGAGCACGAGTACGGCCGACGACGGGAACGCCGTAACAAGAGGAGACCGCGCGTCTACGATAATCGCGATGGACCCGACATGGTCGCGGTCGGCTACGCCGATTGCCGCAACGATGTCAACCGCAACAGTGGTGGATATCGCGGAGGAAACTTCCGCGATGAAGGACGCCCAGCACAGTCGTGGCAACGCCGCGATCGCGATAACGAACCTTCAGCATACGAAAAACTTTCGGGTCCATGCACCATCCACTTCTACATCGACAAGCAGGATGGTAAGAAGAAGGCAAGCCACATGCTCAAGGACTGCCGCGAGTTCTAGAAGCTCAGCGAAAGCATGGCTCAGATGAGGCAGCAAGCTCCACCCCCTGGGTTCGGAAACGCACCCACACCAGGTGAAATAGCGCATGGAGCTCCTCCGCCACCATGGGAGGCCCGAACCAACCAGTCGCACCGCAGTATCAACGCTGGGCACGGGTATCCCCACCGAAAGGAGCACCGATGATCCGTAAGGGCACCCGGCGAATAAGGTGCGAAGAAAATCACCGTCGGATCAACTGGCGTGATAACCCCACCCGCCATCCCCGAGTACCTCGGCGGATCGAGTCTGCATCACGTTGATCGTTGATCACCCTTGCGGATCCTCGCCCGGGTGAGCGGCTGCGCTGGAGGCGCAGATCGGAGGTTTCGAGATGAGCCACGTCTTCATGGACGGTGGCAGTGGCATCAACCTGATGTTCGCAAGTACTCTAGCAGCAATGCGGATCCCGCTGTGCAGCCTGGAATAGTCAGACAGAATGTTCCACGGCATCGTCCCAGGAAAGGGCATATTCCCCCTGGGCAAAATATGGCTCGACTTCATCTTCGTCAAGACGGACAACTTCCGATGCGAGCGGCTCGAATTCGAAGTGGTGGACTGGCCATCACAATACCACGCCATCCTCGGGCGTGTAGCATTCGCAAGGTTCTTGGCTGTCCCACATTACGCATACCTACTACTCAAGATGTCAGGACCTAGGGGCGTCATCACGGTCCACGGGAGCTTCACCCGATCGGACCACTGCGACAGGCACTTCAACAGAATCTCCCAGTCATTCGGCATGCAGGATGAGCTCGTAAGGCTTCGCGAGGTGACGGACAATGGGGCACCCCCAGTCGCACGACAAAATGCACCTGACATGTCTTTCGACTCCACCGTCAACACAAAGAAGGTGCAAGTCCACCCGACAGATGCCTCCAAGACGGCGCTGATCGCCAACGACCTCAGGCCCGCATAGGAAAGCGCGCTCGTCGAATTCCTCCGTGAGCGCTGGGAAATCTTCGCCTGGTGTCCTGCGGACATGCTAGGAGTTCCCAGGGAATTCGCCGAGCACGCACTCAACGTCTTTCCAGACACCAAGCCCGTCAAGCAGTCCATCCGGAGACTGTCCAAGCCACGGGTCGAAGCTATCGGGATGGAAATCAACAGACTACTCGTTGCAGACTTCATTAGGGAGATCAAAGAAAGCGAGTGGCTCGCAAATACAGTGATGGTCCCCAAGAAGGACACGGACATCCTGTGGATGTGCGTAGACTTCACGTCGCTGAACAAGCACTGCCCAAAGGACCACTTCCCTCTTCCTCGGATCGATCAGATCATCGATTCGACTGCAGGATGCGAGAAGCTCTCCTTCCTCGACGCCTACTCCGGCTACAACCAGATTCGACTCAAGGTCGAAGATCAAGAGAAAACAGCGTTTTTCACACCGTTCGGAGTGTTCTGCTACAACACAATGCCCTTCGGGCTAAAGAACGCAGGTGGCACGTACCAGTGATGCATGCAGGCATGCCTCAAGGACCAGATCGGTCGCAACGTCCAAGTCTATGTCGACGACATAGTCATCAAAACCAGGGAGGCAAGAACGCTCATCGACGATCTCCGCGAGACGTTCGATAATCTCGACCGCTACAGGATCAAGCTCAATCCCGAAAAGTGCGCCTTCGGCGTCCCATCAGGACAGCTCCTTGGCTACTTCATCTCCCAGCGAGGGATTGAGGCGAACCCGAAGAAAATCCGGGCCATCATGGCCATGGAGAAGCCGAAGAACCTCAAGGGTGTCCAGCAGCTTGCAAGAAGAATAGCGGCATTGAGCAGGTTCATCAGCCGCATGGGCGAGAAAGCCCTGCCATTCTACCAACTGCTACGCAAGGCAGATAAATTCGAGTGGACGCCTGAAGAAGACGACGCATTTGAAGATCTAAAGCGACTTCTCTCCACCTCGCCCGTCTAGGTTACGACAAAGGAGCGCGAGCCCCTACTGCTGTACATAGCAGCCACACACCAGGTGGTAAGCACCGTGCTGGTGGTAGAACGACCCGAAGAAGGCAAGACCCATGGGGTCCAACGCCCAATTTACTACCTCAGCGAGGTATTGACGCCAACAAAGCAGAGGTACCCTCACTACCAGAAACTCGCCTACGGCATGTTCATGACAGCTCGACGGTTGAGCCATTACTTCCAGGAGCACCAGGTCATGGTCGTCAATGAGGCACCCCTGAACAGCATCCTGAATAACCCAGAGGCCACAGGACGCGTAGCCCTATGGGGCATCAAACTGTCACCCCTAGACATTGTCTACGAGAAGCGACTCGCAATCAAATCTCAGGTCCTCCCGGACTTCCTTGTACACTAGATGGAGCTGCAGCTGCCATACACCCCAGACATGTCGCAGTCATAGACGATGCACTTCGACGGCTCCAAGTGTGAAGCTGGAGCAGGAGCCGGGGTCATACTGACCTCCCCGCAGGGCGACAAGATGAAATACATCCTTCGGATGAAATTCCGAGCTTCCAACAACGAGGCCGAATACGAAGCCCTCATCCACGGCATGAGGATGGCAAAGATCTGCGGCGCAACGCGCCTGGTCATCTACGGTGACTCCAATCTCGTTGTCCAACAGATGTTGAATGAGTGCGATGCACACGCCGAAAACATGATCGCGTACTGCGCACTATACAAGGCACTCGAAGGAGAATTCGACGGCTGCGAGCTTCGGAACATTGGAATAGAAAGCAACGAGGAAGCCGACAGACTTGCCATCATCGGCTCCACCTGCGCAAGGGTGCCACCAGGTGTGTTCCTTGAACAGATCTACGTGCCATCCATCAAGCGGAAATTCCCCAAGGGATCACCCGAAGAAGCAGAACACTTGGGGGCTACGCTACCCGAAGGTCATGAAGGACCCGAAAAACTGGACACAGAGGTCGCCACGGTCAACCTGATGCAGGTCATGGCAGTCGAAGAAACCTGTACACGACCGTACCTCCAGTACTTGATAGACGGAGAACTACCTGATAGCCCGATAGATGCCCGGCGCATATCTCGCCGGTCAAAAGCCTTCACCATCATCAATGGCGAGCTGTACAAGCGCAGCATTTCGGGTGTACTACAAAGGTGCGTCACCATCGGTGACGGGAAAACCATCCTCCAAGACATCCACGAGGGCATCTGCGGCCATCACGCAGGCAGCCGCTCCCTTGTCGCCAAAGCTCTACGAGCCGTATTCTATTGGCCAACGGAAATGAACGATGCAAAGGACATCATCCGAAGATGCAAAGGGTGCCAAAGGTTCGCTGACAAACCACATGCACCCGGGTCAGAGCTCAGGCCCATACCTTTGGCCTAGCCCTTCTCCCAATGGGGCCTCGACACGATCGGCAAACTTCTAAGGTCCTCGAAAGGGGGTCACGTCTACCTCCTGGTCGTAGTCGACAAATTCACCAAGTGGATCGAAGCCATGCCGGTCACTAACCAAAAGGGCAAGAGTGCCGTCAAATTCTTCGAATCCATTGTCTACAGTTTTGGCGTACCGCATAGCATCATCACCGACAATGGATCGAACTTCATCTCCAAAGAATTCCAAGACTTCTGCGAAAGCCTCGAAATCAACATCACATACGCCTCCGTGGCGCACCCGCAAACGAACGGGTAGGTGGAAAAGGCCAATGGCCTAATCGGCGCTGGCATCAACAAACGCCTCATGATCCCACTCGAGCGACTCGCCAGAGCCTGGACGAAAGAGCTACCCTCCATCCTATGGAGCCTGCATACCACGCCAAACAGCTCCACTGGCTACACGTCGTTCTTCATGGTGCACGGAGCCGAAGCCGTGCTACCAGCCGAAGTACGCCACCAGGCCCCACGGGTCATCGCTTATAGCGAAGCCGAATCCACGGCCGCGCTCGAAGACGCCGTTGACACACTCTACAAGGCACGAGACATAGCAGCAGCTTGATCAGCGGTGTACCATCAAAGTCTCTACAACTACCACAGCCGACGGCTGCGCCCAAGATCCTTCGTCGAAGGAGACCTCGTCTTGCGACTCAAGCAAGAGAGACCGAAGAAATTCGAGTCACCATGGGAAGGACCCTACATCATCACCGAAGTCATCCTAGGTGGCGCCTATCACCTGAAGCACGTGGAGTCTGGAGTCGCATACTACAACCCATGGAACATCGCACACTTGCGACGATTCTACCCCTAGCTACCTACCCCTTTACTTTCAATAAGGCTATTCAGCCAAGGCTACTCAGCCGAACAATGTACCTCCTCCATTACAATATAAATAAAGCTAAGTGTCTCGCCCCAAAAATTTCGTTTTTCTATCCACACTTTTACTTCATGCTACAAACGCACTCGGGGGCTCCCCCCACCTCACGATTTCGTCGACTGAGGATAACACGTGTACGCCTGAGTAGCTGACCACGTCAGGCTAACGAAAAGGACACGTATGCGAACAAAGCACTACATGCTCAAACAATAACCAAACCTTTATAACAAAGGGAAAAACACGCCCAGTCAAATATATACAAATTTTACATTTATCTCTTTTACAGTCACTACCTATTTTGAAGAATAACCTGAGCACGCTGCTCAAACAGATCTACGATCTCTTCGACATACTGCCCTACAGCCACGTAATGCGGATGCATATCCCACACAACACCATCTGGTCGAGGGGGTGGTCCATCCGCTACAACGGACATATCTACCTCAGGGCGATGCAGCCTCACAAGAGAAAATGCAGCCTTCACTCCCGCGACGAGCTGATGCCGCACCAACTCCTTGACATGATTCACGTTCCGAAACTTCGACAGAAGACCAGAAAGGGTTGTTGGCGCAGCATCCAACGGAAACATCACATGCAGAACCGACGCGAGTGAAGTCTGCACCAGACGAAGCACCCGCGATACTTGGTGAAAGCAATCTTGCACCGTCGCAAGGACCATAGCACGGTCACGATCCATCCAGAAGAACCCGCCGGCTTCCATGTCCTATTGAGTCAAACAATTGACCCGAACAGCAACACGCTCCTTCTCCTCCCTTGGAGCAAGGTTAGCACCTGATATACTTGCACAAAAGTAAGATGCAATGCCAACAGGCGCATCCGAAGAAATGGGCAACAGCTCGAAGAAACTTACACTGAAGCTGCTCGGATAATTGAAGCAATTCCGACATCAAGTACTCCTCTCTGGCAGCTCCGCGATCCGCCTTGGACTTCCAAACGTCGGCATGGCCACGCACCCCAAGCAACTCTTTCTCGAGACTACGAACACGGTCTCGAAGAAACGCAAGCTGCGACGAATCATCCAAGGATGGCCGCAGCCGCGCGGCAGGCGAGGTGTCAACGGGATCAGCACCCGAAGGACCCTAGATCAGCAGAAAGGAAAAGACATGAACACGCAGACGAAGGAGCACATAACTCAACAAATTCATTAAGTGCATCAAAATTCACTACGTGGCACAAGGATTTATTCATCAAAATAATTACAACAAAAGAGACTACAACAATCCTACAGCTACAGCGCCTAAGACGCGGCACCCTGAGTAGCCTCGGAGCCGGATTGCCTCGCCTTGGCTTCCCCCTGCTGCCGTAGCGCGTACTCGGCCAGCAGATCGATCAGCTTCGGCCCATAACGCTTATAGCGATCAGAATAGGTAGCGAAGGCTACCTCGGATCCATCAGCAGTCGTCGGCATCCGGGAAGTGACCTGGGGAAGGTCCAGCTCCGCTCCAGCCGCCAAAGACATCGCCAGCCCGACGGATGCGCCGATGCCCTTCTACTTGCGCTTGTACGCCGCAGGTGCTTCGGCTGACAGTGCCTCCGCCAGAGCGTCCACATCATCAAGGGTCGCGCCCTTGGGGACAAGCTCCTTGTAGAAACGCCCAAGGACCTCCTTGGCTTTGGCAAGCGAGCTTACGACGGTGCTGCAGCGATCTTTGACCGCTGCAGTAGCATCATCCAGAGCACTCCCGTGCTCCAGAGCACCGCGGTTAAACTCGATGCCCGCGGCATCTGAGACAATAAAGACGAGGAATGAACGAAAGCACCGCAGAAGAAAGACAAGAAAACCAAAAAAGACGAAGGTGAAGATACTCACCCGAAACAGCCTTGGCAGCCTCCATAAGCTTGCCAGCCACTTCTCTTTCACGCGCAGCCGCAGCAGTGGAAAGCTGCTCCTCGCGGTCCGCGGCCTCCCACTGCAGGCGCTCCTTAGCCTCGGCCGCAGTGGCCATCTCCATCTCGAGGCGCTCCTTCGCACCAATGGCGTCCTCGGCCTTCTTCTCCGCTTGACCAAGGCTCTTTTTGAGAGCATCAATCTCACGAAGGGAGGTGTTGTGCTCATATGCATTCAAAAAATACAAGCTTCAGATAACAGGACAAGAATACATGAAGAAGCAAACATCAAGGCATAACAGTACCTTGAAGCTGTTTAAGGCTGGCCTCCAGCACCAGGTGCTGCTGCACCAGTCGTTTGGCATCCTGCACAAAAGGCTACAGGAAAAAGACCTACTAGTCAAGAGAAGGACTCGAGGGCTACGCCCAAAAGAAAAAGCAGAAACAAATTACACACACGAAAGCGCTCGGGGGCTCCCCCCGCTACTCGAAAGAAGAACACGCAACAAAAACTCAATTGCAGACGCTCGGGGGCTCCCCCCATGTGTAACACCCTCAGAATCGGACCTATGTAGGTTTGAGCAAAATTCGCCAAACCCGCATAGAAACGATTCAAAGGTGCCCACCAGGCACTTTCGTGCGGGTGGAAAAACGAAGTAATAACATTACACAACAGTCCTCGATGGGACCCACAGAACAGATATATATAACAGCGACTCAAAGAGTCAAGAATACAGATATAATATGCAGAGATCCAAATCACCTTGAAAACGATAGAGCGTCCGACTACGGACAAGAAGCAAATGGGGCTAAGAGCCCTGAAGAATAACCAATGGCATCCATAACCTGCCGTGCCAAGCCGGAAGGGTAACCACGCTAACGCGTCGATCTCAAAACCTGCTTAACAAAGGGGTCGACAAAGGGCAAAGCAGAAAACAAAGAAAGAGCGTCGATCGAGGCGATGCAAGACACGCGAGGCTAGAATTCGGTCCTCGCCACATAGGTATGGTGGATCAAGCGGCAGCATGCACTAACAACCTATAGAGACTCGATACAACTGGCGGTTTTCAGAGAGGGATGAGAATGACCTATCCGGATCCAACCTGAAGCTAGCACCAAACAAACCCATCCTGGTGTTTCCCCCTCGAGACCAAACGAGGAAGTCAACCGAGGAACTCACACAGTTGGCAGTTTTACTTATTCAGTTATAGTTGCGGCACTTTACTAGTCAGGTTTAGATAATCGTCCTGATAAAATAAGCAGTGGGCACTTTTAGTTAACCATTTCGTGATGGTGGCAACAATTACTACTCAGATACAGAGAGCATGAGGTAAACCCAAAACTCAGCAGTTGTTGGTACTTTTATTCAGCCAATTCCGTTGTAGTTGCCATACTTACTAGTCAGGTACAATGGCCGCAAGCGACAACCAACAAGCAATTGTGGGCAGTATTAATTAGCCATTCCATTATAGTGAAGCTGATTACTAGTCATTATAAGTCAAATTTATAACAATAAACTTTAGTTATGCTTGTCTATGATCGAGATACTGTGCTCCAAGTCGTCCATATCCGCGGACACGGCTTTCAGAAAGTTTTACCCTGCCGGGGTGCACCAATAGCAACACACGCTCGATCAACCTCGGAAAAACCAAATCAAAACCCAACGAGGCTTTCACGACTGAACAATTACAGGATTCAGAAATATTTCAGGGGGCCACCCCTTAAGTAGAATCCATAGCAGTAAGCAAGCTCGAGACGGCCTCAAGGTTATGGGGACGGTGTGAACGATTGGGAACCGAAAGTGTGGCTGGGCTTGTCGACATCAGCGGAATCGTGCCATGATCCTAACAAGATAAAGGTGCTCCTCGCACAATTTAAATACAGAAAGTAGCATGGCATAAGTACAGGATAGTAAAAACACCTCAAACTAGTTTGTGGCCCCAAGAAATATGACGGAATCAAGCTCTGGCTCAGGGGGGTCCCATATACCTCCCGGATGTGGATAGCGCGCAAAAATCAAGGAACAGGTATCAAGTACTCGGGGTCTTACGGGACACAAGTGGGCGTTTGGAAACCAAATATTATCTATTACCCACCGATGCCTCTGCTTATTCAATTTTAGTTGTTAAACAGAAATTAAAGTGAATGATAAGTAAAACTAGCATCATCTCCAACATCAACATGCGGCAATACGTCAGCAGCTGTGGCATATGACGACACACATCAGCACTTGAGCAAGCAACTACGACGCGCAAGTCCAACTATCTACCAAACAACAGGTAATAGGATGTGTCCAAGGCAATATAGGGCTGCACGGTATATCACAGGTACGAGAACTAAAGCATCGCAACACAGATAGCAATAGATCAACAGGAGGGAATAAATACTATGAAAGTAAGATAGGTAGAAAGGGGGGGGAGATGCTCGCCTGAAAACATTGTCGAAGGTTTTCCCCGAAGATCGGGTCGACACTCGCATCAACTCAACGGCCTTATCCGCGAAGAAGCAAAACACTAGAAGAAACACCGGATGTAACATTTAATACACGGCATAAGATCGGCATGATGCATGGATGATGTATGGCATGGCAAAGGTGCGATGCAATTAGGTCATATTAAGCGGAACCGGGGTCCCGACAATTAATTAGGTGGTGCATGTTGTTTAGCTACCCCGCAATTTTAAATGTTGTTATATCAAGGCGAGATGAGATACCGGTTCGCTACACAAGTTTAAATGAGGCCAATATAAGGCTAGATTTGCCCGCATATGGGCCCCATATTTAATTATTAGGTGAATCGGCATAAGGCCCCCAAACCACAGATAAGATGCATGCATGACAATTATTATGCGACAAGTTGTTATGTTATAAAATAGGGTTCGAGGAAAAAGGGGTCACACATTAGGGGTCTCGACGATCTTGTCCGGGGGTTCGGGGTTCGGCAGGGTCCAGGGTCCGGTCTCGGGGTCCAGGGTATAGGGTTCGATGGAGCGGTCTCGCGGGATCGTTCTCGGACTCCGGGGTCGCTCGGGCAGATCTTGTCGCATCGGGGTTCTCGGCGTCGGGGCGCAACGGATCTTCCGGGTCGGTGTCGTTCTAGTAGTCGTGAGGATCTCGTTGGGTCCGCGGATCGCCGCTCTTGGCGTTCTGCGTCGATGTCCTTCGTGTTCTTGCGTACGCCTCCGGAAGGAGTACTTGTATCAACCGGGGAGATCTTGATGCCGGGTGAAGTACTTGGCGTCCGAGAGTGGCACTTGTCGTATCCGCAAACTCGACGAGCTTGACGTCCCTTGTAGTTGACCTTCGGCTTCGGGGTCTTCAGGGTCTCGATGTACTTAGCTAGGGTTCGACGGAGTTTGGTCTTCAGGCACCCGAACAGGCTTCTCGAATTCCGTGAAGGAGAGCTTGTCGATTCGGCGTCATCGAGGGAGTACTTGTCGTTCCGGGGATCTGTTTCGGGGTCTCGGACAACGGCCTTCGGCCTCCGTGAAGAAGAGCTTTGCGTGGATCATCGGCCCGGAGATCTTGCCGCACCCTCGGGTTCAATTCTTGCGAGTTCCATCTTGTAGCCTGAGGCTCGGAACGGCAGGGGCGACGCAGACCCGGCGACGGTGTCGAGCTTGGGAGCGGGTCCTTGCAGAGTAGTGGACGACCCGTGGAGGCGACGTCCTGGAGGCGTGCGGGGCCGGGTCACGGGCCTGCAGGGATGCGGCGGGGCTCGTCGCTGGCGGCATCGGGATCCGGCGAGGAAGCGGCGGAAGGTGGCGCAGCGGAGCGCTGGCGCTCAGCGCGCGGAGAGGCGGTGAGCGCGGTGACGGTCTGGCGAGAGGAACCGAGGGCGCGGAGCTGGCTCGCCGGCCAGCGGAGGAGGGGCGTGGAACTGCAGGGGGCGGAGAGGGAGCAGGCGGAGCTCCGGCGATCGGGCGAGGGCCACAAGGGCCTTGGGGCGAGGTCAGGTCGGGCGGGAGCTCTGGCGCGTGAGGAAGGAGCACAGGGAGGCGGTGGCTAGGCGATCGCGAAAGGCGGCCAGCGGGAGCGGGTCGCCGGGCAGCGGACGCTCCTTCGCCGGAGCCGGGAGAGGGTCATGGGCGGTTGAGGGAGGCTGCGGAGGAGAGGCCGAGGTGGAGAGGGGCCGGGTCGTGGGAGGCGAGAGAACCAGAGGAGAGGGAGGGAAGAGAAAGCAGTGGGAGCGGGGCACGTGGAGGGGCCCTGAGGTGGGACCAGCGTGGGTCGCGCGTGGTGTGGGGGTGTGGGCGTGGGCTGCGTGGTGTGTGTGCCGGGAGGTTGGGCTGTGAGGAGAGTGGGTTGAGTGGAGGTTAGGCCACGTGGCGGGTGATTGGAGGGGAGAGGAAGAGGGTGAGGTGGCACTAGGAGATTGGGTGGGGTGATGTGGCCAGGTAGGGGTGGGTAGGTTTTTAGGTAGCTCTAGGATTTAGGGTGGGACAGGTTGGGCCGTTTTATATTCCAGGGGGTGGTCGTTCGGGTCGGAACGGCCCGTTCGACTGCCCCCGCAAAAATAATTAAATATTTTATTTAGTTGAATTGGGCCGTTTGAAACCCGATAGCAACAAAACAAAATAATCCGGAGATCCGGGGTTTGGCGTTTTAATAAAAGATGGGGCGTTGGGAAAATAAAACGGGGTTTTACGAACATAGTTTTGGCAAACAATGCATGATGATGACGATGCAATGCACAAATTCAACGCGATTTTCTAGTAGTGGTTTTGCGGGATGCCACAATTCGACACCACTAACAATGGATCTCGCCCTCGAGATCCGCCTCATGGTACCGGAAGGAAGGTCGGCGATCCTCGACTTCTCACTTCGTGTAGATCCTCGCGACACCACTAACGAGGGTTTCTTCTTCATCTGGTAAACGGCGACACCACCAACAAGGGTCGTTGTCCCTGATCGTCGAGAGCACACTCCGGAGAACCAAAGGACGAAGATAGAGGCATCAACGATAAGGCCACCCCTAACTTCCGTTAGAAGAGGGAAAAGTTACATTGATCCACCAGTTCGATGTACAGAGCGAACAGTAAGAGTCGAGTAGGGTGATCAGTCCATCCCGGACCCAACTATCAACTCTATACATGGGTAGGAGAATCAGACAACTCAACTCTCGAGATTTAGACTGAAGATCTTCATAGGTGGTATCCGGAACAAAGGAATGCTGCCAGCAGAAATCGTATGAAAGACACACTGATTAGGTTTCGCGGTGGTTCCATTGGCATGAACAACACGTGCTCAAGGTCGACTCCAACTTCACCAAAGCTCGTCCTTCTCATATGTTTTTCAACGATACTGATATCCGGCAAGGAACACATATGGATAAGATCTCAAGAACAAAAGATCGGATGAAGGGCACAACAGAACAGTTGCAGATTGATGATCGTAGCACCTCCGTTACAAAAGGGAGAAAGCGAAAAACCTGAAGGTACGACGGAAACCCAACCACGAGAAATCCTGGACTCGAAGAAAGAGACGAGAGCGGATTCAAAACACGTCGAGATAAGAGGAGAATAGCAGAGGGGTAAGGAGTAAAATCACACCTAACCAGAACTATCCAACCGATTTTCAAAAATAGTTTTGACATTCTACTTCGGCCGCTAGCTAGGTTATCCTACAGGCTGGACTTGTGGGGTATCGCAACTGCTGAGCTCTGATACCACTCTGTAACACCCTCAGAATCGGACCTATGTAGGTTTGAGCAAAATTCGCCAAACCCGCATAGAAACGATTCAAAGGTGCCCACCAGGCACTTTCGTGCGGGTGGAAAACGAAGTAATAACATTACACAACAGTCCTCGATGGGACCCACAAAACAGATATATATAACAGCGACTCAAAGAGTCAAGAATACAGATATAATATGCAGAGATCCAAATCACCTTGAAAACGATAGAGCGTCCGACTACGGACAAGAAGCAAATGGGGCTAAGAGCCCTGAAGAATAACCAATGGCATCCATAACCCTGCCCAGGCCAAGCCGGAAGGGTAACCCTGCTAACGGCGTCGATCTCAAAACCTGCTTAACAAAAGGGGTGCCGACAAAGGGCAAAGCAGAAAACAAAGAAAGAGCGTCGATCGAGGCGATGCAGCGAGGCTAGAATTCGGCGGTCCTCGCCTACATAGGTATGGTGGACTGAAGCGGCAGCGGCAACATGCACTAACAACCTATAGAGACTCGATACAACTGGCGGTTTTCAGAGAGGGATGAGAATGACCTATCCGGATCCAACCTGAAGCTAGCACCAAACAAACCCATCCTGGTGTTTCCCCCTCGAGACCAAACGAGGAAGTCAACCGAGGAACTCACACAGTTGGCAGTTTTACTTATTCAGTTATAGTTGCGGCACTTTACTAGTCAGGTTTAGATAATCGTCCTGATAAAATAAGCAGTGGGCACTTTTAGTTAACCATTTCGTGATGGTGGCAACAATTACTACTCAGATACAGAGAGCATGAGGTAAACCCAAAACTCAGCAGTTGTTGGTACTTTTATTCAGCCAATTCCGTTGTAGTTGCCATACTTACTAGTCAGGTACAATGGCCGCAAGCGACAACCAACAAGCAATTGTGGGCAGTATTAATTATCCATTCCATTATAGTGAAGCTGATTACAAGTCATTATAAGTCAAATTTATAACAATAAACTTTAGTTATGCTTGTCTATGATCGAGATACTGTGCTCCAAGTCGTCCATATCCGCGGACACGGCTTTCAGAAAGTTTTACCCGGCCGGGGTGCACCAATAGCAACACACGCCGATCAACCTCGTAAAACCAAATCAAAACCCAACGAGGCTTTCACGGTGAACAATCACAGATTCGAAATATTTCGGGGCCACCCTTAAGTAGAATCATAGCGAGTAAGCAAGCTCGAGACGGCCTCAAGGTTATGGGGACGGCGTGAACGATCGGGAACCCGAAAGTGTGGTTGGGCTTGTCGACACCGCATGAATCGTGCCATGATCCTAAATGCAAGTGTGCTCCTCGCACAATTTAAATACGTAAAGTAGCATGGCATAAGTACAGGATAGTAAAACACCTCAAACTAGTTTGTGGCCCCAAGAAATATGACGGAATCAAGCTCGCCTGTGGGGTCCCATATACCTCCGGATGTGGATAGCGCGAAAAATCAAGGAACAGTATCAAGTACTCGGGGTCTTACGGGACACAAGTGGGCGTCGAAACCAAATATTATCTATCACCCACCGATGCCTCGCTTATTCAATTTTAGTTGTTAAACAGAAATTAAAGTGAATGATAAGTAAAACTAGCATCATCTCCAACATCAACATCAACATGCGGCAATACGTCAAATGTGGCATATGACGACACACATCAAGACTTGAGCAAGCAACTACTGCATAAGTCCAACTATCTACCAAACAACAGGTAATAGGATGTGTCCAAGGCAATATAGGGCTGCACGGTATATCACAGGTACGAGAACTAAAGCATCGCAACACAGATAGCAATAGATCAACAGGAGGGAATAAATACTATGAAAGTAAGATAGGTAGAAAGGGGGGGAGATGCTCGCCTGAAAACATTGTCGAAGGTTTTCCCCGAAGATCGGGTCGACACTCGCATCAACTCAACGGCCTTATCCGCGAAGAAGCAAAACACTAGAAGAAACACCGGATGCAACATTTAATACACGGCATAAGATCGGCATGATGCATGGATGATGTATGGCATGGCAAAGGTGCGATGCAATTAGGTCATATTAAGCGGAACCGGGGTCCCGACAATTAATTAGGTGGTGCATGTTGTTTAGCTACCCCGCAATTTTAAATGTTGTTATATCAAGGCGAGATGAGATACCGGTTCGCTACACAAGTTTAAATGAGGCCAATATAAGGCTAGATTTGCCCGCATATGGGCCCCATATTTAATTATTAGGTGAATCGGCATAAGGCCCCCAAACCACAGATAAGATGCATGCATGACAATTATTATGCGACAAGTTGTTATGTTATAAAATAGGGTTCGAGGAAAAAGGGGTCACACATTAGGGGTCTCGACGATCTTGTCCGGGGGTTCGGGGTTCGGCAGGGTCCAGGGTCCGGTCTCGGGGTCCAGGGTATAGGGTTCGATGGAGCGGTCTCGCGGGATCGTTCTCGGACTCCGGGGTCGCTCTCGGTATCGGGGCAGATCTTGTCGCATCGGGGTTCTCGGCGTCGGGGCGCAACGGATCTTCCGGGTCGGTGTCGTTCTAGTAGTCGTGAGGATCTCGTTGGGTCCGCGGATCGGCCGCTCTTGGCGTTCTGCGTCAGTGTCCTTGCCGTTCGTGTTCTTGCGTATCGCCTCCGGGAAGGAGTACTTGTATCAACCGGGGAGATCTTGATGTCCGGGTGAAGTACTTGGCGTCCGAGAGTGGCACTTGTCGTATCCGCAAACTCGACGAGCTTGACGTCCCTTGTAGTTGACCTTCGGCTTCGGGGTCTTCAGGGTCTCGATGTACTTAGCTAGGGTTCGACGGAGTTTGGTCTTCAGGCACCCGAACAGGCTTCTCGAATTCCGTGAAGGAGAGCTTGTCGATTCGGCGTCATCGAGGGAGTACTTGTCGTTCCGGGGATCTGTTTCGGGGTCTCGGACAACGGCCTTCGGCCTCCGTGAAGAAGAGCTTTGCGTGGATCATCGGCCCGGAGATCTTGCCGCACCCTCGGGTTCAATTCTTGCGAGTTCCATCTTGTAGCCTGAGGCTCGGAACGGCAGCGAGGCGACGCGAACTGGCGGCGGTGTCGAGCTTGGGAGCGGTCCTGCGAGTAGTGCGACCCGTGGAGGCGGCGCCCAGGCGTCAGGGGCCGGTCACGGGCTGCGCAGGGATCTGGGCTCGTCGGCCGCGGCATCGGATCCGGCGAGGAAGCGGCGGAAGGTGGCGGAGCCGGCGGCAGCTGGCGCTCTGGCCGCGCGGAGGCGGTGGCGCGCCGTGGACGGCCTGGCGGAGGAACCGAGGGCGCGGTGGAGCTGCCGCCGTGCCAGGCGGTGGGCAGCGTGGAACTGCAGGGGCGGAGAGGGCAGGGCGGAGCTCGGCGATCAAGGGAACGAGCGAGCTGGGTCGAGGAAGGGCACACGGCGGGCGGCGAACGGCGGCGCTTGGGCAGCGGAGCTTCGTCTGCGATGGCGTGAAGGAGCGGGGCCTGGGAGGCGGTGGCTAGGCGATGCGGGCGGTCGCGGAAAGGCGAGCGGGAGCGGTGGTCGCCGGGCGCTGCGGACGCGGCGGCTCGCTCGCCGGAGCCGGGAGAGGGGGTCGCGGGCGGTTGAGGGAGCTGCGGGAGGAGAGGAGGCGCGGGGTGGAGAGGGCCGGGTCGTGCGGGGAGGCGAGAGAACCAGAGGGAGAGGGAGGGAAGAGAAACAGTGGAGCGGCAGGGCGCGTGGAGGGGCCCGCGGGGTGGGACCCGCGTGGGTCGCGCGGTTGGTGGGGGTGTGGAGCGTGGGGCGCTGCGTGGTGTGTGTGCCTGGGAGGGTTGGGCTGTGAGGGAGAGTGGGTTGAGTGGAGAGGGGTTAGGCCACGTGGCAGGGGGTGATTGGAGGGGGAGAGGAAGAGGGTGAGGTGGCACTAGGAGATTGGGTGGGGTGATGTGGCCAGGTAGGGGTGGGTAGGTTTTTAGGTAGCTCTAGGATTTAGGGTGGGACAGGTTGGGCCGTTTTATATTCCAGGGGGTGGTCGTTCGGGTCGGAACGGCCCGTTCGACTGCCCCCGCAAAAATAATTAAATATTTTATTTAGTTGAATTGGGCCGTTTGAAACCCGATAGCAACAAAACAAAATAATCCGGAGATCCGGGGTTTGGCGTTTTAATAAAAGATGGGGCGTTGGGAAAATAAAACGGGGTTTTACGAACATAGTTTTGGCAAACAATGCATGATGATGACGATGCAATGCACAAATTCAACGCGATTTTCTAGTAGTGGTTTTGCGGGATGCCACACCATGGCAGGAGGCAGAACTACTCACATGATCCGATGGCGACTGCGAAGGTCCGCTAGCAAAATTCCGAGGCGCAACCACCTGAACCTCCTGCGGAGAAGGGTTCGGAGCAGCGCCCTCAGAGGTATCCACCGTCTGAGTAGGAGGAGACGCGACTTTTGACTCCCCCATCATCTCTCGAGCACCATCGCTGGAGGAGTCGTTGGAAGAGTTCCTGCATAGGGACAAATTAGTACAAGTACAAAGTAAACAAGCAAGGAAAAGCAATGCAGGACAAAGGAAACTTATGAGTCAAGCTCGCTCAGGTTGAAGACAGGAGGGGTCCTCCGGACCTTCTTCTCCTCTTTCTTATCTTCCTTCTTCTCTTCTTTCTTTTCTTCCTTCTTCCGCTTCGCCGGCGGGTGCGGCGCTACAGCCCACACGGGAACGGCAGGAATCAGAGTGGAAGAGCCTCCATGCCCATCACTGTGACGTTCAAGACACAGTGGGTTCCTAGGAGTCGGAGGAGTCGAGGCATCCGAAGACTCGCTCGATGTCCGTGATAGTTTGCGAGTGTGATCCTCGCTCGAATCGTTGGCCTCTTCAGCCGGAGACCTCGCCGATGGCAGCTCGAACATGGAATCCACCACATCATTATCTGGAGCATCCAGATACACTTCGGGTAATGGAGGCGACATACCCGGCACTTTGAAGCTATGCACAAGAGAAGAACAATTTGTTAGCAAACAAACGCAAATACAATGCATTCGAAAATAGCGCTACGCGCATGGATCTACTCCTGTGGAACAGGAAGCGAAGAAGAAAATGGAGGAGTCAGCGACTTCCCCGGGATATCCTCTCCAGCTTTGAACTTCAGCAGCGAACGAAGGGCCCTGTCGAGGTCTCCCTGGGAGAATTTCTCAGCCGAAACCCTCGTCGGATCACGGTGGCCAGCATAAAGGAACATCGGGTGCGCCCTAGCCTGGAGTGGCTGCACCCGACACTCAAGAAAAGTGCGGATAATATCCACACCGTTCACTTCCTTCTCCGGAATCAACTGGAGATCCTCCACTCGACGATAGAGAGCCTCTATCTCCGCCACCTCGCCATCCAAGATCTGATTTTTCGAGGACCTTTTTGGCTCGATCTTTTGGGAGGGGTCGAAAGGAACAAGACCAAAATCCTGCCCAGGCACTACGGATTCGCGGATATAAAACCATCGCCTATGCTAGTACTGGACAGATTCGGACATGGAAAAAGAAAAGAAAAGCAGATTGGTTTTGCGGGAGATGATACAACCCCCAATGGGATAAACACCATCCGAACCAGATTGCCTCTTCACGGAATAGAGTTTCCGGAAGAGGCCAAAGTGCGGCTCGATACCGATCCAGCACTCACAGAAAGTGATAAAACAAGCAATGTGAAGAAGAGAATTGGGGGAAAGATGGTGCAATTGGACACCGTACAGGAAAAGCAGTCCACAAAGGAAGTTGTGGACTGGGAAAGAAAAACCGCGAATAACAAAGGCAAGGAACATAACCCGAAACCCAGCGGGGGGACGGGGGATTACCTTGTTGCCTGGGAGTTTGACGGCCTCCCTATCCTGCGGGATCAAGCCCCGCTCACGAAGCTTGCAGAGATCACTCTCCCGTGTCTCAGATTGCCGCCAGCCACCGTCGGTGACACGGGTAGCGGTGGCACTCTTCTTCCCTCCAGCAGCGCTGGTAACAACCGCAGAAGAAGACTTCTTCGGCTTTCCCATTGCGGTACGGCGGCGCCGGCGGCGAGAGTGCAAGATGGAAGAAGGGAATGTGGAAGGATATTCCAGCCGCAGCAAGAGCTCTCAGAGAACAAGGAAGCAGTGAAACGAGAATAGCTACGGTGAAAACAAACTAAAGTTTTCCCCAATGATTAAAATACGAAGACGATGCACGACAGCCGTCCATCGAGAAGGCCTAACGCCAACGGCAGGATCTGGCCATACACGTGTCAGCATCGCAACAAACCGTCGCTAACACGCCGTCCATTACGCGTGGAAATCAAGGCGACGCCGTAATTATCTCCATGCCGCGCGTGACCGGTCAATTCAAGGTCAGACAGTGGGACCCATGTTCGTCCAGTCAAGTCATCTCTGGCGCAGCAGACGCTTGAGGTCATCGATCGTCAGCACTGACGTCATCAAAAGCTCCACTAGCAACAGCTACAATTTCTTCGGCTTCAAAGCTAAGAGTACTCACTTGAATCTACGATTCGACCAATTACTCGGGGGCTACTCCTATCAGGAGCGCTGGCCGCGCACCCGAAGAATGAACAACACGTTACAAAACCGAATTGTTTCTTCGAGTCCTACGTCGAGTTTACGACTCCACTACGGACTCGGGGGCTACTCCCATAGGGAGGATGGATTTAAGCATCCGAAAAATTTTGTTTCCTACGGACCTGACACTGAACAACGGCTGAATTAAAGTCTCTGCTCGAGTCTACGACTCGAACTAACACTCGGAGGCTACTCCCATAGGGAGCTCTGGTCGCGCACCCTATAAATCTTCGACTGCGATCTTTTGGATCAGTACACAAAAATCTTATTCAGCAACTCTGCCCCAATTAACGCTAAGTGAGTAGCATTCTCCTTGGCCACCCGAAACACCTCCGCGGTGACAAAATTCGGATGCTGTGTCTACGACGTAAAGATAAGACCTACAGATATCATCTGATGGCCTGGTAACGCACATGACTGCGCTCTGCTAGTATAAACCCGTGCCAACAGGCGCGACGAAAAATCCCGACGGACGCGTTGGGTACACCAATTAAATTCACTGGAATTCCACTCCTGTAAGTCCTCCGCGGCCTGAGTCGAATTACGCCAGCATATGTTCCGGGTTCGAGTCGAGGGACTCGAACCTGAAGAAGATCATGTTGTTTTGTCCTAAGACAGTTAACTGACCCTGATCCGTCGGGAGAGTCAGGCACATGCATCAACAATCCCTACACATTCTCTTGAAAGACAGAGTTGCACCCGAAGGATTGAAGAGTCCTCAGCCGAATCTACGATTCGACTGAACACTCGGGGGCTACTGACATGGTTATACCCCGCGGGTACACGATCTCAGCATACCTGGTCCATCCCAAGGAAGGCCCACGACAAATATACGCTGGCCCATGAAGATTTTTGGGTGGCCAAGGCCCATGACGCCTTCGGATCCTTGGAGAGCAAGACTAGAGTAGATAGGAAATTCAAAGGAGTAAACCCTAGAACCTGTAACCGACTAGATCTGTGCCTGGGACCTGCCTAAGTCTATATAAAGGCCAGGAGGGCACGACCTAGATCTCTCTCTCATACTTCCGCATACACACCTCCACGCCAGATTGCATCTGCGCATCCCTGTAATCACCGATTCCGCCGTAATTAAGAGCAGACAAGCAGGAGTAGGGTTTTCCCTCCGGGGGCCTGAACCTGGGTAAACCTCGTGTCCCCATGTAGCTTGTTTTCTAACCGTTCCGCGATCTCCAGCATCCCCATCTTCTCCAAAACCCAAGTCCATAACAATGGGCATTGACGAGTCAAAACCTCGTCAGCCTGGGCCACTAGCCTAAGCCATGCCTAATCATGGTGGAAACTTGCAGCATCACCATAATGAGCTCTCTATGAAGCATCCTCGATAAAAAGCTATGCATATGGTAAATAAAAAGATTGCTGAGATGCTCATTATCTGCTTGCCTTGTCATTTTGGTTATGGGAAAGCTCCTGTACCATGTGCAAGGGGTACCCCGTTGGCGGTTCTCAATGATATGCAAATACTTAAAGTGACAAGAACTTACCTGGACCCAAAGTTGAGTATGCATGATGTGTGGCCTTTGTATTCAAGGGACTTGAGATTTCCAACTTATACTTCGTCAAGCATATACTCCAGCTTTGCCACTTTAACCTTAACCACTTCAAGATGCTTATGATAGGGGAAATGAGGGATGAAAGCTAACAAGTACCATAATTTTTGGAAGCTCTTTTTGAAACTTGTAATTCCTGCTTCCTTTACAAAAAAAAGCATTTCTTCCACCACTATTGAGTCTCCACCTTCTATCTTTAGGCACCATTAAGAGAGCATATTTGTCATTATGTTTGCAGTGTTCCAAAGCTTATTAATTGATGCATATTGTGTTATTACTTTCTCTTGTGCTACTTGTTTCTAGTCACCCTTGTGAACTTTGAAGGTGTCCTATGCATCTATTTTCTACTCTATGAGGGACAAGCTGATTGCCACTATGCTATGTTTTCTGCATGTGAAACAAACAAACGTTTTTCAATGCATATTATTCATGATATTTGTTTGTAGCTTGCCATTTTGCATGCATAGTTACTATGTCCTATTGTTAGAACTCCATCTTGCATGCACATGTTTAGAGTTCTTTTATCCCAGCTTTCAATGCTTGCAAATGGTTGGATCTTTATTGTGAGGGTGCATGTCACCTCAAAAATTATTATTTTTATCACTTACCTACTCGAGGACGAGCAGGAGTTAATCTTGGGTATGTTGATACGTTGGAAATGTATCTATAATTTGTCTACACTTTGAGGTGCTTTTCTAGTACTAACCTACTAACAAGTTGCAACAGTGCCTGATGCCTGTTTTCTGCTATTTTTGGTTTCAGAAAAGTTAGTAAAGAAATATTCTCGGAATTGGACGGACAAAGGACAAAGTCAATTACTTTCCATGGGGAACAAGAAGTCCAGAGGAGAGCCGAAGAGGCTAGCAAGGGGGGCAGACCCACCCCAGGCGCTGGTGGGCCTAGCCCTGCACCTGGCTAGGGTTTGCCAGCCCTGGCCGCCTCCTCGGTCTCCCCCTTTGCCTATAAGAAGCCCCTGATGCAGAAACCCTGAGTACCCGATCAAAAATCCATGAAACTGTCTGTATCCGCCACCACCATCGTCCCTAGATCGGGGGGATCTGAAGTTCTTCTCGGCACCCTACCGGAGGGGAGATCAACCCAGAGGCCTTCTCTCCGGTATGATGCGTGAGTAGTTCCACCTTGGACTATGGGTCCATGTAGTAGCTAGATGGTTGTATCTCCTCCTTTGTGCTCTCATGTATAGATCTTGTGAGCTACGTTCATGATCAAGATCTAATATATTTGTAATCATGCATGTTGTGTTTGCGGGGATCTGATGGATATTGAGATTATTATGTTGGTTTGATTAATGGTTTTGTCTTTATGATTCTATCATGTATGTGTTGTTTGTGATCTTGCATGCTCTCCGTTGTTAGTAGTTATCTTGGCCAAGTAGTTGCTAGTGACTCCAAGAGGGGGTATTTATGCTCGATAGTGGGTTCATGCCTCTAGTTTCCAAGGGAAGTGACAATAATCTCTTGGGATGTAGATGTGTTGTTGCTACTGGGGAGAAAACAACGGTCTCTTGTTCATGGAACATGTGGACTGTTTACCTTACACACTTTGCTTAAAGCAGTTGTCTGTTGCTTGCAACTTAATACTAGACGGGGTTCGGATGATAACCTGAAGGTGGACTTCTAGACATAGATGCAGTTGGATGGCGGTCTATGTATCTTGTTGTATTGCCCAATCAACCTCATAGGATCTTTCTTACTAGAAATTGCATTGGTATGCCTTGCTCAGTTCCTGCCAATTGCCCTGCTGTAATTTTTTTACCCTTCATGCCATGTTATTTATCTAAGGAGAGCACCTCTAGTGAACTATCGACCCCGGTCCAATCTTTACCAATGATACATCTTCCACTGTTACTTGTTTACTTGCTGCAAGACACCATTACCTTCCACACCATACGTTTAATCCTTTGTTACAGCAAACCGGTGAGCTTGACAACCTCACTGATTCATTGGGACAAAGTCTTGAGTTTGTGTTGTGCAGGTCTCCACATTGTTTGCAACACTTGTGTGATGTTTCCTTCCTCCTTCTGGTTCGATAACCTCGGTCTCAACTGAGGGAAAACTTGTTGTTGTGCTCTTCACACCGTGTGCTTGGGGTTACCAACAAAGTGGCATGTCGAGCACCATTAGGGGTCACCCGAAAGGTCTCCTCCCTCTGTTCTTCGACAAGAACTGGGGCAATATAATAGGGAACCTCCCGCCCTTTAATGCCAAGGGCCTGGTGGGGCCAAGGAGTCCTCTTATGATGTTGGAGAGGATGCGAAGGAAGGTGAGGCACCCTCTAATGCTAGCGGGGGCTCTTCTCTCGCGACTGACTTCTGTATGGGGGAGTCCTCCCATGAGGAGTCGCCTTCGCAAGCTGAGACTGAGTCCGTGGAGAACTCCACCCTTGCCAGGTTTTTCAGCGCCAACACCCGGTCGCAACTCCCATATGGGGAGGCACTACCCTCAAAGGTGACTGCGGCGCCCCTGTCTCCTCGTGTTGACCTCAGTTCCCAGCCTGAGGAATAACCCGATGATTTGGAGGTGGCCTCGGGTCCCTCATATGCCCAACGTAGGCATGCACTTCTGAGGCCTCGAGGCTCCTTCTAGACCAACAGGTTAGGTCCTTATACATCTTGCTCCTTGGGCGATATACTCGATGTCTCTTGTTTGACAGTCAGTGTTCTCTCTTCAGAGTTACTTGCTCCAGCCAGAGTCCTCCCGGGGAAGGCTCGCAAGCCCCTGACATTCCCGAAAAAACCTCCAACTGTCTTTTCTCCTGTAGGAGATGGAGGAGGGGTTCACTCCGGCCCCATTGGCAGGAGCACGGCTCCCTGGGACCTCTCCTGGTGATGCGGGTCTTGATCCTGAGTGCTTGTCTCTCTGAGCAAGTCTGGAAAATGTGGGCGACTAGGTGGCCACGGGGTGCCCCGGCCTCAGAGGCCCAGAGAGTGAAGTGTCCTGCCGATTGGCGAGGAGCACCGCGGAAAACTGCTCTTGGGTGATGCGGGGTTTTCTAGGCAACCTAGCATTAAAGAACAGCGTCCTCCCAGGAAGATGCCTTCTCTGCTAGGTGGTTTCTTCCCCGACCTGATGTGGAGGTTTCAGTGCTTGAAAGACTAGTTGGATGGGGCCTGGGAGAAGGCTGAGGAGATAATGCAAGCCCTTTGCAAGGAGCAACAGCTTAGGGATGAAAACTGTGCCTCCCTCCTCCGGTTGACCTACAAGATGAACGACCTCCTAGAGTCCCTCCGTCTGTCGCCGGTCGAGCCCGCTAGCCAGGGGGTCAACGCTGGCCTGAATCTCTTGTCGTCTCTACTATCCCGGCTCAAGATATTCCGCTCATTTGTAGACTCGGTGATGCTGGAGGAAGGCAACGAGGTGGCATGTGGTGCATCCTGAGAGTTGTTGTATCGGGTTCACCACCATGTCCCTCGCTTCGATGATGAGGTGATCTTTAAGCCCCCTGGCCCGGGTAGGAGCATCCATGCCTCCCAAAAGTCCATTGAGGTAGCGGTGTCCAAGTGGTTGCATGTCTTCATCGTGAACCGGTTGTTTGAAGCCGCTTACCCCTCTTCGGTTTATGAATAGAAGAGGTGAAGCATTCATCTTTGCAATTCTGTAATTCTTTTCGCGCATAATTGTACTGTCTATCAGTCAATAAAAAACTTCCTCGGTGTACTCCCATATTCGGATATAGCCTCCCTCGGAGCGCTTACTGCCCCATGTCTCTCCGGGGGGATCGTTCGGCGTGACTACACCAGCCCTAGGACTAGGATCCGGGCTCCCTACTACAAACGACCATGGGCAGACCTACCTTGTGATCTATTCACCTTTCGATTGGAAACACCCTACCACTAAGGACCCTGGGTGCAACCCAATGAGGCGCTCCCTTCCTAAGGCGCCTGATACCTTCGATCTGGATTACAGATGTAGTATAATAGATTTTCCCTAGTAGACCTAGGTTTATCAAATCCTTGGGAAACAACGCCAATAGGAATAAAAATAAGGACACGTCTATAAGACTTTGTTTTCTCGATTTTACCTTTGTTTACATGACCAGTCTAGTTTACTTCATAGTGTGGCTGAATAAATGGATGGAGATAGGCCAGGGTTGAAGATCCACCTGCAGCTGTGTATCATATGAGATAAAGGATAAAAATAAGCACACTCATGTGTAAGGTTCCAATAGAGATAATCTTTTATGGGAAACACATCATAATATACTAGAGCCCCTGAGAGGCCACATGCATAGCAATAGTATTTTGATCCAACCGAGTGCACCGCGAAGCACCGGGCAACAAACGATTATTAAGTGCAAAAACATAGATCAAAGCATTAAGTGGTGATGTTGTTGTGATCCCAAATTGGTCGCTAAGCGAAGACCATACTACCCTTGATGTCACAGAAGTTCCTATGAGATCGTCGCTTGCTAAGCATCTCACCTCAAGTTTTGATCAATCTTCGGGATCTTGGGTACCTACAAGTCTAAAGATCGAGGCAAGAGACAAAGAAACAAATGATACAAATCCCTCTTACAAACAAATACACAATTCTCCCATAGATTAGATACACATAAACGTTGTGAGGTTTCTCCCCAACCCGCATCCCGTGAGGACTACTCACCCATAACAATAAGATCAAGGATAGAAAATAGTGTGCAATACTTAGATTGAAATCAATTATTATTACAATGGTTGCCGAATCACAAGGAGATCTCAAGTACAAGGTAATGGATATGGCTAATGGAGAGGATGGGGTGGAAGGGATGAACTATGATGTGGATATCCTTTGGTGGTGTTGTGATGCAATCTGAGAATGGTGTCTCTTTCTGCGTCGGTAGGGGCCTCAAAATATATAGGCGTCTTCACGAGTATTGTAGGGTTTGACAATACGAAGCTGCCGCCACCTTGTATGGTCAGGTGGTACGAGAGGGGAATGCCCATACCAGTGGTCGTCACAATGGCTGCAGCCTGGCTTCAGCTCCAGGAATACTTGGTCGTCAATACTTCCTCAAAATCATCATTTATGACTCCAGATTTCATAATAAAAGTGTGATTTTTTTCACATTATAAATTAAAGTAAGGATTTGCATATCTTTGCACTAATTAGTCATTAGTGTTAAATCAAGAGAGAATAATGTCAATTGCTTGACGAAAAATAATGTTTAAACACAGAGAAAGATGACGCTTTTTGGAGCCATCAGCGCCCTTCGTACGATTAGGCGCATACTGAAAAAGGTTTAGCAACCTAGATGGAGCATGCCTAAAATATGGTTTTTCCTTTTTTGCAAAAAAAAGCTTCTTGGAAACTCGTGACTGAACAAAACATATTTTTTTGGTTAAGCTCAACGGCCGTGCATGATGTCCGCTCGAAACTGACTTTGTTCCCAACAATGGGATATCGGGTGCCGTCCTAGGCGATCTCCGAAGGGGTTCCTTGCCCGGAGTGGCATTTGGTCCTCGGGACACTCATTTGACCTACCACTTCAGGTACTCCGCCCGCCTCATCACCCTACGATGGCTAACATGAGGCCGCTCCGACGATGAGGCGCAAGGACGGCATTCCCCTTATGTTTCATCAAATGGTGTATCCCTGCGCATACCAAAGCCACGCGTTAGGCATGGCGCTTCCCCATCATGAGCTCGCCCAGGGCATGCACCCCCTTTATCTGACTAGTCTCCTTGCAGGGGTGTTCTAGAGGTCCCCTCGGCCCGCCTCTCGTCTCCCCGGGTTCCTTTCCCAGGGAGACCTCATGGCAAGGCTTCGATCATGGTCCCCATGGTCCTCCCCTCCTCGCGAAGGATATATCATCTTCTTCGATCCTGGTGCAGAGATCCGCCATGTCGAATAGTCCTGACACCATGCTCATGCCTCGGACTCATATTTCCATCTGGAGGAGCGCGTAATGTGTTCCTCGCTTGAGGTCCCGGATAACGAGCATGGGGGAGCCTCATGCACGATGTCGAGGATGATCCTTAACCGACATAGGTAATCTCAAAGGAATTCTCCCGGCCACTGACGGAGTTTGTTGAGGTCGGTGATGCGCCCGGGTCAGCGTTGCCATCTACACTGTCATATCCCATTCTGGGGACATATGGTCGCGCACGAGACGGGCCATCCTGGCAACGGTTCGAATGATGAGGAATACTGTTCTTTGTACTAGAACTACCACGTGCTTAACAAAAATGAAATCAGCACGGTGCTCACTTTTGCCAGATCTTGCTGATGAAGTGCATCGAATGCGATGGGACGTATATATATCAAGTAAAGTATCCCTTCTCCACTACTGCGAGTGTCGATCTTTGCAATAACCTTGCATGCTGATGTTTGGGAAGCAAGTGAAAAAATCGAAACCAAAAAAGTTTGATTCGCTACTGCTTTTTGTCGCCGCCTCAACCCCAAGGCCCAAAGTGGTTCCTTCCCTTGCACACTAACACAACATAGCTGGCAAACATACCAAAGACAAACACAGAGCCATCATACCATGGCTAGAGTTGCAAGAGGGATCCCGCAAAAGTGTCGCTTCTAGTTCATTTTGAGGTTTACTGATTTATCTTTTCTCAAAAAATAGTACTCCAATAAAATCGTAAAATTAACTAGAAGAGGGATTTTCGTGGGATCCCACTCGCAACCCTAACCATGACACACGTGCACAGCGCCACACTATGGACAAGGGAGAGATCAGCTGGCAGGTGTGTGCGGGGTTGCCGACAAGATGCGTACTCTTTTTTTCAGAGTACTACTAGTAGTACGAAAATAGAAGCTATAAATAAATAATGTGTCTAGTCAAACTAACATAACGATATTATATTGTGCCAGAAAGTGACATTGTTAATTTAGTGCAAGGCGGCGTGCTAGTCTATCTAATATGCTAGCATGCGTCTTCGATGCAACCGCTTCTTATAGCATAAGACCTCTGAAGGAACATGCAAAAGAAAAAAGAAAAACGTCTTACAAAGAGCCATCCCATCTTCCTCATCTCCGTTTATTTGTCCCCACTCGCTGATGCGCCTGGCCGCATCTCTGGCACACACTTCATGAATTTATCTCGCCATCTCTCCCGCAGCATCACTCCTTCCAGGCCACCACACCTCTCCTCCAACAAGCACCAACAACTCTACATAGATCCACCCTCACCCCCAATCCATCCGGACGCGATGGAGGATTCAAGGCGCAACCCGCTGTAGTGTGGTTGGAGCAAGGTCAACGATGACGTCTTCAATAAAATCATTATGCGTATGGACACTCCCGGCGCCGTTAGGCTGGCCACAAGCTCCCAGGAGTTATACCGCCAAGTCATCGGTGGAAAAGGTAGCAGATGCCCCAACGGCCGCTGTTGGTCATTAGTCTCTTACAATAACTTCTAAGAGCATAAGATTCAGTGCTACTACACCCCATGCATAGTCTACATGGATCCAGGATGCCAGTTCGTTACCCAGCCATTGACTGTGCATGAGTTCTGGGACCACTTGAAACTTTCCCATAAGAGGCATGTGAAGGAGATAATAAAGGAGTTTATTTTCATATCTCATTAGTTCTATAATAGTTTTATATCATGATATAACTGTATCAAGAGAAAACATTGATAGATGTGTGGTATATAAACAAACCAGGAGTCCCTAGTAGCCTCTATTCAACTAGTTCATTAGACATCTGATGATCAAGGTTTCCTGATCATGGTGCATTTATGCAAACTAACAATAAAGTCATATCATCTGAAGATGGTGTGACAGCTATTACCCACCGATGATTGGTGCAACACGGTCATGTCACATAGTTCATAGTTGCAATTGTCTAAAACAGAGTGTCTTAATCCTTAGTCCTTGAGATCATATTTAATCACTATCATCCGAGGCTTCTTTGACTGCATCAAACATCGTGACCATAACTGGGTGACTATAAAGGTGTATGTTAGGTATTCTAGAGGGGCATGTTGAAGCGTATGTATGGAGATTGGGATTTGTTCTCCTGTGTAAGAGGATTATACATTGGGCCCACTGGGTAAATTACATCCATAAGCTGCATAGTGTATGACTAGGGCATGGGGATGGGATGTCATGAGAACGAGTAAAAAAGTAATTCTTAGAAACGAGATTGAACCAGGTATCATGATAGCAGTGAACAGATCTCGGACAAGTAAGGTATCGAAGTAACAAGGGAATTAGATACGAAGTTTATGGTTCAACACGATGTTGTTTTGTGGAATGCATGGGGGCCATTATGGGCATCCCGGTCCCTCTATTAATCATTGATCCAAGATCATATCGATCATAGTTGTGCCATTCCTGAAGCATAGGGTAACACACTTAAGGGAATTACGACGCTTAGAGATTTTTATGTAAGATGGAATCATAGAAGAAAGATAAAACTGGATTAGTTCCGAAAAGCATCCGAGGTTGTTCGAAAGAAGGAAAAAGGACGAAGGTGTTTTAGATAAATATGAATATATATATATTAATTATGAATTAATGTATATTAAATAAATATTTCAAATTATTATTTATAGGGCAACTTTCTTTAAAAGGCCAAACCCCTGTAGGGAATTGGCCTAGGAGGAAGCTACCCGGAAAGGTAGCTCAAGCCACTACCGCTGGGCCAGGCTGGCCCACACGAGCAGGCGAGCTGGCGCAGGCGTTGCGTAGGGCGGCAGATAGCCAACCGCCGCTGGCAGGGCGTGGCCTCCCGACCCAACCTAGCTGCGCATAGGGAGGCGCTGGAGAACTGGTGCGTGGTGGGCCGCGCCAAGGCCCACCCACCCAATGCCTCCTCACTGCCTCAACCACCGCGGGCATGGGTGGCCAGACCACCTGTCCAGGCTGCTGCATGCTGCACTGCTGGCTACTATTGGGCCACCACAGGGTAGCCCATCAGGCCACCAGATTGGCCCAGAGTCTTTCCTCTTTCTCTGTTTGTCCTTTCGCTATTGTTAGTCCCACATGGGAGAGCTCTTGGGAAGAGTACACATGTCTCTCCTTATAAAGGGTTCCTATGGTGGGAATAAATACACAAATTACACAATTAATTCTCTAAGGCAGTTTCTTAGAGAAGAAATCTCTCTCTCTTTTCCTCTTGCGGTAGAGCGGTCCCTGGAAAAGACTATACACACAAGAGACAACAATGCTATGGCACGCTGTTGTGCTGAAGTGATTCCGGCCCAGAGATCTACCTCCACAATCTCAGTAGGGATTAGAGACCCGGGAGTCGTCGTCTCGCACCATACGTGTGCGAAACCTTGGGGGTGATGCCACTTGTGGCACCGGACCATCGTATGAGGACCTGGTCAAGGGGTGTCTTATAAGAAGCTTCGTAATCTTGAGGTCGGACGAGTATGACTACATTATCCACATTCCTGCATCACGGCTATACACTTACTGTCTACAAGGGCATGTTACTGTTGTCTTCTCTCTGTTACTTCATTACTTATTAGATAGATCCTGGCTAGGTGTGGTCCAACATAGGAAATTTTTTGTTTTCTGCCACAGAGCCCCTTCGGCATGTGCCAGAAATTTTTTGCTTACTGTCTACATCTGCAAAAACTGGCTCCCAATTGAGGCAGTTCCCACAACAGGATCACAGAGAGCAAAGATCATCAATATCAGGAAAGAGGGCACGGAGTTGTTTCCCCAAATTTAAGGATACACCACGTACATCGTCCTATCCTTCAGGTATGTCAGGTCGATAGCGTGCGGATCACCACGGTACAAGGTGATGTTATGGTATCTATCGTCATGGAATAAGCTCCATTCGGTCGAAATGGTGGTGACATCTGAGCTGACAAGCAGGCCTTCATTGGCTAAAGTCATGATAAAAGGGATCATGTCATACATGTCAAATCTAAGGCGTTACCTGCGACCTTCTGAATCGGTCGTTGGAATTCCCTCTAGATTACAAGTATCGCAACAACTAGTTTCAATTGTGAGTTAACTCATATAAATCTTCTTGCCATGATCCTAATATGAATATATGTAATGTCGCACTAATTAATTACTTTATGTTAGTAATAGACCCAATTGGTATTGGTTATTCAGCCAAGGCCGTTTTATGTCTTCATATTCAATGGTCGTTGGTGTAGTCCCGGTAACTGCGTGGTTCCTGGATGCGAGTTCACAGCCCTGCGGTCAGTGCTCCTCGCTAACCTCAGAGAGGCCCACTCCATGAGGTTGCGTATTTTCCGCTATGGTAAAAAATCCAGGTACATCTCTAAGCCGGTGTCGGCATCAGGCTCATATAATGTAGATATCATGGTATTCGGGCATGATGGTACAATGTTCTGCGTGCTATTTGACGGGCGTGACAAAGTCATCTTGATATCTGTCGTGTGCGTCAAGCCAACGTCATGCTTGTCGCTGCAGTATAGGTTGAAGTTCAGTTGTGCACATCCAAATGGCTTGTGGGAAGAGGTATTCTTTGCGAAGAGTAAAGGAACTTGCTCCTTGTCGGTTTGTTGGTTTAATCTGTTCGCTCATCGTTGGAATCGACCATTGCAGTTCACCATGGAATACAAGCTGCACATCGATAGGATTATCTAGAGATAACACATCTTAATCTTCTTATGATGATCCTAACTCCACTCATGTACTCTCGACGGGATTTTTCTTATCATTTTGGGACATGTGGTTCCTAGCTTAATTTTGTTCTGAATATTTTACATGGAGTTCTACTACTGCTTATCTATTTTGTAGGAATAACTATGTATTGGTACTTGTTCAGACCGATGGATTGAGTGTAGAATATGGTCTCTCTTTATTTTTGAATCATGATCATGCTACATCTATTTAATTTGAATATCTGTATTGTTAAATCTGCCAATTCTTTTGGTCATTATCTATACTGCTAAATCGGTCACTTTGAAATTTTGTTAAATCTTTCAAGTGCTTCTTATTATAAATTGGGAATCTGTTGATATTTTCTGTCTTATTCTATAATACTAAACCTTTCAAATGCTAGTGAATCTGTCAAATATTCTATTATTGCTATTACTAAAGTATCTTTTAGAACTAATACTGATGTACTAGTACTTGTTTAAAACAAGAGCAATAGATGGTCTTGCTCTTTTTTAGATTGTCTTGATCTTCTTTTGAAACATGGGCTTATCACAATCTAGATGAGGCTTGGGGAATTTTGGGTTGCGTATGTGGGTCACACAGGCATTGATGTGAGTGGAAGGTATGCATAGGAAAGCATACTTGATTGAATGTGCTCGAAGAAAAGAGACTGATCCTGCGTCAAGGTTTTTAGAGCTGAAACAAGAATTAATTCTCTTTGTACTGATATTGAATTTCAGAGTGTGTATTGCTGAATCAGACACTTTGAAATGTTATTGAATATGAATTGGGAATATATCGATTTCATAGGGCATGATGCAATTTAGGCCGCGGGTTCTAGCCTTTCTAAAAATTTCAGCAATTTTAGGAGGCTTGCCAAACTTTGGAAAGGGATACCTTTCTAGAAAGTTCATTTGAGGTTTGACATCTTGGTATTTTGGTATGAAGTACAGAAAAACGTAAGTTACTCAACTTATAACTACTCGGTATAACTGATGTGATATACATAGTACATCATCTGGACAAAGTTGAGGCCTAGGGCATGTTTGATTCAAAGGATTTATAAAGAAATTTTGTAGGATTCTTACCCATAGGATTTTTTCCTATAGAGGCCATTTGATTCAAAGGATTGAACCCGTCAAAATTCTTATGGATACCTTTCCTATACTACATTCCCAAAGTATTTCTAACAAGAGGTTAGACCTCTCGGAAAATTTCCTATGTGGCTATGACAATTATGACATGTACTCAATCTATATACGAATTTCCTGTGTTTTTTCTCTAGTGCAACCAAATGACAACTGCGGCTAATTCATGCGTTTTTCGTTCCTATAAGATTTCACATGTCATGACATAGCATTCATGTGATTTTCCTATTTCTGTGCTTTTAAAATCCTTTGAATCAATCATGCCCTAAAATATGGACTGGAGGGAGTAGTATAAAAATGGAAGCAATAAATAAATCGTCTCACAGTTCTCACATATGTGATGAGAGCTCACTCATGTTAGCGTGCCAGTCTAGAGTACCTATAGTACTCCGTACTTCATAACTTTAGTCGGTGTCCTCGATGAAGAGATGTGTGATACAAGATAACCGAAGGAGCACAGAAAACCCCCCTCGTTTAAAGAACCATCCCCAACTCCACCAGGCCGCATTTAGATCTTCTCGAGTGTGCACTTCACACATTTTTCTCGCCATCTCACCCACAATATTGATCCTTCCAGGATGCCACCCCTCTCCTCCAAAAATACCCAATAGTCATACAAAGATCTATCCTTTCTCCTCATCGAAATGTGATGACTCATATTCGAGGCAGAACCGTCTGAGCGACGCCTGGAGGAAGGTCGGTGAAAGAGCATTTCTCTATCCCTCTGATTTTGATGTTTGATAACAATACATTTATCGATTTAACCGTGTATTAAGTTTATCACAGGATTGATAAAAGAAGGCACAAGTCATGGCATAGCATTTCTCCCTTGCAAAATCTTCTGTGTCAACCGGTAGTACCGGATCTGCAACCGGTACTACCGCTTGACACCGGTACTATCGGTTCCAGTACCGGTTGGCACTGATCAAAAGAGAGAAGGGTGAGTACAAGTCAGTACCCACCGGTACCGCGGAGCGGCACTACCGGCCCAACCGGTAGTACCGCTTGGAACAAGCGGTACTACCGCTTGAGGCGGTCGTACCGCTGCATACTGACTAGCACCCTCCCCTCTCTGTTTTGGTCAGTACCAAGCGGTACTTGGGACCGGTACTACCGCTCGAACCGGTAGTACCGCTTACTACATCCGGTACTACCGCTTGGGGGTAGTACCGCAAGGGGGTACCGCCCAAGCTGAAGATTTCTGAAGAACAAGGACACCACCGGTACTTGGTCCGGTAGTACCGCTTGCAAGCGGTACTACCGCTTGAGTACCGGTACTACCGGTCATTTAATGCTCCAACGGCCATTTATCTCGTGGAGGGGTATAAATACCCCTCCACCTACCTTGGGACAATTTGCTCAGCTCATTAAAGTCTTGCCCACCATTGGAGTCCATTGGAGCCACTCAAATTCTCAAGATCTCATCATCCAACCACCCAAAGCCCTTGATCTTTGGGGAATCGAAGGAGGAGTCCCCGATCTACTACTTCACCAAAAGAGATCTTCATTTCCCCCCCACCCCATTTCATTGAGGGCCCCTTTGCTCTAGTGTTTTGTTGGAAACCCTAGCTCTCGTTTTTGTTCTTACAAGCTTGTCTTTTATTGCTTTGACAGCTTGCTTGTATTTGGGAGCCTCCGATTAAGTTGTGGATGTGTGCCCCAAACTTGTAACGGTGCCGGCTTCCACCTTGAAGGTTGCCGATATAGTGGAAGGTGAATCGATCCCATTGGGGTGAGATTCATCGGAGAACAAGGGAGGCCTCTCGTGGTGTTGGTGGTTTGAAACCACCCCCTCTCCAAACGTAGACGTACTTCCCCTCAAAAGGAAGGAACTACGGGAAACAAATCCTTGTGTCTCCACGTCCACTTTTCGGTTACCTCTATCCTTTACCGCACCTTACTTACTTGTTACTACTTTGTGTTGTGGTAGCTCTTGCATTTTGTCATATAGGTAAATTCACCGTAGTTGCATTATCTAGAGAATTTACCTTATTGTCAAACCTTAATTTGAAAAAGAAGAAAATTTGAAGTAGCACCTATTCCCCCCCCCCCTCTAGGTTCCCATACGATCCTTTCAATTGGTATCAGAGCCTTGGATCTTTATTCGGGCTTTACCGCCTAAGAGAATATGGGTAGCCAAGAAGGGGAAGGTGGTAGTGAGTCAACTCCGGTGACCATGGAAGATCTCAGAAACTTGGAAACAATATTGAGCTCTTCCTTGGTCAACGAAGTCAAGAAGATGCTTGAGCAACTTCTTAAAGACAAAGATGGCTCATCACCCCCATCCCCTCAAGAGGAACTACCATCCGCACCTAAAGGGAATACTCCGGTATCCCCCGAAGGTATGGTGGTAGGGGATAAACTAGACAATACTAATTCCTCCACACGACTTGATGGGGGGAAGGGCGAGCACCGTGATTCTTGGTACTCTCCCGATCCTCCCATCCCTCACCCTCATGTGTACAATAGAGGTGACCCACCTAAGCTAGAAGAGTCTGGTACTTTTCCTCAATGGCAATCACTAATGAGAACTCATATGCGCAGCTCTTGTATTGAACTATGGAACATCATCGAGCATGGACTCTTTATTAGGGATCCAAACAACTTGACAAGAAGAGAGGTTGTCAATAGTCAACTCAATGCCACTGCTTTGCATATGATTCAACAAGGATTAGGAACAAAAGATTATCCACACATTGAGCACTTTAGCATTGCCAAGGAAGCTTGGGATGCTCTCACTGTGTTGTTTGTTGGAAATGAGAGTATGAGGAGGAACAGATATGATGCTCTAAGCAATGAAGGTTTCTACATGAAAGAAGGTGAAGATCACGAAGACATGTATCGAAGGCTCAAGACCACCGCCACCGCTTTTAGAAATGTGGGTGCCTCACATGTGGATGATGCATGGATAAAAAGGAAATATGTGAGTGCACTCATGCCTTTTGAGCCCACCGACTTGAAGAGCTTACAAGGAAGACACAACTACCATCTCATGACCTCAAACGAAGTTATGCAAGAGATGGCCGCTTTCAAGGTCGCCGCCAAGAACGCCAAAGATGCCCGTGCTCGTGCCCTCGGTATGAGCAATGTGGTCAATGTTGCTTTAAAGGCCAAAGTTGTGGACTTTGAAGATGAAGATGATAGTGATGAAGGCCTCTCCTTGGACCATCCCGATGATGTCAAGATTGCTCATAGTCAATATATGGCTTTCTATGCAAAGAACTTTTAGAAGAATCCCGCCAAGGCCAAGATGGAAATGCAACGAAGAAGCAATCCAAATGGAAAAAGAGAGAATGCCACTAGGTTGAGAACTTGCTTCAACTGTGGTGACCGCTACCACTTTGTGGAAAGTTGCCCCTATGAGAAGAGAGAAGATAATGGTGGGAAGCTTGTGTTGAAGAAGACTCTCAAGGCACCCTACAAGAAACCTTTCATCAAAAAGAACCCCATCAACAAGAAATCGGGAGAAATTGTCTTGATCACTCATGAAGAATACTCTTCCGATAATGAAGATGATGAAGATGAGGAAGAAGAAGAATCCTCACATGGTATGGCGGCTCTAGCCACCACCTCTACTCCGACACTCTCGCTCTTCGACTCTCCAAACGAGAACTCTTCCTCCAAGGACGTCACTTGCCTTATGGCAAGAGGAACGGAGGTATCCTCATCATCCCACTCTACTCAATTAGATAATGATGAAATTGATGATGAAATGTCTCTTGATGTTAAAAAGGAACTAATTGCCTTTGATGAGTTCATGACTAACCTAGAAGGTGATGCTAAAATAAATTTTGGGAACATCTTAGAACAACTCTCCCACACTCAAGAACTTCTAGATGTTAGATGTAAACTTGGGCATGAACATATGATTGAACTAGAGGCTTTAAGCAATGCTCTAGAAGAAGAACAAGATACTAGGTTGTCCCTTGAGTCAAAACTTGAAGGTCTTGATGAGGCCAATGACATCATTGTTAACAAACTCATTAAAGAGCGTGATCATGCTATTGCTAAATACAAAAGAGCTAAAAAGGGCAAGATTGAGTTTGGTGTGGTTCATGAAAAACTTGCCGAGGACTTTAGCTTGCTTAACAAGGCCCACAAAGCCTTGGAGAGTGAACTCTTGTCTCTCACAAAGTCCCATGAAACGCTTCAAACTCAATTGTCCAATATTCCTTCACCTAGTAACTTCATTCCATCGAGTAGCACTGTGGCATCCCGCAAAACCACTACTAGAAAATCGCGTTGTTTTTGTGCATTGCATCATCATGACCGCATGCTCATGTCATCATGCCACATTGCATTTGAGCATCGTCATCATCTTGCATCTGATTGTACAAAACTATTTGCAGAAAACCCTATTTTGTTTTCTAAACGCCTCATCCTTATTCAAACGCAAAACCCGGGCTTGTCCGGATTATTTATGTTGTCTAGCATCGGTTTGCAAAAGCCCCGTTTAAAACATTAAAAATATTTAATTTATTTTTAGTGGGGCAGTCGAACGGGCCGAATAGACCCGAACGACCACCCCTGTTTTTAAATCGGTCCACCTAACCAGCCCCCTCTAATCCTAAAGCTACCCATTCCTATACCCACCCTTCCCAGCCACCTCACCCCCACCAGTAGTATGCTGACACCTCATCTCTCCTCTCCCTCTACCCTATCCCACTCTGCCACCTAGGCAGCCCTCTCACCCCCACACACACACACACAGCATGTGCCAGCCAACCCACACCCGCCTGCAACCCACCTCCCCCGGTCCCAAACTCCCCACCTGCCACCCTGGCCCACCGAGGGACCCACCCCCCAGCCCCGCGACTCTCCTCTCTCTCTCTGCGTTCCTTCCTCCTCCCGCAACCCGCCCGGCCGCTCCTCTCCTCCGCCGCCTCTGCAGGCCCCCCTGCTCGCCGCCACCCAGGCAGCGTGCCTCCCTCCTCCTCGGCAGACCCGCGTCCCCTTTGCCTCCTCCCTCGCCTTTGCCCGCCTCCGCCTGGGCCAGTGCCTCCTCGCCCTCGCGCTCACCGGCGAGGCTCGGCCCACCGCCTGCGCCAGCCTCCTCACGAGCCGAGCTCCTCCCGCCGAGCTCCGCCTCCGCCCGCATCCCTCCACCACCGCGCCTCTCGCCTCCGCGAGCACCTCCCCATGGCGCTGCCATGGCGCCGTCGAGCCCCTGTGACGCGCCTCGAGCCCCTCTCCGCCGCCGACCACCCGCCCCACCGCGCCTCCAACCGCTTCGCTTGCCGCGCTGCCAGCGCGGTCCGCTGCCGCCGTTGCCGACGCCCGCCTCGGCCGTCGCTCAGCCCGGTCGCCACGCCTCTCGACGCTGCCGCCGACCCGGCCAAGGCGTCCAACGCCAACGCCCCCGAGCCGCCGTGGTCCTGCCCCGCGGCTCCGCCCGGCCCTGCTGTGGCCCTGCAAAACCGCTGCAGGCACCTCCTCGGAACCTCTGGTGCGCTCGACAGGCCTCCGTCGGCCTTCCGCGGCCCTGCGGCGCTTCGGTAGCAACGTGAGATGTATGTTGTGTGGCCATGGCACAAACAAGTGCGCAAACACCGAAGCCGTTCAAGTTCGCCTCTCGATCTCTCGTTGAAGCGTCCAAACGAGGACCAAGTCCGTAACGCCAAGATCTTCCGAGAAGCCCTGTACCATGTGCCGACGTCTGACCAAGCTCGTCCACGAGACTGTTGTCGTCAAGGACTCGCAACCCTCGGAGGACCCCACAAGACCACGGGCGCGAGACGCCAAGACCGTACCCAGCCGAAGGTGCCCGAAGAAGCTCCGACAAGAACTCCATCACGGAACATCTAGCACTCCGACAGGGACCCTGGAGACCCCGGCGTCGAGCCCCAAGTTCGTCCCCGATAATCCAGGTGGAACCCCAAGACCCCGAAGCCCCGATCCAAAGGCCGATCCGAAGCGCCAAGGCCTCCGCCATGGAATCAACAAGATCATCACGAAACGCCGAGTACTTCTTTCAGGACGCCATGATCGTCGACATGACCCGAAGACCGCGAATGCGACAAGAACGGCACCGACGCAGAACGCCAAGTACTTCTTCCCGGAACGCAAGATCTGCCCCTTTACCGAGAGCGAGAGAACGATCCCGCCGAGCCCGAACCGTCGAACCCTGGACCCTGTCGAACCCCGAACCCCGGAACCCCCAAGATCGTCGAGAACCCTAAAGTGTGACCCTTATCCGAGAACCCTATTTTATAAGATAATAACAACTTGTTGCATTTTAATTGTTCATCTCGCATGCGTCTTGTGTGGTTTGGGGGCCTTAGGCCGATCCACCTTATAATTAAATATGGGGCCCATATGCGGGCAAATCTAGTCTCATATCGGCCTCATTTAAACTTGTGTAGCGAACCGGTATCTTATCTTGCCTTGTTAAAACAACATTTAAATTGCGGGGTAGGTAAATAACTGGAATCATCTAATTAATTGTCGGGACCCCGGTTCCACTTAATATGACCTAATTGCATCGCATCTTGCCATGCCATACTTCATGCATGCATCATGCCGATCTTTTGCCTTAGTATTAAATAGTGCATCCGGTGTTTCTTCTAGTGTTTTGCTTCTTCGCGGATAAGGCCGATGAGTTGATGTGAGCTTCGCCCCGATCTTCGGTTGAACCTGCGACAATGTTTTCAGGCGAGCATCTCCCCCTTTCTACCTATCTTACTTTTATAGTATTTATTCCCTCCTATTGATCTATGGCTATCTGTGTTGCGATGCTCTAGTTTCCGAACCCGTGATATCCCTCGCAGCCCTATATTGCCTTGGACACATCCTATTACCTGTTGTTTGGTAGATAGTTGGACTTGCGCGTCGAAGTCGCTTGCTCAAGTGCTGTTGCGTGTCGTCAAGTGCCACAGTTGCTGATGTATTGCCGCATGTTGTTGTTGGAGATGATCATAGTTTTACTTATCGTCACTTTAATTCCTGTTTAACAACTAAAATTGAAATAAGCAGAGGCATCGGTGGGTGATAGAAAATATTTGGTTTCCGAATGCCCACTTGTGTCCCGTCAGACCCCGAGTACTTGATACCTGTTCCTTGATTTATCGCGCTATCCACATCGGGGAGGTATATGGGACACCCCTGAGCCAGAGCTTGATTCAGTCTTATTTCTTGGGGCCACAAACTAGTTTGAGGTTTTATTTACGATCCTGTACTTATGCCATGCTACTTTCTGTATTTAAATTGTGCGAGGAGCACATTTTACTGTTTAGGTAAGCGGAATGTTTACGCGGTATCGACACCCCGAGTTTTCGGGTTCCCAGTCGCTTACAACCATTGACGCAAACCTTGAGTCCGTCTCGAAGCTTGCTTACGCTTGGGTGTACTCAAGGGTGGCCCTGAAATATTTCTGAATCCTGTGATTGTTCAGTCGTGAAAGCCTCGTTGGGTTTTGTTTTGGTTTTTCCGAGGTTGATCGAGCGTGTGTTGCTATTGGTGCACCCCGGCCGGGTAAAACTTTCTGAAAGCCGTGTCCGCGGATATGGACGACTTGGAGCACAATATCTCGATCATAGACAAGCATAACTAAAGTTTATTGCTATAAACTTGACTTAATAATGACTAGTAATCAGCTTCACCATAATGGAATGGCTAATTAATACTGCCCACAATTGCTTGTTTGGAGTGTCGCTTGCGACCATTGTACCTGACTAGTAAGTATTGCAACTACAACGGAATGGCTGAATAAAAGTACCAACAACTGCTGGGTTTAAGGGTTATCTCATGCTAATTGTATCTGACTAGTAAGTGTTGCCACTATCACGGAATGGTTAACTAAAAGTGCCCACTGCTTATTTTTATCAGGAGGATTATCTATACTTGACTAGTAATTGCTGCAACGATAACCGAATAAGTAAAACTGCCAACTGTGTGAGTTCCTCGGTTGACTTCCTCGTTTGGTCTCGAGGGGGAAACGCCAGGATGGGTTTGTTTGGTGATAGCTTCAGGTTGGATCCGGTTAGGTCATTCTTATCCCTCTCTGCTACCCGCCAGTTGTATCGAGTCTCTATAGGTTGTTTAGTGCATGTTGCCGCTGCCGCTCAGTCCACCATACCTTTGTAGGCGAGGACCGCCGAATTCTAGCCTCGCCGTGTACTGGCCTCAGTACTGACGCTCCTTCTTTTTCCTTTGCCCTTTGTCGGCACCCCTTTTGTTTAGAGCAGGTTTGAGATCGACGCCGTTAGCAGGGTTACCCTTCCGGCTTGGCCTGGGCAGGGTTATGGACGCCATTGGTTATTCTTCAGGGCTCTTAGCCCCATTTGCTTCTTGTCCGTAGTCGGACGCTCTACCGTTTTCAAGGTGATTTGGATCTTGTATATTATATCTGTATTCTTGACTCATGGAGTCGCTGTTATATATATATATCTGTTCTGTGGGTCCCATCGAGGACTGTTGTGTAATGTTATTACTTCGTTTTCCACCCGCACGAAAGTGCCTGGTGGGCACCTTTGAATCGTTTCTATGCGGGTTTGGCGAATTTTGCTCAAACTTGCATAGGTCCGATTCTGAGGGTGTTACAAGCACGACTATCCTTGAAGAGAATGCTAGGTTGAAGGGGGTGCTTGCGAAGACCACATTTCCACAAGGTAACAAGTCTATTGATGATCTGTTGAGCAAGCAAAGGCGTAGTGGTGATAAAGGGGGCATTGGTTTTGTCTCCAAAACAAAGAAGAAGAACAACAAGAAGAAGAAGGACAAGCCCGCACAAGAGACCAACAAGACCATTGTGGGAAGTAAGACCACAATTGGCAAAACTATGTCTCATGATGATTTTGCGGGAAGTGCTAACCCTCACTATGTTCTAATGCGTGATTACTATGGTGATGTGTATGCACAATATGTTGGTCCTTATGATGGTTATATTGCTTGGTCTATTTGGGTTCCCAAGACCCTTGTTGCTAACAAAAGAGGACCCATTGAAAAATGGGTACCTAAAAACTAGATTGATCTTTTGTAGACCTATGCTTCCGGAGGTTCAAAATGGGTGCTTGATAGTGGTTGCACTTGTCATATGACTGGAAGCTCGTCTATTGTCAAGGACTTGGTGTCAAATGAAGATCAAATCACCGGCACATATGCCGACAAGTCAAAATCTACGGTAATGGGTTTCGGCAAGGTAGTGGTGGCTCACGACATTACACTCGTGAACGTCATGCTTGTTGAAACCCTTGGATACAATTTACTTTCTGTCCGTGCTCTTGGAAAGATGGGCTTTGCCGTCTTTATTGATAATGATATTGTGGTCCTCATGTGGAGCAAGTCTCTCAAGGTCGCTTTCGTTGGGTACGTCGAAAATGACTTGTATGTGGTGGACTTTTCGGGGCAAGCCACTGCAGGTCCGATGTGCTTATACGGAAAGGCTGATGTGGTTTGGCTATGGCACCGCCGACTAGCCCATGTCAATATGAGAACTTTGCAAAGTCTCCATAAAGAGGGCCATATTGTTGGACTAAAAGAAAATGTTTCCTTTGCCAAAGATCGTGTTTGCAGGGCATGTGTTCTAGGGAAGATGCATGACGCTCCTCATAAGCCCACGAACCAAATCAAGTCTAACAAGATCTTGGAACTCCTTCATGTGGACCTATTTGGTCCTCCATCTCATGCAAGTCTTGGTGGGAAGAAATATTGTTTGGTGATTGTTGATGACTTTTCAAGATACTCTTGGGTTTATTTCTTCAAGTTGAAGAGTGAAACTCAGAGGACCTTTATCGACTTCATCAACTTGGTTCAACGGCAACACAATGTTCCCGTGTTGATTATAAGAAGTGACAACGGCACCGAGTTCAAGAACTACACCTTGAATGGCTTTCTTAGTGATGAGGGGATTAAGCATCAATATTCCGCCGCATACACCCCTCATCAAAATGGTGTGGCCGAAAGGAAGAACCGGACTCTCATTGATATGGCTAGGACCATGTTGGCGGAGTTTAAATCTCCATACAACTTCTGGGCCGAAGCCGTCTCCACCGCTTGCCATGCTTCAAACAGGCTCTACCTCCGCAAGAGAATCAACAAGACTCCATATGAGATACTTACCGGTAACAAGCCCAACATATCTTATTTCCGGGTGTTCGGTTGTAAGTGTTTCTATCTCATCAAAGGTGTTCGTTTGTCTAAATTCGAATCTAAAGCATTAGAGGGTATTTTTGTTGGCTATGGTCTCAAATCTCACACTTATAGAATCTATGACAAGCTCTCTGGAGCCGTCATAGAATCTTGTAGTGTGACCTTCGAAGAATATGATGGTCCCCAAGGGGGGCGTGTTGATGCTTGTGATGCAGATGTTGAAATGCCTCAGGATGCCATAGGAAGAATGGGTGTGGGTTATATCCGCCCCATTGAGGAACCCCTTATGGCGGATCGAGAAGATCTATGCTCCACTCGAGTGGAGCCCTCATCTTCACATCCTCAACATGCTCCATCTACCGAGGAGGACTTTGACTCAAGCCAAAGACAAGATGTGGACCCTCAACATAGTGATCAATGTGTGAACTCTAGTCAAAGGGAGCTTGGTCCATTTTATGGGGTGTCAGGTGGAGTCAAGTCAATTTGCCAAGGAAGATCCATCCAAGCTATTTTGAGGGGTGCTCAAGTTGAGGCTAGAAGAACACTTGATCAAGACCAAGGTCAATCCGTGCCTCCCAATATAAAGGATGAATCCAATAATGATCAAGGTTAAGTTGATGGTCAAGACGAGGATCAAAATGATGAAGAGGGTCCTCCAAGAAACAATGAGGAGATCCACGCTCTTCGCGAAGCTAGAAAGGAAAGAATGTTGGAAATAAGAGACCACTCCCTCCAAAATGTTGTTGGAGATTTAAGGAAAGGTATTTCCACACGAGCACAATTGAAGAGGTTCAGTGAACCTCAAGCTCACATTTCCATGATTGAACCAAAGAAAGTGTGGGAAGCTCTTGAAGATTCGGATTGGTTAGAAGCTATGCACAAAGAGCTCAACAATTTTGAGAGAAACAAAGTGTGGAAGTTAGTTGAGAAGCCAAAGGATTGCCGCAATGTTATTGGAACAAAGTGGATATTCAAGAACAAGCAAGATGAGCATGGGATTATTGTAAGGAACAAGGCTAGATTGGTTGCACAAGGTTAATCCCAAATTGAAGGCATTGATTATGGAGAGACTTATGCACCCGTGGCTCGCCTTGAGTCCATCCGTATCCTTCTTGCTTTTGCGGCACATCATAACTTTAAGTTGCAACAAATGGATGTAGAAAGTGCTTTCCTTTATGGTCCTTTGAATGAATTGGTATATGTTAAGCAATTGTGGCATCCCGCAAAACCACTACTAGAAAATCGCGTTGATTTGTGCATTGCATCGTCATCATCATGCATGGTTTGCATAAAACTATGTTTGCAAAGCCCGTTTTGTTTGCCAAACGCCCCATCTTTATTCAAACGCCAAACCCCGGGTGCTGCCGGATATTTTTGTTTGTCCAAAACTATTTACAAAGTTCGTCGCAAGCAAATAAAAATATTAAATTATTTTGGGCGGGGCAGTCGAACGGGCCGATTGACCCGAACGACCGCCCCAGAAATAAAATCGGTCCACCTACACCTGCCCTTCTAAATCCTAAGTTCACCAGCTATTCTACCCACCCAATCCCTCCACATCACTCTGGCCAATCACATCATGCCACCTCAGCTGACCCACTCCCACCCTCCAATCACCCTCCGCCACGTCACCCCCCTCTCTCTCCTCTCTCTCCAGCTCACACCACCAACCCCAGCAACCCCACCCCCACACACCCCCACCACATCGACCTCCGGCCCACGCACCCAACCCCCCACGCGCCAGCCACACCTCCACATCCGCCCTACCCCACGCGCTCCCATGCCTTCCACAGGACCCACCTCTCAGCCCCACCTCACACGCTTCCGCTCCTCCCAGTTCCACCTCCCCGCATAGCGTCCTCTCTCCTCCCTCATCGCTTTGCGCACCTTCCCGTCACGCTTCTTCCTCCGCGTGAGCTTCCCCTCCGCCAGGCCCTCTTCCCTCGCCCGCCGCCTGGCCCTCTCCTCCGCTCCACCGGTGACCGCCCGCCTCGCCAACCTCGCGCCGCCTCTCGCCAACCTCGCCCGCCGAGCCAGCTCCTCCTCCGGCCCTCTGCTCCCAGCCCTCCTCCGGCGCCCAGCGTCCGCCCGTTAACCGCCACCGCCCGGCGCCATGGCCTCGCCGACCGCCTCCCTAGGCCTCCTACTCCCCATGAGCAGCCGCCAGGCGCCGCCCTCTCCGACCAGGCCGCGCCCAGCGCGCCCTGCTGCCGCCGTCGCCGTTCGAGTCAGCGCCGCGCCGGCGCTTCCTCGACAAGCCCGCCGCCCAGCCGCGACCCCAAGCCCTCGCCGCCTGCAGCTCGTCGCCCCGCCCGCCGCCCGCGGCCCTCCTCCGCCCGACGCCGCCGGGTGGCCTCGCCGCCTCGCTGCCGCTGGTCGCCCACAGTGGCACGCTGTGTGCTTGTGCGTGCTTGCAGTGGGTTCGGTTGCATCTTCTGCTTTGAGAAGCGTGCGGGCTACCACGAGTTGCCGAACCTTCGCGCCGACGGGATCTGCAGAGTACCAAGTCCGACCACTCGCGAGACGCCAAGTTCCCTTTCATGGACCCTAAGGCCGAACCCTCGAACGACAAGATCTGCCTCGGACGCCGAGAACGCCAACCCAAAGAGGACCGGAAACCGCAAGACCTTCATCCCGAACCCGAGGGTTCCTCGACAAGACCGTCTCGTCACAAGACCCCATGACCTTTGTCGCCAAGATCTGCATCGCTGCATGTTCGTCGACCAATAAGCGAGGTGGAACCCGATGGGGCCGGTACCAACAAGATCGACCGCCGGACGCCAAGCATTTCATCCCGGACACCGAGACCCTGAACGACAAGTACCCCGACCCGGACACCAAGTTCTGCATCCCGATCGCCAAGACCGACCGGCACACGGTACCGACAAGATCTGCATGCGACAAGAACGACACCGACCAAAACGAACCCGATGCGTCCCGGCACCGAACCAAGTCCTGCTTCCCGGATGCCGAGGTCACCGACACAGGACAACAAGATCTACCCCCGCTATCCGAGAATGCTTCCGTCGAACCCCGCACCCCAGATCGTCGAACCCTGGACCCTATCGAACCCTGAACCCCCGGAACCCCAAGTTCGCCGAACCCCAATGTGTGACCCCTTTTCCGAACCCTATTTTATAACATAATAACAACTTGTTGCATATTTAAATTGTCATCTCGCATGCATATATGTGGTTTGGGGGCCTTATGCCGACTCACCTAATAAATAAATATGGGGCCCATATGCGGGCAAATCTAGTCTCATGTTGGCCTCATTTAAATTGGTGTAGCGAACCGATACTATCTCTTGCCATGTTAAAACAACATTTAAAAATGCAGGGTAGCTAAACAACTTGAACCACCTAATTAATTGTCGGGACCCCGGTTCCGCTTAATATGACCTAATTGCATCGCTTTTTGCCATGCCATGCATCATTCAAGCATCATGCCGATCTTCTGCCATGTATTAAATAGTGCATCCGGTGTTTCTTCTAGTGTTTTGTTTCTTCGCGGATAAGACCGTTGAGTTGATGTGAGCTTCGCCCCGATCTTCGGTTGAACCCTTCGACAATGTTTTCAGGCGAGCATCTCCCCCTTTCTACCTATCTTACTTTTATAGTATTTATTTCCCTCCTGTTGACCTTTTCCTATCTGTGTTGCGATGCTCTAGTTTTCGTACCGTGATATCCCTTGCAGCCTTAAATTGCCATGGACACATCCTATTACCTGTTGTTTAGTACCAACAACTGCTGGGTTTTTGGGTTATCTCACGATAAATGTATCTGACTAGTAAGTGTTGCCACTATCACGGAATGGTTAACTAAAAGTGCCCACTGCTTACTTTATCTGGATGATTATCTAAACCTGACTAGTAATTGCTGCAACCATAACCGAATAAATAAAACTGCCAACGGTGTGAGTTCCTCGGTTGACTTCCTCGTTGGTCTCGAGGGGGAAATATCAGGATGGGTTTGTTTGGTGGTAGCTTCAGGTTGGATCCGGATAGGTCTTCTTACCCCTCTCTGATAACCGCCAGTTGTATCGAGTCTCTGTAGGTTGTTTAGCGCATCTTTGCCGCTGCTGATCCACTATACCTATGTGGCGAGGACCGCGAATTCTAGCCTCGCCGTGTCTTGGCCTCGATCGACGCTCATTCTTTTCCTTTGCCCTTTCGGCACCCTTTTGTTTAAGCAGGTTTTGAGTTCGGCGTCGTTAGGGTTACCCTTCCGGCTTGGCCTGGGCAGGGTTATGGACGCCATTGGTTATTCTTCAGGGCTCTTAGCCCCATTTGCATCTTGTCCGTAGCTGGGCGCTCTATCGTTTTCAAGGTGATTTGGATCTTTGTATATTATATCTGTATTCTTGACTCATGGAGTCGTGTTGTATATATATCTGTTCTGTGGGTCCCATCGAGGACTGTTGTGTAATGTTATTACTTCGTTTTCCACCCGCACGAAAGTGCCTGGTGGGCACCTTTGAATCGTTTCTATGCGGGTTTGGCGAATTTTGCTCAAACTTGCATAGGTCCGATTCTGAGGGTGTTACAGAGTGGTATCAGAGCTCAGCAGTTGCGATACCCCACAAGTCCAGCCTGTAGGATGACCTAGCTAACGGCGGAAGTAGACTGTCCAAACTATTTTGTAAAAACGGTTGGATAGTTCTGATTAGGTCTGATTTTACTCCTTACCCCTCTGCTGTTCTCCTCTTATCTCGACGTGTTTTGAATCTGCTCTCTTAACTTTTCTCGAGTCCAGGATTTCTCGTGGTTGGGTTCCGTCGTACCTTCAGGGTTTCGCTTCTTCCTCTGTTAACGGTGTTCTACCATCCGGTGTTCAAGCTGCCTGATGAATCCGTCTGCTGTGGTATCATTCCTTGTTCCTTGTTTGTGCCCTCCGGTGTTTTCCCGACGCGACGACATCATCTATGCCAGATCCGATGTAGGGTCTGCATCACTCCTTTGTTTTCGAACCTCGCTTGTCGAGATCTTCAGTCTAATTCCGAGAGTTGGTTGCATAATCCGCCTATTCGTGTGCAGAGTAATGGCTTGGGTGCGCGATGGACTGATCACCATCCGACTACTCTTATCATTCGATTTGTACATCGAATCGGTGGGTCCAGCAGTTTTACTTCGTCCCTCGGAGATAGAGGTGGCTTTATTTGTTGATACCTCTACCTTCGACCTGTTGTTCCCGGAGTGTCCTCCCGACGATCACGGACAACGATCTCTTGTTAGTGGTGTCGCGGGGATCTACACGAAACGTGAAGATTCAGGTCGCCGCTCTTCTTCCGGTACCATGAGGCGGATCTCGAGGGCGAGATCCCTTGTTAGTGGTGTCGAATTGTGGCATCCCGCAAAACCACTACTAGAAAATCGCGTTGATTTGTGCATTGCATCGTCATCATCATGCATGGTTTGCATAAAACTATGTTTGCAAAGCCCGTTTTGTTTGCCAAACTCCCCATCTTTATTCAAACGCCAAACCCCGGGTGCTGCCGGATATTTTTGTTTGTCCAAAAATATTTACAAAGTTCGTCGCAAGCAAATAAAAATATTAAATTATTTTGGGCGGGGCAGTCGAACGGGCCGATTGACCCGAACGACCGCCCCAGAAATAAAATCGGTCCACCTATACCTGCCCTTCTAAATCCTAAGTTCACCAACTATTCTACCCGCCCAATCCCTCCACATCACTCTGGCCAATCACATCATGCCACCTCAGCTGACCCACTCCCACCCTCCAATCACCCTCCGCCACGTCACCCCCCCTCTCTCTCCTCTCTCTCCAGCTCACACCACCAACCCCAGCAACCCCACCCGCGCCCCAGCTACACGCACCCGGTCCACCCCCCACACACGTCCCCCACCTGCCACTGACCTCCCTGGCCCACGCACCCAACCCCCCACGCGCCAGCCACACCTCCACATCCGCCCTACCCCACGCGGCGCTCCCATGCCTTCCAGGACCCACCTGCAGACCCACCTCACACGCTTCCCGCTCCCCTCCCCAGTTCCACCTCCCCCGCAAGCGTCCTCTCCCTCCTCCCTCATCGCCTGCACCGCACCCCTTCGGCCACGCTTCTTCCTCCGCCGGCGAGCTTCCCCCTCCCCGTCGCCAGGCCCCTCTTCCCTCGCCGCCCGCCGCCCTGGCCCTCTCCCCTCCGCTCCACCGGCGACCGCCCCGCCTCTCGCCAACCTCGCCGCCGCCTCTCGCCAACCTCGCCGCCGCCGAGCCAGGCTCCTCCCCGGCCCGCCGCCTCCCCCGTCTGCCCGCATCCCTCCTCTCCGGCGCCGCGTCGCCCGTTAACAGCACCGCCCCTGGCGCCATGGCCTCGCCGACCGCCTCCCTCGGCCTCCTACTCCCCGCGACGGCCGCCCGGCGCCGCCCTCTCGACCCGACCCGAGCCAGGCCCGCGCCCTGCGCCGTAGAGTTCAAGGCCCGAGTCGCGCCCGGCGAGCTTCCTCCGACAAGCCCGCCCGCGACCCCAAGCCCTCGCCGCCCTGCAGCTCGTCGCCCGCCGCCTCCCATGCCGCAGCCCTCCTCCGCCCGGCAGCCGCCCGGTGGCCTCGCCACGGCCGCCATCTGCTGCCGCCTGGTCGTCAAGCCGCTGTGTGCTTGTGTGCGTTGCAGTGGGTTCGGTCATCTTCTGCTTTGAGAAGCGGGCTACCACGAGTTGCGAACCTTCGCAAGCGGCGGATCTGCAGAGTACCAAGTCCGACCACTCGCGAGACGCCAAGTTCCCTTTCATGGACCCTAAGGCCGAACCCTCGAACGACAAGATCTGCCTCGGACGCCGAGAACGCCAACCCAAAGAGGACCGGAAACCGCAAGACCTTCATCCCGAACCCGAGGGTTCCTCGACAAGACCGTCTCGTCACAAGACCCCATGACCTTTGTCGCCAAGATCTGCATCGCTGCATGTTCGTCGACCAATAAGCGAGGTGGAACCCGATGGGGCCGGTACCAACAAGATCGACCGCCGGACGCCAAGCATTTCATCCCGGACACCGAGACCACGAGCGACAAGTACGACCGGACACCAAGTTACGCATCCCGATCGCCAAGACCGACGGCTGCAGTACCGACAAGATCTGCATGCGACAAGAACGACACCGACCAAAACGAACCCGATGCGTCCCGGCACCGAACCAAGTCCTGCTTCCCGGATGCCGAGGTCACCGACACAGGACAACAAGATCTACCCCCGCTATCCGAGAATGCTTCCGTCGAACCCCGCACCCCAGATCGTCGAACCCTGGACCCTATCGAACCCTGAACCCCCGGAACCCCAAGTTCGCCGAACCCCAATGTGTGACCCCTTTTCCGAACCCTATTTTATAACATAATAACAACTTGTTGCATATTTAAATTGTCATCTCGCATGCATATATGTGGTTTGGGGGCCTTATGCCGACTCACCTAATAAATAAATATGGGGCCCATATGCGGGCAAATCTAGTCTCATGTTGGCCTCATTTAAATTGGTGTAGCGAACCGATACTATCTCTTGCCATGTTAAAACAACATTTAAAAATGCAGGGTAGCTAAACAACTTGAACCACCTAATTAATTGTCGGGACCCCGGTTCCGCTTAATATGACCTAATTGCATCGCACCTTTGCCATGCCATGCATCATTCAAGCATCATGCCGATCTTCTGCCATGTATTAAATAGTGCATCCGGTGTTTCTTCTAGTGTTTTGTTTCTTCGCGGATAAGACCGTTGAGTTGATGTGAGCTTCGCCCCGATCTTCGGTTGAACCCTTCGACAATGTTTTCAGGCGAGCATCTCCCCCTTTCTACCTATCTTACTTTTATAGTATTTATTTCCCTCCTGTTGACCTTTTCCTATCTGTGTTGCGATGCTCTAGTTTTCGTACCGTGATATCCCTTGCAGCCTTAAATTGCCATGGACACATCCTATTACCTGTTGTTTGGTAGATAGTTGGACTTGCGCGTCGTAGTTGCTTGCTCAAGTGCGGATGTGTGTCGTCATATGCCACAGTTGCTGATGTATTGCCGCATGTTGATGTTGGAGATGATTCTAGTTTTACTTATCGTCACTTTAATTTCTGTTTAACAACTAAAATTGAAATAAGCAGAGGCATCGGTGGGTGATAGAAAATATTTGGTTTCCGAACGCCCACTTGTGTCCCGTAAGACCCCGAGTACTTGATACTGTCCTTGATTTATCGCTATCCACATCCGGAGGTATATGGGACCCCGAGCGAGCTTGATTCATTCTTATTTCTTGGGGCCACAAACTAGTTTGAGGTTTTATTTACGATCCTGTACTTATGCCATGCTACTTTCTGTATTTAATTTGCGAGGAGCACCTGCTATCTGTTAGGATCGGGACACGATTCATGGTGTCGACAAGCCCAGCCACACTTTCGGGTTCCCGATGTTCACACCAGTATTACCCAAACCTTGAGCCCGTCTCGAGTCACCGGTTGCTTGCGGGATCTACTTAAGGGTGGCCCCAAATAATTCTGAATCTGTGATTGTTCGTCGTGAAAGCCTCGTTGGGTTTTGATTTGGTTTTTCCGAGGTTGATCGGCGTGTGTTGCTATTGGTGCACCCGCCGGGTAAAACTTTCAAAGCCGTGTCATGGATATGGACGACTTGGAGCACAGTATCTCGATCATAGACAAGCATAACTAAAGTTTACTGCTATAAATTTGACTTATAATGACTAGTAATCAGCTTCACTATAATGGAATGGCTAATTAATACTGCCCACAATTGCTTGTTTGGTTGTCTCTTGCGACAAATGTACCTGACTAGTAAATCTTGCAACTACAACGGAATGGCTGAATAAAAGTACCAACAACTGCTGGGTTTTTGGGTTATCTCACGATAAATGTATCTGACTAGTAAGTGTTGCCACTATCACGGAATGGTTAACTAAAAGTGCCCACTGCTTACTTTATCTGGATGATTATCTAAACCTGACTAGTAATTGCTGCAACCATAACCGAATAAATAAAACTGCCAACGGTGTGAGTTCCTCGGTTGACTTCCTCGTTGGTCTCGAGGGGGGAATATCAGGATGGGTTTGTTTGGTGGTAGCTTCAGGTTGGATCCGGATAGGTCTTCTTACCCCTCTCTGATAACCGCCAGTTGTATCGAGTCTCTGTAGGTTGTTTAGCGCATGCTGCCGCTGCCGCTTCAGTCCACTATACCTATGTAGGCGAGGACCGCCGAATTCTAGCCTCGCTGTCTTGGCCTCGATCTTGGCGCTCTTCGTTTTCCTTTGCCCTTTGTCGGCACCCCTTTTGTTTAAGCAGGTTTTGAGTTACGTCGTTAGCGAGGTTACCCTTCCGGCTTGGCGAGTTATGGGCGCCATTGGTTATTCTTGGGCTCTTAGCCCCATTTGCATCTTGTCCGTAGTGGACGCTCTATCGTTTTCAAGGTGATTTGGATCTTTGTATATTATATCGTATTCTTGACTCATGGAGTCATTGTTATATATATCTGCGTGGGTCCCATCGAGGACTGTTGTGTAATGTTATTACTGCTTTTCCACCCGCATTTAAAGTTCTGGTGGGCACCTTTGAATCGTTTCTATGCGGGTTTGGCGAATTTTGCTCAAACTTGCATAGGTCCGATTCTGAGGGTGTTACAGCAACCCCCGGGATTTGAGGACCCCAACTTCCCAAACCATGTCTACAAACTTGATAAGGCGCTCTATGGGCTCAAGCAAGCCCCACGCACGTGGTATGAGCACCTTAGAGAGTTATTGTTTGACCGTGGCTTTGAGGTTGGGAAAATCGATCCCACTCTTTTTACTAAGAGGGTTAATGGGGAGATTTTTGTATGCCAAATCTATGTTGATAATATTATCTTTGGCTCTTCTAACAAAGCTTTTAATGATAAATTCTCAAAGCTTATGACTAGTAGGTTCCGGATGTCCTTGATGGGGGAGTTGAAAGTATTCCTTGGCTTTGAGATCAAGCAAGTTAGAGGAGGAACATTCTTCAATCAAGCCAAGTATACTCAAGATATGCTCAAGAGATTCAAAATGCAAGATTTGAATGGAGCCCCTACTCCCATGGCAACAAAGAATCATCTAGAACAAAATCCAAATGGTAAAGATGTGGATCAAAAGGTATACCGGTCTATGATTGGTTCTTTGCTTTACATTTGTGCATCTAGACCCGATATTGTGTTGAGTGTAGGTGTGTGTGCAAGATATCAAGCGGATCCTAAGGAAAGCCATTTAATGGCGGTCAAGAGAATCTTTCGATATTTAGTTCATACCCCATTTTATGGTCTTTGGTACCCTCGAGGCTCAACATTCGCTCTTTGTGGATACACGGACTCGGATTGGGCGGGAGACAAGGATGATAGAAAATCAACATCCGGGGCTTGCCAATTCCTTGGTAGGTCCTTGGTATGTTGGTCTTCTAAGAAGCAAAATTGTGTATCACTCTCCACCGCCGAAGCCGAGTATGTTGCTGCTGCTAGTGCGTGCACCCAATTGCTATGGATGAGGCAAACTTTAAAGGAATACGGTATCCATTGTGACAAAGTGCCTCTTCTATGTGACAATGAAAGTGCCATCAAGATTGCATACAACCCCGTGGATCACACAAGGACAAAGCATATTGAGATTCGACATCACTTTATTCGAGATCATGTTGCTAGAGGTGATATTGATCTATCCTATGTATCAACCGAAGATCAACTTGCCGATATCTTCACTAAGCCACTTGATGAAGCAAGGTTTTGCTACTTGAGGAATGAACTAAATATCGTAGATTCTAGGAGTTTGACTTGATTATCTTGCACTCTCACCTAATACTCGACCCATGTTTGGTTTAGATGTAGGAATGGACATAGGGGGAGTGCGGTCCTAATTAATTGGACTATCCCTCCCCCCATTATGCGCAAATTAAACAAAAATCATTCCTCTTAATATCATTTTGTGATATGTGAGCTCAATGATGAGTTTCGGTAATGGACCCAAGATATATCTTCGTGGTGCCAAGCCGAGTATACTCAAATATGGTGGCCTAGGCCACCGCCCCCTCTCAATCTAGAGGTTTGATGTGCTTACTCATGTTTGTCACTTGGTTGATTTGGTCTTCACTCTTATTTGCCATCTATATGAAGTGTCTTCGTCTTTCTTAGTCTCATGCACTCTAGTTTGGTATTTATTTGTTTCCTCCATTTGGTTTTAGAGTGCATATGCTTCTCAGCTCACTTGTCTTAACCCAAGCCTACGTACTCCCTCATGAAAACCCTCTCTCTTCCCGCACAAGAATCATCCTTGATCCCTGGCTTTGGACTCAGATGGAACCGTACTGGGATGTGAGCGGTACTACCGCACTTGGGAAGTTCCCGTGTCGTATCTCGCAAACTTCTCCAGAACGGCGTGTCGGCCCTACCGCCTTACAGTACTACCGGTCGTCGAACCGGTACTACAGCTTCAAGCGGTAGTACCGCTCAACAACGGTACTACGGTTGGCGGTTCAGTATATAAGGGGCACGTAGGGAGAGGCACCCCTCAGTGCCTCATTATTTCCCACGTCCCCCACTCTAACCTGTGCCGCCACCAGAGATCTTGAAGGCCCCGGAGCCCTGCCGTGCCCTCCTCCCTCCGGATTCCCCTTGGATTTGGCCTCCGGGCAGGCTCCCACTCCTTTCCACCGCCATGGATCCCGGTACAACCGCCCCTCCTCTTCTTGTTTGATTTCCCCATTAGATCTAGGTTTTGACTTAGATCCATGGAGAAATTGACTACTTGCAAGGTTGTACTGCCATATTATTCCTTGTTACCGCGTAGAATCTTCAATTTAGCAGTTTATATTGTCAATTTGGGCCGTTCCCATCAGATCTGACAACCTGTGTGCCGCTCAACCGGTAGTACCGGAACTTTTTCCGGTACTACCGCTTGCAAGCGGTACTACCGGTTTTCAGGTCCGGTAGTACCGGTCCACTCTGACCACTATGTTCTGCTCAACTTGTAGACTCTCTCGGTATTGCCTTCTTGATTCTTGTGTCCTTATCTCCGTGCTATCCTCCCTCGTGCTTTCACAGATGCAGGTGGTTCTCGGGGTGCACGGAAGCGCTCCAAGTCTGACCGTGAGATTTTTGAGGAAGAGACTGAGTCTGAGGAAGAAGTTATGCCACAACCTAGACGCCGTTCCAAGTTTCCTCCCACTCGAGGTGGTCGTGGGGGTCGCGAAGGGGCTACCAAGCGCTCAGCTGGGCGTGTCAGAGCCCCTCCCCCTCGCCCCCCTTCCACTGGGCGTACCAAGAGTCTCAGCTCTGGGCCATCTGGGCCAAAGACACTCTCTGACATCTCTAAGGCAGAATTTAGGGCTCTCCGAGTGGACAATGCATACTCCCACAGCAGGAGCGCGTTAAGGGCAGACAGTCTTTTCTATGATGACTTCCAAGAGCGTGTGTATCATGAGGTTCTTATGACCAATACCCAGCTGGTGGTGCCTCAGCAGTGGATTGACTTGGGACACATTGACAAGAACTCTGACTACTTTGGTGAAGCTAAGGAAATCTGCTCAAACCTTGGTATGCTCCCCATTATGCAGTTTCAGCATGACTATGATCCCCTACTCATCTGCCAGTTTTATGCCACTGCACACTTCCACAATGGCCGCAATCGGAAGATTACCTGGATGACCCAAGGTGCTGTCAAGGAGGCTACGCTTGCGGAGTTTGCTGCCATATTGGGGTATGAGGACCGCGACCGTGACGTTCCTTGTGGTTTCCGCTGTACATGTGGGAGAATCCCTCCAAAAAGGATGTTCTCCGACCTTTGTATATTCGAGGCTGTGGGATTGCTGGCAAAATCAAGGATCTCCTCCCCACATATGACATTCTCCATCGCACTTTCCGTGAGACTGTTGTTCCTCGTGCGGGCAACAAGGACGAGATACATGGGTTCTTCGTTAACTTGTTGTTCAACACCTTCCTCAACAGAGAGACGGGCCAACCTCTTGATGTGACAGACTTCATTTGGAATGAGATGGTTGCCGCTGCACACACTCAGAGGGTTCCACCATTTGCTCCTTACATTATGGCCCTCATTGTGTCCAAGTGCCCGGTCATTGCTAGGACGCTCTCCTCTCGCTCTCTTGTTGTGCACAAGCCAAAGGCACTCAAGATCAAGGTACATGCTAAACCTCGCGTTGCGCCAGGTGAGGAGGATGAGGATGAGGATGAGGATGAATCTGAGCATGATGATAGTGGTCATGACACTGACTATGAGGTCTCTCGCCGCAAGAACGCCAAGCCCTCTTGGGCCAAAAGGATGGAGGTCAAGCTCAAGAAGATCTTCTGCTTCCAGGTTGACAACCAGAAGCGTATGTATGAGGCGCACGTGTCTGCAAAGAAAGCCTGTGCTCGTCAGAAGGAACTCATGTCTGCTCAAGGGTTGACCATCTCCGAGGGATCCGAGAACAATATCACTCTAGAGGATCAGTGGATTTCTCAGCACAGCCGTTGGGACGATGATGTCTCTTCCTCGCACCGCGCCCCACCTACGTATGAGGATGAGGAGGATCTTGAGGATGAGGAGGAGGAAGAGGAGTATGATGATTGACCTTTGGGGCGGTAGCTCTGCACTTGTCCCTTTTTGGCGTCTTGATGCCAAAGGGGGAGAAGTTGCACTTTAGGCACGGGTGTTGCGTGGGAAGTCACAAGCTCGCTCTTCTCTTTGATCCTTTTATTGCTTGTGAACTTCGATTTCTCTCTATTCTATGTGTGAGACTACTGTGGCATCCCGCAAAACCACTACTAGAAAATCGCGTTGTTTTTGTGCATTGCATCATCATGACCGCATGCTCATGTCATCATGCCACATTGCATTTAAGCATCGTCATCATCTTGCATTTGCTTGCATAAAACTATTTGCGGAAAAACCTATCTTTGTTTTCTAAACGCCCCGTCCTTGTTCAAACAAAAAACCCGGGTCTCCGGATTATTTTGTTTTATCTGCCAACGTTTTGCAAAAGCCCCGTTTGGAACAAATAAATTGTTTAATTATTTTTAGGGGGCAGCCAAACCGGGCCGATCCGACCGAGTCGGCCACCCCCAGAATAAAACCGGCCTCCCCAAAAATCTACTCCTACCCCATCCTAATCTACCCAAACCCCCTCCACCTCACCGCACCCGATCCTCTCTCGCCACCTCACCTCTCATCCCTCCCCCCACCACTCACACGCTGCCACCTCACCTAACCTCCTCTCCACCCCACCCCACACAACCGCCACACACACCACGCACGCACCCACCCAGCCGCCAGCCCCACCCCAGGTCCCACCTGGCCCACGCGACCCCGCTCCCCCTGGATCCCATACCCCACCGATCCCCACGCGTGGCCCCACCACCCGCGGGTCCCACTCCCTCCTCTCCCTCACGCTCCCCGCGTCTCCCTCCTCCCTCCCCAGTCCTCGCCCGGCCTCTGCCTCCTCCCCGTCGCGCCGGCGACCCCTCCTCCACCGCCCGAGCCTCCCCACCTACCGCCTCGCCGGCCCCCGCTCGAAGGCCCCCTCGAGCTCACTCCGCCCTCCGGTGACAGCCGTCCCTCGACCTCGTCCTCTCCAGCGTCTTCGACCCGCCACGCCTGCCGCCTCCTCCCTCACCTCGCTCGAGCCCGCCTCCGCCGAGTTCCTCGCAGCCCCAGCCCGCTGCGTGGTGCCTCGCTCCTCCGGCCGCCCCCGTTCCTCTCCTCCTCGCCGTCCGCCGCGGCCTCTCCTTCCCCTCCGGCCAGGCGAGCTCGCCCCTCCATGGACCTGCGTCTCCTCGCCGGCCCGAGCCACCCCTCCATGCCTCCGCCGCCAGGCCCCTCCCTCCTCCACCGGACGCGTCCCCAGGCCTGGCTGCGCCGCCCATGACCGTCGACCTGCAGCGCCCGACCCCGCCGCCAGGAGCTCCCCTGTATCGCCGCCGCCGGGCCGTCCTCATCCCCGCCTCCGGCCGGTGCCCCTCTCAGGCTCCCCAAGCTCCACCCCCCTTGCAAGCTCCATCGTCGGCCCGTTGCCAACCGTCTTCGCGAGCGCGTGCGATCCACCACCATCGTGCGCGTGGGCCCCCATGGAAGGTTCTTTGCTGGCCATCTATGTCTGCCCCGCATGGCTTCGGGAGCCCAGCCCGGTGGTCTGTGTTGTGCCAATCCCTGTTCAACCGAGGACATGCCCGATACCTGTATGTGTTGCCCTGCTATAGTTGGTTCTCAAGGATTCGCTGCGTCGCTTGTGGGTGCTATGTGGATGTCCTGGTGGTGACATGATAGCATGTTGGGGAGATGCTATTGATGTGAGCTACAAGATGGAGCCACGGCCTCGAAGACAATCCTCCTGGTGTATGGGGGACTAGTTCGTTGATGTCCTCCGCCAAGTTCTTCTGAGAAGACATGTGCCCGGTACCGATGCCGAACAAATCTCTCCTTTCCGGACCCGAAGACCGAACCCGGACATGCCGAATTCTTCGACCCGAAGGCCACAGATGCGTCAAGTACTTCTTCCTGGAATGGAAGTCCGAGAACCCGGACGCCCAGGTCGTCGACAAGGATACGCCAAGTACTTCCACGAGGACGACAAGTTCTTCTTCCCGAACGCCAAGACCGACTCGATGGCGCGGACCCGACAAGATCCTCGCAACGACAAGATCGACACCGACCAGGACGAATCAAATGAACCCAGTCCTTCTTCACGGAACGCCAAGCTCTTCATCTCGGACCCAGTAGCCCTGATCCGCACCTGATTCCCGTCGAACCCTGGACCCTGAGACCCGACCTCGAACCCCCCGGAACCAAGATCGTCGAACCCTAATGTGTGAACCTTTTCCCGAGCCCCTATTTTATAAATGCTATATATAAAACTTATTGCATATAAAATTTCCATGCATGCATACTTGTCATGTGGTTTGGGGGCCTTATGCCGATTCACCTAAATTAAATATGGGGCCCATATGCGGGCAAATCTAGTCTTATATTGGCCCCATTTAAATTTGTGTAGCGAACCGGTGATATATTTTGCCATGTTAAGACAACATTTAAATTGCGGGGTATCTAAACAACATGAACCTATTAATTAATTGTCGGGACCTGGTTCCGCTTAATATGCCTAATTGCATCGCATCTCTGCCATGTCATACATCATACATGCATCATGCCGATCTTCTGCTGTAGTATTAAATAGTGCATTCGGTGTTTATTCTAGTGTTTTGGTTCTTCGCGGATAAGGCCGTTGAGTTGATGTGAGCTTTGACCCGATCTTCGGTTGAACCTTCGACAATGTTTTCAGGCGAGCATCTCCTCGTTTCTACCTATCTTACTTTTATAGTCTTTGTTTCCTCCTGTTGATCTATTGCTATCTGTGTTGCGATGCTCTAGATTTCGTACCCGTGATATCCCTTGCAGCCTTATATCGCCTTGGACACCTCCTATTACCTGTTGTTTGGTAGATAGTTGGACCTGCGCGTCATAGTCGCTCGCTCAAGTGTTGTTGCGTGTCGCCAAGTACCACAGTTGTTGGAGTATTGCCGTGTGTTTATTGTTGGAGATGATCATAACTTTAATTATTGTTTAATAACTAAAATTGAAGTAGGTAATGCAGAGGCACAGGTGGGCAATAGATGTTATTTGGTTGTTAACCGTCCACTTGTGTCCCGTAGGACCCCGAGTACTTGATACCTGTTCCTTGAATATTCGCGCTATCCACATCCGGGAGGATTATGGGACCCCCCTGAGCCAGAGCTTGATTCATTCTTATTTCTTGGGGCCACAAACTAGTTTGAGGTTTTATTTACTATCCTGTACTTATGCCATGCTTTACTACTTTATTACGATTGCGAGAGCACCTGTCTGTTAGGTAAGCGGAGTGTTTTCGCAGTATCGACAAGCCCAGTTTGGGTTCCCGATCGTTTATTACAGCATGGCGCAAACCTTGGGTCCGTCTGAGTCACTAACTTCGCTATGGTGTACTCAATGGGGTGGCCCCCTGAAATATTTCTGAATCCTGTGATTGCTTTGTCGTGAAAGACTCGTTGGGTTTTGATTTGGTTTTTCCGAGGTTGATCGAGTGTGTGTTGCTATTTGTGCACCCCTGCAGGGTAAAACTTTCTGAAAACCGTGTGCGCGGTTATGGACGACTTGGAGCATAGTATCTCGATCATAGACAACTATAACTAAAGTAGTGCTATAAATTTGACTTTATAATGACTAGTAATCAGCTTCACTATAATGGAATGGCTAAATAAAACTGCCAACAATTGCTTGTTTGGGTGGTCGCTTGCGACCATTGTACCTGACTAGTAAGTATTGCAACTATAACGGAATGGCTAAATAAAAGTACCAACATCTGCTGGGTTTTGGGTTATCTCATGCTAATTGTATCTGACTAGTAAGTGTCGCAACTACAACGGAATGGTTAACTAAAAGCGCCCACTGCTTATTCTATCAGGATGACTATCTATACCTGACTAGTAAGTCTTTGCAGCGATAATGAATAAATAAAGCGCCAGCGGTGAGTTCCTCGGTTGACTTCCTCGTTTGGTCTCGAGAAATACCGGGATGGGTATGTTTGGTGGTAGTATCGAGTTGGATCCGGATAGGTCTTTCTTGCCCTCTCTCGATAGCGACCCGTTGTATCGAGTCTCTATAGGTTGTTTAGTGCATGCTCACGCTCTGATCCACCATACCTGTAGGCGAGGACCGCCAATTCTAGCCTCGCCGTGTCTTGGCCTCGATCTTGACGCTCCTCTTTTCCTTTGCCTTCGTCGGCACCCTTTTGTTTAAGCAGGTTTTGAGATCGGCGTCGTTAGCGGGGTTACCCTTCCAGCTTGGCACAGGGGTTATGGACGCCATTGGTTATTCTTCAGGGCTCTTAGCCCCATTTGCATCTTGTCCGTAGTCGGACGCTCTATCATTTTCAAGGTGAATTGGATCTTTGTATATTATATCTGTATTCTTGACTCATGGAGTCGTGTTGTATATATCTGTTCTGTGGGTCCCATCGAGGACTGTTGTGTAATGTTATTACTTCGTTTTCCACCCGCACGAAAGTGCCTGGTGGGCATCTTTGAATCGTTTCTATGCGGGTTTTGGCGGGAATCGCTGAAACTTGCATAGGGTCGATTCTGAGGGTGTTACAGAGTGGTATCAGAGCTCAGCAGTTGCGATACCCCACAAGTCCCGCCTGTAGGATAACCTAGCTAACGGCCGAAGTAAAGTGTCAAAACTATTTTTGCAAAATTGGTTGGATAGTTCTGATTAGGTCTGATTTTTATTCCTTACCCCTCTGCTGCTCTCCTCTCACCTCTACGTGTTTTGAATCCACCTCTTATCTTTTCTTCGAGTCCAGGATTTCTCGTGGTTGGGTTCCATCGTACCTTGAGGGTTTCGCTTCCTCTTTTGGTAACGGTGTTTCTACATCCGGTCCTCCTGCTATCTGAGTGGTCCTTTATCTGTGGTACCATTCTTTGTTCCTTGTTTGTGCCTTCCGGTGTTTTCCGACGCGACGACATCATCTACGCCAGATCCGATGCAGAGTCTGCATCCCTCCTTTGTTTCCGAACCTCGCTTGTCGAGATCTACAATCTGAATTCCGAGAGTTGGTTGCCTAATCCGCCTATTCGTGTGCCGAGTAATGGTTTGGGTGCGCGATGGACTGATCACCATCCGACTACTCTTATCATTCGCTCTTGTACATCGAATCAGTGGATCCAGCAGTTTTACTCCGTCCACGGAAGCTAGAGGTGGCTTTATTTGTTGATACCTCTACCTTCGACCTTTTGTTCCCGGAGTGTTCTCTCGACGATCACGGACAACGACCTCTTGTTAGTGGTGTCGCGAGGATCTACACGAAGCGAGAAGACGCAGATCGCCGACCTTCCTTCTGGAACCATGAGGCGGATCTCGAGGGCGAGATCCATTGTTAGTGGTGTCGAATTGTGGCATCCCGCAAAACCACTACTAGAAAATCGCGTTGTTTTTGTGCATTGCATCATCATGACCGCATGCTCATGTCATCATGCCACATTGCATTTAAGCATCGTCATCATCTTGCATTTGCTTGCATAAAACTATTTACGGAAAAACCTATCTTTGTTTTCTAAACGCCCCGTCCTTGTTCAAACACAAAACCCGGGTCTCCGGATTATTTTGTTTTATCTGCCAACGTTTTGCAAAAGCCCCGTTTGGAACAAATAAATTGTTTAATTATTTTTAGGGGGCAGCCAAACCGGGCCGATCCGACCCAGTCGGCCACCCCCAGAATAAAACCGGCCTCCCCAAAAATCTAGTCCTACCCAATCCTGATCTACCCAAACCCCCTCCACCTCACCCCACCCGATCCTCTCTCGCCACCTCACCTCTCATCCCTCCCCCCACCACTCACACGCTACCACCTCACCTAACCTCCTCTCCACCCCACACACCACGCACGCACCCACCCAGCCGCCAGCCCCACCCCAGGTCCCACCTGGCCCATGCGACCCCGCTCCCCCTGGATCCCATACCCCAGCGATCCCCACGCGTGGCCCCACCACCCGCGGGTCCCACTCCCTCCTCTCCCTCACGCTCCCCGCGTCTCCCTCCTCCCTCCCCAGTCCTCGCCCGGCCTCTGCCTCCTCCCCGTCGCGCCGGCGACCCCTCCTCCACCGCCCGATCCTTTCCACCTACCGCCTCACCGGCCCCCGCACGAGCACCGCCGCGCGGCCTCGCGAGCCCAACCCCCGCTCGCCTCCGCCCTCCGGTGAGCCGCCGTCCTCCCCTCGACCTCGCCCTCTCCAGCGTCTTCGACCCCGCCACGCACCGCCGCCTCGCCGCTCCCTCCCCTCACCTGCCTCGCTCGAGCCCGCCTCCCGCTCGAGTTCCCTGCAGAGCCCCGCGCCGCCGCCCCGTGGTCCCTCTCTCCTCCGGCCGCCCCCGTTCCTCTCCTCCTCGCCGTCCGCCGCGGCCTCTCCTTCCCCTCCGGCCAGGCGAGCTCGCCCCTCCACGGACCTGCGTCTCCTCGCCGGCTTGTGCCACCCCTCCGCGCCTCCGCCGCCAGGCCCCTCCCTCCTCCACCGCCGAACGCGTCCCCCAGAGCGCGGCCGAAGCCGACTTCCGTCGTCGACGCCCCCGCGACCGTCGACCTGCAGCGCCCGACCCCGCCGCCAGGAGCTCCCCTGTACCGTCGCCGCCGGGCCGTCCTCATCCCCGCCTCCGGCCGGTGCCCCTCCCAGGCTCCCCAAGCTCCACCCCCCTTGCAAGCTCCATCGTCGGCCCGTTGCCAACTGTCTTCGCGAGCGCGTGCGAGCCACCACCATCGTGCGCGTGGGCCCCGATGGAAGGTTCTTTGTTGGCCAGCTATGTCTGTCCCGCATGGCTTCGGGAGCCCAGCCCAGTGGTCTGTGTTGTGCCAATCCCTGTTCAACCGAGGACATGCCCGATACCTATATGTGTTGCCCTGCTATAGTTGGTTCTCGAGGATTCGCTGCGTCGCTTGTGGGTGCTATGTGGATGTCCTGGTGGTGACATGATAGCATGTTGGGGAGATGCTATTGATGTGAGCTACAAGATGGAGCCACGGCCTCGAAGACAATCCTCCTGGTGTATGGGGGACTAGTTCGTTGATGTCCTCCGCCAAGTTCTTCTGAGAAGACATGTGCCCGGTACCGATGCCGAACAAAGCTCTCCTTTCCGGACCCGAAGACCGAACCCGGACATGCCGAATTCTTCGACCCGAAGGCCACAGATGCGTCAAGTACTTCTTCCCGGAACGGAAGTCCGAGAACCCGGACGCCCAGGTCGTCGACACGGATACGCCAAGTACTTCCACGAGGACGACAAGTTCTTCCCGAAAGCCAAGACCGACTCGATGGCGCGGACCCGACAAGATCCTCACAACGACAAGATCGACACCGACCAGGACGAATCCGATGAACCCAGTCCTTCTTCACGGAACGCCAAGCTCTTCATCTCGGACCCAGTAGCCCTGATCCGCACCTGATTCCCGTCGAACCCTGGACCCTGAGACCCGACCTCGAACCCCCCGGAACCAAGATCACCGAACCCTAATGTGTGAACCTTTTCCCGAGCCCCTATTTTATAAATGCTATATATAAAACTTGTTGCATATAAAATTGCCATGCATGCATACTTGTCATGTGGTTTGGGGGCCTTATGCCGATTCACCTAAATTAAATATGGGGCCCATATGCGGGCAAATCTAGTCTTATATTGGCCCCATTTAAATTTGTGTAGCGAACCGGTGATATATTTTGCGATGTTAAGACAACATTTAAATTGCGGGGTATCTAAACAACATGAACCTATTAATTAATTGTCGGGACCCGGTTCCGCTTAATATGCCTAATTGCATCGCATCTCTGCCATGTCATACATCATACATGCATCATGCCGATCTTCTGCTGTAGTATTAAATAGTGCATTTGGTGTTTATTCTAGTGTTTTGGTTCTTCGCGGATAAGGCTGTTGAGTTGATGTGAGCTTCGACCCGATCTTCGGTTGAACCTTCGACAATGTTTTCAGGCGAGCATCTCCCCCTTTCTACCTATCTTACTTTTATAGTCTTTGTTTCCTCCTGTTGATCTATTGCTATCTGTGTTGCGATGCTCTAGCTTTCGTACCCGTGATATCCCTTGCAGCCTTATATCGCCTTGGACACCTCCTATTACCTGTTGTTTGGTAGATAGTTGGACCTGCGCGTCATAGTCGCTCGCTCAAGTGTTGTTGCGTGTCGCCAAGTACCACAGTTGTTGGAGTATTGCCGTGTGTTTATTGTTGGAGATGATCATAACTTTAATTATTGTTTAATAACTAAAATTGAAGTAGGTAATGCAGAGGCACAGGTGGGAAATAGATGTTATTTGGTTGTTAACCGTCCACTTGTGTCCCGTAGGACCCCGAGTACTTGATACCTGTTCCTTGAATATTCGCGCCATCCACATCCGGGAGGATTATGGGACCCCCCTGAGCCAGAGCTTGATTCATTCTTATTTCTTGGGGCCACAAACTAGTTTGAGGTTTTATTTACTATCTTGTACTTATGCCATGCTTTACTGCTTTATTACGATTGTGCGAGGAGCACCTGTACTGTTTAGGTAAGCGGAGTGTTTTCGCGGTATCGACAAGCCAGTTTGGGTTCCCGATCGTTTCTGACCATCGCGCAAACCTTCGGTCCGTCTCGGAGTCAGCTAACTTCGTTGCGGGTTTACTCAATGGGGTGGCCCCCTGAAATATTTCTGAATCCTGTGATTGCTTTGTCGTGAAAGCCTCGTTGGGTTTTGATTTGGTTTTTCCGAGGTTGATCGAGTGTGTGTTGCTATTTGTGCACCCCTGCAGGGTAAAACTTTCTGAAAGCCGTGTGCGCGGTTATGGACGACTTGGAGCATACTATCTCGACCATAGACAACAATAACTAAAGTAGTGCTATAAATTTGACTTTATAATGACTAGTAATCAGCTTCACTATAATGGAATGGCTAAATAAAACTGCCAACAATTGCTTGTTTGGGTGGTCGCTTGCGACCATTGTACCTGACTAGTAAGTATTGCAACTATAATGGAATGGCTAAATAAAAGTACCAACATCTGCTGGGTTTTGGGTTATCTCATGCTAATTGTATCTGACTAGTAAGTGTCGCAACTACAACGGAATGGTTAACTAAAAGTGCCCACTGCTTATTCTATCAGGATGACTATCTATACCTGACTAGTAAGTCTTTAGCGATAAGCGAATAAATAAAAGCGCCAGCGGTGTGAGTTCCTCGGTTGACTTCCTCGTTTGGTCTCGAGGAAATACCGGGATGGGTATGTTTGGTGGTAGTATCGAGTTGGATCCGGATAGGTCTTTCTTGCCCTCTCGATAGCCGCCATTATATCGAGTCTCTATAGGTTGTTTAGTGCATCTTTGCCGCTCTGATCCACCATACCTGTGGCGAGGACCGCGAATTCTAGCCTCGCCGTGTCTTGGCCTCGATCTTGGCGCTCCTATTTTTCCTTTGCCCTTCGTGGCACCCTTTTGTTTAAGCAGGTTTTGAGATCGGCGTCGTTAGCGAGGTTACCCTTCCGCTTGGCACAGGCGGGGTTATGGACGCCATTGGTTATTCTTCAGGGCTCTTAGCCCCATTTGCATCTTGTCCGTAGTCGGACGCTCTATCATTTTCAAGGTGAATTGGATCTTTGTATATTATATCTGTATTCTTGACTCATGGAGTCGTGTTGTATATATCTGTTCTGTGGGTCCCATCGAGGACTATTGTGTAATGTTATTACTTCGTTTTCCACCCGCACGAAAGTGCCTGGTGGGCATCTTTGAATCGTTTCTATGCGGGTTTTGGCGGGAATCGCTGAAACTTGCATAGGGTCGATTCTGAGGGTGTTACAACTACTATGTGTTTATGTCGTGTGAAACTTTGTGGTTGGATCCATCTTATGCGACTATGTGGTTTATTTCTGTGGATCCATCTTGTGATGTTATGCAATATCTATTGTCTATTTATTCCTCATCACATGTTTTGTGCAAAGGTATGTCTTCAAATGCTAGTTTCCATACTTGTGCACCCATGTTGGGTTTGTAAAATAGAGGGGGAGATTTGTCTCTACACATCTAGTGGGAGTCTCTTCTCTATTTTTACAAATCTCTTTTGCCTATTGTTAAAATCATCCTGCAAAAGTGTATTGTCATCAAACACCAAAAAGGGGGAGATTGAAAGAGCATTTCTCTATCCCTCTGATTTTAATGTTTGATAACAATACATTAATCGATTTAACCGTGTATTAAGTTTATCACAGGATTGATAAAAGAAGGCACAAGTCATGGCATAGCATTTCTCCCTTGCAAAATCTTCTGTGTCAACCGGTAGTACCGGATCTGCAACCGGTACTACCGCTTGACACCGGTACTATCGGTTCCGATCGGTTGGCGATCAAAGAGAAGGGTGAGTATGGTCGGTACCCACCGTGCAGCGGGCGGCACTACCGGCCCAACCGGTAGTACCTCTTGGAACAAGCGGTACTACCGCTTGAGGCGGTCGTACCGCTCGTCGGTACCTCTGCATACTGACTAGCACCCTCCCCTCTCTGTTTTGGTCAGTACCAAGCGTGAGGGGGACTCTACCTTCGAACCGGTAGTCGCTTACTACATCCGGTACTACCGCTTGGGGTAGTACCGCAAATACCAAGACGAAGATTTCAAGAACAAGGTCACCATCGGTGCTTGGTCAGTCTTGGACCGGTAGTACGCTTGCAATGATACTACCGCTTAATCTGAGTACTACCGGTCATTTAATGCTCCAACGGCCATTTATCTCGTGGATGGGTATAAATACCCCTCCACCTACCTTGGGACAATTTGCTCAGCTCATTAAAGTCTTGCCCACCATTGGAGTCCAATGGAGCCACTCAAATTCTCAAGATCTCATCATCCAACCACCCAAAGCCCTTGAACTTTGGGGAATCGAAGGAGTCCCGATCTACTACTTCACCAAAGAGATCTTCATTTCCCCTCATTTCATTGAGGGCCCTTTGCTCTAGTGTTTTGTTGGAAACCCTAGCTCTCGTTTTGTTCTTACAAGCTTGTCTTTGATTGCTTTGACAGCTTGCTTGTATTTGGGAGCCTCCGATTAAGTTGTGGATGTGTGCCCCAAACTTGTAACGGTGTCGGCTTCCACCTTGAAGGTTGCCGATATAGTGGAAGGTGAATCGATCCCATTGGGGTGAGATTCATCGGAGAACAAGGGAGGCCTCTCGTGGCGTTGGTGGTTTGAAACCACCCCTCTCCAAACGTGACGTACTTCCTCAAAAAGAAGGAACTACGGGAAACAAATCCTTGTGTCTCCGCGTCCACTTTTCGGTTACCTCTATCCTTTACCGCACCTTACTTACTTGTTACTACTTTGTGTTGTGGTAGCTCTTGCATTTTTTCATATAGGTAAATTCACCGTAGTTGCATTATCTAGAGAATTTACCTTATTGTCAAACCTTAATTTGAAAAAGAAGAAAATTTGAAGTAGCACCTATCCCCCCCCTCTAGGTTCCCATACGATCCTTTCAGTCGGCAACAACGGTTTCAACAAAATAGCTATGCATTTGGACACTACCAGCACCGTCCGGCTGGCCACATGCTCTAGGAGCTGTATCGCCAAGTCACTGGTGAAAAAGTTAGTAGATGTCCCAACTACATCTACTAGACTTTGGTCTCCTACAAGGACATCTACGACCATAAGATCGCGTGCAACTACCGTCGGTGTGTCTTCATGGATCCAGGATGCAATTTCACTGGCTTTGAGAAAGTGTTTGTCGAGCACCTCATATATGACCACTCGATGACTGTTTCCAAGCACAGCCCCCAAAATCGTACCCGTCTATGTTGGTGCCTGCACCGGGCTCGTGGAGAGCAGCACTCATCGCCATCGGGAAGGAGGGCAAGCTATTCATCGCCCAAATTGATGGGCAGAGAACATACTTGCTAATGTCCATCTGGCCGGTCAGTTAAGCTGCGCGCGAATCGTCGCGGTACGAGGTGAGGTTTTCGTCGTTGTTCTTGTTCGCTAGTTGCAATTAGGTTGTAGTAATAAGGTCATCCAAGACAACGATTAGACCGTCACTGGCCGACCACACACAGGGAGTGATGACGTCTTTTCTATCGAAGTCGTGGCTTTAATGGCATACTATTGATCTTGTATCACATCTTAATCATATCGTGATGATCCTAATGTGAATGTACGTAATGTTGTAGTAATTCGTTAGTTTATGTTGGTGGCAGATTCCCTTCGTAATTGGAATTGTGAAAATTAAGGATCCTGAATTTCCTGATTTGCATATGAATTTGCTTCTGACCTAGAGGCTGACATGCGACAATGAAATTGAAATGAGAGACGCATCCTAGGAAGGAAAGCAAGCGCGCTGCCCGACCAACACTTAGACACACCGAAGCAGTCTATAGCACCCCGGGTAAAACCACTACCAAAAAATGCCTGTTATTTTCACTTTGTGCATCGTCATAAAATCATAATGCATCTATTCGCCTAAAACTATTTTGCTAAAAGTCCTATTTTTATTTTCCAATTATTCCCCTCTTTATTTTAAATCAAAACCCTCGGTCCGTCCAATTCTTTATTTGTCTAAAACTATCTACAAAGAAATTTTTAAAACTAAAATAAAATAATAAAACTATTTTGTTCTAGCAGCAGTCTACTACCCTGGCTAAACCCTAAAAATCCTACCATGGCCCACCCTAAACTACCCAGCCGCCACTCACCCCTAGTCCAACATGCACGCACCCAGCGAGCGTAGCACACCGCTGCCCACCCCGCGCCTCCGGCCAAGCCCCACCCCGCACGGCCCCACCACTCCACCGGAACCGGCTCCTCTAACGTCAAGGAACAAAGTCAGAGAAAATAAAGAAGCAAAGTTAGGAAAATATAAGTTAATCATACTATTTTGTTATTACTGTTGATAATTACTGTAGATTCACAAAAGTAAACTGGATTTTTTACATTATAATAATAATTGTGCTAGTTAGTCTAAATACATAACATAAACTTATATTATGCAAATTAATTTAAATTATTTTAGCCTAATAATATAATTTAAAAAAACAAAGTCAGGCAACTGTAGCTTCTCTAACTTTATTAGTCGACGTTAGGGGATCTGGCTCCCACTCCACCAACCCATCGACCGCTCGCGCAACCCCGTGTTCCTAGACGCTCCTCTCCCCTCGCTCTCTCTTCCCCGCCGCCACCCTTCGCCACCATCCTATGCAGAAGCGGCCGCCGCCGTGGCGCCACACTGCAACCCTGCCTCGCCCCTCTATCGCCAGCCGCCGCCCTTTCCGCATCCGGCCCCGCCGCCGAGCATCGTCCGCGCAGGACCTCGCCTTCCGCCGCTCGACTTCCCGCAGCGCCGCCCTCCCCCTGGTGCTGCTGCCCGCGTGGCGCCTGCCAGCCCGCCCTGCATCACGACCAAGCCTCGCCCTGAGCGCCTCCTCCCTGCGTCAACCGTCCTGCGCCCCTTCCTCATCAATCGCCTGCCTTGCCCTGCTTCAGTAGCTCGCCTCGGGCTCGCCGGCTGCTTCCCCTTCAAGCTCTGCTTCTGGCCGACGCCCTGCACGTGAGCCACGCAGGCCCTGCTTTGTTGTGTGCTCCAGCTCTGGTCCTCCGTCGTCGTGGACCGGTCGTCTGCCTCCCTCTCAGTGTTTTGGGCCCGGTGTGTAACTGACACTCCCTTGAACTATCGTGTTGTTGCTGTTGCAAGGTCTAGAGGGTGCTTTATCTAGCTAATCTAAGGCTAATGTTCTATCCGTTTAATTTTTGTTGGTGTGCTGCTGCTCAGGTCCTCCACAACCAAACCGGATCCGGTTAAAGCCATGTCAACAGCAACGAAGGTCCCCCCCCCCCCCCCCCTCTCTGTTCCGCACGAATCGAGAGGCACTCGAAAATCCCCTTCCCCCTTCCGGGCCCCTCCCTCGCCGGACTAGCCGGTGAGTGGCGGCGGGAGGTTGGCGCCGGCGTAGATGTAGGTCGTCTTAGTAGTAGTAGAGGTAGGGTTTGGCCTCGTGCCGTGTGTGGGCGCTTTGCCCGGAAGAAGTTGCATTCAGATCCGTCCGGCTGGATCTGGATCTGCCTCCTTCTCTGGTTCCTCGCGGTGGTGCTCCGGTGGGCGGGAGCCGGCCATGACGGTGTGGGGAGCTTCTTCGTCAATAAAGCCGTGTTGCTCCATTGGCGGGCGGAGGTTTTGGTGTTGTGGCGTTCTGGCGGCCAAGGTGGCGAGGGCAGCGCGGTACTGGCGGTGCTCGGTTACGTGTTCCCTATGGCGGCCGTGGCGGCGAGGATGGGAGTGCGATCGAGATCTTCTGGATCTTCGCTGTCGGTGGACTTGTCTTTCACTGGGAAAGGTCGGTTTCTGATGAAGAGATGCGGAAGAGCGTGGAGCGGTTGTCAAGATGGAGCCATCGCGGTGGCGGCTCTGGTGGCAATGGCCGACGTTGTTCCTTCTCTTCTTCATTGTTGCTCTGGTGTGGTTCATCGCGGTGGCCCTTGGATGGCGGCGTCTGCGCCGCTTGCACTACGGTCGAAGGGCGATCGTTTTGCGCCATGGTGGCGCTTTTCTCAACCTCCAGTGTGGAGGCCTTGTTCGGAGCGCCTCGTCGGAGTTCTCCCCAGCGTGCAGCCAAGTGGTTCGTCCCCGGCGGTGCTCTGGTGGCCGACGAAGTGAGTTCGCTGTTGCTTGCGGTGGAGAAGGGACCTTAGGACCCGATTGCTTTTTAATCTTTTGTTCTAGGGTCTTTTTTGCAAAGTTCTTTGTACTGCTTTTAGTTTCCCCTTTTTATAGGGGCCTTCTTGTATTTTGTACCCACCGCCCTGATTATATGAGCAGCTTCTAGGGTCTTCGGGCCCTGTTTCCGTTCAAAAAAAAAAACAGCAACGAAGGTCAGCCGATACCGTGTCTCCACATGGAGTGAGTCTGATGATAGTCTGACGATACCATAACGACGATGATGCACAAAAGCGAGGAGTTCGAGGAAGTACATGGAACTCAATGCGAGATCTTCTTCCGTAGTATAAAAGGAAGGGAACCGCCGTGACCGTCTACCCGGAGTCCGAGACCGAATTTGAACAACGTCGAACCAAGATCGCCGAATCCATGAGTCCCATATTTTTATAATACATGATATCAATTTGTCGCATATAATTGTATATGCTTGCATATATATATTTATGTGTTTTAGAGACATTATGCCGATTCACCTTATACCTAAATATGGATATATTATGCGGGTTTTTCTATGCTTATATTGGCTCCATTAAATTTGTGTAGTGAACCGATGCTATATTTTGCCTTATTAAGACAACATTTAAATTACGGTGTATCTAAACAATATGAACCTATTAAATAATTCTGACCCCGGTTCCGTTTAATATTGCTAATTGCATTGCACTTTTGCCATATCATGCATCATGCTATGCATTATGCCCGTTCTTCTGCCGTAGTATAAAATAGTGTGTCTGTAGTATAAAATAGTGTGTTTGATGTTTTTCTAGTGCTTTGCTTCTTCACAGATTAGGCCGATGAGTTGATGTGACTGTCGACCTGATCTTCGTATGAACCTTCGGCAATGTTTTCGGGCGAGCATCCTCCCCTTCTACCTATTTTACATTTTTAGTCTTTACATCCGCATGTTGGTCTATTGCTATCTATGTTGTGATGCTTTAGGTTTCATACAGGTTATATTCCTTGTAGCCCTATATTGCCTTGGACACCTCCTATTACCTGTTGTTTGGTGGATAGTTGGCCTTACGAGTCGTAGCTGCTTTCTCAGGTGTTGATTTGAGTTGTCGAATACCACGGTTGTTGGAAGGTTGCCATATGCTTTATGTTGGATACGATCATCACTTTAAATACAACTTGATATTAAATTGTTGAGAATAGATATAACTAAGGGTAACAGATGTCATTTGGTTTTTAAACACCCACTTGTATCCCGTAGGACCCCGAGTGCTTGATACATGTTCCTTGACTATCACACTATCTGCATGTAGGACCATGAATCCACTTAGCAAGAGCTTGAGTCATAACTTATTTCTTGGGGTCACAAACTAGTTTGGGGCTTTATTACTATCATGTAATTATGCCATGCTACCGCTTTATTTAATATTGTTTCTCGTGGAGAGCGTTTAATATTGTACTATTTAGGAACCCCGTGCCACGTTTCCGCTGTATCGAGAAGCCCAGTCACACTTTCGGGTTCCTAGTTGTTTACAGCTGTCGCCACACACCCTAGGTCCGTCGTGGAGCCGGCCAACTTCGGAGCGGGTAGCTTAGGGGGTGGACCCTGAAATATTTTATAAATCTTGTGATTGCTTTTTCATCATGACTCATTGGGTTTTCATTTGATTTTTCTGAGGTTGACTGTGCGTGTGTTGCTATTTGTGCCCCCTATAGAGTAAATCTTTCTGAAAGCCGTGTCCATGCTTATGCACGACGGAGCAAAGTATCTCGATCATAGACAACTATAACTAAAGTAGTGCTATAAATTTGACTTTGAAATGACTAGTAATCTGCTTCAGTACAACGGAATGGCTAAATAAAAGTACCAACAACTACTGGAATTGGGATGCCTCATGCTATATGTATCTGACTAGTAAGCATCGCAACTACAACTGAATGGTTAACTAAAAGTGACAATTGCTTATTATATCAAGATGACTCATGCTATATATATCTGACTAGTAAGTGTTGCAACTATAATGAAAGAAATAAAATTGCCAACTGTGTGAGTTTTCTCGATATGACTTCTTCGTTTGGTCTCGAAGGGGAATTCCATGATTGGTATGTTTGGTGTTAGTATCAGGTTGGATCCGAATAGGTCTTTCTTCCCCTCTCTAATAGCCGACAGCTATATCGAGTCTCTATAGGATGTTTAGTGCATGCTGCGCTACCGCTTCAGTCCACCATACCTATGTAGGCGAGAGCCACCGAATTGTAAGTCTCGCCATGTACTGGCCTTAGTACTGACTGCTCTTTTTTTTCTTTTGCCCTTTGTTGGCGCCCCTTTTGTTTTAGAAGGTTTGAAATCGACGTCGTTAGCAGGGTTACCCTTCTGGCTTGGCCTGGGCAGGGCTGTGGACGCCATTGGTTATTCTTTCGGGCTCTTAGCCCAATTTGCATCTTGTCCGTACTCGGACGCTGTATCGTTTTTAAGGTGATTTGGATCTTCGTACTGTATATATGTATTCTTGACTCTTTGAGTCGTTGTTGTATATATTTGTTCTGTGAGTTCCATCGTGAACTAATGTGTAATGGTATTACTTCGTTTTCTGTTGAAGTGTATAAGTGGATTGCACTAGCTCTTTCCATCAGTTCGGACTTTTGGTTGCGTTGGCTAGTGCATGAAGCTTGACATGGTATCAGAGCCTAAGGTCTCGAGTTCGAGTCCTGGCTTTCGCAATTTATTCTAAAATTGCTGTTGACCCCTCTATGTCCACGTATAGGCCTCTTGTGTCATACGTGAGTTTCGCGCGCCGTCGCTCTCTTCCGGTTGCACGTGTTGACTTCTCCCCGTCACACGTGAGAGGGGGTGTTGAAGTGTATAAGTGGATTGCACTAGCTCTTTCCATCAGTTCGGACTCTTGGTTGCGTTGGCTAGTGCATGAAGCTTGACATTTTCCACCCGCATGAAAGTGCCTGGTGGGCACCTTTGAATCGTTTTTATGCGGGTTTGGCGAGAATCGCCAAAACTTGCATAGTGTTGATCCAAAAGTGTTACACATTCTATTTTCATCTACGTATGATGGGACATGTAGTGGTTCTGGGCTTAGTGTAGTTCTACACTTCTCGTAAGTATCTTGTATGGTGTTCAGCTAATGCTATGTAGTAATACATATGTACTGGGACTTGTTTAGATCGAGTGGAGAATATGCATGGTCTCGCTTTCCTATTGAAAATTGTCCTTGCCGCATTGTTGTACCGCTATTGAATTTTAATGTCTGCATTGCTAAATATGTTAATTCTTTTGGTCATTTTCTGCCATTGAATCGATCACTTTAAATTGCTGCTGAATCTGTCAAGTGTTGCTGAATGTAAACTAGAAACTACTAAAACTGTCAAATTTTATACTGAATGAATCTGTCAGATACTTTTCCAGTCTTATTCTATACTACCGAATCTTTCAAATGCTACCGAATATGTCAAATTTTCTGTCGTTGCTGTTACTAAAGTATTTTGTAGATAAGGACGATAGATGGCCGGTCTTGCTCTCCTTTTGAAACATGGACTTGTCACAATATTGATGAGGCTTGGGCATTTTGGGTTGCATATATGTTGGTCACAGATGAATTGATGTAAGAACAAGACATGCACACAAAAGCAGACTTGATCATCAGTTTTGCATGCTCTATTGATGGAGTGTGTTCGGAGAAAAGGGCAAACTCATCATGGGCCAAGATTTTTAGAGCTAAATCAAGAACTAATTATCTCTGTATTGTTATTGAATTTTCGTGTTTGTATTGCTAAATCGGCCACTTTGAAATGCTGCTAAATCGGCCATTTTAAAATGCTGCTAAATCTAAGTGTTGCTTATTATGAACTAGGAATATTTCGATATTTTTCCATATTATTCTATATTGCTAAATCTTTCAAATGCTTGTACTAAATCTGTCAAAAGTTCTGTCATTGTTGCCTGGATATTTGCACTAGATCTTTTACCTTTCTGTTATTAGAACCGCTGGATGTGTTTTGGACAGATATAAGAGGGGTAAAGATACGGCGTGATTTCACCAAGTGAAGTCATAGGGTATCAGTCTAGTTTTGAAAAAATATGGTTCTTTTGACTTTTTGCATGAATATCTGTCAAAAGAATTATCACTTTTACCCTCTCTCTATGTGGTCTTTGTTTCGAATATGGCCGAGCAACATCACAATGCAATTTTAATTACCAAGGAGAAGAAATCTAGCTAGCCCCCTCTTTAGCCTAGAACATTTTATTTCGGCCTTTTCGGGGTCAGGGGACTGCTGACCACAGCCTAATGAAATTTGAGAAAGGATCCCATGGAGCACATCCCAGAACATTTTATTTCGGTATTTTTTTAGGTCAGGGGACTACTAGCACAACATAGTGAAATTTGAGAAAGGGGCCCATGAAGCATAGCCCATGAAGTATAGCCTAAAATATTTTTAATTCAGCTTTTTGGGCATTTTCCCCACCTCTTAAAAAAATCCAGCTTCCCATGTTTTAAGAAACTACTCCATTATGTGGCATTTTATAAATTGAGATGCCATGTGCATTGTCCTTTTATTTTAAAAGAGGAAACATGGACACACAAAATATTTTTAAGAAGACTAATACATAAGTTATCTATACTATTAAAAAGATTGGGACCGTTAGTCACCAGTTCAATTTTCCGTCTGCCTTGATTTGACTATTTTGCCCCTCCATCGGACCAGCAATTACCCACCTATGCCACTCTTAAGTAAAAAAATAAAACGGTTTACAAGGCCCTTTCCTCTCCTCGGTGGGACGGCGGCAGTCAACGACCACGCTACCTGGTCGGGATTGGAGCGGCGTTGCTTCCGACTTTGGTCGCCGACCGCCGGTCCACCGTCGAAAGCAGGTAGCCCGCGCTGGCGTGATTCCGTAGTTGCCCTCGTGCAGCCTCTGGGTTGGCGCCTGCGAGCACCAAACTAGATGCCCGGTCACTCAGCGATGAGGCTGGTGCCGACTCCTCGACCTCAGCCACCTGCTCCTTACCGAGCGGAAGGGATTGGAGCCTGTTGCGCTGGCCCTACATGCTCTCTCATGTTCGGCAATCCCTGCTCGATTCCTCTCGCTCGAAGAAAAATCCCTGCTCGAATCCTCTCTCAAAGAAAAATCGTGCTACAGATCTAGGTTTCTCTTCCCCTTCTTACTGCTGTCCATGGATCCCGATTTTGTGGTGTCCTAACGAGATACGGTGTTCTCCTTGTAGAATAGCTCGTCCCATTGAGATCCGCTCCGATTCGCCATGCCACCTGCCTCTGAGCTCGCCCGCTTCGGGAGTTTGTGGATGCGCGGGGGTGGCGTCGGGGAGTGGCAAGCGCTAGCGCCTGGACGCGGCTGTGTCCACACTATCTAGCCCCACCAGGCCCAACACGGCTTGTCTGGCCCTGTGTTGGGGGTTGTGTCGTCTTCTGCTTAACTCGAGGCATAAACAACACCAGCGACCCGCGTCTCCTTCACCGAACTCGATGCACCGGGACTATTTTTCCGCGCCTTTGTTTGCTCAAGTTGTGCTCGAGATGAGGATCCAACAAGCAGTGGCAGACTTGCAGGGCCGTGACCTACACACTCTCGTTCCTCATCCACGACAGAAGCCAAACCCCACTTTCTCATACCGGGCGCCACTGCAGGTCCTCGGCTGCATTGCCAAGGGAGCATCTCTACTAGCTCTTCACATCTGAAAGGAGGTAGTACAATCGTTTTAACACTACTAAATCATGTGTTTTAGTTAATTTTTAGAAAATGGCTTGCTGACATCTCTGAACCATGCCTCTTAGTTGCAGTTCATATATCTTTCTGTTTTCCCATTGTTATCGGTAGATATCAACGGTTACAACTTTTTTCTGAAGGAGTTATAACTTTTTTTAGTGAACTCTCAGCATAACATTCTTCATATCGTTGGTTACAACATAAGTAAATAGGAGTACTTTTTTAGTCTTAAAAGATTAAAAGTGAGTTTCTGATATTTATTACAAATCAGAAACACAAGCTGATATATGGAGAACACAATGCCCGCGCGTTGCTTCAGAAGACCAAGGTCCTCTCCTCGGTGGGAAGGTGACGCCGGTGGCAGAGGCTGAGAAGGCGGCGTGTAGAAGTGTGGTAGAGGCCGTGTGGCGGATGGCGACGACGATGGCTTGCGGTTGAGGGTGAGGAGAGAGACGAGGGGAGAGGCTGCGGGCGCCGGTGAGGGAGGAGACTAGCGGTCGAGGCTTCGAGCGCTTGTCAGCGAGAAGAGGAAGGCGCTCCGCGGTAGCGAGGGGATGACGAAGGGGGTCGGCGCTATGGAGAGGAGCCGGGCAGGAGGCGGGGAAGGGCACTGCGGCGGCGGGGATGGTGGATGCAGGAGGAGACAGAGGCGGGGTGGACTGCGAGCGGGTGGGGGCTACGATGGGAAGTTGGAGGCGAGAGAGGCAGTGGGGATCGTGGGGAGAGAGAGGGTGTGGTTCGTGAGGAAGAGTGGCGTGGGGTCGGGCCGAGTCTGTGTCGAGAGGAGCATGAGGAAGGGGTGGGCCCGGGAAAGCGTTGGTGCAGGGACGTGGGGTGCATGCGCCCGCGTCGCGTGTGGGGAAAGCATGCGTGGCCAGGAAGGTTGACCGCGTCAGGTGCACGTGGACTGGGATAGATTAGGGTTAGGGTTTTTATTGGAATTTTTGTGCATATTGATCTATTTCCTTTGCATTTGTATAAGCCCGGATACATAAAAACCGTATTCAACTTTGAAATATGCATTTGTAATTAAATTTTAATATTTGTCTTAAAATAAGTAGTGAGAGGTACCGCCAAAGCGTTTTTCATTTCATAGCTTTGTTACTGCGTCCAACTGCAACTCTATTAGTATTTATCGGTAGGGAACAGCAAAACATTTGTTCACGCCTACATTATTGATAGGTCGTGGTGTTGTTGCTTAGAGGATAATTCTTCGTCGTGTTATTAATTATCTCTTTTGATATTGCCATGGTAAAACCTAGCTCGACGTATGGACTGACCTTCCCAAGGTAGCACCCTCGTATCTAGATAAAATTTTAGACGGCCGTGGCAACGCACGGGCATTCATCTAGTAGTACTAATAGATGTTTATTGATATCTTTTCTATAAATATCTTTGGCATAGTGGCAACGCACCCAGTTTACGTTTATTGATTGTTTTGAGTTCAAATCCCCTATGCCTACATATATTTATATTGGGTTTATATTTTCTTCTTCTAGCAATACTGCTTTACGGAGAGACTAACATCATGGACCCACTAGCCTGCAGCGTCCCTTGAGTTTAATGGGCGTGTTTGAAAAAAAGAAGTTAAGTACTTGTATAGAGAGGTTGGCATCAGAGACCCATCGGCCAAAACATACCAGGATGCATTGGGGACCCACAAGCCAGAACATACCAAAGAGGCTGACATGAGGGCTCCAGTAGCAAGACCATACATGATTGCTATATCGAGCAACATGGCCAAGGTCAAAACAACGGATGCAGCCAAAAAAGTCCAGCATACACACGTTTTATTTACAGGAAGACTAACATGTGGGACCGACCAGCAAGACCTATTCAGGTGTTGCATCAAGCAACTTTGCCAAGTTGGAAATAGGGAGTCCTGAGCTAGAAAAAAATGTCCAGCATGCACACATTTCTTCAAAAAAAACCTGACATGAGGGACCCAGCAGCCTGAATAAAAGGCTAATGCAGCAAGCAACGTTATCAAGTTCGAAACAGGGGTACACGAGCAAAGATTAAAAAAGTCAATCATACAACCGATTCTTCTAATAAGAGGTTGACATGTGGGACCCAACAGCGTGATCAAACGGCAGTTTCATCCAGCAACGCTATCAAGTTCGAAATAGGGAAGCTCGAGGGAAGAAAAAAATTCCATCACACACACGGTTCTTCTAATGAGAGGCTGACATGGGGGACCTAGAGGCGTGACTAAACGGTAGATCCATTGAGCAACATTATCGAGTTCGAATCAGGGAGGCACGAGCCAAATGAAAATTTTCATCATGTACACGTTTCTTCTATTAAGGCACTGATATGTGGGACCCAACATCCTAATTAAACGGTAGATGCGTCGAGCATCGTTAGCAAGTTCGAAACAGGGTAGAGCGAGGGAAGAAAAAATTCCATTCATACACACGTTTCTTCTAATGAGAGGCTGACACATGGGACCCAATAACCTGATTAAACCATAGATGCATCGAGCAGTGCTATCAAGTTCAGAATAGGGTAGCGTGAGTAAAGAAAAAAATTTCATCATACACCCGATTCTTCTAATGAGAGGCTGACATGGGGGACCCAGCAGTGTGACTAAATGGCAAATAGACCGAGCAATATTATCAAGTTCAAATCAGAGAGGTACAAGCCAAGGGAAAAATTCATCATGCACACATTTTTTCTAATGAGAGGATGACATGTGAGACCCAGCAGGCTAATTAAACGACAGATGCATCAATCAATGCTATCAAGTTCGGAACAGGGTAGCGCGAGCGAAGGAAAAAATCCATCATACATATAATTCTTCTAATAAGAGGCTGATATGTGGGACCCAGCAGTCTGACTAAATGGGAGACGCATCGAGAAACGCTATCGAGTTCAAATGAGGGAGGCGTGACCGAAAAGTATGGTCTGTTGGAGACACTGACTTCTGGGACCTATACGCCTCAAAATACTTCAGCGAGTCTACATCGTGCGAGGAACCAAAAATCTTGCTTCTGCCATGCGTCCCGTCAAGCTTCGTCCATTTTTAGCGGTTTCGTCGTAGTAGAGGGCCGATAAACTGGGAAAAAGGTTTTCCATCGGCCACGGTCGATCCAAGAAATTCGTCATGAAAGACGTGCCTTCTACGATGCTCGACAGATAAAATCATTGAGGATGTACACTTTTGTTATAGTGCATTCCTGAGGGTATACCAGGTTCAATAACTTGATTTTCATATAGGGATACTATCACGAATACATATGGCCTCTAGCCATTTAATGGAGTTAGGGCTCATCATCGCTTCTTTGCATGTAGTCGGTATATCATTGTCTAATAATGACACTTTGTTTTCAAATAATGCTATTTGATTATTAACCAATCCATATGGTATAATAGGAAATTAGATTTTCAGAACTATCACATTTACAAAAAGGTAGTCATAAGCATTGTAGCTACCTGTAGAACACTTTCCGGTGTTGCTCTACTATGATCATGTCACTTAGGTGTCCTCCCACTTAACTTTTCACGAAATATTCTTTCTCAAAGAACTCGTTGTTTCATGAAAAACATTTTTTTTGTGTTTAGTGGTGTGATAGAGGAATTTACAACGATTGTTTTGGGACAAACTACGAAGATGTGCATATTCAAATTTGGTTTTTTTAAACATTTTACATATGCCTTACGTACCAAAAATTTAATAAAGTACAAACTAAGTTCTACCCCTTATCATTTCAACGGATCATGATGTTGATCATTTTAGTGTAAAAGCAGTAGTCATTATAGCATAATATTTTAAATCATAATGGAAGCTTTATATTTTATCTTACCAAGTCAAACTAGTTCGATTATATTTTGAAAACAGTCCATACTACTATGGTGTTTCGGGAAACTCAAGTTTATGAAACAATTTCTCAACTTTCATATGTTTGCTAAACTTGTAACTCAAATATCTTTTTTTATGATACAATCATAAACTCTTTATTTTATTGTTACAATTATGTCTACTTCATGCTAAAATCTTTGAACATTTTCAAATGTCTTATACTTCTTCCTTATTAAACATAAATACTCATATATCTATTAAAGTCCTCTGTGAAAGTATACGAAGTAGAATAATCCACCATACACGGTTGTACATATTGGACCACATACCTCAAATATATTGCTTCCAATAAGTTAGCCACCTATCCATCTTTTGCCCGTGAATAGAGTTTTAGTTATCTATAGGAAAATCTTACAAGCGTCAATTCATTTGAAAATGACTTGACTCCAAAATTCCATCAGCATGGAGTTTCTTCATGTTCTTCTTTCCAATATAACTAAAATGATGGTATCACACTTAAATTGAAATTCCTATCATTTCATCTTGCGATGTTTGTAGCATTTAGTTTTATGAATATTATTTCACCAACAAGAACCAAATAAAAACTTGAACAAATATATGAGTATTTGAACAACAACTTGTTCTCACAATACTAGAACCAAATAACAATTATTGGAATAAATCTTTACTGCTTGATTCTTGATGTAGATGACAAACATTATAACATTTTTTTGTTTATCAATGAACATCATCACCATATTCTTTTTCCACTTACTTAGGACATTGTAGTTCTTATATTGAATTGCTTTGTTTGAAATTTTATTCTAACCAATCCAGTATCCAATGCCAAAGAATTACATTGTTTTAACAAGCAAAGAATACATTCATAACATGTATAGCTTGTATATGCCTGATCTGGACAATTCTAGCTCAATAATTTCTGCCAATTACATTTATGGATTCCCTTTGAATGTTTTCCTATCTTTCAAGAATCAATCAACAACAATAGTGGCCCCAATCACATGGTACTTAGTTCAAACGTGTTAGTCAAATACTAATAACCTTAAACTTACACTTTGAAGTGGATCACTATCATCACATGATTCATGTTCTTAAGGATTCTACTTTTAGTAATCTTTTAGTATATTAAACACTTTATCTTGTAACATTCCAGCATTAGAGCTTAGAAATAAGCTGAACCCAGATGTGTGCATTGCATTCATGAATAGAAAATCCGAATAATTTTCGCGCTTTTAAATAAAAATTTGTCAAAGTGATTGAAGCTTCTCCCAACTTGATGGAATTGAAGTAGATCATCAAGTTGACTGTGATAAGTTTCAATATGACCTTTGCTAAAACCTTAGTTGGGAAAACATGATTTGATCTAAGCATAGATCAAATATAATAAAATGTTACTCATAATACATTGCTTATATGATTAATATCTGATCCTTAAGGGATCATACCATAATATGTATCACAACAACTCATAAAAGCCAAGTTAAGATTAAAACTTAAGTAATAAGAATGTAATGACTAATCCTGACCTATATTATTCTTATATATTCTTACTATGAGTATCATGGTAATACCTAACCTTAACTCTTTAGTGAGTTTGAGTAGGAAAGAAACCAATCCTTATGGAACCCTATCTTAATATCTGTTGTTCATCAATGTTGAGTAATCAACTATGGATTCACAAATTCTTAATCTATCAACTCTTGACCATATCATAGCATACATTTAAGTGCCTATAAAGAAACAACTAAGAAGAGGTAAATAGTAATGCTAGTTTTAGATATCATCTATAGGATGGGAGTGATTGAAGAAGAATAAAATCGATGTGATAATTGATGGAGTTAAACTCACTCCTAGAATAACATAAGAGTTAATGGAATATATAATTATATGGTAGTAAAGAAGAATACAAGGATGAATCCTGAAGATAGTTACCAGTGGTAATTTTATTGGATCAAGTGGGCATAGTCCATGAATAATAGCCTTAATCCAATTAGAGATACTGAGAAGATAATTTCAGTACCATTGTAAGGTTGTATTGATCATGCCTTGCTCACCAGGATTGCATACTTATATCAAGTATAAGTGACATTGGTGGGTAGAACATGATTAAAACCCTAGTATAGATAAGTTATCCTAGCGTAGTCTTTACAAGTAACATTCCTATAATGTGAGGTTGGAGTATGAGTAATTAGAGTAAAGTAAATGTAAGATAATATGATTAAATTAAAGCTAGTATAGCATGGAGTTCTAGAAGCAGTGTTATTACTTTTAAAGGATAGAAAGCTATAGAGAAAGGTAGTTTGATGTATACCTCTAGTGGAGAAATATTAGGGATGGATGATTAAGGAAGAGAATGAGTGTAGTTTTAAGGAACTACTTGTTGGATTGAAATTTATCAGTAGAAGAGTAGTTGATATAACCAAGTTTGGATAGGTGAATATCATGAAATTCTTAAGTATCAAACTCATTGGATTCATCAATGAGCTTAGAAGATTAAATGGTGGATAAGGATATTCTTGTGAAGTAAAGCTCATCATGTTAACCATGATGATGGATAGGAAAAAATAGTATATCTAGGAAAGGAATTCCTTAATTAGAAATCCAGGATTGTGAATTATGGAAGATAGGAATTCTTGGTAAACACCCAACTTTAAATATCAAACCGAATATATTATACATTACATGTTATTAATCCCTCATCTTATCTCCATATCACTTTACATGAACATTTTCCTATAGCAAATCACACAAGCACATATTTATCATTTCTAATTGTCTTAACCATATGTCTTTAGGAGATATTTTTATCAATTATTTTACATAAAATATTTTAGATATAACCTTCTATTTTAAAATGTGATATCATTAAAGATCACAAATAAAAGACAACATGCTTAGCTATTAAATCTTTACTCATATCAACAAAAGAATAGAAGTAAAATAAGAACCCTAAACCCATGGGTAAACATTTATAATTCAAACCCTAACTCCTATGTTAAGAATATATACATTGCCATTTTCTAAATTAATGGGAGTAATGTTAACCATATTAATTTCCTTTGTATATCATGCCTCAAATTAGGATATAGGATCATTATATAAAAATTTCCATCCAAACTATGAGCTAACTAAAATTAAGCTTTATAAACAAATAAGTAAATATCATATAATAAAGCCATGATTTATTATAGAAAGAAAATTAATAATAAAGGCTTCTACAAAATATTAACAGAGGATTTATATAAAGAAAATAAAGAAATATACAAAATATTTATTATTAAGATTTACAAAATAAATCTCAATCAATATAAATCGTTGCTGCAAATATTCAGCCAATAAACTTTGTTAGAAAAGTTCAAAACAAATGTTAAAATACTAATCTAAAAATAAAACATAAAATGGAAAACAAATAGGAAGAAAAAATAGAGGAAATAGTTTCTGGACTGTGGCCCATTTCTTCTCTCCACTATCTACCACTCACGTGCAGTCCTCTTTGGCCCAACAGAGAGCCCAGCTCATCCACACAGTGACTGACGAGTGGGACCAGATGGAGGACTGTGGGTTGAGTTGGAAATTTACCAGGGGGTTTTCTGCAAAATAAGTATCGTCGTCTTCCTCCAGCTGGAAGCAGCTCGGTGGCGATGCCGAGGCCGTCCGCCGCCGTCAGTGCGTCAAGATGCACGCCTCCATCGCCAGAAGAGGATAAGGAGGCCACGACGATGTCCCCGTTCGTCCTCATCCCCATTTCTCCCTCTGAAATCCTCTCTCTCTCTCGGGTTCATCTTCTGAACCGAGAACCCTAGCTTGGAGGTGAGCCGGTGCCGGCGATTACGTGCTCGCCTCGGCCAGATAAGGCCACAGTGGAGACCGCCGTGCTCCTCTTGTTATTTTTCCCCAACTCGCACTAGTGGAGGAGGCGCGACTCAACCTAATTGCACCCTCGGTTCCCGGCACTGTTCATCGACCTCACCGTCGTCTCCGACCCCGCCTCGCCCTATCAACCACACCATCGTGTTCCTGGTGAGTCACTGAGTCTCCTCGTACTCGTAAATTCTTTGTTTGCTTCCTAAATCCACGTCACCATGATCACCTGCAAGCACCGCCGCATGAGCTCGTCGTCGGTCATCCTCCGGCGACCAAAATAGGGCGGCGCCACCACCAATAGGTCCCTCGGGACACCCTCTATCCAACGAGCCTAACCGTAGCCCCCCGCTCGCACCAAATCACCTGACCCACCATCGATCTGAGAGGATCAAGCTCCGATGACGTCATGCCAACGTCACCCTCTGCCTAGTCCGCCTGTTTGACCTGTTCCTTGTCTCACGTGGCAAGTGACATGGCCTAGGGCCCATCTAGCATTGCCTCTGAGTAGAAACGAGTTTAGTAACAAAAAAATTATTTGAGCTAGGTATGCCATGTGGCCACTGGCCCACTAGTCACTGACCTTGGGTAGTATAGCCTCGGTACAAAAAGACATTTTCTGTCTAAGAAATAAATGAAATGTCATAAGCCCAAATTTAAATATTCCAGAAATAAAATAAAATCATTAAATCTTATTAAATCCATAACTTTTGTTTTATAATTCAAAAAAATGTATAATATATGAAAATTTGTAGAAAAATAAAATCTATAACTTAAAACCATTATCAAACATTATTATGTTAACAATTTAAATAATTATTATTTAATAAAGAGTTTAAAAGTAATAAAACTTTGATAATTCCTATTTTAATAATGGTAAATATTAAAAATATAAATAAAATATTAAAAATCTTAGAAAAAAATAAGAACTATAATTCAAATTCATAAACATACATTATTATTCACTTAATTAAATAATTGTTATTTATTAATTATTTATAAAGTAGTGAATCTTATAAAAATCATATCTTATTATTTATAAATCACAAAAATAAATGTAATATATCAAAATGATCACAAAAAAATAATGTCTACTTGTTAAAAATATAATATTCCACTTTTAAGGTAAATAAAAAAAATAATTAAAACACCTTAGAAACTTGAATTTAAACCCATTTTTAGTTATTAATTTATATAAGGGTAAATAAATTTTGTTAATATTTCTAAAATTAGTCAATTAAGTCTAATAAATATTATTAGTCTTGAATATTAATAATATGAATCCATAATGGTTCAAAACATTATAAATACATTTTTATTAAATTATCTTCAACCTTAAATGAAGATTATATTCTAAAAAGATTCCTATTCATAATAAAAACCTTAAAGAACAACGTGTGAATAAATTAAATCCTTTCTATCTACTTCAACCACCAGATTATAAAACTGCCACAACACTATAGTAAGTCCATAAGTAGTTAAGTAATATTATTTCTTTGTTTATAAACTACAACCACTCATCTATAAAAAGGTAAATGATACTATTCGATTATAAAATCAAGAAACCACTACACCAAGTAAAAGCATAACCATTCTTAAGTAATCTTAAGGAAACATTACCAGATACACAAGGTACAAATATTATAAACACTACATTCCAAACCATCGATGTTTTTAAAGTTAACTTTAGTCCCAAGGCTTATAAACATTATGTCTAATAAACTACATATGTTTTTATAGTTAACTTTGGTCTATTCCAATTAAGACATAAAGCATCTCAAGTCCAAACTATTCAAGTAAGCACAAACAACCTTGATCACATTGATTAACCACAAGGATTGTGTAGACCTTAGAAAATGAATCTTTTCTTCAAATGTTATTCTTTTTGCCACTTCAAACAACAACACTTATATAATCAATCTTGAGTAGCATTTCACATTTATGTGTGTCTCATTGTTTTATGATATTGTAATTACATGTTGTTTCACACACACTCATAAGCCTTAATAAGAAGAACAAGTATGAAACTTATCTAAAAGGGGCAACATATTCTAAAATAACCATTTCCGTTATCCAAACCCTAGAACAATGTTATTCCCGGAATTCTAGTTTATAAAATGCATCACATTACTTATGCATACGAGCATATTTCTTCTTTAAACATTAGTCCTTACCGGACAAATGATGCTGATTTCAGATATTGGATCTTATATTGTCTTGAAGACCGTGAGTGCATAAACTTGTAATCACAAAAGGCAAGTTCACACTTGCTCATGTCCTTTGCTTATTTTCTGTAAAGTATTTTACAAATCCAATGTGGATGACACCTTCATTTGAAAAAGATCCGAAAACACTATTTTCATAATAATATGATTATTGGTTATTTACCATGAGGTAATAACCTACTATGAAAATTTTCGGTGGTAAAGGAACATATTATCTAGGAACTAACAACCAATGTCGCCTATGATCTCGCGCCGTATATTACGCGTTAACCATGAGATTTGGAATGGGACGGAGAAGTCAGTTGTATCTTCTTCCTCTCGCATGTAGCCGGATGTGCAGGTCATGGATGTTATCCTTTTATCATACATATTAATTGGTAATTCGTAGAGGATATATAGCATATGGGTGGGAACCCTCAACGTCCCATGATAGTTCTGACATCTAACGGTCTGTATAAACCATTGCCGTAATTCGATATGTGGGCATGGTGTACACCAAGGAGGCATGCGAGGTTGCGAAGGTGGCTGTGATTGGCTTGGATCATCCTCTGGGCCCCACATCATGGAATTGTGGACGGGAATAAGCTGCCCGGTTGGGCAACAAAGAGTTGATCTCTCATGGGTAAAGTAACGCACCTCTGCAGAGTGTAAGAACTGTAACTTGTTACTCCCTGTTCTGGGAAGGAGCTGCGAACGCTGCGGGAAAGGAACTCCATGAAAGTTCTGGTAAACCTGTGAAAGCTGACGGACATAGCTTTTCAGAATGAAAGCAACCTTTGAAGAAATTTTTACGAAAACCTGCATTGCCTACGATCTATGGTCTGTGGCTGTAGACAAAGTGCATCAAACACTCCTTTTCTAGTGAACTTGCTGAGTACGCTCGTAATCGAAGTATCTTCTTAACCCTTGCTAGATTCTGGAGCTAATATAGATGACGTCTACATCAAGTTATGCTCCAGGAATCATCATCAACAGCTAAAAGACCTTCAAGGAAGTCAAGAAAGTCAACATATACATCAACTCAAGTGAAGACGAAGTTACTGATTAGATAGGAATATAGTCTCTAACCAAAGAACCTATTTCTGCAGTGCATTGCAATGGCAACAATGCCAACCCCTTAGTTAAGATACTAGTCTTAATAGTATAATAGTTTTTGTGTTGTTCATGTTTGATTCTTCTTTGTAAGAAGTTCTTTCTCTCTATTTAACCTAGAGTGTTCTCTGGATCTTGTGTGTAGAGTGAGTTGTAACCTTTCGCCATGTATTGGACCTGCTGTGTTTATGTTGTAACACTCCAAGGGATGTAATACTTGTGAACGGTGTTTGATTGGTGTTATATCAACGACTATAGTATACTACATCATGCATTGGTATGCTGGGTCACCACAGTTGGTATCAGAGCATATGCTTTGAACTTAGGTTGGAAACCTAGTAAATGGGTAGAACCTGTAGGACTTATACCTGCAAGAATAAAGAGTTCTCTAGTGATATGAGGGATATTCACTTGAGAATAATCCTTTCATGTTGCTAGTGCGATAATTCTTTAGTATGATTGCAATTCCCGTCATTACCCAAGAGTTTTAACTCTATGTGACTGATGATAAATTCTTATCTATAGTTCCACATGGCACCTCGATATCCACCCTGGAATGTTCAAGTGATGAACAGGACGTTGAATGACTATGGAGGGGATTGGACAGATAATCTCCAACTTCTATGGAGTTTGGATTGTGAATCAAGACTTTTGGTCAAGATTTATAGTTACTATGATGGGAAGGTATTAGCTAAATACCGTGTCATGATCATGTTACCCAAGAAGTTAGGACTTAAGGGAGAAATGCCACCAGGAGAGGCTAGGTGCATGGCATATGCATATCAGATTGCCGTAGCAGCAGCCATAACCTTGATCCGAGAACAGAAATCCCAAGCTCTAGAAGGTAGTATCCACACTATTATACCCCATGAAACCTCAAACCCAGGGCATGAGTTAGATCACTCTACTCTAGTCCAAACTAAAACTACTCTAGCTGTAGAGTATATGGACCGTTATCGGTATTTGCTAAACACTTATCATAACAGTCACCAAGTTTTAGTTCAGGAACTGGATACGGTCATTGAGGATTTTACTGATCCTGATAAAGCAATGGCACGTAGGAAGAAGTTAGATAAAGAAGCTAGGCATCCCAAATACATATCTTCAGGATAAGTGTATGAATAAACTGAATTTGATGATCCACACTCAGAAAACTATGCCTACTACCAAAATAAATTCAAGCCACCTGAAGATCTATGGACCAAGTACAACTCCGAACAACAGGAATGGGCTGGAGTTTTTCCAAATAACCCTGAGCAAAATTAGTATAAATGGGGAGTAGAATCTCAAGGTGGAACCATAGGAAATCCTATACCTTGTGATGTAGGTATCGGAGAAGAGACCAACTATAACCATAGAGAGCCTTATGGACCATATGGGGGTGATACCAATCCAATCAACTTAGAAGAGTATTCCGATAGCTACTATACCAATGTATGACTGGATCCAAGAAAAGGCTAAGGAACCGACTTACTTTGAGGAAGCGTTGCCAGAAAATTAGGAATATCCTGTAGAAGATTACGCCAACACTAGTCATTTTTCAATGACTAATCTCAGTCTCGGTACTTCTAATCTAGAATACGCACCTCCTGGATGCTCTACGCCCGTATAAGCGATGAGGACTTCACGTCATCATGGACGGAACTCCAGGAAGCACTAGAGGAAGATGAAAGTAATAAAGGAACGCCATCCCAAGGGATGAGTGCTTGAAGAATGTACATAGAAGGAAATGCGTATTGTAGTTTGAAGGGTTTGCCGAAATAAGTGAGGAAGTACTTACAAGAATAGGAAGTTCTTGTAAGATAGTTGTGTAATATATGTGAGGAGCAAACCGTTGGAACATCTAGTACATTTGTAAATTATTTAAAACCTATGTATAATACATGGTATATGTTTTGTTGTTTATCGACTTTTGGATTTCCTCGAATCTTCTTGATTGACTAGATCTGTACATGAAGTTTAATTAGGTGTGCAAATGCATGATGGAATACCCAGTTATTACTTGATATTATATACCTAGATAGAAACGGAAATTCGTGTAAAGGAGTGACGAGTTCCAAAGACCAAGAGGAGGATTTCTTTAAAGGATGAAGCAAAATATAAGGAATATTAACACAATTTGGAGGATAGATAAAGCATAGATCATTCTTAGCTAGCTTTGAGAAGGAAGATTAATGTAGTAAGTATAAGGAACAATAAGAAGGGATGAACTTAAGGTTCAATCAAAGTAGGTGATACTACTAAGGAATTAACGAATAGTAATACCTAGTTCATGGAAGCATCATGAATTAGTACAAAGAAGAAGCTTTGAAGCAAAATGGTATTCAAGCTCTGACAATTCAGAGAGAATCCATAGCCGGTACTATGATCCGCAGTTGGTATTTTGTCAACAGCTGGTATTTGGTTAACTTAGTTAACTAGATATTCTTAATGGTTGCATAAAGAGCATAAAATTTGGCCTAAGTTAATTAAGACAAAAATGAGTATAAAATTTAAGCGATCGGCTTTTCAAAACGTTTTGCGAAGTCTGCTTACCAAAGCAAAAATGTCCAAATAGTAATTAAGACTACTAATACTAAAATATTTGCTTCGGAGATCCACAATTGTGCGGATGTACCGTACAATCTTTCATAAGACCCTAATTAGGTAAAGTATAAGCTGAACAGAGACCAACATTCCAGTTATAAAACCAATGGTTACTATATATGTAGTTTAGAGACTATTAGTAAACCCTAAGGGGGAGAGTAGAACAGTAAACACCAGTAATGTTATCTGAATCCGAGAGTAAAATAGATAAATTTTAATGGGATAATTCTAGAAGAAACAACTCTTAAGAGTTTCATAAAAGAGAATAAAGCACAACCAATTGGACAGGTGTAGAGGAACAAGAAATTCCAATAGGTATGAACTAAATGAATTCAAATTCAATCTTTGGAAGGAATACTAGTATCAGCTATACTATGACAAGAATAAAAAATACAGTGTTTTGACCACAATCACGGGCATATAGAAACTTAAAACTTGTTTTAGTGAGACTCCCTAGACTGTATTTAACATAGTAATAAAGTTTGATGATTAAATAAAAAGAATTGGATTAGGATATCTAATCTGGTTATATAATACTACAATTATTTCCATTTAAGGTCACCATGGAGTGGAGAAATGTAGCAACCAGTACAAGTCAATTCCTTACTCCGAAACGTGAGAGTTTGCGAACTTCGAGGACGAAGTTTATTTTAAGGGGGAGAGTCTGTAACATCCCAGCATTAGATCTTAGAAATAAGCTGAACCCAGATGTGTGCATTGCATTCATACATAGAAAATTCGAATAATTTCCGCACTTTTAAATAAGAATTTGTCAAAGTGATTGAAGCTTCTCCCAACTAGATGGAATTGAAGTAGATCATCAAGTTCAGCGTGATAAGTTTCAATATGACCTTTGCTAAAACCTTAGTTGGGAAAACATGATTTGATCTAAGGGTAGATCAAATATAATAAAATGTTACTCATAATACATTGCTTATATGATTAATATCTGATCCTTAAGGGATCATACCATAATATGCAGCACAACAACTCATAAATGCCAAGTTAAGATTAAAGCTTAAGTAATAAGAATGTAATGACTAATCCTGACCTATATTATTCTTATCTATTCTTACTATGAGTATCATGGTAATACCTAACCTTAACTCTTTAGTGAGTTTGAGTAGGAAAGAAACCAAGTCAAGATCATTCACCATATATCTTTCTTTCCATATCAATCCTTATGGAACCCTATCTTAATATCTGTTGTTCATCAATGTTGAGTAATCAACTATGGATTCACAAATTCTTAATCTATCATCTCTTGACCATATCATAGCATACATTTAAGTGCCTATAAAGAAACAACTAAGAAGAGGTAAATAGTAATGCTAGTTTTAGATATCATCTATAGGATTGGAGTGATTGAAGAAGAATAAAATCAATGTGATAATTGATGGAGTTAAACTCACTCCTGGAATAATAGAAGAGTTAATGGAATATATAATTATATGGTAGTAAAGAAGAATACAAGGATGAATCTTGAAGATAGTTACCAGTGGTAATTTTATTGGATAAAGTGGGCATAGTCCATGAATAACATCCTTAATCCAATTAGAGATACTGAGAAGATAATTTCAGTACCATTGTAAGGTTGTATTGATCATGCCTTGCTCACCAGGATTGCATACTTATATCAAGTATAAGTGACATTGGTGGGTAGAACATGATTGAAACCCTAGTATAGATAAGTTATCCTAGCGTAGTCTTTACAAGTCAATTCCTATAATGTGAGGTTGGAGTATGAGTAATTAGAGTGAAGTAAATGTAAGATAGTATGATTAAATTAAAGCTAGTATAGCATGGAGTTCTAGAAGAAGTGTTATTACTTCTAAAGGATAGAAAGATATAGATAAAGGTAGTTTGATGTATACCTCTAGTGGAGAAATATTAGGGATGGATGATTAAGGAAGAGAATGAGTGTAGTTTGAAGGAACTACTTGTTGGATTGGAAGTTATCAGTAGAAGAGTAGTTGATATAACCAAGTCTGGATAGGTGAAGATCATGAAATGCTTAAGTATCAAACTCATTGGATTCATCAATGAGTTTAGAAGAATAAAAGGTGGATAAGGATATTCTTGTGAAGTAAAGCTCATCATGTTAACCATGATGATGGATAGGAAAAAAAATAGTATATCTAGGAAAGGAATTCCTTAATTAGAAATCCAGGATTGTGAATTATGGAAGATAGGAATTCTTGGTAAACACCCAACTTTAAATATCAAACCAAATATATTATCCATTACATGTTATTAATCCCTCATCTTATCTCCATATCACTTTACAGGAACATTTTCCTATAGCAAATCACACAAGCACATATTTATCATTTCTAATTGTCTTAACCATATGTCTTTAGGAGATATTTTTATCAATTGTTTTCCATAAAATATTTTAGATATAACCTTCTATTTTAAAATGTGATATCATCAAAGATCACAAATAAAAGACAACATGCTAAGCTATTAAATCTTTACTCACATCAACAAAAGAATGAAGTAAAATAAGAACCCTAAACCCTTGGGTAAACATTTATAATTCAAACCCTAACTCCTATATTAATCTTAATAGAATATATACATTGCCATTTTCTAAATTAATGGGAGTAATGTTAACCATATTAATTTCCTTTGTATATCATGCCTCAAATAAGGATATAGGATTATTATATAAAAATTTCCAACCAAACTATGAGCTAACTAAAATTAAGCTTTATAAACAAATAAGTAAATATCATATAATAAAGACATGATTTATTATAGAAAGAAAATTAATAATAAAGGCTTCTACAAAATATTAACAGAGGATTTATATAAAGAAAATAAAGAAATATACAAAATATTTATCATTAAGATTTACAAAATAAATCTCAATCAATATAAATTGTTGCTGCAAATATTCAGCAAATAAACTTTGTTAGAAAGTTTCAAAACAAATGTTAAAATACTTGTAAGATCTCACCTTTATAAAGGTAAAGATCCCTGTGATTGCAATTCTAGTCCCTGGATCAATTGGTAGCATCCACAGTTTAAGATGAAGTACACAGAAACAAAGGTCATTATTACATCGTCATTCCAGAGATTACATAGTATTTTACAACTCCATAGCCATAGGCTAGTACAAGAGTTTAACTTAACAATATAAATAAAAGTCTTCATCTTCATGTGCCATGGGCATGCATGTTGAGTGTAGACTCATAACCCCTAATAATCATCAGAGTAACCTGCAACATAAAAAGTTACAGCCACCGTGGGTCAATACATTGGAATAGTATTGGTAAGTGATACCTTAGTAGAATATTTGCATCTAGTTACTACATGAATTTGGCTAAGTGTATTTTAGGCTTGCTTTGCTAAAAATAGGTTTTACCTATCAGTTGAAAACACTAAGTTTTTGTTTGGCAAAAACTCCCAAGGAACCACTAATAGAAATTAGTGAACTTTCACCCTTGTTCAACCACAAGTTTTAACTTAGAAAATTGGGATGAGGATATTCTTGATAGCTTCCATGTCTTGATGCTCAAATTGTCCATTACCGGGGACACGGCTAAGTACTTAGTTTCTTCCTTCTGCAGAGGTGGTGCACTTTCCCCACAAGACTTGATTTTCACCAAGACTTGACCTTTCAGAAGCCTTCCCTTAGACCAAATGGACGCATTCCAACCTATCATCCCACTACCACCCACTGTCCAAATGGCTAAGTTATTGCAACCTATTTGATCCAGGCAGAGCCCATAATGCCATGTGGCTGCACTAGAAGCTTCTTAACATTTGGCATCTCAAATCTCTTTGTTCCTGGGTGGCATTCCACAAGTGAGATACACAAGGTAAACCATAGAAATGGGCCTTGTGTAACAACTCAACCAAAAACCACCAAGCAATTACCAATCCACCCAGGTGTTTCATTCACTTAGTTGTTTTATTAAGCAAAAACATAAGTCAAAGACTTAGCAATATTTTTCCATAGCATGTATATATTCCACCCTTGGTTGCTACTAGCTAGGCTAAGCATGGCAATGGCATGTATCTTAACTTAGAGAAAAATTCTAACAATTCTACAACTACTAGGATTCCCCAAGCATAGCATATAGGTACTTAGCAAAATATTCATGCAAGCCCTATACAAAATATTTCTAATGCATAGTCAAAATATTGGGATAAAATATGAAGCACCAATTTCCTTGGTAGTTGGGGGAGTAGTAACAATCCTCACAATCACAATCACCACTAGCACCAAAATCTACACATAAAATGATAGCACCAAATTCACATATCAAAATAAACAAGTAAAAATATATGAATGCATGCAAATGCCATGTGATGATTTTTCCAATTCAAACAAGCCAAGTGGAACAAAACTGAATCATAAAAAAAACAATTATACAGTAAATAAACTTTATTTAGCCTTTAAAACATTTTTCAATTAATTTTTATACACAAAATAAGCCTACAAATGTCTCTTAAAAGAACCAATTTTTCAGATGAAATTTATTAAACAAAGTGTATGGTTGGATAGAATTCTTTCTCCTGATTCCAATGATATAAAATTTACAAAATTTGAACGTGTGGATCAAAAGTTATGAATTTTGCAAGTTTGAACATATACTAGAAATGTTTCTGTCTTTTTAAATAAACCACAGCCCACGCGGCGCTTCCTGATTGGTGCGTACCGATTCGTGTGGATCACGCTTCCGTGCCTTTGGATCTTATCATATCCAACGCACCAGATCTAAAGAAAATGTTTCGATCAGATTCTAATCTGCACCCTACGATCTATATCTAACGGTGCTGGCTTAATCGACCATAGTCTGGCGACAGCGATGTGGCAGCGATGCTCTACCAGTGGTGTTCCGGCAACATCAAGGGGGGATTTGGTTAGCAGAGGCTCTTACCAGACTCGCGAAGGCTCGAGGGTGCTCAAGGTGTTGATGGCGTGGGTGGGGGCGTGCTGTAGAGGTTGCTAGGGATCGTCGGAGTTGGAGACAACGTCGGGTTTGCTCGGACGGCGACGACTGTCACATCCCAAATTTTCGATTTGGTCTTGCATATCATTCATTGCATCGCATCATATCTTACCATGCATTACCGTCGAGTAGAGAGGATCGACGAAACGCTATTTGCGAAAACCTATTTTTACTTCGCTTCGAGTTTCCTGCGGGAGGCTTCAGAGGGGCTTGCAACAACCACCCCTGTAGGTTCGATCTTTCGCTCAAACTTCGACTGAAGGTTGTTCCCTCGATACGAACCGTAGGGTGCGAGAATCGCTCCAATCGGAGTTCGTATGCAAAAGACTCGGACGTTTTAGTAAACCAAGAGACTTGCAACAACCACCCCTGTAGATTCGAGTTTTCGCGCAAACTTCGACTGAAGGTTGTTCCCCTCGACGATACGAACCCGTAGGCGCGAGAATCGCTCCAATCGGAGTTCGTATGCAAAAGACTCGGACGTTTTAGTAAACCAAGAGACTTGCGACAACCACCCCTGTAGATTCGAGTTTTCGCACAAACTTCGACTGAAGGTTGTTCCCCTCGACGATACGAACCCGTAGGCGCGAGAATCGCTCCAATCGGAGTTCGTATGCAAAAGACTCGGACGTTTTAGTAAACCGCCGGAAAACGGTCCGAAAATCCGGACCGATTTCCGAATCGGAGTCAAATCTGGACCGATTCGGGTCAGGATTTTTTTTCTTTTTCTTCTTCTCACGCGTGGGACTATTTGAAGGGGCCCCACCGCCTCGGAAGTCGTGCCCGACCCCGCCGCCACAACTCCCTGCGTGCGCGCTCCCAGGTGCGAGCACGTACGCCGCCGCTTCTCTCGCCGCCACCGCCACCCTCCGCCGCCGCCATCGCTCGTTGTCGGGTTCGTCTCGCCGCCTTTCCGTTCCCGTGCTTCGCGTCTCCATCCGCCGCCGCCAACTGCGCCCTGCAGATCGCCGCGTACGCGCACGCTTTTATTGTTCCGGGAGCCGTAGTTGACCGTGTGTGTACGTGCAGGTAGAACCACGCCGGAACCGACCGCCGCCGTCCGGAGCTCGCCGGAGTTCGCTTGCATCCGCTTCCGTAAGACAGCAGCCACCGCCGTCGGATCTCAGATCAGCGGCTTAGATCGCTCGTTGACTGGTCAGCACTCAGACGTTGACTAGTCAGACGCTTCAGACGTTGACTGGTCGACGTCCGGATCAGCGCCAACATCGTATTACGCGTTCGGGTCAATTTCGTTAATCCTATTAGTTGGCAGATTTCGTAGAATCTTGTAAATTGCGTGAAATTAAACCTCTTGGCCAAAAATTGCAAATAAAATATGTACGTTCAGTGAGTCGTAGAATCTCGCTGTAGCTTTGGTCCAGACTTTTACTGTCAGGTTTAGTACAGTTTAATCAAACTAGTTAGTGGCCTTCCGGAGTAATAAATTCGTAGTAAAAGTTTCGTAGCTCAAAAATCGCGTGTGATATGTCCCTGAACTCGTGTGAATGAGGGGAATCTCATCGTGAAATAAAAAGATAGGCTTACAGTAAAAACTTCTGCAGTATTTGTCTAATGGCTTTCTGCAGTGTTTTAATTACTCGGGATGTTTTATAACTCCTTTTTGAGTAATTACAATTGGTACTGTTTCTTATCAGCGATGCCTTTATGTAGAATATTTCCAAGATTTTACAAACTGTTTACTACCGGTAGTGAATTATTTAAGTTCTAGCTCTAGTAGTGATCACTACTTTTGGTTAACAGTTTCCCTTGCGCCAAAATCTATTTTCCATGCATGTATTCGGTAGTAATATGTATTAGTACTATGTGGTGCAGCTGTAGCACCAATTGCTTGCCGTTCTTGCATTCATGCATCATTTTGTTGCATATGTTTGTGAATTGTTTGTTTATGAATGCAATTGTGTCGTGTAGATTGTGTGGAGTGCAACCCTTGCTCGTGTGTGGATTGTTCCTCCGACCGCTACAACCAAGGCAAGTAGATGCTACTTTGTTCATGATATCGTCCTACTATTTTCAATGCATTGTCGTGTATTTTGTAGATGCATGTGTAGGATGATACTATCGCTATGCTATGTCCTATTATGTGGTAGGGCTTTCCTTGTAGATGAACCACCGTTGTAGATGTGCTTAGCCATGCTATGTTGAACGAGGGCTGGGTTACATCATTGTTACTTGTTTTCTCAAAGTATTGGTTTGTGAAAACTAAAACAACTTAATCAATGAACCCCCTGGGTGTGATGGTATTGATAATTTTGGTGGTTTCATTGGAAAGGCACCCGGTATCAAGAGAGAATGATTGGCTTCTTTATTGTGTAGCTTACGTGTACAACCATGTGCCAATAATGAAATGGGCGGTTGGTTGGACTTAGTAGGTCGTGGTAACTCGAACCAGATCCAGAGATGTAGAATTTTGGTAGGTTGGACCGTCGGCGTCGGGATTGAGGAGCTACTTCCCGAACAGTCTCTTCTTGGACTTCTCCCTATCACCACTCAAAATGAGAGTGATGGTACGAGCTGGGCTGGCCAAGTCACATGGGTAAAGTGTACTAGCCTCTGCAGAGTGTATAATCTAATCGATTAGCCGTGTCCCCGGTTATGGACAACTGAGTTGCTTGATATTGATTCCATGACATGTTTCTCGCTCATTCTAATTTCATAATTGTTTTAATATTGTTGGGTTAACTTAATTGGGATCTTTTCAAAGAAAATTCAAAACTGTTTATGAAAGTAGGACAAAGTTATTTGCAAATGCAAGCCAGACACAGCTCCACTTGCCAAATATGCATGTAGATGTTAGTACTATTGTCTCCATTACTAGCTCTACTTGCCATACATTCCATGTATTGACCCTTCGGGGCTGTTGCGTTTTATGCTGCAGGTTATTCCGATTCTGATTGATCGTTATAGGCCACGGTACTCCACTCGGCACTTGTTCACTTGTGGGCAATTTGAAGATTGGAGGATTTATTCGCCTTTGTTGCTACCTGAACAATTTGAGCTAGCTTTATGCTGAGCTTTTATATTGTAATAATGGTACTCTGGATCTTTGTAGATCATGATACACGGTTATTTGCTACGATTATCTATCTTACTCTATTGTGGGCCAATGAACCGATCCAGGGATTGGCATGTCACATAGAGGCCACGGTCTTATCGTAACCGGGTGTCACAGATGGTATCGAGCCCGTGTGTCGACTGTAGGATCGTGACCTAGGATTGGATTAGGAAGCCATAGAATTACTAAAGCCTATATTAACTCTGTCTTTCCTCTTATGTCTTTCACCCTCGTAAATTCTTACCATATGCTATTCTCACACTTTCCTCTTTTACTTGATAGATGGGAGACGTCAGGACTGAGTATGCCACCATGGAGTCACCAAGGCCCTTTGCAAGGCAGTTAGCTCAGCTCTCTCAGTCACTGGGATTGCCACTGCCCATGTTCAAGGGAAGAAGGCTGTACACCTATGGATATGGAGAGGATGCATGGGAGATCACTACCTTCATATTCAGAGATGCCGCCTTGCCAAACCCCGTGCACTTGGTCTACACCAAGATATACTGCAACTGGGGACTTGGAATCAACTTGGCCATACATGAAGCCCTGTCTCAAAGGCCATAATGTCCGACACCTACTACCAGCAGATTCACCCTACCGTGACTATGGAAGGCGTGATGAAGAGGGGAACATTGTGGTTACCCCGGCGAGTGAACAACATGCCGCCCGGAGGCACATAGAGGACATGGAAAGGGAGAATGGAGCTCTAGCAGAGAAGGTGAGGATGATAAAGGAGATTGCAGATTTTACTAGCAATGGTATGGTGGTCCAAGGACAGGAGATTGCCACTTTGCATGAAGCTGTGGGAGTTCGGAGAATGCCCGATAGCCAGAGATGCAACCATAGCACATCTTCATGGTACTGCAGGAGAACACCTACAACAGCTTGCAAGGGACCGCCCAGAAAGGGATCAAACTATTGAAGCTATGACAACCAGATCGCCGCTCCAAGCACAGCTGAATCCACCCCGGATGATGACAATGGAGATGATGGCAACAATGGGATGATGATGACAGTGGAGACGATGATGATGATGAGGACGAGGATGATGATGATGAAGACGATGATGGTGGAGGAGATGAGGCCGTTGCTGTTGCAGCTGAGGATGAAGAAGAAGAGGAGGATCCAGAAGAGGTGGAGTTTGAAGTCTCAAGTGATGGTTCAGGAGAGGTGTACACTCCGCCATGGTTGTACCATGATAAGCGCCAACGCATGACTGCAAGGACCTACCTCAATCTCTTCAAGAAGTAGATAGAAGTCCACCAATTAGTCCACGTTAGGCGAATTCGTTAGGATTAGTCTCGATCGTTGTGAAGCTTAGTTCGTGTTAGATTAAAAGTGTTTAGTTGCTTATTTGTGTACTCCAATATCCCAGGATTTATTTGTGCGAATTTTAATGAAAGAGTTATGGCAATTTGGTTACTATCTGTGTGTTTTTCGCTGCAGTTTTTCTGCTGACACAGCAGTACTGTGCGATTTTTCATATTTTTCTGGTAACTCAGAAAAATCTGAAAAAAATTGGGCTGATGCGAAAATCTCTGTGCCATATGCACAAAAATTGGCTTAATTTTCTGACGAGTTTAAGTCAGGCGGAAAAATTCGTGATTGCTGCTGGACGGTTCTGGCAGAATTGCTGTTTTGGTTGATTAGTTGATCTATTGTTTAGTTAACCATTGCCAACTCTTGCAAAACTATTTCAGTAGTTATATACTGCTAGGATAACACCTGGGATGTTGCTGGATCGCTTGTTTGTTGATGTGTTGCTTGCTTGTGATTGTCTGCTATTGTTTGTTGTTGATTGCTCATATGCATGGGTAGAATCCTATTACCGTAGTTGATTCTTTCTAAACTTACCTATGCTGAACCGCAGATGCCTCCCCGTCGCCACCCCACTGAGATGGAGCAGCTCATGGCCGCTCAGGCACAACTGACCCAAGTGATGACCCAGTTCATGGCGAATCAGAACAACAACAATGGAAACAATCAGCCTCAGGGAGATGCTCTCACCAGATTTCTGAGGTTAAGGCCAGCTAAGTTCTCTACCGCAACGGAACCAATGGTTGCTCTCGACTGGTTGCGTTCAGTCAACAAGGATCTAGTAACCGGATGCACTGATGCTGAGAAGGTGAGGTTTGCCGCTCACCTCTTTGGAGGGACCAGCCGCTTGGTGGGACACATTCCAGATCACCCACCAGGATAATCGTGACTTGGGCAATGTTTGAAGAAGGTTTTAGGACCAACCACGTGTCTTCAGGGGTTCTGAGCCTGAAGAGGAAGGAGTTCCGCAACTTGCGCCAAACCAATCGCACCGTGGCCGAGTACATTGAGGAGTTCAACAACCTGTCCCGTTATGCACCTGAGGATGTGAACACTGATGCCAAAAGGAGGGAGAGATTCCTGGATGGCCTCAGTGATGAGCTTTCAGTACAGCTACTTGTGGTTTATTGCCCCACTTTCCAGGAGCTTATGGACAAGGCCAGAATCTTGGAAGGGAAACACAAGCAGGTGGAGAACCGCAAGAGAAAGAGCAATACTCATCACTCTGGTTCACACCACAAGTCTCGCACTTCGTATGATGGATACTCCAAGCAAGGGGGAAGTGACCATGGGAGCCATGATCGTCACCACCATGGGGGCGAGGGACATCGTCATGACAACCATAGGAGCAGCCACCACAACCACAAGGGAGGACACTCTCACCACTCTGGAGGACATGGTGGACATGACCGCAACCGTGATCGCAACTTCGTGAAGAAGGATCTGAGTGAGGTGACATGCTTCAAGTGCAAGCAGAAGGGGCACTATGCTGACAACTGTCCGGAGAGGAAAGGACTGAAGCCAACCAACGGCGAGAAGGCCACAGTGAACCACATGAATGTGGAAGAGATTCCAGATGAGCCTGACCTTGTGATTGGTAAGTTCCCAATCAACACTTACCCTGCACTTATACTTTTTGATACTGGTGCATCGCATTCATTCATATCAAAGGCATTTGTGGATAAGTATAAGTTACCTACTGAGTCTATGAAAAGGTCTATTAGAGTGAGTTCACCTGGAGGAGATATGATAGCTAGTGCGGGATGCCGCGACTTAACTGTGAGGATTGGAACACACAACTTCATCGCACATCTAGTAGTGTTGGATTCACAGGGATTAGATGTCATTCTGGGTATGGATTGGATGTCTATGCATGGGGGACACATAGATTGTGCACAATGACGAGCTTTCACTCAAAACCCCGGATGGTAAGAGGATTAGATTCAAGTCGGCTGCACGACCAGGAAGGTGTAAGCTGAATTCTCTTAAGGGGGTTAGCGTGGATACTGTGCCAGTGATTAGGGATTACCCTGACGTGTTTCCGGAAGAGCTGCCAGGTATGCCACCTGACAGAGATGTAGAGTTTCTTATAGACCTGATGCCGGGAACAGGACCTATAGCAAAGAAACCATATAAGATGGATGTCGATGAGCTGAAGGAATTGAAGAAACAGTTGAAGGAACAACTGGAAAAGGGATTCATTCAGCCTAGTGCGTCGTCATGGGGAGCACCTGTTCTATTTGTGGAGAAGAAAGACAGCACCAAGAGATTAGTGGTAGACTATCGCTCGCTGAATGAAGTAACCATTAAGAACAAGTACCCTCTACCGAACATAAATGACTTGTTTGATCAACTGGAAGGAGCAAAGGTGTTCAGCAAGATTGATCTGCGATCAGGCTATTTCCAATTGAAGATCCGAGAGGAGGATGTACCAAAAACCGCCTTCACCACTAGGTATGGTTTATATGAGTATACGGTTATGTCTTTTGGACTAACGAATGCCCCAGTATATTTCATGACCATGATGAACAAGGTATTTATGGAGTATTTGGACAAGTTCGTGGTGGTGTTTATTGATGACATACCGATATATTCCAAGGATGATGCCGAGCATGAGAAACATCCGAGACCGATTATGGAGAAGCCGAGAGAACACAAGTCGTACGCCAAATTCAGCAAGTGTGAATTCTGGCTTAACATCATGGGTTTCTTGGACACGAGTGTCGGAGAAGGAATTGTTGATCCAAACAAAGTGACCGCAGAATAGAGTGGGAAGCGCCCAAGAATGCGGAGAGATTCAAGCTTTTTGGGACTTGCTGGATATTACGGAGGTTCATAGAAAACTTTTCCAAGATTGCTAAGCCGATGACCGAACTTCAAGAAGGAGAGGAAGTTTGAATGGTCGACGATGTGAAGCCAGCTTTCAGAACCTGCAAGCGACTAGTGACCGCTACTGTTCTATGTTTACCAGATCTTCGGATTTCCAAGTGTTGTGATGCCTCACGACAAGGACTTGGGAGTGTCGATGCAAGATGGGAGAGTAGTGTCATATGCCTCATGACAACTCAAGCACCATGAGCGGAATTACCCCACACACGACTTGGAGTTAGCGTCGGTGGTTCATGCGCCAAGGTATGGAGGCATTACTTAATGGGAAAACACTGTGATGTGTACACCACCACAAGAGCCTCAAGTACATATTTACACAAAAGGAACTGAACATGAGACAAAGGAGATGGTTGGAACTTATCAAGGACTATGATATGAATCTACAAGACCACCCGTGAAAGGCCAATGTAGTAGCGATGCTCGAGCCGGAAGGTTTATGCCAATGGGTTGACAATTGGTGAATTGCCCGAGGATTTGTGCAAACAATTCAAGGACCTTAGGTGTAGGTGGTATCCAAGGATACTTGGCTACAATGGAAGTCCAACCAACGCTCAGACAGAATCAGAAGGCTCAAGTGGGAGACAAAGAGATAGATGAAGTTAAGGAAAAGATGAAGGAAGGTCGAGCAAGGGAATTCATGAGGATGAGAAAGGTACCTTGTGGTATGGAGATCGTTTGTGTGTGCCCAACGATCCGGAGTTAAGGAAGTTGATTCTGCAGGAAGCTCATGACTCGCCATATTCCATACATCCGGGCAATACGAAGATGTATATGGACCTAAAGGACAGATTCTGGTGGAACAACATGAAGGGAGACATCGCAGAGCATATTGCCCTATGTGATGTATGTAGCCGAGTGAAGGCGGAACACCAGAAGCCAGCAGGATTGCTACAGCCATTGCCCGTGCCGGATTGGAAGTGGGATAGAGTGGGAATGGACTTTATCACAGGATTGCCCAGGACCAGGTCAGGATATGACTCTATTTGGGTAGTGGTCGACCATTTGACCAAGGTAGCCCACTTTATACCGGTGAAGACGACCTATACGAGTGCAAAGTTGGCCAAGATTTACATGGACAGAATTGTGTGCCTACACGGAGTTCCCAAGAGTATCGTATCTGATAGAGGCACCCAATTTACCTCACACTTCTGGCGCCAGCTGCACGAGTCACTTGGTACTAGATTGGAGTTTAGCACAGCTTCACCCATGCATCGATGGATGACGAGAGGGTGAATCAGATTTTGGAGGACATGCTAAGAGCTTGCGCCTTGGCTCATGGTTCTAGTTGGGATGAGAATCAGATGCGAAGTTTTCCTACAACAACAGCTATCAAACCAGCATCAAGACGTCACCGCTCGACGTCAGTATGGGAAACGGTGCGAACACCATTGCTATGGGATGGAGTAGGAGAACGTCATTGTTTGGGCCTGATTTGATCAAGGACGCCGAGGAGAAGGTCGCCTTGATTAGAGATGCATCAAGGTAGCACAATCAAGACAGAAGAGCTACGCCGACGCCAAGCGCAAGGAGGTGGTGTATGAGATAGGTGATAGAGCATACCTCGTAGTATCGCCGTGGAATTAAGAGATTTGGTATTAAGGGTAAGTCGGCACCTCGATTTATTGGACCATATCGAGTCTTAGCACGCAAAGGAGAGGTTGCTTATCGTTGGAGTTGCCAGAGGCTCATGCGCTGTCCACAATGTGTTCCACGTGTCCCAGTGAAGAAGTGCCATCCGGAGATGGTGGATACACCCTTGAGAGATCTGTATCGCTAGAGGAGGTTCAGCTTGAGAATGATTTGACCTATGAGGAGAAACCGTCAAGATTCTAGAGACAGCAGAAAGGACTTCCCGTACCAAGACAATCAAGTTGTGCAAGGTGCAATGGAGTCACCACACCGAAGAGGAAGCCACTTGGGAGCGTGAAGATGACATCCGAGAGGACTACCCACACCTATTTGTTAGTTGCTACCAATCTCGAGGACGAGATTCATCTTAAGGGGGTTAGTCTTGTCACATCCCAAATTTTAGATTTGGTCTTGCATATCATTCATTGCATCGCATCATATCTTACCATGCATTACCGTCGAGTAGAGAGGATCGAGGAAACGCTATTTGCGAAAACCTATTTTACTTCGCTTCGAGTTTCCTGCGGGAGGCTTCAGAGGGGCTTGCAACAACCACCCCTGTAGGTTCGAGCTTTCGCTCAAACTTCGACTGAAGGTTGTTCCTCGACGACGAACCCGTAGGTGAGAATCGCCCAATCGGAGTTCGTATGCAAAAGACTGGACGCTTTAGTAAACCAAGAGACTTGCAACAACCACCTGTAGATTCGAGTTTTCGCGCAAACTTCGATGAAGGTTGTTCCTCGACGATACGAACCCATAGGCGCGAGAATCGCTCCAATCGGAGTTCGTATGCAAAAGACTCGGACGTTTTAGTAAACCAAGAGACTTGCGACAACCACCCCTGTAGATTCCAGTATTCGCACAAACCCCGACTGAAGGTTGTCCCCCCCGACGATACGAACCCATAGGCGCGAGAATCGCTCCAATCGGAGTTCGTATGCAAAAGACTCGGACGTTTTAGTAAACCGCCGGAAAACGGTCCGAAAATCCGGACCGATTCGAATCGAGTCAAATCTGACCGATTCCAGGATTTTTTTTCTTTTCTTCTTCTCACGCGTGGGACTATTTGAAGGGCCACCACCCGGAAGTCGTGGCCCGACCCGCCTCCTCCCGAACCCCCGCCGCCACAACTCTCGCGCGGCGCTCCCAGTGCGAGCACGCACGCCGCCCGCCGCTTTCTCGCCACCGCCACCTCCGCCGCCATCGCCTTCGTCTGTCGGGTTCGCCTCGCCGCCTTCTTTCCGCTCCGTGCTTGGCGCTCCATCCGCCGCCAATCGCGCCTGCAGATCGCTGCCAGACGCCAGACGCTTATTGTTCCGGAGCCGTAGTTGACCGTGTGTGTACGCGGCAGTAGAACCACGACGGAACCGACCGCCGCCGTCCGAGCTCGCCGGAGTTCGCTTTCAGTCCGCTTCCCAGAAGACAGCAGCCACCGCCGATCTCAGATCAGCGGCTTAGATCGTTCGTTGACTGGTCAGCACTCCAGACGTTGACTAGTCAGACGCTTCAGACGTTGACTGGTCAGACGTCCAGTCAGCGCCAAATATCGTATTACGCTGATCGTCAATTTCGTTAATCCTATAAGTTGGCAGATTTCGTAGAATCTTGTAAATTGCGTAGAAATTAAACCGCTTGGCCAAAAATTGCAAATAAAATATGTACGCTTCAGTGAGTCGTAGAATCTCGCTGTAGCTTTGGTCCAGACTTTTACTGTCAGGTTTAGTACAGTTTAATCAAACTAGTTAGTGGCCTTTCCGGAGTAATAAATTCGTAGTAAAAGTTTCGTAGCTCCAAAAATCGCGTGTGATATGTCCCTGAACTCGTGAACGAGGGGAATCTCATCGTGGAATAAAAGATAGGCTTACAGTAAAACTTCTGCAGTATTTGTCTAATGGCTTTCTGCAGTGTTTTAATTACTCGATGTTTTATAACTCCTTTTGAGTAATTCCAATTGGTACTGTTTCTTATCAGCGATGCCTTTGGTAGAATATTTCCAAGATTTTACAAACTGTTTACTACCGGTAGTGAATTATTTAAGTTCTAGCTCTAGTAGTGATCACTACTTTTGGTTAACAGTTTCCCTTGCGCCAAAATCTATTTTCCATGCATGTATTCGGTAGTAATATGTATTAGTACTATGTGGTGCAGCTGTAGCACCAATTCGCTTGTCGTTCTTGCATTCATGCATCATTTTGTTGCATATGTTTGTGAATTGTTTGTTTATGAATGCAATTGTGTCGTGTAGATTGTGTGGAGTGCAACCCTTGCTCGTGTGTGGATTGTTCCTCCGACCGCTACAACCAAGGCAAGTAGATGCTACTTTGTTCATGATATCGTCCTACTATTTTCAATGCATTGTCGTGTATTTTGTAGATGCATGTGTAGGATGATACTATCTCTATGCTATGTCCTATTATGTGGTAGGGCTTTCCTTGTAGATGAACCACCGTTGTAGATGTGCTTAGCCATGCTATGTTGAACGAGGGCTGGGTTACATCATTGTTACTTGTTTTCTCAAAGTATTGGTTTGTGAAAACTAAAACAACTTAATCAATGAACCCCCTGGGTGTGATGGTATTGATAATTTTTGGTGGTTTCATTGCGGAAAGGCACCCAGGTATCAAGAGAGAATGATTGGCTTCTTTATTGTGTAGCTTACGGTACAACCATGTGCCAATAATGAAATGGGCGGTTGGTTGGACTTAGTAGGTCGTGGTAACTCAAAGCCGCGTATCCAGACATGTACAATTTTGGTAGGTTGGACCGTGCGCTGGGATTGAGGAGCTACTTCCTAACAGTCTCTTCTTGGACTTCTCCTATCACCACTCAAAATGAGAGTGATGGTACGAAATGCTGGCTGGCCAAGTCACATGGGTAAAGTGTACTAGCCTCTGCAGAGTGTATAATCTAATCGATTAGCCGTGTCCCCGGTTATGGACAACTGAGTTGCTTGATATTGATTCCATGACATGTTTCTCGCTCATTCTAATTTCATAATTGTTTTAATATTGTTGGGTTAACTTAATTGGGATCTTTTCAAAGAAAATTCAAAACTGTTTATGAAAGTAGGACAAAGTTATTTGCAAATGCAAGCCAGACACATCTCCACTTGCCAAATATGCATGTAGATGTTAGTACTATTGTCTCCATTACTAGCTCTACTTGCCATACATTCCATGTATTGACCCTTCGGGGCTGTTGCGTTTTATGCTGCAGGTTATTCCGATTCTGATTGATCGTTATAGGCCACGGTACTCCACTCGGCACTTGTTCACTTGTGGGCAATTTGAAGATTGGAGGATTTACTCGCTTTTGTTGCTACCTGAACAATTTGAGCTAGCTTTATGCTGAGCTTTTATATTGTAATAATGGTACTCTGGATCTTTGTAGATCATGATACACGGTTATTTGCTACGATTATCTATCTTACTCTATTGTGGGCCAATGAACCGATCCAGGGATTGGCATGTCACATAGAGGCCACGGTCTTATCAGAACCGGGGTGTCACAATGACTTTGGCCACCCTAGAACAAACCAAGGTTATTAGCGTGTACACAATGCTTAGGCGAAACTGATAGGGTCAAGGAGAAGGCACGGGTGGTCGGGTTTTACCTAAATCTCTCGCCGGAGTTGGAGACGGCGTCGGATGCCCATAGTGCTCGTCGAAGTCGATGTTCTGGGTCACAATCAGACGAACCAAGGGTATGAGAGGGTGCGCATGAAACAGTGGATCATCCCAGCGTGATTGAGGAGTGGGCACGAACACGAGGCTTACCGGAATACCTCACCGAAGTTTGCTCAGTCTGCGGCGGTGTAATGCGAGTTAGGGGCAGCCTGGTGGCGGAGCGAGCGAGTGGAGTGAGGGGAAATGTGCGGGGTGGGGATGGGGTTTTGTAGCCGGACCAGGGGCGAGGATCACGCACGTAATCGTTGGCAATAACTCGAATTATGGCACGGCAGTGATGGCGGAGGAAACAGCCGACGACGTGGTCGTGGGCGTGAATTGGGGAAGAAGGAGGTGAGCTGGCGAGGGTCCACCAATCGGTGACTGTTTGGGTAGCAAGGGTGCGGTGGAAAAAGCATAGAGAGAGGAAAAACCCGAGTTGGCTGGTGGGCTGGTTCTGGGGCTGGGCTAGTTTGGCAGTGCTGGCCCTTTTCCTTTTCTTTTTCTGTTTTGATTTTATGGAATCATTTTCAAATGTTTTTCAAATGAATTTGAATTCAAATTTTCCCTGATTTTTTATAGGGTGAAACATGCACTTATTTGAGTATTGAACATTGTTGTTCACTCAAATTTATATTGGCCCATTGGAATTTAAAATAAACCATACCTTTATCATTTATTTAATAAAGACATGTGAATGGTTTTAAATTCATATTTTGTTTTGAAAAACTTTTTCCAAGCTTTGGAAAATATCAATCAATCATATGATCAATTCTTTTTGGTCAAAACAAATATTCTCATATTAGAGAGTAGCATTAAGGCTATTGCCTTGCTTGCATAAAATAACAGATCATAAAGTTTCAGTTTTTGAAGAAATGATCCTAAAATTATTATGAATGCATGAATGATATGCAAACTTTGAAATCATGATTTTTGGGATGTTGCAAATCTAACCCCCTTAAGGTGAATCTCGCCCTCGATATTCAGATTGGCTAGCAAATAGTTGGGGGTGGTCTTTCCGAAGGTCATCTTCTCTTTCCCACATTGCTTCTTCTTCGGAATGATGGTTCCACTGACCCTTGCAGAATTTGATAGTCTTTGTCCGAGTAACTCTTTCTGCAGTCTCAAGAATCTTGATAGGTTTTTCTTCATAAGTGAGATCACTTTCCAATTGGACCTCCTCCAAAGGTATAGTATCCTTCAAAGAAGTCTCCTCCATCTCTGGATGGCATTTCTTTAGCTGACTCACATGAAACACATTGTGAATGGCAGGCAATGATTCAGGAAATTCAATCTCATGTGCGACTTCCCCTTTACAGCTCAGAATCTTGAATGGTACAACATATCTTGGGGCCAATTTTCCTTTGACTCCAAACCTCTTCACCCCACGAAGTGGTGATACTCTAAGATAAGCTCTATCACCCACCTCATAGGTGACTTCCCTACGCTTGGGACCTGCGTAGCTCTTCTGTCGGGACTGTGCTATCTTCAATCTGTCCTTTACTAACTTGACCTTCTCTTTAGCTTCTTTGATTAGTTCTGGCCCGAACAAGTTTCTTTCTCCAACACCATTCCAAAGTAATGGGGTAGTACACTTTCTCCCATAGATAAACTCAAACGGTGCCATCTCAATACTGGCTTGATAGCTGTTGTTGTAAGATAATTCTGCGTAAGGCATATTTTCATCCCAACTATCCCCATAATCTAGGCCACATGCCCTTCACATATCTTCTAAGATCTGGTTGGTCCTTTCTATCTGTCCATCAGTCTGGGGATGAAAAGAAGTACTGAATTCCAATCTCGTTCCCAATGACTCATGCATTTGCCTCCAGAAATGAGAAGTGAATTGAGTTCCCCTATCTGACACAATACTCTTGGGTACTCCGTGCAGACACACAATCCTATTCATATAGATCTTGGCCAACTTAGCACTTGTATAGGTTGTCTTCACGGGTATGAAGTGAGCCATTTTAGTTAAGCGATCCACTACCACCCAAATAGAATCATATCCTGACCTGGTCCTTGGCAGTCTGGTGATGAAATCCATGCCAATCTTGTCCCACTTCCAATCAGGAATAGGTAGTGGTTGTAATAATCCTGCTAGTTTCTGATGTTCCGCTTTCACTCTACTACATACATCACACAAAGCAATATGTTCGGCGATGTCCTTCTTGAGATTATTCCACCAAAACCTTTCCTTCACATCCATGTACATTTTAGTGTTACCTGGATGAATGGAATATGGTGAGTTGTGTGCTTCCTGTAGAATTAGTTTCTGAAGCTCCGGATCTTGCGGAATGCAGATATGTTTTCCATACCATAAAGTACCCTGTTCGTCTTCATGGAATCCTTTGGCTTTTCCTTTACCAATCTTTTCCTTAATCTCTTCAATTTCCTTGTCCATCTTTTGGGCTTCCTTGATTTTGTCCAACAAAGTGGGTTGAATATCCAATGGCATGAGATGTCCCTCAGGCACAATCTCCAATCTGAGGTCTCTAAATTGGGAACACAGATCATCTAGCAACTCTCCCTTAGTAATGCCATTCACATGTACCTTACGGCCTAGTGCATCCGCTACAACATTTGCTTTAGCGGGGTGCTATTGCAAACTGAAGTCATAGTCCTTGATGAGTTCTAGCCATCTTCTTTGTCTCATGTTGATTTCTTTCTGAGTGAAAATATACTTCAAGCTTTTGTGATCTGTGAACACTTCACATCGATTTCCCAAAAGTTAATGTCTCCATGTTTTGAGGGCACGGACAACAGAGGCTAACTCTAAATCATGAGTAGGATAATTCACTTCATGAGTTTTGAGTTGTCTGGAGGCATAAGCCACAACTTTTCCTTCTTGCATCAGAACTGCTCCCAATCCTTGATGAGATGCACCACAGTACACTTGGAAATCCTTCTCCAAATATGGCAAACATAAGACTGGTGCTTTCACTAGTCTCTTCTTCAACTCTTGAAAACTGAGTTCACATCCTCCATTCCAAGCAAATTTCTTGTCTTTCTTTAGTAACTCCGTCATTGGCTTAGCTACCTTGGAGAAATTC